>JAFFSR010000222.1:0-2400000 GCA_017163975.1 Anastatus disparis
TTCTGTTTACACAATCATTAATTACAACATAATAAATTTTCATTTGTGAATAAATAATTGTCTAGAAACTATTTTAACGAATTTAGAAGATTTATTAAATAAACTACAAGATTTCAATATTGGAGAATACAAATATATATTCGTTTCCATATTTTTCAAGTTAAAATAATTATTTTGTGTTCTGAGCGCATGACCAGGTATATGAAAGTCCAATCCTCCTAACAGCTCATTATACACTCAATTAAATTTAACATTATTTTACATACAAAGATCAAATTCACTCTCATCCTTGCTGATTCGAGAGTATACATATGATCAATAATAATCTTTTGAAAAAACTGTTTATTACACGGATACAGAAGTACCCGACAATAATATTGAGATATGTCTTGTGCGACGGTTATATAGATCATATGCCTTGTATATATTATTTTCAAGAAAGCTCTATACTTTCTACAAATTTTTTAAAACCAAATCTTATTACGTTAAGAAGGTTCAATAAAATATTTCTAATTTTCCGTAACATCTTATAAAATATTAGAAACAAATAAAAAATATTCAGCTACGTAAATTAACATAAAAATATTGCTTTATTTAAAGTCATTAATGTAGACCTTGTATTTGACAAATGTATTATTAAATTATTAAACTTTGTGAAATGCACTTAATGACTAATTTATGATCACCATCTTCATTGTCAGCTTCATATTCACAACGAGTTGAAACATAGATTCGATCTGCATTTTCAAAAATTTCATTACAACTTGTATGATAATATTTTATAGGACAATTGTGATGATTCAATGTAATATACTGACTTCCTATTCTACCATCTTGATTAATTTTATGAATACGATAAAATCCAGTTACATCGATGAACTCAATCAATAAACATATAACATCATCTTTTAAACTATGTACACTTTTTATCACAGTTACTGCTTTATTAGAAAAGTCAAGTGTTGTATTTAGTTTTACATTTTGATATTTATCCAATCAACTGCAGTTAGCTTTTGTAGTATCTTTATTCATCAAACACATTAAAAATAACTCGTGTTCAGTTGACATGAAGGCAGGATAATATTTCAGTTTTGTTGAAGTAATAGGATAAATATTAAAATCTTAATTCTTTTCAAGATTAACACGTCCTGGAAGTATAATTGGTTCTCCAATACGATTTCCAATCAAAAGTTAATTTGCATAATACGCCGTTGCAATTCGATGCGACTCTAGTTATAACGTCAAAAATATTCGTATGTGGCAATGCAACAACGCATCGATTTTTTTTATTATTGGTAGTCCATTAGTTAAATAAACAAATTTATAAGCAATATAGAATAAATTTGAGTGAATCACAATCTCTTCATTCTAAGTGATACATAAAAAGAAATTATTAAGAGGAATGTATTTTTACAGTGCTGAAAATTTAATTTATAAAAATTTATAATGCTATGAGCATACTTATGTCCAGTCAAAATTTAATATTACGACGAGGACCAAAAAGGTGTAACATACAATTGAAATAGAAAATATTTTAATTACTTAAAATATTTATGTTAATTCTATTAAAAAATTGTTAAGGGATTTCTGAGTTGAAGTTTTTTATTCGGAGTCTGTTGAACTACTTCATTAAAAATCAAATATTTTTCTTCATTAATGGTTACTTCTGCAGCTGCAGCACAGCCTATAATTTTCATAACTGGGGGTACTGCCAACAAATATTGGATTAAAGAGATCCTGACATCAAATTTTTTTAAACAAAATATTTTTATAACTTTTTTATTAAAAGACGATTGATAATCTTCAAAAACGTATCTCCAAGCGAAATAAATCGCTATCATGAATATTGATAGAAAAAGTGATAGAAAAACAAGAGCGCTGAAACGATCCCTAAAAAAATCATTATAATTAGACAACGCTTTAAAAAAATATTGACTAATTTTTAATAATAACTTTAATTTTTTTCTTATAATCATACAAGTTGTTTGAACGATAAAAATGAAATAGTATGAAATACAATTTTTTAGAATAAAATTATGAAAATAACAATGAAATACAATGAAGAAAAGCAAAAAGTAATGAAAAATATTTTGAATACATTAGAAATTTATTTTAACATATGATTGTTAACAAAAATATAACAATATATTCAGTTTCAGATTATTTTATTATTATGAACGGGAATATTACTACCCATCCATGATATAATGAATTAAAGAAATTTTATTAATATTGAATATTATAATTATTAAGTTATAATTATTATTAATTACTAAGTATTATTATTATTACAATATATTGTAATATTTCTTACCTAATGAATGTTATGACAGAAATTTTTTTTCTTTCCGTCATACTATCTTTAGCCTCTATTGCAGTCGCTGTGACACCAGAAACAAAAATATATATAACTAAGAACAATGCGCTGGAAAACATTAAAAATTTAATTTTCGAATTCGGTGAATATTGCAATATATTATTTACGATTTCCACTGTAATTCCGCCAATTATCACTGTAACAATTACTAATGCAAACAATCTTGAAGAACTAAATAGAGTTCTAGAAAAGAAATCGTATATATAAAAATAAAAAAATTAATGTTTCCTTAATAATTTAAAAAAAATTCTATTACCTAAATGTTTTTACCATAAGATCTTTATTAATTTTAAGCATTGAACAGCCTAGAAATATTACTATTTCAATTAATCCTGCAAATATAAGAGAAGTTACAAAGAAATCATATGTCACATTTTCGGACACATTAACTGTGAACTCTTCTATTTTAAGATTTATCGAAGTCAAAATTATATATTCATGTGCCAGTGTTTTTATACCAATGTACAGTACCCCAATTCTCCCATAATCTTTAAGACTAACGTATGCATTAAGTATAGTTAAACCAATTATTACTATTATTCTTAAATTTATATCAAACAGTGATAATGCAGGTTTGATACAATGCATTTCATCAAGTTCCGTTTCATTTTTCCCAAGAGGTTCATTTAAAGCTTTTGTATTTAATTCTTCTAAATAATATTTTAAAAAAGTATTGAGACTTATATCATATGGTTGACTTATAACTAAAAAAAAATGAAACATTAATTTTTATTTCATAATTTATAATGGAACAAAATTTTTGGTAAAATGTATAGTAAAAACTTACCATAAATAGTTGATCCTATCCCAATTGATGTCATAAAAATAAATATAGTTATGCTTATAATATTCTTTAGATTATAATTTACGGCGTCCTTTTTGGGATCTTCTACAGAACAGTTTGAAATATCTTTTATGATATCCTCTAAGAAACAGTTTGAACTATCCTTCATGGTATCTTTTTTCATTTTGAAAATTTTATGTGAATCTATAAAAAATAAATTTATTCAGAAACCTCTGGATTACGAATCCAACGCTCTACCGACTAAGCCACAGAGCGGCTCTTAACAGTAAATATTATCAATTAAACGACTAAATCTAAACAGATTCTGCTTAGCTGTCAAAAGAGTATTGCGCGATTTTTTTTAAATTACAAAAAACAGATTTGTTTACTCTTTGATACAGAAAAAATTTCAGATCAAATATGAGAATCATGTGGTATAAATCAAGGATAAGCATTTTAAGATTTAAAATAAAATTGTGTATATTCTTTGCTACCTAATACATAGATTTAATTATTTTCACATAAAAAAAATTAAGGAGACTCATTAGTAAATCGACATAAGTTGCTCGTGAATTACTTTAACCATGCTTAAATAAAAATCTGCAAATTTTCAAAGTTTTATATCTTTCTTGGAAATGATCGTATGTTAAAAAACCAAAAATGATTGACTGCATAAGGAATCCAAAATCAAAGGATAAGAGATTTAATTTTTTATCGTTAAAAAAATTAACTTGAAAATATTTATCTCGATTTCATCGCGCGCCAATTTGTTAGTAACAATTATTGGGTAAAAAATTTAACGGCATTTTTGAGGGTGTAGTCTTTTTCTTTTAAATGATACCCTGCCGATTATTGAGCAATATTTTATGTTGGAATTATAAACAATTGAATGAGGTATAGAAAAAAAATATTTTAACAAAAAAGGTTTGTTTCTTGATAAAGAATGCAAAAATTAATGCAAAATAAAAAATGAAACAGTTTAATGTTTTTGGATGAGGTTAATAGTTTTTATTTTCTTATGCACTTTAGTGAAGTTAAAAAAACGAAAATTCTTCATTTTCCATGCGACAGTTATTTTTTTACTTTTATAACCCTTACTCAACACACTGGGATCATTTGCACATCATGATTTTCCGTAATCACATTTTTTTTTTAATTTCCTTGATTTTACTAATTTTTTTAACATACTTTAATCAATTTTTTGGCTATACAACCTACACTATCTTAAAAAGTAAACTTACAAGAAAAAGATGTAGATATCTAAATAAAACTGAAGAATACAGTTATTAACTGTAGAAAAGTGACCGGACTGAGACTTAAGACAACAGTTATTTACAGTTTTCTTCAGTTTTCAACAATTACATCTATTGATGACTGAAGAATATTTATTGATATCTGTAGAAAACTGTTCATAATAGTTTAATAATACAGAAGAAAACTGAATAACCGTTGCCTTCTTGATGAATTATAATTTTTAACCAAAAAAAAAAGAAAATTTAATAAATAAAAATTATCTTTTCAAAATATATTTGATCAATTAAACTCTTGATAACTGAAGAAAACTGTTAATAAGAGAAGAAAACTGTAAATAACTGTTGTTTCAAGTCTCAAACCGGTTATTTTTCTTCATTTTTTTAAATGTTATCTTCTGTTTTATCCTGTTTTATTCTGATACATTCACATTTCTTCAATTATTGTCTAAAATTTATTTTTTTCCGCCAGGGTTCTAAAAAAAATAAAGTAAAATAATAAATAGTTTATTTATTAATTGTATGGATTTTCGTCAGTGGAGTGCATATGATCCCAGTGTGACGAGTATAGGATTTCACTGAAGTGTGACAAGTATGGATCAATACATATATTCACTGAACAGATATGAAGAAAAATATACGATAATGATTAGTAGAAAATAGCATATTTGATTAAATTAAAAACTTTTTAAACACGAATTTTTTATTCATTAAATTAAAATATTCTATTAATCAACCAATAAAAAATACTCACTTTTCGACCGAGAGCTCTAGATTTGTTTCAAATTAAGCAATCTGAAAATGCCACCCAAACTTTTCGTGTATAAAAAAGAAACCATCATCCAATACATAGAACCAAAATTTTCCTATGTACATGTGAAACGCACGCGCATATTATCGATATACATTACTTGTATATCTATATATATATATGAAAACATCAGCATATATAGATATAAAAATACATGGCATTTCAGTAGCGCCACCACGTAGCTGGACGACATAAGCTTCGAATTTTACCCTCTGACCGTCCATTCAAAGTACGCTTCTATAAGCATCTATTGGATATACTCTCTCCTTCGATATACGAAACCATGGCAATTGAAAAAATCCTAAAGAAACTATGAGATGGAAAACCCTAAATTTTAAAGGAATGAAAAACCAGCTAACGCCAAGCTTATAGCAACATAGGTCGTTCAGATCAATATTGATTGTACAACGTTGTGCGTATTTTTTTGATAATGCAAGATTTAAAGTTTCATCTTTAAAAGTTTGTCTATATTGATAATTTAAAAATGAATGTGCGAGAGATCGTCAGTGGCTCATTCGGAAGAACAATGGATTCGTAATCTCGAGGTCCTGAGTTCGAATCCCGATAAATTGATTTGTCATCTTTATTTATAACTAAATTCATATTCTGAACAGCTTTTATTCTTTAGAATGTATCAGAGTAAAATAAATGAAGATTATCTTCATAACTTTACTCTTGTATATTTTGAAGTTGCAGTTTGGCGCACTTTCTCTACAAAAAGCTGGATTGATCACCAACTTCGTTTTTGACGATAGCTATCGTAACAGTTTGAAAAACCAGAGAGATTTTTTAGCTAACATAGATAGTTTATTATTTAGCTATGAGTAGCGTTCGTAAATACTTAGATTACACACCATTTCATATACACTTTAATTATTTCAAAATTTTAAATACTCCTAAAAAAAACTATAAATACAAGCAAATTTATTACTTCTTTGTTAAGTAATAAATTTACTATTTATTTGAAATTTGCATTTTAGTAAAAAAATTTTAATTGATTTTTAAATAGTACCATAAGGTAACAAATCATAACAAAAAACGCTGCCAAGTGCTTTGGCGGAATGCTTTCTCATAGAGCTCTTTGAGTTTCATTATTTTTTTATATTTATTTAAATGTGATTTTAATATAAAAAAATTGTCCATCATTAATATTTATTCATTTTGTACTTTATAAATTTTGAATATATATGCTAGTTGATTGCCTTTTCAACATTTTGTTTGGGTTAAATGTTAGCTTTTAAAGTGTTTAATTTTGTTGACTTTAGCTAGCCTTATACATAGGTTCGAATTTATTATTTTTGTTATCTTGTGGATATCTTTTTATCACGACTAAGCTTGGTAAATCCAAGTAGTCAATTTTAGTAACGGTAATTAAATTCAGTAGTACTATTATAAATTTTCAAGAGTAACTCAGAAAACAAAAGAAGTGATCAAAAAGCTACGCTAATAAAATTATTTATTTAAAACTTGGTTTATAAAGACAGTAGCAAATAACTTGTATACAAATTTTAGAGTAATTCTATCAAGTACTTTACGTAAAATGGAAAAATACTGAAATATGAAAATTTTTTAAGAAAATTTTTAAAATTTTCTAAAAAGAAAACTACGCTAAAAAGATCGGTTTATAAAAGTTATCCTTCTTTTGGCAGATGCAAATTATTCCCATGGAAATCTCAAAGCAAACTCATCAATTAACTTACGTAAAATACAAAAAAAAAAATTAAAAATCGAAAATTTTTTCAAATTCTTAAAATGGCTCTATAATAAAAAAAATACACTATGAATACAAATTTTCTATAGCTTCCCGCCTAGTTATACAAAAACATAGATGGTATACAAAATTTGAAGCAAATCCATAGAGTAATTTTCGAGATCTAACTGGTTAAATAAATAACATTTTCTTTTCAAAATTTCTTTTTAAAAATTTTAAAAATGCTCTAAAATTAAAACTACGCTATGAAAATCAATTTTTGAAAA
The DNA here is from genome assembly GCA_017163975.1 of Anastatus disparis. Classification (NCBI taxonomy): domain Eukaryota; kingdom Metazoa; phylum Arthropoda; class Insecta; order Hymenoptera; family Eupelmidae; genus Anastatus; species Anastatus disparis. The sequence goes on from JAFFSR010000222.1 coordinate 7,200, forward strand.
TTTCCCTTCTTTTGGCAGTCGCAAATAATTTCCCTGTAATTTTTAGAACAAATCTATCGAGTACTTTACGAAGAATAAAAAAAATAAGAAAAGAAGAATCAAAATTTTTTTTAAATCTTTAAAATTCTCTAAAATTGTAACCACTTTAAGAAAATTAGTTTCCAAAAGCTAATTTTTTTCAGACAATAGCGAATTAATTGTATGAAAATTTTGGAGAAAATTTATAGTATGGTTAACGCAAAAAAAAAATAAATGAAAAATAAAAATTTTTTTGAAAATTTTCAAAGTGTTCTAAAATTAAAACTGCGCTGAGAAAATTAGTATTCCAGAGCTTGTTTTCTTCAGATAGTAGCGAATTAATTGCATACAAATTTTGGAGCAAATCAATCAAATGGTTTTCGTAAAATAAAAAAAATTAAAAATAAAAATTTTTTAAAAAATTTTAAAAATGCTCTAAAATTAAAAGTGCGCTAAGAAAATTAGTTTACAAAATTTTTAATAATTTTGGCAGTCGAAATAAAGTTCCATACAAATTTTCGAACAAATTCTTCGAGTAGTTTACGTAAAATACAAAAAAAATGAAAAATCGAAATTTTTTAAAAATTCTTAAAATGATTCTAAAAAAAAAACTGCGCTAAGAAAACCAATTCCCAATAGCTTCCGCACCAGTTCATCAAAAAATTGAATTGTATGGAAAATTTGAAGTAAATCCATCGAGTAGTTTTTAAGATTTTATTGGCTTAATAAATAGAAACATTTTTTTCAAAAATTTCAAAATGCTCTAAAATTAAAACTGAGCTAAGAAAATCAGTTTTTAAAAATTTATTTTATCCGGGCAATCAGAAATAAATTCCATGCAAATTTTGAAGCAAATTCATCGAGTAGTAAACAAAAAAAAACCAAAAAACGAAAAATCGAATTTTTTTTTTTTTTTAAAAAAAACTTTAAAATGAAAACTACGGTGGAAGAACCAAATTATCAATAGCTTCCCAGCAAGTTAATCACAAAACTAAATTCCATGCAAAATTAGAAGCAAATCCATCGAGTAGTTCTCGAGATACAGCTTACTAACTGAATTCATACATACACACACACACACACACACACACACACACATACATACAGACATTTTCTGGAAACCACTTTTTTCGACTCACTGAGTTCAAATATGTACAAATTAATGAAAAAATAGAAAAAAATTTTTTTTACCGATACAATGCTTTCTCTATGAGAAAGCAAAAATTAATGTTTGCCAATATTTTGAATTATTTTTTAAAATTTATAATCCTATCATTAAAATATAGGTAACTTAGATCACATATCCATTTAGATATTTTTCCTGAATACCATCGATTATCGATTTAGAGTCTATTATCTTCGACGCGTTCGAGTGTTATGCCTTCCAATTGAAAATTTTTTAATTTACGCTTGAATTAGGCTCGCTTATAGATAATAAGAGCTTTAAGTAAAAAAAAAATGTTGAAAGTATTTAAAATTAAATTTTACAAAGAAACTCGTATAATTATATTATACAAAAAAAATGAAATTTTAAACCACAAATACAAATTGTTATTATTATTATTATGGTATACATAGATAAAAATAATAATGTCAAATAATTTTATAAAAATTTATTAATCGGAACGAGCTAATTAATTAATTAAAATATACAGTACTTTTTTTTTTTTTTTTTTTAACGTCGCTCTATTTATGCTATGCTATTATTGCTATGCTAATCAGCGACGGAGCCCGTACCGGATTCGAACTCAGAACCTCGAGATTACGAATCCAACGCTCTACCGAATGAGCCACAGACTGACTCAATATACAGTACTTTGTTTCATACATAATAATAACACGAAAAAGAAAAATAGAAAGCACAAATAATGTTATAGTAAAAAATTTAAGTTTTCAAATGAATAAAAAGTATAAAAACTAATTAAAAATTTACAGAGTATTTTACGAGGTATTCTGTTTATGCTTCTAAATACATTAAAATGTACTTATTGTAAAAAAAAATAACTCCTTTTTAATACTCGTTCCAATGTTTTTAAAAAATTAATATTTTAATTAAACTTCTTGAAATTTTTGAAAATAAAAAAAATTAATAAATTATTATGTACATATAGCAAAAATTTTATTATTTCGGCTTAAATTTAAAGGTACAAAATTCAAATCACGATTCAAGCGATGCTCATAACAAATCGAGACTAAAAATTACGAAAGATTAATATAGGTCTAAACGTTCTATCAAGGTCTAATTACGTGAACGAATTCGCGCTAGCTCGTGCGAGGGGGAAAAGCGCATTAATAATGGGCACATAGACTGACATGTTATATTATATATATATGCAACATGTACATATGCAATAAGGGGCTAGTGGTGTTTATTTTAAGAAACATCAAGTTTGACGTTGACTTGAAGCTAAGCATTACGTATGCACACAACATACATGATTATTGTTATTTCTAAAAAGAAAAAATTACTTTTTTTTGCATTTAGTAAGCATTTGGTGAATATAATAATTATTATTTTTTTTTTGTTGCAATTAAGTCATTTTAGCGCTAACAAAATTGATAGATGTACTAATTCTGTAGTATAATTTATATTAATGAAGATGCATAAAGGCGATAAGTCAAGCGTTTCATGTTTTAAACACTTTTAACTTTGTGTACACGAGTGCTATAATTATGAATGCTAATCTACGGCCATTAACCTTAATTACAATAAATGGGGTTGCATTCTTTTATACTTTAATAAGTATTAAAATTGCTTTCTCAATGTTGCATTGAGATATTAGAACTTTTTAACTAATAACAATGTAGAATTTCTTAGATAACAATTAGTTTTGTGAATCGATCAGTGAGTTTGTAAATTGAATGAAATTTTGAATTCATCAATAAGTGCTGAGAATAATTAGATTTGGCAATCATCAAATATTTAGTTTAAAACTGCAGATACTTCAGTATTATGATAAAAAGTTTCTTCACAAATAATTTTAAAGTAAATTGAAAATTCTCCCTATTTGTGGTGTTTAAATTTGAAACAGGTGGTTTTTGATAATTGTTAACAAATTTTAAATAAAAATCATAGGACGAAAATTTTTATTTTTCACTCGAAGTGATGTTAAAGAATATATGATTAGTACACTTAATCATATATCCTGTATTCATATACCTGCAATAGTTACCGACATTGCAGTTTTCTACTTTGTCATCTTTATTAAAAAATTTTCCGAAATATCTCTATACAATAATTTTTATTATTTAAAACGGAAATCTGTAATAAAGAGATATTTTAAAAACTTTTGGAAAAATGTAATGTCGGTATTTTACATTCCCTTAATTCAATGTATTAAACTAAAATGAGATTATGAACATCAAAGTAAATAGTTTTAAAGTGCTCTAAAAGTCGTCTATTTTTCATTTTCATAAGTTGTGCTGTAGAAATAAAAAATCATTTGATAAAAGAGAGGAAACAGATTGAGCTTGAAAATTCCATCTGGGTAAGTGCCTAAAATGTGACAATTACTTGTCTCTAATTAGTTTTTATGTCTCTTCTAAAGTGCCAAAAGTAACGTTGCACAATTTGCTTGAATAACTAACAAGATTATTTTGAAATTTATTAGCTTTTGAATTAAATTCGTCCGTCCATTTTCGCTTAATTGATGTTAAATTGAAAAATTATATTTTTAATGAATAATTTGGTGACAATTATTTTTTTTAATATGACTTTTGTCGAATTTGTGAGGAAATTATATCACTGTTTAATCATTGCAAATTTTTGAAATGATAATTATATAGAAATTTTTCTATAATTATAAAAAAATAAGCAAGACAATTTAAAAAGTAAACAAGAATATTGTAAATTAAACATTTTATCAACAATAATGTGCATATAAATTAATTCATCGTTTTATATATTGTACAAGAACCAGAAAGCTCAATATCCTTGTATAACAAGTTCCTATCTTTTTTTCTTCTTTTTAACTTAAGCAACTTCTTCTTTTTATTCCGACTTCTTCAGGCTCATTTTTTTCATTTTTTTTTCCCGGGATACTCGTTTGAAGGGTTGATTGCAAAGTGAAATTCCTCAGATTCTTAGCGAGGTTGCCAAATTTCCCGCTAGAGGCAAGAAAACATAGATGGTTCAGGAGCTTGGGACAATGTTGCCGCGAGTGTTTCTGAAACGAGGGAAAAGAATGTAAAGTGACGGTCACTGTAAAAACTACTGTATTTTTATAAATTGGGATTTTGCGAAATACAGATTTTACATTATTTTATTCAATAATGTGTATTACAATTCCATTTCATAACAAAGATGTTATTAGTGCTATTTTATTGAAATGTATTTAAGTAAAGTTTAATTCCAATCTAAATATAGTTATATTTAATTAATTTTTATAACTGCAATTAAAATTATCATAAATAAATAAAATATAGTCAATAAATCATTAAATTGTTTATTTAGAATATTAAACGAATAGCCAGTTTAATCATTTTGTTTATTCAAATTAATTAATTTTATTAATAACTTTCATTCAAAATAATTAATTTTATTTATCAATAATAACAAATAAATCATAGCATAATTATTTCCTTAAAATAAAATTTCCCATTTCGTCATCAATAAGATGAAAAAAAGGAAAAAACTATTCGAATGAATGAATATTCAAACTTTCGCGCCTCAATACTCATCCCAACTTCTCTGAAACGCGTCACGGCTTTCGTCATCATCGCAGTCATCCAACTCGCACACAGACCTTTAAACTTCATTCCTTCTCTCTTTAAATCATCCACCTTACTCTTTTCACTATAAGTTTCCCCTACCCCTCCGGGTAACACATAAAAAACTCCCACTTAAAAACAGCATTCTTAGCATTAGTGTGCTGCACGTGTATGCGTGTGGGTGTCTGTGTACATGCGCGTGCTGTAGTTATATAGAACATAGAATAAATATTCTATACTCGGCGTCTGCACAGCGAAGACAGTGTCGACGAGACGCCGAATAACACTTGACGTCTCTCTCTCTCATTCTCATCTTTTTATTTTAATTTTTTTGGTTACTTCTCTAGTTCTGTCTCTCTACCTACGACCACTTAGTGTTTACGTGTATGTACTAATGAATCTTTAAATTGAAGTTCATCAAATATTCTTGCTTCATTTGCAATTTCATTTAGATTCTCGGGGTGTTTAATCTCCTTGCTATTTTGGAGCATAAAACTCACATGCGCGCCACTTTTACGAATAATAACCAAGGGCCAAGTTGCGAGCCGAGCTGACGATTATTCGTGCATGAGCAAAGGTAAGGTTTATTATTATGGTCTGTGCATCTGTCAAAAACATGTGTAGCGAGTTAAATTTAATGTTTAAAGCAGCAGGATCGAATTGAAGACGATACGAAAGTTGTGGTGTACGTACATAAAGTTAGATAGCGTATCGATTATTAGCTCTGTAATGGTGTATACGTGCAGTGCATCGCGTGTGCTGTATAAGTTGAGGACTTGCGTTTATTTAGCGTTTTGCGCCGGACCCTTGCTATTTTTTACTCTCGCTCTTTTTTTTGCACACAACTGCAATTTCAGTGGCGCAGTATTGTAAATGCATTGAATTTTGACTTTTTCGTACAAGATGATTACAGATATAATGTGCATCTAAATTTTAACAATTTATATTAAAAGCTTAATTGTTATTATCAAAACTATGAGCAATAATGATTTCTTAAATTTTATTTTGCTATTTCGCAGATAAAGATTTGTGCAAATAAAATTAGTTTTACAAATGACATTACTTTTTGGTTTGAGAGAAGAAAAAAAATTTAGCCTGCGCGATGTCAGATCAGATTGCAAGTGATATGTAATTACAGGCATGTTTACATTTGCAACTACGGATGCGCTAATTTTAAAAAAAAGACGCGAGATGCAGTTCGGCGAACGTTAATAATAAAGACTATTTATTATTAATTTTTTCCGTGAATATTTTATTTAGTTTGTTTGTTTGAGTTAAATTATAACTATATTAATATAATAATAGAATTGACAAGTTTGCGTGTTGTTAAGTGGATGTAAAAGTACGTTATTGTATTATATATCATTTAAAAAAAGAACTTATTTATTATTTAAAAATTACTTTACGTTAACAGTTAAAAAAGTAAAGAAAATATTTAAAGTTTTATATTTGATAAAATTTAATTTGTACCCACGTACATGCTTTTGAGTGTATAAATAAAACTTTCCTTGTAAACAAAATTTTAAAAAAAAGTGAAAGAATTTAAGAAATTCATTTTTTTTAACCAATTTATGTAAGATGTTTGTTTCAATAGTAGATGAACACTTGAATATTTTTTACTTATCTAATACTTTTCACAGAAATATAAATTTCAATTATTTTTAATATTGTTAAAAAAAATTATTTATTTTATATATTTTTATTTTAAATCTTCTTATTCATCTCTCACGTCATAAAATATAAAAAATAAAAAAATAAGATGTATTTAATTGTTGTGTAATTATTGATATAATATCTTATTTATTGAACTACTTGAGTACACAATGAACTAAGATAAAGGTAAAAAAAAATAAGTAAGAAACTCTGATTCTCCTGAAATGACGTTCGATGATAGTAATTTCTTCGTAATTAAATTTATCGCATTATTTGATTACTGGAAATTTCAGGATTTTAAATTTCAATTTTCTTTGAATGTGTTCCAAACTTACGTATTATTCATTAAATAACAATAAGCAAAAGTATTTTATTGTAAAAGCTTTAATCCATATATCTCAGCGCGATTCTTTTATTTCGCCAAAAAAAGCTCGCGTTTAAAAGGAATCGTAAGTCTTAATAAAAAAGCCGAAAAAACATTATTTACGTAGTATGGTGCTTTCAAGTTTTAAAGAAAAATGCACTAAAAATAGATATTAATGTTTGGCTTTAGTTTATGTATACAAAGGGTATAACCACTCTGCTTATTTATTTTTTTTTTATTCTTAACATCCGCTTCTTTTTCTCTCTTGAAAAGTTCATAAGTAATAACAAATGGACTTGAATTTAAAAAAAATTTTCTTTTGCAAGTATTAGTTGGATATAAAAGAAAAGAAAATTTAAAAAATCATTTATTGCAAATACAAACGTCACAAGTTTTTTATCTTATTATCTCGAGTTTAAATTTTAGTTGCTCAGGTTTTAACGAGATTATAAAAGAGACTTGGCTAACTGAGATTCTTAAAACAAAGTTTTTTTTTATTTTATTTAACATCGCTAAATTTCAGCTATCATTGTGATGCTAATTAGCGACGGAGATTGTCAGTGTGCTTGTGAACAAAGCGCATGTAACCGATACAGTGGTGCTTGTATCAATCGACCGCCGAGACCGGGAATCGAACTTGAGACCCCGAGATTACGAATCCGTCGCTCTACATGTAATAATTAATTTTAATTCATAATAGAGTGTTTAATAATAGTGAATATTGTTTCTAGTTTATTTTTAGTAGATATCTTATTAAATATATTTAATGAGATTATTAAATTTCTTTATTTTCGAAACTTTATTGTTTGATAAGAAATTTATATTAAAAAGTAGTTTTCATTATAATTTTTTAAATAATTTCAATTTTATTTTAAAATTTATTCATATTTCTACTACGATGAATAGATTTAAAGTTTTTAATTTTTTGTCTCTAAGTCGTGAGATGTTTCCTTTATAAAATTAACCCGGATGTCACGAAATGATTTCTCGTAACGTTTTGATAACAATTACGTTCATCCTCGGTCGTTGAAACCACAAAATGAAACTTTCCCTTCTATGATCTTCTTTATTATGAAAGATAATTAAAATTTTATTTTTTTTTGTTAAAGATAATTTTTTTTTCATGAATAGAATTTATAATTAATCTTGGGTAATATTTTTCTTATAAATATTTAATTGATAAAACGAACAAACAATTAAAAAATTGCAGTTAACATTGCAAAACAAGTGTAACCTTATAAATAATTCATTTGATGGTTGATTGACGAATTTAAACTGTAAATATTTTCCAGCTATTATTTACTTTTAACTTGTTGCACTAAAACCGATATCCAATTAAAAAGTCTCGAAAATTTAATCAACTTATTCCCTCCCAATATTTCGAATCATCAATCTTCGCCGCGAACGTTTACAATTTCCTTCGATTAATCTTTATCTTGAAACATCTAAGCAGTCGCATTGCCTTTGCCATTTTTCTTTGCATCGAATAAAGAAAAAATTAATTATTCTCCTCTTCGGGAAGTGAATTTAACGTATTTCAAATACGTACGGTATAGAAGATGATACTAAATTAGCCTTAGCTGCTATTAACCTTGGGCTACATTTTATGTGTATAATTTTAACTCTTAAGTTTCAGTTCCAACGTGTTATATAGTTGAATACAAAGTAAATAGTTTAAACGTTATTTTTATAAAACAAACTTTTCTTTTCTCTCTTTTATTGTGCGCTCGTTTTAATACGAAAATATTTCGTTGTATTGCAAAACTATTTCTGCGTAGTTGGGAAATTCTTGAGGAATGTTTTTTTCTTCACTTAATTAATCAGAGAAAGAGTATTTTTATTCTATCAAAATAAAACGGAAATTAATTTAAGCTAACAAGAGCTTAAGCGTAAAATATATTGTTCGAGCAATGTTTTTCTTTTTTCAAATGAACATCTTTATTGCTCTGGTCAGAAATTGGTCGTAAATTAATACTCCGACTAGTAAAAATGTTTCGATTTTTTTTGTGATAATATTGTGTATCAGTAATAGTGATATTATTGTTTGAAATTATTTCGATAAATTACTCGAGTAATTTATAACATCTTTGATTTAGACGTTTATTTTGAATTTTTCTTTTGTTTTATTGTTGCATGAATAACGATGCAGACAATTAAAATACTTTGGTGTTATATTTTTCAGTGCTTTCTTTGAACGTTTAAATGAATAACATTTATAGAATAAACAATATTTAATGTAGAATTGTGTAAAAGATGAAGCTCAGAAATAAATAAAAAGGCTGTGCATTATAAATAAAAACTAAAAATAATTAAGAAATAAGTAAGCTCCTTTTTGTCACGAGATAAAATAATTTTAGAAAAAAAAATGAAAAAACAAATGGCATGTTTTTCTTATGCCACTGTTTTAAGGAATATTTGAAATGCTGAAAAAAATAAATGTATGTGCGGCTTTAAAATTAGAATCCATCATTAAAGAATTGTTTTTTGGCAGTCGTCTATCAATTATTTTATTTAGAATTAAAAAAGCATTAATAATTAAAACACTTTTATTGACATGATTGCAAATATGGAATATGAAACTATTAAATTTTTATGTTTCTAAATTTTATAGCGTATTAAAACACACTTAAGGAAATTACGCTTTTTTAATTGATTGAAAATGGAATGCACATGTTATGTAGTGAATTCTTATTAGGATGGAAAGAAATTTTATTTATCTTGATAAATTGTTTTTATCACAGATATGTCTTTAAATCTATTTACAATTTATTGAAAGAAATCAAATACATTAAATATCCTGATTTAGTAATAATAAAAAAAATAATTTTTAATTACTTTTTTTAAAAGATGTTTACACTCCATATTATAAATATTTGAAATTTTTTCTTTGAAGTCAATTTTTCTTTAAAATAATATGAAATTTATACGAAACAAGTTTGTTTTGAAAAATTTAAACGAATTAATTTCTCCTTTTCTATTTTTAAACAGAAAGCTCAGCGATAATTTTTTTGGCAAAAGAAAACTAAACAGCCGTCAAAACGAAGCGCCATCAGCACCATCGTCATCAACACCATCAGCGTCGTCATTCGCGTAACGATCGCGACGTTAGCACAATGCCTATAACGAAAATATGTTGTATAGGCGCTGGTTACGTTGGTGGTCCAACGTGTAGTGTCATAGCGCTAAAGTGTCCGCATATACGTGTCACCGTTGTCGATAAAAGCAGCGAACGCATTGCTCAATGGAATTCAAATAAATTGCCAATCTATGAGCCTGGACTAGATAATGTTGTGCAAAAGTGTCGTGGAAAAAATCTTTTCTTCTCGACCGACATTGCTCAGGTAAAGACCTTTTTCAAATCTTTTTTCGTCATACTATTATTCATTTATTCATTCATTCATTGGGGATTTTAGAGCATCTAATTTAATATATGATCTCATTATTTTGCGAACACACACTGACGTATATAAATTCGTAAAAATTTAATATTGTCCACATTTGATAAATATAAATGAAATATTGAAGACATTCAAAAAATTATCTTTTATTATATATATTAATAATTAATCAATTTCAAATGCCTATTTTCCTTGGAAATAGATTTCTATCAACCTGATTAGTAATATTTTCTTTAATTTTTAGTGAAATTATTGATAATTCTTTGAGAATTTAGACCTTTTTTATAAATGTTTATTTTTGAAGATTTTACATGTTTTGAATATTGTTTTACCTGTAATCGTTTTTTTCAAATTAATTAGTAATTCTTGATCTGATAATAAATAGAGATTTCAGAAATAATAGTCACTTTTACAATAATAAAATAATTATGATAATAAAATAATGAACTAACACGTATACTTATATATTACATGCATGTAAAAATTAAAAAAGAGTCCAGTGACTTTAATAAAATTAATAAGACTAGTATTTAAAAGCTTAAACATTGATCCGCATTTGAAACATATGTGTATTTCCTTAAAAAATATATCTTGTATTCCTTTTAAGGAAATAAATATACTGTTAGTTGCACAAACTAATTTGGATTTAGATTAAGCAGCAACCTTCCTCAGTAATATAATCAATAAATTTTTATGTGGACACTGCTACATATCCATAATCAAATCAAACAATAACTTCTTCACTAATCCCATTCTCTTGAACATTTGATAAATTTGGTAGTTGAGTTAGTTTTGTACTGTTTTAGCTTTAAAATTTTTGTAATTAGCTTTGATAAAATTGCTTTGAGTTTATAAAATCAATTAAATAAATATTTTAATATTTTAATATAAGTCAAACTAAACTACAGAATGTTAAAGTTACTTTATAATTTGTCAGTATATACATAAAGTAGCTTATTTTGTACACTGCTATATATACAAACTTCAACTTACGAAGTACATACACACATCAAAAGCCCTTTCAAACTTGTACGCAGCTTATCTCAGAAAGACCCATACTTTAACTAACATAAAATAAATAAATAACAAGAAAATCAAAAGTTTAAACAAATAAACAAATGCAGTCGTATAAATATATTAATGAAGTGAATTTTTTAAATTTATTAAACGTTGCTGTATTTATGCCATGTGAAACTTAACATGAATATTGCACATATAATCGATATCACAGTCAATTAAATAAAATGGAATAAAACAAAGCGTACGCAATAACATAATAAGGCAATCAATGCAATTAAATCAAACACACTCATTCGCTAACCACACAGACATCATTCATACGGTAAATACAGTCACACCTTATAGATCATACCTTAAGTTATCTTATCACGCTTTAGTTTTATAAAAAAATCAGATCATGTCAAAGATCAGGTTCATATCCTGGAATAACAAAAAATATAATAATTTTTCACCAAAAGTTTTTCTCCGTTTCTTTTATTTAAAAATATTAATTTTATTATGCAGTAATAAATGCCTTTACTTGAAAAAAATGTCAAATGCTTTTTTCATTATTGTTTTTATGAACTATATAATTCAGTTAAAGAAAAAATAAGTTGAAAATTGACGGATATAAGATTCAATGAACTAAAGCTATGAGTTACCTTATATTTACATTGAATTCATCGTAAAGACCTAATCTACCAACTTAAAAGATAAAGCGAATCATTTAGCGATGAATCACTTAAATTTTCATTAAAAAAAGTTAAAACACTAAAACCTTTATTTAATAAAAAAAACAGTAAATACATAACATTTTAAGCGCACGTGATTCTTAATTCATAATAATGATGTTCTCAAAATATTAAAAAAATATAATAAAATAAGTGGCCTTCTTGAACAATGCGCTCAATAATTCAATAATTAATATATATGCCCGCAATGCAGACCTATCACTTCGAATTATATTTTTCATTTTAACATTTTATATTAATATGAAACATTATATTTTACAAAATACACTTATACTTCAAAAAAAAGGTTTCAATTCTCATCACATCATAACAAAATGTTTTTAATAAAAAAAAAATAAATCAATTCAACGACAATCTTTGATCCAGGCAATCGAGGAAGCAGAATTAATTTTCATCTCGGTGAACACGCCGACGAAAACCTTTGGTAACGGTAAAGGACGTGCTGCTGATTTGAAATACGTCGAGAGCGCAGCGCGCATGATAGCCGAAATAGCGGCCGGTGATAAAATAGTCGTTGAAAAAAGCACAGTACCAGTCAGAGCCGCCGAATCGATTATGAACATACTGCGTGCCAATCACAAGCCTGGTGTTTCCTATCAGGTAACGTACAATATATATATATATATACCTTATGTATCAACATTGTGTATACCTTTAATGGGAAAACTTGCTTTTCTCGATTATTGGGTCTATCCATATATACATCCATACATAGATGCATGTATGTGTGTATGAAGTTATTATGAGGACGAGCTAACGATGCCTCACTTTTCTGTTACACGTTTTCTATATACCCGATGTGAAAGATAGGCTGTTACTGCCGTTGCGTAAGGATGAGATTATTGGAATTTTATGTAGAACGCTACTATAACGGAGAGCCGGGGAGTTAATTGAGGATAGTTTTCTAGAGCAAATTGATTTTCTTCGTTCTTTTTTCTTCTTTTTTTCTTTCATGTTTACTAAAAAGAAAATGTTTGAATTTGAAATTATAATTTTAGAATTTATCAGTGGATATTAATTTAGCAAGACAATATAATTAAAAGAAAACTCAGCAATAAATTTTAATTTCACTAGAAATTATACACGCGGAACATAATTAAACAAGACTGCGAATAGTGATAACACAGTCGAACAATTACGTTAATTAATATCATAAACTTTTTACACCACCCAATTAGTAGTAAGGTTAAAAAGTCAAATAAAAAAAGGAAACGTTCTATCTACCATAAAATTCCAATATTACATCGATCCTATTGTTGTATGACATTGAGAATCAAAAGCTACAAGCATAAAATTTTCTGTTTCTCAAAACAATAAAAAAAAAAAAAATAAAAGAAAATGAATAAGGAAAAAAAAAATTGTCTGTATGCATTTTAGATTTTATCCAATCCTGAATTCTTAGCCGAAGGAACGGCGATCGATGATTTAATCAATGCCGATCGCGTACTGATTGGCGGCGAAGAATCGCCCGAGGGTCAAGCGGCAATAGACCAGCTCTGCCAAGTCTACGAGCATTGGATACCGAGAAAAAATATTCTTACTACCAATACATGGAGCTCGGAATTGTCTAAATTGGTCGGTACAAATTTATTTATAAAACTTTTTTCATTTTATTTATAATTACGCACACGGAGATAGATTAAGTCGATCAATGGCCTCCTTGATCTGTGAAATTTTGTAAGACTAGTCATAGCTGCCAAATATTTCAATTACAATGATTCTTTAAGCGAAGATTGTTATTTATTGCTGTATATGTACTATATATAAAATTTTTTCGATGATGTATTTCAATTGATGTATTTAGGTGAAATGTTAATTTAAATATCTCGTTATAACAGCAAGTGCAATGTTTATAAATCATAAGAAAAATTTTTATACTCTAAGTCGAAAAAATAAATCTTATACTCTCTGGTCTGTCTATTCATGTAAATATTTGAGAATTTTTGCCAGCAAAAAAGTTACTTTTGGCAAGAAACTGCTTACGTTACTATTAGATAAATTTTACAAGCTATTACGACAAAATTTACGTTCCACATAAACATTACGTTACTTTACAACTTCATTTCGTCATCCTAAACTAAACTATCATCGTATAACTCTTAAAAATAATATTTGAACAACTTGAATTTTTACAGGCTGCCAACGCTTTTCTCGCCCAAAGGATATCAAGCATAAATTCATTATCAGCTGTATGTGAAGCCACGGGTGCCGATGTATCCGAAGTCGCGCGTGCCGTTGGTCTGGACACGAGAATCGGCTCGAAATTTTTACAGGCGTCCGTTGGCTTCGGCGGCTCTTGCTTTCAAAAGGATATTCTTAATCTCGTGTACATCTGCGAGTGCTTGAATTTGCCAGAAGTCGCTGCTTATTGGCAACAGGTCATCGACATGAATGAGTATCAAAAATCACGTTTTTCGAATAAAGTAAGATTTTTTTATTAATCGTTAACTTTTATAATATTTACAAGATATAGATTAAAGTTGAAATTTGGATCTGTGCCATTTTGAATAACAATTGATTTTGTATGGAATACAATAAACTATAAATTTAACGATAGATTTTTGCTATTTTAATTTTCTTGCTAAGAGCTATTATTTCATAAAGTTAGGTAAGCTTAGAAAATACTGCTGTTTTACAAGAATATCGTTAAATTTTTTATTAATTTGTTTGCCTTTCTTTCTTGAAGAACCGCATACTCCAGCTCTGAAAATAACTTTTATCGCGTAATAATTATTAAAAAGCTATTAAAATTAACGCCATTTCTTACGCGATTGCATTTTCCATGAAAGTTGAGTCCTCGAAACGTAACGAAGACTTACACAACTCGCTTTTTTATATTATATATTTAATATCCATTGTGTTTCCGTTATATCGCCTCTTACACTAACGGTATTACGTAAGATATCAATCAGAAAGGATTATTTATTAAGGATTGATTATTCATACATCAGTTATTTTACTTCTGATCATTAATATCTTTCGATAAATCATAATTTCTATTTTTTATATATTTCCATAAATCATTGGAATTTCACTATACACTTAGCTTATGCAAATTATAAAAAAAGTTCACTTTTTTACATTGGTAATTTCTTTCTTTTACAGGTGATCGAATCGCTGTTCAATACAGTGACGGACAAGAAAATATCGCTGCTTGGTTTTGCATTCAAAAAGAATACAGGTGATACACGCGAGTCGCCAGCGATTCACGTAGCCAAAACTTTACTCGACGAGGGCGCCAAATTACACATTTACGATCCCAAGGTAATTCCTTTTCTCTTTCTCTTTTTTTTATTTTTGCAATGTATAGCTCATTACACGATTCGCGTGATAGTGAGCGCTTAAGCGTGAATCATTTATACGACCATTGAAATATGCGCGATGGGCTTTGAAATTTTTATAATAATGACTCAATGTCAATGGAATTTCCGATAATTTTCAGTACTCGAAGTTTAAAGCTTTTTTTTCGAGCTTGGCTTGTGTATATTTGGATTGGTAATGTTTACCAAATATTGGTTTGATCCTGACATTAAAGAGATATTTAGTTCTTTAAGCAAAATTTTTTTGTAAAAAAATTTACTTTTTGATTAATGTTTATATTATAAAACATAAATTTAAAAAAAAAAAACAGAAAAGGAAATTTTACATATAATATTAACAATTTATATCAATCTTACATAATTCAACCAAGAAAATAATCACAGAAACGTATTCTCCTAATGACGTAATTCTTTAAGGTTGAGGAATCGCAGATTATTTTTGATTTGACTCATCCGAGCGTGACGGCAGATCCGGAATACACGAAAACCAGAATCAGTATTTACAAGGATGCATACAGTGCAACGAAGAACACTCATGCGATAGTTATTTGCACGGAATGGGATGAATTCATGGTAAAAAAAAATAAAAGATTTTTTTTTCTCTATCATTATGTTATGTAAAAGTATTCAGGCAAAAATTAACAATAGATTTTTCTTCAGCAACTGGATTACAGAAGAATTTACGCGGAAATGATGAAACCAGCCTACATATTCGACGGCAGAAAAATTTTGGATCACGATAAGCTTCAGAAGCTCGGTTTCGACGTGCAAACGATCGGCAAGAAATTGATGAGACACTCGGTATCAAGAGCTTGGGGAAGTCAAGTGCAGTTGTAAAATAAGAGAACTCAAATTTTTAGGACATACGTATAATATTAAAGAATTGTAAATTACACGCGCATTAATTGTGTAAAACTGCCAATTTTTTTAGATTCATCAATTTTTTCTGTAAGAAGAAAAGCTAAAAATTTGTATCTATGTTTTTAATCATAGATATTTTTCATATTGTATAATGTTATTTATTTTATATGAAAAAAAAAAGAAATTTGTTAAATTATCCAAAAAGTTGCGCTGTTAGACATGATGCTTTAAAAGTATTTTTATTTTATCTATTTTAAAGTTTAATTTTTAAATAGCCAATACAAACAAAAAAAAACAATTATGGTACATATACTCAAATAATAATTATTTCAATGTATGCGTTACGGCGTTTATATATATATCTACTTAAACGATACGTAGGAAATCATAATTTTTACAGCATTTACATATTCGGTGTAACCAGTTGTAACGATAATTTTTAATTGCTGTTTTTTTTTTCGACGTAATTACATTAATAAACAATAATATTTGCATGCTCGACGAAATATAGGGTTGAATATTTCGTTCGTCTGACGACGTGCAATGGAAAATAAAGCGGTGCTAGTTAACTAAGTCGATTAATCTCTCGGATTTCACGAGAGTCTTAATAATGCTATTATACTGTTAAGTATTGTATATTATATATTATATAAAGATAAACTTTTATAATTTTTACATTTATTATATGATAATGTTTAAGCTAACGTGTTATTATTAATTGACAACAATAATTTTATGTAAAGAAAAGAAAACATTAATGACAAGAAAACGAACAATATTTAATTATTTATAAAGATTCAGCTATTAAAATCAAATGCACATATTATAAGTAAACTCAAAAAATTTTACGACGACAGCAATAAAGCTATGTTTGTAATTTTTTATAAGAAAAATCATTATTGTATTGAGAAAATTGTATAAAAATATATAACAACGATTAAATTTTATCTATTCTAATTATATTTTTACTTTATTATGAATTTCTAACTGTCAAACTTCTTCTGCCCGCTTCTTCTGACAAAATTTCCTTAAACACATACGAATAAAATTGTATATATATTTTTAATGTTCGTATGATAGAATTTTTTGAATTTTAATTTTTTTATATATATTTTTAATTATATAAATAAAAAGTGACAAAGCATTTTTCTTCTTAACATATTTCTCTTATGGTTAAAACATTTTTAATTTCATAATTCCCTTTTGATTTTGTGATATCTATAATAAATAAAGTAATGTTAATGAAACAGTGCAGGAAGACTAAAATATTAACAATGTCTAACAATAACGTTTTTATTTCTATTTCTAACATTTAGATTTGTGTTTGTTTATCATTTAGAGGTGTCAGTGGCTCACTCGGTAGAGCGATCGATTCGTAATCTCAGAGTCCCAAGTTCGAATCCCGCTCTCGGCCGATTTATACAAGTACCACTGTGCGTTACATGTGCTTCTTTTACAAACTCACTGGCAACCTCCGTCGCTAATTAGCAATGGTAGCATAAATACGACGTTAAAGAATTTAAAAAAAATTAATTTATTTGTTATTATTTCAAAGTTTTCTTTTTTTATTACTATTATTATTAATGTAAAACCAACATTTCTGCTATAATGAAATTATCTCTATTTTCTTATAAAAATAAATTTTACATTCAAATTTCCCGCCTTAAATACCGCGCGATCTCCCACTCCGCACATCATCGCAAAAAAAAAAATCGCGAGAGAGAGAGAAAAAAAAACAAGTGGTAATGTATATATATGTGTAGTCGGAGTAAAAAGATGAAGTCGGCATCAGCGCCACTCAAAACAACAGCGGCTAAATCTAAGCCCATACAATATTCCGCTCTCAGTGTGTGTTACATGTTCATCGTTTTCGGACGTAAAAATATATACAGGCATATATACACATTATTTTTTTTAATATTATTTTCCCATGTAGCTCTCCCATTCGTAGCTCGGAGAGTTATAAAATAACCACGGCCAGTGGGTAAAATAGCTTAAAGATATATACAAGACTAACCGAAACACCGGACGTGTGCACTGTAGGCACAGTGCGTAATAATTAATTAAGAGATAATTAATGATTTAACACACCAGTGTGTCATGTATACCGCGAGATGCAAAACAATACTTCCAATACTTAATAGAGAATAAAAGAAAAACAACAGTGATCTAATATATCAGTGTGAATTATTATGTTTTTTCTTTGGTTTCGTCTTTTTTTTTCTACGGTGCGATGAATAATGATACGAAGATTCGGCAGTAGTGCACTTCTTTTAATCATCGTAATATCCAAGTGACTTCCGTTCTTGCTCCAATTTATTCTTGTGTATAATCATAAAGAGAGAAAACATCTCTACGTCTATATACATACATGTAAATATTAAATACTATTGTTGTAAATAAGTTGCATACATGCATACACTCTACTACAGTCTTCAGTGTGTTTTCTCTTATTAATAAAAGCGTGTGTTGTGTGTATATACATGTACACGATACTCTGGTATCTATATAACAAATACTACACACACCGTTTATAAATATACACAGATATCTATATACACGTATATATATATACATATATATATAAAAGTACAAAAGTGGAGTGAGCACGGTGTGTGTATATAGATATACATATACAAATGATAGAGTCTCTCTCTTAAGTTCGAAAATGGCCGCGTGCTACTGCTGCCGCTGCTGTTCTTCACGTCGAAGAAGACGTGCCGCGGCTCGGGAATTTGCCGCCCTTAAACAAAACAGGAGTGAACGGTGAACGGTTTGCGCTTTTTTTATTTTTACGATTTAATATCATACGTCAAGTAATATAATCGTAGATTTAATAAACAAAAGTTCATTGAAGTTCGATCCTTTGCCTTGTTTTCTTTATACTTTTTTCACTGCCGGACGACACTCTGCTTGTTTCTACTCTTGTTTTTAATCTCCAGCTACCAAGTTCAATACGCAACGTTCTGATAATTAATAAAGAAAAAGAGATTATACAACATTGAACGAAATAAATGCAAAATAAAGGACAGGCCGCAAGATTAATGTTGATAAATATTGAAATTTTAAAAAAGGAAAAGAGAAAAATAAAGTGATGAACACGTGTGTGATTCGGTGTCCTTTTAAATCCTGCTCCGAAAAATTTCGGATGTAAACATGCATCGGCCCTGCGAAAGTAAACAAACATTGTAGTTTTCTTATTTTTAATAAAAACCAAAAAATAATAATAAAGACAAGAAATCGGAAGATATGCCGAGCTCGTTAAAGAAGAGTATATAAAAAAATAAAGCAAGAGAGGAGCATTTAAAGAGGCTTTAAAGAAAAAAGAAGAAGAAGAAGTAAAAAAAGAAAACGAAGTGTGCCGTAAAAGTGCAACGAGGAAAAGAAGTGG
The DNA here is from genome assembly GCA_017163975.1 of Anastatus disparis. Taxonomy (NCBI): domain Eukaryota; kingdom Metazoa; phylum Arthropoda; class Insecta; order Hymenoptera; family Eupelmidae; genus Anastatus; species Anastatus disparis. The sequence goes on from JAFFSR010000222.1 coordinate 26,666, forward strand.
AGGATGAAGAAGGGTTTCACGCTGCTGGTCAGCAGCTACGGCTGTTTGGCATTGATATTACTTTGTTTACTTTGGGCTCCGGTTACCGAAGGTAAGTTCTCTCTTTATTTTTCAACTAATGTAACGTACCAGCACTTTTTAGTTTATCAAAATTTAATTGAAATTCGGTACTTTTTTCAAAAAGTAAATATTGAGAAAAAAATATACGGTTTGATGAATATATATCGATAGGGGAAAAATTAACACAATGGATAAACAAAACACTTGCGTCAATGTTTACACGAAAATGCAAATATGAAAAAAAAGAGATCTTTAAGTAACAGCCTATACTTGTTATTTCTATTTAAATTCAGGCTAAAATTTTTTTTAAGCAATGTTTGAATATTTAACAAGATTGTAAGAGTATCGAAAATATCACTGAAAATTAGAAAAAATAAATGTGAATAAGTTGATGATTACTTGCTAAAGTTTATTATGATTTTTTTAGTATTTACACTCGGTAAATATTGCAAAACCGCTTCTGTATAATGTATCAAATTTATCCGATATTTATGAATTCACGTTGCTGCGGGAGCATTGAATTTCCTATGTGCTTTTATATATACCATATACATAGAAAACTTTCTCAATAGCAGTACATTCGTTCTATATTTTCAATCGGAGGTCGTCAGTGGCTCATTCGGTAGAGCGATGGATTCGTAATCTCAAGGTCCCGAGTTCGAATCCCGCTCTCAGCCGATTTATACAAGCACCATTGTACGTTACATGTACTTTGTTCACAAACATACTGATAACCTTCGTCGCTAATTAGCATCGCAATCATAGCTGAAATACAGCGACGTTAAAAAAATATATATTTTCAATCATTGCAACCGCAGTTTGAGGAATCGTTCAGATTTTTTTTCGGTTGATTCTTTACCATGACATAAGTTTGTTTCGTGTACGGAACGAATTGAAGATACTAAGTAAAGGGTGGATTGTATATACAAGTTTGAATGAAAAAGTGTAACGGAAAAAAGAGACATTTAACATTTACATAAATTATAAATTTTGTTGTTATTTTACCATTGAAAATTTAATATAGATAATAATATATAAAATATAATAATTTAAAATAAATAAAATTTAATTTTCATAATTATTACAGATTTTCCTCAATACACTTTTTTCACCGTTATTATTATTATTAAATTTCATATGATTTCTGTTGATTTCTTTATAGATTATATAACCATGTTATAATATTCTATGAAACATTTGTAAATTAAATTATTCACGATTTGAAGATTAGATTAATTTATAAAATGTAATGCTAACGATTGACTTTATTGTACTACGTGTTAAATAAAGCATAAAAAAATTCAATGATACGATAAATAACAATTCGCTTTGATGCTCGTAAATGATGTTATACATTTTTGTAATAAACTGGTTAGATAAATACCCGCAGGTTATCCGTTACATGGTATATCGTTTCAGTTGTAATTACGTAAAATTTTTACGTTTCTTTTTAAATATTGTAAATATTAACAAATTTTTTTAGGTCAAAATATTATTCTTATTAAGGTTTTTTTATTGAAATGAGAAAAAAAATGATTAAATTATGTAGAGCATAAATTTTATAAATTTTTTAGCATATAAAATTCGCAATATTTTTCACCTCTTTGAACTTCTAGCTATCTTTTACATTTCCTTGTTTATTTTAATTGTTTATTACTCATTACAATCATAAATCGACATAATAATTTTTTATTTACCATCATACATCATCACCAAGTATATATTTCGATAAAAAACGCAAGACGATTGCTTATCTCAGTTGCATAAAATGATATTAACAAAAAAAAAAGACGAAATCTAAAGAAAGAGAAGAAAAACATTTAAAAAATTAGTGTTTCTATAGAAAGGGAGAAGCTTGCTGAAGTAAGAAAGTTTTAACGAGAGAGTTATGACGTTACGTGAAGTGAAGCAGGAGAGCATGAAAAAAAAGATACGAAGAGAAGAAAGAAATCGTAAAAACGAAGGGTGTGAAGTAAACGAAGTTGAAAGTGGAGAACGGTGCAAAAAAAGATATTCGTACATTTAATTACGTAAAAATGTAAAGTTAAATAATTTGCATCTTTTTTTTCATGTAGATTAATATCGTTAGATAAAATATTGAAAAACGTGTTATCTCGAATTTTTATGCTAACGATTAAATTTCACTTTTATATCTTTACTTTCTAATTTGTATAAACAAGCTTATAATTCACCATTTTTGCAAAGATTTTTTATAAAAAAACATCTAAAAGTTTAATTCTTCAAATTATTCTAAAGAATAAAATTCAAAATTTTATATATGAATTTTATATTATTATTAAATGTTAAATTTTATAGTATTATTAAATATACAATATTCAAGTCAGTATTCTCAATAATTAAAAAAGAAAAAAATATTCAATACCGACCGTTTGATATTTTAAAAATTAAAACGTGCACTCTTTATATATAAAATTTAATTCAGAGAAAATCAATACTCGAATAAAATAACAGTTTAATTAATTAAATTCTCGAATGAAATTGATACTCTATCATTAACATTAAAAGTATAGAAATATTTTCTAGACATAAAAAAAAAGTTCTCATTTCAGCGGTAATACAGTATATAAGTATTCAATTTAATTTCTATTTAAATCAAGATGCTCCAATTATGAAACAAGGAACAAAAAAAAAGAGAAGAAGAAGAGAGAAAAGAGGACAAAAGAAGAACATCGATTAATAAAGTTCTTCTCCATAAAAATGAGAATGTTGCTACTCCTTTTATATCCTTTTCTCTCTTCTTCCTCTCTGTCTCTCTCTCTCTCTTTCATAGTAGCAAGTACAATTTTTCACTCTATGCTCTCTACGGTTATATACATATACACAGACAAAGTGCAACTTCGCTCTTCAAAATTTCAACGAGCCAGACGTCGTCGTCGGCGGAGGCCGGTTGCAAAACCCGTCGGTTAAGAGAGAGAAAGAAAGAAAGGAAGAAAGAGAGAGTAAAAGCACACGTCTGCACTAAAAAAAGAGAGAAGAAGAGAAAGAGAGCAAGTTTAAAAAAAAAAATCCCCTTCTGTATAAGGGATGAAGCGAGACGAGAGTAAGAGAAAAAGAGAGAGAGAGAGAGAGAAAGTAAAAGAGAGGAGAAGAGATCGATATTGCGCGAAAAAAAGGCGCGACGCGGCTTTATATATATATATGCGACTACCACCAGCTGCCGCGCCTCTTCGTTTACGGAGATGATAATGGGAAAGATGTTTCATATATCTGTATAGTTCAAAAGTTCTGTGGAGGTGATGGAAAGTACTAGTATCGGTTATGTTTACATAATAATTCTTCCAAATTTCTTGAACATCTTACGGTCATTTTTTCGTTTTTTGCAAACTTATTTTCAAATTCTAGATCATTAAACATAATTACAAGTCCCAAATGATCTGATTGATGTAATATGACACAACATCCGGTACATTTTTTTGTTATTATTTGTCCAGTTTGTTTTAATTGCGCATTTTACTCCCGTAAAATATTATCTACATTAACTGTCAAGATCGATAAAACGCAGTATATTAATATAAGTATTCATAAATTTGGACTTCCAGTATTAACCAGTCGAACATCAATTATCATTTAAAGAATAACTGTACAGCTCTAAAAGAAATCAATCGATACAAAAAAACAGATTTTTAATTTAAAAAATTCTCAAGCGTATACCTGGCATATCTCCTTTCAATTTCTTCTCAATTCACCCTTCTATTGTAGTAGTATTGTCGATTTTTCATTGAAAAAGGTTCATCGACTACCGCCTGCATACCAGAGCAACGGGAAAATGGCGTTTTGCCCATAATAGTTTTGCTACCTTATAACGGTCTTCTTTTTTTTTAACTATACCAAGGAGTATTCTATAACTATATAGGTTCGACGAGTTGGTATTTCCTCTTTCTTCTCTTGTCTTGTTTTGCCCAGGAGATGAGAGAAGGTTATTTTCATTTTTTTTTGTTCTCTTTATTCTCTTTCTTTTCTTCCGCTTTCTCTACACTCTGATTCTTTATTGCATGCATTCTCTTAAACTTACTGTATGGGATGTATGGAGAGAGAGAGGAAAGTTTTGCACTGGCGCCAAATGAGTTTATTTTCTTTTTAGCTTAGCACGCGATTGATAATGAAAGAAAACATACAAGTATGGATTTTTCGGATATTTTTGGCTCGAATATAGATGTTTATAATAAGTGCTCATGTAGAAAAAAAAATTTTATATGATTCGACTTTATCAAGATTTTATCAATGGTCAACGATAATTTAACAAAAAAATTTCCTGTAAATTTAATTTTACCTTTCGTGGAAGCGAATATTGGTAGCTTTGATCGCGTGTTTCTGTTAATCAAGCGCTATTTTATTAAGAATATTAATTGCCCGCCAGCGTAATTCGATATATTTTAATTTGCAGTACAAGATACTAAATATGCATGCATTCGATTCATAAACTTTTGCATAACACCCATATTTTTTACTAATTTTTTTTTACTATTCCACTTCATTATTTTCTTACTACTTTTTTTAGCTTTTCCATGCATATACATGAGAGATAATTTTCATGTTCTTTTTTATTAAATCAATCTAAAAATTACTATTACATAACAAAAATTATATTAAGCATGTTTTTCGCGTAATATTTAAATTTTAATTAATTAAAACTCACACTTGTTTGATTCTACGTTTTTTATTCATAAACGTAAACAGAAAATCCAAGAAAAATATTGAATGAACGTATTACAATACAAACATATATCATCTTACGGAACCTGCAATCGAATTGAAAAAATTAACCAAGAAAACAATATCATGAGTTCAAAGATGGTCAACTGGTGATACGTGACGTATGTCGAATAGTAAAATACGTCAAACGATCCACTATTAACCACATTCGATAAAGTATGTATTCGATCAAATTCAATCGTTCGATTTTTTCGAATTATAATTCTAACACTATTGCAATTATAAAGAGGTTTCCTATTTCGTCATTATTAGATAAGACGTTTTCAAAACATCATAGAAATTTTTTAGATCATTTTTTATTTCAAATGAATTCGGTTTGAATTGGTTTTTGACTAAATTTACCAGTTTTGAACGATCAACATTTTAATGAATATTAAGAATATAACAATCATACTTGATCAATATTTATTAAACTTTAATTAGTAAAAGTAAAATCAAACATATTTTCTTTAAAATACTTAAATTTCTAAAAAAAAAAAAATAAAAATTGTAATTTTCATAATATTTAAGCTATTACACTGAAAAAAAAATTTACTGAAATCAAATAAACGCTTACTTGAATAGTGCCAAGTAAATAATTATTTGATTAAAATAAATATTTATTAAAACCAAGTAAATATTTGTTTGAAATAAGTCTCTTAACAAAAATTCATTTGGTTTTAAGAAATATTTACTTGGTTTTAATAAATATTTATTTCAATCAAATAATTATTTACTTGGCACTATTCAAGTAAGCGTTTATTTGATTTCAGTAATTTTTTTTTTCAGTGTAAATATAAACATTTTACCAAATTTATCAGACATTTTTTAAAATTTTATTTAACGTCGCTGTATTTATGCTATCGTAGCGATGCTCATTTGCGACGGAGATCGTCAGTGTGTTTGTGAACAAAGCACATGTTACAGTGGTGCTTGTATCACTCGGCCGCTGAGAGCGGGATTCGAACTCGGTCCCTCGAGATTACGAATCCATCACTCTACCGAGTGAGCCACTGAAGACCTCAATTTATCACATTGTAACAATACTACCAAATCATCGACGTAAATTTGCTCCTAAAATATCTCATAAGCTTGTTTACTCTTTTATCGTCAACAAACTATAAAAAAGTGCCTTGTAAATAAAAGAAAAAAAAACAATAATAATAAAAATAACTGAAAGTTTTCGCCTTCTATTTCATGCGCGTATTAAAAAATAAAAAAAAAACTAAGAATCGCAGAAGCTCGTGGAAAAACATCGAGTATACGCGGAAAATTCATGCATTCATTTGTCAGTAAAAGAGAAATAAAAAAAAAAATAGAGCCGTTAGCAGCAAAATATTCAATGGACTAGTCATACGCACAGATGCATATATATGTATAGACATACGGCATCACATGTATATATGCATCTATATATATGTATCTTTCGATTATTGCAACAACGTGGTGGATATATGATTCCGAATTCATTGCTTTTTGCAGTGTTGTGTGTGACGCGTGATTGATGCGTTGCATTGATATATCCCGAGCCATTGCTTGTTGTCAGTTTTAAAAACATGTTACCAAACGCGTGATCGGATCGCCAGTTTCTCTGTGTATATATAAAAGACGAGAGGGATAAAAATTTCATTGCGTTTATTATACGTTTTGTATCTTTACTTTTGATATGCCAAACAATAAATAATTCTTAGCTAAAGTTTATATGATCATATCTCCACAACTTTTAATCTTTTGGTGATATGTCATTTTACAGCTGTCACTGGGTAGCGAATGATGCACACTATTCAAACTAGGTTCACACCTTTTGTACAATCTTGTTCCTCTATTTTTTATGTATATAGTGAATGTGCCACCAATGCTCCAGTAGATATTTCTATAAAACGTAAATTTTTACATGGATAAAATTTCCAAACTTTTATCCATGTAAAAATTTTCGTTTTATAGAAATATCTACTGGAGCATTGGTGGCACATTCACCATATACATAAAAAATAGAGGAACAAGATTGTACAAAAGATGTAAACCTAGTTTGAATAGTGTGCATTATTCGCTACCCAGTAACAGCAGTAAAATGACTTTTCAAAAACATTATAAAAAAATTAAAAGTTGTGGAGATATGCTCATATGATCTATTGATTATTGATTGCAAAATATTTTTTATTTATTAGTATAATTATACACGTTTCTTCTTAATTTTTGAGATGAAATCTCACAAAATTTACAGAGAAGTTCTGTAAAAATTACTCTCATTACGATCAAAATTATTGGATAAATTTTTTATCTTTAAGATATGTTCAATCATATTGAAAGCGCGAAACAAAAGTATAACCAAAAAATATACGATGTCCCTCGACTTTAATAATGGTCACTATAATTCTTATATAGGAAAATTCTCTCGGCGTAAATGTATTATAAAAAGTTTTGTGTACTCATGTTATAATTCTACTGCGTCGAAAATTTTTAAGTTAAAATTTTACACAAAATTTTTGTGATTATTTGGGTTTATACCTTTTTGTCTTAAAATTTTTATTTGAAAATCTACAATTCATTCATCAATTTCAACACAAGATTTTTTTAAACAGCATTTCATCTAGAGCATACAAGAGTTTAAAAATCACAAAAAACTTTTAAAGTATAGAATTCATTTTATAAATTTTTTCTTGCACGTTTGCTATTAAAACTATATAATTAGGGTTGTTAAAAAAAAAATCTTGTTTTTTAATGTAGAAAAATAAAATAAAGCGCGTGGATTGATAAGTAGTTTTTTCTTTTATTTACTAACTTTTCCTCAAAGCAAGTATTTTTAGGCCTTTAATTACCTTGTGAATTGTACACTAAATTTAATTATCACGTTTAGTTATTTTTGCAAAAACTAAAAAATGAAAGATACCACTGAATCATTCTAAATTAGTTCTTTTCTTAGAAAACCGCGTAATTTCAAATATAATAAAAAGCAAATTACACGAATATTATATAAAATTCCGTATAATTTCAATAAATTATTTTCAAAAATCCTAACCTTAGCAATTTAATTTTCAATTTTTTTTTGTACATCCACATTTCTAAGTAAAACCATAGTGTAACGATATTACGATATACATCTTCGCGTGAGAATATTTAATTAAGGTATTACATCCGGATGTATATATATAAGCAGCAAACATTGTAGGGCGAGTGCTCATTTTATTTCTTTTTTTTTCGCGAAATGTATAGAAATCGTTTCTCTCAAGTCTTTCTCCCGTTAGTTTGCTTCGAATATATATATATATATATATATATATATATATATATATATATATATACCTTTTTTTCAAAGTTCCTACTTATCGTACTGCTACAATCCAGTATGAAAATTCAGGCATTGCCAATGAGCGCGTGAACCGTTTGATATTTCTTTTTTTTTCGCTTTTAGTAATAAGTTCCGTTTTACCGTTTTCTCTTGTATTTTAAGTACGAGACTTTGAAAGTACTTCGTTTTCATTTTCGTTTAAAGATTTTTTTTCATTCGGTTTGAATAAAGGAAAGTAATTTTAAAATTTTGAATCTAGACTTTTTTATTATTGTTTAAATAAATAATTATGCGATGAGCTTGAAAACATTGTAACTTTTGCTTCAATAAAAGTAAAAATAATGGAAATTAGTAACATTTAATCTAAGTTATTAATACTATAAAAGTACCTTTATTTAAGGACATTAATTCACAATGCTAACATCAGACTTTGGTTCTAAAGTTTTATTTTCCCGTTGGTTGAAAGTAAAAAAACCCGAAACAGCTAACATGTGGTTAGCCGATTATTATATAAGGATAAAAATAGAGAAGAAAAAAAAAATAAAGAATAAAATACAGGATTCAAAATTTAGATTCCTGGAATGAAGGTAAGGCCGAAATGTTAGAGAGTACACGCGTTCTGCTTAATTAAGACCCATGTGAAGATAAAAAGTTGCTTTTATAGCTTGTATCAGGCAGTTTTATGGATTTCGTATTATATGAACTAAGCAAGTTTATTTTATGGCTCTTTGAATTTTGCCGTATCAAAGTCTTGTCGTCCAGTTGTTTTTTTTTTAAATAGTTTAAAAACGTGTCTTTTAAAAAATTTTTATATTTATTTCTTTAAATTTTTTATCATTATATATTATGTTTTATAATGTTATTAAAATTGAATATCGTATTAGAAAATTTGAAAATAAAAATTTGTCTGATACACGAGTGAAAAAAAAGCAGGTGCAACAAAATAAGATTTCAAAATAAATAATTCTTTTTTTCCGTATAAAGTTATATGTCAATTTCTTATATGATAGGATATCGTAAAAATAAAATCCCAGAAAAGAAAAGATAAAATCCTTATGAAATTTTTTTTTTCATTTAACGTCGCTGTATTTATGCTTTTATTGCTAATTAACGACGGAGGTTGTCAATGAGTTTGTGAAAAAAGCACATGTAACGTACAGTGGTGCTTGTATTAATCGGCCGAGATCGGGATTCGAACTCGGGACACCGAGATTACGAATCCATCACTCTACGGAATGAGCCACTGAGATCTCTACGAAGAATATGTGAAAAAATTCTTTGTAATATACTGACTTCAAATTAAAAAAAAAGACTATCTTTTTCCTCATTCATCTTTCATATGTTTTATGAGTAATTATGAATTGAAATAGTTCGGTATTATAACGCTAGATGTCTAATCTCTAAATGCTTTTCCCAGAATAAAAAAGAAAAATTACAATTCATAACCTTTTTATGCAAAAATCATTTTCTTCCTGGTCCTGGTATTTTTTATTAGAAAAAATTTCATAAGTAATTTTTACAGTACTTTTCTGTAATTTTTATGAGATTTCATCATAATATTCAAGAGGAAACTTCACCGTAATTTTTACGCAAAATTTCATTGAAAATTTTACAGGAAAATTCCCTTTGTTTAAAACATTTCCAGTTTACAAAAGGCTATATAAATTTTTTATAATTAAAATTCATCCAGAGCAATTACGTTTTTGAATTTTCCTTTAACTTACATTTACACAACTCCAACTAATTAAATTTTCATTTTTTACATGGCTGTAAACACGAAGAAAAAAAAGAACAACATTACATAAAGCGGAAAATCAACTGTATAAGCATAAGCAAAATCTCGTTTAAAGTTGCTTGCTTTTACAAAAAGCTCGCTCATTTGTAAGTTCCTTGTATATAAAATTGTTAGCGTTTTTAACGGATGTTAGTTACAACTAAAGCTGTAACGAGCAAGGTAAGAAAAAATCTTGGCATCTCTTGGCAGCTCTTTTATTTTTCTTCTACATATGTTAACTTTCCTATATACTTGATGTTGTTAGAAATGATGTATGCTACAATAAACTATTTCTCTTTCTCCTCTGACTTTCCAGTGCAATGGTCTAAGTCAGAGAGAGACTTTGTTGAGGGTTGATGGTATAATGCTAGACGACGTGTAATTGGCTTTGTGCTTACTTTCGTCGGCCATTTATATTTCTTAAACATTACATATGAGAATATTTATGAAATTTTAGAAAAATTCTTTAAATGAAAAAGAAATGGTACTTTTGAAAATTTTTTGAATGATAATTATAAATTTTTTAAAATTAAGGTGATGTAAAAGGAACACTTTAATTGTATTTATAAATATTTATTATTTCTTTATTGATATTTATATTTATATTTTATTGCAAAAATTCAGCAAAAGAAATGCTTTACCCTGTATTATGTACCTGAAGATCATTTGCTTAAATTTTTGAGTAAATTTATTCATCAGTTATTCAAAATTTTGGATATTAATATATAATATTGGAACCCAAAATTTTCAATAGCTAATGTATGGATTTATTTAAAAATTAAACTGAAATAATTTTTTTAGCACGTACTGCAAGCTACAGCTTTTATTATTGTAATATTTTGCAAACATTCTTTTTCGACGAATCAAAGGAATTAATGAATCGGTTTGAAGATTCATTCAATAAAATTTTGCGAGTCGAAGTAACTTTATAAAAAAGTTATGAATATTTATAATTGCAATATTTAACATATTATCTTGTGAGGAATCTAATTAATGTCATACCATTTCTACATTAACATTAAAGCGAACGATTAGTACAGAATTTCCCATGAGATTTTTTATTAAGTTTTGCAAATTTTGAATATTTATAAGACTTTTTAATAGTCAACTTGATTCATAAAATTCTAACCGAAACATTTTCGTAACTTCAAAATTAAACAACGTAAATAAATTTTGATTGAAATTATTCTGCAAATTCAGCTGCCTTGTAAATCTATTTGACAGAATTTTGCAAAATCAACAATAAATTTTTGTTGAAGTTACTATAAATGTAATTGAATGATTGAACGATTCTTTTTTTTTTAATTTCACACGAGTAAGCAAATGATGATTTATTCGCAAGTGAAGGCATTGTTCTTCGCGTTTCTAAAATTAGAATTAAACATTATCTATCCGAATGAAACTTTGTTTTACAATTTATTTATGCGCTCGGCCTTCATTCATTAAATCGTTTAATAGTTTTATTAGATTAAGTATTCACAATTGGAGTGTAACTCGTTGGAATATTAAATAAAATTTTTATTAAGGGAGAATACTAATTTTTTTTCTCTATATTCATTGATGTATTATAATCAGAATACTAAGTATAATATATATAATAAGCGTATAATCAGTTGTAATCTCTGTTCAAATAAATATAGCTTACTGATAAAGAGAAATTTGAAAATAATCAATCTTTCTATTTGTACCTCGATATAATCTACAAAATTCTTATAAAGAAATTTTATACAATTTATATATATATATATATATATATATATATATATATATATATATATATATATATATATATATATATATATTCTGATTGAAGAAAATCGTTATCTGTCAACAACTTTTGCGCATACATCTCATTGCAAATCGCATTAATGTTTTTCTCTCTTCTTATTGTAAAAGCAAAAAAAAAAAAAAAAAACGCCCAAGGCGTTCGTGCGAGTGTAATAAATCGAATTATATTCTTCGATTCCCCTCCTATTTCTTGCTTTTTTTTTTAAGCTTCAATCTTTATCGTCAAGTAAATACGTTGTCGGCGATCAAACACGAAAAAAAAAGGAACGAAGTAATGACGTTTTGTGCATGAAATCAAAATCTTCAGTTTGAGTGCTTCTTTTTTTTCAACGAGAGATTTGCAAACATCGTGTTATCGTTGTTACGGCAATTCGTTTATTTAATTTTCTTTATTCTTTCTCATATCGCTCGTTTTATTTTCGATATCGATTATTTCGAAACTTTTTTTTAAAACAACGTCGAAACGAATAATAAATTTGAAAATCAAATTTTGCCGAAACGCATTTCTCATACTATCTATTTTTTTTTACATATTGATACGAATGTTTGTACAATTTTATCTGTTCGAAATTTTTTTTCATTAGCTTTTATCGTTAAAAAAACTAGAACAATACGAAACATTAAAAAAAGAACAAAAAAAAAGGAGGAATCGATTATATAAATGGTTATAGATATCAAGTAGCGATTTTACGTCATTGAAAAATAATTCTTATAGCGAATTGCTCAATGCATTCTATATTTGGTTTATTCAATGAAATAAAGCGTGCATTATGGAATTTATGGATGGCTTTTAATCTGTTTTTAAACCAAAGGCTTTTCTTCGAGTTGAGATAATTGTAACGTTACTTCTGATATTGGGTTATGTTTATTTACTGAACGTTTCGCCACCCAGATTTTAAAGAAGGCCAGGATTGGCGGCTGGAATAAAAGTGGCGTGACAAGATTAAAAAAAAAACGACATGAGTTTTTAAATTTCAGCTTTATAAATATACTTAATAAAATTAAAAATACTGAATAACTTTTGCTTTTTCATTAACATTGAGTTATCAAGTTTATTTATACGAAATATCGTTTTATCAACATTTAATAATGAAAATTCTTGTATTATCTTTAAGCAATTTCAATGAACTCTAAATCTTGAAAATGCTAAAAAAAATCAATCGAATAAACAATAATTCTGCAAACCTTGAATCTTTCATTTACTCAAAATTCATTCTATTAATTAATTGAAAAATTATTCAAAGTCATTTTACAACAATAAAAAAAATCATAATCTTGCAACAGAGTCAATAAAATACAATTAATATGTGATTAAATTGTTTCAAGTACAAATAAACAGGTTATAAAATTGTACATAAGCGATAAAAAATATTTCTTATCTTAGAATTAAACGTATGAATCGATCTGAATATCGAATTGTCCACATAGAGATAAGCATATGTTATTTTTGAGGTAGTTTTTTTTAATTTCATTTTTTTAAATAAAATTATTGATTTTATCTCTTAATTATACTATAAATATAGCGATTTGAAAATTATCAGCTGAAAGTATCAAAACAGTTAAAGAAAAGGAACAATTAAAGTTAAAAAAAAATTATTCGTAATTCATGAAAAATTCTGTTTTTACATATTTTTTATTTAAAAATTTTTATAAAATAATATTTTTACGAGTTAAAAATAATTATTTATGTAATTGCTTTAACGTTTTGCTTGGTATCCTCAAGTTGATTATACTGAATTAAATATTTTAACTTTTATTAATTTATTACCTACTTATCAGAATTTCACTTCCTTGAATAACAAAATAAATAAATGCATACTCAAATAAGATTTCTGTAAATTTCGCGATATGAGTAAGTACATTAAAATATTCAGAGAAAAAACATTTTTATTGCCGATAAAATTGCACTTTCGAATCTCTCGCTCTCGCAAGCTCATCATACCAACCCCTAAAAGATGTTATGTTCCCGTATCGCTTGTACGCGTAAAAGAAACGATAGATAAGAGCAAAATTTTATATACACGCCTCTCGCTGAATATGACGTGATTTCGATTTTATCGCGTTTATATTCTCTCCTATGTTATTTTCGAAAAAAAATAAACACATCTGCTTTTATCAATTGCTTAATAAGCCCAGATAAGAGGCATCAGAAGAAAAAACATTCGATGTGTACGTATGCGAGAATCATAATACTTTCGTTCTATTACTGATATATTATAATCGACATATGTAAATCGTAAAAAAATATTTATACACTTACAAATTTCACCTTGAGATATGAAAGAAAAAAAGAAGATTGAATTGGTGCAGATATGCTTGGTTAAGATCAAGTTCTTATCCAATTGGAGGTATAGATTTAACTTTAGGATCAAATTATTAGCATTGGTCAGTGTATGAAGTAAAATATTATTTTATTTATTTTTTCACCCATGCTATTAATTATAAATCTTAAAATCAACAAAAACATTTAAAAATTATTGAATTTCCTTAAATTAAAAATATATTAAATTCAATGTTTTTTATATTGATATTTGTTCTTTCAAAAATCGGTACATTTGTATCAATAGAGACCCTAATCTATGGCCAACAAATCAGCATGACCATCTTTTTTAAAACTATATTCAATTTCTATCAGAGATACCAATGATTAAATCAAATTTAATCAAATTTATCATTCAAACGAATCTTTTTTGCTTCGAGTTTTTACGAAAAACAAACAGGATACTTTTAGCTCTCGTGCAAAAAAAAAATTTTGAATTACACGCAAGATACGTGTAAATAAATACGGTGATAAAAAAACAATAAAAAGACCCCCCACGTAAGTGCATATATTCTTCAAAATGACGAGATTTTGATTTGTATCGTTGAGAAAAAAAGAATGATAGATGTCTTTATCAATTGTCTAAAATAGATATATACATACGTATCGATGAATTAAGGATAAGCAACGGCTTAAGCAATGATCTCAACACTTTCATTAATACGTTCGTTGATAAGCTATCAACTAACGAGGATGTAAAATGACTAAATGCTACTTGTAAATCTCTTGATAGATATACGTAACTGTTAAATATTTGCAAAATCATATTTATTATAAATTTTCTAATAATATGATTAAACAGGATCTTATACGTGAATATTGGAGAACTTGGTAAAATCCTAAAAAAAGGAGCACGTAATAAAATAAAGATTTGAAGGAAGTCGAAAGAGCAAAAGCTCGCGTACATAAATTCTCGAAATATATAAATTTTTCAATAAAGCCTGGGTTTTATTCAAGATCGACAGTATGATCTGGCTGCATAATGAAAAATACTCTGGTCCTACAATATATTCAGAGCACGAGAAAAGGAGTACGCTTATCATGAATATGTTGATTTTCTTATATTTCTCTTTTTTTTTCAACTTTCCGGTGTTTGGATTTCTTCGCATATACGTATTGATTTGCACTTATTCAACGACTTTTTTTTTTCTTCTATGAATCCTTGTCGAAGGAAATGTTGCGCAATCGTACAAAAAAAAAAGAAATTTTTTTTGCGAGAAAAAATATAAAAACATGTTTTGGTATATCATGAATAGATTTGTTTTAATTGATTTTAGTGCTATTTAAGAGTTTATAATTTCGTGTTTATATTTTTTTTGCAAATGATAATTTCTGTAACTTGGATTTTTTGGTTTAGAAAAAAATGAGATAGGAAAAACGTTTTGTAGAAATTATGATAATCTATTCGTAATCATTTGTAGCGTTATAAACTGATGACCATTTGAAAAGGTCATCGCCAGAACTATTTCATAAATTTTTACCATTTCTTTGCTAATTTGTTGTCGCGAAATTAATTGATATTCCGGTCGTTTGTCAAAAACAAGAGCTTAGTCATTATATTATCATTTGATACAATCTGAATTTCGTTTTATGCTTTCAATAGTATATTTCGTTGCTAATTCCTTAGCATTAAGCCATTGGGTCGAAAATTTTATAACATTTATCCTTGATTGAAAAATGTAAATGCGAAAATAGCTTATATTGTTGACCAATCCAAGTATGAGTCTACATAATTTTGTTAAGTCAATTTTTGAAAAAACAAATTAAAAGTAAAATATTCTAGTACCTTTTTTTATTTGGATTTTCGAAATTTTGCCATGCTTGATAGCACTTTCCAATCAAGGACTTACATTACGCAAATTTCTGATCAATAAATAATTCTTTCATAGTTTACTTTGATAGATATCGTAGATTTTATTCAGGAACTTCGTAATCGTTAAAATATTTCAAAGATTATCTTCATGAATGATAAAATAAAACTATGATATACTTACTATTCCTTTCATCAAGTACAAATTCATTAAAAGTACCATATCACAAATTCTTTGAAATAAATTATTTTAAAAGAAAAAGTAAAGATAAGCTATTAATAAAAGAAAGAGAAAAAATTTTTTTTTCTAATTGAAGCTACGATAATCAGTTAAAACAAATCAGTAGCTAACTATACAAACTTGAAACAATTTAACGCTCAGTTAAACAGTGTTAAGAGGATTATCTGACCACGTACTCGTGGATTCCTCTTATCTATATATTTGTACGTTATATACCTATTGCTATCTGTTATTTGCTATTCAGTTCACATCGAAGCCATACCTTGCGTTTTCTGCACATTATTTTCCTTTTTTTCTCCGTGTTCTTTCTCTTTTACTCTATTTATACAGAATCAGGTATGTTAGATGTACATGTACATTTCGATCATCAACTTTGCTGATGGATGATCAATGAAATTGAGCTGGTTAAATCAGATGACAAAATAGATACTTCAAGTTTGAAGAATGATTAAAAATCATTCGAAACTGAAAAAAAAATTTTCATTTGGTATAATTTATTGAAAGAAAAAGGAAAGATTATTTATACACAAGGTAATCCTTTTTGGATTTTAAAATTCGCACGGAATCACGTAACAATGTGCCGATTTCTTTAAGAGCCCGTGTATACCTGAGAACATTAGCAAATATTTTATTGAATGGAGTTTGAAGAAACAGGAAGACCCTCGTCATTTTTAAAGTTTGTAAGCCTTTTTGGCGCCTTCTCTGGATTATGAGAATACTACGCAAAAGAAACGAATACAGAGATTGAAGAATGTGAATTAGAATGGGGCTCCGAATAAAACTGAAAAAAAAAGAGAAAAGGAAAAGGAAGGCGCTTGTGAATATTAAAAGAAATAAAAAAAGAAGGCAAAGATTTAAAGAATAGTAGGAAGGAAAGAATTTAGAATGGTAGTAAGAAGAGAAGATACATATATGATCTTTTCCTTATTCTATTCTCATGTTCTTTTATTTTATTTTATTTTTTGAGCATTTAAATAATATGATGATTTGGAAATGATATTTCGATACTTTTTTTATTTTTAAACTCGATAACACGTTTTTTTGTAACCAATAATTTTTTACGTAAGACTTATGACTTGTCGGAGTACTTAAAATTTCAATTTTAGATTAAGCTTCATATAATGATTAATAATATGAGTGCAAATAGACACCAATTACGTAGTACAAACATGCTTAATTTTCGAGAATTCATTAATTATCCAATCATTATTGCATAACCTAATTAAACAATATTTCTCAGCTTTTTAAAAAAAATTTAAGAGCAAGACCGTAGATAAAAGTAATTATAGTGTTAAGCACAATAAAAGCAAATTTCAAACAACTTAATGCAAACTACAATGTATATTTATATTTCCTTAAAACAACTTATATCAGTGAAAAAAAAAGATGATAAACAAAAATAAAAATTAAGCTGTATTACAGGTTTCGATATACACAACGAACTTGCAAATACAAAATTTCTATCGGCATTCCATTATGTACACACATTCACACACACATATACACATACACGCATACAAGGTATTTCGAAAGGTAGTTCCAATTCTTGGCAGCGTCACAGCGCCAGGCAAAATATAAAACATCTTAAACTGCCTATACAAGCAAAGCTTTTCAAACATTCTTCCTTCTGATTCACATTTATGTATCTATATATACATACGTATACTCTTGTCTCTTCAATTCTTTAACTTTATCATCTTTCCTTGTCTGTCTTTTTACTGTTCTCTCTTCTCAGTCGCTTTGAGAATACCAGTTAATGTATGTGCAATGTTGTCAAGTGCTGGAGAGAAAAAGAGAGAAAGAGAGAGAGCCCGAGAGCGCCAAGCCATACGTAGGCGTGCGCTAATGACTCGAATTAAACTTGTTTTCTCAAGCCTATAGCATATATACGCAATGGCAAGTGCGTATTTAGTGTGTAATGAGAGAAAAAGAATTTTTTTTCATATATTTCAAAAATTTTTAATAATATTTTTTTTAGTTGGATATTTTTTTATTTTTTTTTCATAGAAATAATGATAGTAAAAAATAAGGATGAACATTATCAATGTTTATTAGAAATAAGAACCAAATTATAAAATAAATTACCTATAACGAGTAATAGTAATTTAAAAATATTAAAAGCAGCATGAATGAAAATGTTGTACTAATTGATAATTGACAGGATGTTTAAAGAGGAGTGCTTTATTTTAATTAAACAAATTATTCGTAGGCATATTTAATTAGGCTAATTAGAGAAAAATTATGCGCTTAACATTAGCGATTAACCTACGCATAATTTTAATGAATTGAATATTTTTCGTTTTTTAATGTAATTACAATGATAATAAACATATAAAGCCTAAATACAAATTAAAATGTCATTCCCATCGTCAATGTAATAATCATAAAGCCATATGTTTAAACTCTAGCATTAAAATACTTCATTTTTTTTATAAATATTTAGTTAATGCGATTTAATATGGTCATGACTAAATATTTCTCTGGAAGACCTAGCAATCATTTATTTTTTCTTTCTTCTTCTACTTCAATCTGTTGTCTATATCTATTCGTCTATCTGTTGTAACCTCGGGCAATGTTGCACAGGAAGTGCCAGGAATTTCTTCGTAGAATGAGAAAATATCTTGAGCTTAAGAAATAAAGAAAGACAGTATAATTGACCACAAAAGACGTGACGAACTACAACTTGCAACACCTGTGGTTATAATACTATGGATTTTATTTTTTTTTTTTTATATATTGGTGTCTTTTCTCGTCTAACACAATGCGAAAATTATTATCTGTTGACAAAAATAAGTGAAAAGAGGCCTGAGATGTCTTACCCATGAGTGAAACGATCAAGCGAAATTCTGACAACATACGTGCGTTATAAAAGTTACTTTTAACTATTTGGAATATTAAATTAATTTTATACAATGAAATACATAAAAAATATATAAATATGTTTAAAAGTATTGAAAATAATTATAATTATTGAAGAGATTGAAAATTTAAATAATAAATGTCCAAAAATATAATATGTAATGTATTCATTCAGTAAATTGAGCAATTTTCGTTCAATAGATGGACCACAGTGAGAATAGCTTAAATATAGAAATAATATGAATAAATATTGATAATGTAAGAATATACATATTTACAATGAAAGTTTATTTTTAATCGCAAAATAAATGTATTTTTTGTTATTGTTAAACTAAAATATCTATAATTAGATAATAAAACATTCGAGATTGAGAAATAAAGATACGTAATGATAAAACAGTACATTCATCTCTTTGATTCGTTAATGAAAACATCATAATTCATTGAAAGTTAGCACAGCGTTTATCTGTATATTCGTATCTCTTGTATGCAACATCCTCGGCTATTGACGAACAAAAACCGCATGAAAACAGGATGCTCATCTTCGCTGCATGCGCTTGGGCCCCGTCACATAATACTTATACAGTCTTTCTCTTTCCATCTCTCATTTTCTCCCTTCGCAGACTCTTGTGACTTTTACACCGCGATGATTGTATAAAAGCTGCTGTAGAAGTACTGGATTGTCTTTCATATTAACAAAGTGTCCAGTCTCTGGGTGGCTTTTTATCTTCTTACGTTCTATGCGTGTATCTTTTACTTCTTATCTTCTTCTTCTTCTTCTTCTTTTTTTCTTTTGCCTCCCTCCCTCCCTCCATCCTTATTTTTTATTTTTCTTTCTTTGCGGAGTTCTCGGCTTTCTTTATTTTTTTTCGTATTCTTCTTCTTATTTAAACTTTTTTATGACTCTGGTGTCTCGAATGTGTGTAGTGAAGAGAGAGAGAGAGGAGGAGGAAGGGTTATATACCCTGTGGTAATTGATTAATTTTCTTCCTCGTTAGTTATTCATGGTTTCGCATGGTTATTACAAGGAAATTTGACTTTAATGGCTCATGCGTGCGTGGGATGGATTATAATAATTTTAACCTTGTGATTGATTGTTTATGAAAATTATTAATTTTATAGTTTACCTTTAATGCTTTTGACATAATTGAATTAATGCTTAATTATTTATGTATATGTTTAAGTTATTATTTTTTTATTTTTGACTGGCCATTTTTTAAATTATATTTTATAAAGAAATAAAGTATGAAAAAAATCTTAATTAAATTTTTTGTAAAATAATTCTTGATTATAATTTACAAATTTTATTTATTTATAAATTAAAAATGTATAAAGAGGAAATAAATATAATTCCACCTTCTAAAATAAATGAAATTCTTACTAAAACTTTTAAAATCTAAATTATCCAGTTTCATTCTAATAACGGTACATCAAGCGTAAAATTTTACAGTTGGAGAAATGAGTAAACAGAATCTTCATTTTTCGCTTACTCGTAAGAAAAAAAAAAGGTGTGAGAAAAAGATATTTTTATCTTTGTAAATAGTCATCGCGTAATTCGTAATAAAAGATCAAGCGGAAACAGTGCGGTTTTTCACAAGATCGACAAACTCTCATCTCCACAATGACTTCATCCTGTAGTAAGCAGATAAGAAAGATTTCAAATGCTGCCGGCGTATAAAAATTTTATCTACGTCTTTGATGTCCAGTATCATTTCATAAAAGGAATATTTTAAACAATTTCTTTTTTTCTTTAATTTTTTGAAAAAAATGTTGTAATAAATTTTAATTATAAATTATAAACATTGAGAAAAAAACGACAAAAAAATAAAATGTCAAATAACAATTTTTTATTTAGGATATATTCTAATATAATGTTTGTATTAAATTTTATTTTAAAAATCATTTCTGAAAAATTATTTTCTATTAAAAGCAACCAAAATATTAATAAAAAAACATCATTAACAATAATAATAGTTCTTAATCGTACTTTTTTATATAAATAAATAAAATATTTTCTAAGATTATTTATTTTGTTCGATTATATTAAATATATTTACATAATCGTAATCGAAACATTTATGAAGATATTTAAATTTTTTATAACATAGACATAAAAATTTTATATGACATAGAAATAAAAATTTTCAACATCTTTATAAACATTATATAACAAAGAAAAAATGTTTATTTTTTAACATTTGAAACACAATTATGAAAACCGCAAAACTATATTCCGTCTCTCTTTTCTCTCCCCTTCAACAATCACATAAATTCCAGAAGAATAGGCAACATTCGCACATTCACTTGACAAGTTACTATACGACTCTCCGTGCAGTAATTATCAGCGCGTACATTTTTCTCACTGCATAAAAGGTCTGGGAAGAGAAGAAGTAGTCAAGAACCAAGCGCGCAAAAGAAGAAGAAGAAGTAGAAGAAGTAGAAAGAAAGAAAGAAGAAGTAGTAGAGACGAAGAAGGCCGACGGGTGTGTGTATGTAAAAGAATGGCGAGACTTAGAAACAGGAAAGAGAAGAAAGAAGAAGAGAGCAGAAAAAAGAGAGAAAGAAGAACCCTTCTTCTTCTTCTTTTACATCATATACGTACATACATTGGAGTGTATTGCATATAACATCGCATGTGCGTCTAACATACTCTATATGATGCTTTTTTTTTCTTCATTTTTTTTTCAAGTCTCATGAGAAAAAGAGAGAGAGAGAAGAAACTTGTGCATTGCTCGAAGGAACGTGACTAAAAACAGAAAAGGGAACTTTTCTCTTTCTCACTCACTTACTCCGTCTATTATGTATTTTTAGTCTAGGTACGCCGACGTATAGAGAAGAAGAAGAAAAAAAAAGGGAGTGAGGGAGAGGGAGAGAGGAAGAAGGGGTTTTTCAAGGTGTTGTTTCGAGATCTTTTAAGAGAGCTCCCTGATGAAGGGATTTCTTCTTTTTGTTTTTCACACAGGCGTTCATGCGTGTTAAGTATAAAAGGGCTCTCTTTTTTTCAGTATATATGGGGGTTGATCCTATATATTGTTCTTTCGATGCTTTTTTTTTTTACTTCTTTCATTTGGTGTATAGACGTATAGTGCGCTTTGTAATTTCTGGTAATGATTGATGGGGTTGCTGGCGCAATTATTGAAATCGAGTAGATTTATTTCCTTCGAAAATTTCAATAGGACATTTTGAGTTGGTAGTTTAATCATTTCCTTCTGGCAACAGATGATTAGGAAATAATGAAAAATCTTTGTTTTAGCAATGTAGAGTATAAAAAATTACCTTTGATTTTTATACTTTGTTTATGCAACTTAAAAATTTCAGCGACATATTTTTTATTTGAAAAGTTACAATAGAACTTTATTATTGATTTAGTCTACTTATCTTTTAATGAGAATTTTGCTTATTTCATTTTAAGTTTTTTTATTATAATCTGTATTAAAAGGCATTTGAAAACAGAAAAGTTAAACCAAACCTTCATCCGTTCAAGATAAGATTCGCGGAAAAAATGCACTGAAGTTATGATTATTAATATTTTTTTTATATCTTAATGCTCCTATTTGATTACGTACGACTTATAACAATTTATTTCAAGTGTTTATAAAATAAAAATATAAAGAATTATTTATTACATATTCTTCTGTACTTAATTTTCGTAATTTATAAAATTTAAATCATGATATGATGGATCATTCGCGTCAGTGCAGTTAATCAAATTGAAGTTTAAAAAGAAGTTAAACGCAAACATTTATCATTTTTATCTTGATAGATCTTCAAAGTTCATTGAAACGATGGCGAAAAAAAGAATCATTTGAAAAAAACATCTTTTTCCTAGAAATATAAATCACATTTGCGATTCTCGATATATATTTATCTTAATAAAACAATTTTCTCAAAACTAAAAACAATTCATTGTCAGTGCGCTCGTGTTTTTATTTGACCATATAGAAAGCTAACCGAGAAATTTATTCTTGTTTTTTTTTTCTGTTTTTTTTTGTGCTCAAATAGACTAAAAATGTCGTTTGAGTATCACTTTTTTCTTTCTCTCTCTGTCTCTTTTGTGTTTTACAATACATCGGCATTGAAATAATGAAGATATTTATATTCTCTTTTTAATTCAATCTCTCGTCTTTTCTTTATGACTTACGACAGAGCAACTGTAGGTCTTATAATGCTACTTCTTCTTCTCCTTTCTTTTTTTTTTGTCACATCGGTGTTTACACATATCTTTATCGTCAATCTTTAGAACAAACACATACGCAAAAAAAAAAGAATCAGAGGAAAAAAAATATCCTCAACATTGTTATTCTAAAAGACACTCATTCTTATTTATATGTCGGGACAATAGCGAAATGGCAACTTACATAAATAAAGTACATACCTCTTTTTTTTTATTTCGTTTTCTCATGTATTTTAGAATTTCAGTATTCGTAAGATGGAATCAGATTCTTTCTCCTTTGATAGAAGTGTAAAAGAAACGAAGAAAAAAAAAGAGAAGAAATAAAATGGCAATTGTTTGATCGTTTAGGGATTCAAGATGTTAAGTTTATACTTTTTTTTTTAATACTTAGATTAAATAAATGAATACTTCCGAACTATGGGATGGAAAAGTAAGGAGGAGGCATTAATGTCTCGTATATACACTAAGGAGAAAAAGACTTCATGTACTTGTCTAGTGCTCGAGTACGTGATTATGCAAATCCATTTACTGTATATATACATCTTGCTTTCTTATGCATTTAAAGTGATGCTTAATATGATAGTTGCTTGACGTTTTGTATGACAAATTAAACAGCAGCTAAAAGAGCTCGGACAAAATTATAACGTCAGATTTTACATGCTCTTTTTTCATAAATATTATTAAGATATGTTTAAGTGTACAAAATGAGACATTGTCAGGCGAATTGTTTTTTTTACTTTATAATTTAATAAAGTTTTCTATTTGAAATAGAAATTGATATATTTAGAGCTTTTTTTTTAATCGACATTGATGAATCAATTAGTTCTATCAATCATTTGAAAATTTTGTACGTATTTTTGAAACACATAATTTGATTGAAAATAATTTAATTTTGAAATTTTAAATTATGCAATGATTCATAATAAACATATTTGTACAAACATTTATTTTGATTGCATTTTATTGCAATAAAATTTCTGCTTAGCTTTGAAACCGAATCAATATTTTATCATCAAATAATCTAATAACATTTTCTAATACACAACAATCTCAATATTTCGAAATGTCCGAAAAATAGAGGACGCAAAACCAATTCATCTCTCATGAATTGTCTCTTTTTCTCTCCCTCTGTCTTTGTCTCTTTTTAGTGTCTTTTGGCAAACCTGTGTCTCGCCGCATCTTCTCTTTTAGTGCAAACCCCTTGATTATTAATAGAATATGCATTTTGAGTATATAAAGTGGGCTCAGGGGAGAGGAGTAAAGAAAAAAAAAAGAGGTACATACCGTCTACGACATCGTCTGCTCTAATACTGAAAAGCAAACAAGGCGAGCACCGAGAGCGTCGACAACGAGCGACTACTACGACGACGACAAAGCTCTTTTCTTGCATTTTTCAATACATCGTCTGTCGTTGAAAACTGTTTTATGTTACCCATATAAGGTTGAAAAGTGCATTTTTATAGAGTTCAAGTTTGTGCAAACGCAACAACAACAAAAAAAATAAGAATATAAATTTACCTTTCTTTTTATAATCTCAAAGGTCTTTATTGCTTCTCATTAGTTAAAAAAATGTAATTTTTCTAATTTTTTTTTATTAAAAAGCATTTTATATCCTTTTAGATATTACTTAATTAAAATGATTGATGACAGCTTTTGCAATAAAAAACATATCAACTTATAACTTATAAAAATATTATATTTTACTTTTATTTCTTTCCCTATCGATATATATTTTCTCAAATGTTCAAAATAAAAAAAATAAAATTATAAATAATACTTAAGTTGAAATTCGTTTCTTATATTAAAAACAAAAATAAAAATAAATTAACAGTATTTTTTTAATTTTCTGTTTCTAGGATTAAAATGTCACTGCGACATCTGCACAGAGACAAACAACACTTGCGAAACGGACGGCTATTGTTTCGCCAGCACGAGTTTGGATAAGGATGGCATTACTTACGCTTATAGGTACATTTTCATTCCACTTTCATTTATAAATAATAATCACCATAAAATTTTTTTTTTACTTTTAGACAGGATAATATTGTTTTATTTATTTATTTTCTTGATTTTCAACTTTTATTTTTACTTTTCATTTACAAAACGTTTTTATTTCGTTTAACAACTTTGCAAGTTTCGTTTCGTCACAACGAAAA
Source organism: Anastatus disparis (assembly GCA_017163975.1). Classification (NCBI taxonomy): domain Eukaryota; kingdom Metazoa; phylum Arthropoda; class Insecta; order Hymenoptera; family Eupelmidae; genus Anastatus; species Anastatus disparis. The sequence continues at coordinate 51,850 of JAFFSR010000222.1, forward strand.
ATCAATTTAAAATTATTTTAGAACATACGATTTGAAAGTATAAGAGTCCGTACCATCTTGCGCGAAAGAGAATAAAAAAAGGAATCTTTTCATACAAATGTACTTACATCAAGGCCACATATATTCATGAATAAATAAAAAATAAAATAAACAGTATAAAATTCATCAACTTTAAATCATTTCATTTTTTTTTTATTTAACGTCGCTGTAGTTATACTATCATATTGATTCTAATTAGCGACGGAGATCGTAAGTGTGTTTGTAAACAAAGCACATGTAACATACAGTGGTGCTTGTATAAATCGGCCTAGAGCGGGATTCGAACTCGGAACCTTGAGATTACGAATCCATCGCTCTACCGCGTGAGCCACTGTCGACCTCATGATTATACTTTTAATTGAGCGGATAAAAGAATATACACGCGTATTCAAGTATTGCACATATGTGCTTTATACGAGGGAGGAGCCTTTTTTTAAAAAAATAAAAATAAATGTATAGGCGGGGGAGTTTTTGTGCGGGTTCGTTATTCTTACGTTATTTCCAGTCTATTAACGACAATTTTTTTTTCAATTTAAATTGTTTATTATGTTTATATTTATTATAGTAGTATTTTGAAATATCGATTGCTGTTTTATTTCTAAGAAATATAATTTATAGTATTGAATGAAAAAAAATGTAAAATTACTACATACGAAACATTAAAATTTTATAGACTCAATAATAGACGATTATTAAATAACAATTACAATCGATCCAATTTCTAAAAGTGCGTGAATTACACAAAACGTACAAACCTAATAATTCAAGTCGGAAATTGAGTAGAAAAAAAAAGCTAACTACGTATTAGACGACAGTTGAACGAAAATATATAACGAATTTACCTTATGTGGAGCTATATAATACAAACACAATACATTTTAGTCATATATATAAAAGAAATTCGTTGTAACGATCGATTTCTTCCGCTTCAAGGGGTTGACAACCTACTGCGAGAAAACTTTTACCAAAGTACATCTAAAGAACGTACGAAAAGTGAAAAAGAGAAAGAGAAATGGAGAATGAAAGTTTCGGCTTTTTTTGGCATCGTTACCTATATAGATATTAGCTGATTTTTAAGTATACGAGTTTTCTTTTTCTTATAAACTTACTTTTATACATATGTAGCGATGGTAACGTACGTACCACGTGTGCGTGTGTATGTGTTAATACGCCTACGCGAAAAATTTTATAGAAAGAGAAAGGGTTGAGTATACAAATACATATGTATGTACATATAATTTTCGTTTGTGGATAGATTTTATTTTAGCATTGCTTACTCTTTTTTTTTATAAATATACAACGTGGGCGAGAGGATTTGTATAATATTAAAAAAACCATCGCGTGGATTATTTCCGTTTGTTTTTCTTTTTGCGTTTTAGTATTGTGATGAATTTTTTGGGCTTTAGGATTAAACTTTGTATATTTATTTTAATAAAAAATCGATTATTTTCGAGCTTACCCTGGTAGAAATTTAACCATTAGTTGGCTAAAATATGGTTAATTCTCTAAAATTAACCATTTTTTGGCGAACGAATGGTTAAATTTCTACCAGGGTAGTTTTTTAACTAATATTTAATTTATAAATTTGAATTTAACATGAAATTTTCGAATATTATTTTTAGAAACGATCGAAATTTATTTTAATAAATTATTTAAATACGATAAAAAAGAAAAAAATAATTTAATTGTATTTATTTGTAAGAAATATCAGATTTCATCTTTTTATATTACTTATTTTAATAATGTAAATTTACCTTTTATTTCAAAAACATCATATAACTAAAGTCGAATTGATAATTAAATATAAATTTTCAATAAAAATGAGTAATAAAAATTAATTTATTTGTTTATCTCATTCGCATATTCTAAAATAGCAAAATATTATGCAATCCGATATATATGCAACATTTAATCACATCATAACGTAAATAAAGAAACTAAAAGATATTAAAAAAACAGGTTTATACGCACGAGACAATGTCTCATTAGCGGAAATTAAATAATCAATCAACTGCATAATTATTGCAAACACACAAGATATTGTATTTCGATAATGAAGTCGGGTGTAATCAAGCACGCTATTTTATATACATATATATATATATATATATATATATATATATATATATATATATATATATATAATGGTTATAAATTCAACATATCTGTTAACTCGTGTTTATGGTTCTATTAATAACTTTATAAAGTTCGTTGGCTGACTTTTGTAGGATCAGGAAAGTTTGTTAAGCATCAGTCAAATTTAATGAGATTGCACAAGTTTTATTTTAAATAAAATGAAAAAATCACTTTTAATTCTGTTGGATAAAAATAAAATTTTTATTCATTTATGATCACTAAAAATCTTGTTTTTTACGTATTGTATATTATAGACAATGTGATAAAAATAATTTTATATTACTATTACTACTAGTAAAAAAAAATTATCTTAGCTATGTCTCAATGTCTGATTGTAATATATTATCGTATCATTTTGACTACATTATTGAAGTTAAAATAATTAGCATTCACGTTCCTGGTATTTCTATTTTTGCTTTTTTTCTAATAATCACATTTCAGTAATTTATAAATTTTCTTATTTTTACACATTTTCTACTATTTTCAGCACTGGAAAAAGATTTGTACATTCACAAATTTCCCAGATCTTTTTTAAACTCAAAAAAAAAACTTAATTAACCAATACATTATTAGCATTCCTAAAATAATCTAAATTTAAGCAATAATGCTTTTGAAATCACAAACTACCAAAAATATCAAATCAAGTATACCAAGTACATTTTCTATTTTCGTATTAAATCCACATCAGCGACAATTTGTTAATCTCACTTTCATTGGCCCGGGAAAACAGTAAATCGCATGATAATTCAACACTTGACCCTGGGCCAAACTTGATCTTCTTTTCTTAAAATAACATTTTTTGTTTCTCCCTTCTTTTTTTTTCCTTCTTCATTTCTAATCTTTATACGCTTTTTACTATCATCATTTTTTTCTTTATTATAACAGTTAAACTGCGATATTGAAATAACTCTTATATATTCGTGTTATTTTGCATTAAATGTCGTCGTATCAGGCGCCACTCCTCCTCTTTCTACATAACACATTTAGAACTCGATATCTCGCGAGTTTGCAATTCCACTCGGCAACGACTTTATTCATTTTATATATAGATACATGTATACTTTTGCTGCTTTAACGATTTCACTGCTTTTTTTTTTTATTCTTTTTTTGGTATTTTCGCAATGCTAATCAGACCGAGATTTTAGATAAATTATATGGTGATTCAAGAGAGAGTTATGTAATTTTAGAAATTTATGATTTCTGATAAGCGTTTTATTAATATTTGAAGAATTTTTTATGATAAAAAATTATATGTGCAACCTAATAGAAAAATAATTTAGTTTTATCTACAAGCGCCGGCTTAATAAGGATTGTAAACGGAATTGATATAATTTTGAAGATTCGAATAGATATTTCGCTAAATTTGTAGTTTTCTTATATACCGAATTACATTCGAAGAATCTTGCTCGGGATAATTTAAACATTTGTATTCAAGTGAGATTTCAAAAATAAAAGAATTCACGCAGAAATTCAATATAAACTTTAATACTGCTATAGGAGAATCACGAAATACAGAAAGTTACAAGAAAATAGACAATTATTTTAAATTGTACCATGAATGTTTGATACTTTTTTTAAGAAATAACGTCGATAGCTTTTATTTTCTATTTAGAATACCTAGTAATGGTTATAATTATTGTTGTGAATCAATTTCTTCTAGCTTGCTTACTAATACAAGTCTTTCAGATACAATAATAAAAATTTAAATACGTTTTAGACGATGAATTTTGAAATTAAATGATTACATTTTAACGTCTATACTCGGCCATTCAAGCTCTAGAGCTCCAAGTTTAAAAATAGTTTAATTTTTTTAATATTTTAATAGTTTTCGTCTATCAAATAAATATTATAAGCAAAGCGATGGCTTTTAATAAACAAAGATGAATTTTAGTGAGTGTCAGTTTTATTACATTAAAAATTCATTTGTAAAATTAATAGATTCTTGTCTGGCGATTTAATAATGTAAAAAATATAAAGTTTAAAAGCTACGTAGATTGGAAATGAATAAAATTTTGTCAATAAATATATATAAAAAAAAAATAGAACACTAATTAAATTACAAATGGAATATTTACAATAATAAAATGATTAGATATTCAATTTACTAAAAGGCTTAGTCGCGTTTAAAAAGCAAGCTTTATTTTTTAATAAGAAATATAATTTTTCAAAGAATTGAAAAATTAAAAAATCATTATTATGATTAAATATTTTCTATGGTCTACTTCATTGCGCAATGCTCGTCTATCCATAAAGTCAACTTTAGAACTTAGCTCCGTATGAAACGCGATTGAAGTATAAATGAAAAACGCGATTAATTGGCGTCAATTGGTATATTAGACGATGGATGAATAAAGCTCTAAAGTGTGAAATAGAAGAATGAAGGAGAGAGATAGAGAGTAAAAGACTGCTGCTGGCTGCATTGTGTCGCGAATCCTGGTTGTGCTTTTTTGCTCCAGAGGTCAGACGCGTTTAAATACATAATGCGCCAGACGGATAATAATTCGACTAGGAAAGCATGTTATATTGAAATCTATGCTCTCTAATGTATAAGGGATAGATACAGTTATAAACCAGAAGCGAACGAGCAAAGATTACTTGATTGGTCCTGTGCGCAAGGGAATTGGGAAGTGATAGATTATTTGTGAGAATATCGGAGGAGAGGGAAATGAGGAGAATATTGGAATTTGTGTATTGATTAGTACGATGTCTAATCTTTGGCGTACGAAAATTTAATGATGTTACTTATACACGTTGGAAAATTAAATTTTCAATGAATTTGGATAGGTTTAGGATTTAATAGCTATTGATTCTATTTGGTCGTTGAATTAGTACACTAAAATGAATAATTTAAGTTTGAACGTTTGTATGATTCAGACTGGAGGATTTCGAAGTTTTTAATTAGTGAATTGATCGATCACCTTTTTACCAGACAAATTAATATATTCAAACAAATGTTATTGTGAAATACATGATGAACTTTTCTCTTTCTCTTTTAAACTTGAACATCATAAGGTATTGAAGCGGAAGGAATCATATTTAACATTTTATTAGGTTATGTCTGAGTTTTTAAATAATTATAGTCAAACGTTGATAAAAATGATAAAATAAATAGGGTATAAAAAATTACACTACAATTTATTCTCACATTTTTCAAATTAACAGTAAATTCGGACTGATTATATTTACTGCCAATATATGATATTGAATTCACCGAAATAAATGTCAAATTAAATAGAAGATCAGAATTTATTCTAGACAGATTATTTAATTCACTTCTAATACGGTTTGAATCAATGGGACAATTGGACAAGCCATATTTTACAAATTACTAAAACGCTAAGTCATGATAAAAACAAATATCGTTCACATCTAGATCAAATTGAGACTTAATTAAATTGTATCACCATAAAATATGAACACATAATTTAAAAATCGTAAATGTCTAACATAAAATCTTAATGTTATTTATTACAAACTAAAAGATGCTTGAATCGGGAAAACTGGCTCCCACCGGAAGCACCTCATGAATGTTACGGCAAGGGTGATAAAAAAAATGATACCATCTACACGTGCTGTCATGAAAGTGATCATTGTAACCGGGACTTAAGACCGGTATTGCCATTTCTCAATACGTCCGAGCTCGGTCCAGGTATATTAATCGATAAAAAAAAAGCAAAATAAAACAAAAAGTTTTTTCTTTCCGCTGTTATTACTTACAACATTCGTGTGTGCGAGTGATGATTTTGTTTTTCTGTTTTTTTTTCTCATCTAATAATAATTTTAATTTACTTGATTAATCTACAGTCTTGTAGAAGCGTTCCTAACAAAATACATATAACGTTTTTTTGTGTTTATCGGACGGAAATTGTCCTTAACAAATTTTGATAAAAAAAGTGTACTTTAATATCGTTGAATACATTGTTATTTCATGTAAAGTTTTTTTCTTTTGGGTTTTCAATTGTTTTTCTTAACTCTGCTTACAAAATTGCGCATAACATGATGCAAAAAAAAAGTTTTAATATTCGATAGTTTTGACAAAAGATTTTGATGATTATGTTATGCCATAAACATAGTATCAATTTTGTATTGTTTAATATTTGTCCAAGAGTGAAAATCAAGTGTTTTACTAATTAATAGCATAACAAAGAATAATTAACATCAAGGGCAGCGTACACCAATTAAGATCATAATCAACTTTTACAATTTTTTTCCATAAAAAAGAAGTTTACCAAAATTCTAGAAAAGGAGCGACTTCCTATATTCTAATCGACGCATAAAAAATAAAAGAATAGAATGTTATTGAACCCCCTTTGCGTCTAAACGAATAGTTCAAAAGAAAGGCTAAAAAAAGGGCGAATGAACTTCATCAAGTTAACGCTGTTTGCGGTTCGTTGAGCCTTGCCCAATGTTTTCTATTACATATGTGTGTATCAGCGTGTGCTCGCGCATATTTATACTTGCACATACATACATGTATCTATAAACACACTATAAACACTAACATTCACAAATATCACATTCGCACATACAAAAGCTCGCATTGAATTCGTAGCATTGTCTTATCGTATAGGCCATATCGCGCATCGTTAATCGGACAACGACATATAAAACCATAGGCACGCGTTCCATTATAGTTTACCCAGCGTTATAACATTTGATCTTATAAAAGGAAGTCATACCTCGTGTATACGTACAATATCGTTTCTCAATATTATATTTACCTTCTTAACAATTTCTTTTGATTTCATTATTTTTTCTGTCTTTAAATTACTATTTTCCTTTCTATTTTTATTTTTAAATTATTGCCCCGTGAAATAACTTCTTCATCTAATCGTTTTTTAATTAACGAATTTAAAAACACTTTCAAAGTTTTTAATAGCCACGTTATATCGATGATTTTTTATTCATACAGAGTGAAGTGTTTTTTAGCATTACTTCGTTTAGTCGTTTTTTTTTCTTTCCTACTTACGTTTCTCTCTTTTTTTTTTGCGTGTATGGTTCATTCACTGCTGTATGTACTTTCAAGGATTCACGTTCGATTCTGTCTTCCGTGCGGGCTATAAATACCCAGGCTAAAGAGTTGAAGAGCGAGTGTGTGTGTGCTAAGAACGCATATTTTTACATTCTAAATTATTTCAAATACTCATTTGAAATTACTTTGTGTTTAAAGAATAATAAAAATGTTGAGTGTTTATAATATTACTAAATTCAATTAATAATGAAATTTTTATAAAGTAGTTTCTTGTTTTTTTTAATTTTTCTTTTTATTGTTAATAGTATTAATGTACACTTTTGAGTATGTTAAATATTCATATATTGAAAGACAAAAGAATGAACAAAATAGTATTGTACGTGATACTATTGGAATTATAAAATTTTTATTTAAACAATATTTATATCTTATTATATCTATTACTTGAAAGGATATAACAAATTAAATTGAATGATTCATTTCTAGTCAAAATCACTCAACGCAAAAAAATAAAAAAAAACAAAGGATATGATGTATTAAAATAAGATCGAACGTGGATCTTACGAAACTATACAGATTAAAAAAGGCAAAATAAGAAACTATATTAAAAAATGTGTTATGAATTAAACGATTGTGCAGAATCAAAAGTGCGAAAAGAAACATGAACTCGTGTGATGCTGTGGCAATCGTTTTCTTTTTTTTTTAACGCTCGTATTGATCATCGATTCGTATTTTGCTGATCACCTTGAACATGCGCGTTCACTGAATAAAAGTTAACCTGGCAACGACCTTTATAACTTCGGACGAAATATTTTTGCGTTTAAATATGTTCACTATTCCGTTGCTCAAAGAGTTGTGAATGTTTTTTTTTTCATTAATTGAGTTGTTTAAATGATACGCAGATTAGATTAAATTTTTGAAAAGTTTATTTTAAAGACCTTGAACTGCAACGTTAGAGTATCAGTTTAAGAAAAAAAATTAATTACGGACTATTTACAACTCTTTAAATAGTTTAAACTTGTTTAACAATGCTTTTACAAATATTTTGTGGCCATTTTTAATAATTGTAGACCAACGTGCATTTCGCAAAGGTATTTGATTTTGCGTGTGTCAATTATACATCCTGCGTTGCACGGTGTTCCGAAACCTTGTTTGCTCTTCTTTGCGTTTTTATTTTTTTTTTCGTTTCCGTTTTTTTGCGTTTTGAGTTTTATTTTTTCAATTTTGTTTTGAGTTATAATTAATAACATTAGAATAAGTTAAGAAGATTTTAAAGATGTTTTAGTTTTTAAAGATAATTAACATTGTAGCCCTTAGTGATAAGAACTCTAATGGAACTAGAATTCAATTTTATTGATTGTCAATAATCTTAATAAGAATGAAAACTGTATTAGGAAGAATATACTTAAAAAGTAAATTTAAAAAACGAAACAATTGAGTTAAAGTTCCATAAGTGTTTTTATATCTGACAATACATCATTTGTCAACCAATCAAAGGTTTAAAAGTAGTCATAGTCTTACAAATTTGATAAGAAAAAAAAAGAATTGACATGTTTTTTTGATCCTTTAAAATCTGAAATTGTGCTGCTTTTGTTTGTTTGTTTAATTTTGTTAACTCCCGAATTATCATCGGCTATGAAGGTGCGTGGGGAAAAAGCCCGAGCCGATGATCTTCTGCATGACGAGTGATTCGATAAATACGACCTTCGTCATCGAGTGCTGTAAGGAAGATTATTGCAATCGTGGCCTGAAACCCCAGCTTCATCCCCGCAACAAAGAAGGTACAGTGCGCCAAGTAACGGTTTTTTAAAAATTGTGCTTATTTTTTATTAATTCAAATGATAAATAAAATTTTAAATAATTACTCCGTAGAAGTCGCACAATAGTTATCTTTATTATAATATTGCACTCTGTTTATTTTTCTTCTTCTCACACTTCTTTTGTTGTATATCTTGAAGTAGTTACTTTTCGCTCAGTACTTTACAATAAATTTTCTTTTCTTTTACTTATATACAACTTAATCTTTGTTGCGATGTAAAACATATTTCTTGACTGCACTTTATTTTTCTTCTATCGTTTTAGCTAACCAAGACAAAACCTATTGCTGGCCTTTTTCTATTGTAGTAGTAATTTGATATCACTTATTCTGTCGTATCTTCTTTAATACCTTTTTTTCTCTCTTCTTACACGTGTAGACTATTTAATCTTTCCGTAGCATGTGTATTTTTACTAAGTATCAAGTAAAGAATTAGAAATTATTAATCCATTTGGAGTAGTTTAGAGATAACCTAAAAAAAACGTTCATTCAAGAAAAATATATAATGTATTAATATTTATCTTAATATACTATTAAATTTTTTTTTCTATTCTCTATGATCAATAAAAAAGTTATACGAAAAGCTTTCATTCTTCACGGATAATAAAGTATATACAGGCAATATATTCCATCATAAGTTCTTAAACTCCTTCAACAACAGCATCGACATGAATATGTATATATATACAATACATGCACATACACCCGATACAATAGAGCTAGAAAAGCTCTCTTCCAACAAAAGTGGCAAACTTTTGTGCTATTTTGCGTGACTCTATATAAATATATGTGTACATATATATACGTACACGAGTGAAGAATACAATACACCACATCCCGGTGTATATAGACCTCATGTTTACACCTACTCACCATTATTGTTCTCGATGGTATATTGCTTCTCTCTTTCTTTTTTTATTTTTATTTTTTCTTTACCATTACCTTTTCTCTCTCTCTCTCTCTCTTCTTTTTTTTTCTTCTCTTTTGCATATATTGACCTCCCACGCTCGGCTTCGTGCAAAATTTATATGACAGTCCTCAAACGCATACAACTAATAATCTACGTTTACCTTCGATAAATTAACCATGTAATGCGTTGGGACTTTTTTCACTATTCGATATGACTCTTTAGGTGAAATATATTTACGATTGCCTAACGAGCGCTTGAAAGGATCTTTCTAGTATCTTTTTTTTTCTGTAAAGATTACAGTACGAGGAAGTAAGAGATGTTTACATAAAAGGACTTCATGGTATTATGTTGATTTCCGTTATCGTTAAATTTAGTCTTAACGATGTTTGTCTTTTCAATAACTAATTGCTGGTTATTGTCCATTATACATGGTAATTATTAAATAATTGGACTTTTGATAACATGACACTTTGATATAATCATAACCCATTAAATTTCTCATTACGAAATTGTTTTATAATAATTTCATTAATTGTTTATGATATTTTGTCATAATTCGGATAATATTGGTCATTTATTTTAAATTTGTGCTACCGTTGAAGGAGTTTAAAAAATTGTTTTTACAAATACCACGTTATAAAGTTATAATTTATCTAATGTTCGAATCACACGAACAATTTTGTTCTTATACGTATTCTTCTATTCTATTTAAATTTCCTAATATTCAATAAGCTTTCAACCAAATAGCAATTTTTTTCAAACTTTTCGAATCAGGCAATACCCTCTTGCTCTAACACTTTCGTATTTACTGCACCTTAATATAACTTTTATTCTCGTGCTCGTTTGTTCGTTGTATCTCTCTTTTACACCGATTCTGTTTTTTATTTTAAGCAAAAATTGAAAATGACAGCACAATGCTCTCTCGCACTCTTATTAAATCAATGCACCTTATGTAAATACGATATCTTTTCTTTTAGTTTAATTTTAAAACCTCGTCACCTTTTGCTTGTAAATATGTACATATCAATCGTTGTTTAAACGATCCTTATCTTTAACTGCTTTATGTTCAATCTGCGTATGTATATAAACTTCTATCTATTTAACATTATTATTATTGCTCTTTAGAGTCGTAAGTTTTGAACTTACGTTATTAAAGTACGTTATTTGCGAATAAGTAGATCATCAAAGGGATTAAAAAATCCTCATGATTTACGTAACAGCGCTTTCTTTTTAATTTATGCAATTTCTTCGAATTAATGTTTATTATGAATCTAAAAATTAATTTTTAATAAAAAAAAATTATTTTACATTAGAAAAATAAATTTTTAGATTCAGCTGTAGTTTAACTAAAAAAAAATTAAAAATTGATAAAGAAATTACTAATTTGATTGTAGATATAATGAAAACCAAATTATAACGTCGATCCATCTAAAAACTTTGGCTTATTTTTTTAAAATTTTATTTAACGTCGCTGTATTTATGCTATCATTACGATGCTAATTAGCGACGGAGGTTTCTCAATGTGTTTATGAACAAAGCACATGTAATGTATACAGTGGTGCTTGTATCATCAATCGGCTGAGAGCGGGATTCGAACTCGAGTCCTCGAGATTATGAATCCAACGCTCTACCGACTGAGCCACTGAGGACCTCTTATTAGCTTATTCAATATATGACGCATGTACGCGACCACCTACAATACTTTAATAATACACGAAATAAGAGTATTAAACATATTGAGATAAATTGTATATGGGATAACTTGCCCAGTAAATGATCGCATTTTTCAACGAATGACTACGAGTTCATTAAATGCTTTTGTATATTTAGATAATAATTACAATAAATTTTGATAGCAATAATACACATGTTATTCGTGATTCAGTCATTAATTGGCATGTGGTCAATTACTAGAAAGTTTATCTTACACGAGTTAAAATAACTTTTAATGCTTTGATTTCGTAAAAATCTCTCTCGCTAAGGTTCGGCATTATTGTTATCAACAAGGAGGCTCGACTCTTCGCTACATTACGATAAAATCATAATCCGTCTCGTTCTGTTATTTTTTTTTCCTCTCCATTGAGATAAAGAGAGAAGAGAAAAAAATAATAAGAAGAGCTGAGCCAGAACGTCAGATCTCAATTTAGGCCGAGTAATATTTTTTTTTCTTTCGTGTCTGTCATTACTAAACTTACGTATTTATACATCTTTATAACGCTATCTGTTATATTATTATTTCTAAACTGACTCTTTTTTTTTCATTGTACATATCTATCATTCATGTAAGAGTAGCTGAAATAATTTTAATCAAATTTTCCACGAACTAATACGTATCTGGCCTGACAACTTACTCTACAGTCGTATATATGATTTAGATTGGTAGCCTTGATAGTAATAAAAGTAACCTAAATAACTACTAATTATTAAGAGAAACTGTGTAAATAAATCCTTTTGCTTATAATTCTGACCTATCCTTTTTTTACTTTAAATTTTTATTTCTGATGACAGTTTTATTGAAATTTTTATTAAATAGTTCCAAAAAGTCAGATAAACTTTATTTTTCAAATAATAGTTAGATTGTTAAAACAGCTGAATAAATTAACTTATTTGTACTATATTAGCTTATTTGGCTAAGCATTAAAAAATTTTCAATTTGATAATTATTTTAAAATTTCCATCAAACTGTAATTCTATCACCAAAAATATGATAACCTAAAGCTTAAACTCAATTGAATTATTTCCTCATCAATTCCATTTGAAAAAAAGCCAAAAATCTATCTGAAAACTAGTTATTCTTCAGGTGTTACAATAAGGAGAATTTCTTTCCGGATCCCATGTACTCAGTGTGGTGTAGCAGCGGTGATAATGGCGATCTATTGCGTGGCCCTGGCGGCACACGTTTCATTGTAACTTGTTGCGATAATGCCGATTATTGTAATCGCGATATTAAATTGGCATTACCATCCTCGACGATCACGGCTGCCCAATCTTCTTATCACCCGAATAATCGCCTCGAAGGAGGTAACGCGTATTCTTTTTATCTGATGATGTGTAATTTTGTTGTGCTGCATAATAAGGAGGATTTTTTTGGGCATATTTAATGATGATCAACGATCGTTTTTTTTTTTGTGCATTGTGTTTGGGATATCATCGAATGGGATCAGATCGACGCTATGAAGGTCTTTTGATATGTTTTATTAAGTTTCATTTTTTCCACTAATGAATAATATCACTCAAATGTGACACATTCATTTTCTTAAAATTTAACTCATACGTTTATTATTGTAAAACAGTTAACATGTAGTTTTTCATTTTAGCAAACAAGAATTATAAAAGCAAAAATAACCCCGTCATTTTTATATGGATTGATATATCAAGTGGCAAATATATACACGATTTAATAACATCATATGACATTCAAGCAGTTTCATTTAAATTTTTTTACAATTTTGCTTGCAAATATTTCTAAGGGTCCTCTTTTTAAAAATAACATATTATTTTTCATGTGAAGTACGATGTAAAAAATTGACATTTTTTTCAATATTTTTTAGACTTTTATTCTTTCAAAAAGGAAGAGAACATTACATATTTCAAAAAATGTCCTTGTGTTTCTTGTAAAAAATAATGTCATTTTCCAAAAGACCACTCACGGGGACCCTTGAGAACGAAGTTTCATAAGAATATAAATGGAAGTACGTGGACGGCGTATGATCGTTAAGCCATTACACATTTGACACTTGATGGGTCAATTCGTAAACAAGAAGGGCTCGTTTTTGTTCTTAAAATAGATTGCCTGTCGGAAAAAATAATTTTTTTTAAGCTTCGTCGATAATAACCATATTTGAAATGTTTCGGGCAGGGTCGATGTGTCACACCTTGGGTACTGTTACTTATTAGTGTCAGCTACATTAGTGTCAAATTTTAACAAATTATACAATGTTTAATTTAATAATCAACAATTTCAGATAAAAATAATAATATTTTAATTTGAATATTCATGATTTTGTGATGTATAATTGTTTGAATAAAAATTACATTGATGATTATTATAATTAGAGTTTACTTATTACATTGATGATCAATTTGTCTTTTAAATTATTCTCACAACTAACGTTCGTCATAAAATAAATTTGATTTAGCATATGAATTGATTATTAATTTTAACAAATTTTAATAATGAAGGTATAAATTTGAAAAAGATTTAACGAAAAAAAATTAAGCTCATTAATCAAACGATAATTTCCAGACAATTAACTCCTAACGTTGTATTTTCATCTAAGATTAAAGTCTATAATTGTAAGTTTAGCCGGTACACATATATAAAAGTGACCTTCGTAGCGCGATGACATTCACCGCTGTGTTGTGTACGTTAATGAGGATACGGAAAACAATAGGGCATATACATTATATCTCTGTGTACGTATAAAAGGAAGGGCTCTCAATTTTCACTGGAAAAAAAAGATGCTTTTGTGAATTGTCCTGGGGTTGCCCGCTCTCCTCGTTTATTGTCGAATCTTTCATGCACTCATATATTTATATATATCTATACGTATGTTTCGTCCAAGAAATTCATGCTACTCTTTTGTCCTTATTCATACTCCCATTCTTTTTTCCATTCATATTGTCGTCGCGACGACGAGATAAAGAGAGAAAGAGAGATAGAAAGGGAAAGAGAAGGATAGTAAGAAAGAAATGAAGCTAAGGAAGAAGCGTTATGACGCGGAAAGAAAAAAGGACTCCAAAAGCTACTTCGTGACTACAAAAAAAAAGAGAAAAAGAAAAACGAAACGCGCAAGTAATTCAAGATTTTATTGAGCAAAAAGCAATAAAACTTTAGTGTACGCGTAGGTTCGAATGTGAAATATATAAGATTTTACGATTTTTGTTCTTGAAATTGATCTTCGATTTTAAATGAGGTCAAAACATCAAATTGATGTAGCAATGTCAGTTAAAATATAATAAAGAAATCGTCTTAAATTTATAAATTTTTTCCTAAAGCAATTTATAATGTTTTTAAAATGTATACTTATATACTTGCAAATTACAAAAAAATTGGTTACTAATTTTAAAAATATACCCTTTTAGATAGTTTCAACAAAAAAAAAAAAAAGAAAAAATTTAGATAGTACAAAACTTTTAACTAAATCTGAATATACTCTAGACAATTCTCAGAAGGGAGATCGATGTTTATAATAATCATTATCGTGTATTTTTTTTTTCTTATTCACATCTCTGCGTGTGTTAAGCGCCCATCTTTCAGTCATTGGCTTGTTGCATAAGATAACAAATATTTCCTCCTTCAGCATCGTTCAAGTTGAGAAAAGGAAAACACCGAGTTGCTGATGATAAATCGATTTTAAACGATTATTTTTATCAAAATATTTAAAAAATAATTTGCTTAATTCAACGCACGAAAATTTATAAAAATTATGCCAAAACAATATCAAAATGTATAAAATTAACAATAAACCAAATAATTTCTTCCTAATAATTTTTTCTAAATAAAACTATAATTAATTCATCAATTAATTCTATTAGTTAAATCATCACCAATAACAGAAAACACCGAAAAAAAAAAATTTTAGCCAAAAATCATACTACTTTTTCAAGCTTATACACACGTCTAAACCTTGAACGTGTAGGAGTTAATGCGTGTGGTTCAATGACGCATGTTTAGCCAACATAAACTTGGGATATAAGGGGAGAGGGAGAGAGAAACCACAAGCACCACGTGGCCCTTTAATTGAAGCCGGCGAATTTCTTCCAAGAAACGAACGTGATGTTTATCATGAATTGGTTATCTTTTTCTCTTTCATATATATATACATACCTACTACAGTACTATGTTTAATCAGTCAATTTGTATTAAAGAATTTTTTTTTTTTAATTTTAAACATGAAACTCAATATACGTCAAGAGATAAATTACATGTTAAGATCTATCATTTCAGTTATTTTTTTTCTTCTTTCGGGTGGTAAAATTGAAAAGAAAAAAATAAGTTTAACTTGATAAGAAACTCGAAGAAGTGCTTATAATTAATGTTTAATTTATAATTGACGTGATACTTTAATGCTTGAATTATTGTAATGAAGTTACTGATTTTAATGATTCTTCTTTTTCTTCAAATTGCAATAACATTATGACATACTTGATTGCGCAATGTAATGTAATATATTGTAATAAAATAAAAATAAATAATGTAGAAAATTTATATTATTTCAAAGAAAAGAAATGAAAAAATAAATAAATTAACAAAATATTTTACTATATTAATAATAAGTTAATTTCTTATAAAATGAAAGCAATGTTTAGAAAAATTTTCTCTTGACTTAATAAAATCATCTTTCTGAATATATCCATGAAGTAATGACAACCACATTATGAAAAAAAAAGAAAAAGAGATCACGATTTGTAATTCAAGTGCATTAAAAACGAGAAAATCATGCTTCAATCGTTATTTATCATCAGCTTATCACGCCTTCAATAATCTCGTGTACTCTATAATAATTTTTTAAACATTTTTAAAACCACGTTATTATAATAAAAAAAATCACTCTATTTATCCATCCTTCAAACACGTGAGCGCTCACGTATATTCTCGAATTTGATCAGCATAAGCTTTTTCAAACACTTTGTGAATTCTTTGAACTCTCCTGCAAACGCTGAACCGTAATCTTTCTTCTGGAAGATAAAAAAAAATATGTACTAAAGCTTTTTTAAAAGGCCACACTCGATCATCGCACGCATAAGCGAAAACTGTTGAACACACAATTTCTTCTGTTTTTTTTTTTCTTCTTTGCTTTTTTTACACCAACGCGCTTTCTAAGTACGGACAAGTTCAAGGTCGATCGGTGTTATGAATTTATCGATGAAAATAGAAATGAACGAAATTGTTGATAATCTAGAATAGTTTTTTTTAAATATTGATACATTTTTGTAATTATTTAGAGTTTTTACTTCATTAAAAGTTAATTGCCTATAATCAGTAAATTACTATCAAATTATTTTTTTATATAATTATATTTTGAAAAATTTAAATATAATTTATAGATTTTAACTTGAGTTAATGAAACACTACTCGTATCTTCTTATGGCCAATGTCCCAAGTACTATTCTTTTGAGATTACGTGTGATGCAAAGTAATAAAATATTATAAAACAAGGTTCAAACTACCAGATTAATAATTATTTATCATTAATTATTTATCGCTCTATAAAACATCTAACCATTACTTATAACGGAAAGCAGGATATCCTGATTACTAACTCACCGATTGTCTTAACTCCTACTCATATTTTTTCTTCTCAGTATCGTATTTACAGGCAGGTATTCCTAATAATAGACGTTAAAATCAATTAAATTTTATTAACAACTAAAGCATTAAAAGATCATTGTAAAAGAATTATTTGAAGATTATTGTAAGAAAAAGTTTCTTTAAATGATACAATGAAATATGTATATTTTTCTAGGTAGTATTTAAATGGATCAAATGAATTTTTTGCTTTTTTCATTATTAATATATTATTTTACGTATTATAAAAAATAAAGTGATTAGTAATTGATGAGTAATAGTTGGGACATTGACCATAGATATGTTCGTGTGCGATAAATAATAAAAATAATAATGATAATTTTCTGTACCACTCAGCATATTATTGAGCATGAAGAAAAAAAGAAGCAATGCAATTTCGTAATATATCATCGATACTCACACGTGACTGCATCTAATAATTCAAAATTTACTCATAACTCCGTAATCGATGATTCACAATCGTCACTTTCAACCCATCACTTTTCAAATAACCTTTTCAAATATTCAGATGTTACCTCACCAGATCAATATAAAGGCAACGTTTGAAAAAATTATTCATCGATTCAATTTTATCATACGCATCAAATTCTAATCGATCCCATTTTAATTTCCTGCGCGAGCTTAGCATATATAATTAAAATTAATAAACGATTTTAATCATAAAAGGGAGTAAAAAAGAGCAACAAAAAAAAAGAGATAATCAATGGAAAGCATCAATGTATTATACTTTGACGTCAGGTGGACTATACGTTTCAGAGTTAGTCAGAAGTAAGCAGAAAAATGTATAGCTGTATATACTCATCTATAACGACAGGAATATAAAAAAAAAAAGTAAATGATTGATTGCCGCAGACTGCGCGAATATCTGCCTTCGGCAATCGATTGCCGCCACTGCTTTTATATATATTATAAGATCCTTCGAGGAAAAGGAGGAGAAAAAGAGGATAAAAAAAATATATAAGAATGAAAGATAAAAGCTGCCGAGCTTGAGATTTATTACTCTTTAGAAGGTTTTTGTGTATCTAAAGAAAAGCTTTAGAAATTTGGCTAAATTTTTGCTCATATACAATGTCTGTAATAGATGCATATAATGTTTCAAATAATATAATTAAAAATAAACTATGAATATGTGAAATTATCGTGTTACGTATAGCAAGCTTAACAAGTACTGTTGTTGCTTCGTAACCTAAATTTAACGAAGACCCGGTAAAACATTTTTTCATGTGTTTATAAATGTTACAGAATTGTTAAGGTATAAGTTTCATAAAATAAAGCAATTGAGATGTAAAAAATATTAATATTTAAAATAATAGTAATAGTAGTTTTTGAAATAAAGATTTTTCATATAAAAATTAACAAAACATATTTAAATTACTAATTCTGATTTTAATTATTTCAATAAAATTATTAATATTTATTAATAATTACAATATCTCTTAATATATTTTGATCAATAATTTAATTTAATAAACGACTAAGGGTATATTTACCGTATAAAATTCAACTTACAGTTATACTTTTCTAAAACAAAAAATTAAAATAAAATAGTCCTCCGTCAACATTAAACAATCGCATCTAACGGATTTTCAATCGTTTCAAATTATACATCCTGACATCTACATAAATTACACACCAATTCAAATGATCGATTCAATAATACAAGACCGCCATTAAAAAAAAAAAATAATGATATTACCGTTATAAAAAAAAAACTTTATACATTGCACATACATTGTACTGTAATATTTCTTTCTATTACAACTATCCATGAGAAATCTTAAAAGAGCCAACTTTTTTTTCCCCCTTTCAAAAGATTTTAACTCTCATGTGCGCGCTCAATCAAAATAAAGCGATGAAATTGTTGAGATTCGTTTACTTTCCTGTACATAACGTATAGCTTACGTACGGAATTCAATTATACCGTGTAATATGAGATTTGAAATGAAAGGAAGAAGGATAAGTAAATTTTGTTAACTAATCTCTCTATATCTCTGTATCTCGTTGTAATTGTTGTTTTGTAAGGTTTCTTGTTAAACTGATAAATAAAAAGCTCGTGTGTTCGTCAATTATTGATATATACGAGCTACGACGTTTAATCAAATTTGTATCATTTCATTTTACGTTTAATTTCATCGTCATCCAAATGTCTTGCTCAATGGTTTACATATTTTCATATATGGTCATTTTTGGATTTATCTCCAAGCTTCGATTTTTAATTTCAGAAGGGTTGATCATTCACTTCATCGTTTGTTTCGTACCATTTTTGATTTTACATCAACTTCATGCATTTTTATACAGCTGGTTGGTCATTAGAAATTTATGGCTGAAGAATATGTATCAACGACATGGGAATCCATTCATTACCTTTTTTGGGCAAAATATTAATGATTATGCTATTTTTGTGTGATTTTTAATAACGTTAAATAACCATATTAACCGCATTTTTTACATGTATGTCATTTTTTTACTTGAAGTTGTTCAATACTTCGAGTCCACTATATGCGCTGAACAGGTAAGATTAATATTACGATCATAAATAATTAAGGAACAAAAAAAAATCAGAAACTATTGTATTTGCGTGCTGATTTTTTTGGCAATTTTTGTGATTTAGCTTTATTTCTTTAACCTTCGAAAATAATAAAAGCAATACATCGGCTTGGATTAAAAGAGTAAAGCGTATAAAGTAAAAAAGATCACTGAAATTCATCGGTCACCCAATGGCGATTGAAATATTACGTCACTCAATTTATCAAATTTAATAACTTTATTACTAGTTACATATTATTCGGACATAATGGTAGTTTATCAAATTTTTTTATTTTTTTTTAGTTTGAATACATAAAAGTAACGGTAGTATAACTGCTTACATTAACATTTTTCCAAGTGATAATTGCTTTATGTTTCGTATCAAGAATTTGCAAAGCTAAATTGATTTACAGATATGATCACCGAGAGGTCAATAATCCATAAAAACATACAATATTGTCTATAATAAAAAAATTACCATGACAAACGATTTTATATAGATCAATACATTACATTGTAATAATTTCTATATTGAGTACACTCGTACTTACAATATATATATACATATACACGCTTAAGCATACTGAATCTTATATGGAGCGCAATTTTGCGCAATTGAAAGTGAATCAAGTCTAACTACTTGTTAAATCGACTGGATGCTCAATTCTTTTATACACTGTATAAAATGAACTTTTTAATTCGGATGATAAAATTTTTCAAAGATAAACTTAAATTGAAAAAAAAAGAATAAATATTCAATTAAATCTAAAAAAAATTTGAGCACTTCGATTAAACAAAGTAATTTTCATTTGATTGAATTACAGTGTAAGAAAATAAAAAAAATAAGAAGAAAAACATCAAATGAAAAGGGTTTGAATTACTAAAACAGTGGATGGAAAATTTAAACTCCATAAAAAGAAAAAAAAAACTGCATCCTCGCTAATCTCATTGCCGAGAGATAATAGAATACATAAAGCTACTGCTGGGTGAAAAAGGTGGAAAAGGAAGGGGAAGGGGAAGAGGGCTTGTTTTTATTATACAGCCGCTTTCTGTGTGGGAAACGCTTCGAGCTTTTTTCTCGCTTTAATACCTTTACTTTTGTTACCACTCACTGGAATGCACCTGCATAATTTTTGTTGTTGTTGATGCTGCTTTTTTTTATACCTTCAAGCGATTATAAAACCTTATATATATATATATATATATATATATATATATACCCTTTCACCATTCTCTGTGTTTATATACACTTTAATACCTTTATGTGCTTATGGGCTGAAATATAATTTTTGTGGTTGTTATGCTGCACGTTGCATGAATTTTTCTATCCTTTTTTTGAAAATTCCTTTCTCTTAGTCTATATTTTACCTGTACGAGGATTTAATGGTTATCGTAATAGAGTATGACGGTTGATTGATTGAATTAAAAATAATGAAAACAAAATGTTTCTTTTTATGCTAAGCTTGGTAAAGATATTGGATATTTAAGAAATAATCGTAAAATTTAATGGATGAAAAATACATATTGTTATTGTTTTACAAAAACTTTGTATTGAAATTTCAACATTTTGTTTTTCAATTCAACGAATAAAAAACGTTGAAATGTGTTTTAAACGATAAATTTTTTTATGAGTTTATTGCATTAACGAGCTCATGAGGAATGTGATATAATAAATCAGAGACAACGTGTTTCAACTATAAAAAAATTAGTCGTACATCAAACGATAACCAGAAATCCAAATCGAATTCTTGATTTTTTTTAAACGATCAAACTATTTAAATCCTATTTGATTGAAAAAAATATATGATCCATCTTTTAAAAAAAATCAAAATTCTGATTTGAAACCTAAAATTTGACAAAAACAAAATCTAATCATAATCAATTTCTTTTTTTTTCAAAATCAACGTTAAAATTTAGCATCAGGAGGTGGCCGAGCGACATGGGAAACCTGGAAAATGGCATTATCGATAGCATTACCAATATGCGCAATATGTATTGCCGTAATGATCGTTTACAATATACATATGACTCGAAGAAGACCAGCTGGTAGACATTTTCCTGATGATTCACTCGAAGCACCAGATAGGCCGATTCTTGGCGGTGTTACTATACGCGATATGCTTGAAATGACTACGAGTGGCAGTGGTTCCGGTAAGTTTATTTATTTAAAAAAAAAAAGATTGATACCTTGGTAGAAAATTAACTATTTTTTGACCAGTTTTGCTGATTAAAGCATGTTAAAATGACACATATCTAGAAATTCTTTTTAAAGTGTTTCCAAAATTTCTAGATAAATACGATTTTAACACGCGTTTACCAGCAAAAATTGCCAAAAAATGGTTAAATTTCTCACAAAATTATAACTTACAAAATTATATATATATATATATATATTTTTTTTCTATTTAACGTCGCTGTGTTTATGCGATCATTGCAATTCTAATTAGCGACGGAGGTCTCTAGCGTGCTTATGCATAAAGCACATGTAACGTATACAGTGGTGCTTGTATAAATCGGCCGAGAGCGGGATTCGAACTCGGGACCTCGAGACTATGAATCCATCGCTCTACCGACTGAGCCACTGACGACCTCTTTTGAAATTATATGATTAAACACATATGATCAGAATATTATAAATTAAATTCGTCTTCTATTGTTCATCTCAAATTATTTTTTTTATTACTAAAAAGTTCCAATCTTTACCGCTACTAATGGAAATTCTTCATTTAATATTTGCTTGTTTTTTCTTTTTCTTAATTAATTTTTTTTATGAGATAAAGTTAAGTAAATATTGGATATTTTAGAATGAAATAAAATCATAGACAAGTATATATTTATTTGATTACCCTGCTCATACACATTAATTAGATTAAAGAATCAATATAGCTAATATCCAACGGATAATATCTTCGCAACTAAATGAATTATAAAATTCGCTTTATTTCATGTATTTATACAGTTCCATTAGCAAATCAATTGATAAAACATTAATATTTAATTGGTATAATGGTATTAAAATTCTCAAATAATATATTAGAATAAAGATTAAATAAAAATCATATAAATTTAATTTGAATGTATTTAAATAAATTATCATTTCACTTTTCTCTATTATATCTTAATTAAAATAATCTCATAAAAATTGATGAAAAGATTGAAATTAAAATAAATTTTGCAGATGCTTCGAGTAAATTTGATTAGGTGAAAAAATGTTGACACCCAAGTTGCGTACTGTGTAAAAAAAAAAATAAAGTTAATTTTAAACGTACAAAACAACACGATTTAAATAAAGAGTTTTTAAAGTCATTTAATAATAGACATTAGTAAGCCGATTAGCAAACGTCATTTATTGAAATTGACTTTCCAGAAGTAATTGGAATGCAAAAAGTTTTCTTTTCTTTTTTTTGTAAGCGAATGTTAATGCATATGTTGTCGTGTACGTGCAAGTGCTAATCGCATCATCGTTCAAAACTTTATGTCATGCAAATTTATTAATCCGACATTGATTGACCAAACGCATAGGTTTATTATTTCTACGAATTAAAGTTATCGAATTTTTGTTTTTTATCATTAGATTACCATCATAAATTATTTGAAAATTACTGATTTGTTTTAATTAAATGTTGTGGTAAAAATCAATTTTACAGTACATACAAAAAAATTCTAACTATTTACCTATCATTGAATATTAATAACAAATATAGCTATGACTATTCTTTCATATTATATTTTTTGATACACTTCTTTTTATAACTCACGCATCATTATTAATGAAAACAAAGAATATTTTTCACACCTTTTGTCTGTCGAGAATATTGCACAACTTGAACGTGTAAAAAATGATTTATTGCTTCGCGTTAAGAAAATGAAGACATCAATCACGCTTTTTTTTTCAGGGGGGAATACTGACTTATAAACTTTATGGTCTGGAGATAAATGTCGTCTTCTCTGCAATAAATATATTTTTTTTCATACGAAAAAAAACGTTAGATTGCCAAAGAAATTGACAAAGACTCGAGTTTGTATTAAAATTTTTTGCGTTACGATTACTGTAACTGCAATCGCAAGAAACAAAAAGTTTAATTAAAAATTAAATCATTTCCCAACAACAATGTTACATAAAACATCCAAACAAAACGAAACAAAACAAATAAATAAATAAATCCCTTAATTAACAATTTGTTTCTCTTTACAGTTGGCCTACCGCTACTGGTACAGCGCAGCATAGCCCGGCAAATTCAATTGGTCGAGACAATAGGTAAAGGTCGTTTTGGTGAAGTATGGCGTGGTCGTTGGCGTGGTGAAAACGTTGCAGTTAAAATATTTAGCTCGAGAGAGGAACGCTCTTGGTTTAGAGAGGCCGAAATTTATCAAACCGTCATGTTACGACATGACAATATACTTGGTTTCATTGCCGCTGATAACAAAGGTATATATTTTATTTTAATTATTCAATAATTAACATCCAAAATGGAGAAATAAATTGATTGGGGTGTGGTTAAATAGATTAGTTGGGATGGTGGTTTTTGGGATTGATTAAATTGTTTAAGAAACATTTTTGTGGGTAATTTTGTTATAAATTATATAATTAAAAACGGTAAGATCGTAATTAATTCTTTTTTTATAGAAAGTCGTAATTCTTGTATATAATTGTTTGCAATGTAACAATAGACATTAATATTATTTTGAAGCAGCTCATGTGACTTTAATTCGGAGCTATGATTCTTGAATTTTGGCAGAAAAATCTTTTATACTTTATAGTTACGTAAAGAAAATATGAATTTTTCTCGAATGCAAAGATTTATTTTTATCTTGCAAAAATACGTGCATATAACGTTTTAGTTGGAAACAATTTATCTTTCATAATATAGTTTTTAAATAATTCTCTATTTTAAATTAAATTTAGCATGTATATAAAAAAGTTAATTTTTTCTTGTAAAAGTAAAAGTATTTGAAAAATTGAAATTTTACTATGAATACACCATAGATGATTTTTTAAATGCAAATCAATTAATTTATTTTATCTCCTTTTCTAGACAACGGCACATGGACGCAGCTTTGGCTGATAACAGATTACCACGAAAAAGGTTCTCTATTCGATTATTTAAATCGTTCGACTGTCGATACAAATGGTATGATTAGAATGGCTTTATCGATAGCCACTGGTTTGGCTCATCTTCACATGGAAATTGTTGGTACACAGGGTAAACCTGCGATTGCACATCGTGATCTTAAATCTAAAAATATTCTTGTTAAGACTAATGGCACCTGCGCCATTGGTGATCTTGGACTTGCTGTGAGACATGACGTTATTACGGATACAGTTGATATACAATTGAATAATCGTGTTGGTACTAAGAGATATATGGCACCTGAGGTTGGTTTATATTTTGATTTTTGTTCGTTTTTTGTTAAATGATTATAAAGGAATTATTTTATTGATTCAATATCTAAACATATAAAATATTTAGTATAGGCTACACTATCTAGTTTTAATTTAATTTTTTTTTCCTTTTAAAATTCATTTTTCACGTTTTAGTTATTTTATTTGTAATTAAAACGTCATAAATAATATATTAAAAATAAGAATAAATAAAATAAAAATTAGACAGTATAGCCTGTAGAGTTTAATTTATAAAAATTTCTGCCACTAAATTCATAATAATAATAAATATCTAACAATTTTAATTTTTCATCTAACAATTTTATAAGCCACTATATAACAAGATATGTGGAAAAAATTATTCGTCATACTTATAATAAATGATTTGGATTCGTAGGTGCTAGAGGAGACGATAAACATGAATCACTTTGATTCATTCAAACGAGCAGATGTATACGCTCTTGGTCTAATTCTTTGGGAAATAGCAAGGCGCTGTAATGTCGGTGGTATACACGACGATTATCAGTTACCATTTTACGATCTTGTACCTTCTGATCCGACGATCGAAGAAATGCGCAAAGTCGTTTGCACGGATAGGCAGAGGCCGTCAATACCTAACAGATGGATGTCTATTGATGTGAGTTTATTCATTCTTATATAGTTGGTATAGAAAAAAGTAGAATGTTCTCGAGTTTAGTATCAAATTTAGTAAATAAACCTTAACATAAAAAGTTTAAATAATTACGAGAAATTTAATAATGCATTAAATTTATAAGAAAATTATTTCACTTACTTGAAAGAAAGTTTAAGAAAATTTTATAGGAAAATAGTTCTACTTGTATGTTTCTACTTCTATACATTAAAACAAAACAAAAATAATTTTTTCAAAATATTTCTCTTCATACATATAAGATTAATTATATAAAGGAGAATAGTGAACATCCTCCTTTTTAAAAATAAAGTCAAAGCAATAATATTATTAATATATTAATATCTATATTTCATATAAAAATCTAATTTTAATTGATCTTTCTTAAATAGGCTCTCCATGTGATGTCGAAAGTCATGAAGGAGTGCTGGTACCACAACGCCGCTGCTAGATTAACAGCCCTAAGAATCAAGAAATCCCTTGCAAATTACGGCGCGATGGAGGATTTGAAATAAATTGAAGAAAAAAATACATAATAAGCTGTTATATACGAAGAATTTTTTTTAAATTTTATTTAACGTCGCTGTATTTATGCTATCACAGCGATGCTAAATTAGCGACGGAGATCATCAGTGTGTTTGTGAACAAAGCACTTGATACAGTGGTGCTTGTATCACTCGACCGCCGAGAGCGGGATTCGAACTCGGGACCCCGAGATTACGAATCTATCACTTTACCGAGTGAGCCACTGAAGACCTCATATATACGAAGAGATAAATCTTTATTATCAGTGTAAGATTTGCATGCCTCCAAATACACACATACAATTCGTAAGCGCTGGACGCAACGAGAAGCGAGTTACGAATCGTTCATTTTTTTTTTTATTTTTATTTTATTCGTTAATTTCGTTGCTGAAAATATTGTCGAAGCAAAAGAAAAGGACAAGGGCTCGAAAATAATAAATGTGTATAGCGAAGACTGATATATAAATAAATCGAAGCAAAGACGTTCCTTTTTATTCATCGATAAATGAATATACACGTGAATCTTCGATATTATTAAGCGCTTCCATTATGAATGCGCGACTGTACTTTTTTTAGGAGGAGGCACTTTTTATTATCTTGGAAAGTATTTTATTGTGTTTAATTTCATATGTGATGTGTGTTTGATACATAGAAATATTTAGTTGACTTTGTATTTGGTAGCAACATAATCTATAGAATTTTGTGTATGAAATCTTAAATGTCAAGCTATAATAGTCATTTTAATTTTTCTTTTAATACTTTGAACATTTAAGTAACAACATAATGAAATATCTTCGAGAAACAGTAAAAAGTGCCGTACTCTTCTGTCAACATTGAAGAAGAAAACGAAATCCAGTGAAATAGATAGGCGTTTGTAACATAACGTAAAAACCGGTAGACGAAATAGCTTTACTTTCGTATTACCATTTCTGTTATTGTGTTAATAAGAATATTGTATGATGACTCGAATACGCGAAAAACGCTATACATTCTTAGTTATTTTAAAGATATCTTCTTATGATACATTTTACTTGTTGTTTTTTTTCTACGATATACTGACGTGACAATGAATTTAAAGTCTGAAAAGTGATAACATACTAATTCGAGTTTAATGTAATATTCTTGAAATTACATATTGTAAAACCAAGGCCTCTACGTCGAGATACATAATAATAATAATAATGATAATACTATCGATTTTTTAAAATAAACTTCGCTACGTAATGATGAATGCAGAGATTAAAATTCATTTTTGAGTGTGTTAATTTTGAAAAAAATGTAAAATATATATGTTTTCCATTTAAATGTTAGGCACGTTAGAAAATGTATCAAACTTTGTAATATTTTATTCTTTTCATGTTCGCAAAAAAAAAAAATGACGTAATATCCATTTTTCGATTTTAAATGGTGATTCTTTTTTTGTCGTTAAATATAGGGAAAGGCTGAAATTAACCGGTGCTAAGAAAAGCGTATAGAAAAAAATTTTTAATGTCAACGTATAAGGCTGCGGATTTAATATTTAACAAATTAAACATTAATGATAATTACAAGAAAAGAAAAAAAAAATTGAAATTATAATGATAACACACGTGCGATGTATAGGATTTTTCTGAAATGTATTTTTGTATCCTTTTTTTAATGATTCTTCCGTTCGAAATAAAAAAAAATGTAGTGCTCGAAAAAAAAGATGACAAACTTGAAACATTACGGGGCCCAATTGTATTTTTTCCATTGTCCTCATAAATGACATATTTTCGCGGATTGCAATTCAACTTAAAGACTGAACAGTATCTTGCGCATATTTAGA
Source organism: Anastatus disparis (assembly GCA_017163975.1). Lineage (NCBI taxonomy): Eukaryota > Metazoa > Arthropoda > Insecta > Hymenoptera > Eupelmidae > Anastatus > Anastatus disparis. The sequence goes on from JAFFSR010000222.1 coordinate 79,924, forward strand.
TACGTTGAAATGTTGTAAACAGTAGTTAAACGAACAAACGTTGATGAAATAAGTTTGCTATGAAAATTTTTTTCGAAAGATTACCCAGTCAATACTTCAATTTATTTTGTATACTTCACCTTTACATCTTTTCATTAAATACATACCATAATTTGTCACTTTTTTATATTAAACAATAATCCAAGAAAATTATTTTAATTTTTACTCTTTTTGAAAAATATAAGATACTATTCGAAATTGTAACTTTTAATAAATAAAATTTTTTATAGAACATAGATTTCTAAAAAAAAATTTATTTAATATGAATATACTTCAGGACGTTTGTTCTTCAGATTCCAATACATTCCTATTAAGCATGTAGGTTAATTTTAATACGTAATAATTAACGGTTAAAATAATTTGACGCGCTGCAGTCAGCTCATAATAACTTTTAAGAATAGTTAATCATAGAATTAATCCGCGATAAATTCTTTTCATAAAAAAAACAAATTTTATACAAGTAGTTTCAACATACAACTCTAGATTTTATATGGAATAGAGAAGAAGAAAAAAGAAACGGTGATTTTTTAAGTATCCACGAGACTTTCCGAAAATCCGTTCCAATGGGAACAGATTTTTTAAACACACTTCTAGTACAATTTTGTGCCAATATACCCGACCGAAAGATTAACTAAAGCAGGAGACCACATTAAACAAACAAACAAAAAATAAATACAAAATTTTACAGTACATATCCCCCTGCAATGAACATATTTTTTTCAAGCCTTACGAAACTTAAACTAAAACTCACTTTTTACTAACGGAAAAAACAATTGGGCCCTCGCATCTCGCGTAAAAAATGACATAAACAAAGAAAATGAAGCCAGATCTAAAAAATAAAGCTATAACAATGAAATTCGATAACGCCGAACTGCCAATCGGATCAATGAATCATGGAAAATATGTTGTCTCCCTTGTACTGCCTTTTTTTCTGCGTCATTTTACTGAAAACAAAAAAAAAATACCGAATTTGTACAAAGTATCCATAGACCGTTGCGTAATTTTAAGAGCTCGAACAAAAAAGTTGCTTCGCAGGAAAATCGAGGAGCAAAATTTCCTTTTTTGCATTGTTTTTTTTACGTAAAAACAAAGAAAAAACCTTAAATTTAATATATTCAATTGTAATAGACTCATATAAATATTACATTGTATTTAACGACCTTGCAATAATACTTTTCCTTAGTACTAAAACAATACGTAAATAATGAAATTGAATCAATATTTCATTGATGCAAAAATATATAACGAAACCTGCGATGATCTTAAGAGCAAAATGTACATAGTATATATACGAAAAATATACATAATATACATATATATTTAACGAATATTTAAATTTTAATTTAGATTTTAAGTTAAGAATTGCTCGTATATAATGATGACTAAATTTTTGCTTTCTTTTTGCTCCAAAAATATTGTATGAAGAAACTTTTATCAATTTATTTTTTTCTATTTGAGAAAATAATTTAAAAAAATCAAATTTTTTGTAATTATTAATTTTATCTATTATGTAAACACTTGCAGAAAGTGAAAAAACGTCATTAAATTCTCAATAATCTTCCTTTCGATCAATACTGTTCGATACTGAATTAATTTTTTCTAAACGCTGTATAAACAAAAAAAAATGAAATGATATGAGAATAGAAGCTGTAATACCTTTGACTGAGTGCAAACATTTGTATAATCAATTACTGTAATTGATTTAATCGTTTTCTTTTTTAACGATGCTCATAAACCTTATGTACAACGTATTTAATATAAATGTAATATTACGAATCAATATTATTACTCGAAAAATTGTTTAAATAACGTCATAATTCTATTAATATATGTATAATTATCTAGTAATTTTTATAAGACAAACAAGAAAAAATTATGTAATAACGATCATCGTTAAAAAAACTTTTGTTTTTTTTTTTACTTTGATCGCCCACGTACGTGTAAATAATGATGTAAATGTTTAATCATGCGATGATTGAGACTATAAAGTGTATGGTTGTCCCCATTTTAACAAAGATTATAGGTGAATGGGTGATGTTTTATAATTTTTTTTTTTTTTTTTTTGCGAAATGTTTGTTATATATATGTAACGGGTGTAGCTACTATACTCTTTGAAACGATCAATGCTCGGCCTGTGTTTAATTTTTCTTTTTGTAATTTTTTTTCATTCTCGATATTCCGATGAATCTGAACGAAGGAAAAAAAAAGTAAATTTTAGTAGCACGAAAAAAAAAAATATCGTACAAAATATGCGTTACAATTAAGCTTTAAACGATGTTAAATAGATATAAATAAGCAAAAAAAAAGTTATTGCATCAATTTATTTGTAAATCGCCAAAATTTGAATTCCAATGAGATTTGAAAGTTTTTACGGATTTACCTTTTTTATACATCGATTTTACCACTTTTTATTAGTTTAAGGAATTGGATTGTCGTCGATAAATAATATTCTGAATCATTGAATATTATTTTATTTGAAAATTTTCAAATCTCGAAATTTATTTATATGGACCTTACTAATAATTGCCATAGTGGTCTGAGAATTAATATGCTCGAATAAAGAAATTTACCAGTGAAAAATGTTATCTTGTTTTTTTTAAGTTTTTTTCATTTATTATCCTTATAATAATTTTTAATTCTTATGTCAAATGGTTTATAGAAAAAATTTTGTTTTATGTCTAAATTATTAATAATTTCAAAGAATTTCCTGATTAAAAAAATTATAATTATTTTATATTCACTAATTAAATTAAATAACAAACAACAAAACAAAAAATATATAATAATGAATAAATATTTTCTATTATTAAAACACGTATTAACTATTTTGAAGTAACAAATTATAAAATATTTCTAATTTCAATATTTTGTAAAAAGAAAAATATTCGAATTGAAAATCAACCATCGAAAAATTTCTATAGCTTCCCATGTAAAAAATCGTTATGTGATTCCAATGAAACTTTCATACTTTTATACAGTCATAAAAATATAACAGATGTTTGTGAAATTTTTTCTGAATCTCAAAGAATTTTTTTGAATAATTTTGTCACTTTTAATGAATATTCAAAATCCTAAATTAATAAAATGTCAGTTTAAGAAGGTTTGAAATTCGTTTTGTTCATAAAAATACAACAAAAATAATTTACAAAAATATATTTGTGATATAAAAAAAGGAAAAAAAAATAAGAAAAAAAAATCCATTCGGATCGATTATTATCAATTGGGATGTATAATGACGAGTCACTCAAAAATTCGTACGTACGATTTTTATTTATTTTATTTATTAAATTAATTATTTTTTTCAAAGGGTAAAATAATATTACCTATCTATTTTTTAAATACAAGTATTCCTTTGTTTTCTTTATCCTCTTTCTCTTTTTTTTGGACTTTTACTCTTAAATTTAAAAGTAATAATTAAAAGGAGAACAATTATAATAATATTAAATATTAATGATAAATAAAATCTGAATGATAATGGCTTTTATTTAATGCGGTTTCTTTTTTTACACGACGCTCAGTTGACGTCCGTGTGCGTGTGCGTTTTTTTATATATTTTTTTTCTCTCTCAGTGTCTCTGTTGTCTTTCCTTCAAAACTCTTCCCTTTACTATTTAATAAAAGTTTTTAAAACCTGAAATGCAAAAATTAGAAGGCTGCATTTTGTTGTTTTTTTTTTCATCTTTTATTTTTTAATTAAAAATTTGTATTTGTTTTCAAGTATATTTTTTTCTTCCTTTCTTTTTCCTAAAATATGAATTTTTTTATACATATACTTTATATATTTTTTGCTAATCACATTAAAGATTATAATAAAAATTTAACTGTCATTTATTTTTTTTTTTTTTTTTAAATAAAACGTACAAATTGATTGAATTAATTATTTATATTATGTTTCTTTCTCTTTCTTTTTCACATCTCAAAACGAGAGTGTAAAACCAACTATTATATATATATATGTTGAATGTCCCAGAACATGAAATGAAAATATGTATCTAAACAAACGAACACTTTTCTGTTGTTTCTTTCTTTTCAAAGAGTACAAATAAGTAAACAAAACAAAAAAAAAGTTATAAGGTACTCTTAATTTGATGATGGTCAATGTGTCCCCCCATGTTTCTTTTTTTTTTTTAACATTAAAATTGTTATTTGAAATGTTTATTTAGTTGTTTTGTATATTGTTTTTTTTCTTTTATTTGTTTTGATTTATTTATATTCTTTACAGCTCCTGCCTCGATTCTTGAACAAGATAGACTTGAGAGCCGGGTACTGTTGATGTTGTAACGAAGCTACGGTGTTTAGCGCGGATGAGCGTAAGATTTGATTCAGCAGTATCGGCGCGCTCCTCGGCCGCTTCGAGCTCGCGTTGGAAACGACGTACTCTCGTTACGCTCTGGTGAGATGCACCTTCTTGCTCCTGCAATTGACGCTTGTAAATGTTGACTTTTTGAATTGATTTGTCAAGGGATTCTTGAAGTAATTGAATGTTCTTTGAGTCTTCTTCAACTTGGATCATTACTTCTTTGATGTTGCGTTCCTTCTTGCGGAGGATCTTTACTGTTTCAGCGTGTCGGCGCTTCTCTTCGTCGAGCTCAAGTTCCAAGTCACGGATCTGTAATAACATAATTAAAAATTAAAAAACTCAATTTTTTTTCAATTTTTCAAAAATTTTTTCTATATTTTTTGATAGATTGTTTTATACATTGAAAAATAATCGATTTAAAAAAAATTGTCAATATTAACATTAGCCCTCAAATAGCAAACCAGGGCAAATTCGCGCCGATATGTTTTTCGATTAACTGGTATTCTTTAATATTGAAAAAAAATTACAGAAATATAAAGACTTAACCAAAATGTGTAATTTGAGAATTAATAATAGATAAATATAATTATCAATTAGAATAATTGACATTAAAAAGAAAAAAAAAACAATTTAAATTTATGAATTTATCATATATAATTTTAAGGACTTAAGAATCAAATAAAAAATGATCTTAAGAGCATCAGTAGTAACGTCGCGATATGGTAAGACGAACATTGGTAAGTATTAAACGTAAATTTTTTTTTCATTTTATCAAAAATTCTATATTTATCTGTCAATTAAAATACTTATATCAATTGAAATACTTATAATATAAATATTTGAAAAACAATAAACTCACCCTTGCTTCAAGTTTGCTGATAATACGCTTGCCACCGACAATAGCATTGGCTTCAACTTCCTCGAGACGTACCGAGAGATTTTTAACTTCAATTTCCAAACTCTTCTTAATGGCTTCGATTTTAACGATACGCTCTTGTTCCTCGTGTAATATTTCAACGGTATGTTTAAGCTCATTCTGAACGCGTTGATAACGTTCATCGCTGATGCGCAATTCCTTTGTCACTTCCTCGTAATCACCAGCGAGCGTCGATAATTCTTGTTCTAGCTTAGCCTTTGATGATGCAATGTTAACGTTGATCGTTGTTAGTTCGTTAATACGGCTGTGAGCTTCTTCATATTGTTGTTCAACTGTCCTCTTGGCACGTAGGGCCTAATTTTGAAAAAATATAAAAAATATTTTTTTAGTTTTCAAATTTTTTTTTAATTTTTAAAAATAGATCTCTTTTTGACATTGTTTCATGAAAATTTTTGCGAAAAAAGAAAAATACAAATTAAAAGAAATTTTTAAATATTAAATAAATATTTTAATACTCTGCTATAAATAATTAAATCTAATAATTTGAAAATTTTCTATTCGCATTAAAATTATGCTTCGCGAGGAAAATAAACGTTTCATACATCTTGAAAATATATCAAGCAATTGGAATTTCAGTGATCTATTTTGGCCGTTGAAAATTTCTCTCTAGACAATAATTTAAAAGATAGAAGGTGATTTAATACTCACGGATTCGTAGTTGCCGCGGACCTCTTCGAGCTCGGAAGTCAAGGATTGCAGGCGGCGTTGGCTGATGCCCAATTGATCAAGCGTCACTGACAATTGACGCTGTACCTCATCGTAATGGGCTTGCAATTCCTATGATTAAATATTATGTTTATTATTGATTGTGTTAATTTATCAATTTAATTATCCTCTGAATTTTCTATTTTTTTACAACAATAAAGCATTGAGATTTGAATCATTTGATTTCAAAGTATTAATTATAATAATCTTAAAATAGCTTAACTTATATATTTAATATTTTAAAACTGAGAATTACATGAATTTCATATCAATTATATGCTAAGTTAACTAAAGTGAATATTTAATTCATTCTAATGTTGGAATGAGAACAAAAATTTCACTCTAATAAATGGCACTCTACAAGAATAAACTTTACACTATCGCTCAAACGTTGATTAACGTTCTAGAATAAACTCTTACTCTATTTCTTATAAAGGTTTATAATTCAAATGTCAATAAAAATATTCTTTCAAGATTGAACTTACTGTAAGAGTGAGGGATTGCTTCTTGATTGTCTTCTGGAGATCGATGTTGGTCTTATTGGCGACATCGAGAGATAATTCAAGCTCGGTTATTTGAATCTGGAGCTTCTTCTTGACGCGTTGTACTTCGGTTTTCAATTTAACTTCAGCCTCAACAAGACGAGCATTCAATTGTTCGATTTCAATGCTTGTCTGCTTGCTATAATGAAGAGTAGTTTCTTTTTAACAATATGTTAAGGATGCCGATATTGGATTTGATTGTTATCAAGTATCGATTTATTGAGCTTATTTTTTCATATTTAAAAACTTTTGATGTGTAATTAAGTTTGTCATTTGCCTCTTATTTTTTATATTGTTTATATTGAAATATTGATTTGCAAAAATAAATTGATACTTATTGTTAACAATTCACAAGATGATAATGTAACATAAAAGAAAAATGACTTGGAAAAAGGGATTAAGGATAAATGAATTTTGCATGTACAAGAAGGCAGTACACCAAAATATAATTAAACGCACGCACACGTATATTTTCAATGAGGTGAAAGATTTTTCAATAAAAATCTATTTGTTTCGACGATCAATCGTCGAAATAAGTAAACATGAAACAACAGGATCAAATATTGTTTTTTTCAACCGAACCATAGGTTTTTAAATATTCGAACACCATGTAACTTTTCACAAAACTTATCATTACAATCTAATCTATATTTTTTACTTTCTACATTACAGAATCCCCTAACCTCTTGTCCAAAAAGTAACTGCTGGCTTTTTTTTCAAAGCTCTTCATTTCTTTGCTGAGATGTACCAGAGGCTCGGTTATATTTTCCAAATCGGTCAAATTTTTCATTCTCTCGTCCATTAACCTGTGATGCTCAGCTTCATCGTGTAACACATGCACAACGTCCCTTTGATATTTTCTGATGTCAGCCAACTCTTCGCTTTTCGACAGATTCATCAGCGCGTTTGTCTTCAATTGATACTCTATAGCCTTGGCTGATTTGCCTCTTAAACTTTTGCCGTGCTCGTAAGCATCGCTTATCTCCATCGCCGATTGCATGTCGTGCAATGCTTGGGAGCGTAAGCCCGACATTTCTTCTTTCTCTAACGATTGTAATTCGCGTGGCTCGCTGACGGCGCGCTTAATCAAGAGACTCGTTGCCTCAGCCTCGAAGTTACTTGAATAAACTTCCTTCGAGACACGCGCCGCCTGCACGCACTTGTGACGACTGAAGTCCGAGCGCTTAGCTGCCTAATTTTTTATTTATTTTTGTTTGCAAAATAAAAAGAGCAATTGTTAATTATCATATATAAGTCCTGTTTTTCTTTTGATTCTTTATTTAGATTAATTTGTCATATTGTTTGCTATAAATGTGGCTTGAAATTGTATTGATTCATTGTTGTATTTATAAATCTGTTCTATTGTTCTTCTCAGCGGTGTATAATAAATTTTTGTGTATTTATAAGTTCACTTTAATTTTGTTCTATATCTTTAATGTATTATTGATTTTTGAATTAATAGTGCGCCATATTATCAAGTGAAATAAGACTTGGCAAACAGTCTGAGAGAGAACTTTGTTTTAAATTTCATAAATTCGATAATCCGTGGTCTAATTCTTGCAGTATGTGAGAAATTAGACCGAGAATTCTAATTTTAATAATTTTGTTTTTGTATGATTGACGTTTATTGTTCAATAAATCTAAGCTTATAATCAGAAAATGTCTAACTAATTATTAATATTTAAAACTGCATTGAAGTAATATTTAAAAAAAATCACTTAAAGTTCTTAAAATATCCTAAATTAATTATTGATACCGGAATCAAATAAAAAAAAATTCTTCGATCCTTATTCACTTCCCTGCCAAATTTCATTAATGACAATGGATAGATTAACATCCCTGTCAAACACGAATAAAATAAACGAACAAAAAAAGAATAACAGAAAAAGAAGAAAGCGGACAAGTCGTTGAAAGCTTTAAGATTCCAAACGATGCCAAAAGTTTGCCACGGATACTGATTTCGAGCTGACGTCGATGGCGTCAGCGTCGGCTTTTAGTTTGTAAAACGATTCAATAAGTTTTAGTTTAAACTTGAATCCCGACTTTTAATCGTAACTTGGCAGTTCGTCTCTTTTATAATTCGACAAAAGATTTTTGTAATAGCAAATTTTTGACGGTTCGCGCGTGTATCTGTTGTATGTATGATGATTGTGCGCCAGAAATTTGATACGTTTCTTTAAAGTCCCCGGTTTTTCAGCGTTTAATTTAAGCAACAATGTTAATTTACGAGATCGTTCGTCTTTTGTGCCTTTGATGCTTTAACGGATTTCTTGAGGTTTTTTTTATCCGGTGTTTTAATTGGAGTGTCTTATCATTTGTTTTATTTTAGAAAGTGAATTTTGTTACAGTGTATCTGAGTGTTTGAGAAAAAAAGTCATTGTAAGTTCTACTTACGAGCCAAAAAAAGAAATTTTCTTTTCCTTAGTTCAAACAAAATCTATATTTTTATCTAAATAACGAACTTTAAAATTCTCGTTTGAAAAATAATTTTTGGTATAAAAGGAAAAAAAACAAAAAAAAAAGAAAGACACAAAAGCGAGGACCTAAGAAGCTTGACTTTTGGAGCTCAACTCACGGGAACAGTGTCCCAACTGTAACTCTCCTGTGTCTTCCGCGATGTTCGTTTAGGTACCGAATTAGAAAAGCGGGCTAAGCAAAAAGGTCAGCAGTCGGCCAAAAAAACACTTACATACGAGCCACACATCTGCACAAGAGAGCCAATAGCTTTGCCCCATTGAATTAAAGCATATAGACACGTACAGATATATATTAGATGAGTTTTAAAATGCTCATCGAGGCAGAGAGCTTATATACCGATAATAAGAAAAACAAAGATTAATCTTTCGTTCTTTCTTCTCTTTCTTTTTTTTGCGTTCCAATAATAGTTTCGTGAGGATATGGCGAATATATTGAAAAAAAGCATTAAGACATTGTCTATATGAATTAAAAAAAGAATTTTGAAATTTTATTTTTTATTTTTTAATAAATGTGTTGAAAGATTTGAAAGTAAAAAGAATAATATTAATATTCTAGTGTCGAAAGATGTATTAAGAAGAAAGAATTACACAATAAATATATGATACGTAAATAAAAAATATTGAATATTACAATCAAATATTAAAAATATGAGAGCAAGCCAAAATTTATTTATTTTGGCTCACATTCATAATATATCGAAAAAAAATTACTCAAGAATTGATAATAAAATGTTTCTAAATTACTTTTGAAAGAACCAAATAATAAACTATTTTTTAATCCACAATACAATAAATAAACATTTACATATTCTACAACTGTACTGATGATTGTTAAACGTCAAAATCTATATGTAAGCGTAGATTAACACGGAAGTATTATTAACTTTGAGATAAATGACAAGGCATTAGGTTTTTTGAAAGCAATTTCATGCATTCTATTTTCGTTGGAAACATCGTCGATCTTATCTTCAACATATCCCTTGTGCGTAACATTCAACTTAAAAGCTTATTGGATAAACCCAAAAGTTCGGAATTTATGTTGTACGCACTATATAGATGTAAGTTTAATATTTGCAGTATATTTAGAAATGTATGTGGGATAAAAGAAATAATATTCGAATGTTTCTATTTGTTGAAAAAATAAAATTTGTTACTGGTCATTATTTAATTTATTATAATTTTTTGTAAACATTAGTTAAAATAAAAACGTGTTAAAACTTCTGAAAATAGAGGTCGTCAGTGGCTCAATCGGTAGAGCGATAGATTCGTAATCTCGAGGTTCCGAGTTCGAATCCCGCTCTCGGCTAATTGATACAAGCACCACAGTTCGTTACATGTACTTTGTTCACAAACACTCTGACGACCTCCGTCGCTAATTAGCGTCGCAATGATAGCAGGAATACAGCAACGTTAAGTAAAAAAAAAAAATACTATAAAATTTTGAATTCTTCAATAATTTTGGAAAAATTTTTTTTAATATTTCGATTTTATACGTCTTAACTTTGATGAAATGACATTTTATTTAATTTACTATCACTTATGTGTAATTTAGAGACAAACATAATTTCTGTTATTTATTGTTTAAATAAACGTCAATCATAAATTTAAACGTTTAAATGAACGTCGATTGTAGATGTCTTCTACTGAAATAAAGTGTAAATCTTTTTTATAGATAATCTCTAATTTTATACATATATTTATTAGAAATTCAGTGGAGGTAATAATTAATATTTTTTTCTAATGTAATAATCTTTTTTTTTCACATATTTTTGTAAATATTTAATAAAGTGACTTTTCTTTCAATGGAAAATTTATAAATATGTTGTATTGCTTTTCATGATTATTTCCAAAATATCTTTAAATAATGTTATTAATTGAACATTGATATTACTGTATATTTTTTGTTTTATTATTTGCAAAAATTATTTTTTAATTTTATAATTTTTTGTTTTTTTTTTTTAATCTTTTGCTAACAGCAAAACTTATTACTATATATTTCATGAGCCCAGATTTTTTTTAATTATAAAAATTCTGGACTCATTTTTTATGAATTTACAAATTTATAAATTTATGTTTATAAAATGAATAAGCATTGGACTTTCAAAATAAAAGTTTTCTGTTAAATATTCACATTTTATATCAATTTCTTAAAAAAATGTCACCCACCTTTATAAATCGAAAAATCATTTCTGAATCCCTAAAATTACCCTTAAAAAAATTGTCAACAATTCTACCTTGAAATGTTCCAGATGTTCTTTAGCTTTCATTTCAGCGCCAACAACATGTTTAGCTAATTCGTCTCTATCGTATGGTACAACATATTTGTGCTCCCACGTACCCCGTGCTTCAGTCCATGGTAACGCAGCTTTTAACGCTATATTTTTCGATACCTCACCACTTTCTTTGCGGTCGATATAATCGATCATTGGCTGATAATAATTTATACCAAAACCATAATTTTTTTCGTATATCGTCGTGGGATAGTGACGCCATTTTGTAGGCGCTACTGGCATTTGGGTTAATGGCATGTTGTCAGACATTGTTTCTCTTGGTTTTTTTTTTCTGTTATTTAATGGAATGTAATACTTGTTCGTTCGATCGACTTTAATTAGTCGTTTCTTTTCAAAAAAGCCTCGTGATACTTTTTTTTTTATTTCCACACCTTTTATTCTATATGATCGAATCAGTCTTTCCTATAATTTTTTTTCACACAAATTTGTTGAGTTTTCTTCTTTTAACGATATAATAAATCAGTCTTTTTTAGAACTCGTTAAAAACAGTCTTTCAAAATTTTCTTTTTTGGAACAATAAATTCTGAAGATAAAAAAAATCACTTTTGACAACTAAAATTTTCTTATTTTCTTCTTCGGTTAGGCCTATTCGTTTTTCTTCTTTTCGTCGTCGATATCGTAGTATAATAATTAACTCTTATACTTGCGCAGTCCATTCGCGACTTGGAAAAAAAAGTAAAAATATATTGACGTTTAGATCCGCGCAAGTTGAACGTTCAAATGATTCTGTCCGATCCCATCCTATCATTTATAGACTTTTCTTCATCTTTAATTCTTTTTTTTCTCTCTTTTATCTCCACCCCCACGCTCTTCATATAAACTTACGACATACATCAAACGAACCTGTCGAACTTGACTTACAGATTACAAATTGAAATAGCCTAAGAGAATACCGATGCTCACCGAGCTTTATTAATAGAGATCATCTTACATTATTTTTATACAGATATATACGCTTGCATGATAAATCAGAGTTCGATTGTAAGTATATAATAAATTTCAGTGTTGTCGTTTTACTTGGAAGCAATGATTATTTTAATTTTGCAATTAATTTAGGACAAGGGTGAATTCTTAGCCTTAATAACTTTATTTTACTGCAACTTTTTTTCTTCTCTTATTAACTTCAAGTTGATTTCAATTGATTGTTTTCGAAGTTTTAAATTTAAAAGTTTAAATAATTTAAATAATTTGTTGTTTAGATTTTGTTGTTAATCACTTATTGCCAATAAATAATTCAGATTGCTGTTTAATTGCTGTATGATATGATTGTGCTTTTTGAAATGCAAGGGCATATTATTAATTACATTCTTCTGATAGGTAAATAGATTAACATTGTATTGTTATAAAGGCCTCAAGTGTTCAAATAATGTTACCTATGTATTAGTGTTTTATTTATTAATATACCAAATTGAGGAAATATCACTTTTCTAATAACACAATACTTTCATAATATAAATGTAACTTTTTAAAAATATTGTTTACACTTATATTTTATAAATTCTGTTTATATCTGCGAGATTGCAGATTTTCTTTTATTTCTACATTATGCACGTTTTAAAAGATATTATAGAAATAAAGTGAAAACAAACTTTTCATTTGATTTTCTAAATGTTCCACATTACGTCGAGTAGTAGTCTTTTTGTTATTAAAGTAACTCTCAATCATTGAATAACAATTAATCCATTCAGATTTAACGCCAATATAAACTTTCCAGAAAGTTTGGATTTCTTGTATATTAATACAAGACTCTAAATTTTCAAAAGATTTGGCAGAGTACCAAAATTTAGATCGATATAAAGAATACTTTTATAAAAAAAAATTATTTATAAATATTAAAAAGGAATCCCATTTAACTATTGTCATAAAAATATTTAAGATTAAAGTTTCGTTTCAATCTCACTAATAATTCTCACTCTTTTGTCAGCCTGCCACGTGTATAGGGAAGTTTCACTATATAACGACGATTGATCGCTCAACAGTATCTTCTGCAATCGATGACTAATTCAATCGACATTTAAGTACTGCTATTAATAGTTTTAATAATAATCTTAAGCGTGTGCGTGCGCATTCAATAAAAAGTTGATTGGTATATCTTTAAATAATTAAATATTTTACATGATAAAAAAGAAAATCAACACTTGGTTTTATCATAAATTTAAGAACTTATGCCAAAATGCACTTGTTGATGTTCTAATGACGAGGGAAAAAAAAGTTACGAGCACGAAAGGATGAAATATTACAAAAAATGTTGATAGAAAAATGTAGAAAAATTAATGAAATAACTTTTAATAATATATTTACCGGATAGCTTCGATCTCTTCATCCTTCTCGGCAATACGACGCTCGGTCTCGTGACGGAGTTGACTCAACTCGGCGGACAGACGCTGAGCACGTTGCTCCTCGATCTTGCGACCCTATTTATTTATTTGATAAATTATTAATAAGTTGTTTTTCTTTTACTGTTGAAAATTGTTAATGTGATTGTTTTGGTAATTAAGTTTAAAAGTTATTATTAGTTTTTAAATTATCTATAAATAAAAAAAAATTGACCAAGTATTTTAATTTTTCAAAAGTAAATAATATTTTTTATAAAATCAATTAAATATCAATTTTTATTAATACTTACAGCTTCAGCTTCCTTGTAAGCAGCAGCAAGCTCTTCACGCTCATTCTCGAGACGACGGAGTTCCAATTCGAGCTCGTGAAGTCTGCGGTTCATATCAGCCAATTGATTCTTAGCATCACCAAGATCATCTGGAAAGAAAATTTCGTTATTTTAATATATCAATGCAGAATCAAGATTTTTTCAATATTGAAGATAATAATTAAATAAGAACAAAATATTAAGCGAGAAAAAAATAGATGATTTAAAATTTACTAGCAATACCAAAAGTTACGTATACTAATAATAAATTACATAATATTAAAATTAATAAAAAAAAAAAGAAATTTACCGCTAAGTTTCTTATTTTCACGGACGAGCTGATCTTTAAGATCGCGGGTCTTCTCAAGCTCGGCGTTGGTGCGTTGGAGTTCTTGTTGCTTGTTGCGAAGGTCACGTTGACTGCATTCGTACATGTTGATGGTTTCATCGAGACGTGCCTTAAGCTCAATGTTGGCTTTTTCAAGGTGTTCAACGCGTTTCTGTAATTCCCGAGCGGTTCCGTTGGCCTTGAAAAAAAAAAGAAAAAAATCAATTATTCATTCGTTTTTCAATTTAGACCAGTTGTTTGCTTTAATTTTCTAATTAGTGTCAAATCTATAGTAAATGAAGAAAATTAAAGATTATCATCAATATATTTTCTTATTCTACTTATCATTAAGGATGCGAACTATTTACTTTGCTAAATAACTTACTTTGAGAAATGTTTCGTAAAGTAAATATTACAATTATTTTAGTATTATTTAACAGGATTTGAAAAAGCTATCATCTATAGGCTTGAGATGTTAATTCATTATATTGTAGCTTTTTCAATCCAATTTTTTAAGTATAATAAAATTAAAGTCCTGATTTCTGCTCGCATATTTTATTCTATTTTTCAACATAAATTTAAAATAGAAAGAACAGAATAAATTCATGAACAAAAATTAGGATTTAAATTTTACTAATTTAACATAATTATTTTTTAAATTTAAATGACAAGTTATCATAGACTATAAGATAACAAAATTAACACTTTATCACAAGTTTAGAGAATCAAATTTTAATGAAATTTTAAATTTTATCACAATATATTGAAGCGTAAAAGAAAGTGAAACTTAATAGAAAAACAGTAAGTTACAATAAAAAAATTCATTGAAGTCTTTAGCAGCTCACTCGATAGAGTGATAAATTCGTAACCCGATTGCCCGAGTTTGAATCTCGAACTCTATCGATTGATACAAACACTACTGTACATGTGCTTTATTTACAAACATAATCAAAACCTTAGTCGCTAATTAGCATGTTATTATGACGATATACAAAAGAATTGTATAAATAACTGATATGAATAAATAAGTATGCTTTACCTTCTCCAAGTCAATGATCAAGATTTCGACTTCAGATTGCAGGCGCGATTTCTGTTTCTCGAGATTGTTGATCTTGACAAGCAGAGATTCAATTTGTTCCTCTTGTTCTTGGATGCGTGCGCTGTATTTCCTGCGGAGTTCTTCAACCTGTAAAACATTAAATATTAATATATTTAAATGAAATATTAAAATATTAGTAAAATTTTAATATCAAATTTATGTATTTACTTCTTCAGCACGAGCAGATGCTTCAGTTTCGTATTTGGATCTCCAGACATTGACTTCACCGTTAGCCTTAACCAATTGACGTTCCAATTCAAGACGAGCCTCAGACTCTTCTTCCAATTGTACGCGGACGGATTCAATTTCCGTTTCAACCTTAAATGTTCAAATAATTTATCAGTAATGATTTCATTTACTTTTTTTATAAATAATATTTTTTTAAATTATTTTGTTTATTACCTGGTGAAGGGAAGCTTCAATGAGAGATCGGCGACGTTCCTCATCTTCCAATCGGCGGCGAGCATCTTCGAGTTGACTGATGGCTTGTGATCTCAAGTAGGTGATGTTTTCGATGTTCACCTAACAATTATCAATACAAACATTTTAATTAATAACATTGTAAATACATTTTTATGAATAATAAGTTTTTTTAATTTTTAAAAAATTCAATTAATAAATTCAATACTAAAAATTGTTACTAGGGTGCATTCAGCAGTATTTGAATGCACGAATGTAAAATGAATTTTATCATATAAAAAAAAAACATTTTAAACTGACGTATATAAATTTCAAACTATAGATTTCTGAAGGAATTTTGAGTTTCAGTATATAACCGTATTAAAAGCATATAGAAAAATTTGAGTTGGCATCAATTCAATGTTCTTTAAATTCATTTAATTGCAAAATAAGAATTTAATGAAAAAGGGCGTTTTTTTTGATAAGTTGTTAAAGTCTATAATATAAACCAATAAGTAAGAATGTAACTTTAAATATTTTGAATAACAAAAAAGCATCACCTTTAAGTCCTGGACTTCCTTGGTGAGTTCGATGTTCTCTTGGGACAGACGAGTCTTATGGCTGGTGATGTCGACGATGGTACGATTGATTTCTTCAATTTTAACATTAAGTTCTGATATATGGATTTCCAATTTCTCGACTGTCTTAATAGACATCATCTTTTCCTTGGTAACATTGTCCAGTTGTGCAAGGAGCTCGTAGACCTCCTGTTGGAATTTTGATTTTTCCTTGTCGGCCCTATAAACATTAATAATAAGTAATTAATTAAGGTAATAATTATGAAATAATTTTGATTTATTTTAGATTTTTTTATTTTTATATTCGATATAATATTATCAACTTTAATTATAAAATATTCTAAACTTTATAGTTGAAAATTCCTTTTATCGCGATTGTATTTTAGTAATATGTAAACATATATTTTAATATGCAATTCTTCTAGAAACTGTAACATTAAAAATGTCCCTAAAAATAAATAAACAGAAGCAATCACAAGTTTCTTGTTTGAAATATAACTCTTTTTTTGGAAACCTAATGCCTATTTTTATTGGAGCATAAAATGTTTGCAGTTAATTTTCTAAGTAATTGAACGTTAAAATTTAATAAATTTATAGTATTTTCAAAGTGCACATTTTAGAAGAAGTGCTTTATACAAGTAGATTATTTTTCACTGACTTCAATAAATTTCTGCATGTTACAGGTTAGATAGTCAAAATATTGTAGTAATTTCACGCGATCAAAATCTACCTTGAATAACATAAAACATTTTTCATGTTAACAAACTTCTGAAGGAAGTGATATATTAATGGCAAAAACTATCAGCATTATTTCGCAATTGTGCATCTCAATTTTAAGTGAAAATTAAAAACAGTTATTTTTTATTTTAATTATCATTTTTAGTTTTGGAATGCCCCTCCTTCCCCCCAAAAAAAATAATGTTTCTGTTTCTGGTATTTTTGAAATGTTATTATTGTCGATATGGATGTAATTTTTTTGTGTAATCGATTCAGAAAAAGAACATGTTGTTTTATTATGAAGAAAAGAAATTACAATCAACTTAAATGTAAACAAATTATTGTTACTTTCTATATTTTTGAAAATTTGTATAATACACAAACGATTAAAATTCATGTAAATTTAATTTTTTATTTCTGTGAAATAAAAATATAGAATCTATTATACAATGAATAATAACTATTAGCTATTAGTAACTTGAACATATGTTCCATTCATTTTTAAATTCTCTAAATACTAAGAAAGCTCTGAAATAAAAAAAAAGTACCATTTTCATCATCCAATATAATTTTTCTCCTTTTCATTTCTTTCTATTCTCATCAACAAAAAATTACGCAAGCTTCTTTTTTTTTAAAAAAAAAAGCCGCTCGGATATATTATTTTTTACTGATTCCAAAAAAGAGTATGTATCTTTTTTTTCTCCACCCGCGCCAAGTTGTGTTTTCAAAGTATTTGCACGATATTACATATACCAACACGGGTATATAAGTCAAGAAATTCCGCCGAGGGTATAAGGTGTCGCGACTTATAGTATAACGCATTCATGTTAGAGGGAAGATGATGATGATGATGATGATGTGGATATGTAGTGGGGATTTAGGTTGGCGCGTTAGATGTTCAAACGAGAAGGAAAGAGCAAAAGGAAAGAGCAAGAGAAGAAGAAGAACTTTTCCTTGCCCACACACTGGCTTGTGTGTACTAATATGGCGCGCTTGATGAAGAAACAGCTTGGGGTGTTGTATGCTCGGCGTATACTATGACTTTTTGAAGCAAGAGAAGAAGCCTAAACCGTTCCCGTTTAAAAATAGTTTTATAAAGCGAGAGAACGAAACTAACTATGTGTATAAGTGTGTACGTGTGCTTGCATGTATGCTTTAAGTATATAGGTTTCGACTGGCTTATTTCTTAGAGGTGTGTTTCTTACAAGTGTGGCTGTATACTAAGATTTTCCGCGATTTTGCAAATATGTCGGTACACGATTGAGCTTCAAATATTTCAACAATTTTCAGATCTAATTATTTTTAATCTTCAAGTGCGATATAATTTATCTCTTCATCGGTTTATTAATTATTTCGAAAGATATATTTAAAATAATTATTAAAAATATATGTAAATATATTAAATTAAGATCGGTAAAAGTAATATTATCGTTTAAATTTTATAAATATCGATATTAATTTTATTATGAATATTTATTAAATTTATATGAAATTCATTTTTAATTATTTTAATTAAAGTTATATTCATGCTTTTAAAGAACATAAAATATAAGAATTAATATCATTGTATATTTATTTTTAAATTTTTCTTTACTATTTAATGAAATTATTTCTTTAAATATTTTAAATTTTCAGCTTCAGTTTATTCATAATACGAAATAACTTTTTCCGATAAGTAATAAATACAATTTTGTAATTGAGAAAAATTTACTTTCCAAAATAAAGTAGCGATCAAAATTACTAAGTTTTTGTGAAAAAAAAGTATTTTAAACTTGTTAACACATAATAAAGCTTAAAATCAACACTTTTCGCTCTTTCTTATTTGAATAACATTCGCTTTTATTTTTACGGGAACGAAATACCTCCTAACATGTAATTTTAGTATCACCGATTGCGCAGTCTTTTTCGTTCCCTCGTATACACAAAATCGTGCATAATAATAAAAAAGAATGAAAAAGAAAAATAAAATCATCGAATTCCAGACGATTTAAATAAAGCAAATGTTTTTCTCTGTTTTTTTCTTGCTTCTCTCGCGTAAAAAATTGCACGTCTTCGCAGCGTTCTTTTTATTTTAATTTTTTTTTTCATAACTTGTGGAAATGTGGGTGAAACGGTCGTGTAGGTCTAACTTTAGATCAGCTATGTCTTAAGCACGTAATTCATTTTATTTTTATAAGAATGTAGACTTAGAATATAAAATATGTCATTTAATTAGCTGCTAATTAATGAGTATTAAAAAATTTTAAAAGACCAATAAAACTCTTTGATGATCGTAAAAATCTAAGAATTGGTATTATTCGCAATTTTATTTTAATTATTTTTTCAAAGTCTATTATTATAAATTCTTAAAATTGTAAATTTTTAACTAAGATATTTTATTTTTATAAGAATGTAGACTTAGAATATAAAATATGTCATTTAATTAGCTGCTAATTAATGAGTATTAAAAAATTTTAAAAGACCAATAAAACTCTTTGATGATCGTAAAAATCTAAGAATTGGTATTATTCGCAATTTTATTTTAATTATTTTTTCAAAGTCTATTATTATAAATTCTTAAAATTGTAAATTTTTAACTAAGATATTTTTATTATAAGTTCTAAAAACATTTTTGGAACGTCATTATCTAAATTACATGTTTATTAATCGAAAAATTAAATAAAATGAACTCATTGTTTTTTTTTAACATTATCAAAAACAAAATAAAAGTCATTTTTATGGAAAATAAAATTCTACCAAGTATCGAAACGATCATTAATTGCACACTTGCGACGACTAAAGCTGACAAATTCTAACAGTTACAAATATTCTAGCGACAGTTTCATTTGCCTTTGAGCTACGAAGAATATCCATCTCTCATACATATCATATTTACCCGTTTCAATTTCAGTCACACTTCTTCTTCTTCTTCTTCTTCTTTGGACCATCACATATGCACATATATTCTCAAATATGTTTATGTGCATATATGTATGCGTGCGGGCATATACATGCACACACATATTTGTATATTTGACACAGTCTCGCGTAATAATCCTCACACGCGAAATATCGTGGAACGGATAATTTGCTACGAAAATTCTCAGGTGCGTTGAGAGAAAATTGAGAAAGATAAAGGAAAAGGAGAGAGATATACATTGTTTTTTGGATTTTAGCCAATAATAGTAATATTCATAACTGCTTAATGCCCGCATGAAATTCATCCGCTTATTACCCATAGCCACCCTCCTTCCAGTCACCGTACATTTAAATTCTATAATTGTTGCACTGCATAATAGCGAGAAGTGATGATTCATTTTTGTTTTATTGTATAACTTTCTGAGATTTTAGTCTGTTGATTTTGATGAGAAAGCTTGTAAAGCTTTTCTTTGTATTTCGAATGAGTGCCAGTTGTTCTTGTTAAATTTTTATCACTTTTTTTTTGTGATACGTGGAATGCGATTAAAATAAAAATGATTTTAAATTATTTGATTGTTCTTGAAGATCAAAGACATTTTTCATCCGCTTTTATTAGAAAAATAAATTTTACTTTATTTATTTTAGAAATACTAAATTCTTGTTAAAATATGATTTATCTGCAGTCAAATTTTATGAATGATGATTATTTTTTAAAAAAATTTATGATTACACAAAATTTTTGGCATGAATTACGATAAATTCATCACAATCTCGTTATTTGTATGCAAAACATATTAAATAAAATGTATCGCTAATTGCATCCAATAAAATTCAAAAATACATCTGAATTATTTATGAAAATTCACCTTGCGTTCGTTTGTTTATAGATAAATTACAACCCAATACTTTAGCTTACGAATTTAGGAACTAAACGAAAATCCAATTAAAGCTCGCGAATATAACACATGATTGCATTTAATTATTTTCCTATCTTTGAAAATTTTAATATTCCGAAAACATTTCAAACACCATGAAGAAACAAACCGATACGAAAATAAAGAAAAGTTTACGCAATCAATACCCGAATGTTTACATCAATTATTTTTATTTCCCTCATTAACCCGTATCTTTAAAAGCGTCTATTTTCGTTTATTGACTCAAACTTAACTTGCTCTCGTTTTTTTGTTATTATTTAAAATATGAACAAAAACACGAATTCAAAGATTAAAGTATCGATTGAATTTCGCAAATAGCTTTTTGAAGTTTGGTTTTGAAAATAAAAATATGTACTGACCTAGCGCGTGCCTTTGACAGCTGATCAATTTGATCCTGGAAGTCAACGACAACTTCTTGATGTTTTTTACGTAGAAGATGAGCTGTTTCCTCACTTTCAAGATGCACATCTTCGAGGAGCTTTCTGAGCTTTGCTAATTCTGTGTCTCTCTTCTTGTTGATTTCGAACTATAATTTAGAAAAAAAGATAAATAAATGAATACACTTTTAGGATGTTAAATAAAAAAAAGACTTGATTTTAGAGTTAAATATCTTACCTGAGATTCGGCACCACCCTCGGCCTCTTCAAGGCGTTCGGACAGCTGGATGACTTGCACGCTCAAATCGGCGCGCTCGCGTTCAATCTGTAATTTTTTTTAATGTTATTATTTATTTGTATCGTAGGCATTTGATTATTTATTAAAGTAGTATAATTATTAATGAACTACAACAAAGTCTACAGATTCGTCACTGTTAAAATTTATCATATTTATAGTTTAGCACAATTTAAAGTTAAATAAAATCTGTATGAAATAAAAAAAGCATTAATTTCGTTGATTTATTTGAGATTATTATAGACTCTAAAATGCAAAATGTATGATATAAATAAAGCAATTTAATTACATAGATTAGTATAGTCGCTTGTTGTCTGACCCCAAACGACTTTTTCTACTGCACAACGTATTCTCTAATAATTTATTTTTATTTTCTACTACTCAATTTTCATTAAGCATTTGTTAACCCTTTTAAAACTAAAATTTTGATTGTTTTATTTTTATCGGATAAACATTTTCAAACTAAATAATCATTAAACTTCAGCAATTAAAACTCTAAACAAAACGTATGAAGTCATGACCTAAGAGGTCAAAGCTTAAAAAGCTCTTAAAATACAAACAAAGCTTGAACCTCAAAGTAGAAAGCAATGAATAAACCAATGCCGAATAAGAATGCAAGGCCTTTAACGCACTGACGCAAATATCAAGTCTCACCATCAAAATACATCATCATCATCATCACATTTATTCTCCTATACTCTACTTTCCATTCTACACAATCATTGTTTTGCAATCTCTAAGGGCAGATGATTGATCAATCCCATACACGTATACGTGTATACATAATTATACGAAAAAAGAACAAAAAATTCAAATAAAATAAAAAAAAAAATGAAGAAGAAAAAAGGGATAAGAAGAAGATTTTCAATGACGTCAGCAGTTGAGATCTAATTCGGTTACAGGTTTCGTATCTAAATCTGGCGCTTTATTCATATTACAAACGAAAGTCGAGCTTTTAAAAGACTTCTTCTTTTATGCATTATACGTTTTTCACTATGTATTTCTTCTTCATAAAGCATATGACCACTTGAAAGTGGCAAAATTTTCACACGTTATTTTTCAGGTGAATTTCTATCATTGTATATAAGGGTAAAAATGGTATTACTTTGATGTGAGATATTAAAAGAAAATAGATAAAAGGTAAAGCTTGAAGCTGTAATGTTTGGCAAAAGTTCAACGCGAATGTTAGACTTTACTTTTTCGCTAACTAATTAAACGTTAAGATTTATATCGGGTTTAAAAGTTAATTTTTAAATTAAGTTTTAGTGTTAAGAAGATTTTAAAAATTCAAATATTTTTTATTTAACAAAGATTTTTAATTAAATTATTATTCAAAAAGTATTGTGAGGTTAAATGATAATATTCTTTTTTATTTAAAGATCTTATTAACAACTTTGGTATGTTCGAGTATTGTTAAGCTTATTGATAGCTGATTAAATTTCTTTGTAATCGTTTATTTATACTAATTGGCATCATTATTTAATACCTTTAAATATTCAATTCCCTTTTCTAATTATTCTTCATCAAGTTAAAAATAATTAAATTAATAATATTTTAAGCTTAATTATAAAGTATCTCTAAAATCTTATATCAATGTAATATACATTAATGATTGTTAAAAAAACTACATCTCAATACACATTCTGTAATTCAGATTTATATTTTTATTTAAAAAAAAAAGTAAGGGGAACGGAAAACTTTTGATGATTTATCGCTCAAGTGATTCATTCAATTGCACTGTATAAATAATTTTATTTCATGAGAAATGGCTCTTCAGCGTTGCCAAAAATATGAATTTAAATACATATTTTTGGCAATATGTATTTGAATACAATTTATTTATGTGTTTACAATGAAAAAATCTTCATAAAATACATTTGTTAATGAAAATAATTACATTTTAATACAATCTGTGGAAAGTATGCAATTAAATGTAGTACGTATTTATAATGTATTAAAATATTAATTTAAAATTAGCTCGTTTAAAATAATTGTTTAATTAATAACTTTTATAACACGTTTTTCATGCAAAATTACACGAAATGTGCATAAACTTTTTGGCATTAGTTTTATAAATATTCAATACATAATAAATAATAAATTATGCTCGATGACAGAATTAGAAAATAAAATTTTTTGATTAATTTTAATAATTTTAAAAACGAATTTATTTAATTGAATTAAATAAACTATTTAAATTCATTGGAATTCAAATTAATACGATTGTAAACATAACAATGTTATTAGGGTACAAAAATAACGAGAAACTAATGCTATTAGTCAGTGTCAGACCAGTCACAAATAATGTTAAAGAATAAAAATAAGTTTGCTCATCCTAACAAATTTTCCTTTTTTTTCAAGATATAATATTATTTATAACTTTGCTAAAATAGCTTATTTTAACATTTTTTAAAACGTTTTACGTAAATTATTTAAGCGATTATTCAACACGAAAATATTTTTTATTTTAATTTTTTTTTTAACATTTCGTTCTTTTTTTTATAAAAATACAATTTTAACTAAATTTTAAAACATTCATACAGCAAAAATGTTAAAAGCAGAAGAATAATCATGAAAATACTGAAAAATGCCATTAGACTTATAATGTCATGTCCACTATTTTTTGACAGTTAAGATGACATTCCTCGTGTGTCCCAACGCTCAAAGATATATTTCAGCATTTAATAATAGATTTAATTTTGAATTAAAAAATAAGAAACATCAATTTCAAAGTCATTCTCATATGAGCCTAAGTTCATAACCAAAGCTAAATGTTTGAAAAATAAAATTTATTTTTGGTTTAGGCAAGACCTTTTGATACGGCGGTAAGAAGGTTAGGTTAGTTTGAATTATATATTGAAACAACAATTTTAGAAGTCAAGCATTTTAAATGCTTTTAAGCTACTGTACTTTCCAAGATTTAATAACGTGATCAATCCAAGGTTTGCCAATTTCCGGCAGTTTTTCTTTTTTCCTTTTCATTATTTTGTTCCTTGATCACGAAGGACATGATATAATTTATTTTGTAAAAAATATAGGTCAGCAAGATTCAATTATTGAACGAAAATGTTTAATTGTTTTGACGAATGTGATTCGTAATTGTAGAAAATTTAGATAACTTAGTGGAATTACGTTGAAGAGATATTTATTAATTAACGTTAGGAAATGATATTATTTAGAAAGTAGAATGTGGCATACGGAAGTAATATAAAGAATTCAAAAAGTCATTTATATCGATTTATTATGAAATTCCTGGAATCTATATTATTATTAATTATATTTTTTTATAAATGCGTAGGATGATTTTTATTTATAATAACGTTGAGAAATCTAAAGATATAATATAATTTCTTATTACAAAATTGGTGTATAACGCGTTGATCTTAAAATGCTTGACCTATACTACTTGGCATTCGGATTAACGCTTGAATTCATCAATTTAATTTATTGCGATAATTTTTATTACAAAAATTAATTTTGAGACATTTCTTTTTTATTTTCATTTCAAAATATGTGTTATTCGATCTACATAACATTTTCTCTGAATAGTATCAGGAATTATAAATCTAACGTTAATCCCAACTCACTGGGATTTCATCACTTGGTAAAAAAGATAGAAAAAGGAGATGTAGATCCAAACCAAACACGCCAAATTACATAAGAAATTAAACAAATCTATTCCAGCCCTCTGGAAGTTTAGTTTGTCTTTTTTGTTCCGAGCTGCATAATAAATTTTTTGTTTTTTACATTATGTATTACCAAAAGGTGGGCGTATATAACATATAACGAGCTTTAAAAGTTATACGAGAAGAAGATGATGATCAAGTAGGAATGTAGGAACGTTAAGACGAAAAGAGAAGCTTTGAAAAGCTCGCTCTCTCTCTTTTTCTTGCTTGCCAAAAATAGCAACGAGCTGGACGAAAACTAAGAAAGAGAGTCGAAGAAAAAGAGAGATAGAGAGAAAGAGAGTGTGCGTGCGTGTAAAACTTTGAGATAAAACGAAGAGGTCGCCATCTTCGGCCACGAGCGAAACAAAATATCTCGACAATGTTCGGATTTCGACAAACGACGAAAATAATTTTTCGCGTCTGGAAACTAACGGTGTAACGTAACTTTTGTGCGTTTTTATTTTAAATATTTCTTTTTTTTTCAGTTTTTAAGATTTTCTTTTTTCGGATATTAGGTTAAGCCATGGGTAGATTGCCGTGGCTTATGTATTGGTTGCGATTATCTTATTTTTTTTTTTTTTAAAGATTGCGAAAGACTGAAAGACTGAAGCATGATTTTATTGTTTTTATTTGTTTCATAAGACATGATATAACTATTTTTTATGCAAATACTTAAAAAAAATAATAATTTTGAGGAATAGTATATACGTTTATTCTGAATTTGCGAATTCCATTAATTTTGTATTTAGCAGAATTATTTCAATTGAAAAAAATTAATGATGTTAGGAATTCTAAAAAATTTTTAGAAAATCAATGTTTTTTGTTTTTAGTATTGTTAAATAAACAACTTACTATTTACATCTACTGTGATTAAAGGATCATGAATAATCGTTTCTCAAGTAAACATATCTTAAATAATTATTATCGATACTTTTAATAACGTATTCAAGATCATTTAAAGCTTACTTTCTTTATGATAATTACATTCAATATCTATTTTTTCATTTAAATTTCAAAAGTGATCTTAATCTAATTTTGGTTTTTAAAAATATTTTTGGAAAAAAAAACTATAGCAAACGTGTCTGTTGTTTCATAACGCGGACACGCAATCCTATAGGTACTATTTATACAAATCTTCAGGAAGATAAAAATAATATCAATTAACAAACGTATTGTGCTGTCAGTTTGGTACTTAAACGCGCGCACGTTGATGAGATGGATTAAAATATAAGCTTCTTTAACTACTATTTACATTGTTAAATTTTTAATCCAGATACATTTATCACAGTTACTGAAATCAATGTTTTTAATATATTTTACACAGTTTACAAGAAATAGAAGAGATCACATGTCGAATGATCAGCTGGTATATTTACATTTTGCATTCTAGGTTCTATAATAAATCAATTTTAAAATTTATCTTTTATTTTTAATAATTAAATGACATATCTTTTCTTTTTTTTCAAATTACGTAATATGTACGTTCCAAAGAGATTATTAAAGATTAAAAATATCAGCCTCAACTCTCTAGCTTTCGCAAGCATGAAAAGCTTGCTTATAATCTATGTATATTAAAAAGAAATAAAGTAGAGAGAAAACAATTCGACAACTTACCCTCTGACGCAGCTCTCTTTCGGACTCGAGGTCATCTTGGAGTAGACGGATTTTATCCTGAAATCAAAAAGGCATATTTTATCATTTTTGTTCTCCTTCTTCTTCGTTCTTTCATAATTTCTTTGTCTTCTAATTTATGCATCTAATGATCGGTAAAGTAAAAAAAAAAATTATGGAAAAATATGAAAATGGATTTTTGTATCGTAGATTTCGTACATTAGGTTAAAAGATGTTTTTAGTTTTGCAAGAGATCGTAACGTAAGCTTTTAAAGAGAAGATACGACGCTCGTTTGGATAGAGCTCTTACAGCTTTTACGTAATCCGACCGGTACAGAAATATCTGCGCGCGCCCGGTCTTCTTGGGGAAGATGAGACAAGGAACTGACCTGAGTTATATACACATATACATACATACATACGTGTTTATATATATGCACACACATGCATTAACATACGTTATAAGAATAAGAAAGAGATAGAAAAAAGAAGTAAGAATTTTACTTTGCTTTCTTTATGTACTTAACGATTGACATTTACTTTGTCTTTGCCAATCGCCGCACATTGAATGTCCCTTATTTTTTATCTTTTCTTTTCTTCTTCTTTTTTTTTAATCTTAGATTAGACAAGCAAGGGTACCGTAACCCTTTTTTTCAAATCGGGGTTACGCGCACAACACACACGCATTCCAATTTGCGCGCGCTCACCCTCGTTTTACAAAGCGCGAAGAGACTTTCACTATTTTTGGAATGACTCTGTCGCAAACAGCTTAGTCTCGTTCGCCAGTATTAATGTGATACTTTTATTTTCATTTCGCGTTCTTTAACATTGTAATTCAATACGCGTTAGTTTTTAAGTGATGATTAGATATTTTATTTTTTTTTATTTTACATTTGATCTTGTTAATTTTAAACTCTGATTTTAATATAAGAGAAAATAATTATAGAAATTTTATAATTTTAGATTGAATGAATCAAGCAAATGACTAGAAAAATCTCTATATATATATAAGACAATAATGAACGAGTCATTCATCGAGTCGATTATTTCGAAATGAAAAACTAGGCGCCAGAAAGTTATATCTAGCAAAATCGTTAAAAGGCTTAAAGTTAAAGTTGCCTATGTTTTAAGATCGTCTTTTAACGATATCATACTCTTTCCTTCTCTCTCTATCTCGCACACATACACACACACACACACTCGTTCTTTTAGACTGTTTCTATAACGACTATTTTCGTACCGTAGCAAAAAGAAACGAGAGTTTAGCACTTTTGGCCCGGTATAACAACACGTATATTACTAACACGGGGAGAGATTGGCACTAAAGTCCTTTATGGTCACTGAACTTTTGCATTAGCACATATTTTTTTTTAAATACTACTTTTCTTTTACATTATCTTAATGTTCACAAAATTTTTTAATTAGTTTGTTAATTTATTGTTGAGTCTTTAGATTGCACTGGCTGTTTGTTCATTTCTTAAGCACTTGAGTTCTTTTTTTTTGGATTTCTTTTTTAACACAAGACTCGGTTGGCCGGATCCATCTACTTCTGTTTCTACTTAAAGCTTCGTAACACATGATCATCTATTTTGTCTCTCTTCTTTTCTTTCCCTTTCCTTACGTCATCTTTAAAAGTCTGATTATTCTTCACGTTTAACGCCACTTTTTTTTAAACTTTATTTAACATTATAGACGAATTTCATACAAGTATAATTGGTATAGAAAAATTTTGAAAGAATTTTTTATGGATTGATTGTTTTTGAACGTGTTTTAGAGTTAGTAAGATATTTTTCGAAAATGTACTTGTATATATAAAATGTATATATATTTATGTGGAACGTTGGAATAAGTGTTGATTAAAAATTTTAATTTTAATTTAGAAAGTAAAATTTATGATGCTTATTAGGATTTTGAATTATTTTTGTCTAAAATTATTGATTATAATTGAGAATCAAAAAATATGTTCAGAATTTAGATTTTTATATTCGAATCAGAATTCAAAATCCTAATAAATATGTCATTTTTTCAATAGATAAATTTTCCAATATTCTTGCAGATGATAGTTCGAAGAATTGTATGAATTTACAAAAAAATTAATGGGCGAGTAAAAATTTGTGGAAAAAATGCAGAAAAAACTTACCTCAAGCCTTGAGAGAGCGCTCAGGTCGGCGCTGTACTCAATGCTAACGTCGGCCTGTCCACCGGCCGCACTTGAGCGGTAAGAGTACTTCGAAGATTTAGCTATTGCAGAAGACGCCATTCTGCCAGTTTAAACTTGTTTTATTTTATTTTTTTTCTTCCAACAAAAAAAAAAGAACTTTTAGTTAAAACAAAACAGTCCTTCTACTATGTATTTTTTTTTTCTTCGTTCGTCGGATCACCCCCTTTTTTTTTCTTACAATTTTGTATCCTTAAAACTTCTTAATTTTGTCGTCTCTTTTTTTTTCTCTATCGGAGATTCTCTTTTTGAAAAAAAAAGATCTCCGTCGGATAATTTGAAGAAAAAAAACTATTGAATCTCTCTTCAAGCCGGGCGTCGATCGGTTCTCGTCCACACACTAAACCCTTTCCTTCTACGTTTTTTTAAAATAGTTCCGCGCGAGGCAACCTACGCGCTCTAACTAACACCTCAAACTATTTATCTCTTCTTATAACTTATTTCCTCCTTAGCTGGTGCAAGGTGTTATAACTTTATGCTCTTACGTTCTCTCTTCCTTAACTTTGTTGTTTTTTTTTTTTTTTTAAATTCTTTTCTAAAATTTTTTTTCTTTTCCTTTCGTTGACTTGAAAATTTTTCTAAGTCGAGGGAGAGGTTTCGGAGCCGACCAGCGCCCTACTCGTAGTGCGCGACCCGTCGTCGTTCGTATGGCGCGCCGGCCGCTCCATGGCCCCGTCAAATTCTAAACTTTACGCATGCGCTTTAGATCTTTTTTTTTAAAACACCAATATTATAATCCCTCCACTTCCACCTCCCCACCTTATTTCCTTAATTTTAAAACAACAGCGGCTTTGCAAGGGCGGCTAAAATGTTTTTCGGTTACAACTTACCACTACCACTCGCTAACTTGCTAACTTTGCGTGGGTGGTTAAATACTTCTTATTCTTCTTATTCTTTCTTTCTTTCTTCATTTCGTCATCCAACTTCTTCCTTTTTCTTTTCTATCTTTATAATAGTGTATACTTGAGAGAGTATGGAAGTGAGTATATAGAGAAAATAAAATGAGAGAGAAAGAGAGGCAATAGGCAAGTGCTTTCGTCAAAGTGCTTAACTGACATGTGATGCGCACAATTATACTTTTGGATTTTAGGCTGGGCAATTTTAAATGGAATTCGGATGTACGGACATTTGATTTTCTGATTGATGAGACAGGAATGTTGTTGTTACGTGTGCTGGATGTAAGATCAAATGATTTTTATTTTCTTTTAAATTCGTATTTATAGTTGTTATATAGACTTTGATAGTTTCTATTGACAACTGGTACTTGGAAATTTTATGATTTAATGAGCTTTTAATTTAAGAAACGCTTCGAGTGTTTAGATAAATTTCAAGGGTGTAAGAACAGGTACTTAAGCTGTTTGGTGTATGATTATAATTATGTGCTTATATATACGTTACTATTTCATGAAACTTTTTCATAAGCTCTTTTTAAGAATTTGCTTTTTTTTAATTGCAGTATATATTTCTAAGATGTTATTTAAATAAAAAATTTTTATGATAAACAAAAACTTTAATAAATTTAAAAAAAAATGACAATATTGTCAAAAGTATTTTTAACTATGAACAACATTTCTCCGTGAATCATAAATGAAATGGAAATTTAGTTAATATTTCGTTTAGTAACAGTGAATAAAGCCAAGAAAAATGTGTAAACAAATTTACTGGATACAGTCATCATCTTTAAAACAAAATCTTAGCCAATATTCATAAAAGAAGGAATAAATAAAAAATACTGTCACTTACTTCAACATAATGCTTTCTCATAGAGGCTTCTAAATTTATAAAATTAATAATTTTGAAATTTATAAAATCATATAAATTTTATAGATTAATTATTAAAAACTGTTTTATCGCTTCAAAATTCAAGTTCTATTGAAATACGTCTCAAATAAAAAAATAAACAATTCACTAATAAATCTACGTTGAAAATTTCATGTAAGTAATTCGCGTTAGTTCAGAAACGTATAAATAAATAAATGTAGGGGAAACCGGGGTAAATCGAACCCTTGGGACAAATCGGACTGGCACCATTGGATATGAGTGCAAGTAAATATTAGAAGATTGAAATAACTATAAATAAACTCTAACAAAGAAAGTAATTTGATGTAACAATATTAAAATCTTAGTGATAAAATAAATATGTAGTATATATTTAATAATAAGATTCTGTTTTAAAATTTTCAACATCTAAATTCAAAGTACAAGAGGAATGCCTCGATGTTTTCATATTCATACCTTATCTTGCCGTCGAGGCGCTACCGCGCCTCTTGATATACAGTGATACCGGTCGGCTTTCCCCCGGGGGTCCGATTAGCCCAGATTACCCCTAAATAGAAATTTAATTGTTGTTAACCCTTTGAAAATATATTTTAGATTAAAAATTACTTAAAATGCTATCATATAAATATTACATGAGATGTTAATATAGTTTATATTTGCATTGAATAAATGTTCTAAGACTTCTGCTGAAAACGTTAATGATATAAATGAAAAACATAAGAATAATAATTTTTGGTTTTTGGTTGAGATGTTCGTGAAAATCCAAATTAAATAATAACTATGTTGAATATAGTTAAAAACTTAGAATCAATTCGAAGAAAGCATCTTAGAGTAGATATTAAAAATGCAATTCTTAATATCATGCTTAGAGCAATTATTAAATTTAACGAAAATTGTGATTCGTAAAAGCCGTATTGTTTAACTATTACATAATCAGTATAACGATGGTGGTGATTGCATATAATATTATTAAAATGCTTAATCTTTATTATGATAATTACGAGTAAATTTTATAACGTCAAAATTTTTTTACATCCAACTGTATATTACTATGACAATTTCTTATTTATATACAAGAAAATTTATTTCAAAGTTTCAAAAAAATAAGTGATTTAGAATTCTGACGATCTAGTCAGTATCATATGAATTGTATCGTTATAAATTTTTATGAAAATACTAAAATATAACCATTTTAATCTATACTAGGGGGCGAGCCCCCTGCGCGCAAGCGCGCCAACCCCCATCCTGCTTTAATAACTTTAAAAAAATTTCCAAGAATTTGATTATTTTTCAACAAAAATGATTATCTTAATGATTCTATACTATCATTACAATTAATTTTAACACTACTATTATTATTATTATTTACTTTTTCAACAATGTATTCAAGCTTATTTTTAATTTCTTTTCTTTATACATTTTTATCTTATAGATATAGATATAGATATTTATTTATTTTGTAATAAGAGTACAAAAAGGCGTGTAATACATGAAATAGTAAGTAATGATTCTATAAAAAGTATTGCACATAATAAGATAAGATATCACAGTCAATTATTAAAATTAATATATAATACTGTATCAATAAGTCACCATGTAAAAGTGATATCACAGACTATTCTAAATACACGCAGAAAACATAAATTACAATAAAAAACAGTCTTAAATATCTATCAGTCATTGAATTAAAATACATAATTTAAAAGAGGAATCACTGTCATGACATCAATAAAAATAAAATTGGACAATACTATAAAAATAAAATTGAACAATACAATAACAAAATAATAGTAAATAATTAAAAAATAAAATAATAATTACATTTAAAAACAATACCGAAGATGTCATGACTTCTAATAAAAACAGAACCACTCATACTTTCCGCATACATTCATCCATCATTCACGCTAATAAATACATTTACACCTTAAATCTATATATAGGACAAAACAAAATAAATTAACACAAAAATTAAAATACTTAAAATTAATTTCACTCGAGGTCGAGTAAGTACGTCCTCAAAGCCGACTTAAACCTGCCCAGCGATGGAAGATTTTTTATATAAGCAGGCAGGGAGTTCCAAAAATGCGCACCTTGAACTCGAAAGGAATTTCTTCCAGTCTCAGTACGCATGAAGGGCACCGCGAAGTCCTTGATCTCTCCCCTAGTGGCTACCCTAGGTACATATCTAGTGAAGAGACTCACTAGATACTCGGGAGTATTCATGCGCACGATTTTGTACATAAGTACAGCCATAAAATACTGTCTCCTTGAATCAGCTATCATATGTTAAATTATTAATAAACATACATTATTATTAAAAAAAGAATTCTTTTTATAAGACAAAAATATTTATTTTCATATATATACATTTCTTATAAAAGAAAATGTCAATACTATATTTAAATATATTGTCAATATATTATTTAATGTTCTACACAAATTTTAGAATAGACGTAATCGTGTCTTTTGGTTTATATATATATATATATATATATATATATATATATATATATATATATATATATATATATTTATGTCCTCGTAGGCCGTATTCGTGTCAGTATGTAAAGAGCATGCTAAATTTGTATTGGCATCCCATATGTCTCAGACGCGCTCCTCGACTTATTGCAAGAATTATATGTCTTCCTGAGACATATTGAGACTCAATATGTCTTCCTGAGACATATTGAGAATCAATATGTCTCAGGAGAAATCAATATGGCATCACCGATCCTACTATGTTTCGTTCAATATGTCAAAGAGCAATCATATTGTACGTAGGTTAGTGAAAAAAAAATGACTCGCGCTTCGACAGCAGCTATACTCATTACAAAATATCAATCTAAGAAACAAAAGAAAAAATCAATAGAACTAAAATTTAATTTTAAAAGTATTGAATAAAAGATTAATATTTTGAACTAATAAGTTATATTTTCTCATACGGCCTACTTCGGACATAAAATCATCTATGTCCTTTGGCCGTTTATTCAGGTGGAATCTGAATCTCGAACAATGTTTGCCGCTTGAGCAGAAATCTACCTCGGGCGCGCTTCGCGCGCCCTCGGCAATTTCAGCTCAAGCGACAAACATTGTCCTCGATTCATATTCCATCTGAATACGGCCAAAGGACATATATAACTAATATATATATTCATGTCAATTATGACATTTTTTCTCGAAGAAAAGAGACTTTAAATTTTTAAGTAGAAGTGATGAAGCTGAAGTAAGTACTTATTATAATATTTAAATAATAAAAAATAATGTAATTTAGCTCATGAGAGCCGAAAATGAGCAAAGAAGTTGCGATTTTGAGGTTAGAATGAGATAAAAAAAATTTTAAATAACAATTTTTTTTATATATAATAAATAAAAAAAAATTTTTTTATGTAAGGTTATTCAAAAAATTTTAGGATTAATTGTTTTTATATATACTATAATTATTTTATTTTTTAGGGAATTGTATTGGATTTATATCCAATACAATTCCCTATAATTATTCATCTCATAGATCAAATCGTCAAGACATACATTGAAAAAGATATTGCTAAATTTTTTGGTTAATCATTAATGGTTTCGTATATTTAGATAAATGTTGAAGAAAATTATTATGAAAAAATATTGTTTTGTAAATGAATACTCTTCAATGAATTATTTACTTTCAAAGTTTTTAAAACTTTAAAATTTTTATATTTGTTGGTATTCTTTTATTTAATAAGATTAGA
The DNA here is from genome assembly GCA_017163975.1 of Anastatus disparis. Classification (NCBI taxonomy): domain Eukaryota; kingdom Metazoa; phylum Arthropoda; class Insecta; order Hymenoptera; family Eupelmidae; genus Anastatus; species Anastatus disparis. Next base: position 114,485 of record JAFFSR010000222.1, read on the forward strand.
TCAATCATTAAGAAAATATTTTTTTGTAAATAAATTTGTAAATTGAACTGAAGAAAAATTGATTCATGAATTCATCAAATTTTGATTGCATGCATATGAATAAAAGTTAATGAAATGATTAAAATGACAGAGCTGGATATTTAGCTGATATCCAGCTGATATCCATAACTTTTAGCTGATTTGTAGCTAACTTTTAGCTCATTTGTAGCTAACTTTTTGCTAAATTTTATCTGACTTTTAGATAAATTTGTCCAATTTTAGCTAAATTCTAGCTATCTTTCAACTGATTTTAGCTTAATTCTAGCTAACTTGCAACTAATTTCAGCTGATTTTAGCTTGATTTTAGCTAAATTTTAAATAAAAATTAGGAGCCAAAAATGAGCGGCGTATTTCAGACGGCGACAGTGGCGATATATTTTTAATAGTATACAGAAAAAATTAAAATTTTAGCTAAAATTAATATAAATTAGCTAAAATTAATATAAATTAGCTAAAATTCTCAATAAATTAGCTAAACTTAGCTAAAATATTAAAGTTTCAGCTAAAATTCTCAATAAATCAGCTAAAATTAGCTAAAAATGAAATTTTTAGCTAAAATTCACAATAAATTAACTAAAATTTACCATGAATTAGGTAAAATTTACCATAAATTAGCTAAATTCATCAGTAAAAAGGAAGAGTTAAGGTAGGAAGTTGAGAGACTGACAGTGGCAGCGTCAGCGGCAGCGGCGAAAATCTTTTATAGTATATTAATCTATAAATATTTATTTCCTTAAAATTTTACTGTTTATTTTTACGAGGAGTGTGGAAAAAGAAATTTACAGAATTAGGTAAAGTTTACTTTATTCGCTGCGTGACCATGTATAGTTGTAATTCTATGATTTATTTTTTATGAATATATTTTATATCATGACATCAAAAGTACATAAAAAACCTTTTATACTTTATGCATCTTTGAACATCCAACAATTTACTTGTGATTTAGAATTCTGACGACTCAGTTAGTATTATGTGAATTACATGAGTATGAATTTTTATGGAAATATTGAAATAAAACCATCCACTTAGATTATTTATTCAAGGGGTGTAAAAAAAGTAAATTACAGAATAGAGTAAAATTTACTTTGTTCGTGATGTGACCTTCATGTATAATTATAGTTCTATGATTTATTCTTTATGAATATATCCTACATCATGATATCAATAGTAAATTAGTATTAGTTATATATGCCATTTGGGAGTAAGAAGGATGAATACGGGGCGAGTTTGTTGCGAGAACAGTAGACAGTCAAAGGCGAGATTGACTGCTGTTTGAGCAACAAATTCGCCCCGTATTCATCCTTCTTACTCCCAAATGGCGTAGATGATTTTATGTCGTTGTAGCAGGTATGAGGGACTATAAAATTATAAATGTACAAATTCGCAATCCTTCCTTCTTTTAATTTAAATTTGAATAAACGTATGCCTACAGTGTAAACACGGATCGTCTGTGGAACCGTCATTGACGTGTCACAAATTTGACAAGCTGACCACGCATATCACGCATTTAAGAAATTTTTCTGTCAGTGTATTCTTTTAAAAAATATTTTTTCACCTTCGTGATTTTTTCTCAATAAGGAAACCTAGACTGAATAAAAACTAAAATATCTTTATTTTTTATTCTTATTTATTATACATTTATGTGATGGAATTGCACATGGAAGTAAAATTAGCTCATACGTGTGAAATAACTTATATTTATCATTTAAACAAAACCTTTGATTGTATAGATTTTTAATTTTTAATACGTTTTGCACTAAAAACTTTAATCTTAAGTTGAAATGCATTAAATTTATTCTTTATAAATTCAAAAAAAAATATGAAGAATGCAGTTATATGTCCTAAGATGAGTAGGTACATTAATTTTTCAATCAAATAGATTTCTTCAACAGCTCCTTCAATGCCTACTGATTGCTTTTTGAAGTTGGCATGGAATTTAAAACGATCGGTAATATCCCAATCCATCGTGTAATTATTCATTGCAATATTAAGCCAATATTCAGTTATACCTGATTCAAAAAGACTGAGCAGTACGTGGTTAAATGCATTAATATAAGGTGAATATCTTGATAGTAAAAGTGCAGTCCAATGACTTCTGAGTGGTTCATTAATATGACTTAGAATCCATCCATTTTTTGGATCTGAATAGACTCGTGCAAAAACTTGGGTCAACAAGTGAGTATTATGACAAAGTGTAACACCCTTATGATTAACATCGATTATTAAGAGTAAACATTGATTGTCTTTATATTTATGAGGATATGGTACAAGCGTAAGCAACTCGCTAAAGTTGTAGCCTTCAAAAGCACTCAACCATTCTTTTGTCAATATTTCTGTTGCAAGAGGAATTTCAGAATCTAATACGTCGGCCCATGATTGGAACTGATAATATTTCTTCATATTTATGTTCGTGTTAAACAAATGTTCTAAAACTTCTGCTGAAAATGTTACTGACATAATCAAGAAACACAAAAACAATAATTTTTCTGATCTAGTTTTTGGTTGTGAAGTTGGTGAAAATCCAAATAAAATAATAACTGTATTAAATGTAGTTAAAAACTTGGAATCAATTCGAAAAAAACATCTTAAAATAGAAATAAAAAATGCAATGATTAATATTACGCTTAGAGCAATTATTAAATTGAGCGGGAATTTCGATAGATAGAATCCATATTGCTTTACTATCACATGATCAGTGTAACGGTGGTGATAATAATTTATCGCTGATATATGTCTAATTGAGAAAGGATAACGTACTAATGAAGGATTCATGTGAAAATCGAGTGTATTCTTTGCAAGTTCTTTTGCTGAAGTATTAACGAAATATTCACACCCCTCCTCGTAGTCAAGGATAATATCTGATGTAAAATTCAAAGTTTCAGCTATTGTTCGGATCATTAATATATCCATCAGGTGCATTTGATAAAAAATTAAGAATCCTTTACAATGAACAAATGAAGTTTTTAATGCATACCCATAAAGATTCTTCAATTTGTGATTAAAAAAATCTAAATCATGCAACAATAATTCTACTTTGTAATTATCATTAAAAGGATTATATTCATGAATTGAAATAATATCATTTTGGTTACGTGACTTGAATAGTTGTAACTGTTTATTTTTTATTTCTGAATCTATAATTTCTATAGCAGCCACGTATAGATATTTTAGTGACCATAAAGTTTTAAACATAGATTTAAGATTTAATTTGGTATTTACGTTTATTAGATAAATTAAACAGTAAGGTCTCGTGCCTTTATCTATAAAATCATCTAAGAAATTTAAATAATTTAAGATATCGAACATTACTTCGTTCTTTTCGTCGATATTATAAATAATAATAATCATTTCTGTTCGTTTTAAATGATATTTATAAATATCATTTTCTTTTAAATATAAATTAATAGGCGCATTTTGTAATTTGTTTGTATCAAAAGAGATTGTATGATATTCTTCAAAAATCTGTTTTACTATGAATTTGAACGCAATTGATTGTTGAGAAGATGATGTGAGCAAAGTAACATATTGAAAGTTTAAATTTTGTCTTATAAACTTGTTTATATTATATAAATTAGAATAATTATGACTATTTACTAGAGAAAAAGTGAATTTACTATTTACCAGAGAAAAAATAAAAATTATATACAAGAATCGTAAAATATAGTCTTTCATGTTTGTTACAATGCAGTAAACTCACAAAAACTTTTATGAATAATTACTAAAGCTTAGATCAAAATATTATAGTTTGTATGAAAAAAGAAAATTCAAATCCAATTAAGTATAATTTTTTTTACCAAGATATGAAAAACTATATATTATTACTGTTGTCTATTAGCTTCCACTTTGCATGAGTACTCGCTATACTCTGATACGCTATAGTTTTACGTAGCTGAATTTCTGCTTAACCACAACTTAAAAAGTTTATTTTCACACTGTGCAAAAATAAATCCACTTATATCACCAGTATAAAATAACCAAGAAAAGGTACTTTTGGATGTGTCGTAACATTTAAACAACAAAAAATCAACGTCGAAATAAATATTACACCCGAGAAAGCGATCAAATATATTAAAATATAACTTTTAATATATTATCAATCATCAAAATTTTATAAATGAGGATTTTCAGTAGTTTTCAATCAATCTGAAAAAGGAACAAAGCTCTGACGTTTTGTGAAATACATTTAGTCACAACGCATACTGTAAACTGTTTCCTGAGCCCATAGTAAAGACTAATTTACATTGAACGTTGAGTGTTCCGTGACTGTCATTTCTATAGAATTAAAGCTTATATTATTGAAATAAAATATCAATATTAGTAAATATTTCATAGTATCTCATGTTTTAAGTATTTTTTTTAAATTATAGTTTTAACTTTATTTTCTATTTATGATTCGCAGAGAGCCTAGATTTTGCTTGTTTATAATATTGACTTTTCCTTTTAGATTTATCATTCGCAGAGTGCATAGTCTTTGTTTATTATTGAATTTTAAGAGTATAGATATAGTGCAGCGGATTTATGTCACATGAGCTATAAAATCGTTTACGATACTCGTGACTTAAATCATCGCATTATAACACGGCGTTTAGCACTCTCCTTCGCTCAGACGCTAACTTTGCCGTGTAATAATAGCTTGTCTAAATCGTCCGTATTGTAGTATACTATTTCCTTTGATTTTTCATACAATTTTATTTAATTTTTTAATCTTGCGGTGTGACATCCAAGTAAGCTTCAACTCTATAACTTATTTTTTATGAGTAAAATTTACATCATGACATCAATAGTATATAAAAATAAGCCTTTTATACTCCAACACATCTTATATTTTAAGAGAATATTTTATTTAGCGAAACAAATTTTTATTAACAGTTAGATAAACAAACGAATGGATGGGTCAATGATTTGATGTGCTAATAATCGATGGGTCGTTGGGTTGGGTTGATGGATCAATGAATTAATGGATTCAAGGGTTCATAGGTCCATGGGTTGGGCCAATGGGTATATGGAGTTAATAATTCGATTGGTCGATGAATCAACCAGCTTACCTATCGATTTCATTCATTGATCTGTCTTATCAACTTCTGTTGTACTTCTCTCTCTATATCTTCAGTTCATTAATATAATATATAATCAATTATATTTCCTGTTCGAATTCGTGAAAGTCTTAAAGAGGCAAATTTTTTTTTATTTTAAGAACAAGAATAGTTCGAAGAATGTATAATTATACAGATGTCTAATAAGTTTCTCTTTGTTGTATGAAATTCTATTAAAGAAAATTTTTCATTTCCTTGCTAGAGTTCATTTCTACCAAGGAGACCCTGCAAAAAACCTCTTATCTCAAGATAATAAATTCTTTTAAAGTCTCTGGGTAAAGTGATACATAATAAGAAAAATAATGTATTATTTTTTGGTCAACTTACTGTTGACCAAAAAATTTTGAAACGATGAGATTTTTACTCTTTTTTTAAATAAAATAAAACTTATTATAAAAAGTCAAAAAAGGCAAAATCACGATCTTATTTTAAAAAAATATATCGTCTTAAAGTAAGATCGTTGACTCACTGTCTGAAGCTGAAAAAAAAAAGAAACTCGTGTTCTGTATGTATGACTGACATAACTATTTTTATAAGTAGATCTCTTGCAACAGTTTAAACACAATTTTTTTTCTACTTTGCTATACTGTTAATTCTGGCTTCTTTACAACGTATTAACTTACGCCTTGATGAATGCATATAACAAATTGATTTTTATTTATAATATGATTTATAAATGTATATATATGAAATAAGACCTGTCAAGTGTCGCCGAGACAATGTTTATGATATTTTATTAAATTGCATTCTGAAATTTTATTGGAGTGATATAAGAGTTCAATTATAAATGGAATCTCTTTGATCTGAAAATTTTAACAATAGTGAATATTTATAGAGTCAAGATTTTCTGTTGATGAATAAAAAAAAATCGTTTGCTATATCTTTGTGTAATTAAAAAAATATTTTGTATTTTCAGTCACTATAATAATAAGTATTAGAAAAATTAGTTTTAACATTACGGGCAGAATGTCAAAAAGACGGTAAAGGTATTTACGAGGAGATAAATGCATTGGTAATATAAATAAAGTCATTAAAAGAAGGTACTTAAGTACTTGTTAAAATGTATCTTTTACTAGTTTAACCTTGTAAAGAAAAAGGTCATCCAAAAGAACAAGAAAAACAATGTCACTTTAAACATTTTCTTTAGATAAAGCTTCTAAAAATAATAATAATAATTTGAAAAATTACGATGAATGATTCGAACAATTATTCAGATAATTTATTAGTTTATTATGTGTTTAAATATACCATATAATTTATATTTGGAATATAAATATTAATAAAGAAAAAGAAAAAATAATTCATAAATTAAAATAGCTATTAACTTAAAAATAGTAGCAAACCCAAAAAAATTCAACAAGTCCACGTGTAAAAATCACTGGAGTGAACGAGATGCCGATCAAACCTTGTTGTCGATTGACATTAAAAGAAACAGTACGCACGTTGTTGCATTGATTGATGCGAATTTCAAATACTTTTTTTTTCATTTAATTAACACGGAAAAATTCTTTGCGACTTGTTGTTTTACGGACACTACAATCCGGAAGTTAGGTCAAGAGATTTCTTTTTCTATTTTGTTTGACTGAACACGTATTTTATGATTCTTTGTATTTCTGCCAGTTAAAAATGTAACTGTATCACAGGGTAAAGATATTAAGATAAATTTTTTTTAAAGCACTTGACTAATTTAAAAAGTAATATTTTCATGTATTTTTCCGCGTAAAGGAAAATTTATAGTTATGTATAAAAAACTTATTTTTGTAATGTACTTTAATATTCACATTAAAGGAAATCATAAAAAGCTTTATGTCAATTATAACTGAATTATTTCTTTGAACAATATTTGATAATTAAATATTTTTACAACGAAAATATTGAATATGAAAAATTTAATCTCTACTGAATTCATCCACGCCAAAAACCTGTTTTTATAGATTTTTTGTTTTGTAATCTGAAAAAAATAACTTGTTATAATTTTTCATATTTTTATTTTCAATTGTTCTAATCGTTATTTTCAGAGACATCTAATTATGTTAATTCGAAGGCTATTATTAATCATACCAAGCAAACACGTACACATAAAAAAGAACAACGAAAAAAAAATAATATTTAAAAGAAAGTAAAGTCGAAAGATGGTGAAACATATAAGTTTTTCGCTGGATTTTCGTAAGCTCGTACAACTTACAAGATTCAAAAACTTTTCGACTACTGCCTCCCTACTACTAAGCAACTGTCTATAAAAGGTTGCCCGCCAACTATAGTGGACGCAAAACACCAGTGAGAACGCACGCTTTCTTGCCTCCACCACGAGTAATTTGAGATTGGCCTGAGAGTTCCTTTCCTCTCTTGCTTCATTCTTCTTTTTAACTTATTCTTTTTCTTCTTCTTATTCTTTTTTTTTCTTATTCTTCTTTCTCCGGTCTTGGTCGTTGTAAGCTTTTGTGTTGAGTTCCCTTTAAAAAAATGTATTTTTTAGAGAATTTTAGGGTTTATTAGTTACTGTGATTATTCAAAATTTTTTTAAATTATTTATAACGTGATACAAATTATGTAAACTTTAGCCATAATTTTTCAAAAGATTAATTCAATGAAACGTAGCGTAACGTTGACAGACATTCCATTCTACTTACAATGTTTAGCAAACGTATCGTAGCAAATACATTCTTAAAGATATTTTTCATTTGAAAAATTTTCTATTTACGTTTTTCATCATTTATAGCATTTACATCTCATAATATACAGGAAACCTTTAACCACGAGGTTTTAACGTGTATTTCATTCATCTCTTCTCATTCATTTCTAACCTAAATCTTTTTTTAGTCATTTTGCTTTTATAAAGCATTTTCAACTCTATTTCTGAACTCTATAAGCCTTTACCAGGCTTTATAACGTCCTTTAGCTTGCTTCGCCATTTTGCAAAAAGAACATCATGCTTGCAGTGACTCGATCTGTTGAGAAAATTTGAAAGATCTTATATGAAATTGTGAAAGGAAGAAATGAAAAACAAAGTTTAATAAGAATGTAAGGGAATCGGAATAAATTTATGTAGAGACAAAATAAAGAAAATATTTGAGCTTATGGATCGCTTATATTTTATTAATCTAAAAATTAAAAATTTACAATTTTACATTTCTATTAATGTACTGGCTATATTTTTTTACTTTTAATAAATTTTAAATTATCTGTGAATTTGAATGATGAATTATTAGTATATGTTACTAAATAAAACGTATTAGATTTCAAGATATGTTGTAATTTACAGCTGTAAATACAATATTTTACAACGATCAAAGTAGTATAGGTCGGGTTGGGTCGGGCAATCTATTAAGTTATGTGGAGTCACTAAATTATTTTAAATCATTTATTTCGAATATTTTTCCTTAAACAACTTAATATTTTAAAATAGTAGCTTGTCTTTAAAACTGTTTGCGCACATTATTTTTTAATTCATGTACAAATCACAGAATAATGCACTTCCGCACAAAGTTAGAAAAATTGAGGAAGCGCCACTTTGCCAACGTCAAAGCCGCACAAACAGTTAGTCTTGAAAATAAGTATAAGAGCATCAAGAGTAGTAAGCTGATATCGATATCTCTATATATCGTTTTGTCAAGCTCTTTTTCTCTCTTAACGGCTGAGTGAGAGTACCGAGAAAGAAGCATCGAGCAAACGTTTCTCTGCAACACAGGCGCTCGCGTATATACACTTTGGCCCAATTTTCTAAATATACATTACCCCTTCTTCCCATTCCTCTTTTCTTTTTTTTTTCTTTTTGTCTTTCTCTCTCTCTCTTTTTCTTTTTCTCTTTCTCTTTTTATTCAACTAGATGACTACTATCCTTGCTATATGCGATGTTCGCTGTAGAGTTCTTGGTTCTCTCTTCCTTTAGTTTCGTGCTTCGCTCTGTATGTTTATAAACATGTGGGCTTTTTCGATCGATCGATGGTGCGCTGAAAATCAGGTTTTGCGATGCTTGTTGCGTGGGTTTGGTATGAAACCTACTTGGCAATGAACTATTAAGATGAGCTCGAAATTATTGAAAATTTTTTTTTAATTCATTATCAGCAAATTTATATTTGCTTATAGAAATGTAAAATATTACTGTTATACGATTTCGATTACTTAAAAAATTATTGAGTAATAAGCTTAATATGTTGTGGATTTAAAACGTTGTTTAAGTTTTGTGCATTCTGTTTCAGTAAAATAAGTTTCAAAAATTTAATGTTTAATAAAACACATTGATTTCAAGAGTGTAACTATTTTGTTTCATAAACTAATTTCAAGAAAGTTCTTAAGAATTGCTAAATTATGATTTTAAACAAAAATTTATATTTAAACGTATCAAATATATCAAACAATAAAGTCATAACAATTTTATAAATTGTTTCATTGATATTTTAAATTTCAATGATGAAAATATTTATTTCTATAAGCTTCAAGCTCGATTTTAATTTTTAATTTTTCTACATTGCATTTATCAAATTAAAAAACTGAGTAAAAGTAATTATATTGTAAGCGTGTATAATTGATGATTACATTATCGTTTTGAAATTATCAGTAAACGCATTCATTCTACAACAGAGTTAACACGTACAAACGATGGAATCAATAAAAAACTTTAGAAAAGTAAATAATACTTTATATGTTTATTATATAGTTCGCCTTACTTTTTCTTTTCATGAATTTTCAATATAAAAAATTAAGAATTTTATTACAAATCTCTAGCTAGAGATACATAAAAAATATTGTGAATAAAAATATAAAAATTTATATGAATGATTCTTAAATTAATCGATATATAATGCCCTATTTAGTTATAAAATTCTATATGATGCAGAATAATAATGAAAAAATTCTGCTTTTTATATAAAGGTATATCCAGATAAAGTTCTTATATCGATGAGAATCAAAGCAAACCAATAAGCCAAGAAATTTTTTCAAATGCAGAAAAATCATATCATAATATGCAAGTATTCTAATAGATATAAATAATTTTTTTTTAATTTATTTTTATTGAATGAACAGGACTAGATATATTAAAAATAATATAGAAAATAATACGGAAACATAATAATTGCATAGGATGTAAATATGGGTTTGATATTTATAATATTTTTATAGTATCGATTTCACTTCATTCTTAAAAATTATACTTCTAATTATCAGAGTCATTAAATTTGATAATTTGCAGAATATACAAAAACACAAAAATATAAATTGTTGAAATAAAAATTAACTTTATTTGAAATACATGAATATGCCTTAAAGAATATAAAGTAGTGTTAGTTGTAGTTACTAAATCAAAAAGTTTTATTCCTAAATCCTTGATAGCCTGAATAATTTAACGATCTCGAATGATTCAGATTTTCCTCAACTAATATTTTCGAATGTTTAACAGCAAATGTGATTCAAATTTATTTTAGAAAAAATTTATCATCATCGTTATTTGTAGCTTTATGTAACTTGATATCATCAGCATATAATAAAATATCACAATTATGCAGGTTCTGATTATTATATTTTCTAAATCTTATGAAAAAATATAACTAATTTATGAAAAAAGTCAATAAACCTTGCGTGATGAAAATCAAACCAAAAGTCAATTGCACTGAAGAGAAACGCTTTACTAATAAGTGAGCTAATTTCTAACTCTACAACAGTATTTATTTTGTCATTGCGCAACATACATATCATTAACAAAAGAAATAAATTACAGTGATAAAAATTAAATAACATTCGAAGTTATAATTAAAAAATCCAAATTGTAAATTTTACTCAGAAATCTTTTATGATTCATTGAACCGCAAATCTCACTCGTATTCAACCTCGACCGTATTACATTTTTTAAGAGTTATATTCTAAATATTTGTCAGATAGTTATATTATTAAGAGTCTAATTGAGATCCAAAATTTATTCAATCATACTTTGGTTCAGACATCAAAACTTTTCCAAATTCAGAATTACGTTCGTTATGTCTCATTCCATTTTTACTAAAAAATCTTACAAACATTTTTAAACTCTTCATTTTGTTCCGTCCTCATTTTTTTATTAAATGATTCTCAAAATTGTCCATTCTCGAAATAAGTTACAGAATTTGAATTCAAATTTGCAAACATAATTTCACATAAAAATAAAAGAAAGCCCATTATATAAGCTATACCAAGAAAGTAGATTAATTTCTCAATTAAATTTATTTCTTCCACAACACCAGAATGATGAACGGTTGTTTTCTTTAAATTCGCATGAAACGCACGATTAAGATCTGGTCCAAGAACTTTTGTAAAATTTCTAATTCCAATATTAAACCAATATTCTATTATCCCTGATTCATAAAGACAACGAATGATGTAACTAAATTCATTGACATAAGGGGAATATTTGGTAAACATAAAAGCATTCCAAGAAATTCTAAAAGGCTCTTCAATATAACTTAAGATCCATCCATTTTCTGGAATCGACAATGCTCTTGCATAAAATTGTATGAGGAAATTGTTATTGTAACATACTGTGATATCAGGAATTGACATTATTAAATAAAAACAATTTTTAGATTTATATTCATCTGGAAGTTTTACAACTTTAACATGATCTTTAATACCAACATCAATGTCATTCCTCGCTATAGCTCTTTCTGATTTAGCATCTGTAACAAGATCAATTTTTGAATTTATGACGTCTTCCATTAATTTAAGATCATAGAACTTTTTGTAATTCAAATTAACGCTAATCAAAAGTTCCAATACTTCCATTGAATATGTTATAGACACAATAACAAAACAGCAGTATAATATCTTTTCTACTTTATTCCTCGGTATATCAAATCCAGAAAATCCGAGTAAGATAATAGTGATATTATAAATTGTAAAAAATTTGCTGTCAACTCTAAATAGATAAATCGTAATAGCAAAACCAATATTTATCATAATCATTATTCCAACTGCTATCATCAAATTTAGAGGAAACAATTTTTCGTAATAACCATATTGCTTGATCAACAAATGATACGAATACGGACGAATATAGTAAAATATTTTTGATATGTTATTGGGTACATTGTCGAAACCTCTAGCATCTATTCTGAAATCAATGATGCCATTTTCCAGTGAATCACAAATTAGTAATTCATGTGTACGATTACAGTACAAAGCATTTATGGTGAGGTCAATAGAAAAGTTCATTTTTTCAGCGATTGTTTTGAACATTAAATAGTCAATTTGGTATACAGTGTACTTGAAAAAATATTGCCTGAATTGTGCAAATCCTGCTTTCAAGGTATAACCATAAAGATTTTTTAATTTATGATTGAATAAATTAATGTTAATGGATAAATTTGTTATTTCATATAAGTCATTAAATGGGTTATATTGATGAACTAAAATTGATTTAATTTCAGTTAATTTCGAAGCATCCAATTGAATACTATTTTTTTGTTTATGGTTTATTTCTATGGCAACGGTATTCAAGTACCTTTTTAACCAGAAAATTTTCAACAATTGTTTAAGATACAATTTAAGATTTATGTGTATTAAGTATATCAAACAATGTGGTCTTTCTCCATAATCTGAAAGTTCATCTAAAAAATTTAGGTAAATCCAAATTTTAGAAATGGTTTCATTGATATTACGAACATCGACGATAAAAATGTTTATTTCTGTAAGTTTTAAACTTGATTTTAGTCTCTCATTTTTATAGATTTGCTGATTTTTAAATTTACTTACGTCAAAATTCAATGAGTAAAATTTACTTAACAATTCGCTGGTCAACATTGTGAACGATGATAAAAAGTCCTTCGATGTTGATGTAAACAATGTTATGTGATTGAATCTTAAATCTTCTTTTATGTATTTATTTAACTGCTTCATCAAATCTAAATTACCGAGGTTGTTTACTTCAGGAAGAATTATTATTATGAACAATAATTCAAGGAAACAGTATTTCATGTTTAATTATACGTATACAAGTAAATATGGTGTTAAATAAAAGAAATTGATTTATATAAATATTAATATTTCTTAGTTTACATTACAATTTTCAAAGCTTTTTTTACTTTTATGTACAATTTATGAAATTTAAATAACTACTCTGAGATCGTGTCGAAATAGCCCGTAAATGTATTCGTTTCAAAAATCAATAGAAAAAATTAAGGAATGAGAAAACCATGTCACATTTATGAATTATCCATGAATAGATATTTTTCAGTCCATTAAAAGAATCATAGATAATAATTTATTAAAGAAGAAATTCTAATTTTTTTTATTTCTCTATTGATTATATTGATTATTTAAAGTGAATATTAAAATTTATTATATTATTCCAATACTATTTTTTTCCAAAACTCTTTCTTTAAAATTTATTGTATAATTACTTTAACATATAATTAATGTGGCATAAGATTATGATGTACAAATTAATATAATAAATAATAACTCAAAACAATTATAAAATATCGTATTTCATTTACCCAATTTCACAGCTTGCTAGAGCAATACTTAATCAAACATTATTTTGACAAATGAGAAAAAATAAAAGAATTAGCTTGGCGAAAGCGCTGCTACAGTATAACGAAATTTTGTTGCTTACAGCGAATTCCAAAATAAAGTTTTATATTTAAAATAGAGAGAAAGAGAGAAAATTTAGTAACACGCGTGTAAAATCCAATCTGATTAATTACGGTTTTATATCTCTATAACATATAATTGCAAAAATAGACGCATAATTTGAATGTAGTTTTAGTGCCGAAAGGTAAATGACAAGAAATCAGAACACGAAGATTCGGTCATTGAATTTAATGCTTACTTTTAAAGTTTTACGATCGGCTAGAAATATATAAATGTCCAATAAAGAACAATAGGCTTTTAGTATTTTTCCGCTTGTGCGTGGGGTATTTCATTTTATGTTTCATTTTCAATATGTTGCTTATCTAATCTTTGGTTCATGAAATTGAATACTTTGGAATTTCTATCTTTTTCGTCGCTTTGTTACATTTTTTTATGTTCATCCAAACATTCTATTCTTTTATCTTTTCTCACTTTCTTCCTTTGTTTCTTCTCTCACCTGACTATATCAGTATCAAGTGCAACGTGTCTAACTTGTACTTACTGGCTGAGATGGGTATGCGAATTTTGAAATGTGAAGAAAAAGACAGAATTAGTCGGAAGTCCTTAAATTTTTTGTTTATTTTTTAATAGTAATAAAAATTTCAATCCTTAGTATTAATAAATAATCAACAGATTTAAAAGAAAAAATCTTAGCTCTTGACTGAGCTAATGTTACTTTTTTTCAATTAGTCTTAACATTTTAAGAAACATTAAAATTTCTGTAAACTTTCAAATTTCTATAACAAAATTTTTTTGATAACTTGAGAGTAATAAGAAACATATTCGTCAAGAGTTTTAAGCGAGAAGAAGCTATTTTTTAAGAAATTTTTGTTAATATTTAAACAAATTATAAATCTTCCAGACTTAATTCACCTCAAATTAATCCATCATAAACATTTTTTTAATTATTAATAAGTGGAAAAAATTAGATTGTTTTAATATCTCTGAACTATGGTTAAAAAATAATTTTTTTTTGTATTTTTTACATGAAATCCTTGTTTTGATAATATTCCCACTATTTAAAATGGCATCAAATCTAATGTTTCTCACGCGGTTATCTTTTAATCATTACATCTTGCATTTTCATAAAAAAAACAAATGTTTTATTATTTTTCAAGATGAACACGGACAATAATCCAAACTTTGATATACCTAATTTCAACTGTGTTATTCATAATTATAAATATTAGATCAGATGGAGTTGCAATTTACCGAAATATGGATGACAAGACTAATATTGTTACACCGAATATAATTATAAGAGATACTAATGCTTTAGGTGTTAAACATACAAGCGATGAAGACATTTGTTCAGCTGCGCGCAAGATGGAGAACGGCATTGAAATAATCATGTAGTCATTTACATTTGACGAAATCAAAAAATTTAGGACGTTAAACTATTTACTCGTTGCGCATTTTTAAAATTTATTAAATAGAGGCCTTTACTAATCGGTCGAAATTATCATTAATTTCCACTTATTTTGGCGAGATACTTCAACGTCAATTTGTCAGATTAAAAAATCAGAACTTCTAAAAACATATCTTATAGTTAAATTTAGTTTAAGTATTAACAACAATAAAGCAGAATTTACAACGAGATACTGCACTACTATTAATGATGTTTTTAGATGATTGGACAAATTTAGACTATAAACATATGTATCTCATCTCAGCTTTCTCAAGCCTACAGTTTATGTAATGTAATGCAATGATCAGTGAGTCAATTACTTATTTTATTCATATCATTATTTATACCGTTCGTGTACATATAAATCATTATAAGCTAAATTAAAACAAATGCAAAATTTTTTCCAATCATTCTAAATTTTTATTGAATTATTCCACTTTCTTTTTACTTTATCTAAATTAATCAATGTGTATCTCAATAAGCATAAAAAGTTTTGGAATTTTATCTTTAACAAATAAATGCGCAAATTAGTTTCTTACAAAATATTTGGACAAAAATTTGTAATTATTTTTTATACAATAAGTAACGTTCTTTTTTACAAAGTATTCCACGACATGGAGAATTTTTATAATATATTTTGCTTTTTAAATAGATGTGTTATAAATAATTTACTGTGTGAAGTTTACAAAAAAACATAATATTTTCAGTTGAACATAAAGAAATGATGACTTTCGCTAAAAGTATGTTATGTACATTTACGAATGTTGTATAGAAAGTAAATTTTCCTTTATGAATAGGTAAATTTGGTCTTACAATAAATGTCAACGTTGACAGAGACAAATTTCAAACTACTTTTCTAAAATTAAATTGTTTAAAATGTGGTTTGAAAACGTGCATTTTTACAGTTTAGAAATACGAAACGTCTTTGTACGAAAAAAAATTATTGTTGTAAATATTGTTATAATAGAAAAATAAAACTATTAAGTTGTTTACTATGTTTTGAAAATATTTTCATAATATTTACGTTTAAAATTCGCGCGATTATATTTATAATAGTTTTTTACAATTAATCATTTTTTTTTACTTTATCACATTAGAAAAATAAAAATTGATGTTTTAAAAAAGTTACAAATTAAACTTTTTTGATAATAAAAATGAGAGAGATTTTCAATGAATAATATTTTTTTACTATGTTATTTCTTTTAAAAATCAAATTATATTGTTTCAAATAATTTTTCTATATTTTTAAATCCTCTAATAAAAAAAAATAATGAGATCGTCAGTGGCTCATTCGGTAGTGCGATGGATTCATAATCTCGAGGTCCCGAGTTCGATTCCCGCTGTCAGCCGTTTGATACAAGCACCACTATATATTACATGTGCTTTGTTCACAAACACACTGATGACCTCCGTCGCTAATTAGCATCGCTATGATAGCACGAATACAACGACGTTAAATAAAATTAAAAAAAAAAAAGAAAATAATGAATGTTTTCGAATCTTTCACGACCGTAAATAAATTTTATTTTTGTGTTTTTCCAGACTAACAATATAGCATTTACCGTAATATCATTTTAGAAAACATCGATTGAATAATTCTATTAAACAAATTGATAAAAATTAATACTTTATTCTAGAAATATTCTTTTAGACTTTAATTTTCATTTAATCAAATTTATATTCTGAATCAAAATGAAAATTTTCCACGAAAATAAATAGGATATTATTAAAAATAAAAAAATTATTTATTAAATAACTTAGAATAAAAGAAAAGAGTTTACAAGAATTTAACGCAAATTCTCACGTACCTTAACGCACTACCTTGGATATGTGTGTATATAAATTGGTGGGAAAACGTGCTCTATTTTCGTACGTAAGAGAAAACGCTCGCGACTACGGAATCCGCCGGTTTTATTTTTAATAATGAAGATACGAAAACGTGCGCGTAATCGGACGCGAAGTTTCAAAGCTCTTAGCCGTACCGAAAACGAATGCATATACAAATATAAAAATACTGAATTTTTGAGAAATAGAATGTTTTTTTTTTAAATTTATTGTGTATTAACTGGATTTCTATAATGGAAAAATTAAATTCATAGTTTATAATTATAATATGCTGCATATAATATTCAACTAAATAGAGAAAAAAGTTCTAGTAAAAATGATCGTAGTTCATAGATTCTTGGTCAAAATTGTCACAGATTACGATGATGGTAAATAATTATGATTGTTCGAGACAAAAATATACGAATTTTCATTACAATTATGGCGAATTTCACTATGAACTAAAGTAGTTTTTGGTACTCTATGACAAGTTTACTCAAAACTATTATAATTTTTACTAGAAAATTTTTTTCTCCGTACACAGCAATCACGATACTAAAATCATATGACTCATTCACCATATTTAGGGGCATATATAAATTTAATATGAAATGATTATGATCTTTTTTTTCTAAAATTTATTTTTTTATCTTTTTGGAGGGAGGATGGACATATCTTTTTTTGTTGAAAGACGCCAAAAAAGAAATTAGATGACTAACTGATTCTATTTCCACTCAGGCTTTTCGTTCAGCGAAGAAAATATTTCTTAGCTCTCGCGCTGCTCGCTTACTACCCGTTATTTTTAGGGATACGCGCATTGCAGCTTTTCCATTTTACCGGGCAGAAAATTTTCACTAAACTTTCGTATTTCGTGTATGAAAAATTAAAAGTTTTAATACTTGTATTCGTCTTCTTTATTTATTTATTTTTCACGATACCAATATCTTCATTTCTAATATCTTCATGGTAATTATTACTTCAGAGTGATTAAACGATTATTTTTGAATTTTAATTTATTTTTTGAAAGCTCGAACAGATTTATTTAAAGAATCGCCTATAATTTGTCACGAAAAATCTTTTTCTAAAATTAAAGTTTTTGAATGATTTATTGAAATTGATTGTGCCGCTCAATACAATATAAATAAACAATGAAAATATGGTTAATCTAAAGTTTCACTTTTCTCTATATTTTAAATATTAAATTATGTATTTGAAATGATTTTTTCATAATATTTAGATAACATTATTTTAATCTTTTACTTTTTAAATACAATTAAACCAATTAACCATCAGTTGGTTTCCATCATTATCCATGATGGAATAAATCTCTCGGTGGATTTTGAAACAGAGTTTAAATGAATTAAAATTTAATGAGTTCAATGCAAGCACCATTTCGAGCAAATTGCGGTGTTTCAATGAAGTTATTCATCAAAATATAGTTTTTGGCACTTTAAACACATAGATAAAATATTCTTATTTTAGAATAACTCAAGATCTATGGTTATTCGAGAATCGCAGTATACAAGTAATTAAAATGTTTAAAGTTTCGAGAAAAATTATAGCGGTGTTATTCATATTTTAAAAATACTTGCTTTGAAAAAATACAATCTTTGCGACTTTTCGAATGTTCGTTTTTCATGTTATCAATTTCAATTTTGTGATCAAATATATTATTAATCGTTTAATTGAAGTATGATAATGAATAAACGATTATTTCACATTTATTAAAAATGTGTTATTAATAAAAAATAAGAGAGTATAAATAACCAAAGTAGTTAATTAATGCAATTCGTAAAGATAACTACAAAAAAATTCAATAAACTAAAAATCGATTGAACAACGTGTAGATAAATCGAAAACAATCTGATTTTCACAAGTGAACGAAAAATTTTAACATTCCACGCAGTCTAAGAGCAATAATCAAGCTCTGCTATGCAAAGTTACACCTCGGCGCGGAAGAGTACCAAGAATTTCATGCTGATACTTTTATTGCGAGCTATACCAACGTTTTCTCTATCTTTTCTTACTTTTACATATCATATACACACTTGTGTGTACGTGAGTTTGAATGTGCGTGTATACGTGTATGTGTGTGTGGCGCGCGCGTTTAGCCGGATATATTTATATGCCGCGCATCCTATATCGGGAACAGAAATATTTCTGGGTGAATCTTGCTTACTCTCAACACAAAATTTAATGTTTTAAATTTGAAATGATCATTGGAATGATCTTTTTTTCTCCCTTATGGTACTTATAGTATTAAATGATTATCAGTCAGCTGATTTATTTGCTTCAGAGACTTTTAAAGTCGTTAAATATTCACGACTTGTCTTTTTGAACCGATAAATTCAAGCATGTGAAATTAAGCAGAGGAACAGATGATATGATTTTCAACGAAGACTAAGTGAAGTAAAGATAAATGTAATTTTATATGGAATAAATAAAACGTTTAAAAGTATAAAAAGTTTGCTAAAGAAATTTCTATAAGATTCTTTTTATAAATAAAGGTATAGCAAAAATTGCAGGAGTGATTCATAAAAGATATTAGGTGTTATGAGAGGGTATTTTTAAATGAAAATGTTGGTTAACAGTTATTATTAGGTCGTTACGAAATGATTGACGTTATTTTTGTTTCGCGCTCACCGTTCAAATTATATCTCCATCTTATGGCCGAAGCTTGCAAGTAAGAGAGCTTTTAAAGTTATAAAATGTTTTATCGACTGTTGGATATGCAACGATTTTATTGAATGAGATTAATTTTTAAGAACCATCATGTTACCTGCAATCTGTACGAGAGTTTTTAGATAGTATTTATTGTATAATATAAAACATAGTTAATCAAATAAAAATTAAATAACTATTCAATAATTTATAATTTTATATAATGGTATTTTTACTTTGAAAAGTAAAATTAATATTGATAAACTGTTTTTTAAGTGAGTCCAAGAGTTTTCATCATTTGTTCACAGATGGCAGCACCTGTGCCATTCATGCTTTAATTTTTAATTTTATGAGTAATTTTAACATTCTAAAGTATTTTTTAAAAATACAAAAAACGTTTAATAAATAATTTGGTATTTATATTTTCTATAAGGACAATTATTTAACAAATTTATGTTTTTATATGTGTTTTGTCTGAGCATTTTGAGCTCTTGAGAAATAGCTCTATCTCCAATATATAGTATTTTTCATTGTCTTTTTTTTAATTACTTTAAAAATTAGATACAAATTTACAAATTAATTTATATTAAAAAAACGCATTTCGTAATCATACGTAATGATAATAATTTTTGATACTAAAACAAGAAAACTAATGAAAAAGTTAGAATTGAAGTAAAAAATTTTTGGGCTTAGATCATATTGATGAAAGTTATTAGCATGATAATTTTAAAGATCGAATACGAACACTAATGAGGATATTAAAAATTAATCATACAAAAAATACGTCAAATTGACTTATTTATTATCTACGTATACAGAAATATAATTTTAACTGTGGCAATCAGAGCTTTACTTGTAGATTAGCAAGCTCTTGCAAGCTTGGGATAGAATATAATTACACTGAATTCAAGCTTGTAATTATTTTTTAGCAAATATAAAATTAAATTGACCTTAAGCAGAGATAAATAGTTCTTATTTATGTATTAGAAAAAATCGATTGTTTGCGTGCATTGAAATAGTTCTAAACTAGAGTACAAGAATATAATTGAACTTTAAGACATAGGTCAGTAAGTTGCATTCAGAAAAAGGATCAAATAGAATTTATTCAAAGACTAACCAACATAGTGCACCATGTCTGAAGTGGATCTTAATGTTTTTAATACTTTCATTCTAATACTTTAACTCAGCACTTGAATGCACTTATAGATAAAATTAATTACAATTTTTAAAAAATTAAAAAACTATACTAATAACGGATATTCAAAAACAATGAACCAAATTATAAATTTATGAGCAGAAATATTTCAAAAACTTCAGTATTTTAAATTAATGACGAATATAAGAACTTATGAATATTAGAAAATATATTATAAATAAATTTTGTTATTCATACGCTTATATCCTCTTTTAAAAAATTGATCGTAAAAATCTGTCATCGCAATAAGCCTGTTTTGATTGCTTTAAATAAAACACGTGATAAATAAGTAATGCAAAAACTAAAAATTTGAAATTTGGAATAATAAATTTATGATGATCCCCTTTTGAAAAATTGATGGTGAAAATCTCTTATCATAACAAGACTGTTTTGATTAGTTTAAATAAAACACGTAACGAAAAGGTAAGGCGGAAAATCAAAATTTCAAATTTGGAATAATAAATTTATCATAATCCCCGTGAGTTAATAAAAAATTTTCATAAAATGTTAATAAATCTTCTTTGATTTCTAAAATATAGCAGAATTAAACGTACTTATATAAAGAGCATAATTTTCAAATTCTCAATGAATTAAAAAAAATACAAATTTTCTTTGATAGATACAAATATACTATTTACTAGAATGAAAAATTTTATCAATTACTGCGTGTATGTATAACATTTAGATACTGTATAGTCGATTGCCTTAAGCATATCATAAAGATTTTATGTTGCGAGTATTGTTTATTGTAACTTATGATTTTACATCTTTTGTATGAACATGACATGAATTGTAATATCTTAAAAGTAGTATACTTATTCATGATATTCTATCGTATCTATTATAACAGTATATCAGACGTAATTGGATACATAAATAAATAAGTTAAACAAGTCATACAAATATAACTATATTTATAAATTTATTATCATATATTGATTCCTATGTTGTATCTTTTGTGTACAAAATTTGATGAACAAATTTCATATATTATTATAAATACAGAAGAAATAATATATATTTTTAACGTTAATAACTCTTCGCCAATAATATTAATAATAAATAAAAACACCGAGCAAAATACATTAAAAATTATATTGATTAAAGCTCACTAGAATAATTATAATTTAATTTTAAAAATTTGTTGTTGTTTTTGGTTTTTAAATTATTTTTTAAATGTAATGATTTGGAAAAGTGATAAAATAGTTTAGAGAGGAGAGAAAAACGATCGGCTCTTTGAGTTCAGTTTTGTTTCTCCTTCGATAAAAGAGCCAACTTATATATTATTAGTGCGGAAGTAATAGTGTAATGTGTAACGGAGATGGATCGGGGTTGATGCTAATGGAAAAGAAGAGCTTCTGATTTCTGCTTCCTATTATTCTTATAAGCGGATTAAATATTGCGTTACAAATCATTCACCATAAGATCCGTATTCCGATTAATAAAACTACAACCACTTAAGCTTTAGTTACTTTTTTTTATAAATGGATCAACAAATTCTCAGCCAAATGCTTAAGAAAATAAATTTAAACGTAATCAACTCTAAAATTTTGATTTTTTCAAAATAAAATGAAAAAGTTGGTTCTGTCAACAAGTGAAAACTTGTTTCTATTGCATTTGATTTTCATTATTTTTCAAAGTAAATATTTTGGAAAATTTTTAAAACAATGGTGGATATTACATATTTAAATTCTCGATCAGCTCTCTAAATTACTATTCTGTTTGGCAGACTCGTGATTTGAATTATTTCTTAATTGAACATTTTAAAAAATATTAAAATAAAATTTACTAATACTGACTGATGTTTCTATATTATCGATAAGAAAAATATTCACGATGAAAGACACAATTTATGAACATGTTTTTCTTGCTCTGGCGCATTAGCACGCAAGTACAATTCTGCAAAACATAAAGTGGTTTCAGTTCGAACTGAAATCCGCACATCAGTTATCCACAATTTTCATTTTGTATTTTGATTATTTAAATTTCAGTTGGGTTAATTATGAATATGCATACGATGATGACTGTATTACAGATGCGTAAATTTGTGGAATATACCCATAGATAGATAACGTGCAAAAATAGTGCACAATAAATAAGCTCTTACGTCTAGTTATAATATTATTGTGAGTATTGATTTTAAATGTCAATCAGAACTTGGTTTTAAATTATTGATAAAATTAGAATTCAATTAATATTAAGTCATTCCCAAAGTAAATAAATATGTGCTTTTACTTATGAGATGATAAGTAACTAGTATGATATCAATAATTCCGACGAATAGATGTAAATTTGATCTTAATTAAATTCAAACGCTGTAATTGTTACAAAGCCAAGTTTACTACAAAATTTTTTTCTCAATGAATATATTCACGTCTTTCTAAATTAACTGACCAATACTTCGAGCTATTTTTTCTATAAAGCTCTGAGAGTCAATCACTCAAACTGGTTAATATTTTGAAACATTTGTATCCTATACGTATGTTTCAAAATATTAACAGCAAAACGCTCAGCCACGGTCAGTTTGGTATAACTAGTGGTTTGAACTTCGTTAAAATCCATTTTCCTCTTAAATACAAATATAACCTCGTTATTTGATTATAAGTCCATTGCGTTTGATCAGAAATCAAAAGGGTAAATTAAGCGCCACTATACCCACCCAATAAACAGCAGTATATCTTTCTGCGATTGATTTGTCGCTTTGTCGATTTAAAAAATAAACAGAGTAATTAATAAACCAGAATTTTTGGGTGAATAAGTTTAAAAAATATGTGGTACAGCGAGATAAGTGAAACTGAAAAATATAAAATTAATATAGTTTGTATTTTCAGTTTATTAAAATTATTACAGCTTCACATGAATTATGCTCCCATATAGTTTTTTACGCGAATGAGAGAATATCTTAATTGAAATCAAATTCTTTTCTTTTACTTTATATTGTACTCTAACCTTTACCTTACCGCGCATAGGTGGATCACACCACAGATTTTTTTTGTAAAAATAATTACTTTTTCAAATTTTGATTTTTTGGCATGTTTTCAACTTACTTAAATTTAGTTTTTGGTTGTTTATATGATAGTTTATACAGCACAATTATTCGAAATAAACATTTATAATTTTCTAGAAATATTTTAAGTAAAAAAATTAATTTACTCGTTTCTTTTAATCAAAATATGTTATTGTTAAAGCTCTTTTTTTAACGTCGCTTTATTTAAGCTATCATTGTGATGCTAATTAGCGACGGAGGTCTTCAGTGTGTTTGTGAACAAAGAACATGTACTGTACAGTGGTTCTTGTATCAATCGACCGCCGAGACCGGGAATCGAACTTGAGACCCCGAGATTACAAATCCATCACTCTACCGAGTGAGCCACTGACGACCTCGATTAAAGGCCTTTTATTTGAAATAAAATAAAAATATTTTCATTTCTATTTGACAAGACCTAACGCGGTACACTCTGAAGTGCTCTTATTTTTATAAAGAGTTAAATTCGATTCAAAAGATACAATTAATCTAATTTCTCGTCAAAGAGTCTAACAAGCTAGACTCATAAATACTCATACATAAATAATGTTTTTAGATTTTTGAATTTGTATTGCGTTGAATAAAAAACAAAGCAATTGTTTTTTTTTTAAATGTTATTTTTTCTATTATTTTTATATATTATTTATTTTTGTTAAATTTCTTTTTACAAAAAACAATAATGTTTTTATCGTTATAAAGTAGAAACATTTGTACATCAATAGCCAAAAGCATTAAA
The DNA here is from genome assembly GCA_017163975.1 of Anastatus disparis. Classification (NCBI taxonomy): domain Eukaryota; kingdom Metazoa; phylum Arthropoda; class Insecta; order Hymenoptera; family Eupelmidae; genus Anastatus; species Anastatus disparis. The sequence goes on from JAFFSR010000222.1 coordinate 139,064, forward strand.
CAAAAAATTAAGGCAAATAAAAATATAATATTTTTTATAAAGTCGAAAATGAAAAAAACTTCCGTATCGCCTAAAAACGAGCATGTTCCAATTGTATATATACGAGATCCTCAAATAACAAAAAGTATCTCACTTGTGTACACGAAATCAATTCTCTACTTTTCTCTCTCTCTCTCTATCTCTTTCTGTTCTTTCTTTGCTATACACAAGCGGACTATACTGACAAAGTTTCGATGCGACGAGGAGGTACACGAGAGTTTGGCACACAAATGAAATGGCTAAGGCACAAAGAAACCGCAGGGAATCTAGTGCTTCGTACAAACCACAAACATATATTGAAGTTTTAATTTTCCCTTTACTTTATAATTTTTTTTTTATTTTCGTTAGACATGACTTGATGAGATTTAGCAAGTTTTATTGAATTAATAAAACAATCTTGGGATATAAACGCGAGTTGACAGGATTGAATTAATTGGATTAAGAAAGTTTTATCTGATATTTGTCAGATGGAAAGTTTTATTTAATTTTTTTTTCTTTTTTAACGTCGAAATTGTTTGTTAGTTTGCTAGGGAAAAAAAGTTTAATTGTATTAGGATTTTTTTCAAACATTTTTTTAGATGAAAGTTTAGACCAAAGTTTTTGCTTCATATGAAAGTGTTTTAGAGTAAATTGAATTGAGAAAGCACTTAAACTAGAAAAAAAGCTCTAAACTCTTTGATATATTTCAAAATGACGTTTTTGCCTAATGTAAAAAAGAGCTTTAATTTCGTTCACTAATAGAAATAGAAAACAAAGAAAAAAAAACAATGCGAACAGTTCAATGATCTAAGCTACAATCGCAAATTTTCTAAGCCCTCCAACTCATTGATTTCGTAGAAAAACGATCTCTCATTTCAAGCTCCTCTTCATCTCTCCTTCTCGTCCAACAAATCTCCTAATGCGTTTCTTCTTTTGATCGAGAGAAATAATTCAGCCAACGAAACGTATGCATTGTATCAATTGGTGGCATACATATTTGCAGATTTTCGATACATAATCAAGTGTAACTTTACCTTCAGTCTGTAAATATATGTGCAAACACTCATACATGGATACTAAAATTCGACTGAGCTTTTACAAAAACATAAACACACACGCATACAAGTTTGTAAAAACATTATACATGGGTAGTTAAACAAATATAAACAGAAAGCTGCACGCATACATCTACACTGTGTACACATAAAACGTATTCATATACAGTACGATCCCAAAACATACACGTATACACATCAATGCATATTAGACATTTTTTTTCTAAAGCTTTTTTTCGGCGCCTTTAATCTATCTTCTTTTTCCTATCTCCTTTGGCCTGCCGTTCGTTAGACACTACTACCGAAGCATTTTTTTTTTGGCAAACTTAACACCAGTAGCTCGTGTCTGTACAATTCACTACCACTGCTACTAGTATCCGCGTCAGTATTCAAAGACACAAGACACATTCAAAGAGCACATCGAGAGGACCTATAGTATGTATATAAGAAAAGAAAAGAAGAAAAAAGAAAGAAAGAACAAGCCCAAGCCTTTCGTTTAAAGGGAGCGAGTGAGCGTGAAAGAGCAAGCGAGAAAGTCAAACGTAAAGCGCAAAAAGAAAGAGAGAGCAAGACGAGAGATTAAGACTATTCTTAAAATAGGGTCTTTATATGTGTGTATTGCGCCTCCGTCGAATAAACGGAGCTCTGAGCGACGAACCGTTCGCACACTAGCGTTAGGATATACGTGTACATACGCACCGAATACATAGACAGACTTGGAATATATACTAAGTAAGAAAAGAAAGAAAGAAAGAGAAAGATAAAGAGAGTAAAAGATCGGAAACGCGTGTGCGATCTCTTCTGGGGTCGCCGGCTCTTCAGGGTCTGAGCTTCGTCCGAAACGGCGGGCGGCGACGGCGGCGGCTCCTCCGGCGCGGTAGCCGCACAAATTTTCGGACATTTATTATTATTATTCAAAAATATAATAACAAATAGAGAACTTTTTTAAAAGAAACCCTTGAGCAAGTTGGACGAGCATGAAACTTTCTTTTTCATCCCTTCTTTCTTCTTTATTGTGATTTTTGTTACTCGATTGTTGATTTTGGTTATAAAAAATAAAAAGGAGATAAAGCTCGTGTAGAGTGTTAAAAAAAAGGAGCTTTCGGTGGTGTTTACAAGTTGTGAAGACGTTATAAGTTTCTTTTTTTTTTAAATAAAAAGTGTAAGGAAGGACTGGAAAAATTTGACGATATGTCGTCCTTTAGAAATTACGTAAGTTTTTTTTGTTTATATCTTTGGTGCTATTTAAGCTTGATCGATTGATCGATAAATAATCAATAAATAATTAATAAATCAAAAACGTTATAAATTTTTCCATACAGTGATATTTAATGAAATTATATTATCTACATTTAGACTTTAAATTCAGAATTTGTTGTGAACTAATGAAATGTCTATGATAGAAATTGAGATTCTATAGTGTTGGTCGATGTGCATTTGATGCTTTCGATACATTGAACGATGGGTTTATTTTTGAACATCGCTTCCTCGTCAGCTACTTACACTTGTTTAGTTAATTGATATTCTTTGTAAACTAAAAATCAATAGATAGAAGTCATTTAAATTGAATATAAAAAAATAAAAATATTAGTGAAATATAAATAATTCGTATAATTTATTTTTCAAAACACAATTTAAATCATAATAAAAAGAACTTTTGATTATTAAATATCAACTTTATGATTTCAAAAAAAAGAAAAAAAAATTAAAGTATCACTTACAACTAAATTTGATTAAAAAAAAAATAGATATCTAAAAGAATCGTATCCTAATTAGCCCTGCTCATATCTAATTTCCTTGCAAGCTACGATTATTTAAACGTTTCTCATTCTCAAACTACCAGCTCTGCAATTCGCCAATTCCAGGCTTCAAGCTAAAAGCCATCTATTTTCGTATCCATTAAAAACCCTCAAGTCGTCGAACTCAATACAATTGCGCAATCTCTTTTGAAAAAAAAAGAAATGAAAAAAAAAGAAAGAGAAAAGGCTTTTAAAAACAAAATTTTTACTAATGAATTAAAAAAAAAAAAAGAAATGTATATATACAACATATGAAAGTTTCTTATAATGCGCGCGTCTTGTTTACAAAACAGCGTTAATTCAAAGTCGCGTGGCGGCACGGTTGTTGTGCGAGCATATGCGCCGGTCTGAAAACACCCACGCTAAGTAAAAACTCTACGAGTCGCGTGGCGCACGCGTCAATATTAGCGATTTTATATTCTTTTTTTCTTTACAAAGTTTTTTTAATAGTAATAAACGTCAAGTAGGTACAAAATTTGAGTAATTAATTTAATTGAATGTTATTTACTGATAAAAATGAATAAATATAGTTTATTATTATATTTTTAAAATTTATTATTAATTATGAATTATTATAAACCTATAAATTATATATATAGTTGCAAAGACCTTTTTATTATTTTTCAACTTTAGTATTTAATTATAATTTTTACGCGAAAAGCTATAAAAAGTAGCCAAATGAATTTCTATTAAAAAATTTGTTAAATAAAATTTTTTTCGACTAGTAAATTATACCAGTTTAGTTCTTAAGTATACTGAAAAATAATATTATATTTATTTATTTTAATTTCATTATGATAATTTTTAAATAATATTAAACACTAAATAATAAAAAAAATTATAAAACAAAGCCAATAAATTTAGTTAATTTACATAAACATTAATTTCAAATCATTAATACAAAAAATTAATTTTAAAATAAACCACTAAATTTAAAACCACACCCAAAATTATTTAAATTTCAGCAATTATTACATCAAGCTTACTATCTATAAACATCTTTATTTCTTCATTCACGCCTATCCTCGTGCTTTGAAATAAAATAAAAAGTAAATTAAAAAAAAAAAAAATAAAATAAGTATAACTATCGCTTGGTTACACGCGCGTATAATTCGCATCACGTGCGATCGACTGGAGCTACGCGCTAACGCGAAAGATGATCGCGTGACGCGCATCTTATACTTCTTTTTCTTTATTTTTTTTCTCAACTTTTATACATATATACGTACACACATCGCTGAATATCAAGCTACTGCTGAACATATGCGTGGAAATTCGAACGCGTTGATTATTATGTTAGGGGCTTGGTATTCATAAGCTTGACGCGCCTGTGTGTCGGTCTGTGCTTTTCGTGTTTTTTAAGAATTAATGGCATTTCAAACGAAGCTAAAACATCAATTTAGGTTTGAATTTTTATGCATTAAAAGAGGGTATATTAAGAAAAATATAATTTTGCTTCACGATTTGTTTTTTTTTTTATGTTTACGTATCACACGTTTTGGTCAATGAAGTAATTTTAATTAATACGTTTATAAATTTTCAAAATAAATATCAAATAAAAACAACTGAGAAGTTTATACTTCTTACAATGTAAATTAATGATAACATTACGCTAAACTAATAGTTCTCTTGTAAATATCTCCTTTATCCATAAAATAAACTTTTAAAAGCATACGTAAACGTTATGAGCGTTTAGCTTTGCACATTCACGCCCGCACATCAGCAGTTTCACTTTGGCTTGTCACCGCTCTTTGCTCTCGTGTACAATACAAGCGTAAAGTTTTCGCATCTCTCTCTCCTTCTCTCCGCTTCTCATCTGTACGTAGATATATACGCGTGCGATGAACTATTTATTTGGAGAGCCAGAGCAAGTTTGAGCTCGTACCAGAAAAATTTGCTGGGTCTTTCCCGGACATCGCTTTCGTGTGTACTCTTGGACGATTCAAGTCTTATTTTCTTTCTTTTTTGGATTTTTGTTCTTTGTAATTAATGATTATTTTTTTTTTTTTTTGTGGGTGAACGTTCTGACAGAGTGGGATGTTTTTGGGCTGGTTAAGACTTGTAATTAATGATTTTTAATTATCAGTTGAACAAATTAGGTGTTTTGGAAATCATGCAAAGAGAAATGGATTTTTAAATTCATGATTAACAATCATTTAATTTAAAAATTTTCCAATCTCTAGCATATACAAATAAATCAAAATACGAAGCCAAATACAAATGAAAGTAAAATTAATTTCCTCAAATGTACAATTATTTCCATACTTCAAATCTCATTCCATACAAAACCGTTTTTACATCTTTCTTTTTTTAATTCCGCACAGCGAAACCTTAACGCAACACAAGGAAGTTGGCGCAAAGTATACGCAAAGTATCGGATTCCCATAACATTGCGCTTTTCATATACACAAACTCGTATAGGCTTTATTGACGATTAAGAGTTAAAGTATATATAGTCCTTTTTCATGAACGTCAGAGAAAATTAACGAGTTGCCGTACATTAAACGGAACAAAACATAAAATAGTACTTCTAAATTATTTTCTTTTTTTATGTTTTATATACAAAGTAATTTGATCTATTGCAAAAAAGTTTGACGTATGGATATCGATTGACATCTGAATTAAAAAATGATTTTTTTAACAATCATAATAAAATTTGATAACTTTATGAAAATCTTAACATTCTAATTAGAACAAACTCAAGAAAAGAACAACCATCACGCTTTTAAATTAAAAAAATATTGCAGCTCATTAAAAATCCATGCTATTAATTTGTCTAAAATCACGCTCATTTAGCAACAACACAATGCTAATAATCATATTTCATATTAATTGGTGTCACTTAAAATTATTTGGGAAGCAATTTGTTGGTACAAATGCACAAATTTACCGGTGAACATAAAGATTATTGCGCAATTCGGTGGGCTTGAAAAAGGATGCCGAATTTTCAGATAAAATTTGAATACCACACCTTGTTCTAACTTAATCAGAGCGTCAAGATATTTATGAGCAAGAACGCAAAGAGCAGACAGAGCGAAGAAACGCTTTGGTTATTAGGATGAGTTGGAAAATAAGATAGAAGCTGGGATTTGATAGAATGTTTGAATATTTTAAGAATAAACATTTGTTTGATGGTTAAATAAAATATTGGGTGTTTATGCATTGGATTTTGTATAAATATTTCATTCATTTCTTTGTGCTTTTTTATGTGAATTATAGTTTTTTTTTATTTAAGATTCATTGAGTTGAATAAATTTTAATTCCAAGTAGATTTTTCATGATCGAGTTTTTGTAAATTAAAAATTTCATATGACAATTGATATTTAATATTAGTCAATAAAATTGAAAAATGTGTTGAGTGAAACAAATTATTATTGATGACATAATATACAGAATGACGTCTGACACAACTTGTTTTAATCTACTGGTCATAATAGCAAACTATTTATGTGCAATTATAGTATTTTCATAATCGCCTAATTATGATTTTAGAATAAAAATTTTGATTTTTCTTCATTATTTTTGTTAATATTAAACTGTATAAAAACATCATATTTTTAATTTAGTCATGTTAAAAATTCCACTCTGATATTTTTCTATGCTAACAATCCTCATAAAAAAATAAAAAAAAAGTCCAATTATTTTTTTAAAACTTTGAAAATACAAGTACTTAAAACTTGAAAAAGAAAAGAAGAAAACACATTTTCATCAAACATTTAGCTCATTACGCGTTTATGAAGACGCAAAGTCGTCGTATTCCAGCAAGTAAAAAAAAAAAGAACATAGCCTCGACCTTTATGAATGGAATGTCTCGTGCGTATTACCTTGCCGTACCAAAACTGCGCTCGCTAAAATATGAAGAATAGCCAAGGGAGTCAAAATATAAGAAGCAAAAAAAAGAAGAAAGAAAAGTAAAAAGACAGAAAGTAAGAGAAAGTAGCGAAAGGCTTATGCCATGACTTAGACTACAGTGCAGAAGCTCACGTATATACTTCTATATTTAAACGTGAACGTTCGTCTTCTCTTTTCTGCACTTTTCTTACTTCTTTCTCGTTTGTTGCGAACTGATTCTTCCTTTTTTTCTTTCTTTTACTTTTCGTTTTGCAAACGACGCTGTAACTCTATTTTTTTCAGTTTTAAATGTCTTTTTGGTTCGGAAATAAGGTTTTTTCGTTTCGTATAAATATTATTTTTTATTAAAACTTTTTTTTGCTGGTGAATGTTTTATTTATAATAGATTTATAAATGTTAAATTTGGTAAATTTAACTAACACGTAATATATCAATTTTTATTATAAACACGATGAAGTTCTTTTTGATATTATTGTAGTTTTTATTTATAAAAGTAGTGTTTATATTCATGAATTACACTAGTAGTGCTTTACTTAAAGGTTTTTTTAGATAGACAAATTTTTTGTATGGTTCTTGAATAAATTTATATTTTTTATAAAAATACATTATTTTGCACATATTTTAAAAAAATATAATTTATTTCAAAAAATATCTCTCGTAAATCAATTTATTGCCATTCAAAATTTCGAGCGCATGCAAATTTTCACCCCCCATTGTTGGACAAATTCTCGGTATATCTAGTTCGGTCATTTCAATTGTTCCCCACCTTTACAAAAACTTGACTGTAAAAGAAAAGACCATAAAGAGAATTTATGTTGCATGAGAATAGAAAAAAAAAACAAAAGAATAAAGAAGAATGTACGAGAAAAAAATGCTTTGTAAATTTTTCACTTCCATCTCAATCAAAAGGAACGAAAAGTACGGCAAATAGAGATTTTTCGTTTACGATTTATTCGACCACAAGTTTAACGAACTATTCGTGAATAGTTTAGGCGATAAATTTGATGGTTTACGATTGAGCGAAAAATAAAAAAAATAAAAAGAAAAAGAAAAATAGTTTAGACCAGAACGGATAGATTTGTTGGAAAATCAAAGCGTATTTTCCAGAGAAATTTCAAAATCGCTTACTATGCAACGCGAATTTGACCAATATTTGATAATTGCCGAATCAAAACGTATGGTAATTAATGGTTTAATAAGCATTCGTACGAATTCGTTATATATGACGTTATAACTTTCACGTTATCGAAGGTTCATGCTTGATATTCACTCATATTACAATTGTAAATTAATTAATTGAAAATGCAATTTTAAATAAATATAATAATAATGAAAGATAATAACATAAAAAATGAGCAAAATGTATTGTACAATTTATCGTTGATAACATAAAAAAACCAAAAAGTATTCCACATTGTTTATTTTAAATCGTCAAGCTTAACGCGAATAGAACGAGACTATTGTTCCGCGATTAGCAAGACCGTCAAGATGATCTTGACGGCTTGTCTGTTGGTCGGAAATCTTGTTCAAATAATCATTTTCGAGTTATCTTTGTATTTAGCATTATGCATTAAAATTTAACTGAATTGCTTTATTTGTTATTTTTTGAAGAAACGTTAATTATTGTAAAAATTTATTATTTTAATAAATAATTCATTATTTATTAACTCATAAAGCAACATTAGCTTCAATAAAATTTAATCAATTTTCACTGAACAAAAATTTATAATGAAATTTTCTTCGACAACATCGTTAACACGAAATCAATGGAGATAAAAAAGACATGAGTTGTTATTGATTTACAAGCAACATAATAATCAAACCATATTCTCTTGAACTTTATTGTTTTGAATTAGAATGTCATTACGATGACAGTCGAGCTTTTATCATTTTATATTACCAAAGCGTGTATATCGAGCACTGATTTGCCTGCCGTCTTAATAAGTGTCGTAAATATAAATCACCAAATTAATATTGATTTAAGGAACAATGGAATTACGAAAGGCTCTTGCCTTGAACTGCAATAAAGTTTAATGGCGCTATAAGTGACAACAGTTTTGTCGAATTAACAATCGAGCGGTATAAATTATTGTTCGATTGTGTTTTTTAATAATAATAATGTAATTCGACAAATTATTATTTAGTGAAAATTTATTTAAAATTGAATTTGATCGTGATTTGATTTGTATATGCTACGGTACATTTACATAAACATTAAGTAATTATCTAATCAGAATTATAAATAAGCTTTAACAATTAAAATGATTTATGAAACTCTATTTTATATTCAACGAGATATGTTAACATTAACAACATCATTTACATGATCTTTACAACTTCATCGAACGTGAAAAGATTCAGTAATAAACATATCTAAACATTTACTATTGCGCTTAGAAATAAAACAAAAATCTTTAATACTCCAAAATGCAGAAAATTCATGCCAGTTTTTGCTAAAAACAATAAAATTAATGTTATCTTTGTACTCCATTGTTTACCCAACCGAAGCAAATATTGCATCGTAAAATAATGTTTAACATTTTGAATTATGCTAACCTATGCCAGCAAGGATAGGAATCATTATCAACAAATAAAGTTTAAAATTTCCTCTTCTAAAAGTAAAACAGAGATTTATTTAAATATCTTTTTTTAAATAATGTCTTTTCTTTTAAGGATGGTTTAATTTTTGTATTTTGCTCTTTTTTTTTTATTTTAATGACGGACTATTTCTAAAGCTAAATAAATCGTTGGGTGGTCAAAGACCGGGTATTTTTGAAGCATACTAAGTGGTCATCGGGCTAAACTTAGGAGAAAGTTTTAGTAGTAAAGACTTTGTGTGCATGAAATACTAAGTAATCGTATAATTGTTCGATCCATCTTTTATTTAAATTTTTTATATGCAGTACAACCATTTAATAAGTTTGCAAAATCTTTTCTTTTTGCATTTTTATTTCATTAATATATTAATTAACGTGTAAAATTACAATTCATACAAAACAACTAAACAATTAAAAACTAAAAATTAATAAATATATAAAGTGACTCTAAAATAACTTGTATTAACTATAAATCAAATGCAAATTACCTGGAGACTGGGCCATGTAAAATTTCAATATTATGGTCTTAATAAATTTTTAATTTATCGTAACATTTTGGCAAGAGGGACAAAGTTGGAAATTCAGGTGTGCCAAGAAACGTTAAATTATTACGGTTTGTGTGCGTTTAAGCTATCTTGTATAACTCGACTATTTGTAAATTAGATCCCTAGACTCGAGTTTGAGAAGTTTGTTTGAAACCTAATATTATTTTTAGGTATAAAATAGCATAATTGTACAAAGAATAATTTTGTTATAGTTATTGAAATACACGTTTGATTTAAATATGTTTGAAAAAATTTTCTATTTAGGTAAATGTAGGTAAATGTGGAAAACTTTAAAGAAATACGGTCATGTATATTTTCTAAAATTATAATATTTAGATTTCGAATTTCAAGAAAACGTTATTCTGTTATATTGTTTGAAAAACTGTATTTTACCATTATAAAACTTCCTCTGTGAGGTAATATAATTTTAAAATTTATCTATAGTATTCAACTCGATCCATCTTACTTCAGTTACTTAGATATTTTTAGGAAGTTTAATTTTATTCAATATGCTAAGTTTATAAAACTAGTATGCACAATCCATCAAATTTTAAAAATTCTTCATTTTGAAGATATCTTTGTCTTCATCAATCCAACGAATAAATAAATCTTTAGTACAATCATAGAATTAAAATCTTTCATGTTTTACTTAGATTAACTTAGAAAATAAAATATTAATATAACCATCTAATTTTCTAACATGAGATCTTTCGATAACATAACCAATGATCCAATAATCCTCTATAAAGCACATCTATACATGCTCCGTACATCGCATTAAACGAACTATTCTCTCTTCTCATTGCGTCATAAATTACAATAATAATCCAAGCAAACTTAACTCTCAAGAGCTAAACTCGTGTTATGCGCTCGGTTCAATTAGTCTTACGCCTTGTCATTCTTAATAGTTTTGCGCTAATAATTTGTTGTATCCCGCAAAGCACAGGCGCCACGTCTTTTAATACGTTTCTTCTTTTTACTCTTTTATTTTTCTTTTCACTTACATATGTTTATAGCTCGAGTTTTTAATCGCGTGGCATAGATAAAGTTCTATAAATAGAAGTTAAAGGAAGACATTTATTAAGGGAGTCTTTAAAACGACGATTGTTACATACTGGTATATCATTTTGGATGTAAGATGGATTTGTTTTGAAAGGTTCTTCTTTTTTTTTTTTAATAAGGGAGAATGAAATGCACAGTGGGAAAGCGAAAACCTGTTGTTGGAATTATTAAAGGGGCAGGCTTAGTCGTTATGTGAATTTTAGTATGGGATGGAATGTAATTGAACGTTTTTAATGGAATTATTGACAAGCACATTTGTTTATCTTGAAAGGATTTAATTTCTTTTTTTTTTTTGATTGGATATGATTATAAAATGGAATGGAGTATGTATTTATAGAAATTTTTGGCTTTTCATTTATATTTTATCGATTATATATTTAATTTCAAAGAAAGTAAATATATCAAATTATTTTAAAATCTTATATTTTTTTAATTGTATCTAAAGCAGAATACATACTTAATTCTTTCGATTCTACGATCGTTGTATGTTATATGAAAAAGTTTTCTTGCTTATTTTATTTTGTATCAATTCATACACAATTTCAATGAAAATTGTGTGAATTTCTCTTTTGTATTACCTTAAATTTATGAAATTTCATATTTTCTGCAGAATTAGTTGTTTTAGAAGCAAGTCCGTTTTTAACGCATATATAACCTACATCATTAAGAAGTTCTTTCAGAAAAACATTTTCATTTATGGTCAATGTCCCAATTGCTACTAACGAACCTATTACTAGCCGCTCTTTGTTAAAATTTTTTTTTCATATCTAAATAGCATTGAGCGGTTAGTAATAGGTTCGTGAGTAGCGATTGGGACATTGACCATATAAATCTAATTTTTTTTTACAAAAATAAAATACAAGGACAATATATAGTTTGCGACGAAATAGCTTTCGTGCAAGTAAAAGAGCTAGCCGTAGTTTCGATCAACGGCCGCTACGCGGCACAACGCCACGTGATACAAACAGACAAGTCCAGTACATATAAGATCATATATGCCGGCATGGCATAAAAACAATTGCTATGGCATGTATTTTGGAATACATTCCATAGCAATTATTTTTCTAAATTATTTAGAATAATAGCTGAATCCCCCCTCCAACATCTAGACCCGCGATTATAATGATCATTTCTACGATCATGTTGTTCTACCTGATGGAGTGGTATTGGCTGGCTCGGATTGGATCTACTACACCGGTTGAACTTGAGGCACGTTTACAGCCGGTGGTGGCGAATTTGCTATTGGCGCCGGTTGAAACGCAGGTGTTTGCCTTAGCATATGTTCAGGTGATGGCATAATTCGCTCTTGTTGGAGATTTTCAGGTTGCACTGGAGATGTGTTCAAAGCCGCTTAAAGCGGTTGTGATCATAACCTCGTCCTCTAAATTTGTCCAACTGAGTTTTCCCTCCAATATATAGGTCCATGATTATAATTATTATTTCTACAATCATGTTTTCCACTTTTCAATCTTAAAAAAAACTTGAAAAATCATTTGATTATCTATTTTTTATTTTATTCTCTCATTATCTAACCCATCAACTTAACCAATTGAACTTTTAAATTCATCTAATTTTAGAAAAGAACGTCTTTCTTACATCGAAACATTTACTTTCTTTCTACCTTCTCTATTTATACTTCAGCTTTCCACTCTACTTTACAAAATCACCTTCTCTCGTCGTTCTATGGTATTATCGTAATAGCTACAAACATTAAACGGTACACACATAGCCTTGAAACATTGTTTATATACTCTAATACCGGAAATATCCTTTAGATCGAATTTTCATCGTAATCTATATCTGATTACTATTGTAGTTGCTGTGATGGTGAGAATTAAAATGTGGTTGACTTAATTTACGTATTGGTGGAATAAAGTATCGATAATGTGAATTGGAAGTGTTTTGAATTTATTTACGTACTTTAGTAGGACTATTAAGTTTTTTTTTTTTGAGAGAGGAAGAGAAAGTTCGTTATAGTTTGGAATAGATGTTTTTTTAAGTTGTTCAATTGATTGAAAATTGTAAAATGTTTAATAAAAGAGATTGGACTAATATTATATTAGTATAGTAAAAATTTCACATAAAATACATTCCTAAATTTGAGCATAAACAAAAGTACTTTACGATGTTGGTTTTTAATTTTTTTTTTCCGAGCAAATTGTAAGATAATATTTGTAGTTGTAATTTTGAAAGAGTTTATATTTTAACTTTATTTGTTTGATAAAGAAAACGTGCTTCTACTTTTATTAAAGTACACGTGCGTGATACAATATTGCTTTTCATAATATTAAATTTTGGATTATCCAATATTTGAGATAAACGCTAAGAAAGTTATTGTTTTATTGATCAATTTCTTATAATAATTTTATCATAATTTTTTTCTTTTTTTAGTAACATTTATTTTCATAATTTGTTTATATTCACAGACTTTAATGTTAAATAATAAATTTTTAAACTTTTAAAAAACAGTATTTTTGTAATAAATTTTTTAATAATATAACAAATATGTTTAATATATTATAAAATCCATAATTCTAGTAACTAATATCCATCGAGTTACATAAAGCTTTATCCTATACTTATCTTCAATACTGTAAAGCTTCTCTTACAATCTAAAAGATTTGTGTAATTTTTTTTTCTATATAAATTCGTTGCATAAAGTTTCAAGTAGTTTGTCAATTTTTCGGTGAATTTAGTTGTGAAAGTCTTTCCTTTTTTTTGCGACTCTGTGCGCGAAGATCGCTTGTAAATAAGCTACTTTCATAGACGATAAAGCAGTATTAAAAAAGTACTTGGCCGTATAACTTGGCTACTTTTTAATTCTACGAATGGCATTACTTGTAAATGGAGATGTATAAACGTATAGAATTTATTAGAATTTTTTGTACAAGTAGATACAAGTAGATTACATGTTATCACTTAATTTTTTTGTACGACATGCTTTGTTTAAAATACATTTCATTTTAAAGCTTTGAAGGTGTATTATATTCCTTTTGTTTGAATAATTTTATACTTCATACAAAAAGGGATAAAGATTCAAGGGAATTAATTTTCTTCTGTAAAAAGAATGATAAAAATTGATTTTATTCAACCGTTTCACAATAATGATTTATAATTTTATTTCTTCAACAAAATAATCATCTTAAAAACTACCAACATTCACGCATACGTGCAATCAATCAAAACAAAAATAGAGAAAAAAAAAAATTGAAAAGACGTATAAAGGCCAAAAAAAAAAGAGAATAATTCTGAACAGGCTTTGAATATAGCTCAAAGAATCGATGTATAATCCATATACTCGTTGTATTCGATTCCGATAAATCCTGAATCGCTATTTTCAGCGGATGACCGAGCAAGACTCACCTTTTAGTTCACTTGCGCCATTTGTATCAATTTTGTTCGAATGCATCTCTCTCTCTCTCTCTCTCTCTCTCTCTTTCGATTCGGTTTGTACAGTCAAGCGAAAGGGAGAGAGAGAGAAAGAGAGAAAGAAAAGAAAAGAAAGAAATGAATTTTTCCCTTACCTATCTGCAATGGTCAGAATAAAGTCCGATTCGTTTATTTTTCTTGGATTGCTATTTTTTTTTCTCTTCCTTTCTTTTCATTCTTTTTTTTTTTATTTGGCCAAGTTTTATGTGATATCGAACCAGTAAATTCAATGTTTCGGTAAAATATTTACAGTTCACTTGTGAACGGTTTTGCTATTATTATTGATTTATCATTGATGCATTGTGACTTTATTTTGCCAAACGATTATTAGATTTTAATGGATTTAGTGTAACATTAGAAATTTGAATAATTTCTATAAGTACAAAGTTAATCATCCGGTGTTTAATTGTATTTCGATAAAATCATATAAATTCAGGAATAGTTAGCGATACAATTAAATGCAAACTTAATCTATTAACTTCGTGATTATCTAATAGAGGAATAATTTATGATTTAGATTAGTTATTGGCTATTCACTTTATCATAATATTCAGTGGCTTTAGGTTCATTTATAACGTATGCGTCTATTAATAAATAAGATAATGTTTGCAGCTAGGAACATATACAAAAAAAAGCTGATATCTTAAAAGCTTAGGTTTTTTTATAAGCATCAACTAAAGCTATTTTTTAAAAATAGTGAGTTTAAGCTTATGAAAAATCTTACGATGCACAATAATTATCGAAGTATAAAAAGTTTAAATTGAAGATTTTTATGGTTAGATGAACGTTACAATAAAAGCATATTTAAAGATTTAGAAAAAAATAAGAATTACAATCTGTACTTCTATCAGATAGTCTTTATGTCTATTTTAATTGGATATTTAGTATATAAAATAAAATATATATTTTCTGGTTTACATATTTATTTTTGTGGAAGTTCAAATTATAATCCATTTAACAGAAAAATTTCTTAATTTATTACAAAATTTTAGCCAAAGGCGTAATAAAAGAAAAGAAGCTAATATCTTAAAAGCTACAACTTTTCTTAATGAGCCTGTACTAAAGCTACTCGTAAATAAAATAAGCTTAATGAAAAATCTTACAATATATAAAAATTTTTGAAGTATAAATATCTTCGAGCAATCAAAAATATTTTTAAGAACATTATCATCTTTCGTAGCGATACTTTTCCTCGAAAATACATAAAAGTTCTAATTTAAAAAAATCCTATGCAATATAGATTTACACTGAGCGATCGATGCATTAAGAATTGTAAATCTTATTTCTAATTTTTCTCTCTTACTTTCTCTCTCTGTCTTTCTCGACCTTATTTTTTTTGTCCGCTCTGGATAGCTTTAAAATTGGACTCCCAAAGCGCCATACATCTTACGCTCGTATAAAAATCTATTTTTGGAGATTCGACAATCGTTGTTGCTTCCTCTCTTTCCAACGATCGATTAAATGCTCTGGGTGTACGACGATGCTAAAAAAGCTCTGTCTACAGATGTCAAATTAGATTTTAAAATGCATCTAATGCATAAAATAAAATCTTATACTGTGCTGTTAAAAAAACATTGGTTTTTGACTTGATGATTAATTTTTTGGATATATAAAGAGATTTTAAAGGTGTAAAAATATAAATTAAAATAATAAATTTGATGGAAAATTTTTTTTTTAATTTTAAAAATATGAAAATCATGTAAATTTATTTTGATCTCAAATTCTTAATGTATACATTACTAAAAGGAAAAAAATAATATTTTATTTTTATGTTAAATAACTTAAACTTATTAAACATTAATAAAACTTACACTAGCGCCGACATAAAAGACTCAATGATCTATGCTGTAACAGATTCAGATTCAGATTACTAAAGACACTTGGCAAAACTGCAAAACTTTGACGTGCTTCCAAAGAAACTTTCAAGATATGATAAGTTACGGTGTATTTATTTTGAATTTACGATTTACCGGGAATAAAAAAATACATTGCTAAAAGTGATTATTTATTTACTTTCATTATTTTAAATCTTTTCCTTTACTATGTTTATATGTTAATAAATTAATTAATTATATATATATACACATATTTATTTATTTATATTTTATTTATTTTATTTATCTTTAAAAGTTGGAAAAATATTACTCACGAATAAACAATTTATTTTTAATTTAAAGTTTTTTTTTTGTTCAATCTCTTAAAAAATTCATACGATTTTCTTTGAATCATGAACAAAGAACGATGAACAAAATTAATACCCAAACATAAGCTTCGAAAAATTATCGATAATCAACCGCAGTATAATCTTCTAAAAATCCAATATTCCTTAAACAGCAAACATCAGAAAAAAAAATGTCCGAATAAAAAAATTCTGTCCATGACGCAAGACCCGAGAAATAGCAATCTCAGAAGTAAACGTCCGTGAGAAGATGCAGCTTGTACAATTTTAATATACCTAAAAAGTCTAAAAAATAAAAAAGAAACTTTAAAATTTTAATTCGATCTGTTTCCGGTGCAAATCTTTATGTTCTTTTTTTTTCATACCGCTTACTCATACACTGATCGAGGATAAGAACGTGCTCGACCTGATTCCGTTATCGGAATGTTAAGGTTTGCATTAGCATAATAACGAATAAAGATCAAATTTATCTGTATATATAGATACGCTTTTGGAAGAAGATTTTAACAGATATTGAGATTTCAAAGGTGTGCGGGATTGGATTTTTATTGAAATTTTTTTGAAGCATAAAATTTTTATTTTTTTTGATTGAATTTTTTTTCATTTTATTAATAAAATATGGGTTTTGTAAACTTTAAGTTATGCCAGTTACAAGACTTTATAATTATTGAATAATTTTATAAATTATCTTACGAGGTTTAATAGCATTAGCTTCAAAATTAATGACATTATTAAAAATAATCTTTAATGGACACTTTAACATTATTTATAAATAATACATTTAGTAACTTAATGACCCATTAGGTTAACTATTATTAAACGATAAACGTTCACCTAAACTTATTTCAATCTATTATTTATGAAATAATTTTTAATAAATCGACCATATAAAGTTTAATATTTTACATATGTTCCAATGAATAGCTTTATTTATATTTCATAAACGAAAAACTTTTGACGACATAATAGCCAAAGTTACGCCCCCCCATAGCTGTATATACCTAACGCGTATACGTTCACAAGTTGGAAATTATAAAATTTTTACGCTCAATTTTATTGACAAGAATTTGGTGTATGCATTTTAGTGGCTCGTATATTACGCGCGCTTAAATGTCAGCGAGTTTCAAATATCTATACGGCTTAAACATTTGCATATTATACTTGCTACTATGTTATTATTATACGGGGGTTAAAACTTGATTTAGGAATGTTTTTAAAGTAACAATTTATATGAAGCATTGAAAGTTCGTATTGATTTCTAACGTTTTGTAATACGCTTAACAATTTGGTTTGATTTTTAATTTTTTCTTATGAGACTACGATCAACTATGATTTAAATATTCATGATCAAATTTAATATAACTTTGAATATAATAAAAATTTCCAATATCTAAATAGCTCAACATTAATTTCTCAGATAATTATTATTCCTCCATATCGAAATTCCTCATCCTTTTAATCTAAACATATTAGCTTGGAAATTTCCTCAAAGTTCTTTAAACTCCAAAGAAAACTCACACAAGAAAGATAATGTCAAGTCAGATAGCGCGCGGTACTCCTTTACAGATTTATTACGATAACTTACCGGTAAATTAGATCTACCATTTTCCTCCTCTTCTTATTCTTTTTTTATTCTCTTTAACTTTAATGACTTTGCAGAGTGTTATATACGTATATCCGTAATTTTATAACGCAAAATTGCACGCTCCAGAGATATGTGTTGAATTGTAACATCTGCGTTAAAGCTAAAGTTAACGCTGAATTAATGGGACGCAAGCGGTTACTTTGGGTTTGCGCGATCGTTTGTCTTGGAGTGAGAAATTTTGAGGTTGTTTGTGTAATAGGTGAGAATCTAAGTCAACGATGTATATTTAATTGCCGTTGTGTATAATTATTTTCAGATTTCAGATTTTATTTGAAATTATTAATTTGCGAAAAGATTTATTTAAACTTTAATTCAATTAATTTTTTTAAAATAAATTATTATATGGAAAATTACTTGGATTTTTTTGAATATTAATGAAAAAGTCCAGGGTTGATTATATTATTTATATTTAAATGATATCGTATTCCTTGTATTTTCATTAAAATTATGAAATAAATGTAAAATAAAATCCAATTTAGCAGCACGATAATTCAACGCAACTGCAATAAATAAGTCGTTGACAAAAAGAAATCTGAAATCCGGATCTAAATTGGCTTTGAAAAAGGTATAAAATTGTTAAAAACAAAAGAAAAAAAAAGTAACACGGAGAGTTAAAAAAAAAAGTAGATCTTGTTAAACAACAAATACCCGCATTGTTGTTTTGAAAATTGATCAAATTCAATTAATCTTAAAAAAAAACGTTTTGAAGTCTCTATTGTTTTTTGTTTCTTTTTTTGAAACTTGCAACAAGTTTTTCAGATTAAAGATTCAAATGTAGGATAACAAAAGTGAATGTGGGTCGTATAACGACGTTGTATATATTTGAAAAAAAAGTTATTGTTTCAACTAGTTTTATAATACAATAGAAAATTTTATTAATCAACATTGTGAAAATAAACTTTGGCATTATCAAATAATAAAAGTTGGCAGCTTTAATTATAACCGATATTATACTAACTGTGCGCGCATGTGCAAGTAAAATAATTTTAAGAATTGATGATTCATTTCTGATGTACTTATAAATTGTTAGTTTATTATATATTGAAAATTACGTATGTAAACAAATGATGAATTCGCCAATGCATCACATTTAACGCGTATAGACATTGTGATTCAGAATGTTTATTTAAAGTTGACGATGATTTTCTCGTATTAGTAGTTTCAGAAAAAGTTTTTGTAAGTTTTTAATAGCATTAGCTATTTTACAAAGAAAAATATTTCTGCCTAAGTCAAAGTTTATAAAAAAATTTCCATTTTCAAAGGAGCTAAAATAAAATAAAAATTCAAAAATTTTCAAATATCATTATTTATTAAATCCATTAGGACATGATTATATCTTTATTGATAAATTTAGATAAAATAATAGAAAAATTTATTTGAAATCTGTTTTAAGTAGTCAAAAGACATAAATCATGACAATATTTTTTCCTTAAAATTCTAAAATTAATTTTCCAACTATAAAAATACAAATGACTTTTTAATTCCGTCATACAATTTCTTAAGCTACAAACGCCAAAAACAAGATTTATTAGCCATGATTTTCTTAAAAAAATAATATTTCATACAATTTAAAAAACTACTTTCCTACAAACTACGCGAAATACAAAAAAGACCTAACCCAGCTAGTCAACAAAAAATAACGAGATCCAAATTTTCATACGTATCATTTATTTTTATTCGCTCATACTCGACCGAGCGATAAAATAAAAGAAATTTATGAGCACAAGGAAGTAAATACGTATACGCGATTTTATTTTCTTTATGCCACTCTTAATGTTAAAGCATTAAAATATATATACGTATTAGAGGGAGGAAAAAGCAACATACAGTAATGAAGAAACAGAAAGGTTATTACTCTCAGATACACACAACGTCTGAAATTACCGACTCATCTATTTTCAGTTTTGAAATGAACAAGGCAACTTGCCAAATTTTATGTTAATTAAACGAATTATTATTTCTTACTTGTGTTATATATATTCTTTGAATTTTGTAATTACGTTGACAATGTATGTATTGATCTCGTTTTAGGGTGTTTTGCACAGAAAATTGTAAGTCATTTTTAATAATTTTGAGAAAGATTGTAAAAATTTTAACTATTTTTTTTCAACGTTACGCTTATAAATTGATAATTATTGATGAAGAAAAAAAAATTGTATCTAATATTTTAATATAAAAACACAATTTAATAATGTAACATGGTTAAAAAATTTTATATAAATGAACTTTTTTTGAACCTGTAATTAAAAAAAAATTTATTATTTTTAAGTTAATAAATATTTTTGTGAGTTGTTTCACATTTAATAAAAATGCTCTCATAAGACATATGAAAATTTTTGTTTCTTTATTTTATTTAACGTCGCTATATTTATGCAATCATTATGATGCTAATTAGCGACGGAGATTTTCAGCGTGTTTGCAATCAAAGCACATGTAAGGAGCAGTGGTGCTTGTAAATTCGGCCGAGAGCGGGAATCGAACTCGAGTCCTCGAGATTATGAATCCAACGCTCTACCGACTGAGCCATTGAAGACCTCTTTTAATATGATATTTAATAATTATCACTAAAATCATAAAAAAAAAAAGATAACACTTATCTTATAAAAGCATTGGGTTATAAAAATAACGAATCCCCAAAAAAATCAAATATATCTCGATCTTAATTTTGTATTGTACCCACTAAAAAAAAATATTCTAAGTGAATCGCGTGCACATCGGTGATTCCTCTTTTTCTCCTTCACCTTTAACGAGCGATAATCTAAACCCTCGAAGAAGAACCTCAAAAAGAACAAAAACTTAAAAAAAAAAGTAAAAATCTTTTCTTTAACAACACACGTATATAAATACACACGCACACATCCTTCCCCAACATTCTATCTTCTAAAACTTCTTTTTTTCTCTCGTCTAGTAACGCTTACATATATACAGACTGTACGTACAGACAATGAAGAATGGACCTGTCAAAGAAACAATTTGTAGGTGATATATCGCACGTAACATGTATACACATACACAGAGTGTATATATCTTTACTTATACTGTCTCTTTTTCTTACTTTTTTAAAACTGATTACCTTTGATATTCGCTATCGTTCACGATCCTCCGGCAGTGAAATCGAGAAAGTAATATTTATATATATAAAGCCTGTCGTTTTCAGTGGCATGGAAACGAAGCCGGCTTTTATATATATATACACGTAGGATTGACAAGCGATTCAAACTAAGAGAAAGAGAGAGAAAGAGATTCTATTTCTTTTTCTTGTTTTGCGGTTATGCGTATTGTTACGGAAAAAGGCTTATTATACAATCTATAGACAAAACTTTCGTCTTATATACCTTTTATAAAGATCAGTCGTTTATGTAAGCGGATTCTTGGGTATTGTGTCGCTATGTTACGTTAAATTGGATGGATAATAGCGTATAAAGAAACTTGCGTTATACTTATGCTTTTTTATATGCTCTGCATTGGATTTTGTCGACAAGGGGACTTGTCATGTTTTTAGTTTGTTAAAATTTCTTTTTTTTTTTTTTTTACTATAATGAGAAGTTTGAATTGTTTATCTTGTTTTAGTTTCTAATACGATAAACAGTTTTACTAGAGTGAAGTAGAATATGTACACTGTTAAAAATAATTTGAATATTCTAAAATTACTGTTATTATATTATTTTCGGTTTACAGAATTTAGTAACAATGAAAACATTTTATCAACAATAACATGCTTTGCGATTCGTAAAATTCAACGAGAATTGTAATAGTTTCTGCAAAATGTATTTATCTTTTCATAACATGGGTATATATCGTAGTGAATTTCGTGCCAAAATTTAACCCAACAAGTCAAAATTTCTAAAATCCTGAAATCAAAGTTGAATTTCCGCATTAAATTTATTAAAATTGACGTTAAAATGTAAATGAATATCCAAATTTCTATATTAAAATGAGTAATAAAATAATTTACATATTATCTAATTATTTAACTTTAAAAATATTACCGTTTTACAATTATAAATAAAAAATTTACTCTTCTATACTTCGACGAATTTAATGAAAGTTAAAGAAAAAAAAAAGTTAAAAATAAATTATTGCTATTTAAGCATTATTTAATTAAAATAACAAAAGAGAAGAGAGAAAAAAAGAGATATACAATATGATTAGTATAATATGTAAATGCAAAACGTGAGCTGTCTTCTCAAAGCTAATACAATAATAAATTTGCAAGTCGAGGGATAGCATGTACTGTTTTTGACCTTAGTGACCGCACATGTCAAGAATAATTTAAAACGGATATATTTCTACAGCTTTACCATTCTAGCGTATAATAGATTGGAGAGCTAGGAATTTCATTTTCACCGCTTAGAACAAACTATTTATATATTTCTAAAATCTATATATATATATATATATATATATATATATATACGTTAGAAAAAATAAATAGTAATTTTAAAAATTTATTCAGTACACATGGGAAATAATAGAAAATTGTTTTAATATTTCAAAATAAGATTTTGTAATTTTTTGCAAAAGATAAACATTTATTTAGTATTCACGTTATTTAATATTTGAATTTAAATTGATGAATATTTTGACGACCTTTCAAATTTTGACATTTCGATAATTAATTATTTCTTATTATTCATTTTACTGTTATTAATGAATAAAATCATAAATATAAATTTCTAAAAATATCCGATTATTTTTAGTGAAATTTTTTTAAAAATAACAAATGAAACATTCTAATTGAATTATTCCTCTTTCAGAGTGATACTGGCTCTTACAAAAGCAGAACTGGTATAGCTGGCGGCAGTACATTTGGTAGGAATGCGTCAACCGGAAGTAGTTTTGGCAATTATCGAAATACTTATACAGGTATCGGCAGCTCAACAAGTACTAGAACACCGGCATCGAAAATCGGCAGTACTTATGGATCAAGTTTCACAAAGAAAGATGGAGATAAGACAGAAGAGAAACCGACCTTCAAATATTCTTGTGAGTTTAGAATTTTTTTTATTATAATATTATTTTTAATCGATATGAATGATTTTTATCTATTAAACTATTATTGATCTGCTATTTGAAAAATAAATGGCAGGTTCTATATTTTTAAAACTAAAATTAAGATTTTATATCTCTGGTAGAAATCTAATACATTTTTACAATAGTCATGGCAAGTTGAGAATCACGATTGTATAATAATGATGACAGTTTTACGTCATTGATGTAACGCTTTCTCTGAGAATCATGAAAAATGTTTTATGATATTTTACATGCTATTTAAGCATATAAAATTATAACAATATTTTCTCTGGCTAATAACATACAACAATATTAATAAGTCAGAGAAAAAAAGAGAATTTTGTTATGGCACAAATGTTAAAGAATTAGTATAACTGTATTAATAAATAACATGTTTTGTTAAACTAATAAATATTCAAATAAAATTACCAAGAAAATTATTTACAAACTATTTGAGTTTATGTCATTCTAGTAAAAATAGATATAAAACGCCTAAAAAACGTTAAATTATGAAAAAGAAATTAGCCATTTCTTTTCAATTTTTATTTTGTAAAATGTTTTTCTTATTTATTGAATATTAAAAAATTATTATCTATTATAAATATATTTATAAAATTTATAATTACTATTTTATTAAACTGATTTTAGTGTTATAATTAATTTTAAAAAATAGTATAAATTTTTCAAAAATCATTTTCTATAATTAACAAAATTAAATATTTATTTTTTCAGCAGCTAAAAATTCCGAAAAAGAAAGACCAATATCCATCAAGACATCAAAAGATGATGCTCGTCCACGTAGCCGCTGTTCCAACGGGACTCCATCCATCCTTGAAAAGTATAATCTGGCTGCAAATAAAACAACAACAGAAAGGCCATCTTCAGTTCTGGATCGATATCGTGGCTCATCACGAGAGACTAGTCACGAGCCTGATAGCATTTCCTCACGTTATAGTACCCATTCATATTCAGAATCTAGTCGAAGCTTTAGCAATGATAAGAAAGATAAGGAGCCGCCAGTTTATAAAGGATTAAGGGCAACAACGAAAGCATCGCGTGAAGCTAGTCCTGAAGTCAGTAGCAGCAAAAGCCCAGCTTATAGAACGTACTCGAGAACACCGATTTTCGGTAAAAGCACCAGTACATCGAGTAAGTTTTCAAGGATGGGTATACTATTAAATTTTACAATTTAAAAAAGATCAAACATTTTTTTTGCAACTTAAATGTTAATTTATTTATATCTTAAGATTACTATTAATTTTTTATTTATTCTTGAATCGTAAAAACGTTTATCTTTTTAAATTATTTTACTTTTTAAAATAAAAATATTATATTAAATAAATTATTAAAATACTATAATTAGATAAAAATTTACAGATTTAAATAATTTATCGATTCAAGAAATTTTCACAAAATTAATAAATAATTCATTTTGATTTTATTCGAAATCTTATAAAAAAATGAAAAGTCAATCTCAAATATTAAAATTATTTTTATTATAGCGAAAATTACTTTTAATTTACAATTATTTCATTTACTAATCTATTTCTCTTAAATTTCAGACACACCAGAACCCTCGTCAACGCCTTTATCCTCTCGTTACGGTAACGGCAGTACGACGACAAGCAGTAGTCGTTATTCTCTTAGATCGTCTCGCAGCAATAATCCAGAGCGCGTAACCGCAACCATTGGCTACACAACAGCAGAGAAATTTCACAGTCCCATAAGACCTAATCTTCGCGAAGACATTCCTAAGCCTCAACAAAACGAGTCACCTTCAAATATAAAACAGCCGACGAATGGAATAAAAGAGGAAGCTAAAAACAGTAATAATGATAATTCGGAAATTAATAATAACGCAGAGAATAAAGATGAAGAAGTTATAGTTATAACAGTTGTTACTAGAGGAACATCGCCAACGCCACCACCTGCATTGACTGCTTATACAAGGACAAGAAGATTGGAACCACCCCCAAAAGTAGTTAAAAAAGAGGTGAAAAAATCAGAACTAAATAAAATAGAAACACAAGAGCAAGAGCAACAGGTCGATGAACCATTAAAAGAAAGATATTCGACTAGGTATAATAGTGGCTCGAGTAGAGTACCTTGGGTTTCTTCGTATCTTGATAAATTTGGGGGTACTGCGACATCTAGTTCAAGTTCTTACACCCCAAGAACTAATTATGGCGCTTCACATAGAGTCACAAGTTACGGTTATTCAAGGTCTAATGAAAATTCTTACTCTTCAAAGGATAATTCAACGCGATCTACTTCAAGTTTATCCCATGAAGGAGACCATCATGGACGCTGTAGCTCCAGCGCTTCATCAAAAGATAATAATTCGCGAGCAACAAGTATTGAACGTTCATCACCTGGTCCGCTTAAAAAACGTGCTAGCGAAGAAAGAAAATTAAAGGAAACCACAAGTAAAGAAGAATCTCCTCGAATTGTTGAAGGTCAGGATCACGGTCAAAAATCCTCAAACAGTAACTCTTCTCGTGCCGGTAGCCTGTCAAGGAGTGGTTCAGTAAAGGCATCAACGCGTCATTCAACGTCAGATTCTGTGAGTATGCCAACGAACTGCAGTAGCAGCAGCAGTAGTAATAGATCTAGTAAGCAAGCGTCCTCGGCTTCTGCAGCGTCGATGACGAAAATAAAATCAGCCGCTACCACCACTACTATGCTAACAACGTCAAGTAGTAGCGCTAGTGGTAGCAGTAAAAACGTTGCTGGATCGTCGTTAGTGACTACGCGTCGGCCTTCGTCGCCGGACGCACGTAAGCCTCCGGTACCCAGACCCGAAATGGTTGGGAAAAATAATAATATGGCCAACTATGGCCACATTAAATATGTCAATAAAGATTTTCGGAAATCTGCATTAAATATGGAAAATGGAGATCCTTCAAGATCACAAATTACAGAAAGAAAACAGTTAAAAAAATGTCAGAGAAGTATTTCACTTAGTTCGCAAGATTCGCAATCTGAAACGAATAATTCGGACATTCCGGCAACTGCGCAACAAGTGGTCTCAAGTGCCTCGTCAACTTCGCTTAGATCAAATAAGTCTAAATCTGGTACACCACCTACAAAATCAAATAAAACAAGTAAAAGCACGGGAAAAGATTCAAAAAGAAGTGGATCTAAATCACCGCGTAATAATGGATGTGTTTCTAGAACCATGTCTATGTCAACATCAGAATGTAGCTCGGAAGGTAGCTCATCGGAATCTTCAAATAGTGACGAAGAAGAGCCTCCAGTAAAGCCTGAAATCAGAACAAGACGAACATCTGATTCTCCTTTCCATGGTAAAATAAGTGCAGGTTCATCAAGAACAAGTATTTTAGCTTCATCTACCGATGAATTACAGGTAAATGTAGATAAACCACCACGACCACCTACGAGTCCACGATCTCGTAGTGATAAATCAGGCAAAACTGACGAAGCTAAATCTTTTCTAATGAGAGCTTTAGCACCAGTTACAAATTTATTTAAAGGCAAACAACAAGAAAACGGAGCTGAAATTAGAAATGGTGGTTGGGTTGAAGCTTATAGTGAAGATAGTTTAGATAAAAAAAGAACATCGAACTTAAATTATACAAACTCCGAGAAAACAACAAGCCCAAACAGAAGAACAGGTTTAGCAAGGCAATCGTCAGGTGAAATGCCATGGTGGCTCGATCCAAATTCTGACAACGTGCCTGAAGGTGTAGAAAGAATTCCTAGTGTTGCAAATGACGATGCTAGTCAAGATACGACCACCAGCACTACTCTTCCAGACGATGGTAATTGAGTTTTCAAATGAGTACATGAATAAAAGAGAAAAATAACAAGTTCAAAGTGCTGTGATTATTGTTTATTATTAAATTAGTTTGAAAAATTACAGTGTAACGTAAATGTGATAATTTTAGTTTTTATGCTAATTTTTTTTTATATAAAATTACAATTATTTTAGTTGTTTCTATTAATTAAAAAAATTTTTGTATTAACATTGATATTACTAAAATAGCAGCTTTTAATAGTTATTAAATTTGGACGTTTGATAAAATTGAATTAGTGATGAAATAGAAATCGCATTACATAAAGTTTATTATAAATTGGAAGATTATAAATAAAAGTTTTAAAAAAATATTAGAGTTAAAAAAAGAACGAAGATAACGCGAGATTTCTAATTAATTTAAAGCTTTTAAAATTTAAAAAAAAATTAGACATTTAAATGACTTTTCGTTCAATATACTTAATTTCGTAACTCATTCTCGTGTTTCAAGCGAGCTATCTAATTACTTTACACAAAGTCTTCAATGATTTCATGCAGCAAGGGCATCTGTAAAGTATTTTAAATAAAGTTAACAATTTAAATATAGCAAGTAACGTTAAATTTTTCGTTAAACATCACATTGATTATGCAATAAAGAAACAATTTACTAAAAATTCACGCAAGTGTTTTGACTGTACGCTGCACAAATTTATATATATATATACACTCGAAGCTTACAAGCTGCAAGAGAATTAAAGCACACAGCTGACACACATATACACGCGCCGGCATCGTTAAGCCGCGGAAAGTGTATTTTCTTCAGCTCTCTTTCGCGGCGATGTTTATACATAGACTGCCTAAAATATAATGATACGAATAGAAAAGTAGGGAATAAGTCTATACGTGCTCGCCTCTTTTTCGAATGAAAAATATCTAGTTTTACGCGAAATTTAGTTAAAATAAATAAACAAATTGGGTTGCCAAAATTATCTTATTACCAGTAATTGTTAGACAAAATTTGCGAATCTTCGATGCAATAAAGTTTTTATTGTTTTAAAATAAAATTGTCGATTAATTTAAAGTCAATAAGAAAAACTTTATATATCATTTTAACATTAGGAAAATTTTATAAATACGTAATGAATAAAAATAAATCAATAACAGTGTTTTAGATTTTAAAAATATATGTGTTAGTAGAATAGATTATATTTTTTAATTTGTAATGCATGATTCAGACTTTTATAATGAAATAATGACTGAGTGTTGACTGAGAAGGGCACCTGCTATATTCTATTATTTTCGGTGTACTTTTTATGAATCACGCAAACTCTAAACATGCAAATCTTAAAAAATAAAATAGATCAGTAGGGCATGTCATTTGAATAAAATAAAAATAATAGTGTAATGAAATTATTGAAAAAAAACATAATTGAAATGATGTTTGTAATATTTTTAACTAATAAAATTTCAATGATTAAAAAAGTTATATCAATTGTAACAATGCTCAAAACGTTTTATTATGTGATAGAAAAAAAGTCTATTAAATTTTGATGGCGTTGGTAGATTTAAATAAAATAATTATTACTATTTCAAATAATTTATTCTAACAAATGAAATTCTAATTTTTAGGTAAATTCAAATTCAAAGTTTGGCGTCAGGATTCAGGAGAGCGTGCTTGGTGGTTGGATGACAATGACATTCCTGAAAAAGAACTATCAAGTCTCAAAGATCCACCGCCACCATCACCGCCATCGTCGAAATCACTCAATCGTAAAGATTCAACGCGAAGCACACGTTCGAGTCTACGTACACGTAACAAAACAAACAAATTAAAGCATCAACAATCAGGTGAACGTGCTTGGTGGTTAAGTGACGATCCTGAAAATGTACCTGAAGGTGTTGAAATCATTCCTGTATCACCAATTGTCAGTCGCAAAAGTAAATCATCAGAAAGTAGTGAATCGAGACCTATTATTAACAAATTAAGACACATCGAATCTGGTGAAAGACCTTGGTGGCTTGATAGCTCGGCTAAAGTGCCTGATGGTGTACAAAAATTACCAGTAGAAACAACAGAATCAAATTCGGATGATTCATCTGAATCATTTGATAAAGTTGAAATTGGTGTGTCTGGAAATGACAGTGGAA
This sequence comes from Anastatus disparis, assembly GCA_017163975.1. Lineage (NCBI taxonomy): Eukaryota > Metazoa > Arthropoda > Insecta > Hymenoptera > Eupelmidae > Anastatus > Anastatus disparis. Next base: position 168,160 of record JAFFSR010000222.1, read on the forward strand.
CTAGAGGTTTGTCAAGGTTTCCACTTGAAGATGAACCTTTGGGCGATCGTGCCAGTCCAGAAGGGGTAGGATTCTATTTGGAATTTCTTTTTATTTTGTAAATATTTCTAAATATTATTTTGACAAGAAGTCATCAACTTTCGTAATTTATCAATATAATAAGATTATTGTTCCTCTTTCGTTGTTGATAGTAAAATTATTGTTCCTTCTCAATTTATCATGTTTATTGTTTATTAAATAAATTTTATTTTCACTAAAAGTTTTTAAAATTTTTAAAAAGTTTCATTTGATTAAAAATCAATACTATTATGGCAATTGAAAAAAATCATTGAATTGTTTATTATATGATTTTAGATTGAAAATCCACCTGCTCCACCGGACAGATATTGTGGTAGAACGTCACCTTATGACAATGTACGTCAATCACCAGCACGAAGATCTTCGGCACCTCGTAAAAGACCAGCAAATCTACCATTGTTCATTGGCAATCATACAAATATTGACGATCTTCTCGGTGATGACGAGGAGCTTAGTCATAGTCCTATGATGCCTAGAAATCAGAAGCCGCGTCAAGAAGGTAAATAAAGAAACAGATGTCCGTTGTTTAGCGGTAATATCAAATTTAAGGTTCAGTTAATTTGAGGATTACTGTAATTTATTAAATTTTCAAATGAAAGACTACTATGAGTTGTCCCTAAGATTAATTTAATGGTATAGGACTTGATGTTTTTCTAATAGTAAATGAATGTGTGAACAGTTTTTGTACACCATTAATTTAAAATTTTTAAATATGTTTGATTTTGTATCTTCAGGAATTAACAATTTCTCTAAATTTTAAACATTATTTTTATTTTTCATTTTTAAAACTGACCTTAATCGATTAAGAGAAATATATAGTTATTGGACCAATGAAATATATGCACTTTAATTCTCAGTATAACTAATTAGGTTAATCTTCCAAATCGCTTTCATAAATTATCGAACTATCAACACGCAAAATTTTAGGGCTGATCGCCAAAAATTCAAGTGAGAAAATTGGTTAACCGTAAAAAAGAAATATATTAATTATTAAAACTTTATAAATAAGATAGAAAACAACATTTAAATTGAACAAAAATAATTTTTTATGAAAATAATATTGCAGACAAATAAATTCAGTAGTTATTACAAAAACATGAATAAATAAAAACATAATAAGATTTTTCAAACGTGAAAAAAAACACAAAAATCTGTAACGAAGCAATCCATTTCTCCAACATTGTCAATACCCCCAGTATTTACAATCTTTGGTTAACAGCTCATTCACTTTAAAAGAAAAGAAACATAATTAAAATAACATTTCGCAAGCTTACATATTAAAAAAAAAAGTATAAGTAAAAGAAAATAATCTCATCCGAACGAGATTTCAATAGGATGTATTTACGAGGTGTAAAAACGAAAGCAATTAATCTAGCAGAAAAATAGCTTTATTTATCGCGAGGAGCTCTTGTGCTTTTGCATATAACATATAGTGCATTACCTATGCAAATCTTTTTATACACGCGTATACAATAGGGGCTTTTATTATAACGCGCTACTTCTCATTTCGAAGAAAAAGAGTATATTCGAAAAATTAAAAAAAAAAAAAAATGGTAAAATGTATAGTGCAAGTTTGCTTGTGCTCTCCTGACGTCACAGTGGCCTTACATACCCTTAAGGCACAATAATCATTGCAAGTCGAAACCTTTACTTACAAAATGATATATATTGGCACGTACCGTGAGTGGTATTGTGCGAAATTAAAAAAAAAGAACAAATCTATCGAGGTTGAGAAGTGAGTCCCGTTAAAAAATAAAGTATTTGTTTTTTTTAATCATAGCTGGATTGCGAAAAAAGTGCGTATATATTTGATGAAATGAAGCGAGAGAAAGGAGGATTTTTGCAAGAGCAGTCAATAAAAAAACTTTGATATAGTATTGACTGATAATCATTGATAGAACTTATTTTTAAAAAAAGTTTGTTTAAAAGACAATTTTGTAATTAAATTTTTTTTAAATATATAATAATCAATAAGATAAATTGAAGAAGCAAACGTAAGATACGATTTTACGTAATTTTCAACAAAATTTTGGATTGATTAAATAATACTAAAAATTATATCTCTTGTCATATTACGCACATTACGAATGATTTAAGATTCAATATAACTAAAATTTTTCATGAAAAATTTTTTTAAATTGTAAACATCTAAGAATAAAAAATCTTTTTATTTCATATTTCAGAAATATTAGATAACAGTAGTGATGAGGAATGCGTCGAAATTGACCCAACGCAAGTTATCATCCATGACAGCACACCACAGATGCCTGTGATCCAACGAAGGCATAGGCAAGTATATAAAATAAATTATTTCAGTAAACTTTTATCTCACAAGCACATATTGATTCGCACTTATTTTGTAATTTTTTTTCTAGTTTTCATTATTTTCTAATAAAATTATTTCAACAATAGAAGTTATTTGTTAATGAAATAATTATTTGTTATTTTATTAAATTTTCGGTTCTCTTTTTGTTTATTTAATTTTATTTCTCTTTTTTTTTTCATAATTTCAATGTTTCGAGTTCGTTTAATTAAAACGAATAAAAATTAATCAAGCTAAAATGCACATGTCCCGCACATTCGCTTTTAAGTTTAATATACAGAAAAAAATATATATAAAACATATTTTTATATTTTTACTTGATTCTTTGCCATTTATTATTTTTTAAAAATATTTTGTTTCCATTTATTTTATTTATTAATTTTAACATTTTATAAAACTTCAGATGCAATGAAATTGCAAAAATTAAAATGGCATTTTAAATAAAACACACTAGAATCATTAGCTTTGATTTTTTTAATAATGATGTTCTCAATATTAACCGAAACTTATACCTTATTTCAATATTAACATTAGATCTTCCAAAAAAAATCTACTTGACCTACTTAAAATTACGTGAACTCGGTAAAAAATCATAATATGTCGAAAATCCTATTCATTCTTTTCAAACAAACATTGAATTTGAATTGCGTAAAGTATATATTATACATTTATTATACAAGAGAGTCAAGTTCTCTCAACACAACGTATTTCTTTTTTTTAAATAAAAATCCTTAAGCAAAAGTTCTTCGGTGTCATCCTGACGAGTGGCATTTATTTATTTTTTCTGCTTTCAGGGACAACGACAGACCTCAACCCGATGGCTACATTCCGGTAAGAGAATTTCTCTTATAAAATTTTCTGTGTGTACATACTTCTTAAATATATACGTATATACGCGCACAGGCATTATTTTCAATGATCGCAAATGTGCGCATGTAAGTAAACCGGTAAGGATATATTAGATGCGCACATGGCTTTCAATGATGTCATAAGTTTCTTTTTACTTTTTTTTTAAATACATAAGTGGATAGGATTGTAGAATTTATATTTATTTTGATTAGAGAATAGAAAATAAATTTTTAAGTATTTTTAACGGAAGTTGTAGAGAAAAGTTGTTGATGTTAAGAGTATTTGAAGAAAGAGGCATTTTGTTTTTCGAGATGATAAATAAATAGTCAATGACAAATGTAGATAAAATAATAAATTTACTATACGAGGAAAACAGTTTATGTAATTTGATAGAATTTTAATTATTGATTTTTCATAGTAAAAAATTGTTTTGTAATAATAAGAAAAGTGATTTTTGAAAATAATGTTATAAAAATATGTTTTGTACGATTGTTAATTAGAATACGTTAATTTAAGATAATGTGTGTTTGAGTGTGAACGCAATGCATATGCACGGTTAGTATGAGTACATTAAACGTATATACGTACCTTTATTTGAAGTTAAATTGATCGATATTGTTTAATTATTTTCGTAAATTAATAATCAAACGATATTGATTAAACTTTCCAAAATAAGGTAAGAATCATAAAAAACAAATATCGTTAGTTTCTCTTATAGCCCTAATCTTAAACTTAGTCATATAAAATAAAATCCGATTTTATAGACATAATGCAAATATTAAACATTGAATAATTCATCATAAAATCACTATTTACACCTGGTAATTACGCTATTGAATATAAATTAAGAGCCATTAAAAGACAAACACACGAGAGAAAAAAAAATCAAGTCATAAAAATACTTCTAATAAAGTAGCAATATCTATGTACATTCTAAACATAATAGAATACGAGCAAACAACATAACCTGCTGTTTATTTTATAGCCACAAAATGCTTTATGGCATTGCGCTTTTCATCATCGTATCCAGTAATTATCGATGTAATATTTTCTCCTCCCCCTCTTTCTCTGGTTTATTTCTTTAAAAAGGAAAAAAAAAATTCTTTTTTTTTTTCTATTAAAGTATGGTATTTTAAAGTCGTTCCCGATAAGTTTATTATCTGTTTATTACCTCGTTTAAGGTTCGAACGTTAAAATAAATACTTTTTTTTTATTATGTCCTTTTTTGTTGTATGAAAAAAAAGGTCGTGCTCGCAGTGTATTTTTAATATATTTAACTTTTAAGGCAAACGGTAAACAATGTGGATTTTTTTGCGACTACTTATATACAAGCAAAGGATTTATTTATTGCAGGTCTTGTACGTAGAAAAATACGCTTGGCTCTTGCAATGCTTCAAGAGAGAAACGTTTGATTTATATAACAGCCAATGGCGTGAAATAATCGATTAAAAACATATTGTTCCAGGCCTGCTCGACAATTAAAGCGAGCGAATGTTTAAGAAAGATGTGCGAGATGCGCCATTTTTATTTTTTTTTTCTTATCTTTTTGCAGTCTCCGTGTCATTTCTTATCCTAGGAATGATGTATGGATAATTTTTTTTTATTATTTATGAGTCTGGATCTTTTCTTTTTATTATGTTTTGGATGAAATTGTGGCCAATTAAGTGTTGGTTTATGAAAGTGTTACTTTGGCCTGGATTTATGAGAGCCTTAGGGATTTTTATTTTTGCAGGAAGGTTGAAGTAGTTTGACCTTTTTTTTATAGACTTGGATAATTTAAGGAAAAAATTAATCTGATTTTATTTGGATATTCTGAGCTCGTCAACTTTAAAGCAAGTTTATTACGTGTAATAATAAATATATAAAATAAATAAAAATTTCAAGTTTTTTAATTAAATCTCAGAGAAATTTATGGGATTGTTGATCCTGTATAAATAGTAATATAAGATTAAGGAAAATTTTTTACGATTTTCTCGATTTATCTAGCCTTTATTTAACACTTGAGACTGTTAACCTTTGCAGTTTAACCCCGTCAAGATATTAGCGTGAATTTTTTTTTCATTGCGAGATTATTGGATTGATCCAGTTTTCTAATAATAAACGTCAAAGCGCGCTAAAAGCCACACGCGTATACCATAAATAATGTTTATAACAATCGTGTAATTACGAATAAAAATTTAGATTATATGTAATATTTTCATATTACGCGTTATTTTTATTAGCGTAATGTTTAAAGAGAAAAATCACGCGTCAAAGGAAGAAACACATAAATTAAAGAATCAATACAGCGATTTTAACGTTGTATACACAAGTTCTCGAAAAGCATGTTAAGCTTTTATGCCATTTGCAAAGAAAGTGCCGATCAAAAAAGAAAGGAAGAAAAATACTTTATTTATACTTCTTATTTTCCTTTATTCTTGTTATATTACTGTGTACATTTTATACTCGAGTAAATGTGTACAGTTATGTAAAGATTTTTTATTTTTTCTTCATCTTTCTTTCTTTCTTTCTTTTCAAATGTTATATGCATGCGTGTGTTCGTGAATTATTCAGTTTTTCTGTGCTCATAAGTGAGAAGAAGAAACGAGATGTTGTAATTTTAAAATCTATGGAAAATACAGACATTGAAAAGCACCGTTTGCTTTTTAAGTTTTATTGAAATAACATTTGTCAATAAAACGAGGTAAATATTTAACGGGTAAGTAATAAATTATGATTACTTTTAAGAAATTATTAAGATCAAATATTTGAATATTGGGCTTTTTTTCAAAAGTTTTTGAATTAATCATTGAGTTATAAATCTAATTGAGGAAGATATTTAAATTTACGACACGTAGCTGTGTACTTATAAAAAATTATAAATTTAACATTTATCACGCGAGGTAAAATTAATTAATAAACATGAATAAATAAAAATATCTAGAGTTCGTCAGTGGCTCAGTTGGTAGAGCGATGGATTCATGATCTCGAGGATCCGAGTTCGAATCCCGTTCTCGGCTGAATTTACAAGTACCACTGTTTGTTACATGTGCCTTGTTCACAAGCACATTGACGATCTCCGTCGCTAATTAGCATTCCAATGATAGCTGAAATACAGCGACGTTAAATAAAATAAATAAATAAAATAACATTATTATTATTATAGAACTATGCAATGGTAAAATAATTTTCAAATTTTTTTTACACGGAATAATTTTATTCATTTTATGTTTTATTAATTGAATACATATGAAACGAAATTATGAATTTCATTTAAGTTCGTGCAACGAGGACGTGCTGAAGTGCGTATTTAAATTAGCTTGAAATTTATAATAATATAAGACTCTATAAACCACGTTCGTGCACTATAAGTACGCCATGTTTATGATGCTTGCTCTTGTCTCTTTAAACTCTTCAAAATGTGGATGCTCCAGATCGACATAATTTTTATTAATTAATAGTATAATAATCGGAAAAAAGTATTAATCGATGTGCTGCGACCCGGATAAAAGATGGCAGTTCTAAGGTCAAAGGACAGAAGCAGTTGGCGCGTGCGGCCAACAACACATTGTAGATTTTCTAAATTATTACAAAAAAACAGGAATTAAAATTAAAACAATTTAATAAAAATACAAGAAGAGAATTGAACAATCAACATTGCCTATGTAAATATATGTGTATTAAGTACATGGACGTGGAAGTAATGGATTTGTAATGTGAATATGTTGTCTTTATTGTATATAATCTATTAATAAATATATTAATTTGAAATCGTATTAACATTAGAGTCTTTCAGTAAATATGAAATAAATATACAAAACTAAATCTTTCAAATTATTTACTTTTTTTAATGAGATATAATTAGCTATTAGATATATTAAATTGGTTTGAAAAGTTCTATAAAAAAAATTTGACGTTAAAATAACGCTGAAAGGATTCTAAAAAAACACACGACAAATGTGCTTTGAATTAAAAACTAGTTCGAAAAGTCAAGTAAAATTGGCTATTATATCAAGTGTATTTAAATTTAGAACTATGTCAGGTCACAAAACTGGCATTAAATTTCGTACGTGTATACTAATATCTGGAGCGTACTCCCCAAACTGTCGAGGATTTTAAAATTCACTAGGTCGTTTAATTCGAGCACACGATTTTAAAGTGAATATAAAAAGGGGGTGTATATTCGTAACATTTAGTCATAGCATAAACGAGTTTCTCGCGACAAAAAATTCAGAACAAAGGAAGTAAAATATTGCGTAAAAAAATCGTATACTTTAATAAACAATCAAAACAAGGATGTATATTTTTCCCTCTTTTAAAAAAAAGAATATTAGATACTGTTGTTTAAAATTTTTGTTTTAGAGTAGCACTATACAGTTGGCTGTTTTTTTTTTAAATGACGAGAAACAAAAGAATGACAGCATCTCTAACTAAAAAAAAAGCTCCGAGAGCTATTCTCTGTTACCTTTCATTTCAATTCACCCTAACGTTTCGCGACTTCCGTTTCGCTGATACAGTCAAAGAGAGTCTGACGCTTCTGACACGCGTCTATTTCGCATGATGTTTTTTTTTTTGTTTTCTAGTTGTATGATGAGGTGCACGTGCAGAGAGAAGTATACATTTTACTGAATGGGATTATTTTAGGCAATGTTTCCAAATTTTAGACAAAAGTTCGGGGGTTCGTCAATTGTGTGGAATTTTTTTCGACGTTTTTTTTAGATGCAACTTTTAGATTTTTTATCTAAAAAAAAAACTACAAAAAAAGTACATTTTGTTTTTTTATGATTTCAATGAGTTACTATTTAATTATTAAATAATCTTTGTAAAAATTTTAATTAGTAAAATCAAGTTAAATTAATTTTACAATACTACTATTTAAAAAAAATTATGATCTTATTCTTGTTACTTTTAAAATAGTCGTCATAACTTTTTTCGGAAGTTAATATTTTAAGACAGTATTTTTTTCAAATACAAAATTCTATAATATTTAGATTTTTTAATAAAACGATAACAAAACTTATTTTCTAAAAGTTTTAAAAAACTTATTTCGTTAGAATAATTTAAAAAATTAATTTTTCAATCTTATCATAACTAGCATAATAAAACAAGCAAAATGATACTTGCAGGCAAAGCCCACTCCACCTTGGAAAAAAAAATTTCAGACAACATCTAGCAACTCTCGACATGAACCCTCCTTGCAAACGATCACAAAATCTCCTGTGCATCTTGCTACTTAAAAAAAAAGGAGAAAAAAAAGCTTTACGTATACAGTTTTACCTTGCTATATAGATATACTCTTCCATTCTTTCGCGTACGTAATATGAAAAAAAAGACGTGAAAGAGCTGCCATAATGTACACGCGCGTCAAACATACTTCGTCACGTGGTTCGTTGTCAATCTCCTTCTTCTTCTTATTCTTCCGTACATAAACCCGAGGATAGATATAGAAGAATTTGTATATGTATACATATACTGCACATACACATGGTAAAAGTAGCTATGCTTCATTCATTGTTAGGAGTGAGAGAGGGAAAAAGACTTAACAATGAGACGAGACGACGACATATAGCTTTTATAGGGTCTATGTCTGGGATAAGAAGAAGTACCTTATGTACCAAAAGCGTACGTGACACGGCAGCTGATTATTTTTTCACCGCACAATTACCGCTCTTTCTCCACCTACGTCGTTCATTTTTTTATTTTTTTGTTTTTCACGTGAAATTTTTCTTTTTTATTTTTTTGCGCAATTCGTTTTTATTTTTCATTTTCAGGCTGAACAAAGAGTTTGGAATCATTAAAAGTTTCTCAGTAATTTATAAACAATTCAGTATGTTAAAGTTTACATTTAATATATTTACATGCGTCATAAATTATTGTTTAATAATGGAATTATAATAAATAATTCAATTACTTCATTATTCATAATGCTATTTATGAATAATTAAGCATTAAATAGTTTGCATTAAAATAAGTAGCTTAAAGATCTATTGAATTAATTTTTTATTTGATCTAAATTTTTAATTATGAAATTTTATTCAAATCATCTTATTATACTTTTTTATATATACTGTTTTAGATAAGTATTTAAAATTCGTATCAATCTATGTCATTTTGAAGTATCAAAGACAGATAACAGTCTATGATCAATAGATAACTTGATGTATCTTTTCAAACATTAATAAATACAGAACTATTGATAAGATATTCATAACAATAATTTTCATGTTTATTTATTATTTCTAAATTGATATAAAATTAATGTCAAATAATGATTATTTGATTAAAATAAATAAATAATAAATGACTTAATATACTAAGAAATCATTAGAAATAAAAAAACTTGATTCTTAGTGTCATTTTTAATATGTCTAGTCAGCAGTCAACGTCTCGACAGGTTCATATTATCTTTTTCTCTCACTCTCTTTTTCTCATTCTCATTGTCATCGCAGCCCTCTCTACTTTTAGTCTCATCCACGGCTTATCCTCCGTGTACAAGCTCTTATCATTCTCTACTCTTATTTTTTCCCCCTTCTGTTCTTTCTTGGTTCTATACAAAAAGTACACGCACACCCCACTCAATGTGTATATTATTTTTTTTCGACGAGTTGAGGAGAATGCCATGATACAAAGACCGCAGTTTGCATTAGGTTCTTCGTGGATCAAGTTTCGAGAAAGTTTTTCGCTTGTGAAAAATATTGAATTATTTGGTTTGTTGCTTTATTTCAATCTCAGACAATTTTGTTTTTGTGCATTGTGAGTTATAAGAAAGTTTGCTTAATTGTACGAAATTGTTTTGTGATTTTTCTCCTTGGTAAGATTGTCCTGTTACACAAAAATATTGAACAGCTTTGCTTACTTTAAAGAATGATTAATTGTATTTTTTAAATTTTGCTGGTTGAATAAGATCGGTCGAGATCATAAATTACTGATAGGATTATGAGAATTTTAAATTGTTTTAACCCATTTGTAATTTTGAATTTGACTATTTTAGTGTTTGGTAAAAAACGATATCGATTTTTTTTGTAATACTTAGTAAATATCAAAAAATTCAGTTAATCTAGTTAAACAAATAATTTAAATAAACATATTGTGACATCCCAATAAATATTTTTAAAATTATTTCTTTTTTATCGAGATTACCCAAACACTGTTATCTATAGTTCAATAAACTATTATCTCATTTAGATTGTATACAAATTTATACATATTGTAAAAAAAAAAAATAAATCTATTCTTATTCTTCCTATCTAATATTTGAGAATAATATATTATTTCAGAAATAGAACTATATCAACATAATAGTGATTTTCTTGATGTAAGTTAACATTAAAACTTTTAAATATATATTTTAAAACTATAAAATTAAAAACAGTAATAATCAGTATTTAATTGATTCGTCAAAATAGGTCGCGATTTATAGAATGTTTACTTTTATCTACAATTACGTTAGTTTATTCAAAAGATTGTTTACCCTGGGTAACTACTCCTCTCGGTAAAGTTATTGGCTATTGTAAAACATCTTATAAAGGCAGACAATATCAAGCGTATGAAGGTATTCCATATGCCAAACCACCCATTGGTGATCTTCGATTTGAGGTTAATTTAAACATTAATGGTGGTGGTCTTAATTAATTTAACTTTTCATTATCTGTAATTATAATTGCTTTGATGGTTAAATTTAGGAGCCGATACCTATCGCTCCCTGGGGAACATTAAACGCTACGATTGCTAGATCAGTTTGCACACAGTATATTGATAGATCTCCAGATGAAAATGGACAACCAGTGACAGAAGGTCGAGTTAGAGGTCAAGAAGACTGTCTGTATTTGAATATCTATGTACCCGTTTTAAAATATCCAAAGAAATTGCCAGTAATATTTTATATTCATGGAGGATCTTTTCAATATGGCAGTGGAGAAAAAGGTGCACAATTCCTCGCTGATAAAGATCTCATAACCGTTACTATCAATTATCGACTTGGAGTTCAAGGTATTGATAATTTTAGGATCTATTTGTAAAGGACATGTGCAATCTGCATTTAAATAATAAATCCTAATCCATAAAAGAATTTTAGAATTTTGTTCTGTCACAGTTTATTTGGTATAACTTAATTAGGTTTTTTGAGTACCGAAGATGAAGTTCTTCCTGGCAATTTGGGCTTAAAAGATCAAAGTCTTGCTCTCCGTTGGACTTTTGAAAATATCGAATATTTCAATGGTAACTCTAAGAAAATAGTTTTGGTTGGCATCAGTGCCGGATCTTCCAGTGTTCAATATCATTACCTGTCACCACTTAGTCGTGGACTCTTTAGCAGTGGCATTGCAATGAGTGGTACAGTTTTTAATCCTTGGGCTTTTACAACTCATGCTGCTGAAAAGGCTAAAAAATTAGGTGCAATATTTAATTGTCCAACTGAAGATTCTCGAATGATGATCGACTGTTTGAAAAAAGCTCCAGCACAATCATTGACTGCTGCAACAAAAGAATTTCAAGTAATGTCTTTTATCAATTATTTATGTCATTGAAATCAAATGAATATACGGTGGAGGTAAAAAATAAGAATTTATTATTTCATGTATGTAATGTGAATGCATATTGTACTTCTCATACTGTATTCATGAAAAATCATTCCTGTTTATTGGGCATTGAATGGTGTATAATTGTGTTAGATTATTCTGTACTTTATGTTATTAATTTTGTGTCATCATTTTGTGGTCATTTTCATTTCTATGTGATCGTTTTTCATCTTCAGAACAATATCATATTCGTGCCATTTTCATAAATAAATATATACATAATAAATAAACGCATGAATATTGATTATTAGTATTTTCAATATATGCCTGAAGCTCCATTTGCACCTGTGATAGAGAAAATTGGTACACGGCCTTTTATTAACAAATCGCCTAAAGAAATTTTGGAAACAAAACAAATATACGATGTGCCTGCTATTTTTGGTACTGTTAGCAACGAAGGATGTGATCCTGCCGCAGGTTACACTGAATCATTGCGCATTAACACACATTTTTCTGAAATAAAGTTAATATTTTAGTTTTATTTATTTAGGATATGTGCCTCATGATAGTATTCTCAAACAAATTGAAGAAAACTGGATGAATATAGCACCACATTTACTGCAATACAATTACACCTTACCACAAAATTTACATCAGGAACTTGCTATTGAAGCAAGAAAGAAATATTTTGGCAATAAAACCATTAATAAAGAGACTGGATCACAATTGATAAAAATGATGACAGATGAACAGTATTTTATTGGAATAGAGGAAGGCGTTAGATTGCATGCTAATGCATCCAAAAGTCCAATTTACTTTTACTTTTATTCGTTTCGTGGATTTCAAAGCAACAGCGATCGCATAAGTCACACAACAAATAATTACGGTATTTACACATTAAGACGACACTCGCTTGTTTTTATTTTTACACTGTATCATTTAATATTATTTAATAATTATTATTCTTATCTTTGATAAGGAGCTTGTCATTGTGACGATCTATTGCACGTAATTGGTAATACTGCTATAGATCAAACCAAAACAAATGAAGATTTTGATATGACAACCTTTTTAATGGGCATGTGGGAATCTATAGCATATAATGGGTTGGTATATAACAGCGTACAAAAAAAATTATAAGTTTTTAAAGTATAATTGAATATATTTTTTAGAGTGCCTGAGGTTGGCGTCGAATGGGATCCAGTAGATTCATTAGATCCAAAATTAAAATATTTACATATTTATGAACCAGGAAATTATAGCATGTCAGATAATTCTAATTTAGGCGAAAAAAATTTTTGGAAAAAATATTTGTTAAAATAAATATTTATAATGCCTCTATTTTATTTAAAATATAAAATTTAAAGGCTGGAAATTCTAAAATATTGAGAATCAAATAAAATTCTTTAGAAATTTGAAATTTTTTTACATTTTATTACTTTTGTTTGCAATTCAATGTTTGTGATAAAATTTGAGAACAAATTTACTTTTTCAGTGTCGTTATTATATAATGAATCAATTAATATTATGAATGTATTACTCTTTTTATTCTATAAAGCTGAAATTTATGAAATTCTTTGATTATTTCTATAAATTTTAAACATAATATAATAATTCATTCTCATCGGGAATTTTCAGAATCCAAATTTTAATTTTAAACTAACATTTGTATCTGAATCTAAATTTAACATACACGTGGAAGTCTTTTATCTCAAATAAAGATAAACAAAAGTATAGTAATTGCTATTTGAAATAATTCACTTGCAAATCGTATTCAATATTAAAGTTTACACTTTTAATCAAAACAAAATTAATTGTCAAAGAAAAAAGTAAGGTTTTAATTTTATAATTTTTGATAGAAAAAAATAATATTTAATAAAGCCTTTTATATAAATAATATATAAATCTTCAAATTTTAATTCTTTAAAATTTCGTATAAATATTTTGATCAGTTATATTTATTATTTTAAATTTTATTTTATGTTCTGAATTTCAATTTTCTGTGTTGTTCATTTATTTAAGATTAGAAATAATGCTTTAAATACAAAAATAGCTCTACGCGTAGCTCTCCCCTCTCAAAAAATTTCATAAGATAATTTAAATGGAGAGTAATAACATTATTTAAAAAAAAATTCATATATACGCATACATAAATTTGCGTATGTATGTCACTGATAAGTTTAAGAACATGATTATTCTTTTCATTCATATCAAAGTAAAATCATTCGCATTGAAAAAGACGCGTTGACGAGTAACATCGTGATTTTTTTCACAAGTGATCTAAACGTTTTTCAATGTAAGTTAAAACTTGTAAATTTTTTTAAATTTTAAATAATACAATTTCCAAAATATACAATTATACAACTAATTTTTTATAGTTTAAAATAATATTGTGCAATAAATATTAACTTAATTCATTCACTTAGGTCGCAATTAAAAGTACTAGTGTTATTAGTAATTTTTACATTCGTCAATGCAATAGACGATGAGCTTATCGTGACGACACCTTTAGGCAAGGTGATCGGTTACTACAAAATTTCTCATAACGGAAGAAGATATAAAGCATATGAAGGTATTCCGTATGCTGAACCACCGATAGAAAATCTTCGATTTGAGGTTAATTTGTTATTGAATTATATTAGGATAATTTTTAATACACGTCACAATCTTTGTTTATTTATAAATATTTAAAAATTAAATTTAGGAACCGATACCGATTGCTCCATGGCATTTGTTAAATGCTACTTTTATTAAATCCGTGTGTGCTCAATATATAGATGAACCTCCAGATGAAAATGGTCAAAAAGTGATTAAAGGTCGTGTTAAAGGTCAAGACGACTGTTTGTATCTAAACATTTATGTTCCTGTTTTGGAAAAAAATGTTAAGAAGAAATTACCAGTGCTATTTTTTATTCATGGAGGATCTTTTCAATACGGTAGTGGAAATAAAGGCCCTCAGTACATTCTTGACAGAAATGTCATATTTTTAACAATCAATTATCGTCTTGGAATTCAAGGTATATTATATCAAAAAATCAAAAATAGTATTAAAAAAGTGTAATTTAATGATATTGATGCATTAGTGGTTGTTCACTAAATATTAATTAACCAGGTTTCCTTAGTACTGAGGATGAAGTTCTTCCTGGGAATTTGGGTTTAAAAGATCAAAGTTTAGCCCTACGCTGGGTTTCCAACAATATTGAATATTTTTGTGGAGACTCTAAACGAATAACAATAGTTGGATTCAGTGCTGGGTCTTCGAGTGTTCAATATCACTATTTATCACCATTGAGCCGAGGGCTGTTTAGTAATGGCATAGCTATTGGTGGCAGTGTTTTCAATCCATGGGGTTTCGCGAAGAGTGCAAAAGAAAAAGCTAAGAAATTAGGTGCCATATTCAAATGTCCTACTGGTGATTCTCGCAAAATGATTGACTGTTTGAAAAAAGTACCAGCTCAATCTTTAGCTGGTGCCATAAAAAAGTTCCAAGTAATTTTTATCATTTTAATAAACACAGGCTTTATTCTTTCGTGATTAATTTTTATGTATTTGCCGGTTTATATTATCGTTTGGAACAAGGAAAAAATTAATTTGCTGTTGTGATTTGAGAAGATATTATCTCGTGTTATATCTCTTTTAAGAGCAAGATAGCTGCTTTTAAAACTGATAAAACATGAGAATGCGTTTTTTTTCATGAATAATATTAAAAATTTATTTGCCATGGTGACCCTGCGTATGCAGTCCTAGACTATATACGCAGGCAGTTTTACCACTTGAGGGTGCTGCTAGCTTAACGTTTCATTAAATTAATGAAAATTTATTTTAGCAATTCTAAGGTCGAAATAACTACATTATGAACTAAAAAAGTTTAACTATTATATTTTGTACTGTAATCCCCAGAGTTTTTATTACATGCCTGAGGCTCCATTCGCACCTGTTGTTGAAAGATTCGGAAAAAATCCTTTTATCAATAGATCACCTGAAGAAATTTTTGAAGCTAAAGCTATAAATGATGTACCTATTGTTTTTACTACGGTTATCAACGAGGGAGGTGATCCTGCAGCAGGTCTTATTCTTTTTCTACACGTTGCAATTTAAATCTTTTCTTGAATGTTTTAATATTTATATTTTATTTAGGATACGTATCTCACGATAACATTCTTAAAGATCTTAATGATAACTGGATAGATATAGCGCCACATTTATTGCAGTATAATTATACATTACCTCGATATTTACATAAAAAGCTTGCCATTGCAGCAAGGAAAGAATATTTTGGGAATCAAACAATTGATAAAAGAACTGGATCCCAATTAATACAAATGCTAACTGATAAACATTATCATGTGGGTATTGAAAGGGCCGTAAGATTACATGCTAAAGCATCTAAGAGTCTAGTTTATTTTTACCTTTATTCGCGTAAAGGATCTCAAAGTTATAGTGATCATCTTAGTCATACGAAAAATAATTACGGTAAAAATATAAATCATTAAATTAGAGCTCCTTCGGAAGCAAAATACAATTTATTGAATAAAAACCATACATTTTTTTTTATCGATTAGGAGTTATACATTGCGATGATGTATATCTTGTTCTTGGAAATCCATATATTAATGCAAGCAACACCCCAGACGATTTAAAGATGTCAAATTTTTTGTTGGATATCTGGGAGTCTGTAGCATACACTGGGTTTGTAAATATTAAATTATAAACGTTTTAACAAAAGGAAAATAATATTTATGAATTATCTTTTTAGAGTTCCTAAAATTGATGTTGAATGGAAACCTGTTAATGTAGACGATACAGAACTTAGATATTTACTTATTAAGGAAATAGGTGAATACAAAATGTCAGCAACTTCTAATTTTGGCAACAAAATGTTTTGGCGACAATATTTAAAAAACTAATTTTTTTTTATCAAAATAAAGAATATCATAAATTTTGTATGATTTTGACATTTGCGTACAATTTAGATGAATTAAATAAAATTTGTGTTTAAAATAACAATAAACGATATGGAAATTTGCTAATTAAACTTTTAACGCAATAATGTATGAATATATATTTTCTATACAACAAATAAACAACATATTATTACAAAATTTTTTACGATGTATTTACTTATAAAAATTACAAATTTTGATAATAATTTTGTAAATTTATATAAACTTCAATGAACTAATAGACTACGCTTATCTACAGCCATTAAACTAAAAACTTGATCTCGGTCAAAAGTTTTTCACCCTCATCAAAACATACATTATTCTAATCAAAATCATGATTTTTGCCATTCTAATCTCAAAATTGCAACTTCGTTGCTCTTTTTTGCCTCTCATGGCAAAAAATACGATTTGCAACTGGTATGAAAAGGTTTTTTACGAAACTCGTTACGACCCTCGCCTTCAGCTCGAGCTGTAAACCTCTCATTTCGTAAATAAAGCCTTTTCAGACCCGTTACAAAATGTACTATTTCCAAATTTTACATGTATAATTACAACAAAGTTGTGAGCATTCTTTGTATTTCTTGCTGATATTTTGCAGTTTAAAAACATAAAGTTTATTTTATTTCGCAAACATATTAAATTCAGCAATCCTGACACAAAAATCGATAGATCGCGTTCGATAAAACATATTTTAAATAGTTTCTTTGTATAATTTTATACGGTTGTTTATTTGCCATGAGAATATTTATTTATTATAATCATTCAACATTTATTTATCAATAAAATAGTTCAGATGCTTAACTTTATTTTTTTCTAAATTTTAGAAGTAAATTATAATTTTGTATTTTAGCCATTAAAAATTTTGACCATTTACTGACATACAAGATCATTTATTAGCTACTAAAATCCTTTTTTTACAAATATTGAAGATTATCCATTTATTTCAAATTCCTAGGGTTATAGCTAACAATTTTCAATATGTTTCTCTTTTAAACGAGGAAAAGATCAAATCTTTCATCAATATCGAAGGAGTTATGTGATTATCAAATTAGAATTCGTTTCAATCTAGAATGTTTCTAATTTAAATTATAGTGTTAAAAATTTTAACGAATATGTAATAAAATGTACAATTTGGTAATCAAAGTCCACATCAAGATGATCAGAGAACTGTATTTAGTAAGCGTCAACGCACATGTGTCACAAAAGATAAAACAAATCACTTTCAAATTTAAGTGATGATTCAAATCTAATGAACATAATTTATGTATAGCTCTTGAAAGATATCGAAAAGAATTGTGTATATATTTAGAAAATACCTCTTTTGAATAAAAGTACATTTAGATGAATAAGACGGTATTTTGCATAGGACGTTTAAAATTTGAGTTTTACTTAAAAGCCCAGTTTTCCTATTATCTATAAAAATTAATTATGTAAGAATATTAGTATTCTTATATTGCTCAAATAATTAGTTTCATATCAACAAAGGAAGTCCACTTTTCTAGTATACTTACATTCTTATCTTTTTAAATATTTTAAATATCATCGTCTTTCGGTAATTAAACAGCATTGAGGAAAATATACTTATAAATATCGTATAAAGTAGTTTTTCAAACTCAGATACCTACTCATACATTGTTTATTAAAATTTAAATACATATGTATAATATATTCATGCACATGTATGTGTAAAAATTACATAATTTGCTGATAATTCAAATTAAGAACTTGACATTTCCTGCATTTTTCGATTTATCATACCGACTTCAAACGTGAGACAGATCTTATTAGCGTACGACATTATTATTTATGTTCACCTGTTTATCACTTTCGTTTCCTGATGTAAGTTCCAAAGTTCTAAATAATTTTATATCAAAATTGACTATTTTTATCATAGAATAAGCATAAAATATTTGCAAACAAGTCTTGTTATCGTGTGTAATAAATATTAACTTAATTAATTTCCATAGGTTTTTATTAAAAGTGCTAGTGTTGTTGGTCACCTATACATTCGTCCATTCAGTAGACTATACACCATTAGTGAGAACACATGATGGCTTTGTTTTCGGTTATTACAAAACTTCTTTTAAAGGAAGAAATTATACAGCATATGAAGGTATTCCTTATGCTCAAGCACCAACGGGAAATCATCGATTTGAGGTTAATTTATCATCAAACCATATAAATTATTTCCACAATTATTCAAGTATTGAAAATTCTAAAATAAAATTTAGGAACCCATACCAATACGCCCATGGATTTTGTTAAACGCTACCTCTTATAAACCCAAGTGTGCACAATACGGCGATATTCCACCAGATGAAAATGGACAGTATGAAACAAAAAATAGAATTACAGGCGAAGATGACTGTTTATATTTGAACATTTATACGCCAGTTTTGGAAGGAAGAAATAAAAAAAAACTGCCAGTAATCTTTTTTATTCATGGAGGATCTTACCAGTTCGGTAGTGCACATGATGCATTACCTACGTTCATTATGGATAGAAATGTTACATATGTATCAATTAATTATAGACTTGGAGTCCAAGGTATGCAAGACATAAAAAAGTAAAGGTTTATTATTAATAACCTTATCTTAAAGTTTTATTAGGATAAAAACTCTTTATGTATCAATATTAATTACATAATTAACCAGGTTTTCTTAGCACTGAAGATGAAGTTCTTCCTGGAAATTTAGGCTTAAAAGATCAAAATGTGGCCCTTCGCTGGGTTTCGAACAATATTGAACATTTTGGTGGCGATCCAAAACAAATAACAATAGTTGGATTTAGTGCTGGTTCTTCTAGTGTTCAATATCATTATTTATCACCAATGAGCCGTGGGCTGTTTAGAAGTGGTATAGCTATCAGTGGTACTGTTTTTAATCCATGGGGTTTTGCAAAAGGTGCCAGACAAAAAGCTAAAAAATTAGGTGCTATATTTGATTGCCCAACTGATAATTCAAGGAAAATGATCGATTGTTTGAAAAAAGTACCAGCTCAGAAATTAGCTGGTGCCACCATAGAGTTCCAAGTAAATCTCATTATTTCTACGCACATGAAGAAAAAAAGTAAGCAACTTTTATACATTAGTAAAGCAAATATTGCTTACCTTATATAATAGAGTGCTTTCAACAATAACAGGTGATATGTATTACAGAAATTTCTGCTTGCAAGTAAAAAATTGATATATATCCTCTCAGTATCTCTAATGGAAAAAAAATTTTTAAACTAATATTTAACAATTAATTTTTATTGCTTCATTTAAAAAAAAATATGAAAAACTGAATGAAACTATCGATATATATTCTTGAGATATCAGCAGATATTACTTAAAAGTAAAGAGACTTGCTCTTATTTTGTAGAAAGCAATATTTGTTTGTAAACCTATAGCGGCATTAACTTACTTTTTTTCTCCGTGAATACCAATGGCATATTTCATAAATAAATACGTGCTTCGTTCATCAATGTTTTCGATGGATTCGATCATGCAAAAAGGGGTTATTTTGTATAATGATTTAATAGTGTGACTTTGAAAATAACATTTATTAAAATGTTATTTTCGAAGTCTTCTAAAACTTTATTTTATATAAGTTTGCAACGTAGCAATACAGTGTTGTGCTTCGTCGATTCATTAATGAATTCGAGATATGATCATTATCTGCTTAATTTCACAAACAATTTAGTAGTCGCCTTATCAAGCATAATTGTATCGAGCAACGCATAAAGTAGACCATCCACCCACTTTTTCGTGACAAGGACATCCACAACAAATAGTATCGTTCTCCCACCACATAACGCGCTGTAAATATAAACCTATT
The DNA here is from genome assembly GCA_017163975.1 of Anastatus disparis. Lineage (NCBI taxonomy): Eukaryota > Metazoa > Arthropoda > Insecta > Hymenoptera > Eupelmidae > Anastatus > Anastatus disparis. The sequence goes on from JAFFSR010000222.1 coordinate 188,666, forward strand.
AATCACGTGTTAATGCATATATATTCAGTTATCAACATGCAAGCTGTATATAAAAGCGTATTTCGTATATATATATATATATATATATATATATATCTTAATTTGCGCTCAAAAGTTTTTGACTTTACTGTTGTATGTTGGAAGAAACAGTAGACATTTGCAATATTGGTGTAGCATTGATCTCAAAAGTTGGGTCATTATGATATTAACGTAATAATTATACTATGCCACCATTCTTGGTATCATTGAAGTACGAGATACCTTTTGGTATAATAAGAAAAAAACCTACATCGCCGGTTTTTAAAACTTCGTTGGTGGCGACATGATAAGTGCCTATTCACTAGTAATCTGATTTTCAATGCTATTAGTTCAAAATAAAGAAAACATCTTATCCGAGATAGCTTCTTTTTAAAATAAGTAAACGGGATTTCATTTTCTAGTTTTCAAGTGATATATTTGCCAAGTCATCTGAGTCTTATTTTTTCCAAAGATATTATGTATTTTTCATTGTAACTATCACATATTTATAACTATTGTTTTTATCATAATTATTAGCCATTCCAATACGAGCCTGAGGCTCCATTTGCACCAGTTGTTGAAAAAGCTGGCAAAAATCCTTTTATCAGCGTCTCACCCGAGGAACTTTTAAGATCGAAAGCTGTATACAATGCCCCTATTGTTTATACAACAGTTCTCAACGAGGGAGGCGATCCTTCTGCAGGTTTTATTCTATCTCTAAATACCTCTTTACGTTAAAATCCAAATCTTCTTCCCAATGTTTTAATATTTGTATTTTATTTAGCATATATACCTCACGATAACATTATGAAAGATCTTAATGATAACTGGATAGATATTGCACCACATTTATTGCAGTATAATTACACTCTGCCATTAAATTTGCATGAAGAACTCGCTATTGCCTCGAGGGAAGAATATTTTGGCAATGAAACAATCGATGAATCTACTGGAACACAATTGACAAAAATATTAACTGATAAACATTTTCATATGGATATAGGAAAAGCTGTAAAATTACACGCTAGAGCAACTAAAAGCCCAGTTTATTTTTACATTTTCACGCGTAGAGGGTCACAAAGCTTCACCGAATTCCTAAGTCATACGAAAAATAATTATGGTGATAATATAAATTATTTAGTAATTAAAGCTTGAACGAAGTCGAAATACATTTATTGAAAAATAAAATAATTCCATTTTTTTTCTTATTGATTAGGGGTTGTACATTCTGACGATTATAATCTTGTGGTTGGAAATCCACTTATATATGCTAACAATACTCCAGCAGATTACAAGATGTCGAATTTCTTAACGGATATATGGGAGTCTGTAGCATATAATAGGTTTGTAAATGCCAGTATATGAAAAACTTAATACATAGTAAATGAAAATTTATAAAATATATGTTTTTAGGGTTCCTAAAATTAGTGTTAAATGGGATCCTGTTGATCCAAACGGCGAAAAACTTAATTATTTGCATATTGCAGATGTTGACGATTACAGCATGTCAGAAGTTTCTAATTTTGGCAACATAAAGTTTTGGTCCAAATATTTAAAAAATTAATTTTGTGTATCATGAAAAGAAATACATAAATTAATAATAAAACAGAGAGAAAATGATGGTTATTATTACTGGCAGTTGTAAGACGTTGTAAATATTTAGGTTATTTTATAAATATATCTTTTTAAATATTATTTATGAATACATTAATAGAATTTAAAATTTAAAAAATGATCTTTACCGTAAGAGCAATAATTATTACAGTACTTCACTGAAAAATTTTGTAGAAAAATTAATCCTGGTGTAATACATATATAAATAGAAAATTTTAAATTAATCAGGCAAGAAATTTAGTTCAATGGAATAGAGATATAAAATTTAAGAATATTAATTCTGGTATCTGAATTTTTTTTACAATCAAGTGGTTTATCATAATTAACTATTAAACGTGAGAAATGAATGATTGGTTTCCAATTCAAGATGAAAAGACATATTTTTAATACGATTGCATTTATAAACATTGAGTTATAAACATTTTGTAATAATATCTTAAAAGATTATAAATTTATCAAAGATGTATATTTTTCTTGAACGAAACGATGAATATTTTTGTTACAGAAAATGTACTTAACTATAAATAAAATTAGTTATCAATTGATTTTCTGCATATTATTTTATCCAGAAATTTTCTTGATTCAAATAAGCTTTTGATGATAAAATTATAAAAAAACAGAATTAAATTTTAGAAAATTTCTTTGATACCACTCCGGACCCCTACTACTTCCACCCACATTATACCATCCGGCTTTTCTCACTCAACTTCTGACGAAATAAAATTTTATTCATTATTATATTAAGTAAAGACATTTACAAAGCTTTGGTAGCTAATTTTTTTAATTATGTTAATTCATTTTTAATACGTATTTTTGACTATGAATATGTATTATACTCTTATTGTCAACTTAAATTTCCTGTGATATTGTTTTATTCATAGTTTATCTGATAAATTTATGTTACCCTCAGTATATTTCTCTTTTAAATATTGATGTATACGAAAAAAGCATAAGTTTAATTAGATCTTTTTTGCATTAATGAAAAAAGAATTACAATTATCAGATCTTAGATTATCTTGAAATTCTGTAAGTTTTCATTTCTTCAATATATTATAATTTGTTTCAACTTCGAATATTTCAAATTTAAAATATGATGTTAAAAATTCCAATGAATATGCGATTAAATGTACAATTCGCTAATTAAAGTCCGTATTAACACTGTTTGAAAATTGTAATTAGCAAATGGAAATGCACAGTTATCACAAAAGATGAAGTGGTGCTCTGAATTTAAAAATCACAATCTATGTATAACTCTTGGTAAATAAATAGTACATTGTGTTACAAGGGAGCCAAATAGGTGTTCACCGAAGAGTGTCCCCTGAACACAGCGAGGGCGCCAAAATCGCATGAGTCGACTAATACCAACGAAGATAGACACTTATAGAAGCGTACTTCTGGGTTAAATTTTTCGTCCGATACGCTGGGTAACACTTTAACATTGTTTGTATATCTATGCATATGAAAAATTTGATATATATAGATATAAAAATACATGGGATCTAGTGGCGCCCTCAGTAGCTGGGTAACTCATTTTTGGCAGAAATTTCCCATTTAAGAGTACGCTTCTATAAGCGTCTATATTCGTTGCTAATACCTATCTCGCGTTGCGCATCTCACATGAAGAGCGTCAAAAATATTATTCTTAATTTTATGTAATACATAATACTAATAATACATATAATACTAAATATACACATAATACTAAACAATAAAATAAATAATATTTTTATAGGATAAAATTTTCCATTTTATTTAAAAGTTATAAATTTCTTATAATACGTTAGAAACCCTGGTAGAAAAATCACCATGATGTCACCATAATATGGTAAATTAGCATGTGAAAATACTACACTATGGCGTCATTATGGTGATTTTTCTACCAGGGAAATTAATTAAAATTTGATTGATTCAACTATAACATTTTTCACGGAATTAGTCCACTGTTACTTGTATAATTCAGAGAATTCGCAATTCAGGGTTAAGCACTTGGCTTATAAATAAGGATATAAAAGTGTGTTCGATGAGATATGAAAGGTACTAAATATTAAATAGATAATACTAAAACATATCGATACTAAATAGATTAAAAGCGGCTTTTCATATATGTGAACTTTTTCGAGGAATTTGTCCACTCCTGACTTGTGATTCGGGGATTTTGCCATTCGCAGAATTCACAATTCGAAGTGAAGCACTTACTTAACTAATATATAAGAAAACTGGGTTGCAGCATCGGGTTACGTTATCGAGTCTATTAGAAATTCGAATTCATTTTCCTCCCAAGGGCGGCAAAGAGGTATTTTGCTCCCTCGCAACAGCCGGTAATAGTACATTGTGCAACAAGGGAGCAAAATAGGTGTTTGCCGACGAGTGCGTGTTTGTCGCTCGAGCGTAGCGAGAGCGACAAATCGCACGAGTCGACAAACACCTATATGCTCCCGCGTTGCGCATACTATTTTCTCACGCGAAGAGCATCAAAAATATTATTTTTCTAACAAGTGCGCAAAATTCTAAGAATGACAAACTTGCGTCTGTGATAGCATGTACAATCTTGTTCGAAGGCTATCAAGATCGTAAGAGGTAGTCGAGGTCGGGGCGCAGGACGGGGTCCAGGGGCGGAGCCCCTGCCGGGGGGGTTCGGAGGGCAGCGCCCCCCCGCCTCCAAAAAAATAAATAATATTACTAATATAAAAATAAAATTAATAAAACCATTAACGGCAGGCCAGAGTAGAATCTGATATTGACCGAGTAACAATTGAGTTGTTTGTTATTTACTCAAGTATTAATCGGTGTATCTTCAAATTAAAAGTTGAGCGCAATAGATATTATTATTATGAACATCTATGCACAAGAAAAAAAAAATCTACCGTTTTGTTTTTGAGAAAAGTAAGTAACGCCAAAGTGAAAGTTTATGTTTCTAATATTTTCGCGTTACTTACTTTTCTCAAAAACAAAGCGATAGATTTTTTTCTTCTTGTGCATAAATATTTGTAATAATAATTTCTATTGCGCTCAGCTTTTAATTTGCAGATTCACCGTTTAATACTTGAGTAAATAACAAAAATCTCAGTTAGACAAGGACAGCGAATCCGGCCTGCTCTTAAATTAAAATTCCATGAAAATAAATTATATTTTTATGGGATAAAATTTTCCGTTTTATTTCAATACTATATATATATTTTTCTTATAATACATTAAAAATTAAATTAAATTTTGATTTATTCAAATTTAACATTTTTCGCAGAAATCGTCCATCGCTAACTTGTAATTCCGAGAATTTACGATTCGGCGTTGAATACTTGGCTGATATTATAAGGATATGAAAATGTCTTCGATGCAACGTGCAAGATTAAATATTACATAAATAATACTCGAAAAAATCAATGCTAAATAGACTGAAAGTTGCTGCTGATATATGTGAACTTTTTCGAGGAATTTGTTCACCCCTGACTTGTAATTCGGGGAATTTACAATTCGCAGAATTGACCATTCTAAGTGAAGCACTTAACTGATGTATAAAAAGCATCGAGTTACACACACTGACTGATGTATAAAAATATCGGGTTACATTATCGAGCCTGTTAAAAGTTTGAATTCATTTTGCTCCCTAGGGAGGCAAAGAGGTATTTTGCTCCCTCACAACAGCTGGTCAAAATAGTATTTTGCGCTCTGAGTGCGAGAAAAATATTATTTTGCGCTCTCAGTGCGAGAAAAAAAATTGTGTATGTATTCTTAATTCTTACAAATGAAAGTAGGTTTAAATAAAGACTAAATTTTACATAAGACACTTAGAATTAAACCTTATTCAAAAGTTCAGATTTCCTATTATATTTAAAAATTCTTTAAACTTTAGTACTTTTATATTATTTTGTTTAAAATAAAAAATAAATATTTTTTCTAAATAATTCTTTTAAAAAGCCACGCTACAGTAAATTTTCTTTTTTTACAAGTTTTATATAGATAATGCAAAGGTCTATTTTTTTAATAGGCTTACACTTTTATCTTTTTTAAATTATTAAAATATTGTTGTCTGACAATAATTAAACATTATCGAAAAAATATACTTATCGTGTAAGATAGTTTTTTAAACTTAAATACATACTCATACATTGTCGACTGAAATTTAAATACACATAAATTAGCTTGCTGATAAGTCAAAGAAAAAGAACATTACATGTATATTTCGATTTAGCATACCTACTGCAAATGTAAAACAAATCTTGTTAGGGTATAACATTATTATTTACCATCATCTGTTAATCACCATCGTTTCCTTATGTAAGTTCCAAATTTCTAATATTAATATTCATAAATTAAATAAAAATTTTTAGTATGAAAATTCACTATTATAAAACAAATATAAAATATTTGCAAATAATCTGCAAGTCTTGTAATCGTGAGTAATAAATATTAACTTGATTGATTTGCATAGGTTTTTATTAAAACTGCTAGTGTTGTTAGTCACCTTTACATTCGTCTATTCAGTGGAATATACGCCATTAGTCAACACACATGATGGCTTAGTTTTCGGTCACTACAAAACTTCTTTCAATGGAAGAAAATATGCAGCATATGAAGGTATTCCTTATGCTAAAGCACCAAAGGGAGATCGTCGATTTGAGGTTAATTAATAACCAAATCACATAAAAATCATTTTTGTTTCTACATAAAAATTGATTATTAATATTAAAAATAAAACTTAGGAACCCATATCAATTAGCCCATGGCTTTTGTTAAATGCTACTTCCTATAAATCCGCGTGCGCACAATACATCGATGTTCCACCAGATGAAAATGGTCAATATGAAACAGAAGGTCGTATTGATGGCGAAGATGACTGTTTATATTTGAACATTTATACGCCAGTTTTGGAAGGAAGAAATAAAAAAAAACTGCCAGTAATCTTCTTTATTCACGGAGGATCTTATCAGTACGGTAGTGCACATGATGCATTACCTACGTACATTATGGATAGAAATATTACATATGTATCAATTAATTATAGACTTGGAATTCAAGGTATGCAAGACATAAAAAAGTAAAGGTTTATTATTAATAAACCTTGGAGTTTTATTATTAAAACACGCTGTAATATTTTATTATATGATTATAATGAACATTTTTTATGCATCAATATTAACCTTATAATAATTGGCCAGGTTTTCTTAGCACTGAAGATGAAGTTCTTCCTGGAAACTTAGGTTTAAAAGATCAAAGTTTGGCCCTTCGCTGGGTTTCGAACAATATTGAACATTTCGGTAGTGATCCTAAACGAATAACAATAGTTGGATTCAGTGCTGGTTCTTCTAGTATTCAATATCACTATTTATCACCCATGAGTCGTGGGCTGTTTCAAAGTGGTATAGCTGTCAGTGGCACTGTTTTTAATCCATGGGGCTTCACGAAGAGTGCAAAAGATAAAGCTAAGCAATTAGGTGCCATATTTGATTGCCCAACTGATGACTCAAGAAAAATGATCGATTGTTTGAAAAAAGTACCAGCTCAGACATTAGCTGGTGCCACCAAAGAGTTCCAAGTAAATATTATTATTTTTATGTACACGAACAAAAAAAATCCGCAGCTTTTATTCAATACACGGAGAGAGGATTACATTGTAAAACACGTTATGAGCATTATAAATGACGCTGTAAAGTCGTGCTATTACGTTCAGAAGGTACGCTCGATATCCCGATACGTGCAACGTGCTGAACGGCGAAGACAAATATAATACCAATGACGCAAACGTTGCTAGGTTCTTAAGGCTTCTTACTTCGTAAATCAAGCTGATCACATTGCGTGTGGTTTATTTTCTCGGTATAAGAGAATGCACATTTTTTACGTTGGGTGCTGAACTATGAAATCCTCTCTTCGTATAGTGAGGCAAATATTGCTTATTTCGATTAGTATAACTCTTTCAGCAATGAAACCTGATTTGCTACAGCAATTCCACAAGCGGTAGTTTGACTTAATATTTGCCAAGTCAAATGAATCTTATTTTCTTCACAGACATTATGTATTTGTCGTTATAATTATTAAATTCCTACAACTTTTTATGTTTTTATCAATAGTATTTCCAATACATGCCTGAAGCTCCATTTGCGCCTATCGTCGAAAAAGCCGGCAAAAATCCTTTTATTTCCACATCACCAGAGACACTTTTAAAACAGAAAAAGGTATATAATGTACCTATTGTTTATACAACAGTTCTCAACGAGGGAGGTGATCCTGCTGCAGGTTTTATTCTTTCTCTAAATACCTCCTTACGTTAAAATCCAAATATTTTCACCAATATTTCAATATTTGTATTTTATTTAGCATATCTACCTCACGATAACATTCTCAAAGACCTTAACGATAACTGGATCGATATAGCACCACATTTATTGCAGTATAATTATACATTACCACAAAATTTACATAAAAAGCTTGCCATTGCAGCAAGGAAAGAATATTTTGGCAATGAAACAATTGATAAATCTACTGGAACTCAAGTGGAACAAATGTTAACTGATAAACATTATCATATGGATATAGGAAAAGCTGTAAAATTGCACGCTAGAGCAACTAAAAGCCCAGTTTATTTCTATATCTACACACGCAGAGGATCACAAAGTTATACTGAATACCTAAGTCATACGAAAAATAATTATGGTGATAATATAAATTAATTAACAAAGCCGAAATTAATTTGTTAAAAAATAAAGTCGTTTATTTTTTTTCCTCGTTGATTAGGAGTGATACATTCTGACGACTATAATCTTGTGGTTGGAAATCCGATTGTATACGCTAACAATACTCCAGCAGATTATGAGATGTCGAATTTTTTAACGGATATATGGGAGTCCGTAGCATACAATGGGTTTGTAAATGCTAATATATGAAAATTAAAGAATATTAACTAAAAATTAATAAAATATGGTTTTCTAGGGTTCCTAAAATTGATGTTGAATGGGATCCTGTTGATCCGAACGGAGAGAAACTTAATTATTTACATATTGCAGATGTTGGCAATTACAGTATGTCAGAAGTATCTAATTTTGGTAACATAAAGTTTTGGTCCAAATATTTAAGAAATTAATTTTATGTATCATTAAGAAAATACATAAGTTAATTCATATGTAGAAAGAATTTTTATAGCACACTGTGTCCTAAATCCGCATTTAGACACACAGTTGCCTGTGAACTAAGTAACCTATTATTGCACACCATGTTCGGCAAACTTCATGCTATACAGTAAAGAGTTACTATTAATTTTCATGAGAAATCTGTGGTTATTGACAATTGCGAGTCTTCCGAGCGAACCTTTATATCAGTCAGATCTCTACCTCAGGCCGAAATCTGCTCTAACATAACCCAGAGGGGCTATTCAAGTAGCGATACATATGTATGTATCGCGACGATATGTATGGGGAAGAGAATAAAAAGTATGCGCGCGCATACATACAGTGTGATACATACATATGTATCACTGCTTGAATAGCCCCTCAGTAATCGAAAATTGTTTTCGGTGTTTATGTCACATTCCGTTGGTTTAAACACCGAAAACATTTATCTTTTACTTATACACACATTGTTGATAAAGAAAAAACACCTAATCGATCGACGAAGTTACATAGGCAGCGGTCACCCATCCAAGTACCCGACAAGAAAAATATTAAGGATGCCCTACAAAATTGTAAGGACCCCACAGGGCATCCTTACAGGGGCGCTACTTGGCTTGTAATGGGGCGCTTCTGAGGTCCCGATAGGGCAGCCTCATTTTCCTAAATATTCTATTATTACCCGTCCACTGCCCGATAATTGCCTGACTATTGATATTCAAAACCTTTTAAAGTAAAACATAACCTCTTCTGACATTCTCGCCAGTAAATTAAATTTTATTTTTCTTATAAGATACGAATTAGTTTGCAAAAGATAAATGTATTGATATTTTTATAAAATAATATGAATGAATCATTCTTCAACTCAATTTTATATATTATGCATTTATTTTGTTCTACGAAAATTCAATGTTGATTGCTATTAAAACACACACACATACACCACACTAGTAAATAAGAACATGGCTGTATCTAAAATTAAAATAATTCTTCTTTTCGTGTTAAATATTATTTATATTGAAACTATTTTAGAGTTAAATTTACAAGAAAAATAATTTTTTTCACACCAAATAAACACGTGCATCAGATGAGGTTATGTTATCACTTCGAATTTTTTCAACATCGATTGTCAAAATAATTCTTCTTTTCGTGTTGAATATTATTTATATTGAAACTATTTTAGAGTTAAATTTAAAAGAAAAATAGTTTTTTTTCACACCAAATAAACACATGCATCAGATGAGGTTATGTTATCACTTCGAATTTTTTCAACATCGATTGTCAGGCAACTGTTAGGTGATAAACGGGTAACAATAGGGCACATCTGAAAATGAGTCTGCCCTATCGGGACCTTAAAATCGCCCCATTACACGCCATCTAGGAACCCTTTAGGGCATCCTACAGGGACCTTATAATAATCTTAGGGTACCTTATAGGGACCTCATTTTCACCCGAAATTCGTTTCTAGTCGGGTAATAACCGCGCCCAATGCTGCTTAACTTCGCCGATCGACTGAGGTGCAGTTCCGTAACCCCACCAATGGGTCGGTACACTTTTTAAATTAAAATAACAGTAATAACGTGAGATACGAGTAAAACTAAAGTTAATGCCAGTGTAAGATATGAAACGAAAAGGTAGTATTATTGTATTATCATTATTATACGATTTAAGTAAATATTTGAAATTACAGTTTTATTTTTTTCTGTTTTGATTTATCATTCATGAAATGTTAAAATTTTTTTTATTTATAGTTTTTGCTTTCCTTTCTCGATTTATAATTCACGGAATGCCTAGTATTTGCTCTTTTACAATTTTCGTTTTTATTTTACGAATTATCATTCGTGGAGTGCATAGTTTTTGTTAATTATTGATTTTTAAGAGTACTCATGTAATGCGGCGGATTTATGACACTTGTGCTATAAAATAGTATACGATACTTGAGACTTAAGTGGCCCATTGCACGACGTGATTATCGCCCTCGCTACGCTCGGGCGATAACTTCACGTCGTGCAATAATGGGCCACTTAAGTCACATATATCGTAATATACTATTTTATACAAATTACGTTCTTTAGTTATCATTTCTATAGATGTGAAACATTGAAAATATTTAGATCATTTTATAGATACGTGCCTTGAAATATTATTGATTAATACATGGACATAATTTGAAATTTGTCTAATAAATTTTACTATTTATAGCAGCAATTTTTATAGCATTTCTATTTAAAATTTATTAGATTTTATCAAATAATCATAAATAAATGTTGTAATTGATGCAAAATTTCATTATAAATTTTAAATACAAATTTTTTTCAAGTAGGGTAGATGTGGGTATTGCTACGGAGGTGCTAATTACTGTTTTTTCATATAAAATTCGTAAAAATAATTTTTTCCAAGTCCATAAATAATATTTGAATGCATAATCAAATATTATAAGTATTATTTAATATTTAAAAAAATATATCTCACAAAAAAAGTCTAAAAATATTTAATATTGGTTATTTGAAATTGAACTGTTCTAAAATCTTGATAAATTTCGTAAAATCGCGATCACGTATGCATCCTAAATTTAACAATATTTTCTGTTTTTATTCTTTTTTATGTAAAATAAGATCATTATTAAATAAAATATATCTTTGCTTGTTATATATTTTTTGGAAATTTCACCTAACACATATTTAATATTTTAATTTTACACCTTAGTATTATGCGTCATTAAAATCACCAAATATGAATTACTGTGGCATCCTTTTATTATTATAACACGTGGTAAACCTAACCTCAACTTTTCGAACGGAATATATAAAAGTGTCAATAGTAACTGGCACACAGCATTAGAAACACGGCCGCAGCAATAGCCACAAATACATTTTATTTTAAATTCGTTTTTTCTTAATTTTAACTCTATAATTAAATGCTAAATTAATTTTTTTCTAGTTAATCAATGTTTAAATATTTTATTAAAAATAAAAGTGATAAGTTTTCTTCATCTATAAGCTTTTATTTATGAGTTTAAAATTCATCATACGTCGATTCCGCTGTAATACCCACATCTACCCTATGATAATAAATATTGAAAATTGAATATTTTAATTGAATTGGAAAAGAATTTTAGTTCTATGTAATAGAGATAAAAAATTTAAAAACTTCAATACTGGTATCTAATTTTTTTTTACAATTAAAAAACTTATTATCTTTGATTATCAATAGTGAGAAATAAATGATTGGTTTTCAATTTTAAATAAAATAAGATATTTTTTTGTGAGTTTATTTAATAACATTGACGTATAAATATTTTGTAATAATATCTTGTAATATTTTAAATCCACCTAAAATGTATATTTTTCATGAATGTAATTATGAATATTTCTGTTATTAAAAATGTACTAATTTGTAAATAAAATTAGTTATCATTCGATTCTTTGCGTATTATTCTTTCGTAAAATTTGCTTGATGCAAATAATCTTTTAATTGTATAAACAGAAAACAATTAAATTTTCGAAAATTTCATCAACATTAATAAAAATTAAAAAATTTTTTTTAGAGATTAAATAAAAAAAAATAACAAAAACAAATACTGAGCCTTAATAGATGCAATAGTCTTTCAAATTCAAAAAAATTTCAAAAGGTCGTGTCCAATATTAATTGGCTAATAAATCATGGACAAAAATTTACAACATTCTGCATGACATGTATTTATGAAGGGTTTTAGCTATTATTTTTATGAGCCAATAATGCGATGAGTTAAAATGTATCTTAAATGCCCTTTGAAATGGCGCGGGTATTATACCAAAACGACTTTTGTCCACAAACTGTAAGACAACGGCCAAAAGACAAATTTATAGCTAGACAGAAAAATCGTTAAAATTATATTTGGTTCTTTTTTTAAATAAAATTTTACAATTTTTTTTTATTTACCGACTTAAAATATTAGGTACAATGGAGGAATAGAACGAAAAATTTGTTAATTTTAAAAGATACATAAATTATTTACAAACTTTTATTTACTAAAAATTAAGAAGTAAAAAAAGAAATGTTCAAGGCTAAAAAATAAACAATAAAGTATAACGTCAAATATTAAGCTTACCAAACAAAATTCGCTAATAGCGCTGGACAAACAAACAACTTTATTAATTGATCGATCACAAATTAAACGAAAGATACTAATTTATCAAGGTTCAATAAAGAAAAAAACTACAACAACAATTTATCTATACCAGAAGCGTACACGTGGACTCAACAATCGTCTGGCAGAATTAGTCATCGATAAATCAAAACCAAACTCGCGTATGAACATAATCTATAGTTACGAAGAAGCAAAATTCATTCTAATGCAGTGTGAAAACTTTCCACATTGCAGCCGTTTCATTTACCATTCATATACGAGGAAAAAAAAGATGAGTGAAAGAGAGAGAGAGAAAGAGAGAGGGAAATCATCCAAATATATCCTCAAAGAAAGCTTAAGAGAAATAAAGCTTTAGAAAATCTGGCATCAAGCCGAGTATACAAATCTTATTACGTTTTATATACACAATATACGTACGTATGCGTATATACGTTTATGTCCTCGAAGGCCGTATTCGTGTCAGTATGTAAAGAGCATGCTAAATTTGTATTGGCATCCCATATGTATCAGACGCGCTCCTCGACTTATTGCAAGAATTATATGTCTTCCTGAGACATATTGAGACTCAATATGTCTCAGGAGAAATCAATATGGCATCACCGATCCTACTATGTTTCGTTCAATATGTCAAAGAGCAATCATATTGAACGTAGGTTAGTGAAAAAAAATGACTCGCGCTTCGACAGCAGCTATACTCATTACAAAATGTCAATCTAAGAAACAAAAGAAAAAATCAATAGAACTAAAATTTAATTTTAAAAGTATTGAAAAAAAGATTAATATTTTCAACTAATAAGTTATATTTCCTCATACGGCCTACTTCGGACATAAAATCATCTATGTCCTTTGGCCGTTTATTCAGGTGGAATCTGAATCTCGAACAATGTTTGCCGCTTGAGCAGAAATTTACCTTGGGCGCGCTTCGCGCGCCCTCGGCAATTTCAGCTCAAGCGACAAACATTGTCCTCGATTCATATTCCACCTGAATACGGCCAAAGGACATATATAACTAATACATACGTGAAAAAGCTTTAGCGAAATTTGAGACTTTGGAGTCTACGGAAAAATAGCAGAATGATGAGAATGATTTTTGGCTTTGGTTTATACACAAGAAAACAGCGATGATGAGATGGAAAAGCTTAGCAGCAATGAGATTTTATTGCGATGAAAGCTTTTTAGAATTATGAGGCGGAAGTTTTATTTTTATCATTTCTTTTTTTAATTCTTTTATTAAGTCTTGTTAATTTATGCTTGTTGGCACTAACATGGTGAAAAATAAAAATTTTTTTTTCATACGAAAATTAAAATTTATGATGTTTGTTGCTAACAGTGGAAAATAAAGATTATTATGTTGATTTGAGAATCACTAAGTGTATTTTTATTATTATTATTTTTTAATTGTATATATACAAGCTTATAAAAATAATTTAATTTATGATAATATACTTATGTTACGTACAGTAAGAAAAATTGAATATGGAATTATATATAGACAATTTAAAATTCTCATAATTGATGGCGTTATAAATAGAATAATACTGAATATTACATATAACAATTACAGGAATATAAGGAAAAATAACATTATTACGTTCATAAATTAAATTTTACTCAGAATATATTGAGAGCAATTAATCGTTCTCATATACATTTTCAACAATAAATATCTTTACGTTAAATTCATTTAAAATTAAATATTTATTAAAAAACAGTTTAAAAATATCTTATTTTTAAAATGACTGGTGTTTCAAAATAGAATGATACATTTTTAAAGCTTTTTAAATGGAAATTTATTAAAAATGCGCATTAACGTATTTAAAAAACAAAAAACATAGAAAATTAATTAAATAAAATAATAAATGAGTCTTTTTTTAATTTATTAATGAGCCATGACTCTAGGTATATAAAATCATCATTTGATCCTTTGTGTATAAAATTTAAAAAAAGAATACTAGTACATGTTCATAACTTTTTCTTTAATTGAATACAAAAATCATTTGTTAATTTTATCTTTTCGTTTTGTTTTAATAACATAAAAATTTAACGAATTAAAAATCGTTTTTGCACTCTATAAATGTTAAAGTTAAGATTTACGAGCTCATAACGTATTTTTTTAACAACACTTTTGGTCGTTTAAATTTTAAAACTACACGCTCCACATAATAAAAACTTTTGTAGTCACTAAAACGAAAACAAAAACTAGCATCTTCCTTTCGAAATTCAAAACGTAAATTTACATCCTCCGAAAGTCGAAAAAAAAGGAATCAAATTTAAAAAGATAAAACTACAAGTAAAGAAAAAAACAAAAAAAAAATGCATTTGTAACACTACCTTAATATCGAGAAACTTCAAAATTCAAAACTGGCTCAACCAGCTCTTACAGCATCCTTCTCAGTATCAATTTTCAAATTCTCTGCCAAAAAGTTTCTTCCACACACATACACACACTCGTAACATAAACACGCTAAGATATCTTCATAAAAAAAAAACGACAAAAATAAGAAAAAAAAATAAAACATTATTCTCAAACATTAATATAACAGTGCCAGAGAGAGAAACAGTGGGAGAGAGAAGACAAGAGCGATAGAAAGAGACGGGTATGCAGAAAGAGTGAGAAGGAGGACTGAAAAGAGTAAAAGTCTGCAAAGATTTTCTGAAAGAAAAGATACACGTATATAGGTATAGAGAGTGCAAGAAATAAAAAGAAAGAAGAGAAGGGTCCGATAGTTGGCGCTGTATGCTCAATAATATATAGAAAAAGAGGCGGGGGAACCGGCATAAACGTATAGAGCTTTATACACCGACAGGTGTCCGCTGCTGCTACGGACTAAGCGTGCTGGTTACAGACTCCAAAAACGATATTCAGTGTCGCGGCGGCCGCTCGCGAGGTTAGGTGTATACAATAACAAACTGTATACCGTTCCGTTTATCAAGCCGCTCAACCACTTTTTTTTAAATATATATATACATATATATATATTCAAATTTTGTTTTTATTTTATTTCTTTTAAGTTTATTTTTTTTCATTAAATTTTCAATTTTAAAATCGTGGTGATATAAACAAGTGTGTGATAAACAAAAGTAAAGACTTAAAAAGTCAATCAGTGTACTTATTATATCATGAAGAGAGGTTATAAGGTGTAAACCGGTGTATCAATATTGGTGTACCTTTGTTTCGTGCAAGTTGTTGTTTTTTTTTAATATTTTTACATCTATGGTGGTTTAGTTTATTATTAAAAAAACGGTGCTGTCTTCGCATTCTCTACCAGCTAAGATATGCACTGAATACCTTTATACATTAGATCAAGAAGAAGAAGAATAATAAAGAAAGAAAGAAGGAAAAGTGTCGCGCGCTAAAGCGCGCAGACTCCGCGTGCTGTACAACACGCAGGGTAATTTTCAATTCTACATATATATACATACCTACATATATATGTATATACCTGTATATAACATACCTGTAGATTATACAGAAAGAGAAAGAGAGTGTAAAAGAGAGAGAATGCATGACGCTTTTAATGCGCAGGCTCCACGCGTGGCTCTCTCATGGATATTCTTTCTCTTATGGATATATATGTATATATGCTCTCTCTTTCTCTTTCTATCTTGAAAAACCT
Source organism: Anastatus disparis (assembly GCA_017163975.1). NCBI lineage: Eukaryota > Metazoa > Arthropoda > Insecta > Hymenoptera > Eupelmidae > Anastatus > Anastatus disparis. The sequence continues at coordinate 205,141 of JAFFSR010000222.1, forward strand.
TTTGTCTCTCTGGGTGTAATAACTGTGCCTTGACCGCCGACCTGTGTTAAAAGGAAATACGAGAGCAGTGTTCATAGTCCTTTTTTTAATATAAGAAAGATTTTTAGCATGTATGTGTGCGCTATGGGTTAGTTTGTTTACGTTCAAGGATAGGTTAGGTCAAAATTTTAGGATTTATGCAGCTGGAAATTTTTGGAGCAAACAAAAGAAAAAAAAACGTTGCATTTTTTAAAATATTTGACATTATAGCAATATTAAATTTAATTAAAGTATCAATATTTATTCAATTTTAAATCAACATTTTGACAGAGAAAAAGAATTTTAAATCGAAAAAAAAATGTATGTCATTTCGGAGTTATTTTAATTCGTACAGCGCGACAATAAGCATAATACAGTATTTGTTGTCGTGAAATCAATTAGCTTTTTTTTCAAAGCGGATGTGTGTGCTTTGTTGTACTTAGATGAGTTAACGTCTGCAGTATTAATTTGCGTGCGAGAACCAGAAAAATGGAACGCAAACGTTTCAAACGAACAAAAACATTAAAACACTGAAAAAACGACGAATACAAATGTTAAATAATTTGTAGATTATTTAACGATTCATTTTATATTTACAAAAATTTATATTAATGAATTATTTGTCACTGAACAAAGTGCATAATAAATACCATTCGTAAACAAAGTAGATCAAATTTAAAACTCGAATCGATCTTCTCAACACAGTTTTTGTATGTCAGACTGTCATTAATGCTAATCCACTTAAAAGCAAATAGAACACGAAATACAACAAAATATCCAATGTGTTTTCAAGTTCATCGACACTTTTTTTTCCATTCTATAGAAAAGAGAATAAAACGTTCGAATCGAATGAATAGGTTCAAAAATCAATTGGCCTTTTGTTTCTAATGACGTAAAGATTGAAGAGCTATAATAACAAAGTTAATGATAAAAACGACGTAATAACGTGAGGTGCTAATGATTGAATAGTTTTTTTTTTTAAACTGATGATATTACAGTAGAATGAATCAATTGTATATAGTTTTGAGGAATGAAAAACGTTGGAAACGAGTGCCAAAATATCCATGAATATTTTATTTTTAAATTGCCCGAGATGCATATATTTACGGATCGCCCGGATTCTCGAATTTATTAGCTATGATATTAGACTTTATTTTAGATTTTTGGATCTAATAAAACAAAGCTGCTTTTAAACTTTTTTAATTAACGCGGAATTTCGTAGTCAGGTATGATAAATTATCGTGATGTCATGATGCTTTAATGTTGAGATTATTATATAAAGCTAAAATGCAAAAATAACTTCTTGCGATATGCTAATCATTTTTTAGAATTTTAAAAAATTAATCGTTCAAGAATATTCTTTAAATGATAGTAACAAAGACTGACTTTTTATTCAACTTTTTATATATATATATACATACCCCATGATCGTTAACTTGTAAATGAAAACTTTTCGTCAAGTTTCCTCTTCTTTCTCATTCTGCCGTGAGAAATCCGAGCCGCTGTTATGAAGAAACATTGATTCGTACAGACGCGCGAGCATACGCGTGGGCAGTTCTTTCTCTCTATCCGTCTCCCTCTTTCTCATGCTAAAAGATCATAGAAGAATCTTTTTTTTTTTCTTCTTCTTTTTTTTTAAAGAAAGGGAAAAGAAGAGAATTCTCTCTCTCTATCTTTCTTCCTTCTTGTATTTTTTTCTTCTCTTACCGACGTGCGCTCGAGCGTTGAACGGACGACAGGTGTGCGCGAGCACGTTGACTATATGTTTATAAAGTGTATATATATATATATATATATATATATATATATATATATGGAGTTTTAAAAAGAAGGATTCTTTATATATACCGGATGATCCTTTCGAATGACTTGTATATGTATGTATGTAATGTTATGTATGAAGAGGTGTTGCTTTTTTGTATATATATTTATATTTTTTTATATATTAACGTGGTTGGAATGAGTTAGTGAGAATGGTAATGGTTTTATGATTGTTTAAGGGTGTTGAGGTTCAATGGTTTCTCTTGAAATGCGCATAGGTCGATTGTCTGAGGATTTTAACATGAGAGTTTGTCTACAAGTGGGATTAAAACTGATTATTTTCATGTTTTCTTACAAATTTATATAAATTGTAAATATTTTTTTTATTAAAAAATTTATGTGATTTTTAAAAAAAATTTTAAATGCGACTGTTATTGGAACTCAATCATTGATTCTTTTATAATGTATTAATTTGAATATATTTATAAAGCGACCTCGAACTTGTTAATCTCGAGACTTAGAAAGTGACGACTGAATTTTACCGGTGATATTTGATATCTATATTCGTTCTTTTTTTTCTTATCTAATGATTTTTTTTCTCGTCCATAATGTGACAAATTATTTTTGCACGGAAAAAAATAATCTACCAATTCAATGTATTTTGATATAGAAATATAACCTCATAGTAAAAATGGTAAAACTTCAAATTAAAAACGGGAAAGCTCCGTACTTATTCTTTTAAAATACCTGTTCATTAAAAACGTAAAAATAAGGTTTTTAGGTGGACAAATTTAATATTTTTATGAAGAAATTGTTCCGCCTTAAGAATAATAATTAAATTCTAACTATTAATCGCATTTAAAGTAATTAGAAACTAAATTTTTATTTATAATTAAAACAGCTTATAATTAATAATTGATTCATAATTATTCATTAAATATCGAATCACTGGTAACAAATGATATTTATTTATTTTACTTTTGATATTTTTGATCTCGAACGAAGGACTTTTGGAAAAAATTCAAGTATATGTCCTGATGTAATGATTGATTTTATTTAAATACAGATCTCAAATAAAAATCAGAAAATATAAAAAAACCATCACCAAGTGCGAAGTTTTAAAAAAACATGAAATTTATCTGTTTTAGGGGCGAGACTGATTTTATTAGCCCATCTTGAGTAACTTATATGAAGTTCTATCTTGGAAATATAGATTTAAAAAAAAGTATTAAAATTACAAGTGCCGAAAGGCACATCTTATCAAAGGGAATCTCTATACTTATATGTTGGGATGTTAAAAGTTGCTTATAAAATATTTAATTCTTCCTTGAGATGTTAAGATTTTAAATACTTCGCACTTGAAGTTCGTTTCTTCTATCCTCTAGTTTTGATTTGGGATCTGTATCTAAAATGGAATTAATCGTTAATTCGGGAGATACTTTTTGAAAAGTTATTTTCTTAGTCCTTCGCTTGCAGAGATTAAGAACATAAGAGGTAAAATTTAGAAATAAAAAATGTTAAAACAAATAATAGAATTCTTGATTTGAATAAATTCGGCATTTGATCACAAATATACCTTTATAATATATTTGTTGTCTTATCCATTAGAAAAGATCTAACATCTTATCTACATCTAATATATCACTGTTTAAGACTAGGACACATAACTTTTTCTAGTTAAGGAGATGTAAATGAACACTACACCTGTACTCATAAATATTGACTATCTTTCCATTTCATTGCAAAATTTTCAGTAAAAAAATGCATTAGCTTGTAGTATGTACCATGAAGATTATTCAGTTAAATTTTTAAATGATTTCATTCATTAATTATTGAGAATTTTGGGTTCCAAAATTATTTATTAAAATTTTTCGACTTTGTACAGGAATCCAAACATCTTAAAAACTAATGAATGAATTTATTTGAAAATTCAACTAAATAATCACCATGGTACATACTATAAGCTAATGCATTTCTTTTCTGGAAATTCAGCAATAAAATGGAAAGGAAGTTAGTATTTATAAATATAGGTGTAGTGTTCGTTTTACATCTCCTTAAAACAATTTTAAAAGTACACTTTCGTTTAAGGGCTCATTTTTTGTTTGTTTTTTATACTTTTAATGAATCAATTGTTGGAAAAAAGTAGATTTCAAGGTTCGCAAGTTTAAAATTTAAAAAACTGAATAATACAATTAATTGTAAATTCCTACATATTTGCTAAGTTTATTTATATAATTTCTGAATAAAATTTTGACATAAACAATTTGCAATATATTTTTTTGTTCAATTAAAATATCTTTACAACTTATTCTAAAATATTTTCAATTTTAAAAGTGTACCACTAAAAAATGTATTGTTTTTAAAATCAAATCACGTATACAAATACATATGTACAAATTACGTGTGCTCTAGTTTTAAAAATTTTAAGGGATCATCGTAAAAACCGTTTATTTTCTGTGTTTTTTAATACTTTGTTTTTTAATTACTATGATGTAATCTTAAAAAAAGAATTATTAAAAATTCGTGAATTTAAAATTTCAAAAATAAGTAAACATAATTTTTAATTAAAAAAAATTGAGCACATCTTTAGAATAAGCTATATATTTTTAAGAATTATTTATTTATGAGAAATAATTTTGGTTTGTTCGCTCGTCAGAAGGATTAATAGAATTTTTCAAAAATTGTTAGGGACACAGAAATTTTAGATATTTTTTCTTTTTTTTCATTGATGTTTCAATTTAATATTGATATTTTATATTTTCAATGTATTAATTTACTTTATTTCAACAAATTTTAAACTAACAAACCACTGTAATATAGTTATAATTCTTTACATTTGAAAAAAAAACGTAGACTCGATAATATAGAAAATTTGTAAATTTTTCGATAAATATTTATATATATATAACTGCGCAAAAAATGAAGATCGATTTTTTATACTAGACAGTTAACCTTTGCTTTAGGCTTTAATATTTACCTACTTATTGTTTATAAAAGGAAAATAAGAAAGCGTTATTTCCCTGGTCATTTTACAATTAATAACTGCAAAGTGCGAGACTCGATAATATAGAAAATTTGTAAATTTTTCGATAAATATTTATATATATAACTGCGCAAAAAATGAAGATCAATTTTTTATACTTGACAGTTAACCTTTGCTTTAGGCTTTAAACGTATTGTTTATAAAAGGAAAATAAGAAAGCGTTATTTCCCTGGTCATTTTACAATTAATAACTGCAAAAGTAAAAAATGGCAGACTTATTCGTGAAAAATAAACTCACGGAATGGGGTTTTGTTCATTTGATACCAACTTTCGAAGGTAAGTTTTTCTTTATATAAATTATATTTGTGTAAGGTTACGTATGCTATTTTTGTTATACATAGAAATTTTAAGTTTTTATAAAGATTTTATTTTAAAAAAATATTAAAAATAGCTTCAATATATATTAATATTTTCCTTTAATACGTAAATAAAAATATATAAAAATTAATTCAATATTAAAATAGTAGTTTTAGTGAAAATTCACATAAATGTTAGTTACATATTTTAAGTTACAAATAAAATGTAGGGTTCGGTGGCGTAGTGGCTAAGGCGCGGGACTTGTATTCTCGTTGGCGCGAGATCGATTCCTCGTCTGGTCGCTTTTTCACTGATTCTGCCGTGGGTTGACACCACGTTAAATAATACGTCAACTGTATTGTCTTTGAATGTATACTTAAATGTTATTGGGCAGAAAATGCCCGTTTATGATAAAAAAAATAAAATAAATTAAACAGCTATTGAAAATCATACTATTTTTTAGAACATCGGATGGACGAATTTACTTTTCTTAGACTGAACCCTATTTGTCTAAAAGAAATAATTAAACCGTGGGGTGATCGAGAAAAGTTTTTAATAAAATTTGAAGATTTTATGAAAAATATAAATAAAAAGAGAGATCTTGTCGATATGATTGATGATGTCGACATAGATTCTGATAGCCACAATAAAAAAATTAAATTGAATGAAAATCAAAATATAAATTTAATTGATTCGGGAGAATTGAAAAGTATTAACATTGATGAGATTTCAGACCATGAACTGTTATTAGTAACAGATGATGGCATTGAATTAGTTTCAACGGGCTCACTTTCGACCAACAATTTAAATGTTTCTGTAACTGAGCCAGAAAAAGATAAAGAAGAATTGTTATCAGCTGATATTGACCCAACACTTGATTCATCGCTTAATTTAGTTTATGGTAACTATAATTTGAAATCAAAATTTCTCCTAGTGATTTAAAAAAGATCGTATTATCATACATATTTTTTAAAGTCGTAACTTACGTATTGAATTCTAATGTTCAGGCTTAAAAGGAGGTCGAGTATGTCTGTCCTTTTCTAATCAAAAAATTGATTTTTTTTACAAAAACTAATAATTTCAGCAAAAAATAAAGAGAAAGCCGCATCTTGTATAAAAATAAGGAATATTTTCATTGATGAGGAAGAATTGATTTTATCGCTTCGTTTACAAGAAAACTTTGGAAAACTCAAAACATAAAGTTCACGGTAAACAATTCGATTTTTCAAGGTTTTCTCGAAAAAGAAGTTATAAAATTAATTCTTTCTTATCAATGAAAATTTTTCTTTTTGATACGGGATGCGACTTTCTCTTTATTTTTTGTCGAAGTTTTTTGCTTTTGCAAAAAATTAATTTTTTGATTAGAAAAGAATAGAGATATGTGACCTACTCTTAAATCTGTATTTCGTTTACGGATTCAATTTTTACAAGTTTAAAATATTTGGTTTAAATTTTTTATATGAATACCTAAGCAACCTATCGCCTCATAAGAAGTTATCACTTCAAAAAGTAACGTACGTGTAAGTGAATATTTCATAAGAATGAGCTAATTTGTATAATATTTTATTGTGAAACCCTTTAAAAAAGTTTTAATTTCGTTATCAAATAGTATAATATTTTTCTTATCAAATTTTCTAAAATTGTAATTCATATATGAACTTTTTTAAATATAAATGTGCTCTTTAAAAAAAATTAATTTATAAACTTCTAGATTGCAACAATTCTGTATTTCAATTGTTAAATTCTTCATTTCGTGGTAAATATTATATTCTCAAGACGTATGAAATGACAGGGGAACTGAATACAAGGATCTTATCAGACCTGATAGTAGAAAACGAACTTATGAACACTGATCATTTCAAGTAAAAACTATGTTAATTCATATTATTTGTATAATTTACACGAAAAGAACTATTGTTAGGAAATCCAAATCTTTGCTTGTAGCAACAAATAAATTGGGTAAACGCATCCAAAGTCATTAGTTAAGTAAATTTGGTTATGGTCACTAAAACCTTGGTTACTAGAACAATAAAACATTCCGTATAACAATCTACTTTGGTTGTAAGAACAAAATATTTGATCACTACAACCGAATATCTCATTACTGCAACCAATGTTTAATAGCTAATAATTTTGGGTGTGCCAACAAAAGTAATTCTTTTCGTGCATTTAAAAAAGAAATCATTAGTTCAAAGCTACTAATTTTGAATATTTTAAACATACAGACACGTAGTGAAGGGAAAGTCAATTTTCCAAAAGTAAAATAAAAATTTGTAAATGAATAAAAATTAAAGTGTTCAAATTTTACAAATATAAAAACAAAAATATGCATACTTAATATCATAGATAAACTTGGCATATTATTTTTAAAATGCAATATTTATCCATTTTTATTTAAATAATTTTTTTAGAATATTAAGTTCGAGATTCAAAAAATTGGATGAAGAAATCAAACAAATATTTCCTAAAGAATTAAAAATTAATTTCTACACGCCAAGATGTCAAAGTAATAATATTGTTATAAAACAAAGTGGTATTTTATATGAAAAATATATTGACGTGAGACAGAAATTGATTGATATTAACATCATATCTAAAAAATCAAAGAAAAACGATAAAAGATTAGAAAGTGATTGTACAGAACCAGGTAAAAATTCAGCATTGTATTTGAATATATATTTTATAATTCTATCGTCTTGTCACTGGAGGGGGTTTAACATCTCACAAGCAATAATTATCCTTAAGAGGCGGCTGTATAGTTCTGTCCTTGTTTAATCTAAATTTTCGTTATAATTACTAAACTAAATATTTTTATACAAAAGTAAGGGCAGAACCCAATAGATTTGAGGACGAGCAGATGATTCTATTCTATGAAAAAATGTAAAATTTTCAATAGTTTTCGAGTGAAGTCTGAAACGGAAAAAGAGTTAAATTTGATTGAAGTGTTCAACTCTTTTTCCGTTTCAGATTTCTCTCGAAAACTAATGAAAATTTTATATATTTTCATAGAATAGAATCATTTGCTTGTCCTTAAATCTATTAGGCTCTGCCCTTACTTTTGTTTAAAAATATTTAGTTTAGTAATAATAACGAAAATTTAGATTAGACAAAGACAGAACTATACGGCCTCCTCTTAATTTATAAGTATATCTTCACCCCTTGGTAACTTTGTGTCATTTGGTATAAGTTGTAATAATTTTTAAAGAAATTTTGTTATGTCTAAGACAGAGCTCCTTAAGTTTTACTGACGAAATTTTTGGTTTAATACAAATAAATGTAATATTTAAACGGTGAAATTTAAAAAAATTTGTATATTTATTTTACTAGTTGCAAATATATATAAAAAATGCTTTATATTTAATAGTGATATCAAATGAAGAAATATCAAAAATCTTGGATTTCTTAAAAAATTCAGTAGAAATTTCTGGAGACGTTATTCAAAAGTGGGAAAATTCTTTCGAAGCTAGGAAAGCATACAGAACGTTATCTATTTTGCAATTTTTTAACACTTTTCCAGTCTTGAAAGCTCCGTTAGGATATAGCCTTGTAAGTTTTATATAATAAAATTATTTAATTTTACGTAAACAAATTTGTGCATTCCAAATTGAAAATTATTTCGAAAAGGAGTCTTTCACAAATTACGTAACACCATGAGGGAGGGGTTGCTTAAATATTATGCTGGGTTATAGGGGTCCTATGGTTATATAGATGCGTGTTACGAAACATAAAAAAAAATTTTCAATGTAAAATTTAATTAGTTCTTAACAAAGCGTGCTAACGTTCCACTACCACCTGCGTTTATTTTCGATGTAATACCAACTTTATTTTGATACGTGTACGTGTACACCTCGCAATATGAATAAGACGTGCTTTTTCAAAAACTTTTTTGTTCTATAGTGTTGATGATATTTATGAGAGCTTTTACTTTCATGAACTAATTTTTGTGGGAATAATAAATCCAATATTATATTGAATTAAGGGTGTGAGTTGTCAAGGAATGAAATTTAAAAATTTTTTACTAATAAGTACACTGAGAAAAAAGATTTCTTGAAACAAGGGAAAACTCCAATGTGATATGATCGTTTTAATGCAAAATAAAATTTTTTAGATTTAAGTAACTAAATGTTTAAATCGAAATCGTGAGGTTCTTGTTTCAAACATCAAAATGTCTTCATTCGAAATAAATCCACTTGATGCGAGTGGATTTATTATTGATTGAAAATCTTTTTAAATTCTTTAAGTATATTTTCTTTATAGTATATTTTAGATATCACTGGGAAAAAAATTCGTTTATATTTTTAACCAGATATTTACTTCAGTGGATATAAAAATAAGGTTATTTCCTCTAGAAGCAAGTTGATTCTATTTGCTTCGAGATATCATTCTTCTTCAAGATATCAATGTAGATTTATGTATAGTGAAGATAGTATTTATTTGATATTATTAATGATGGCGTCGCTATTTATAATTATTATATTAATTTTAAAATTTATGTATATGCAAATTTGAGTTGAATAATATTTATTAATTATTTATAATTAATTACCGTAAATCTTTTTATTATATTAATTTTTTTTATTATAATAAATTTAATAAATCATACTATAAATTATAAAATTCTCAACTATATTTTAAATATTTATGTTACGTAATTACTAAAAAGAGGGGGGGGATAAAATAATTTTGTTACATAGGGGGAGGAGGGGGTCCATTTTTGTAAAAAAAAGTGCGTTACGTAATTTGTGAACAGCCCCAAAGAGGTTTGATTTGTAATCATGTATATTTGTAACACTACATTTCATATAGTCTAAAATAATTTCATATTTTTCGAAGCTTCAACTAGATTTCAAATTACAATATCCTGATCAAAATGATAATTTTAAATTAAATTGGTCAGTGGCTTCAACAAAAATAATTTCTTACTTGAAAAATAAAAAAAGGACCTTACTCGATATTGTTTATCCTGATTATAACGAAAGTATGTATAATTTAAAAATAAGTAACTCTATTTTTGAGTCTTAGCGTTTTACTCTAGTATATATATTTCTTCTCTACATTTAATTCGTAAACCAATAGCTTTGATTGAAAAAAATAATTAAAAATTGTTAAAAACTTTTTTTTTATTATACTAACATAATCTAGTTTCCAATTTTTATGACATTACATTATTATTATTATTATTATAAAAATCTTTTTGTGATATATTATTTTATTTGTTTCGGTTTACCATTTCAATGCTGTTAATATCTGTTCTTTATAGTATTAAAATAGTATATTACACATCTAGGAAGGTAGAAACTGGGTGAATCCATTGCACATATAAATTATATATAAATATGTGCTATGGGCTCGCCATTTTACCGTCTATAGTGTGTATATAATAATTTTTTGTCTAGCGAGGGCGAAAATGCAACCTTTGCGATCGAGCATATTGACCTTGAGTGGCACTTTTAGCCTGCTAGACAAAAAAATATCTTTATTTTTATTTTTATTATTATTATTATTATTATTATTATTTTTTATTACTACAATTTTGTTAACATGAATTATCAGAATCATAAGATACAATTATGTTTATAAATAATTTGGTACAATATTTTAATTTTTTTATTTCACAGCATTCATAGATACTCATGCTCCAGTCATATCCTTATTAATGCTACCTCTGATTTTGGGAGTAATAAGAAAAAACTCTTCCTTCACGCTTGAAAACGTTAAAGAGTCATTTATTTTACATGCAAATGTACACAAATTTATTTACTAAATTTAATCAAATGTAAATTATTTAAGGTTGTACTTTTATGCACAAATTAATTTGATTTTTCAGACGATACAAGAGCTAAAAGATTTTCAAGATAAAAAACTACAACGTTATAAAGAAAAAAAGATAAAAATACAGCCTTATGTAGCGATTTGTGGAACAATAGATAATATTGTACAATCTTTTGTAGTCGTTAATGACGTATCATATTTACTTTCCAATCCATCGGAAGCTGTAGATGTATGTTTTAAAGTTTTTTTTGCGCTTGATGCTGAGTATCCAGACTTGTGCCAGCCTATCTGGGTGTTTTTGGAAAAATATATTTATAATTTAGACATCAGCAAAAAAGTCACAACTAAGCTGAGTAAATTCATGACAGAATTAGATAAATTATAAGCATTTATAAACTTTGTTACTTAAAATTTACATGAAAACGCTGATTATTTTTTCTTTTATTCTTGCAAAATAAATATTTTAAATTAGATTTTGATTCTTTTTAATATTAAAAATGAATGAAAAGATAATCTTTGAAGAAATTTTGAAAATTTCATTATCGTTGTACAAAAATCCAAATTTATCAAGAAATATCGTAGATATTTTTATAGAAAATATGAAAAATTTTACAGATAATATTTTCATTCCTTTTTTGCAACATAAAGTCAATAGTAAGAATTACAATAAAGCATTCTCTGTAGAAATTAATAGACTTTTAGAAAATTGCAAAGGTTTTTTTGATAATTTTACAACGGAGTATAAAAGATTTGAGATACTTAAAGAGAAAATGTGCGTTTGTTTTGCCCGAAGAATTTACTTTAGGTCACATAAATAGTATTTGTCAAAATAAGGAAAATGTAATTGAAAAAATAGAACCTGTTACAGCTGAACGTATACCTTTAAAACTTTCGCTCAAATTATTATTTGAATTACCTGGTTTGTATGCTGCTACACGGACATACATTAATTATTTAAAATCTGAGAAAAAAATTATTAGTAATATCATGCAAGGCGATTTATGGCAAAAAACATCGATTTTACATGATGGAAGAAATGTTTTACCCTTATTTGTGTATTTTGATGATTGTGAACTTGGTAATGCATTAGGGAGTCATGCTGGCAGAAATAAAATAGGAGCTGTTTATGCGTCTGTGCCTTGCTTACCTCCTCATGTTGCATCTCAATTAAACAATATTCTCCTAGAATCTTTGCATTTTTCTTTTGACAAAAAATATTTTGGAAACAAAGCCGTTTTCAATCCATTAATTAAAGAATTAAATAACTTATATGAAAAAGGTATCGTAATTAATGTAAACGGAAAAGAGCATAAAATATACTTTCAATGTATGCTAATATTAGGAGATAATTTAGGCATGAATGGCATATTGGGATTCGTAGAATGTTTCAGCGCAAATCACTTTTGTAGAATATGTAGCATACATTCCGAAGAAGCTAAATTTCAAGTAAAAGAAAACCTTACCCTTCTCAGAAATAAAAACAATTATGATGAAGATGTCAAAAAGAACAAAACCTCTGAAACTGGTATAAAAGAAGTGTGTGTTTTTAATGAAATCAATAACTTTCATTTAACTGTGAATACTTCTGTTGACATCATGCATGATGTTTTTGAAGGTGTTTGTGACTACGTGATGACCAATTTGATATACCATTTTACTTGCGTGGAGAATTGTTTTACTGTAGGTTATTTAAATACTTGTATTTCTATTTTTAATTATACTGCCTTAGAGTTATCAAACAAACCTCCTCAATTAAATGCAGACCACATAAAAGATAAAAAAAAAATTAAAATGTCTGCATCAGAAATGCTATGTTTCACTCGCTACTTTGGTTTGATGGTGGGAGATAGAATAGATAAAACCAACAAAGTATGGAAACTATATAGAAAATTAAGAGTGATTGTTGATATTATAACATCACCTGCAATCTTACGCAGTGATGCGATGATTTTAGAGCAAGTCGTAGCAGAGCATAATGCTCTATATATTGAGTTAGGTTTTGGACCATTACCACCAAAATGTCATAATATGACACATTATGCCAGGTTAATGTTACAAAATGGACCCTTAATTCATACGTGGTCCATGCGATTTGAATCTAAGCACCAGGAACTAAAACAAGCAGCTAAAGCTACATCTTGTACCAAAAATCTCCTAAAAACATTAGCTATCAAACAGAAATTAATGCAGTGTTACAATGCATATTTTTCGAATCTCTCGAAAGAAATTGTTGAAGGTCCTGAAACAAATGAAAGAGTAGATGCTTTTTTTGAGAATACAAAAAGTATTAATGAAATTAAAATTCTTAAATATATCGAAGTATTTGGACATCAACTTCAAAGTGGAACAATTATTTTAATTGATATAGATGAAGATAATGGACCGAAATTTGGAAAAATCTTAAAAATCTATAAACATCACGAAGAAATAAAATTTAAAGTCTCTCCTATTGTAAATATTAATTTTGATAAGCATTATCACGCCTACTTAGTTGACGTTATTGAAGATTCGAATGAAATAGTTTCTTTAAATACTTTGCCAAAATCAATGCCTTGCATAATTGTTTATAAAAATAATGATGTTTATATTGCGACTCGACATAGATTGTAATTATTAAATTATTTAATATTAAAGAGTATAATATCGTATATTTAATTGTGTGTAAATATGTATACATAACTGTAGACAATAAGGTTCGTGTTGTAAATTGTAATTTAATTATTTGATAAATAAAATAAAAAAAATTTCAATTAAGACTATTTTTTGGTTTCTAGTATTATTACTTGACTTTCATTCATTTCTAACAAAAATTGTTCTTTTTCTACATAAAATTATATAGTTTCTAATAATAAATAATTACGATCAAATTTGGAGGAATTCATCACTGAAAAATAGATTCAGCTAAAATGTATATGTAAATATAAATCTCTACTGAAAAAAAATTAATTTGTGTTTTTTCTTTTAGTCTAATAGGCCTCGAAAGTAAAGATATAGACATTTTTTTTGAAAACATAATAAAGGAGCGTATATAAGAACTTGGATAATAAAAGAATTAAATTATAAGAAAAATGTATAGAAAATAAAAGAAAGTATAAGTTAAATGCTTTGATTTAAGCTTCACTGCATCAAAAAATCTTATGTAGCTCAAAAGGTACAGATCATCAAAATGTGCTCATTAAATAGTGTGAAAAATTCATTATGTTTTTACATGCTAAAAATAATATCAAGTATCCCACATAGCACGAAAGCTTCCAAGGAAGCTTCCCATGAAACTTTCACGTAATATTCCAGCTGAAGCTTCCATTAGCCTTTCTGTAACCTACTGAATCTTTTATTAATATTGCATTGTAATATTTCATGTAATCTAAAAGTAAGCTAAACGTAAGCATGAATAAATGGCTAATGAAAGCTTACGTGAAATATTCCACAAAATCTTTTTAAAATCTTACAGTAACCTTTCAGCCAAGCTTCCATGAATGGATCCAGAAAAGTTACATGTAAGATAGTGAGAAAGATTACTGTAAGCTTCCCGAAAGATTCATCAGTTAGGTGATCGTGAAAGCTTACAGGAAGCTTACTGAAAAGATTCGTGTCATCTTTCATAGAATATTCTACTAACGTTTAATACAATCTTTCATGAAAGATAACTGCAAGCTTCCCGATAGATTCATTTGTAAACTTTCGCCAGAAGCTTTCCTAAATCTTTCAAAAAAGATTAATAAAAGCTTTCACGTAATCTTTCACGAAACATGAATGGAAGATTTAATGAAAAATTCATGTAAATAAAGATAAAAGATTACAGAAAGAATTTCCACCACCGTAAATGTAAGCTTTCTAGAAAGCCTTACAGGAAGATTCCACTGGAAGATTTCATGAAAGTTTACAGTTAGCTAAATGTAATCTAGAAAAAAGGTTACTAAATAATTACGTGCAAGATTCCTTGAAATATTTTTACAATCTTACACTAACCTCTCAGCAAATCTTCCATGAATGTATTCAGAAAGGTTACATGTAAGATAGTAAGAAAGATTACTGTAAGCTTCCCCAAAGATTCATCGGTTAGGTAATCGTGAAGGCTTACAGGAAGCTTACTGAAAAGATTCGTGTCATCTTTCATAGAATATTCCGCTAATGTTTAATACAATCTTTCATGAAAGATAACTGCAAGCTTCCCGAAAGTTTCATTAGTAAGCTTTCGCCAGAAGCCTTCGGAAATTTTTCAAAAGAGATTAATATAAGCTTTCACGTAATCTTTTACGGAACATAAAAAAAACTTTAATAGGAAATTAATGTATGTAACGATGGAAGATTACTTGAAGAATTTCGACAACTGTTAAAAACAAGTCGTATTATCTGTTCTTTTGTAATCAATTGATTGATTTTTTTTAAACTATTAATTTTGATAAACAAAAGAGAAAACCGCATCCCGTGTTGAAAAAAGGAATATATTATTCGATGATAAAGAACTGATTATCGCCCACATAGCACGAAAACTTCCAAGGAAGCTTTCCGTGAAACGTTCACGTAATATTTCAGAGGAAGCTTCCATTAACCTTTCTGAAAGCTTACTGAATCTTTCATTAATATTTCATTGTAATATTTCATGTAATCTAAAAGAAAACTAAAAGTTAGCATAATTAAATAAATAATAAAAGCTTACGTGCAATGTTTCCTTAAATCTTTTTGCAATCTTATAGTAACCTTACAAAAAAGCTTCCACGGATAAATACGCAAAGGTTACATGGAAGATATTGAGAAAGATTACTGTAAGCTTCCTGAAAGATTCATCAGTTAGGTAATCGTGGAAGCCTACAGGAAGCTTTCTAAAAAGATTTATGCTTTCTTTAATAGAATATTCCGCTTACCTTAAATAGAATATTTCATAAAAGATAATTGCAAGCTTATTGAAAGATTCATTAGTAAGGTTACGTCGAAAGCTTTCGGGCATCTTACGAGAAAAGTTAATAAATGCTTTCACGTAATCTTTCATGGAACATTAATGGAACCTTTCATTAAAAATTAATGTAAGAATCGATGGAAGATTCCTGAAAGATATTTAACAACTGTGAATAATAACTTTTTCAATAAATATTACGGAAAAACTCAACTGAAAGATTCCATGAAAGCTTACAGTAAGCTAAATGTAATCTAAAAAGAAGTTTACTGAATGCTAACGTGCAATATTCCCTAAAATCTTTATGGAATCCTACAGTGACCTTACAGAAAACCTTCCATAGATGAATACGCAAAGGTAACATGGAAGATATTGAAAAAGATTACTGTAAGCTTCCCGAAAAATTCATCAGTTAGGTAATCGTGGAAGCTTTTAAAAAGATTCATGGCTTCTTTCATGGAATATTCCGCTTACTTTAAATAGAATCTTTCATAGAAGATAACTGCAAGCTTACTGAAAGATTCATTAGTAAGGTTACGTCGAAAGCTTTCGGGAATCTTCCGAGAAAGGTTAATAAAAGCTTTCATGTAATCTTTCATGAAACATTAATGGAACCTTTCATTAAAGATTCATGCAAAGACCACCGACATAGCAAAAAAACTTACAAGGAATGAATACTTAACGCATTTGCGTGACGTTATTTTTCATTACTTAACGCTTTTAACTAGAACATACGCTTCAAAGACAAAACACAAGTGGCGCGTGCTATTAGCTACTTACCACGCCGAAAACGCATGCGCAATCGGCCACTTACCCAGCACGTATGAAGAAAACTATATAAATAAGAAATGAACAGTCAGTGATGGATTTCGAGGATGCTTTATACATTTATGTATATCTATATATTAGGATATCCTTTAGCCAACTTCAGAGTATACGGTAGAATTAGAGTATAAGCAGAATATATTATTCTGTAGTATATACTCTGAAGTTTGCTGTTGGATATCATTTAAGCATCTTCGAAATCCATCACTGTGAACAGTGTTCGTAACAAGCGTACCGTAGCGTAATAGGTGGCGTTGATGCTTCGTGATTTGTAGGTCATGGGTTTAAGCTCCGATCAGGTCGAAAATTTTTCTTGCGTTTTATGCGTTTTATGAGTTATATGCGTAATAATTTTAATTATTTACTGTATAAAATAATTTGTAAGTTAAATGAACGATAAAATAAATCTATAAAAATGTATTAGATTCTAGAAGCTTACTAGTTATCTTACTTGAATCTATTATTAAGATTCCTTGAAAGCTTACTGTAATCCTTTCGTTAAAGCTTCCTGAAAGGTTCCTAAAATATTACGCGATAACCTTCCTTAAAATATTTCTGACAATTAATTTTTTCCATACACTTTAATCTTACTGAAAGCTTCTATGAAATCTTCCTGTAACATTTAAGGGAATCTATATGTGAGACTCACGAAAGCTTTATAAATATCTTACCAAAATCTTTTATTTAGATTCCTTGGAAGCTTACCGACGTCTTACGAGAAAGCTTCCTAAAAGGTTCCCTAGAAGATTACAACAATCTTTCTCGGAATATTTCTGACAGCTAGTTTGTCTCAGACATTTTAAGCTTACTGGAAGCTTCCATGGAAGCTTTTTATAAGGTTTCAAAGAACATATATGTAGGACTCTAGAAAACTTTGTAAATATTTTACTGTAATCTTTTATTTAGATTCCTTGGAAGCTTACCATCGTCTTTCGGGAAAGCTTCCTGAGAGATTCCTTAGAAGATTATAACAATCTTTCTCGGAATATTTCTGACAGCTAGTTTGTCCCTTCCGTCAAATCAATGATTTCATAACTTCCGTCAAATCAATGATTTCATAACTAAAAAAATTCTTGTTTCTTTCAATGGCGGATTAGACATTTTTCCAAACGCTAAAATATAAGTTACATAAAAATAAATTGAAAAAGAAACCAGTATTCCAATCTTAAGTCATGAACAAACCTCACAGCTAAAACATTTATTAAATTAATAATTTCGTACTTGGAATAATTATACTTTCCTTAACCTAATAGATAAAATATTCTAACTACTTGATAATATTATACTTAAAAAGACTCTAGCTTCTTTCATTGGCGCAATAGCCTTTTTTTCGACGTAAAAATAAAGGTTATATAACCGCACATCTAGAAAAAAATACTTATGTCAATCAAAGGTAAGGAACCATATCTAAAAGCTAAAAAAATGCCGTAAAGTGAATAAATTTATATTTATACGATTAACCTTCTTTCTCAATACTAAAATCAAGGTTACACGAAAATACATCTAATCAAAACTAAAGCAAACCTAATAGTTAAAAATTCCCGTCAAATCATTTCTTTCGTTCTTATCAAAATTCCAACTTGATTGATTAGTAGATCACCTATTTATTCGTCGATAAAATGAAAGTTGTACAACCATATATCTAAAAAGAAATCCTTATGTCAAGCAAAAGTAAGGAATCGAACCTAACAGCTGAAACTACCGTCAAATTAATAATTTCGATCTTAATAATTCCACCTTCCTTGATAAGTGGATTATCCTTCCTATCCTTAATTATATTATAAAGATAACATATAAATACATGTAGAAGAAATCGAAATGTTAATTATAAATGAGGAATTTAACCTAACAGGTGGAAGATTTGGGCAAATCGATAAGTTTATACTTGAAAAATTCAAGTATCTTTTATTGAGAAATTGGCTTTTTTGACACTAAATAAAGTCCACATAACCGTACATCTAGAAAGACATCTCTATGACAATCAAGAATTAGTGACCATATGTAATAGTTAAAAGCTACTGCTAAATCAATAATTTTATGGTTATAGAAATTCTAGCTTCTTTGGTGGCAGATACGCCTTTTTTTCGATGCTAAAATCAAGGTTACATAAAAATACATAAAAAAAATATTCAGTTTCTTGGTCTAAAGCGAGGAACTAAATTTAAGTGCTAAAAACAGCCATGAAATTAACAATTTTTTACTTAAAATAATTTCAGCTGCTTTGATCGGTAGATAAGCCTTCTTTTTAGATGCTAAAATCAAGGTTACATAAAAATACATTTTAATAAAAACCTGGCTTACAATCAAAACTAAGGCACAAAACCTTATAGCTAAAAACTCCCGTCAAATCATTTATTTTAGACTTCTGAAAATTCTAGCTTTATTCATTAAAGGATTGGCCTTTTATTTGACACTAAAATAAAAGTTATAGAACCATATATCTAAAAAGACATTTTTATGTTAATCAAGAATTAGTGACGATACCTAACATCTAAAAAGTACCTTCAAATCAATAATTTCGTTCTGTATAATTCCAGCTATCATGATTGGTGGATTAACCTTTCTTTTTCGACTATATTTTAAAGATATCATTAAAATTCATGTAAAAAATAATCAGTATGTCAATATAAATGAGGAACTTAACCTAACAGGTGGAAAATCCTGGCAAATCGATGATCTCGTACTTATAAAATTTTAGCTTCTTTCATTAGCAGATTATCCTTTTATTCATCGCCAAAATAAAGGTTACATAACCATACATCTAACAGTGCATTCACAGTAGCGTGTGCACAAATTAATATGGTGTCAGTCCTTCCATACCTAGTATATTGAGGATAAACTAGGGAATTTTCCCTTGTTCGTTGTCGTTGTACCTTGAATGAAAGAAGATAAGAAATGGTTGTTTTACATACTCATGCACTTGCGCATGCGTTTAAATTTGAAAATATATAAACTCTTACACTACGCATCGTGACGGATGAACTTAAACATAGTTTCTGTCCAGCTAAAATGTATTTACCTCGAGTTCCGGAAATATGTTCAAACTTAATCAACTTATTTTCACCTGGAGTATTTTCCTTCGAGTTTTCTTACTAGGAGAGTATCACATCTCCGGATCACGGATTTTGCTCTAACTTTAAGATAGGTTTTCAGATGTCAAAATATGGAAAAAGCCAGAGTTATAGACCCCAACGCTCAATATTTCTCTAGTTGCAGGCAATTAAAGAAAATCACTAAAAAAGTTACTAGATTTTTAAACGCTTATAATTCTTTAGCATTGATAGCTAGACGCTTGTAACTATTTTTAAACGAAAGCTACGTTCAAATCCTTTCAAAAAAGCACCTATAGCATATCAAAATATTATTTTTTCCCAAAGTTACAGCGTCATAAAAATTGTACTACATTTTAACATTTATCATTAATTAATATTTTTAAAAGGAAATTCAGCTCAAATTCTTATAACGCTGTAACTTTGGGAAAAAATGATATTTTGATATGCTATAGGTGCTTTTTTGAAAGGATTTGAATGTAGCTTTCGTTTAAAAATAGTTACAAGCGTCTAGCTATCAATGCTAAAGAATTATAAGCGTTTAAAAATCTAGTAACTTTTTTAGTGATTTTCTTTAATTGCCTGCAACTAGAGAAATATTGAGCGTTGGGGTCTATAACTCTGGCTTTTTCCATATTTTGACATCTGAAAACCTATCTTAAAGTTAGAGCAAAATCCGTGATCCGGAGATGTGATACTCTCCTAGTTAGTTTATCTCAAACTCGAGTATTTTGTCTCAAGCTTAGATTTTATCTCGAGCTCATGTATTTTACCTCAAGGTTGGATTTTAACTTATGCTTGAGTTTTATGTCAAGCTTGGGTTATTGAGTTATTTATCCTATATTTGGGTTATATTTACCCCAAGCTTGGATTTTATCTCGAACACGAAGATTTTAACCTCAAGCTTGGAATAAACTCGAACTCGATCATTTTACTTCAACCTTGGAATTTTTCTCAAGCTTGGGTTATTGAGTCACTGGGTTAACTACCTAGGTACTTGGGTTATTAGGTCAATGGGTTAAATTTAATTAAAGCTTGGAATTTATTCCAAACTCAAGAATTTTTCCTTGACATTGGAATATACCTCAACATTGGAATTTACCTTGAGGTTGGAATTTACCTCGATCTCGGGAATTTTAACTTAAGCTTGGGATTTACCTTGTACTCGAGTATGATACCTCAAGCTTAGAATATACCTCGACATTGGAATTCACCTCGTCGTTGGAATATACCTCGACATTGGAATATACCTCAACATTGAAATTTACTTCGACCTTAGAATATACCTCGACATTAGAATTTACCTCGATCTCGGGAATTTTACCTTAAGCTTGGGATTTACCTTGTACTCGAGTATGTTACCTCAAGCTTGGAATATACCTCAAGCTTGGGTTTTACCTTGATCTTGGTTAGTTTATCTGGGGCCAGGTATTTTTTCTCAAGTTTAGAATAAAACTTGAGCTTGAGTTTTACTTTGAGCTTGGGTAATTTATATTGAGCTCGTGTATTTGATACTAGTCTAGTAATATAAAATACTCGCACGCAATTTAAATTACCGAAGCTCGAGGTAAAACCAGAGCTCGAGTATTATTTCAAACTTGAGAGAAAATACCCGTGCTCAAGATAAATTAACTAAGCTCAAGGTATAACCTGAGCTCGAGGTATATTCCAAGCTTGAAGTAAAATACTCGGGTACGTGGTAAATCCCAAGCTTAAGGTAAAATCCCCGAGATTCAGATAAATTTCAATGTCCAGGTAAATTCCAATGTCAAGATATATTCCACTGTCGAGGTAAATTCCAATGTTGAGGTAAATTCCAATATTGAGGTATATTCCAACGTCGTGGTAAATTCCAATGTTGATGTATATTCCAATGATGAGGTAAATTCCAATGTCGAGGTATACTCCAACGTCGAGGTGAATTCCAATGTCGAGGTACATTCCAATGTCGAGGTGAATTCCAATGTAAAGAAAAAATTCTTAAGTTTGGAATTAATTCTATGTTTAAGGTGAATTGGACCCTATAACCTAAGCTTGGGTTAAATGACCCATTGACCCAATAAACCAAGCTTGGGTAGTTAACTCAATAACCTAATAATCTAAACTCGAGAAAAATTCCAAGGTTAAAGTAAAATGATCAAGCTCGAGTTTATTCTAATCCTGAGGTTAAAATCTTCGCGCTCAATATAAAATCCAAGCTTGGGTTAAATATAACCCAAACATGGGATAAATAACTCAAGCTTGACATAAAGCCCAAGGATAAGTTTAAATCCAACCTCGAGGTAAAATACCTGAGTTCGAGATAAAATCGAAGCTTGAGGCAAAATCCTCGAGTTTCAGATAAACTTAGAATACTTGAAGTAAACTACTCAAGGTGAAAATAAGCTGATTAAGCTTGAACATATTTCCGAAACTCAAGATAAATACATTTTAGCTGGTCGGAAACTGACTATGTTTAAGTTCATCCGTCAGGATGCGTAATGTAAGAGTTTATTTATTTTCAAATTTTAACGCATGCGCAAGTGCACTAGTATGTAAAAAAACTATTTCTTGTCTTCTTTCATTCAAGGTACAACGACAACGAATGAGGAAAAATTTCCTAATTTATCCTCAATATACTAGGACTGATACCATATTTATTTGTGTACACGCTACTGTGAATGCACTGTAATAGGAAATCCTTCTGCCAATCGAAAGTAAAGAACCAGACCTAACATTTTAAAACTACCGCCAAATTAATAATTGTATACTTATAGAATTTCTAAATTCTTTTGTTGGTGGATTAGCCTTTTTCGAGACGTTTAAATGAAGGTTACATAAAAATGCATTTATGAAAAAACAATATGTCAATCCAAAGTAAGGAACCAAACCAGAAAAAAATTTTCCTTGAATCAATAATTTTGTTCCTAATGATTTTAGCTGCTTTTATTAATAGGCCTTTCATTTTCAAACATATTGTAAAAATAACACTAAAATACACGAGAGAAATAAACAAAATGTCATTCATAAGTCGAGAAGCTAACCTAACAGATATACTAATCGAACAAATCAATGATATACTTAACAAGATTCTAGCATCTTGTATTGGCGAATTAGCCTTTTTTGAAGTAAAAATAAAGGTATAATAAAACCATACATCTGGAAAGAAATCCTCATGTCAATCAAAAGTTAGAAACTATATCTAAAAGCTAAAAACTACCATAAAATCAATAAATTTATACTTATAAAAATTCTAACTTCTTTCGATGGCAGATTAACCTTTTTGCTTGACGCTAAAATCAAGTTTATATGAAAATGCATCCAAAAAAATAATCAGTATCTTAATAATAAAGTAAGGAACCAAACTTAAGTGTTAAAAACTCCGTCATATTAACAATTTGGTACTTAAAATAATTAGCACTGCTTTGATTGGTGGATTGGCTTTTTTCTTAATATTGAAAGGAAGGTTTTTAAAAATAAAACAAGAATATAGCTTACAATCAAAACTAAAGAATCAAATTTTATATTTAAAAACTTTCGTCAAATCATTTATTTCGATCTTATCGAAATTCTAACTCCATCGATTGGCGAATTAACCTTTTATTCGAATTAAAGGTTAAATAACCATCTGTCTAAAAAAATTTATATCTTAATCAAAAGTATGAAACCAAACCTAACATCTAAAAACTATAGCTAAATCAATAGTTTTATATAATAGAAATTCTAGCTTCATTCGTTGGCAGATTAACCTCTTTTTCTTGCCTCCAAAATATGTATTCTGATGTTATCTTTATAATATTGTCGAGAAAAAAAGGCTATCCATCAATCGAAGCAGCTGGAATTTTAAACACATAATTATTGATTTGACGCAAGTTTTTAGCTGTAAGGTTTGGTTCCTCACTTTTGATTGAGATGCTGATTTTTTTCCGCACGTATTCTTATGTAACTTTTATTTTAGTGAAAAGAAAAAAAGGCTAATTGGTTTAGTACAAATGCCATAATTCAGCGGATAACGCATTCCTTTTTTTATAGAATGAATTGCATAAATTCATTTTCAAACGGTTCCAACTGTCGTTTTTATTGTTTATTTGCTTTTTCTAATCATTCTTATTATTCCAAAAACAATTCAAAATTTTAGAAAAAAATAATACATTTCGTAACGGGAATGAAAAGGCTTTATTTACGAAACTAGAAGTTTACGGTCCGAGCCGAAGGCGAGAGTCGTAACAAGTTTCGTAAAAAAGCCTTTTCATACCAGTTGCGATCCGTATTTTTTGCGATGAGAGCCAAAAAAGAGCAACGAAGTTGCGATTTTGAGGTTAGAATGGCAAAAACGAATTTTCGTTATTAACAATGTTGGAAACTTCAGATTTATTTTTTCTGAGGTTGGGACTTATCCTTGTAAGTCGCTATGTAAATTATAACTTTAGAAGTCCAATAGTAGTTGTGCAATATTTAGTGTCCAAAAGGAACACCTTCGAATCCAAATTATGAGAAACAACACAAAAATTACATCAACAAGTCTGATCATTATAAATTCTTATGATATTAATTTAAAAAAAAAACCCATTAGACTGTCATTCTTTGACCTATAAAGGTTGCATCAGAAAGCCCTAAACCCATGAACTTGTAAATCCTAGACCTACAAATTATAAACTCATAAATCCTAAATTCCAAACCCATCAACCAAGAACCTCGGATCCATAAATTTCAAACCTATGTTAATTAATTGTAAACTCTCAGAATATGATGTATGGACGCCCGTGCATTCTACACTCATAAAAACACATACTTTATACCTTCATTTCATCAACTCTCATAATACTAGAATCCATAAAGTTAAATTCAGAAAACCCGATATCCGTAAACCCTACATCTCTCAAACCTGAACCCATAAGCCCCAAACCCACAAATTATAAATTTATAAATCTATAAACACATGAACCCTAAAATAATCGAAACTGAGCCTATTAACGCTCAACTTAAAACTTTAACTCAATTAATTGTAGACTCATGGACTTTCAAAATGTGATGTGTCCATCCGTACACCCTACACAAATAATGCCATATACTGTATATCCTTACTCTATCTACACCCAATCAATAATAGCGGGATCCATGAACTCCATACGATAAAATAAGATTTTTCATATAAACTTTATAAGTCGCTAACATTACTAATGAGAAATTCAATAAACTTCATAAATAAAAAAACCTTTGCAAAATTTCGCTAGAATTCCATAAACTGAAAACGCCATTTGAGAAAATTCTTGTCAAGTAATTGAAGCAAAAATACAATGAATTAAATCTTGCATGAATTTTATAAACTAAAAACGTTATTAACAACATTTCTATAAGCCTTGTTGATGAAAACCCCCATAAATCTCATAATGAATTATCAAAAATATCTTTAGCTAAATTTCATATGAATCCTACTAGTAACAAAGCACCGTTATCGGAAATTCCGACAAAATTTCCGAAAACAAAAACACTATTGTTCGAAATTCCCATAGTATTAGTAATGTTCTCTATGAATCGTGTATACTCAAAATTCCCATAAGTTCTGTAATTTAAAAACACCATTTATAAAATAAATATAAATTTTTTATTTAAAAAAATATCATCAACTATTCCCATAAATCCCTTAAGCTGTAAAGATTATAGTTGAGGATTTCTATAAACTCTAAGCATCAAAAATATCATGCCGAATTTGGTATAAATCCCATAAGTTAAGGACATTATTAGTAAAAAAACCACAAACCTTTCATTAGAGAAATTCTCTATAAATTCCATAAACCGAAGTGTCATTAATGAAAGTTTCCGTAAATCCCACGTATCAAAAATACAAATAAATTTACTCAGGGTTTTTAATAAAATTCATGTTAACTTAATCAACAATATATGAAAATTCTGAAGTCGTTCTTGTAGACGATGTCCAGGTTGCCAGGAAAGCTTGGGTACTATTTTTTCAACTATTGCTTTTATTGTTTTATGTTAAGTATTTATTTTTTATTTAAAAGTAAAACTTGAGAAATTTCGGTATATCATTTACAAATTTTAGGTGAAAAATGTAAATATAGCAATTAATATATATATATATATATATACATTTTTTAATAATATATTTTAATTTAGAAAATTAGACTAATCTTTATTTAAAATTATTATTACTTTAATCTAAAGAAGTTTTTTCCTTTTATATCAAGAATTAACTCCATACATCAAACGGAGTTTTAATTTTAATGATAAAAAGTGAAATCCGCTTACAAAATATGGAAAAATTCCATTTTTTTAATAAAGCTTTTGCTTATTTGATAGAAAGCTAAAACAACCTATCTTTTTCCATTGATTTACCATGTTTTTCGACAGTTCTACTGTTTTATTTTTTTCCGTGTGTAAATTAAATTCAATGTTAGTAAAAAAAATATAGACCTATATTAAAAATGCCGACTTAAATCTTCTGAAATCGTTTTAATTAGCATTAGCTGTCTCATTAAGTCAGATTTCGCTTTATCATTTGTCGGCAACTACAAATTAGCAAAAAAAAAAAATTATAATATAAATAGAAATGACCGGTTCAGCATTCACGGTAAAGCGTATATAAAATTCTTCCTAAAATCGCTAAATTAAAAGATAAGACTAATTTCAGAGTAAACAAAATACGCACAAAAGAGAACGAAAATGAAAAAGATAACTCGCAGGTGAACAATCTTTTTCCTTTTGAATATTAGCTTTTGTATTTGAATTTGCTTTTTTTTCTTTTCTTTTCTCTTTCGTTTGAGAAAATAGAAAGAGATAAAGAGAGGCGAGGCTACGACTCTCGGCAAGAATGTCAATTAGTGTGTCGGTTCAAGCTACCTTTCGAGCGCATATACGCTTTTTTAAATATCAAGAGTAAACTTTGAAATTATTTGAGCTCTGCTTTTATATTGTGTAGATTAAAAAATTTCTTTGTTTCAAAAATAGACCAATGATTTTAATAACGAGCAATACAATAAAAGATTTATAATGAATTGTTTGTATGTATATGCAAAATTTAACGCGATTATTATAAAATTTTTGACTAGTACAAATATTTGATATTCAAATAGACAAATTTAGTTAGCAAGATCAAACAGCTGAACAAATTTATGTGTATCAATATGAAGAAATTCAGCTTAGTTTACATTGGGAAACACCTTGTATTTCATTGTCAAATAACAATTAAAGAAACTAGGCAAACATACATAAATTCTCAATTATTCTTAAACAAATAAATAATAAAAAAAGGATAGTTAATTGTTCACTAGAAAACAAAAAATTTTTTATTTAAAAAAAAATCTTATTTATTAAGACACGTCCTTGAATGAAAAAAAACGCACGTTTTTAAAAATATACAGTAAACGGAAGGACTAAATACTTTTGAAAGCGCGGGAGTATATGTGTATGTGTATGTAATACTTTGAGAACGTTGCATTCTTTATTGTGGTTTACTCTCTTTTTCCCTCTCTTGTCTTTATATCAACGATCGCACACCCGCGCGCCAACCGCCGCGCAAACGCGCATGACTGACTCCAGAAACGTTTAAATATATATATATATATATATATTAAAGGTATATAAGTTAACTATTCGTTTCAACTGCCACTGTGCATTTGAAATGAGGCAAGTTTACTTTTCATTTTCATTGACTATAGAATAGCATATATAGTTGTTGTAAATTCTTTTTGATTGATTGTTTTTATTAGAATTATTTATTAACATTTCTCGGAATAAAAAAAAAAATAAAAGAGAGGGACAAATTTATAGGTCTAGTTTAATTGATGTCTGGCGGATAATAATTTCTATAGTTAGATGAAACGTTTATTGATTTATGGAAGAAGTTTTTCCTTATCAATTTATGTTTTTTAATTAAATGGAATTATGTTTAGAAAAATTTTAACAAGCAAGAATCGAATGCTTTATAAATTTAAAGTAAAATATGTAGTATTTTGAAGAATTAAATTGTAATTCAAAAGCCATACAGAGATTTAATTATGAAGCTTATAAAGTAAAGATGACTTTTGTTTTTTAAAATCATACACTCTGTGCAATTACTAAAAATTTTAATATGTGAATTTCAAATAAGTATTACTTATATCGTTAAGATGATATATTACAACATAAAATGCTAAAATATAAAAAAACGTTGCAATAAAATTTGCTAATATAAAATCTTCTAATACTACGAGTACAACGAACCTTTAAAAGATCAGACAAAAATGTAAAGTCGGAAAGAAATGAAGATACTAAGAATGAGAGAAAAGAGAAAAAAAAGGAACTGAATGAGCGAGAGAGAAAGAGAATTGACCGGTATTGTTATACACTAGCAGTATATAGATTGTACTCGTCAAGAAATTCTTCTGTATATATGCAAGTATTCTTTTTCTCTTTCTTCGTATATACATGTATTGTCAAGACGTTTGGAGCTCCTCTCATACATACATATACACACAGACACACATGCACGTATTATAGGTGCAACAACGGCGTGCTCGAGACGAGGGCGATTATGGTTTTAGCTTTAGTTAAATTGAGGCCGGAACTATTTCGAATATTCAAGTTATATATACGTATAGCACGCTCGAGCTAAAGTAAGATATATATAATATAACGTGCGAGAAATGGAGGGTAAGAAGAAAGGTGAATCCTTTTTTTCTCTCTCTCTCTCTTTTTTTTTAATCAAGTTTGTTTTGGCTCTACTGCAAGTTGGAAGTATTTCGCGAACTCATTTTGCTAGATAAAATACTGATTGAATCAGTTTTGCAGAAGTAGGCTAAAAGACAGTGTAATTTAAATTTTTGAAGAAACTTTTTTAACGACTTTTTGTTTTAATTACTGTATAATACGACATTCAATTGTTTTCCTTCAAATTACTTCTTTTTAGTAAAATCTTGTAATTATTAATATTATCCAAATTATTATAAAATTTGTATTATTTTATTTCAATTTTAATGCATATATACACATCAAACAGGAAAATAATTCACATAAAGCTTAGCCCATAAAACGTAATTTTCTAAAAATTTTCTAAATTATTGTGTGCATTAAATAAAAAGTGAAATTGCATTCTTATATGCCCAATCCATAATAATAAGCTAAAATTTCAAACGTGTAGAATTTTATGCATACTTGTTCATCGTTTTCTCGGTCCCGCAGCTCCGCGAGCGAGAAAGTAAGAGTAAAATTCAAGCTCCTCGAAGGCAAAACGAGAACGCCTATATGTATATATATATATACGTTATACGGAACCAAAAAGAAATAAAAAAAAAAATAAAAAAAAAAATAAAAAAAAAAAGGAGAAAGAGATAGAAAGCAACTCATATAAACTCAGGGTTGTTCCGGTTGCTGCACGCCTGCCAATTTTCCCAAATCACACAACATGACGAGAGGGCTTCTTCTTCATCTGCTTCTTCTTCTTCTTTTATATACTTGAACATTTGGCTAGTAGCTGTATTGGAGGATAGGGAGAGAGGGAAGAGAGAATTTCGTGTAAGAGACCCTCATTATACTTTAGAATGCATTTTTGGGAGAGTTGTACCTGCCTTGCACGCACATAGAATTAATGGGAGGTTCGGTATATATGCAGTAAAAGAAGGAGAAAAAAAAAGGAAAAAGAAAAAGACGGTTCTCTTTTACCTTAGATTGACACGTACGGACGATGCTGAGGATTGTTCTAATGCCTCTTGATATATACTGGTTTTACTTTCGGCTGGAAATTATAGCCTAAATTACCGGCTCTAATGGTTTTTATGATTGTCGTGAGGAATTTCGTCGAGGGACAAATAATATTTCTCTTTTTTTTTTTTTTTTTCGAGAATTTATTAAATGCACATGCTCCGCTGGTGCAATTATCAAATAGTACGTTGCAGCGGTAAATTTTTATTTCCTAACTTTGGCTATTTTGCAACAACCTTTTTTTTCTCTCTTTATAGAGAAGATGAAAACTTGTGAAACGTGCCATTCGGCTTATTTTCAAATGAGTATTAATTTTTTCTTTTATTTCGCTTAGTCTACGTTTAGCAGTGCAATTTCAATCTTTTTATAACGCTCCTTAAATTAAAATTCGTCAAACATTTTTAAAAAAACGTACACAAGCTTTCTCAAATAAACCGTGCGCGCAAAACTTATTTCTGTGTATGCAAAATCAGCTAGCTAAGAAAAAAAAATAAAATCAAAATAAACTGCGCCAAGGTAAACAGGGAGGACGAAAACGAAATAAAGTTAGGCGTCTGCGTATACACAAGTAAACACATATATGCAAAGAGAGAGAGAGAGACGAGACTCTTATATATGCTCTTATTACATTGCGACTTTTCTATATATATATGTATAGATGTATATAAAACGCGCATATATATATATAAACGTAAAACACGGCATACGCGTTCCTGCATCCTTAATGACGTCTTGAAGAGAAACCTTTCACCATTGATACGTCAATTATGAGAATCTCAAACTATACGCTATATTCCACCGCCTCCGCTTGTCCATAGATATACATATACGTATACGTACATTGCTATGCCTCGAGGCAATAGAGCGCACGCGCGCGGATGGCGTTTTCAAATTTGCATCGGCATGCGCGTTATGACGCGACGTGCAGACGCCACGTGCTTTTTCAATGTATATGTATATATATTTATATGCATGTATATGAATTGAAAACGATCGAAGAGAATTGGGCGGTTGTATTGTTTTGTTGATGATTTGAGCGTTTTATTCTCTTGAATTCGCGTTATGTAAGACGTTTCAATAAATATTATCATTCTCTTCTTTTTTTTTGTTTTCGTTTTCAATTTGAGAAATTGTTTCGCATTAAAATTCATGTAACTGTGATCATAATATATTCCTTAACTCATAACAATTTGAAATTATTAATTTTTTTACATTGTATACCTTACGAATTATAAAATAAAATTTCATATGCTAAAAAATGTTTAGGATTAAATTTTTAACAGTGATCGATATTGACTCAACGAATTAAATAAAATTGATATTTAAAAACGATACGTGGGATAATAATATATCAATTTATCGATACACACTGTCAAAGCAATCATTTTCCGGAAACGCATGGAGGCAAGAAAAGCCGTTCGAAAGTTTCCTTATACTTTATAACATTAGTATAAAAGCGAAGGAGAGAGAGAGAAAAAAAAATCCAGTTTGCATTGACAAAAACGATCACGTCTTAGTCGAACAAGTTTAAAATTTACTTTTACACACCATGTCGCTGTTTCTTTCTTTCTTACTTTAGTTTTTTTTTTTCTTACCTCTTTTAAACGCCCAGCTCTCTTTAGCTGTAATTTTAATCTGTCGCAATTTTGCATTGCAGCATAACATTAACGAAAATTGGTTAATTTATACATTCCACGTGATTGTTTATTAAGAAAAAAAAAATTTTCAAATATTTTATATATTCTTACATTACTTTTGATACACGTATTTCGTTATTCGTAAGCGATATACACTTATTATGTATCAATTATCGTTAATTCTTTCGACAAAATAAATTTCCGAGCTAAAATAACAATATTTTGAATAACATTTAATTTATAAATTTTAATTGGTCAAAATTCATACATTGTATACTAATTATCAAAAAGAAAATAAATAAATACACGTACTAATCGTTCTGCAAAAAAGAATAAAAAAAAGGTTTATCTTTTCTTTTTGTTCCCCCAAAAACAAGAAGCTAAACTCCGGATATAATTAATATGGGATAATTATGCGAGAGTTATATAGCTATGCGAAAAAAAAGGGTACGTTGTTAGGCAGGACTTAATGGTAGAAAGAAAGTAAATAAAGAGATAAATAAAATGCAAAAGGACGAGGGAGGAAGCGAGTTAAAAGTTAGAGGGGAAACGCGCGATCTCGATAAAATCTGTTCTCTCCTCTTTTTTTTTTCTCTCTTTTTCCGTTGAACGGAGAAGGATAGTTTTAGCTTGGTTCACGAAACCAAGTGAGCGAGAGGAAAAAGAAACGTGTTTCGTTAAAAGTAAAGGGAGAAGAGTTACTGAACGTTTACAGGGTATGAGAATGAAAAAAAAAACCGATGAAAAATAAAAGGATGTTACTGGTTAGTAGAGTTTGACAATTTGGGTGAAGGCTTATTTTTTCTTCGATGAAATTTATCGAAACGTTGTCGGTAAATGAAATTATTAATATTTATTTAACGGATAGTTTGATATATAATTTGAATTGATATTGATAAGTTATTGATCATATTAACTACTATGGAATATGACTCCGAAGTAAATATGATATTCAAATAAGGTATCCACTGCTCTCGTACATGAAAATTTTTGCACTAATTTAATGTAAATATTTAAGATTGAAATTTTATAGTATTAAATTGTTTTTTTTTTTATTTTTAATAATTTTGTTTTTAAAATTAAGACACAGAATTAAAAAATTCATATTATTTATATCTTTGAAGCTTAAGGGTCTAAAAAGATGTTGACTTTACACTCATATTAACAAAACTAACAATTTTGTTCTTTTAATAAAGAATCACCTCAACCCATGCTTGAAAAAACAATAAAGCAAAAAATATTCTCTCGTTAAATTTGATGTGAGAGGGTAAACTGATAAATTAACAAATTAAAATTCAATCAGCAATAAAACACAAATACTAATCTACAAAGCTTAGATGCATATCTGCTATAAATTTCTAACTCTCGGCGTTGACCCCTACGGTTCGTTAATTTTAAAATTCATAACCATTAATCAAAAATCAATATCCCATAGCGATGCTTCCCCTAACGTCTAAAACAAACAAGGCCCATCTAACATCTCATCTTTCATGAAAAAAAAAGAAGATGAAAGCTCTAACTATAGTCTTGATTAGAACGAAGGCACAGTTTTTACACAACCCAGAGTCAAAAGGTTTATTCGAAATTTTGAAAATTTTCTTCCATGATAATACCGTTAAAATAATATCTGGTCCTTTAGGTCTCCCTATAACCATTGACGTTGAGATTGCAAGAAAAAGCTATATATACGTAAGCAAAGTCAGCCAACAGCAGCAGGATCAGCAGCCAACATTAGCAGTGAAGAAAGAAAGAAAAGATAAAGAGTGAGTGAGAGAAAGAGAAAGAAAGAAGAAAGAGAGAGAGAAGTCGGTCGACTCTCGAAGAGTCGCGCCATCCTCTCTCCCTTTAAGAGAAGCGAATGGAAAAATAAAGCTTGGTCGAAGACACACAAGACAACCGGTTCCCAAGTGTAGGCCGACTTCTCCTTGTATAATACGTACACACTCACATACATACACACAGACAGACAAAAGAAGAAGTTTGTATATGTATACACACATCTCTTCTTAAAGTCCTCATTGCCTTGTGTCCTTCTTCTTTTAAGTTCACTTGTACATGTATATATATATAACATATATATACGTACACATATATATACTTCGATGTCGATCGATCGGCGACGTTTTCTTAACCAACCAGCAAAAATCTTTTTCTCCCTGACTTAAATAACTTACTACCACTATACTTTTTTAGCTATACGTACATATATATCAACATATACCGAAACAAAACTTAAATAAGTAAGCAAAAGCTTTGAGTAGTAAACTCCAATCGTCCCTGAGCAAGGACGCAACCGTGGCGTTGCGTTGAAAAAAAAGGGAGAAAAAAAAACTGAAAAAAAAACTAAAAAAAAAAAAAAAAACCAACAACAAGAAGAGTAAAGGTGGACGGTGGTGAGAGAGAGTGAAGGGGAGGAGAGGAGAAGATCAAAAATGTCACTCACGTGTAGGGTTCAGTATCTGAACGACGTGGACCCGTTCGCTTATGCGAGTTCGTATCCGGAACCACCTAGACCGCCTGTACACACATTTAGCGCGACCTTGCCTCTCATCAACCAACTTGCTGCAGTACATCGACTTCTACGTGCACCTCACAGGGTGAGTACATATACATACTTACATGTACATTATTTTTTTCTTATTTTCATTTTATGCTTGTATCCATATATATATATATATATATATATATATATATATATATATATATATATATATATTCTCTGGCATCTTTCTCTTTCGTCTTGTTCTTCGTATTGTGCAGCATATATGCCTGTCGACGTCAAAGTCGCGACGACCGAAGAAAGAGAAAGAAAGAGAAAGAGCGAGGAGATATCGGTTGGTGTTTTATGAAAGTGATGCGGGAAAATTTTTCGCTAGACGCAAGAGTTTTCTTGAATATATACATGCGCATACGCATATTCGTACTCGTGGGTATATAGAAAAGAGATGCGGCGTTATAATGTTCCGTGTCGTTTTTCACCTTGACTTTGTATAACTCATCAAGAATTGAAATGAGTTTTTTTTTTCTCCAAAGGGGGGGGGGGAAGGGGAGAGGAGGAGCGAGAGAGTTGATAGCTGATTTATGATATACGTTGCATTATTCTTATGTATATATGTGAGTCTGTTTAAAACATTATTTTTTAAAAAAATCATTTGAAACCTGTTAGGTTAGTACATTGTATGTGCTTTTCTTTTTGCGTTAGTTATTACAAAAGTTTAAATTAAAATGCACACATAGACGCAGACACACAAACACTTTTGTTTTATTTTATTTGCAAAATTAGATTTTCATTAAAAAAAGTTACATTTACAAGGTTACCGGCCCGATTCAATGCAAAAGATGGCAGCGTTGCAACAATGCAACAATGAAATGCATCCTTGCATTGTTTACCCTTTACATATTGTTAAAATAAACAAAAATGAATGAAAATATTTTTGAAAACATCATTAATAGCCTTTTGCAATTTATCGTACAGTAGGAAAAAAGATGAAAATTTAAAAAAAAAAATGAATAATAATAAAAAGCAATATATATATATATGTACTCTAAGGTTGAAAAGATCGGAATGAAGCACCCGGTTTTATTATTATGCATCGTCGTTGCGTTGCATATATATATATATACATATAACGTAGGGTTAAGACTCTCTCTTTCTCTTTTCTCTCTACTGTCCCTCTTTTTTGCCCTTATACCACCGAGAGACTTCTTCTTCTTCTTCTTCTTCTGCTTTTCTGAGTGTATATTATATGATGTTATGCGACCTGAAGAATGTACTCGTAGTACAGGTAAATTGTAAAGGAGGCGCCTTATAACGCCGTAGGTATAGACCCTCGTCTTAGATAAAGGATCGCGACGCGTATAATCAAGTCTTTCTTTTTTTCTTTTTTTTTTCGTTTTTTCGTTGTTTTTTTTTTACAATTTTTTTTTCTTTTCAACTTTTTAACTTATTTCTTTTTGACGTTGTACTCCACTTGATTTTCAATGGTTCTAGAAACTGCGAGTTTATGCGTACACGTTTTTTTTTTGTATTTTTTTTTCTTAATTATTGTTGCCTTTTCGAAAAATAAAAATTTTTGATTGCCTGGATGAAACAGCAGTATATTATTATTTGGTTTTAATGTAGTTGCATTGAGTATATAAAGTCGTTTAAATACTTGTAGCTATGGTTTAACACTATTCTTGAATAATGAAATGTACATTATAAGATGTCTTGAAATGAAAAAAAAAAAAAAAAATAATTTTTTTTAGTACTTTTCTTCTGATTACTTGTGATGGCAAGTTTGATAAACAACTAAAACTCAATTTTAAAAGTTAATAGTTTTCTGTTCAATGGGTTTTATTATTTTAAATCCAATCTTGCAATTAAAATCGGTAAGAAATTATGTGTGTATGTACATTTAGTAATGTTTATTTTAATGTATTTTTCGTTCTTATAAATTTTGATTAGTTGTATAGAAGTTTTGCTTATTAGAATTTATAAACTTAATATGGACCTTATGTTAATAAAAATTTTAATTATATTTTTCATGAATATTAAGTCATTGTTACTGAAAATTTTAAAAATTTTTTAATAAAGTACGAAAAATTTTAAAAATTCATACCTTATTAAACTAGGAATGTTATCCTTTCTTTTTTCCACTACTTGACTTCTTATTAAACATTTATGAAAAATTTTTTCAAAAATATTTAATCTTACATTTAATTTAAAAAAATTTAATCATACGATAAAAAAATAAAAAAGAAATGACGTCTTGTTACAATCATTACTGTAAAAAAAGTCGACTAATTTGCAACTAAACTGATTAAGTCAGTAATTTAAAGTATTTTGAACGAAAAAAAAGTCACAAAGTATTAGTATTAAAAACAAGCTTGCCAAGTAGGAGATTAAGATTATCATTATTGATTTGAGAGACCGAGTTTGTAAATCATAACAACTTTTTAAATATCCCAACCTCTTAATTCATCTAGTATATATAACGTTAAACTAGTATATATATGAACTTAAAATATATTCGTTAATCAAGAGTTGCGTGCTGCAATACTTTGGAGCAAAATAAAACGAATCGTATTTAACACTTTAGCCACTGTTAAAAGACAGATAACTTTATAGTTTAGTTGTTAGGCTGTACAGCGTATAAGAAGTTTCAAGAACTCGTCAACTTATCGCCATTCTCATAAAGCTAAATTCAATTGCATTTGAAAAAATAAAGAAGTAAGCGTGAATAAAAAGGCTTGTAGCTTGCAAAATATATATCGGTGTGTGTGAGCGTGTGTATATAGAAAAATAATGTTAATCCGATTCCTCCTTTAGGCCCCTAGCAAATCTAATACCAATATGCTAATTTTCATCGGGCAATCATTAGCATAAAATTCTTCAAAGCTATAACACACCCTCTATACTCTCTCTCTCTTTCTTTCTTTCTTTCGCTTTTTCTATCCGACAACGACCTCCATAAAAGTCTCCACTCCATTAGGTCCGGAAAAACGGGCAAGGATCCTTTTTATATCGATCGAAATTTTCCCCTTGAGAAATAAAGAGAGAGAAAGAGAGAGAGAGAGAGGTAAACCTTCCTCTCCTTATACTATCGTTGCTTATTATCGCAGCCTTTATTTCCCCGAGTTTAGATAAGTGCCGTAGACAAGCAATGCAAGCCAATCCTCTCCTTCTCTCTCTCTCTTTCTTCGCGACCTAAGCCTTTATATATACTCTCTCTCAACGTCGCTGCCTCTGACCCTGGGCCCTCCTTTCTTTTCTTCTTCTCCCCACCTTATAACCTCATATATATATATATATATATATATATATATATATATATATATATATGCATGTACATGTTCACTGACTAAATAGAATATATACACTTAACGTTACACTCACCAAGCGTCTCTTCTTCTTTTGCTTCTATGTTTTTCTCTTTCTCTCTCTCTTTCTTCTTTAACTTGCTTCTTCTTCCCGGATGCAAAGAGACGAAAAGAAAAGAAAAGAAAAAAACGAAGAAGAAGAAAAAAAAGAAAAAAGGAGTACACACCACCGTAACACCTTCTCGTCGCCCTTTTGCCTTTCGCGCTTCGTTGTTCGTGTGTAATGGCAGTATTCTTGCACGCGCAAACAGCAAACCCATAAGACTCCTTATATACTTCTCTTGTCTTTTTCCATACTATATAATACTAAAGTTTAAGCTTGTAGAAAAAAGAGAGAGAGAGACAGTGTGTAGTATAGGGATCTTTTTTAAAACTCTTCAAGTCCTTGCTGTATACATATACATTGCTTTGATCGTATAAGAGCAAAGGATTCTCTCTCTCGTTTGTGTTAGTACTTTAACGCCTGGATACTACTACTACTTATCCTCCTCCTCTTGTCGCCGATTCAAGCAGGACCTGAATTCTTTTCTAGTATGGAACGAAGATTCAGTTCATTAAGATAGATTTTTTCTTTCTTCTCTTCATCCACCGGGATCCTGGGAAGGTGAAATAAAAGGTGCTTTCTCGAAACGAAATATTGTTAACTCTAATGCTTGTTATTTGGATAGATTTTTTTAGATACCAAAAAATAAAACAAATTTCTCGAATTTAATAAGATGAAAAAGCACTTTCTTATACATAAATTTTTAATTTTCGGTCACGGATATATATGCAATCTTTTATGATATAAGCATTAGTACCTGTTTGTAACTTTAAGAGATATTATAAAGATACGGTTAGGCGAATTTATATCTGCAGTACAGATCTAAACTGTCGATAAATATGAATTGCCGTGTAGCTTTAAAAACACATCACACACAAAGAAGTATTGAAATGAATTTTTACAATATTGTCAATGGGGCGTACATGGCTTGCTATAAATAATGGATTATCTCATTTTCTTTTTTTATTCTTAATATTAGCGAGAGAGAAGTACACAAAGAAATATTTTCTATAACAATTTTATGTTTAGTCAAACGTTTAAAGGATATTTTTTTTTCTTTCTATTATCGTTTTGCAGGCAAGATTTGCTGCACGAAATCAGTTTTGTAAATGATAAATAATAGAAATTTTTCCCTTAAATAAGCTTGCTCGTAACAGGAGCTAAGAATAATAATGTAATTGTTTACTTAAATGAGATTGTAATCTTTGAAATTATTTTTCATTCAGGAATTATCTTTGGAATATGAATTTGCGGAATTTGTATTGTCAAGTGCTTTCTTTTGCAATATTTATTTGCCAAAAAAACAATAAAGAATTAATCTTCTGAATTAGAAAATTTAGCAAATTTAAATTAAAAAATCAAATATTATGTAACCAAAATAAATTTTAAATATCCAAATCTTTCGATCTAGCTTGGACTCGTTTGAAAATCTTTCCAAGGTACTTTATATTCGATTTTTTATCGAATTTTAC
Source organism: Anastatus disparis (assembly GCA_017163975.1). Classification (NCBI taxonomy): domain Eukaryota; kingdom Metazoa; phylum Arthropoda; class Insecta; order Hymenoptera; family Eupelmidae; genus Anastatus; species Anastatus disparis. The sequence goes on from JAFFSR010000222.1 coordinate 243,490, forward strand.
ACAGAGATTATAATTTAATAGTCTATTTACAATAGCGGACGAAACGTTAAATCTTGATATAAAATCCTAGAGTACCGAGCACTTTCTAATTTTCTATCATTTTGTAAAACTTCAAACCGTTAATCTTCCATAAGTTGTGAGTATACGAGACTTCAGAAAAAAATCTCTTGATATCTCATACTGGCATTAAAAAGCATCAGAAAAACCTAATTAGCCGTCATTGTAAAAAAAAAAAATGCACCAAAGCATCTTCTCTTATTTTCTCTTTCTATTTATACGCCCGCGCACTATTTCCCAGTATTTTCTTATTCTTCTTCTTTTTTCTTTATTTTTCTCTCCTTAGCATATATCCTGTACGCATAATTAGAAAACTTATAAAAGTGCAAATCTGTATATATATTCCGCCGCCTCCGCGCGTTAATGCTCCTTTAAAACCAAACCTAAAATAAAGCAAAAAAAAGGGCAAAGTAAAATAAATAAAATTTAAAAAATAAAAGAAAGAAGAAGAAAATGAAAAAAAAAGAACAATGAAGAGCCACACGATTGTAGGCGACACAGAAAACAGCCGTAGTAAAGTGTAAAAAGGGAAGGAAAAGAACTGCAAGCGTGTGCACGCACGCATAACCGGTAGCTGGCTTACAGTAGCCTTAAGATACATATTCTTTGTTTGTGTCCTCGAAGGTATATCTCTCTTTATTTCTTCTTTTTTTTTTCTTTTCTTTTTACTTGGCTACCGTTGATGGTATAGCCGAGTATTATAAGCTACTGGTTTCGCTCTCGATGAGCTTAAGAAGAGAATGTGGAACGAGCGTGATCAACGGCACAGGATCTTATTTTAACGAAACCTAAAGGTATATAAGAGAGAGAGAAGGAGGAGGAGGAGGTAGTTTTTCGAATCAGTAATGAGAGGAGAGGGCTCAGGTGCAAGTTGGGATTAAATTCAGGTTTGCGTTTGGAGGTCTTTCCAGATTGGCAAGGCGTGGAAGTTTTCTTTTATTTTTTTTATTCTTCTCTTTCTCTCTCTCTCTCGAAATTATACTGTGGCGAGAGAAATACAACGTGAAATTTTGCCTCTTGATGTGGGAAATTATGGTTGCGGAGACATTTTTCCTTTTTTTCCCTTTTTTTTTTTTGTTCTTCTTTTACAAGTTGATTTTTCGTGGAATTTTGTAGTTGGATAAAAATTATTCAGGGCTCTTCAATTTATCGATGAAGAAACGTTTTTTTATGCTCATTTTTTTCGTTCTCCTCTTGTTTTATCGATTGTTGTTTTTCGTTTTTTCATCGATAATTTGCACATTCTTTATATACAAATTATCAAATTCTTTTTCAATTTGTCTTCTGACAACGAAGTATTCGAAAAAAGTGTTTTTCTCGAATATTCATGAAGTTTTTAAACTACTAAGATATTCGCTCTAAAAAAAAGAATTTCTTATAACTGAATTGAAAGTTGGTGTTTTAAAAGAAATACAATAATAAAATCTTTCAGAAATACAATAATAAAATAAAGTTTTATTGACAATTAAAAATATTTCTTTTAGAGCATAAATTAAACTTCGAATATAAAATAAAAGACAATGCTTTGATTAATGCTACAATCAATGCAATAAAGCAATTGTTGAATAAAATTAACGTATATGGATTTTCTTCTAAACAAATAAAATGCATTTGCAAAAATATTAGTTCAAGGCCACCCATATAAATCACGTAATTGAAATCGTTGCAGCAACAAACCAACTAAAACGATTGCCATTCTCAAAATGAAAGAAGAAAAAAGTAGAATAAAAGAAAAATCTAAGACCACTGCAAACAATCGACCATTGCAAATTTAATTATTTATTTACCACGATGATAATAAGAATAGGAAAAAAAGGCTCTAGTTTCCACATATACAAATACTAATTATTTTATCTCAAAAAGTCCAATGGATACACATATAAACCAAATGTAGACACGATTCACCACACTTTAATTACAACTTACTCGTTAACAATGCCAATTAATTAGCCAGCGAGCATTTAAAAAACCATGGAGCAAGGAAAAAAAAAGAGAAGAAAAAGAAAGGATAAAAAAATCCATATAAAATAAGCGTATATGTAAGGAACGAGATCGCGGTATACAAAGTGTAACAGAAACAGTATATATATAAACGTCGACGTGATAATTATCAATATAACAATGAACACACACAAGCCATAGCTAAAAAGGGGGGTAGAAGGGGGGGATTTTAAAACCGCTTGAAAAGTTCTCTGTTTGTTGCTCCTATTCTCTCTCTCTTATTCTTTCCTTAGAGGCGATTGCTCATTAATCAGGCGTGCGCGCGGGAACCGACCAACGGCATTTTGCAGTTAATTCTCGCGAGCGAGCAAGCAAGCGCGAGTCAAGCGAAGGAGGACGCGAAACTATATGTATATATATATATATATATAAATGTATATGTATATCCATATACATAGACAGAAAGCTTATTGTCGTTGATCAGAAGAGCGCAATGGAGAGCGCAATTTCTCATGGCGCTCTTCGCACGCGTTCACAAACAGGAGAACTATGACACCGGCATCGTGTTTATTGTGAAACGTTAATTAGGTCGAAGTGCATACGTCTATATATATACACAGCCAGACTGTATATAACATTGCATGCTCGAGATACTCAGACTTTAACACAATATGGCCGGAGGTGGAGATGAAGTTTAGGAACGTTAAATCAAAAGACTTTAACGGATAGTTTTATTGGGCTTTTTTTCAGCTTTTTTTTATTTAGTAATGCTCGGCTGAGCTGTTCCGTTATTATATATTTATTTATAAAATCTTGATATTTATAATGCTAACGGTATATTGCTATGAAGATATTAATATTTAGATACGTTCTTTAGCAAAGAATTATTCGCATTGGAAATTATAGATTTTTTTAATTGTTTAATTTTCAGACAAATTTTAGTCAGATTTATCTATTTAACAATTGCTGCCTTAAAAAGTATTATGCTTTATATTTTCTTTGTAAAAATCATTAATTTAATGTTTGAACAAAAAGAAGGAATTAAATTTTTAACTTTAAACACTTTTTTTCCGTAAAATCGTTTCGCACTCCCGATAAAACCGATATCCCACTAATTGAATCGATCTTTCCACTTGGAACCACTTGTAATGAAAAAAAGAAAAAATTAAATGAAAAAAAAAGAGGAGGCAATGCTCTCGCACCCGCAAAAAAGGCGAAAGAACCTAAAGCCGATATCTCAATAATGGACTTTGAACAATACACATCAGCCTTTGCTAATCTCTTTCAAACACTCTAAACTCTCTTTCGCTTGCTTGCTCTAATCTGCCAACAATCCACGATTACTTCGTTCGCTTTCGCGCCGCAAAAGCACCAAGCAGAAAGAGACTCTTAGAAATTTATATTTTTTACTTTTTATTTTTATAAGATAACCTTAAGTTTACGCTTCCGCCTTGTCGTTTTTTTTTCTTTCTTTTGCTTCTTTTTCCTCTTTTTTTTTTTATATTTAATGCACTCTAAATGCTTGCTCTTACGCTCTCTATACCTATTATTTTCTCCGGGATGTTTAGCTTTACCTTTTACCGTTCGATTTTCATATGATTTTAACACACCACCCGATATTCCTTTCTCCCAAGAAAGCGGTCTTTCTTTCTTTCTTTATTTTTTAACACACTCTTTGCAGATGTTTTTAAAGTAAAGAAGAAGAGAGAAGCCACATCTATATATATATAACTTGTAACGGTGTATATAACACCAGACCAAGCCTCGGACAGAATAAAAGAAGAAAAAAAAGTTCACGTTTATGGTGGGCGCCAAGGGATTATACATGGGCGCGATGTTCACGTATATATATATATACCGGTTATATAGCGCGGACTTTTTGAAACCATTTCGCGGGATTTTTCATCGTTGTTACTACTACTTCTTCTTCGTTTTCTTTCTTTCTTTTTTTTTATTGTTTATTTGTTGCTTTCGAGAGCAAGCCGCAAGGATCCAATCGCCTTCTTTTCTTCTTTTTTTTCGCCGAGTGTTCAGTTGCTCTGCTGGCTTCCTTTTCTGCGCCCTTTCCTTTCTCGTTACTTTCTTGAAGTGAACGAGCACAACGAGCGAAGAGAGCTCAACCTCGATTCTCTCCAATATGGTCTTTTCGGAATTGGATTTGGTCCAGGCTCTTCTTTTGCATCTTCTTATTCGTTTGAGTCAGTTCCCAATTTAGTGGCTGTTTGCTGCCTCGGTTTTTTGCATTATTAATGCGGTTTAATCAACGGTCCTGTTTTCGATAGCTGGAAAATACGAAAATGGTGATTATGCTAAGTAAACATGCGTCTTTTTTTACAAATATTCAAATTTAGGCAGATACAGTTTATCTCTGGAATAAAAAGAGTTATTTGCTTGTTTCATTTCATTTTTTAAGTATTGGTGTTTACAGAACCGCTCTAAAGAATAAAATGTGAGGAATCAAATTAAAAGAGTAAAGACAAAAATAATACACCAAAGCATTTTTTTTAGAACGCATTATTTAAAACATTTTTTATACAATAATACCGTTACAGACAGTATTTGTAACAGGCATCATAGCAGAAAAAATTTGATGAAGGTGTCGTCTTATAAAAACTGCAAAAAATGTCGATTAGTGAAAAACGTTAAAAAATTACCTCAATTATTATTACAACTGTGAACTTGAAGTTAAAAAAAAATAAAATGATATTTTTCAAAAATCTCATTTAATAAATTATTCAAATTACTTCTAAGATGATATTTATCAAAACATTCATAAGAGGTCTCAGTGGCTCAGTCGGTAGAGCGATGGATTCTTAATCTCGAGGTCTCCAGTTCGAATCACGCTCTCGGCTGATTTATACAAGCACCACTGTACGTTATATGTGCTTTGTTTACAAACACACTGAGAAATCTTCGTCGCTAATTAGCATCGCAACGACAGCATAAATGCAGCGATGTTAAATAAAATGAAAAAAAAAAAAACAATTCTCGGTTACTTGATTTGATTCGTGCTTGAAATAGTACTTGCTCAATTTTTTTTTTTTAAAGATGCTTTATCGTTCAAATCTGACGAACTAATTAATAGACGCATAATGCATAATGTATTTGCAGAATAAAATGATAAATTTGATAATAATTGCAAAAGAAAAACAATGCAAAATAAAATTCAAAAATAAAAGAAATAGTCTTAGACGTTGAAAGTCTATAAAATAGTATGACATTTGAATAAATGAACATGCTCTTGGATCCTCTTCTGTATTACAGAAGAAACACCGCCACCACTGCTGCCAGTCGCTATTCGCCAACAAAATTCGATTTCTATCGAAAGAGTAAGAGAGAGAGAGAGAAAAAAAATAGAGAACCTTTTTTTTTCAAGCACTTTCTCAAGGGAGAGTATAAACCTATATATAAGAGAGGGCAAGTCAAAGAGAAGCACATGCAAAAGGTAATGCCGCACACCATAGTCGATAGTCTAAGTCTACCACCTCTCTCAGCTGTGTCTTTTCTTTTATAGTACGCCTCTCCTAATGAAATTATTTTCCTTGGCGGCAATACGCGCATAGAGAACTCTATGGGGACGCTCGATTGCATCAGCGTTTCCTTTTTCCTAGCTCACTTACTTTATATGTGTATATATATATATATATATATATATATATATATATATATATATTTCTATATACATATATATAGTTGAATCGGGTCACGACTGCTTTACATCCTAGAGGAGCCGAATAAAAGGTTGCAAAGAAAGAACGAACGTAGCTATGGGTAGAGGGAGGGAGAAAAGAAGAAAGAAAAAAAAATCAAAGTAAGAGACACTGAGAAAGATCTGTTGTGATCGCGAGTGTGCGAGCGGCTTACCTTTTGTTTTATAACGGACGAGAGAGCTGTTTTAAAATGTAGCCAGGAACGTTGACGCTACAAACTTGCCTCGCTTTCTTTGATTAGAGGGACAAGAATTGTTAGAGGTAATGGAGGTTATTAATTTCTTTATTTTATAAGTAGGCTAGATATTTTCTTGAATTTATATCTTTAAATGTTATTTATTATCTAACATTAAGATGTTTTAATCAGAATATTTAAATTACTGATTTTAATCTGAGTTTGAAAAAATAAATTATTTCATTATTATCTGATTGGATTTTTATTAATTTGTAATACAAAAGTCAATTTTTAATCAAAAAGCCTTTCATTATGCTGTAATTTTAATTAAAATATAAAATATGGTTATTAATTAATCATACAATTATTTTTAAAAATTATATGATTTAATTAATGATTATATTTGTCAAGACATAAAAATTCCTTAAGAGGCGGTCGTATCATTCTGTCCTTGTCTAATCTAAATTTTCGTTATTATAAATAAATAAAATATTTTCATAGAAAAGTAAGACAACCGCCCAATAGAGCAAAAGACAAGCAAACGATTCTTTTCTATGAAAAAATATGAAATTTTTATTATTTTTCGAGTGAAGTCTGAAACGAAAAAACAGTCAAATCAACTCAATCAAGTTCGATTGTTTTTCCGTTTCAGACTTCACTCGAAAAATAATAAAAATTTCTTATTTTTTCATAGAAAAGAATCGTTTGCTTGTCTTTTGCTCTATTGGGCGGTTGTCTTACTTTTCTATGAAAATATTTTATTTATTTATAATAACGAAAATTTAGATTAGACAAGGACAGAATGATACGGCCTCCTCTTAAGGAATATTTTATTATGCAGCTAAACATACACTTCCGTCTGCTAAATCATTAATAGATTGTAAAATCTTCTTTGTTGACATCCAGCGGCTAATTTTTACCAAGCTAAAATTATAGGTTGTTTAAACAATACAAAAAAGAGCTATGTAATTACATATAGATAATGCGTTTTAAATTTTTATCTAATCCGACGAAAAAATTCAAAAACTTTGCGGAAGTTCCAGCGGCTTTTTATGTACACACACACACAACCTGTGTTCTTTGTTATTCGAAAACCGTTTGCGCTTAAGAAAATGCAAGGAATTCGAGAAATATAATTTTCGTCGATGAACCGCGTCCATATAGCGGTAGAAAAATTTTCTAACGCACGCTTTTACAAGCTATATACACATACACACACACGACGAAAGAAAAGAAACGACAAGAGAGCTTGCAATTCTTGAGGATTACGATAAGTATAGGGGAAGAAACTTCAACGCGCGTGCACGCCTCTTTTTTTTTTCCTTATTCTTCAGTCTCTTCTCTTCTCTTTTTCTCGCGGAAACCTTTAAGCGACACTCATCAACCGTCAATGTATATGCAAAAATTACTCAAAGTAATTTTGTTCAATGGATTCGTTTTTTTTTTCCTTCTTCTCCTCTTTTTTTTGAGCGGAGTCGTGAGTTACGGAGTGATGGAAAAAAAATATATGTAATTTTAGTGCAGTTACTGATTGGCATTTGAAAGTAGGTTAATTGATTTTTTTCCTTGGAGCGCAGCAGCCGTCATATAACAGCAACAATAATATCGACACGTGCATGTCCTTTGACCCAATTTTTCATCCACGATACCAATCGTTCGTTCAAAAAATATCAGTTATTCCCTTTGTCCTCGTAATTTTACAGATTCATCTACTAAACACACGAAAAATGATATTGTGAAAACACGGGCTTAACCTAAATACCCTAATTACTTTACAATGCCACATGAAATACATATAATATCAGTTGAATGGTTATAACAAGAGAGATGAGAGCGTAGATTTCTGAAAACACGTCACTTTTATGTAAACACGCTGGTAACTATTGCCTTCTCGTGTAATACAGTTGCACGCTAAAGTTACCTGCGCATTGTACACAACTTGGCATTAACACTATAATTTAAAGTTCAACACTGAAAACTTTGTTAGCATAATAAACCGAGAACAGAGGGATATGAAGTGCATGTACATTTGCAGCCATCGATTTCTGTATTATTAAGTCGGTAAAATAAGTAACATTTGACCCACATTAGTACCGTAATACTTTTAAGTTTAATAACAAAAAAAACTAGAGAGAAAAATAGTTTTTGATTACGAGGTCAGGGTGGAGCAAAAAAATGAATATCAAATTGTAATTTTTAGCAATCCGCTATTATTTTTTCACGTGGCAGGAACTTTTTTTTTATAGGGCAGTATAAGAACAAAGAATGTTGCGCCGGCGTATATAGGAAAAATTATTTTCATATCTTTTTTACGGTCTATAAAAAAAGCTTATGGACGAGCTTGCCTGGAACGTAGATAACGTTAACGCTAACCTTATTCGTAACACTATTGCATGTTAGGTTTGAAGAAAAAAAATTTAATTTTCTAGAAATAGGGTGTACTTTTTATAAATATAATAAAAAAGAAATCAGTTACTATCTAAAATACTACACTGAGAAAAAAAGTTAGTTATTTGAATAGCTATGTTGCCGCTTCAACAGATTCCATACTGTTAAATGAGCAACAACATAATTTTCTGTTATTTCAACAACTGAGTCGTTGGTACAAGACAAATAATGTTGATATAAAAAGAATTAGTTAAAACGATTAAAAATCAATTAAATTAAAAAAAATTTCTCTGTTATATTGAACAAATCAACTTTTTTAAAACAATAATTACATTCGAATAAATTGATAGTTTAAACATTCAAAGTAAAAGAAATTTATTTTAAAACAATAAATTTCATGTTACTTTAAAAGGTTGGTATTGTTTATCAGCTTAGTAAAAATTATTAGAAATCAAAGTTTGTGTTTCCGGACATTCAGTGTACTATCGTTATACGTGTATACATGTTATAACAAAGAACAGCGGTTGATATTTTATTGTTGCCGCTTGCGATTATTTGTGTCTCACAATATGTCTGGCTCATCGGACGACAATATAAAAATTGATGAAATTAGTGATATTCTATTAGAAGAAAACTTAAATCCTGAAATAAACGAGGAATACGTAAGTTTTCATCATCTTATATTTTTTAAGGTTATTTTTGAACTTATAAAATAGAATTATATCATCAATTTTGAGTAATATAACCTCCAATACCGATAGCCGGTCTTTTTCTTTACATAAACGTCTGATTGAAATGGAATGAAATAATGTTATGAAATGTTATTAGGGCAAAAAAGAAAAGAAAATTCATTGTAGTCTATTTATTTTTAAAAATTAGAAAAACTTCTCATTGAGAAATTTGTATTAAAGTTTATCATTTTGAGGTTAGAAAAAAATTCATATTTCTTTATTATATTTAGTTATTCTGTATACGATACTATGTTTTCAAACTAATTTAAATTTAATAAAATTTTTACCTAAAAATACTAGTAAATTTAAGAAAAATTTATGTATATCTATATACTAGATTTTTAAAATCAATTGTAGATATTTGTAAATACATCATACGATGCAGAGAATATACAGAATCAACCGAAAATTCTACGTGATGCTAATGTAAATGTGCCTTCAATTGATCATAGAACTACAAATTTATTTATCACAGAGATCGTTGACATAAAAAAAATTTTAGAAAGCACATTCGAAGGAAAGCATATCCTTTCGTATCATGAAAAATACAATAGATTGAACCCTCGTTCACGTACAAGACTGGTGCATTTTGTAATAACTGCAATACTTAAGGACTGTACTAGGTATGTATTTAATGCTTCAAAAATTAATTTTAACATAACTATATGAAAAAGTTATTCTTATTTTCTATAATTGATATAATTTGTTACAGAGATTTAAAAGAACTGGATTTCAAAGTTATAGGTCAAAAAATTGTAAAAATTTTTCCAAAAGAATCTTTGAGCATATATTACACTCCTCATATACCAAAGAATAAGTCTCCTACTGGAGTCGCTAAGAAATTAGGAGGAAAACTAGTAAATAAATATTATAATTTGAAAAGGCTTCCTGCAGAAATATTTAAATCTAATAATAAAGAATCTAAAAACAGTGACAAAGCAATCGACAATGAAGATTCTTCACAAGAATTATTAGATGATATTAAGGAAAGTGTAGATTGGCTTAGTGCACGAGAGGAACCATGGAATGAAACTGAAGAACATTGGAAAAAAACATATAACTACAGAACTGAAAAAATTAACAAGAACTTTGATAAAATTTCTACTATATATTGTGACTGGCCAATTTTAAAAGTACCAAAAGGATATGAACTGATTAATATTGATTTTCAGCTACGTAAATTGTGTCAAGCAGAAAATCCAATTTTAGGATTCGAAAACTTTTTTTTGAAGGCCACTGAAGTAAAGCCTTTGAAAAAGATGAATATCTGGACATTTTAAAAAATTTACTGGCAGAAGAAATTTTAAATAGTTGTGAGTTTTTTTTGTTATTAAAATAATAGAAAATTTTAAATATAAAAATTATTTTGTTTTTCATAGGTGAGAAAACGCTAATTCAAATAATTTTATTATGTCACATGGTTCCATCTTCTGCTCGGATACCCCAAGGTAATAAAAATATTGGAAACCTTCGTGTGCTGAAAGTCTGGATGGAATAATTGCACGAATACAGGTAGAATTTATAAAAGTTTTAGTTTTATATTATTCACTTTATATTCAATATTAAATTTTAAATTATATTTTTTATAATTTATTGTTCTTTGAATGCCACAATATAGTATATTATATTTAAAATACATTATTAGAAAAATAAGCTTTTATATCTAAAACAGTGCAAATATTGTTTTCAAAATATTCTTCACATTTATCTATCAATTCAATTCATTTGTGACTAAAAATTACTTTCATTTTACCAAAATACTTTAATTTTTATATTTTAAACGTACATTGTTACAATAATTTATCAATATTTATATTTTGCACATCATTTACAATTCTAATGCATTATTTAAACTTTAAAGATCGATGGTGATTTGGAAAAAGTTAAAGCAGAAAGGCATGTTTTCGCAGTTACCAAGAAGATAACCGTTCAACCATATATCATAGTTATTGGAAAATCAGATCACTCAGTAGAATCTGTCTATTTGTGTATTGATAAAATCACCTACAAAATTGAAAGTTTATTAGAAGCCTTAGATTTATGTTTTAAATCATTTCACGTATTTAATGCAAAATATCCACCTCAGAGTGAGCAATTATGGCTGATGTTGCAATTAGGTCTATATGAATTTAAAACAAAATGGGATCCTACAATTATAAATGTAAATGAAATCTTAAATGACATGAAAAGTGCTACGTTTTCATAAGCATTTTTTTATATTATTTAATTTTTTCTTAATATTTTATATTTCAGTATTTTTAAAATCAAATATTATTTAATATTAACCTTAAAGAATAAATAATTTATTATTTTCTAGTAAAAATAAATTTATAAAATTATAGATTATAATATTTAAATTTATCAATATTATGAAATCCATAATATGTCCTTTATGTGATATTAGTTATACGGTAACTAAAAATCTATCTTTGCATTTAAAAATTAGTCATGTAGGAGAATGTTTTAGACTGAAATGTAAAAAAAGTAATTGCTTAAGAGTATTTAGAAGTATCTATACATTTATAAAGCATGTTGAGTCGCATAAATGTTATACTAACACAGCCATAGTAACTCAACATGTGGACTCATATTCAGATGCAATATGTAGTAATGAAACCAATGATTATGAAAATAGTATTGTCAATGTCATTGACAATGAAGGCGATGACTTTTCTCTAAATTTACAATTAATATCTGAATTTGAAAACAGTTTTACAATTGAAGCCACTAAAATTAATAACATTACATCAAATTTACAAAATGAAAATATTCAAGACCTTTATGTAACAAACGTATCAAAAGAAACAGACATTTTAATATCTAATTTATATGCTCAATCGTTTTTACCCATGAAACATGTATTAAAAATTGTTAGAACTTTTCATAATTTTTATTGTAATAATTTCGTTCAAAAACTTCAGATAATAAGTAATGAAGAAACTAATAATAGTCTGGATAACATTCTAAAATTAATGAAAAACATTTATAAAAATTATACAACACAGCATATGGCTATAAATAAATTGAAAAGTCTTTATTATATTGAGCCTATAGTTAAATATGTTGCCACCGTATTAAGATCAAAGCGAATTGCTAAAATTAAAAAAATTGCTCAAGTGAAAATATTTGTTGTAATGATACCTTTGAAAGATATTTTAAAAAACTTTTTAGAGTTACCAAATGTGTTCTCTACAATAATGAAATATATTGAAGAAATGGAAAAATGTATATGTCTGTGTTCAATATTTAAAGGTCAAAGGTGGCTTCAGATAAAGAAGAAATATGCGAATAAAATTGTATTACCACTAACATTGTTCGGTGACGATTTAGAAATTAACAATCCCTTGGGATCTCATAAGGGTGTAAATAAAATTTATGCTCTTTATTGTAATGTAGCAGCTATACCACCTGAGTATTCCAGTTTATTAAATAATATATTTTTATTGCAAATTTTTAAATCTGAATTAAAAAAATTCATACCATTATCAAAATTGTACTATCCAATTGTGGATCAACTAACTGATTTACAAAAAAACGGAATAGCGATAAACGTTCAAGGAAAAATTTACAATATTTATTTTGAATTATTCAATTTTAGTGGTGATAATTTAGAAATTCATAGTATATTAGGTTTTAATCAAAGCTTTAATTCTAAATTTCCTTGCCATACTTGCTACATGAGCAAAAAAGAATGTAATAATGCAATTATTGAAGATGTGAATTGTTTACGTTCAAATGAAAAACATGCAATTGATATTGTTAATAAGTCAAATGGAGTTAAAACTGAATCTATACTTTGTAAAGTTCCTGATTTTGATATATTTAAACATGTTGCTTTTGATCCCATGCATGACATATATGAGGGGATCTGTAGATATGAGATGGCAGAAATATTAAACCATTTAATATATGTAGACCAATGCTTTACATTTGATTTACTAAAACAGCGTATAGAAAATTTTAGTTATGTATCTAAAACAAATACAAATATTGTACCTCCACTTAAAGAAGAGCATATTAAAAATGGTAAAATAATAATTAGTGCATCTGAAATGAAATTTTTATTGAGTAATCTTAGTTTTATCATTGGTGATTTAGTGCCTAAATCAAATAAAGCATGGAAATTATATCTTTCTTTGTATAAAATAACATTTTTAATAATGTCACCTTTATTTACGCCTAGTAGTATCGCAACATTAGAGAATGAAATTTCATTTCACCATTCTCTGTACAAAAAATTATTCAAAAACCATTAAAACCTAAACACCATCACTTACTTCATTATGTACGAATGATAAAAATTTTAGGTCCACCGCGTTTTTTTTCGTGTATTCGATATGAAGCGAAACACAAAACTCTTAAAAATATATCAAAATCAGTTACTACAAGATTAAATATAGCTAAAACTTTAGCAACAAGAGTTCAATTAGAGATGAACTATCGCTTTTTAATAAATGATGGTTTTAACGAAAGGATACAATATGGTAAAATTATAGCTCAAAATGTCACCCTTTTACAGGATTATAAACGTTTTGAAAATTGCTTATTAAGTGTAATTCAAAATGATTATATTCCTATTAGCTGGGCATCATTATATGGAACTTGTTACGTGCCTGAATCGGTGATTGTAATTGAAAAAAAATGAATCAGGCATTGAATTCGGAAAAATAGTATATGTTTTAAGAGATTGCTATTCAACCGCCGTAGTTTTTATATGTTTAAAAATGAAAATAATAAATTATAATAAACACCTATGTGCTTATGAAATAGAAAACACTAATGAATACTCAACAATTTATTACAAAAATTTGCCTATAAAACACCATTACGTTTATAATATGTATGTATTTAACTCAAAAACATATATTGCTTGTATTATGTAATTAATATATTTAATATTTATGTATCTTGTTTCAAATAAAAGTTTCAATATTATTTCAGTTGGTTTCTTTCAAAATTTTCAAATTTTACCGCTAATATTATTTTTTTAAATTGTGTATCACCGATAGGTGGCGTTGACCTGATTATGGTATACTCGCAAGTGCACAGACGCGATACCATTTACTATATAAGAACAGTGATTTCAATAAAAATTATAATTGTATTGCGAGCGAATGCGTTAAGAGTTATATTAAATGTTAGTAGCGTGCTTAGGTTAGTGAATAGTTACGTGGATAGTGAAGCCTTCAATGATCCTTTATAATAAAACATCAGTTTATCTAAAATAAAAAAAGAGCTAACAATGTTCTTAGAAATGGGTAAATTGCATAATCCGATTATTAATTTCAAATTCAACTATAAGAATGATTACAGTATTTAAAAATAGGAATATCTTTTTTTTAAATATAGATTTTCTAGCATGCTTGAATCAAGAAATTATTATATCATTTTAATATTTCCCTCGCATTTAACTCAATAGAATTATAATTTTAAGTCAATCGCTCTATTTTGTCAAATTAACAACGCTCCATTTTTCAAATCAACAGTGCTTTATTGTCAAATTAAGAGCGTTATTTTGTCAAATCAACAGCGCTCTATTTTGTCAAACCAACAGTATATGCTGTTGCTGATATTTAACAGTACAGATTTTGTTGATTTGACCAATATTTTTTCTCAGTGTATGATTTAATTATTTGTAAAGTTTTGAACAAAGAGCATCGGTATTTCTTCTAGTACTTTTATATTTTGATAGTGAAATCGATAATATTAATATTACCTTTTTTAAGGATAAATTTTTGTAATAAAAGCTAATTAATTTTTGAATTTTTCATAATTTAAGATTTTAAGGCTCGTAATAGAAATTTACAGTTCATTAAAAGTAATTACGATCTTTATTAAATTTTTCGTGCTTAATAATGAAATTTTCCAAAAATTCAAAAAATTTATTGCAGGGTTATACTACATGCGTCTTTATGCTTCATCAAATTTTTCAATTAAATTTTTATGATACCTTATGCTTTAAGTAAGAAAAAAAAGTAGAATAATTATAAAATATTGTTTAAACTAAAATTCCAATTAAAAATGCATACATTTGTAATCTTAATTGGCCACTTTTCATAATTTTAATATAATTTCAACTTTTTTACTCGGTCAATAAAAATTCGGATGTAAATTTTATGTACGTGATCCAAATTCATAATTAATTGGAATACATTTTTTTAAAAATGATTCATAAAAAATTTTTATGTTACTTTAGAATTTACTTGCCTACACATTTTTTTAATTGGCATAACAAAACTAAATTCTTAACAGAACAAAATTCCAAACCAATCCTTCAACCTTCAATATCACTTAAAAGAAAAAAACCTTTGGCCATATTACAAAAGATATTATTCAAGTTTGTCAAATATTCTGACCTATTGACGAAAAGCCGTTAAAACATAAAGAATAACTTTAGTGACATGCTAATGCATCTTGGCTCGATTTACGATTTGTCGATAGCTAATGTCTAAAAAAAAAGTTTTTCGGTTTTACGGCTCTCTCGTTATATAGCTTATCGAACTATGCATATATATATATGTATATATATGTAGAAGTGTATGTATGCCTATAGGTTTAGGCAATGGACTGCGAAGTGCAGCATGCTCGAGTGCCACTGAATAATGATAACGAGAGAAACTCATAAATCTAACATTCGCACGTCGCGTATATTTATGCACTAGAGTTAACGTTCGAGTTGTTTGATCAGTATATTACAGTTAGGTATTATAGCTTTATGCCTTTTTTTTCGTTAAGAAAAGGAAAATAAAAATATTTTTGATTTTAAAGGGCTTTGATTTTTATTCTGATGTTTTTGTTATTATGAAACTTTATCATAGGATAATATAAAAAATTATAAAATTTAAAATTTTTATATTAGTTTAATGTTTTTTTCTGTAAACTTTCGTAAAAAATATAACTTCAGAATATGCATAATTCAATGAATTCCTAATGAAGGATGATGCAACTACTTTTACTGTAACTTGAAAATTTTTATTAACTTCAAAATGTAACAACTTGGCAAAAATGTATTTTGCAAATTTTTCAAAGTAACTGTACTCGTTATAAATCATTGATACATAAGACACTTTAAGAAAAAATCTTTACATCAAAGTCTATATAATAATTCAGAGTAAACTTTATTTAAAGCCGTCAATACTCATTTCGCTCAAGAATTTTCGATGTTATATAAAGATATTTAACTGTCTGTCAATATTTCTAATTTTGGTTTTCAATTCGACAGGTTATATATACATATAAAAAATTTTTTTAATTCTATCCTTTCACTTGCAATTGATGTTTTAGTAAGCACAGTGAATTATGACAGTTTTCATTACGGATATGTAAGTCTTAGGTATTTCAAAAAATTATTCGTACATAATAACAATTAACCGATCAGATGATAATATTTTAATGATTAATTTATGTAGTTTTAATGCATATACTCATACGTTCATTTGGCCTTTTAAATTCGGTTAAACGACTGATACAAACGTGTAATCGAATGATGCAAGATTTTTTTTTCTCTTCAAATTACTTAAGAAACAGCTTTTAGACTCGAGAGATAAATATAAAAAAAAGTGAATTTCTGAATTCAAAAAAGTGCCCAACTTTATTTATACGGTTAGTTTATTTTTTCTTTTACATTTCGGTTCACTGACCCGTAGGCTTGGTCAAGAACCTATCTGTCTTATTACATTCTTCGAATATTTTTTTTTCACTTTTTATATTTTTATTTTGTTCAAATATAAAATAATAAAACTTTTATCTAGTCCAAACGAATAAAATTTCTTCGAGATTTCTTATAAATAATATTTATCATTTTTATTTTTCAAGACACTTTTATTCAGTCGTAAAAAAAAGAGCATTGAAATATTAACCACGCAACAATATCGCATTAAAATATATTACTCATAACTTTTGATACTTTAAGCGTCAGAAGCTACTCACGCACATACTTTTCCACGCGTACACACGCATACATACCGAAGCGATAGTGACTATCGAAGTCATAATAAATTGGACCTATGGATACATTTGCGAGGGTGTACGTATATACATACATGTAAGCAAAACAAGAGAGAAAGAGAAAGACCATTTGTTAAGCTTAACGTGAGACATATCAATGATAAATGCAGTTGTGCAATGTGAAATGGCTATTTTGAAATTCGCGCGCTTTTAAGCTTATATGTATTAGGCTCGATGAGTACGTTTAATATTTTGCCTATATATGAGCATTACATAGAGAGCGAGCGTATATGGATTAATTTGCCTCGACGTCGATAGTGGTTTTTTTTTTTTTTTTTGCATTGTTATATCCGGACTTGCGTTTCGATTAAAGTTCAACGAGTTCATGAGATCGTTTAAGAGAAGAATATGATATACGTTACATTATTTTTTCTTTTTTTTTTTAACGAACTAATTTTTTGAATAATTGTTATTTCATAAGTGGGAGGAAGTTTTTATATTGATATTAAACGAGAAAAGGAAATAATAAAATAAAATTTTATATCGTTATGACATGTTTTATTGTTACAAAATATTACAAAATTAACTCTTTTGATACTGCGATAAATAAATCATTTATTTATATAAAAGCGTTTACGTTTTGCTTTTATTTATATTTCGTTTATTAAATCAACAACAAAATCGTTTACTGAGGTAAATTCTTTTTTTCAATCTTGTAATCTAATTTAATATCAAATTTGTGCTAATTTAATAGACAAATCACCTACAATGTTATTTCGACAAAGCCTTTAAAATTTTTTGTACTATATTGAAAAAAAAATGTTATTTCATTACATTTTTTTTTAACACTTGTAAAACTTCTCTAATGGAGTTATTTTAAATATTTGCAAAATCTTTTAAGCCTGGATTTTTCGTTGCATAATTCGACTATAAAAATAAAAAAAAAATATTAAATTTCAATTGTTCAAACATAATACAATCGATAAGAAAAATATTTACACTTTTCGCTTATATAATTGTTTTAACATTTCGCTGAGAGCGATAAAAAAATCATTTTTATTTCTTTCCGATACGCCGCAAGTTGCCGCAACTTTGTTTTGTTTAATTGTTATTTAAATTATTGAGTAATGTCTTTTAGTGCTTTTAACGTAATGTAATATTTATCTCACAGCGATTTCCGATCATAAGATTACCAAATGCATTAATTCCTTTATATTGAAATATCAAGGTTCCGCATTCTCGCCTCGGAGTTGTTTATTTGACAAAAGTATAAAAGAAAAAGCTCTCAACCTTCAAAAAGTTTTCATTTTTATTTTATAGCGCGTGATTCCATCAGATTATTTACAATATTCATACAGTCCATAGTACAAAAAGGAGAAAAAAAAATATATAGCACAATGAATCTGGGCTAAGCCTTAACAAAAAAAAAAGTATCGATCGCACGATAATAAAACTCAATACTTTAAAAAAAAAAGAAAAGTAAAAGACCGCAGAAAGCAAAAAAATAAAAGTCCTTTCTTCTTACGCTACACCACCATCTCTAAAAGGTATAAGTAATAAATAACGACGCCGAAGAGGTCCATGTAATAATACGCGCGGGTTTTATAAAACGCCAAGCGAGAAAGTTGTGTCGTTCCTCTTTCTCTTTCATTGCAATGCGATGCTCCAATTTATAATACTAAAAGGCGTTATCTAATAACCGTCCGTTATAAAAGTAAGATAGAGAAAGAAAGAGAGAGAGTTTTGTATGTTCCGTAACTTGTAGCTATTACTATACTGTGACTAACTACTAACTGTTTGTCATACTGTTTAAAAAAAAGGGAAGCCTTTTAGAGAAAAAAAAAAATTGAATAATTTTATACCTGGCGCAGGTAGGTTTGCATCGATTATAGGTCAAAAAAAAAATGAGTAAGACGAGAGAAAGGAAATCATAATAGCCAAAGTTAAAGCTTACAAAAGTATTACGCGACTTCTCAGCGCTACGTTTATATTTACGTGGAAACAGCTGATTCTAATTTAAGTCATCGTCGCAACTACAAGTCGCTCTATAGTTATGTATATACACGCGTGTTATATATATATTTTGGGTTTTGTATCCCCGAGTAAAGCTTCACTTCTCTTTGCTATTTCGAGCTTCTAAGAAAAATTTCTTTTTTTTTCTTTCCTTTTTTTTTTAAAAAAAAAGAAGCATCAGAAGCCGTCGTTCTGCTCTATATTAACTCTCTTTCTCTCAGTTGCGCTTTTCTTTTATGAGGAATTTTTTCATTTCGTTCTTTTTTCTCTCTCTCCTTGGCGAGATGCACTTTAAAGCAGTGATATCAGGTTTTATTAGGTTTTTATTATGGAGACTTTGTAAGGGTTTATTCGTATCGTAAAATAAAAAATTTTCAGATTTAATTGCGGTTTAGAGCTATTTTTAAGCGGCTATTTTGGAATTGCTTTGTTTATTCAGATTTCTTTTCTAAGTAATATTTTTATACAAGCTCTTTTTTTGATGCTTATTTTTTCATAATAAAAAAGTAAAATGAAAAAATTGAAAGATTTAATCATACATTTCGCTTTTGAAAACGCACCGATTAAAATTTCAAATTACATCAGTAGTCTAGGAGCGAAATAATATTTAAAATTTTAAAAGAGTTTTCGCGTTATTTTCAATAAAAAATGAATGTTTATTTTTTATTTTTAAATTTCCATAGGAATTGGAGTATGAAATGGAAATTTCGCTCGTCGATATATATATATAAAAAGCTTTCCAATCGCATTAAAGCAAATAAACCTGCAATGCTTTCGTAAAATAGATTTTTCTATATTCACGCTATGTAAAAAAGTATTCAATATAAATGAAATGAAAGTTATATATAAATTTTAAATAAACAAGATAAACTGCTACATGAAATTAATTTTTCAAATGCGTATAACATTTTGTAATATTGATATATTTAAAAAAAAAAATAATTTTATCGAAACCGAATAAAAAAGTTTGATTAATAGTAAATATTAGTTATGATCTATGAAAAAATTTCCAAAATTAATTAAAATAATATATTTAAGGTTAATATTACGTAATAAACGAGAAACAAAATCAGAGCCTCTTCTTTGTTAGAATTTCACAAAAGAAAATAAATCGTAAGTAAACATTCACTGTTAGAAAATATCCATGTATATAGTTATACTGTACGTACACTTTAAACACGAAATCCATAAGACGGTATACCTATATATACGAACATTTTCTAACAATGATGCAATTTAATCATATATTATTACGCGTTTTCATATATTTTTTTTCTTCATTTTTTAATGCTACCTGAAATGAAAATAACTACATTTCTGAAGAATCACAAGCCGTCAAAACAGAATTATTCAATGGAGCTTCTAACCAAAAGCAAATATTACTCATTGCCCAGACAAACGTAATAATATAAAAGCCATCTCTTCTTTCTCGCTTCTCTGAAAGTAACGAAGCATATACAAAAATAAGAGAAAAAATATATATATATACAACTTTGGAAACAAAAAAAAAAATGAAGAAAACAAGAGGAGAATAACAGCGAAAAAAAGAAAGAAGAAAAAAAAAATGAAAGGAACATCCGCTTTTAAAGACGCCCACGCTTACGCATATTGCAATGCGAAACTTGAACTGTTTGCGCGGCTCGCGCGTTCGTTCGTTCTTTTTCGCGCTCCCCGCCTGCAGGGATTTCTCGCGTAACTTTTCCCTTAGCACCGACTCGTTTTTCCTCGGTACATTATATACTCCCTTTTTTCGAACTGGTATGTTTTGTTGTACGCACTCGCTTGCATACACATACGTATACGTACGTTTGACTAAAGTAAGAGAATAAAAGAGACTAAAGTTTTATCGTTCCCGGAATAATAATGTTGTATATGCAGGAAGCGGAAGTGGACAGGAGAATCTTTTTATTTTAGAAGGTATCGTGTGTATAGAAAAATATTATGAATAACGCGAGGGGAAAGTGTGAATTGTTAACTTGTCTAATAATTTTTTATCTTCTTCAAAAGGTTAACTTGTTTTTTAGAAAAATTTAAAGTTACAAGCAAGGAAGATGCTCTGCAGGAGAATTTAATATTTATTCAAGAAATCAATATTGAAACCATTAGAAAAAAGTTATTTTTATTAAATTTTTCTAAACATTCCATAAAAGTTAACAAAGTTACCTTGTGTTAAAAAATGTTTTTATGAACCTCGTTAAATATTCATTGCTGGAAAAGTCAAATAAAAATGATTATTTATTATAAAAAATAAAATGTGAAAAATTCTCATACAGTAGCATTAGTCAAACAAATCAATTTGAAGGACAGCATTAGAATGCACACCAGCACTACATCTCAAAGCGATTCAATATAAGCTTTGTAATGGAAATCAAATGTATTCTTTCATTTCTTTTTTTTTTTATTTTAAGAGCTCTGCAAAAGCTATGTATTTCAAAAAAAGCCTATTGCAGAACAATATATATGACTCATGAAATGCTATCACTTATTAATCGCTGCACCGGAAGCATACCACTTCTTGCGAGTATACAAAAGTCGTTGTGTTGAAGAGATGAAAAGAACACGAGAAATGTGATGTTTTTTTCTTTATTTCTTGGTTACATACTTGTAACTACGAAACGGATGTTGCAATAAAGTCGCCAAACTAAACACAATGCATCATTCAATATGTTATGTAAAAAAAAAAATATTTTTTCCTTTTTTTTTGGACATTTTTTGTTGAAATTGTTTCCGTTTGAATGATTGAAATAATAACTAAGCGCAAAAATCGTTAATAATGACACCCACGCAATGTAGTAATTTAAAATTTATCAATTAATCAAAAAAATAAGGTTCTGAATGTATTTAAAGGATATACTATTATTCAAAGAGAGAGAAGCATTTTGCCGTGACTCAGTGTACGTGTAATGGAACGTTTAAAGTTATAAAGTTAACAGCTCACTTGAGCATAAAGAAAATGCTCGAGTGTATAAAAGTAAATAAATAAAGTGTTCTTATCTGCATAATCAAAACTATCAACTACTTGATTTTCATAAATCAAACCTTGTACGTAAAAAACAAAAATATTTAACCCACAATCATATGGATGCTAATAAAAATCCATCCAAACTAAAAATTATGAAAAAAAATTTGTTAAGTATAAAAAAAATAAGCATTGACTCACGCAAATCCTAAAGGATCCTTACCTTCTCTCTAAACTTTAAAATGCATATACAAGGATATATAGAATTCCAATATATACGTATATATAGGCTCGTCTGTTGAGTTAGTATATATATCGAGAGGGAGAGTGTAGAGTGCGTGTCTATAAGCATACGTATATATAGTACGAGAATTGCGAGTTATACGTATGTAACACATAGGTATATACGCTTGTATATAGGCTTCTCTTTGTTGCATTCCGCCGAGTATGTATGCTCGAACCTATATATCCTTTAAAAAGCCCTGTACGCGACTCTGTCTCTTTTATATGTTAGTTACTCTTTAGAGCTACTTTTCTTTATCTTTCTTTCTCTTTATCCTTTTTTTTTTGCCTTTTTCTTTTAAAACTTTTTCTTATACATATACACACACATATACCTGCACGTATATATGCTCGAGCTGTTCTCCTCGAAAGTGTCCAGTTTCATTCAGCATATAAGTTGAGTATATATATATGTGTGTGTATAAGCGCACTAGTGCGCGTCACCTCGAAAGTCACGGCTAAGCGGAGATATACACTGCTGTTAAGGAGTTGCATTTAAAAAAGAGTGTCGGAGGGATACTAAAGAGGTATATATACGTACACACGTGTGCGCATACCATTGAGTAGGCGAGCACACACGTGATTTCTCGAACGATTAGGTGGGAATATGGTAAGGATCTTATAGGGGAAGTTTTCAGGATTTCTTTTTCAGTTTTTTTTTTTTTTTCGTTTGATTAATTTTATTGGAATAGGATGTTTTTATACTATTTATGGTTATGTAGGTTCTAAAAAAAAAAATTTTTTTCATCAATCAAAAATTAAATTATTAATCATCAGATCGTGTGGATTCATCCTTGCTGCTAAGCCAATATTTTAATAATTGAAACATCAAAAGGTACGATCCATCCAAAAAAATTAAATATGTAAATTTAAAAAAAAAAAAATAATAAAAGCAAATAAAAATATAATTAAAAAAAGAGTAAGATTTCACAAACATAATAAATCATAACTTCTAAAATCTTAAAATGAATATCACTACAATTATAAAGTTTTTAATTAAAAAATTACTATGAGATTGTTAAATGCATCGTATGGACTCATGGTGTGAAACTCCAATAATTTACAGGTTTTGACGCAGCGTATAATCAAAAGATATCTGTGCAATAAAGCTTCTATGATTTACAACTTTGACCTTTTTTATACCATGTCATGCATGCTTTTTTTGATTTATGACGCAAAAATATATATAATATTTTTTTTTTTTTATTTTCTTTTCTTCAAGTTTGAACTCTGCCAAACATACACGTGACTTTTCTTTTTAAGGTAACAACTCTAATAAAGAGATTAAGACTGTTAAAAAATTTATTGCGTGTACGCATAATAAGCAACAATTATTAACCAACTAACTGTATATTAAACGATGAAAATTAGCTGGGATTGAATTAATTTTTATTCATGGCAATATTAAATTGAACCTTTCTTCTTTTAAATTCATGTATCTTCAAACGAGCAAAAACAAAAAAAATTGATTATGATAACTTACAAGTAATACTTAAAACGTTGAAAAAAATAAAGACATAAAATACGAACATACAAAAAGTCATTAAGATTAAATAATACGCATATTTATTAAAATTATATATTCAAAACAACAGGCCTTCAGCTCGATTGTATTTCATAATAAAGAGCCATTTTCTTCATTTTTTTACCTAAAATTCTCATCTTTCACCGTCAATGAATTCCTTCATCCTTCAGCACTTTGTCGATTATTCGAGCGTGCACATATCGAAGCTGTGCCATAAAATCTTTACAAAAATGGGACTAATAATAATAAAAAAAGAAGAAGAAAAATAAAGAGGAGAAAAAAAGAGGAGCCATCAACATGCAGCACGCATGTGAGAGATACGAACAGGTGCAACATCCTCAGGTGTAACGAAGGATGAAAAAAAAAAGTAAGAATAAAAAGGAGAAGTAAAGATGAAGGAGAAGAAGAAGAAGAAGAAGGTGGAGGCATCGTCTTTCAATGTAACGGGTTCTAAGGACGTCCTCCCGGCGACCTTACCTCGGGCCACTCATAAATATTAACGCATACAATGGGGCCCCGTTTTCGCTTCCTGTGTCCAAAGTAGCCCGCCTTTTATATGCAGAGTAAAAAAAAAAAATTGTCCAGTTGAGAAAAGCCGCAGAATAGGTTATATTATATGCATATTCTTTGGATGAGAAGAAAAAAGAAAGCAACGAAGAATGGCAGTTTTAAACGACTGGATTTTGAAAAATAAAAAAAAAGATGCAACAACAGAGGATGCCGAGTATTAAGTGTTTATATGTAGATATACCAGTTTTGAGAGAAAAAAAGAGAGGATGAAAAATTGGTAAAAGGAAAAACAAAGGATTGGACCGTTTTATCGTATGAGGATGCCCAGTCACATTAAGCTCTTACGTTTTCAGAATGAAAGTTCGGTTTATCTGACAATCGTAATAATTCATAATTATTTTTTAGTTTCTAATTTTAAAAAAAGATAAAAGTGCATCAAATTGATTACAATAATATTGTATCTATCATATTTAATTTTATCATTTTCGATCAGCTTTCCTCAAAATTTCCAAGCAATAAATTCATAAATAATTACACAGCAGGAGAAATTCCAGATTAAAAAAAATGAAGTAACAATCAAAAGTAAAAAAGTTTAATACATCCGTCTTGAAACGCAATGTTGTATTAATGAGTAATAATAACTGTTATTGTAAAAGTATCAGCCCATAAAAGCCAGTTTTCGTTAATACGATTTCCACATTACATTAATAATCATCATTAAATTACAATTACATTATATTCCCAAAGAAAAAAAAAAAGTTCAAAATCACAAAATTTCGTTTTCATCCTAAAACATTAAACCGCAACGCACGTGTCGACTTATAACAAGCCTGTCGTGTGCGCGGACGCGAAACGAGCCAAACTGCTATATAACTCCAGAGGAAATAAGGTGTATATATGTGTGTACGTTATATATACATATATATATATATATTTGTAGGAAGACGAGGAGAGGCGTTACCACCTTGGTATTTCGGTAGCTGAGCTGAAACAGCTCACACCGGGACTGGCTTTAATATTCATGAAGTCATGTAGAATAAGAGAGAAGGTGAAGCGAGCAAGTGAGAGCGAGAGAGTATACAACGTCGAGATCACGGTGACGACGAGGACGACGGAACCGCATATAGCAGTATAACGTTCGGAAATTGTCGCGAATTGTGAATTTCACGTGTACATACGATGTGACGTAGGATATAACACTATTGGTGGTCCTTCATTATATCCTATGATGAATAATTTTCACTTTAAATATACATCTTCTAACTCGAAATTTGAATATTCTTGAACTTTGATAATGGAATTTTATAATTGTTTTATGGTCAACGTGAAACGCTTCTTCTTTAAATCAATTATTCAAATTTATTTCCTGATGGATTGTTTATAGACACGTCGGAAGAGTTCATATTGAGTGAAAGCTCTAGATTTTTTGGCTAGTTCTCAAGTTTTATGTTAACTTTCTATTTTAAATTTTCTTTTCTAAGTTGTCGGTTCCATTGTGATCTAATTATTAGACTAAATTTGTCAAGAGAAAAGAAAGCAATACTTGATATTCTGCCAAAAAAATCTTAAAGTCATTGACCTATTCTTTCTCGTTTGGAAATATCAGAAATTCATAACTGATATTTTTTCATTAGATTTAAATATTTAGGTAGCGTGACCAAAAAAATGCAGCATTAAGATTGAATAAAAAGTATTACATAACATTGACATCTTCTGATCACATTATCGGTTATTAATGTGGTGAAACTGTGGCATTAAATCCAGCTACTTTATGAAATAAATAAATCTTATTCATTGAAAATGATCTTTTCTTTTAGACAATGAGGATAAAATTTATTAAGCCATATTGTAATCACCGTCACGAACAAAATTGAAAATCAACAATAATCCGAAAGAGTCGCTATGCGTACGCTGTCTGCACGACAATAAGGAGAAAAGTTGCTGTTCGATTCATCACTTTCAGAACGTACATAAACACATACACATATACCTCTCCGAGTCATAGAAAGAAAAGAAATGAATAAAAAAAAAAGAAAATATATATAAAGAAAAAAAAAGTCAGTTGCAACGAAAGAAAATCCAAGTCACGATATATAAAACAATCGCGTTCCCTTTAAAAAGAGCTCACGAAGCATCAAACGAGTGAGAGTTCGCTTAAATTATAAAGCAGAGCAAAAGTAGAAGCAGCGGGCAAAAGCAACAAATGTCGCTCCCGTGACTTTCCTTGGCGCGGAAATTCGCGGCACCTAAATATTGCACTCTCTCGTAGAGGAGAATGTTTTAAATGCGAGCGCGGAATCGCATTAGACATTTAAAGTTTATCCCTTCTTCTTTTACTTATTTCCTAGCTTGGTCACGATTGTTAGAACCTTCTCTTCTATATAAAACTCGTGTGAAGATGAGACTGCAGTGGGTCAGGATATATATATATATATATATACATGAAAAAAAAAGGGAGAGCTCGAAGGCAGCATAGTTTCACGTGCGTAGACATGAGAAAAGAGAGTGAATGAAAGAGGTTGTTACGTGAAAAAATTGAATACATCTTGGACTCTTAGAAGGTCGGTCAACGAACTTCATAAAAGTAATTGTGTATATAAAATTTTAAAATTAATAACAATGATTATCGCTTTTAATGTGTATGTCGAAATTCCTTAATAATCACAGTTATTTGACAAATAAGGAAAAAATATATTATTGGCTGAAATAAATATATAAATTTTTAAAATGTCTTACCTTTCACACACAACGAGTCTCTCTCCAACGTTCATACGAATGCAGCTAACGTATCTTCAAAATTATTTTGTATCCACAATATTTTATGCGAATCTCGTTTTTCCAATGAGTTTGAAGTTTGCACCGTTGTTCAACAACGATATTTTGATATTTTTTTAAAATCATAATAACTCGCAGTAACGTACTAAAACCATTGTAAAATGACAAAAAACATTAAATTATGCAACATTCACCCCTGTTTGACTCTTAAACGCCCCAAACTTCCCCCAGGAGAAAAATTGCAATAATAGTTAAAAACTTAAAAAAATCGTATCTCGCGATTTTATTAATTTACCGGGAATTTTCTTTTTTGTATTGATTTTTTATATTAAAATACTATGATTATAGAGGTTACAGCCCATTCGAGGAACAGGAACTACCCCTATATAAGGGTTGAAAACTTAAAAAAATCGTATCTCGCGATTTTATTAATTTACCGGGAATTTTCTGTTTTGTATTGATTTTTTATATTAAAATACTATGATTATAGAGGTTACAGCCCATTCGAGGAACAGGAACTACCCCTATATAAGGGTTGAAAACTTAAAAAAATCGTATCTCGCGATTTTATTAATTTACCGGGAATTTTCTGTTTTGTATTGATTTTTTATATTAAAATACTATGATTATATAAGTTACAGCCTATTTGAGGAACAGGAACTACCCCTATATAAGGGTTGAAAACTTAAAAAAATCGTATCTCGCGATTTTATTAATTTACCGGAAATTTTCTTTTTTGTATTGATTTTTTATATTAAAATACTATGATTATATGAGTTACAGCCCATTTGAGGAACAGGAACTACCCCTATATAAGGGTTGAAAACTTAAAAAAATCGTATCTCGCGATTTTATTAATTTACCGGGAATTTTCTTTTTGTATTGATTTTTTATATTAAAATACTATGATTATAGAGGTTACAGCCCATTCGAGGAACAGGAACTACCCCTATATAAGGGTTGAAAACTTAAAAAATCGTATCTCGCGATTTTATTAATTTACCGGGAATTTTCTTTTTGTATTGATTTTTTATATTAAAATACTATGATTATATGAGTTACAGCCCATTTGAGGAACAGGAACTACCCCTATATAAGGGTTGAAAACTTAAAAAAATCGTATCTCGCGATTTTATTAATTTACCGGGAATTTTCTTTTTTGTATTGATTTTTTATATTAAAATACTATGATTATAGAGGTTACAGCCCATTCGAGGAACAGGAACTACCCCTATATAAGGGTTGAAAACTTAAAAAAATCGTATCTCATGATTTTATTAATTTACCGGAAATTTTCTTTTTTGTATTGATTTTTTATATTAAAATACTATGATTATATGAGTTACAGCCCATTTAAGGAAAAGGAACTACCCCTATATAAGGGTTGAAAACTTAAAAAAATCGTATCTCGCGAATTTATGAATTTACCAGGAATTTTCTTTTCTGTATTGATTTTTTATATTGAAATACTATGATTATAGAGGTTACAGCCCATTTGAGGAACAGGAACTACCCCTATATAAGGGTTGAAAACTTAAAAAAATCGTATCTCGCCATTATATTAATTTACCATGAATTTTCTTTTTTGTATTGATTTTTTATATTAAAATACTATGATTATAGAGGTTACAGCCCATTCGAGGAACAGGAACTACCCCTATATAAGGGTTGAAAACTTAAAAAAATCGTATCTCGCGATTTTATTAATTTACCGGGAATTTTCTGTTTTGTATTGATTTTTTATATTAAAATACTATGATTATAGAGGTTACAGCCCATTCGAGGAACAGGAACTACCCCTATATAAGGGTTGAAAACTTAAAAAAATCGTATCTCGCGATTTTATTAATTTACCGGGAATTTTCTGTTTTGTATTGATTTTTTATATTAAAATACTATGATTATATAAGTTACAGCCTATTTGAGGAACAGGAACTACCCCTATATAAGGGTTGAAAACTTAAAAAAATCGTATCTCGCGATTTTATTAATTTACCGGAAATTTTCTTTTTGTATTGATTTTTTATATTAAAATACTATGATTATATGAGTTACAGCCCATTTGAGGAACAGGAACTACCCCTATATAAGGGTTGAAAACTTAAAAAAATCGTATCTCGCGATTTTATTAATTTACCGGGAATTTTCTTTTTTGTATTGATTTTTTATATTAAAATACTATGATTATAGAGGTTACAGCCCATTCGAGGAACAGGAACTACCCCTATATAAGGGTTGAAAACTTAAAAAATCGTATCTCGCGATTTTATTAATTTACCGGGAATTTTCTTTTTTGTATTGATTTTTTATATTAAAATACTATGATTATATAAGTTACAGCCTATTTGAGGAACAGGAACTACCCCTATATAAGGGTTGAAAACTTAAAAAAATCGTATCTCACGATTTTATTAATTTACCGGAAATTTTCTTTTTTGTATTGATTTTTTATATTAAAATACTATGATTATATGAGTTACAGCCCATTTAAGGAAAAGGAACTACCCCTATATAAGGGTTGAAAACTTAAAAAAATCGTATCTCGCGAATTTATGAATTTACCAGGAATTTTCTTTTCTGTATTGATTTTTTATATTGAAATACTATGATTATAGAGGTTACAGCCCATTTGAGGAACAGGAACTACCCCTATATAAGGGTTGAAAACTTAAAAAAATCGTATCTCGCCATTATATTAATTTACCATGAATTTTCTTTTTTGTATTGATTTTTTATATTAAAATACTATGATTATATAAGTTACAGCCCATTTGAGAAACAGGAACGACCCCTATATAAGGGTTGAAAACTTAAAAAAATCGTATCTCGCGATTTTATGAATTTACCAGGAATTTTCTTTTTGGTATTTATTTTTTATATTGAAATACTATGATTATAGAGGTTATAGCCCATTTGAGGAACAGGAACTACCCCTATATAAGGGTTGAAAACTTAAAAAAATCGTATCTCGCGATTTTATTAATTTACCAGGAATTTTCTTTTTTGTATTGATTTTTTATATTAAAATACTATGATTATATAAGTTACAGCTCGTTTGAGGAACAGAAACTACCCCTATATAAGGGTTGAAAACTTAAAAAAATCGTATCTCGCGATTTTATAAATTTACCAGGAATTTTCTTTTTTGTATTGGTTTTTTATATTAAAATACTATGATTATATAAGTTACAGCCCATTTGAGGAACAGGAACTACCCCTATATAAGGGTTGAAAACTTAAAAAAATCGTATCTCGCGATTTTATTAATTTACCGGGAATTTTCTTTTTTGTATTGATTTTTTATATTAAAATACTATGATTATAGAGGTTACAGCCCATTCGAGGAACAGGAACTACCCCTATATAAGGGTTGAAAACTTAAAAAAAACGTATCTCGCGATTTTATTAATTCACCGGGAATTTTCTGTTTTGTATTGATTTTTTATATTAAAATACTATGATTATATTAGTTACAGCCCATTTGAGGAACAGGAACTACCCCTATAGAAGGGTTGAAAACTTAAAAAAATCGTATCTCGCGATTTTATTAATTTACCGGAAATTTTCTTTTTTGTATTGATTTTTTATATTAAAATACTATGATTATATAAGTTACAGCTCGTTAGAGGAACAGGAACCACCCCTATATAAGGGTTGAAAACTTAAAAAAATCGTATCTCGCGATTTTATGAATTTACTAGGAATTTTCTTTTTTGTATTGGTTTTTTATATTAAAATACTATGATTATAGAGGTTACAGCCCATTCGAGGAACAGGAACTACCCCTATATAAGGGTTGAAAACTTAAAAAAATCGTATCTCGCGATTTTATTAATTTACCGGGAATTTTCTTTTTTGTATTGATTTTTATATTAAAATACTATGATTATAGAGGTTACAGCCCATTCGAGGAACAGGAACTACCCCTATATAAGGGTTGAAAACTTAAAAAAATCGTATCTCGCGATTTTATTAATTTACCGGGAATTTTCTTTTTGTATTGATTTTTTATATTAAAATACTATGATTATAGAGGTTACAGCCCATTCGAGGAACAGGAACTACCCCTATATAAGGGTTGAAAACTTAAAAAAATCGTATCTCGCGATTTTATTAATTTACCGGGAATTTTCTTTTTTGTATTGATTTTTTATATTAAAATACTATGATTATATGAGTTACAGCCCATTTGAGGAACAGGAACTACCCCTATATAAGGGTTGAAAACTTAAAAAAATCGTATCTCGCGATTTTATTAATTTACCGGGAATTTTCTTTTTGTATTGATTTTTTATATTAAAATACTATGATTATAGAGGTTACAGCCCATTCGAGGAACAGGAACTACCCCTATATAAGGGTTGAAAACTTAAAAAAATCGTATCTCACGATTTTATTAATTTACCGGAAATTTTCTTTTTTGTATTGATTTTTTATATTAAAATACTATGATTATATGAGTTACAGCCCATTTAAGGAAAAGGAACTACCCCTATATAAGGGTTGAAAACTTAAAAAAATCGTATCTCGCGAATTTATGAATTTACCAGGAATTTTCTTTTCTGTATTGATTTTTTATATTGAAATACTATGATTATAGAGGTTACAGCCCATTTGAGGAACAGGAACTACCCCTATATAAGGGTTGAAAACTTAAAAAAATCGTATCTCGCCATTATATTAATTTACCATGAATTTTCTTTTTTGTATTGATTTTTTATATTAAAATACTATGATTATAGAGGTTACAGCCCATTCGAGGAACAGGAACTACCCCTATATAAGGGTTGAAAACTTAAAAAAATCGTATCTCGCGATTTTATTAATTTACCGGGAATTTTCTGTTTTGTATTGATTTTTTATATTAAAATACTATGATTATAGAGGTTACAGCCCATTCGAGGAACAGGAACTACCCCTATATAAGGGTTGAAAACTTAAAAAAATCGTATCTCGCGATTTTATTAATTTACCGGGAATTTTCTTTTTTGTATTTATTTTTTATATTAAAATACTATGATTATAGAGGTTACAGCCCATTCGAGGAACAGGAACTACCCCTATATAAGGGTTGAAAACTTAAAAAAATCGTATCTCGCGATTTTATTAATTTACCGGGAATTTTCTTTTTTGTGTTGGTTTTTTATATTAAAATACTATGATTATATGAGTTACAGCCCATTTGAGGAACAGGAACTACCCCTATATAAGGGTTGACAACTTAAAAAAATCGTATCTCGCGATTTTATTAATTTACCGGGAATTTTCTTTTTGTATTGATTTTTTATATTAAAATACTATGATTATAGAGGTTACAGCCCATTCGAGGAACAGGAACTACCCCTATATAAGGGTTGAAAACTTAAAAAAATCGTATCTCGCGATTTTATTAATTTACCGGGAATTTTCTTTTTGTATTGATTTTTTATATTAAAATACTATGATTATAGAGGTTACAGCCCATTCGAGGAACAGGAACTACCCCTATATAAGGGTTGAAAACTTAAAAAAATCGTATCTCGCGATTTTATTAATTTACCGGGAATTTTCTTTTTTGTATTGATTTTTTATATTAAAATACTATGATTATAGAGGTTACAGCCCATTCGAGGAACAGGAACTACCCCTATATAAGGGTTGAAAACTTAAAAAAATCGTATCTCGCGATTTTATTAATTTACCGGGAATTTTCTTTTTTGTATTGGTTTTTTATATTAAAATACTATGATTATATGAGTTACAGCCCATTTGAGGAACAGGAACTACCCCTATATAAGGGTTGAAAACTTAAAAAAATCATAACTCGCGATTTTATGAATTTACCAGGTATTTTCTTTTCTGTATTGATTTTTTATATTGAAATACTATGATTATAGAGGTTACAGCCCATTCGAGGAACAGGAACTACCCCTATATAAGGGTTGAAAACTTAAAAAAATCGTATCTCGCGATTTTATTAATTTACCGGGAATTTTCTTTTTTGTATTGATTTTTTATATTAAAATACTATGATTATATAAGTTACAGCCCATTCGAGGAACAGGAACTACCCCTATATAAGGGTTGAAAACTTAAAAAAATCGTATCTCGCGATTTTATTAATTTACCGGGAATTTTCTTTTTGTATTGGTTTTTATATTAAAATACTATGATTATATGAGTTACAGCCCATTTGAGGAACAGGAACTACCCCTATATAAGGGTTGAAAACTTAAAAAAATCGTATCTCGCGATTTTATAAATTTACCGGGAATTTTCTTTTTTGTATTGATTTTTTATATTAAAATACTATGATTATATAAGTTACAGCCCATTTGAGGAACAGGAACTACCCCTATATAAGGGTAGTGTATGTCCCTTAAGTGGGCTGTAACTTGCATAAACGTTGAATTTTATTATAGAAAACTCATTAAAAAAAGTTATTCCAGGTAAATTAATAAACTCATGAGATACGATTTTTATACATTTTCAATCCTTATATAAAGGTAGTTTCTGTCTTTAAAATGACCTATAACTTGAATAAACGTCAAATTGTATGGTACAAAACCAAGGCAAATTAATAAAATCGGGAAATACGATTTTTTAAAATTTCAAACACTTATATAGAGGTAGTTCCTGTCCCTCAAATAAGCTCAAACTTGGATAAACGTTGAATTTCATTGTAGGAAACGTATAAAAAATAAAAAATTGTAGGTTAATTGATAAAATCCAGAGATATGATGTTTTTTAATTTTCTAACCTTATGTAAGGTCTGTTCTTGTCCCACCAATTGACTGTAAATTTATTAAACATTGTATTTTCAAATAAAAAAAAAACATAACAAAGAAAATTTCTAGTAAACTAATAAAATTGAGAGATACGATTTTTTAAAACTTTCAACCCCTCCCTAGGGGTGTTCCTGTCCCTCAAATAAAAGATTACTTGGAAAAACGTAAAATTTTATTATAGGGAAACCTCACAAAGAAGAAAATTTCTGGTACATTAATAAAATAGCGAGATAGGATTCTTTTACAATTTGCAACCGTTATATAGGGGTAGTTTGTGTTCCATAAATAGGCTGTAACTTGGGTAAACATCGTATTTTAATATAAAAAAGTGATAAAAAAAAAAAAAGAAATTCGCGGTAAATAAATAAAATTGCAAAATACGATTTTTTAAAATTTTCAATCCATGTATAGGGGTAGTTCTTGTGCCTCAAATGGGCTGTAACTTGAATGAACATTGTATTTTAATATAGAAGGGCACTAGAAAATAGGAAATTTCTGGTAAATTAATAAAATTGCAAGATACGATTTTTTTACAATTTGCAACCCCTATATAGGGGTAGTTCCTGTTCCTTACATGGGCTGTAACTTGGATAAACATTGTATTTTAATATATAAAGACAGTATAAGAAAAGAAAATAACTGGTGAATAAATAAAATTGCGAGATACGATTTTTTAAAATTTTCAACCCTTTTATAGGGGTAGTTCCTGTTCCTCAAATGGGCTATAACTTATATACTCATTGTATTTTAATATATGAAATCAATACAAAAAAGGAAATTCCTGGTAAATTCATAAAATCGCGACATACGATTTTTTAAGGTTTTCAACCCTTATCTAGGGGTAGTTCCTGTTCCTCAAATGGGCTGTAACCTCTATAATCATAGTATTTCAATATAAAAAATCAATACAGAAAAGAAAATTCCTGGTAAATTCATAAAATCGCGAGATACGATTTTTTTAAGTTTTCAACCCTTATATAGGGGTAGTTCCTGTTCCTCAAATGGGCTGTAACTCATATAATCATAGTATTTTAATATAAAAAACCAATACAAAAAAGAAAATTCCTGGTAAATTCATAAAATCGCGAGATACGATTTTTTTAAGTTTTCAACCCTTATATAGGGGTAGTTCCTGTTCCGCAAACGAGCTGTAACTTATATAATCATAGTATTTTAATATAAAAAATCAATACAAAAAAGAAAATTTCCGGTAAATTAATAAAATCGCGAGATACGATTTTTTTAAGTTTTCAAGCCTTATATAGGGGTAGTTCCTGTTCCTCAAATGGGCTGTAACTTATATAATCATAGTATTTTAATATAAAAAATCAATACAAAAAAGAAAATTCCCGGTAAATTAATAAAATCGCGAGATACGATTTTTTTAAGTTTTCAACCCTTATATAGGGGTAGTTCCTGTTCCTCGAATAGGCTGTAACCTTTATAATCATAGTATTTTAATATAAAAAATCAATACAAAAAAGAAAATTCCCGGTAAATTAATAAAATCGCGAGATACGATTTTTTTAAGTTTTCAACCCTTATATAGGGGTAGTTCCTGTTCCTCAAATGGGCTGTAACTTATATAATCATAGTATTTTAATATAAAAAACCAATACAAAAAAGAAAATTCCTGGTAAATTCATAAAATCGCGAGATACGATTTTTTTAAGTTTTCAACCCTTATATAGGGGTAGTTCCTGTTCCTCAAACGAGCTGTAACTTATATAATCATAGTATTTTAATATAAAAAATCAATACAAAAAAGAAAATTCCTGGTAAATAAATAAAATCGCGAGATACGATTTTTTTAAGTTTTCAACCCTTATATAGGGGTAGTTCCTGTTCCTCAAATGGGCTGTAACCTCTATAATCATAGTATTTCAATATAAAAAATCAATACAGAAAAGAAAATTCCTGGTAAATTCATAAAATCGCGAGATACGATTTTTTTAAGTTTTCAACCCTTATATAGGGGTAGTTCCTGTTCCTCAAATGGGCTGTAACTCATATAATCATAGTATTTTAATATAAAAAATCAATACAAAACAGAAAATTCCCGGTGAATTAATAAAATCGCGAGATACGATTTTAAGTTTTCAACCCTTATATAGGGGTAGTTCCTGTTCCTCGAATGGGCTGTAACCTCTATAATCATAGTATTTTAATATAAAAAATCAATACAAAAAAGAAAATTCCTGGTAAATTCATAAAATCGCGAGATACGATTTTTTTAAGTTTTCAACCCTTATATAGGGGTAGTTCCTGTTCCTCAAACGAGCTGTAACTTATATAATCATAGTATTTTAATATAAAAAATCAATACAAAAAAGAAAATTCCTGGTAAATAAATAAAATCGCGAGATACGATTTTTTTAAGTTTTCAACCCTTATATAGGGGTAGTTCCTGTTCCTCAAATGGGCTGTAACCTCTATAATCATAGTATTTCAATATAAAAAATCAATACAGAAAAGAAAATTCCTGGTAAATTCATAAAATCGCGAGATACGATTTTTTTAAGTTTTCAACCCTTATATAGGGGTAGTTCCTGTTCCTCAAATGGGCTGTAACTCATATAATCATAGTATTTTAATATAAAAAATCAATACAAAACAGAAAATTCCCGGTGAATTAATAAAATCGCGAGATACGATTTTAAGTTTTCAACCCTTATATAGGGGTAGTTCCTGTTCCTCGAATGGGCTGTAACCTCTATAATCATAGTATTTTAATATAAAAAATCAATACAAAAAAGAAAATTCCCGGTAAATTAATAAAATCGCAAGATACGATTTTTTTAAGTTTTCAACCCTTATATAGGGGTAGTTCCTGTTCCTCAAATGGGCTGTAACTTATATAATCATAGTATTTTAATATAAAAAACCAATACAAAAAAGAAAATTCCTGGTAAATTCATAAAATCGCGAGATACGATTTTTTTAAGTTTTCAACCCTTATACAGGGTGTCCCATTTTAACTTGGACACGTCAATAACTCTGAAAATATAGACTTTTGAAAAAAATGTTTCAAATGAAAGTTGTAGGGTTTCGAGGGGGGCATCCAATGGTGACCTTGATCGTGACCTTGACCATGACCTTCAAGGTTATTTGAAGGTCAAGTCGGTTTTCTTAAATGGAAAGTCATAATTTTGATACCGAAAATGGAAAGAGCGGAAAATTTTACGTCCAAATATGACCTTGGCCATTATCTTTATTATGACCTTCAAGGTCATTTCAAGGTCAAGTCGATTTTCTTAAATGGAAAGCCATAATTTTGATCCCGTAAATGGAAAGTGCGGAAAATTTTACATCCACATATGACGTTGACAATGACCTTGACCATGACCTTTAAGGTGACCTTGAGGTCAAGTCAAATTTTTAATGGAAACCTACACTTTGAACATCGGAACGGTAGAATAACTAAATAAAAATTATTATAAATGTGTCTAGAATAATTGTAAGGTTTTTTCAAAATATCTAACGGTAATTAACTTCAGCCTCAACCATGGCCGTAAGTTTTTGATTTTTTGAAAATCTTGTCCAAGCGAAACATTTCCAATTCTTAATAAGCAACCTTAAAAACCCATTAAATTAAATGTGTTACGGGTGATAGCTTCGCACGCATAGTCAAAGCACAAGAACGAAGCAGCGATAGCCGCAACTCAGCATTTTAGGCGAGATGTGCAGTAGTCGCGGCGACGTGCTAAATAAATAAAAAATAGTAATTAAAAAAAAAGTCACATCGTTCATTTCTACAAATTTGAGCTTTCAGATATTATTATACATTTCAGATATTTTTCTGCGTCTCAGAATTGAGATACTTTGTCGCTGTAGATTTGCCTGTGATTCCAAAATTTATTCAATAATAAGACTACTAAATACTTATTAGTTTACAGCTTTACTTCTAAAATTATTTCTCTTAAAATTAGAAAATTATCGAAAGTTGTTTTAAAAGTTTCATAAAAAATGGCTAATTATTTAGCAAATGATGTGGTTGATATTCTTTTAGTTCTTGGGGAATGTCACAGAAATTACAGAAATGCTTCTCAGCTTTACCGTCAACGTTATCCTGATCGTCGACATCCAGGACCACAACAAATTATAAACATTGAAAGAAGATCGCGTTCAAATGCACTACATCGTCATAGGCGACAAAATCGAGTCCTGAACAATAACGACCCTCGTCTACTCGCTATATTGGGTATGATTCATATAAATCCCCATATCAGTCTCCGTCAGATTGAACGAGAATTGGGTATTCCTAGAGCAACAGCACATCGACTGCTCCAATTAGTCAGATATCATCCTTACCATATTACTCTTGTTCAAGAATTAAATGACAATGATTGTATATTAAGAGTAAACTTTTGCACATGGGCACTTAATGAATTAGATCAAGATCCAGATTTCTTCTGGTCTGTTTGTTTCTGTGATGAAGCCACATTTCATAGTAACGGCAGCCTTAATCGCCATAACAGTCACTATTGGTCGCCAGTTAATCCTCACTGGTATAGAGAGGTATTAAATCAGCATCGATGGAGTTTACATGTATGGGCAGGGATAGTTAATGGATCTATGATTGGACCACATTTCTTTGAAAGAACTATTAATGGTATCATGTATTTAGATTTTCTTCAAAATCATCTACCTGGTTATTTGGAAGACATCCCATTAGATGTTCGACAAAGAATGTGGTTTCAACAAGATGGCGCTCCTGCTCACCACGCTGGAATTGTGACAACGTTTCTTCGGCAACAATATCATGAACGGCTTATCATCCGCAATGGTCCAGTGCCATGGCCTCCAAGATCTCCGGACTTGAATCCTCTTGACTCATACTTTTGGGGATTTGCTAAAGATGCTGTCTACCAGGAAGCTCCAACAACGAGAGAAAACATGATGCAGAGAATAATAGAAGCTTGTCAATCGGTAACGCAAGAAACTTTGCAACGTGTTATGCGTAACTTTAGGAGGAGACTAACATTATGTTTAGAAAATCAGGGTGGACACTTTGAACACCTCATACCAAGAGGTAACGCCAATGACGATTAAGTAAGCTAAATATTTATTTTATCAAATGTACATAAAAGCGTTGGGAACCTTTATTCCTGACCTTAACTGGTTGGGAACGCTTAGTCCTTACCTTAACTGGTTGGGAACCTTTATTCCTGACCTTAACTGGTTGGGAACCTTTATTCCTTACCTTAACTGGTTGGGAACCTTATTCCTGACCTTAACTGGTTGGGAACGCTTAGTCCTTACCTTAACTGGTTAGGAACCTTTATTTCTTACCTTAACTGGTTGGGAACCTTTATTCCTTACCTTAACTGGTTGGGAACCTTATTCCTGACCTTAACTGGTTGGGAACGCTTAGTCCTTACCTTAACTGGTTAGGAACCTTTATTTCTTACCTTAACTGGTTGGGAACCTTTATTCCTTACCTTAACTGGTTGGGAACCTTATTCCTGACCTTAACTGGTTGGGAACGCTTAGTCCTTACTCTTACTAGTTGGTATCGTGCTATTTCTTACCGAAATTAATTATCAAATTTAATAAGTTATTTAACGTCAATCATGACCTTAGAAGGTCAAATTTTGTAAATGGTCAAGGACTTATTCAGCTTTAATATTTTCAGTACCTTTCATAGCGGAGTCAAAAATCTAGGGTTCCACTTAAAAATTCGCCTTAAACTTAAGATGACCTTGAAGATCGTGGGTTTCCATTTAAAAAATCGACTCGACGTTCTAATGACCTTGAAGGTCATGGTCAAGGTCATATTTGGACGTAAAATTTTCCGCTCTTTCCATTTTCGGTATCAAAATTATGACTTTCCATTTAAGAAAACCGACTTGACCTTCAAATAACCTTGAAGGTCATGGTCAAGGTCACGATCAAGGTCACCATTGGATGCCCCCCTCGAAACCCTACAACTTTCATTTGAAACATTTTTTTCAAAAGTCTATATTTTCAGAGTTATTGACGTGTCCAAGTTAAAATGGGACACCCTGTATAGGGGTAGTTCCTGTTCCTCAAACGAGCTGTAACTTATATAATCATAGTATTTTAATATAAAAAATCAATACAAAAAAGAAAATTCCTGGTAAATAAATAAAATCGCGAGATACGATTTTTTTAAGTTTTCAACCCTTATATAGGGGTAGTTCCTGTTCCTCAAATGGGCTGTAACTTATATAATCATAGTATTTTAATATAAAAAACCAATACAAAAAAGAAAATTCCTGGTAAATTCATAAAATCGCGAGATACGATTTTTTTAAGTTTTCAACCCTTATATAGGGGTAGTTCCTGTTGCTCAAATGGGCTGTAACCTCTATAATCATAGTATTTCAATATAAAAAATCAATACAGAAAAGAAAATTCCTGGTAAATTCATAAATTCGCGAGATACGATTTTTTTAAGTTTTCAACCCTTATATAGGGGTAGTTCCTGTTCCTTAAATGGGCTGTAACTCATATAATCATAGTATTTTAATATAAAAAATCAATACAAAAAAGAAAATTTCCGGTAAATTAATAAAATCGTGAGATACGATTTTTTTAAGTTTTCAACCCTTATATAGGGGTAGTTCCTGTTCCTCAAATAGGCTGTAACTTATATAATCATAGTATTTTAATATAAAAAATCAATACAAAAAAGAAAATTCCCGGTAAATTAATAAAATCGCGAGATACGATTTTTTTAAGTTTTCAACCCTTATATAGGGGTAGTTCCTGTTCCTCGAATGGGCTGTAACCTCTACAATCATAGTATTTTAATATAAAAAATCAATACAAAAAAGAAAATTCCCGGTAAATTCATAAAATCGCGAGATACGATTTTTTTAAGTTTTCAACCCTTATATAGGGGTAGTTCCTGTTCCTCAAATAGGCTGTAACTTATATAATCATAGTATTTTAATATAAAAAATCAATACAAAAAAGAAAATTCCCGGTAAATTAATAAAATCGCGAGATACGATTTTTTTAAGTTTTCAACCCTTATATAGGGGTAGTTCCTGTTCCTCGAATGGGCTGTAACTCATATAATCATAGTATTTTAATATAAAAAACCAATACAACAAAGAAAATTCCTGGTAAATTCATAAAATCGCGAGATACGATTTT
Organism: Anastatus disparis; assembly: GCA_017163975.1. Lineage (NCBI taxonomy): Eukaryota > Metazoa > Arthropoda > Insecta > Hymenoptera > Eupelmidae > Anastatus > Anastatus disparis. Next base: position 284,395 of record JAFFSR010000222.1, read on the forward strand.
TTTAAGTTTTCAACCCTTATATAGGGGTAGTTCCTGTTCCTCAAACGAGCTGTAACTTATATAATCATAGTATTTTAATATAAAAAATCAATACAAAAAAGAAAATTTCCGGTAAATTAATAAAATCGCGAGATACGATTTTTTTAAGTTTTCAACCCTTCTATAGGGGTAGTTCCTGTTCCTCAAATGGGCTGTAACTAATATAATCATAGTATTTTAATATAAAAAATCAATACAAAACAGAAAATTCCCGGTGAATTAATAAAATCGCGAGATACGATTTTTTTAAGTTTTCAACCCTTATATAGGGGTAGTTCCTGTTCCTCGAATGGGCTGTAACTTATATAATCATAGTATTTTAATATAAAAAACCAATACAAAAAAGAAAATTCCTGGTAAATTCATAAAATCGCGAGATACGATTTTTTTAAGTTTTCAACCCTTATATAGGGGTAGTTCCTGTTCCTCAAATAGGCTGTAACTTATATAATCATAGTATTTTAATATAAAAAATCAATACAAAAAAGAAAATTCCCGGTAAATTAATAAAATCGCGAGATACGATTTTTTTAAGTTTTCAACCCTTATATAGGGGTAGTTCCTGTTCCTCAAATAGGCTGTAACTTATATAATCATAGTATTTTAATATAAAAAATCAATACAAAAAAGAAAATTCCCGGTAAATTAATAAAATCGCGAGATACGATTTCTTTAAGTTTTCAACCCTTATATAGGGGTAGTTCCTGTTCCTCGAATGGGCTGTAACCTCTACAATCATAGTATTTTAATATAAAAAATCAATACAAAAAAGAAAATTCCCGGTAAATTAATAAAATCGCGAGATACGATTTTTTTAAGTTTTCAACCCTTATATAGGGGTAGTTCCTGTTCCTTAAATAGGCTGTAACTTATATAATCATAGTATTTTAATATAAAAAATCAATACAAAAAAGAAAATTCCCGGTAAATTAATAAAATCGCGAGATACGATTTTTTTAAGTTTTCAACCCTTATATAGGGGTAGTTCCTGTTCCTCGAATGGGCTGTAACCTCTACAATCATAGTATTTTAATATAAAAAATCAATACAAAAAAGAAAATTCCCGGTAAATTAATAAAATCGCGAGATACGATTTTTTTAAGTTTTCAACCCTTATATAGGGGTAGTTCCTGTTCCTCAAATGGGCTGTAACTCATATAATCATAGTATTTTAATATAAAAAATCAATACAAAAAAGAAAATTTCCGGTAAATTAATAAAATCGCGAGATACGATTTTTTTAAGTTTTCAACCCTTATATAGGGGTAGTTCCTGTTCCTCAAATAGGCTGTAACTTATATAATCATAGTATTTTAATATAAAAAATCAATACAAAACAGAAAATTCCCGGTAAATTAATAAAATCGCGAGATACGATTTTTTTAAGTTTTCAACCCTTATATAGGGGTAGTTCCTGTTCCTCGAATGGGCTGTAACCTCTATAATCATAGTATTTTAATATAAAAAATCAATACAAAAAAGAAAATTCCCGGTAAATTAATAAAATCGCGAGATACGATTTTTTTAAGTTTTCAACCCTTATATAGGGGTAGTTCCTGTTCCTCAAATGGGCTGTAACTTATATAATCATAGTATTTTAATATAAAAAATCAATACAAAAAAGAAAATTCCTGGTAAATTAATAAAATCGCGAGATACGATTTTTTTAAGTTTTTAACTATTATTGCAATTTTTCTCCTGGGGGAAGTTTGGGGCGTTTAAGAGTCAAACAGGGGTGAATGTTGCATAATTTAATGTTTTTTGTCATTTTACAATGGTTTTAGTACGTTACTGCGAGTTATTATGATTTTAAAAAAATATCAAAATATCGTTGTTGAACAACGGTGCAAACTTCAAACTCATGTTTTTCCAATCGAAGCATCGCTAAGTTTCTTCTCCCCTTTTAGATCTTCAACGTTTTCAAGGCTGACAATGATTTAACTCTTTTTAGGAACACTTTGCAACAAGTTGCATACAAAACGTATAAAAAGGAAAAAAATACAGTAAGAATCAAGCCAAAAATTTTTAATGTGAAATCAGTGTACAATAACAATAAAAAAAAGGAATCCGAAGTCATTTGCCGATTATTTTAATACCTTGCTGCAGGGAAGAGAGATACAAGCGATTTTAGATTCCGCAAGCTTATTTCAATTTTTCTTTTTCTGCCCCAATGCTTTTTACATTCTAAAGATGATTTCTTTTATCTTTTTATTTTATTCCCGAACGTGTTATGGAGTTTTAAAAATCGCCAGTTATCTTTCTCAAAGCTTATAATACTTTTACCGAATTGATTATCGAAGGAAGAAAAAAAATAAAAAATAAACAGTTCTTTATTTTTAAAGGTGTGATTAGTTGTTTTATTCAAAGCGGCTTGTTTGAGCGTTTCATTAAAATGTCAATAAATAGTTAGATATGGAAATGGCCAATAGAATTAGTGATTCATTTTTAAAGTGCTACTTATACGCGAAATATTCGATTGACTAATCATTGTGGTTTATAATGTCCTTTTATTTGCGTAAATCATTTTTTTTTAATGATAAATTTTACATTTATAATATGAAACAATGAAAATTAAATCAAAATTAAAAAAAATTACTGTCGTAACAAAATCAAATAGGTACTTTATAAATCGTCTATATTCTGTATCAATATTATTGAAACTCGAAAGAATAGAATCGAACTTTCATATCAATAACGATAATCATCAAATTTAATACTTTCGACTAAACTTAAAAATCATCCGTATTTCTTAAATCTTCCACCATCCATAATATTACAAAATTGGTTAACATACAGGAGCCAATAATAATAAAAATATTTGTTCATAACAATTGAGCCCTCTCATAAAAGTGAAAACTTCGGCATCCCGTGGCGAAAGCTTTCCGAGCTCATATATGGGCTACATTATAAAGCAACTTATAATCGTAAAAACAAAAGCCGTAGGACCCCTCGGCATTCATCACCCGCTAGAAAAACGTGACGTTCTTACAAGGCTTTTCAGTTAGCGTATACATAAAGGGTTTCCAAACATTTATGTATGTATTTTATAAACGTATATATATCAGGGTATATACACAAGACAAATGTTTACATATTACCGTTGAGTCTGAGTGCAGGGTTTATACCTAATGCACATTTTAGAGAATAAGGCAAGTTTTTATCGTATATAAGGAAACAATATTTGCCGACTGTGGTATGAAAGGTAATTTAGAAATCAATTGAAGTTAAAGATTAAAAGGAGTCGTATATATATTTCATTGTTAAAGTTTAAGACTTTTATCGATTTAGCTTCGAGCACATTTGGAGAATAGGGAAGCGTTTTGACAATACCTAACCGTATATAGGCAACATTTTAAATAGAATTAAATGTTACGTAAATTTGGGTTATACACTGGTTTATTTTGTTATACGTATTCAATGTTTAAAATGCATTAACGGAGACTTATATTTATACAGTAGTCTTTTAAAGGAGAAATTGTATATTGTTTTAGTCGGGTTTCATAATTCAACAATTGTTATATCATTTCGCTAATTTATTAGATAGCGAATTCTCGATGATTTATATGATAAAAAATTCGTTCGTAATATTGTTGCTATTGAAAAATAACATCGTTTAATTTTGAATTAAATTTAAGTATTTTATTATGGTAACCTGGACTCCAAAGTTACGGAAATGAAAACTTATTTTATTTCAATGCAATCCAAATAAAAAGAACAATTGGATCACCTGCAAGTAGATTTTCATTTAAATTCAAAATAATATATTTAATTGAATGTATATTTAAACTTGATTTTATTTATATAATGTTTAAAAATAATGTTTTTCAGTTCTAGTTAAACTTCTCCATTCTTTTGGAAATTTAGCACAATTATTTTAGGTGCTCGGTCATTCCAAAAATAAAACAAACAACACCTCAAAAAAAGCTCATCGTCGAAAGCGCAATTCGTAAACTGGGTTTAATTTTAAAAGATATTAATTCTCACGATGAGATAAAGTTTTCTAACAAAATTTATTTTAACGTCTCATCTGGACATGTAACTCGGTAACATTTAAAAATGACAATCTGACTACGATCCTGCTACGCTTGGACGCCTCTCTATGGGTGGTTATTTTCAAATGATTGTTATTTCGTTTTTTCACTCTTTTTTTTGCAGATTGAAGCAAGTCATTCGCAGTTCTCGTCTTTTCCCTTTGTCTCGGGTATGCATTGTTCATTACACAGGACTGGGGCGCGAAGGTCACTCGGTCAAGCGGACGACATTGTTATAAAGTACAGAGAAAAGAACTGAAATTGCACGATTTAAATTTCTTAGTCTTGGGAATCTTTTTGTTTTATTATTATATTTTCCATGAGAGAATTGTTTTTTACTTAAATTCATTTGGACAGAGTTGATAAAATTTGAACTTGAATTTTAAATTCAGTTTAGATATTTGTTTCACCTTTCAGATATTAATCATTGTAACACTCATTTAAAACAAAAATCAAGTTAAATAAATTTGTTTTAAATTCTATTGAAAAAACTCAGTAGTTGTTGAAAGATAAAGTATAGAAACTTTAACTAGAAAATCAAAAAATTTTTCAAATTATCAACCTGTCAAACGATTGTTTATTCAATTACCACTCGGAGCAATTTGCATTCAAAGTTAATCATTACCACATTCAAATAAGTTATTCAACACTTTCTTATGACCCGAAAGCCTCCCAGTAACCTACTGTCTCTTATGACTCTCGTTCGGTGAAATAAAAAAAAAAGAGAAAGATACTTGTTCAGCAGAACAAAGAAACTATTGCAAAGAGTTAACTGCTTACACATATACACACATACTAAAAGACATCGATGATAATAAAATGTATGAATATTCTCTCGCATACTCACATATATGTGCATTCTATATATTTCGATAATAAGCGTACGATGACAATGCACGAACGAAACAGGAAAAGAGCAAACTTTCTTGTTTGCCAAAGCGAAATGATTATTCGACAGACCAGACGAAAATTTGATAAATGTATACGAGATGAGAATTTTTAATTGGCGGATTAAATTAATGTAATTTGAGAATGTAAATTGTTAATTTGAGGATGTTTATCAATTTTGATTAAATATGCCTTTGAAATAAAATGATTGAAGTACAAACTGTTTGGGATATTTGTTGAAGATTTGTTTTTAAAGATTTGATACGTGATTCTAGTGTGTTTTATGTGAGATGGGAATTTTAGATGGAAATTTTGTTGAAGTTATGCATGAGATTCTGATCGTAAAAGTTAGTAAAGATTTGATGGCTTTATATACAGAGTAAAATTGTATCAGAATTTATACTATCAAAGCTTTAAAAAAACTTGTTGCTGTCTTTTAATAAATTCAATTTGCGAGTACTCCTTTATTGTTTGAACTATCTTAACGACTTCTTAATTCTTAAAATATTGAGTCTTCACATTACTGTAAATACAAGTAAAAAAAACTGCAATTTAATAATTCAAATATGTCAAAAAATGATAATTCAAATTGAATTTATATGCAACGACACTTAATCAAACATACCACAAAGCAATACTTCTCTTTACGCTTACTTTCCAGTCTTGCAAATAGAAAATATTAAGCCTTAAAGTGATAAATCTTCGTCATACTATATGTTGTACAACAACTAGAAATCGCGTGGATTGGAATGCGTTCACATCGGTCAAAATCAACTGTTGCTCACCTTGCCAAGGAATTAACCCACACGACACGAACAGCAACAGATGCTACTTTCCTATTTTCCCTCTGTACATCTATCTTTTGGATCCTTTGTTAACTGTTCCCTTTGTGAGCAATCTGTCTTCGGAGGAGTTTGCACTTTGCAATTTTCAAAACAGTAGCTTTAAACTCATATAATGCATTGGAGTAGTTTTGTGTTTTGCAAATATGTGTACAGAAGTGTCTTTTAAATTTTCTTTTGTAATAGTCATATGTTTTGAACAATTTGATTAATTATGGATCTAAATATAAATAAAATTCTTTCCATAAAAGACAATTTAAAATTAATTTGAACAAATTCTACTCAGCATAAATTTTCCGTATATTTTTACAAAACTATTCCAAATTTACATTATCACATGTAAGCAATTAAAGAATTTTCGAAATAATAAATTATCGTTTAATTTTTAGTTACACCTTAATTGCAACACTCGTGTATAAATTTGTCTCATGTGAGAATTCTCATGTTCTTACGTGATATCTAAATCTTTCTCTTGTCCCATTTCATTTTGGTCCTTCTTTATAGCAGTCTCTTTCGTCTCTCGAATTAGATGGCAATTTAGTGACCTGGATATTCATGTAAGAAAGTTGCTTCTAACGCATTATATATATAAACCAACACGAAGGAAAAAAAATAAAATAAAGACGGCAAAAAGGAAGAAGAGTAAAAGTTTGTGTATGGAGAACGAGATTGGCATGAAATTTAAGAACCATCCGGGTTTCAATTTTCGGTTATGCTAGACTCTGATAATTAATGATGGCTCTCTTTCTTCTTCAACTTCTTGTTCTCATTTTACCTTCTTTCCTCCTTGTCTCTTTATTCTTATTTCAATTTTTTTTCTTTTTCATTTTAGTTTCCCTTTTTTTTAAGTCTTGCACGAAGAAGTTTATTTGCCTTCTTTTTTTGGACGAATTTTACTAAGCTCGTTTTTTTTTACCTCTTAATTCATCGCTTAATACCCTCTTTCTCACGAGTAACTACAACGTAGTCACGTAGTTACAGCGCAAAACTGCTAGTAATTAAGTCGTCTCGCGAGAGAGAAGAGCTTAAGCAAGAGAAAAATGCTGTCTTATTTGCAGCTGATTACGTAAAATTAAATGAAACGCAATTATATTCGGGCTTTCGTGAACTGATAAGGTTTAAAGAACTTATTAGTACATACATAATTTTTTTCTAAAGCTTTTATTGAAAAAAAATGTTTGATACAATAAATTCAATACTTTAATTAGTAACTACATTAAAATTGTTTTTTTACTGTTTATTAAAATCACTGTGGCAATTGTAAAGTTTCAAAAGTAAATCTTGACATTTTTTATCATGCCTAAAAAGTTATCTGCATAATTTTAGCGTTGCAATAAATTTAATTTCTTTTTAACAAAAAAATACTTTACATTCATTACCCATATAACACGAACAATATATTACAGAAAATCCTACGATACCTTCTGTGTGCAAATAAACAAATTGCAAAAAGCGAAAATTAACCGAGATTTATAAACCCTTTTATTTAAAGATAAATTTTTGTAAAATAATTTTTATGCAAAAAGCATGTACGAAAGAAGATTCTAAAATTACATTTTCATAAGTAATAAAAAAAGATTTATAGTCTAAAAATTAATCAGAAACGTAGTAACCTAAATTTCTTCTTCTGTTCTAATTTTACTTATCCAAAACGACGTATCATTTAGAAAAAAAAATATTCATTCAGCATCATAAAACTTCGTTCATTGATTGAACGACAACCTTTTCATTATAAATCAAAACAATACCCACAGCTATTCAAAGTTAAAAAAAAAATGCGTAAGCTAGTCTAGTACAAAAAAAAATGAAAGAAAAAAACAAAAAGCTTCATTATACCTTCTCAATGATAGAGTTGACGTAGTGCGATGTAGGACACGAGAGGTTCCAAGTTAGCCACGCGAGATAAGCAAGAGAATCATTTTTTTGTTACTTTTCAATCTTATATATATATACACACATATATACGTACGCTTTGTACACTTTTCTTGAGCACCTACATACCTGCACGCCATTGCAAAGCTAATATAATCGAAATACTCTCCTCCGTTGCGTGTGTATATGTGTATCTATATGCATGTGTATATATATATAAAAGCGCCCACGCTTTTGCGTTCCAGACGAGGATATCCCGCCGAGACTAAGAATTTGCTACAGTTGCGATAAAACCGGACGGAATAAGGGAAGGCTAGTGCAATTTCTTCAATGGCTGTACAGTTGAGGCTGTATTTTGTGCGATTGAAAGAAAATAGAATATAAAAAATCAAGTTTTCATTTAATATTTCGATTTTTTCTTGCATTTTTCTTATTTTTTTGGTTTTTTAATTGACAAATAAAGATATTTGCAGCCGATTTGCACTCTCGGCAGTCGATTGATAGAAGCACCACTGTACGTTACATGTGCTTTGTTCACCAATACACTTACGAGCTCCGTCGCTGATTAGCATTACAAAATAGCATAAATATAGCGACGTTAAAGAAGAATGAAAAAGAAAAAAAATATATGATATTCAATTTCTATTTGATCATGCAATTGCATTTGAAATGAAACAGACATATTATTGATATTCATAAAAATCGATTAAGATAACTATATTTTTTTAGTGAAATTATAATATCTCTATACCTTTCCATAATTGATATTTTTATCCTACTTCACGAGGAATAATTAATTTAAATAATAACGTTAAAAATTACAAAAGAAAAAAAATTTTGTTTCAAGTAACATAAAATACCATTAGCGTTCTATTAACGTCTATTATCACGTTCTATAGGCCTTATATTGAATCCAGAAAATAAACTGAAGCATCTCTGCGATTCTCGTATCGTTTTACTAGATTTATGATGTACTATCTCAACGAGGAAGAAGAAGAAGGAAGAAAAGAAAGAAAGAAAGAAGAAAAAAAGAAGTTATCTTTCTAAGCGTGTAGAGTTTCTCAATTAGTTTTGCTTTAAAAAATTTATTTAGTACCGCGCTTAGATCTTCACAATCAACGGGCCGCGAAACAAATTATCTCCTGGCGTTATTTTATTATCGCCATGAGGGTAACCATTAGATGACGTATAACCATGAGATTCACGCTTTACATTAGTAGTGCCAGCATGCCTCGTATAAACATGCATAGACGCACATATATACATCAGATTCTTATATGTCTATTATTTTCGCACACACACACTCAAATGCACGCTCACACGTGCATACGATCACGCTAGCATATATACGCATACAAATGTAAATATGTACACTCATATATACGCAATTTGCGCTATCAGAATGAGTACAATATAAATGTACTACCACATATATGCGCATACGTACACAAATTCATCGATACATAAACGTACACATGCATAAATAAGCACGTGCTTACGTACATTGCAAAATTTTGTGTCCAGCTTATTGGATACTTTTTACCGTCTAATGACTTAATTCATTTACCAATTTTGTAATCCTTGCAGCGACTATCTTTTCCCGACAATAATAAATTCGAAAGTATACCGTCCAATAAGAATTTGCTTAGTGTTAATGGCATAATTTTCATCCCGATTGCTATTTTAATTACAATGTAGAAAATAATGAGCTTTTTTATCTCACATTTATAGACACTTTATTTTACATGTTTATCCTAAATAATTATACTATTATTTCTATCGGTTAGTTATAAAATCTTATTGCGGCGTTATAGAATGAGATATTAATTACGAGCAATATTGAGCTTGATAAAATAAAAATTTTCATAAAATAAAAAAAACTTGGTTCTTGATTCTAAAATTAAATTATTGTAATAAATGCGTTTCAGACGTTTGATCGTACGATAGAAAAGTCTCGTCAATTTATTTAAAAAATCAATCAAAAGAAAAATTTTAAATATTTTCATGAAGTATAACCTGGTGGAAATTGAAGTTAAAGTTGACAAGGTAGTCAGTCGATGGCGATATCGATTATATTTGTAGAACATTAAAAACTAGTTAATGAATCCTTAACTAATGCTTTGAACACTCCTTGTCCATACCTTACTTTATTAAATTAGATTAATAAGCTGATCATTGACTGGCTAAACCAAAATACAAAACATAACTTTTAACGTGGCATTATTTAAGATTAAATATATAAAAATTAATTAGTGATAAATATTATTGTGCATATTTGTTTAAATTATAATGTTTTTGGATCGATAAATATTTATTTGTTTGAGTTTTTATCAACAGCCAAATTACGCAGATTAAAATAGTATAATTATATCAAGGAAATATTTCCGTTAATTTTTAAACCTATTTTACCTCGATAAATATTCACTAATCGTATATATAGAAACATTGTACACATTCACATTAGAAGTGTTGTTTGGATCTCGTGTATCGTATATAGTAAAAAAAAAACGAAATGTGAAGAAATGCAGTTGCGAGACATAATTAAATTTGAATTGCACTATATTCTATAAATAATAGTGATTTATTTATTCTATTTATAAATAATTGTTTTAAATTTAAGTGACATTTCAATAATGTTACCATTTGTGTAGAATAAATAAATATAAATATATATTGTGTGCAATAAATTATATTTAAATATAGTGTTTAAGAATATACTCACAATAATATATATAAATATTATTCATTTACATGTTAATGTCTCTAAGAGAATTAAAAAAAATAAAAATAATGAAGATTTAAAATAATTTATTATTTATTATGCATTTACCTCTTTGATCACATACTGTAAGTCTGCTATTGTAACATAAATAACCAACTACTAGTTGATTTCTTAGCCAATTCTTTGCTTTTCTGGTCATTGACTTAACAGCAAACTATTAAAAATTTCCTTCGGAGTGTATTAAGAAAAAAGAAAAAAAAATTAAAACAGCATATAAATTAAAAATTCATTATTACGCCGTGAATTAGATTTCTCAACGGACATGACAAGCAAAAGTGCTATTCTTTTATCTGAAAAAGAACGACAAGCAATTCTTCGCCTCGCTCGCGATGCGTAATAAATTTGCAATAAAACAATAAAAACCTGTTGCGTATAAATTCAAGAAACAGCCTTCTCTTTTTTTTTCCTTTTCTTTTCATTTGTAGTTATAATTAAATGCAATATCTGTACTATCAATTAAAATAATACGCTCGTTGGATTCAATTCACAAAAGAAATCCTAAAATTTTTATATTAATATTTCGTTTATATTAATTTTAATAGCACACCGTCGTTAAATCCATTCAGATCGAAATCTTTGCATTCGGAAAAAGAAGGAAAAAAAAGAAGCTTCGACTTTTATTCATGTTTAAAATCAGCTTCGACAATTCAAACATTCGTCTTAATTAATGATAAAACTCGGTATTATACACCTTGTTCTTACATTTTCCATTTATTTCTCTACCTCTCTCTCTCTCTTCCATTCCTTTACGCACATGTTGCTCTTTCTTTTTGTTTTATTTTGTCATCCTCTTTTTCTATTCCCCCCTTCCTTTTTTTAATCTGATTTTACCATTCTTCCATTCAGAGTTACTTGCGTACATACGCACTTCATACATATCTATACGTGTGTGTTTATGTGTGTGTGTGTGTGTGCGTATGTCTTCAAGTATAAGAAAGAAAAGAAAAAAAAGAAAATGGAAAGAAGTAGTGCGTGTACCATTTTCTTGTTCCTCCTATTACTTATCCGCTTATATATACGCATTGTAACCTGTTCGGCACTAAACGGTGCACAGTAGTGGCCTCATATACGCGCCGTCACCCCCCAATGTACATAATATTGTATTTGTGTACAATATATATATACATGTGTGTTTGTGCTTATATATTTGCACATACATGTTCAAACTCGAGTAGCAGATACATCCACATTCTATATTGGATGTACAGGTATGATCAAAATCATATTTACAAAAGATCCTTTAATGCTAACTAGTATTTAATAGATTGGATTTTTGTTGATCTTTTTTCAGCGTGTTATAGGTGGTCAATCATTTAAACGTCAAGTTTTTTCTTATCAAATGAAAATAATCATTGTGAATTGTTCATATTTTTTAAAATTTCATATTATATACGTTTTTATGTTGAAAGATATGATTCAGAAGCAATTGGGAAACTCCATCGTTTGGTACTTTTTTAGTTAAGAAAAAGAACAAGATATTATTTACGAATGGGAATGAATTTTGGAATTGCAAGATAAATTGTGGATGAATTGTTATCAATGTGGGAATCATACACGTTTTATTGAATTTTTCCCCTCTCAAGGCTGTTTTATATTTTTCTCTTTATTTTTCAAGAAAAAAAGTGTAGGACGCTTATACGCAATGTATAAGATTTCTCTCTTCAAGATAAGACTGATATCATTGTTTAGTCATGTGACTTTTATCATTGTTTAAATAGCAAATAAATATTATTTAATTTGATCTTGATTTTGACTTTAAAAAAATAAAACAAATCTTAAAAAGTTTGATTAATAATTAAAATCTGTATTCTTTTAACGATTTTATCTTCATAACTTAAACTTGTTGTAATTAACATTGTATTATCAAATTAAATTTAAGCATGACATTCTAAAAGTTTTTGAGAAATGCTAAAGGTTAAATTTCTTTCATTAATCATCTTTACTCGTAATTCGATTTACTCGTGAATATTTTAGGTCAGTAGTATATAAAATATATGAACGGTAATTTTTCTTTCATTATTATATTTTCATAACTTATTTTAATTTTAACAATTTTAAATTTCTTTAATACAATATTTAACATTATTTAATTGTAATGCATTAATTATATTTTAATTTAGTAAAATAAATATTTTTATACCTTAAAAAGATTTAAAATTTTTATTTAAGACATCCATCCATTTTTCTCGTAATTATTAATACTTCATTTTATGAACGCAATATCTTTTTATTTTTTTAAAATAAATCGTTAAAAGTATTTATCTAGTTATTAAAAATAAACAAAATTAAAATCAAATTATTTACTTTAAAATACACCTAAACCCCTTGAATTTCAATAAAAATTTTCTGTATGGACTGTACATCCAACAACATCCTTAAACGTCGGTTGAGTATCGTTTCTTTTCTATAATACTACAACCACTTGGCTTGACTAAGCGCGTGGAAGAAGAAGAAGAAGAAGAAGTAGGTATAGATCGTAGTGAAAAGCACCCGACGACGTCACAAGAAGAAGAAGAAGAAGAAGCTTGGCTCGTTAATCTGTGCCTCTGATCTCATTTCTACTAATTGGCCGATAGGGAGTGCGCGCCGCCGGCTGACCCATAAGGGAAAAACGATGCTTGTGGATGCTAACAAAAAAAAAAGAAGAAATAAAGAAAGAAAAAGTAAAGAAAAAATAGAAGAGGAAAAATAAAAGTACAGAAAGAAAGAAAAACGATCCTTTCAGTTTCCAACGGAGTGTTTCCACGTGCGTTGGTCTAATATGAGCGCACGCGATTGACACTAAAAGCAAACTATGGTTTATACCTTATAATGGCTTTGTTCCTTTCATCGTTTCAACTAATCTTTTTTTCTTTCTCTCTCGCTCTTTTTTCTATCTCTTTGTTATATTACCTTTTCGCTGCGTGTGCATTGAAGTTTTATTTTTTTTCTTTTTTGCAATAAGAAGGTTCGCGATTATATTCGGCGTTTCCTTTGTCTATCAGCCTGCTGTTGTGTGGCTGTTGTTGTTGTTATTATTATTATTATTTCACTGACGAAATCGCAAGGGTAATTCATTGTTATTATTCTTAGATAAGACCTCTTTTGCGATGTAATATCAAAAAGATTTTTCGCTTTCAGCCTTATATGTATGAGAGAGGAAAGAGAAAGTTTTGGTTATCGGTTAAAAAAAAAAGAAGAAAAAACACATTTTGTTTCAAAAATTTTCCTATGTCTCATGACTGTACGAATTTATTCATTCATTTTTGTCGTTTTTTCATTTTCATTTTAGAAATTGCGTTTGTATTTTATGCAGGCTTTTAATTGGCCTTCGCAACTTTTTTGCAAATCTAAAACAATCTTTGATTTTATCGACCGAGTCTTACCATGTTGGACTTATTCTACTTAACGCTTATGTGCATAGATTTAATACTTTATGGTCACTTTTTTTATCAACTCCTTAACAGTTAAGCTCATCTTGCGTAAAATCAAAATAAAAATATTTTTAATTAAATTTACGCCTCTGATAGTATCGCTGGGGGGTTATATAAACAAAAGAAAATTTTTGTTAAAGTCGTAAAAATTACTGTTGATTTTGTGCGCGCATTATCAGCTCTGATCATATTTAACGATTACTATTATTAGAATTTGATAGAATAACTTTATCCTATACATAAAATTTTTCAACGTAAAATCGATAACCAGATTTTTTTGATTTATCATATTATTTTCCTGTACTTTATTATTAAATTTATTTATTTAAAGTGTACATCTTCTTTATAACGTTCGGTCTTTTCTGTACAATGGACGACAAGGTCTGTTCACTAGAGCGTGAACTTGCAAAGTCTTTCGTGTAGCTTTTTTTCTGCTTCTTTATTCGGACATTAGCCTATTAAGGTTGCGCTGCTGCCATACAACGACACAGTTTACGTGTAATATAAATTTTTAATAAAAATTCTATTGTATTTTTTAATATAAAAATATCCGTATTTATTTGTTAAAAAATTTCTCCGTCAATTTTTCTGTCTTTTTATTTAAATTTTTCGCAAGTTATACAAATAAATAGCAAAAATTCAATCATCAAATAAAATTGATATCATAAACATCAAAATTATTTGAGCATTTAAAAAACTATCAAAATTCAAATTATGCACGTTTTTTTTCCATTTTCTTATAAATTAAAATTCCAAAGATACTTTTCAACAATCACATTACCTAACAACAATTTTAACGCCAAATAAGCCAGCAATTTACCACAGAAGCCTAGGCAGCACAACTATGTATTCGAGAAAAAGAGAGAAGGAAAGAGGTAAAACGAGAGAGAAACAAAGAAAGCCAAAGCAAAAAAAAAAGAAAGGAGAGGGCTTTCAGGGTCGCAAAGCTGGCGCGTGCAATAAACGAAGCCGACGACTAAAGTCTTTGGTGGTAGTGGTAGTGGTAGTTGTTTGTTGTAGTAGTTGTACGTAGTAATAAGATAGAAGGAGGAGTTTTATTTGAGCTCTCTGGAGTATCTTATATAGCGCTCGAGTGTATATACACGAGTAAAAGAGGATAATAAACTCAGAGCGAGTTTGCTCTGATTTTACTGACAAAGTCGGTGATATAGGTACCTGCTGCTCACGATTTACCGGCCTTATTTTTTATTTTATTTTATCTCTTTCTCTATCTTCCTCTTTTCCTTTTTCCTTTTTTTGTTTCTGCTTTTACCTTGTAGTTGTTATTATCACTTTTTGGTACTATTTTGTATTCGGCTGACATTTTCGTGTTTATAGGGTTGTTTCGAGATTTTAATTTATACTATTTTATATCTGCATTAATTTTAGAATTAATTCTCATATGAATAGACATGTATTGTTTCTTGTAAGTTTTAGATTGCAAAAATTTACAATTTTGATAAAATTTATAAAATAAAACTGCCAATTACTAAACGACGCTATAAATTACTTCTATCAATATATTTTGATACACAAAGTAATTGTCTGCCTAGTTTGTTATGAAAACCATATTACAATAAATTATAACAATATAAATTCATGCAGACATTATTGTGCTAACCTTCACTGCACAATACATAGTACTATATTAACTGAAAATACTGAAAAACCATTGCTAAAGATTCAATGTCTAGCAATAAATATCGATACTTTATAGACAATGCATTATAGAGTCAAATAATTTTTATTAAATGTACTCCCCTTCTAGCTCGTTCAGTAATGTTGTAAAATAATGTAATGCCCTTTTAAAAGTCTCTTAGTAAAGCCATAATTTTATTAATTTTACAGTAAATATTTTAACAATTTTATCGCCAAACAAGAATATTGATACAATAATTTAGTGCTAAAATTTATTTAGTTTTTTCGCAACAGACGTGTATGCTTGTATAAATTTTAAAATTATGGTAAACATAATAAGTTCGTAAGTGTTAAAGAAGCCGCTAGAAAAATTTATTTTTCTATTGTATACCTTCGCTTTTTTTCTGTTTTCGTTCTTATTTTATGGAACGCTCGATAAAAGATTCTTGCTGTAATTTTTCGAACTTAAAATATAATATAAACAATTTATTGTATAAATATATTTATGAAATCTAAGAAATTAGAATCTATTGCATATCTATCAGTCGCTTATAAAAATACTCGAAGGCAACATAATCATATTTTTTTTTAATTAAAAATTAAAATTAAAATTTAGAAAACGAGAATAACAAAATCTAAATAAAGAAAAAAACAAATTTCATATTTTCTCTTCTTGCTATTAAAAAAAAGAAGTCTTTTTTCTCTTTCAAGCGTAATATAATAAACTAAATCGAAATCGCGACACAATAAAGTAAAAATTATCTCACTGTGCTCGTTAAAATTTGTATTCACTCGACTTGATATACAATTACCCACTATACTTTACATTGCAAACTTTAAAAAGAAAGAAAGAGAGAGAGAGAGAGAAAATGCTTGTTGTATAGTGTAGGTATTCGAGGTCGCGGGAATATGCGCACGCGAGGATGAATGAACGAGAGTCTCGACGAAAGGTATGTATGTATGTCTATGCGTGTGTGTATATGTGCGTTTGTATATATATATATATATATATATATATATATATATATATATATATATATATATATATAAAGGAAAAGAAAGGAGAAGGTTTGTGTGTGAGGCACGCGTGCAACGATGTTAAATTTCATATATGCAAGGTAAGCGCGGGCGTTTTATTATATCGAGAGAGAAAAGATGCGCGTACTGCTGTTAAATTGCCTTCAAGGCAAGTGTATATGTATATGGATTAAAGGTTTCAGATAGGTTTTTCTTTTTTTATTTTTCATTATTATTTCGTTGTTGTATTTTTTTTTATTAATTTTGTTTTTTATTGTTGGTAGTTTTGAAGCTTCAGGGGAGGATGTGGAAGGTATTGAAGTATTTGATTTTTGAAATTAAATTTTAATATTTATGTTGCTTTGTTGAATAAGGTATATCGGGGATTGTTTGATAAGAATATATGTGATTTTTATTCTTCATCTCTTTTTCTTTCGATTCTATTTATTGGCTCGATAGCGTACGATATAAAATAAATTAAGAATCGCAGCGCAGAGAGAGACGAAGAGAAAAAAAATTTTAATCTGCCTTGAGGTCATTGTCAAGATGAGATTTGAAATGTTATTAAACATTTGTTATTATCAGGCATAGATAATAACACGCTCATGAACTAATGTGTCTACAATAATTTCACTAATTTTAAACTAATGAGAACCGGAATATAATAACATTAAAACGAAAAAAAAAAATATTAAATTTAATATTAGTTTTCCTTATACCTGCCATTCTTATTGCATTATTTCACTCAAATGGAAGTTACCTTTCCTGTTATTTTTATCATTACGACTCCTTTTTTTCTAATAAAGATTATTCATTTCTACAGAAAAATTAATCTTTTTTATTTACTTTACATACTAACGATCCAATCCATTTATCTATTTTCTTGTTAATATTTTATTAATGATTGTTACATTATTCAGTGTTAGCTATTACTTCTAATATCATTCTCGTTAAAATTCTCTCATCACGTGCTTTCCGTTCCACGATACGAAAGGTAAACTCCAAACTAAATCTCGCGTCCTGCGTTAAATTTATCTTTTTTAACGTCATTATCATTAATTTATTAACGCACAGCTAGTCGCATTTCAAGATACGCATTAATACTACTATCGAAGGGAAGATAAAATTCAGAGGAAAAGGCAATTCGAAAATTTCAAGACTGACACTTTACCATCGGAAGTTGCAATCCAACAACGTGGAATCGAAAGCACGAACGCGTGTTATGTTTATTCGAGTATACACCGTGTACGTCTATACGTATACACGCATAATAAGCTTTGAATTTATTCAGTCTAAAGTGATTTCGTCCTATTGTAGTACTTCGAACAAGGTAAAACGATAAGAGTTTTAAATTAAAGGATTTCCTTAAGAAGAAAGTTACTTTCCATTTTGACACTTTACGGTTAATTGTTTGTAAGTAAAAAACTTTTTTTCAAATGACAGTTGACAGAGGAAATTTTTAATTTATGTTTCTTGAAAAAAAAAAAAATTAAGAAATCGAATGATTTCGTTTTCACTTAATAATTATGTTCCATCGGTATCTTATTAATTTAAAAACTATACTTAAAAATAATATGTTTTCTTTATTCATTATTTTGTCATTCATTCGATTGTAACCCAAAACATTATATCTCCGTCTCACTCTTCAAAGTATTACTGTATATACTCAGAAAGCTCCGCTTTGGGACGACAAGTCTGACCCGAATATTCACTCCCGCAGCTTTTGAGAGGTAGTAGTAAACACATACGTATACACATACATGCCTACTATGCAGCTGTTAAAACAAGAGAAGGAATCCGGTAAAGCGGACATCGATCCGTAATGGACAAACACGCAAACCTTTATATACATATATATGTGTACTAAAATAAAAAAGTAGGTCCCTTCCGTTAGCATCTGGAATGTATCTTCCGTGTAACCTATATTTCAATACGAAGGTTTTGTGTATACATATACGTAACCTTATGTGTATATACACGTATGGATACTTTTGTAAACACTTGGCTAGCATATATACATGTGCGCGATTAATGATTGAAAGCTCGTTTCGTATGATGTAAATGTTAGGAAACTATAGGTAGTTATGGAATAGGGTTGAAGTTGTATTTATAGCTGAGAGAGACGTAAGATCGATTTTGTGGTTTGTATGTTAGGTCGTTGACTTTTTATTGCAACAAGAGTGCAGTTGTAATTGCGTTTACGCTGCTTGTAATTTCAATTTTATAATTTTATTCAAAAAAGGAAAAATTGATGATATTGATGAAAAGTTGTAAATCAATTTCTATTTGAAATTATTTTAAAATTTGCCTTGTTTATTTTGAAAATTAAATTTTTATTGTAATGTTTACAAAAAAAAAAGCTTAATAATTTATTTGAGTATTTTTGTTGTACAAGATCCGCCCATCCGATATGAATTAAAAAAATACGCATAAATTAAACATTCATTAATACAACATAATAATACAATTAATCGAGTCGTTATTCAACCCAATTTCAATTTCAAATTTTGTTTATCGAACAATTTATAGCATCCATCCAATTTCGCATTGAATAATACGATGATACAATTTTATAAATTATAAATGAAAAAGAAAAAACTAAAAATGAAAAAAAAAAACAAGATATGAAATAGAAGTACAAATAACAAGTAAAGGAAGAGTTGTAATGGAAAAGCTTCGCTCGATGTACAACTCTGTCGAGTCCCTATCACGTATCCAATTTTCAAAGGATCAGAACTCCCCTACTAGTACGTATGAGTCTATACATATACATGCAATGCGATTCTGACATAGATACTTTTGAAAATCGGTTAGAATGAAATCCTTCTAGCTCGAGGCCACTACCGCAAGTTCCTTTTTTTTCTCTTTCTCTCTCCTTTTGCTCATGTAAAATTGAAATATTTATGCGACATTGAAGGTATAATATGGATTTTTTTGTGTGGTAAAAATATTACGTTTGTTGGCAAAAATAAGAAATTTTCGGGCAGTTTTTAAATTGTATTCAACGTAAAAATAGACGATAATAATTTTAAACAAATATGGTACTTTGAAAAATAAAACAACAAATAATCATAATTTGAAATTTAAATTTCAATAATTAATCTGTCAGCGCAAATTAAAATATCGAAAAGAAGAATAATATGATGTATGGATGTATCAAAAATAGCTAAAAGTAATTATACATACGCGCATCTAAATCGTTTTTAAAACAACTATAAATTTATTTGTTAAAAGCATAACTCGTTTAGCAATCAATATTATAATTGATTCTTTGCAATAACTATTAAAATTCAAAAAGCGAAAACGAAAAACAAAAAAAAAGTTCATATCCACATTTTCGTTCTGTGCCTTTTCAAAACCCCTGGAGTTACATCTCATTGCAATTGCAAAATTATGAAAAATAAAACAATCCAACTGTTTAAAAAAACATTCAACAAAATAAGAAAGAAAAGAAAGAAGAAATAAGAATATCTCGGTAGCATTTTCGTTATAAAATTTCTTCTCCATATTCTCTCATCTCTTCCCTCTCGCAATGAATTAGTTTCATAGTCTCATACATCATGGCAAGAGCATCAACTGAGGCACATTATTTCACCTAAGCAAAGAGCGAAACATTCGCACAAGATGTTACATTTATATGTATATATATACACATATGAATGTATGTTGAGACCACGTAATTAAATTTCAGCCTTTCCCTACCCTCTCTGTCTCTCTATATATATTTCTTTTGCTTTCCCTTGAGGTATATAATCCGTCAACTTTGCTTAAAGGTCCATCCTTCTTTCTTTTTCTCACTTATGAAACTTTCTACCCTTTAAACAACAGCAACAAAAAAGGATAATAAGACTTTCTCGTAAATTTTAGCCAAACATTAATGAATAATTACTCACGCTAAACGAAATTAGAGGGGGTGGCGAGAATTGTAATTGCACTTGGCTGGGGTATGTATGGTGAATGATGCTCCTAGGACAAACATTAATTATTATACGAGAATAGGTGGAGGTGAGAGTATAAAAAAAGAGCAATATGGTAAGGTTAAATGGTAGAACGGATGAAATAGTCTTTTTTTTTGTTGGTTTGATTAATTATAAGTTTAATGCGCGGTAGGTTTTTTAGGAATGTTCTTCAGGGTACTTTTGTATGGATTTTTATGGACGGAGATGTTAATCTTTAATAATTATAATAAGGAATGATACTATATTAAAGTAATATAAATAAATTAAATTGTAAAATTCAAAGCAAGAAAATAATTTCTAGTGAAATGCGAGTTTGTTTTCTCAAAATATTTAACTTTTAAAAAGTTTCTTAAAAAAAGTAAATTTAATCAAGTGGATTGAAAAAATTAGCACGAAATTAATTACGCGAAAATTTACATTACGAATATAAAAACTTTTAATCCTGCGATTCCTGGACTTACAATTTTCAGTTCAATCAAAAACTTTTCAATAAACCTCGACCTAAAAAAATAAAAGAAGTAAAAAAAAAAAAATAAAACTACCAACAAACTGATTTTCTCTGTAATCCTCAGCCAAGCATACCAAGCACGTTTGATCATTCGTCAAAATCTCCTAGCGCACAACCTATTGCACAATAAAAAAAAACAACATATTAATCCTTTGTGAAAAAAAGAAAAGAAATAAAAGTAACATATCGTCTGCAAAAAGCCTAGCGTATCATACTCCAGGCTCATTTCTATTCTGCACGCGTACACATATATGTATATAATCTAGAAATTCAAGTACAACGTTTCTCTCTACGCACTTAAATCGATAAGCCGCTTATAAGGACCAACGTATCGTCGTGTGTATATATAGTTGCGTATAAAGTACGTTCACGAATCTTTATACAACTTTGATATATATGACTAGTTAAAAAAATGAAGAGAGAGAAAGAGAGAAAAAGTCGATCAAGTGGAAATTGACGGTGCGCGATATGTGTAATCGTTATGTTGTTGATTTAATTGCAGTGAAATGTTGAATAAAGAACGAAAGTGAAATTCGACAAATCGTTTTATAATAGTTTTACAAAGCTCGAAGATGTCGGGGAAAATTAAACTTTTGCTCCGTCGACTGCGTAAAACTTTAATCGTACGGTTTGAAATTTTCATTCGATTAGACACGCAGGAAATTAGATGGATTTTTTTAAATCAAGATATATTTTTATTGTTGTGTTTCATTAGTACAACCATTACGCTGGCGCGTAAGAGCTTTTTTTCAATTATTTTAAAATATCAATTTTAAAAACATAATCCCTTTTAATTCGCGGTAACCTACTTATATAATTTCGAATAATTACACTCTCTGAACAGCAAGTTGTACTTCTTCGTTATATCTGCAAAATAAACGATTAAAATGAGCCTCTTCTTTCACAAAAGAACTCGACAGAGAGAGAGAGAAAAAGATATAGGATAGCAGTTGAAAATGCATAATGTTTCACACATACAAAGATCAAGCGTGTACACACGTATACACATACACAAGTTTCGTGCGAAGGTTCAAGCCAACCGGAATTAATGAACTAACTAACACAGCATATACAATGGAATGTGTATATGTGTATATATATATATATATGTTAGCTTAGGAGAATGCCAAGTATTTGCTTCCTCGCTTATGATGCTAATGCGCCCCTTTACCTTTACTTTGCATGACAATTACTTTTGCGTAAAAGAGGGTGGAAATACTGGAAAAGATATAAGGGAACGGAATGAGAAGCTTCATATCAGAGACAATGTGTTTAAGAAGAAGCTAGATTTTTTTGATTTGAAGAATTTTTTTTATTTTTTATTTACGGTGACATGTTAAAGATACATGAAGATGATAATCTTATGTTTGGATAAGTTTTTTTTTTTGTTTAAATCCAAAATAATTATAAAAATATTATCTTATATTTATTTTTATAAGCAGTACTTTCTATCACATGAGCTCTTTGGGACGGAGTTGCATTCCCTTGATTGTATTTTAAGTATCCCTACTATGATATATAATTGGAACTATTGAGAGAATTTGTATTCAAATTTAATGCAATATGTACAAGAGGAATTTCGGATAGGATCAATTTCCAAGATTTTAATGATGCGTATGTCTCCATTACAATTATAAAAGTAAATATTACTTGAAGCTTCTCCTAAAAATAAAGAAGTTAATTATTTTGGAAATTTAATATTTTTTAGCCTTATACGAATAATAAAAGTTTCACGTATTATATTTACATTTTAAATAATGAGGGATTCACCTATTTTAGAAAAACCTTACCCTAATAGTTTTCCAAGCAATCTAATTAAGAATGATTACATGAAAGCATATTAATATTAATGTATTTACGGAAATTATGATAATAATACTAATAATTTGCTTTTTTTATGTTTCAGGTAAGTCACTTTCATTGGATAAAACATTATTTAACTTTAAAATGTTGGCACATTGGTGAGTAAATATTACCAATCAATTCCAAAATTAAAATTACCAGAATCGATACCGAACTTTTCAGTAATGTCTTTTTCTTTAAATTTCAAAGAAGGAAAATCTCATTATACCGGTAAATTTTTAATTGTTCATAAAATTCAAAGTGCTTTTGAGAACAAGAAAAAAAAACGGAAAACAAATAAATGAAGCACGAAAATACCCATAATTGCCTATAAAAATCTCTCATAATAATTCAACTTAAACTCTTTAACGACACAATTTACCCAACAAAAATATTTACACTTAGTCGAGCGATCTTATTCTCTTATTTACATCATCATTGCGCCATTACAAACCATCGGCGTTTGTTCTTTTTTTTTCTTTACATCTTACACTCTATCGACGAAGCGTAACAAAAAAAATGCTAAAATAACAACCAATGGGATATACAATGATCCATTGGATCATGATATTTTGATCTCCGTCTACTCTTTCACACCAATCGGTAACAGTAACGTGGGACTGATCAAAAGAGAACGAACGAGCTAGCGCGTAAGTGCAAACCTTTATCTTTTTTTTTCTACTATTTTTAAGGTCACTGGCCGTGACATCGGGCTTGTCGATCGATTTCACGCTAGATCGTCATCGAGGACTTTGATTCGAGTGATTTGAGAGAGAGGAAGCCTTTGGATTCTTCTTTAACTCTGTTTTTTTTTATACTAATTCTTTCGTTGTTGTTTTTTTTTGTTGTCTGACGTCATGTCGTGTAAAAATTTTATTTTATGTTTCCGTGAAACTGAAATTCTTGAATTCGACGCGAATTTAGTTGTATTTTTAAAATCATCCGGCTGAGATTTTAGCAGTGATTTAATTTGTTTTTGTGTAGTTTAAATTTAATCTTTTTCTTCATCAAGTGTCGTTGTATGCAATATGAATAGTGTTACTCAATTATAGTGAACATTTTTATTTTTATAGCCATTAAATTTAAATAAATATATTACTTCGGGTACCGTTTCGCAATATTTTTATAAAATAATTTATAAACGGCATTTAACATTGAAATTTATGTGCTATTAATAATCGTATCGGTTTTATATTATATTTCTCAGACCGGAGTAAAATATGGGCGAGCAATTATTTTAGAAAAAAAAAATTATGAAAAATAATCTGATTTCTAATTACTATTATTTTTTATATTTTAATTACTGAGAAATATAATAACGTAAAAAAATATATACATTTGACACGATTTTTTTATCTATTCAATGTTAATACTGGGAAATTTTTATTTTTAAATAAACAATTTGCCGTGAATTTTTCTATAAACAACACAAAAGATAATCTTACTATTGCGTTGTAGTCTTGAAAGCTTGTTTTAATTGCAATTTCGCAACGACCTACATAAAAAAAATTATATGAACAAATGAATATTTATAAATATTTGAAAATCATTAAGCCGGAAGTTAATTAATGCGAGTCTGAAGGTTTTTTTCAATGAATTAACAATGATACGCGTATTTTCCGAAAAAAAATAAAACAAGAAAAGGATACATTCGTCAAAATTTGCAAAAAAATCCAAGAAACAAGACAAAACGAATCTAATTCTATTTCTTAAAACTATTCATTCATCATGAATCTTTCATGAACAACGTATTCAACTAATCTCTTAGTAGCATCGTATCTTAGCAAGACTTGCAGTTAATCACGATCTCACGCCAACTTTGCGAGAGAAAAAGTATCAGTCTTTATAAACACACTTTCCATATAAAAAAAAAGGCAGAAGATGTAGAAGAATAAAAAAGTCGAGCAGACAATCCTTTAAACAATTCGTCTACATAACATCGAGTCTTATGCGAATCCTTTTAGACTTTTTCAATGAAAAAAAAAGAATAAAGGTAAAAGAAAATCTTTCTCTTTAGATTTTGACATATATACATACATATATATAAAGCTAACTCTTATTCTCTCGCTCATCCGGTTTAACAGCTCCGTCTTTTATACTTGCCTATCGAATCCATCCATTGCTCGGGCTTCCCTCTTCTCTTATTCTTCTTCTTCCTCTTTTTATTTTTTTATATTCTTCTTTCTTACAAGACCTTCAGTTACTCTGTTCTATCCTTTACAGTATGTGTATGTATATGTGATTCAACTTTTGCCCTCGGGTAGGCTTCGCGAATCGATAACGCTTTGGTTTCGTTTGGCTAAAAAACAAAAGTAAAATGAAAAAAAAATAATATATATATATATATATATATATATATATAAAATAAAATAACAAACACATTGGCTCTGCAGGTGGAGGCGGATAGCTAGTTTCTCTTGATCGCCATTTTTTTCTTCTTTTCTTTATGCTCTTTTTTTCGTGCATTGAAATAGTATATGCATATGCAAAAATAGTGGTGTACGGAGGATGTGATATTGTGCAGCAGCCCTTCAACTGTTTGCTTCGCTGTAATATATAATGTTATTTTATTACGGCTAAGGCATTAGATATAGATTTTCTTAGTATCTGTAAATTATGTGTATTTTGTTGATTAGGTGTGGAAGGTTAGCTACTACTATTATCTTACATCTTTTGATAAATTTTCATTGAAAAAATTTATATGAAATGAAAAAGATTTTATAAAAATAAATAAAATTTTTAAAAATTTGCATAAAGAATATTCAACTAATATTTGATTGCAAAATATAATTATAAAATATGTGTGATGTTACAATTAAAATTCGTCATGAAAATTTAAAACTTCAAATTTCATTCACGTTCTCAGTAAATATGTTATATCTCTGCCTTTATTCCCAAGTATTTATCCTTCATTGTCAAGCGTCATCAAAGATTTCGTTCACGTCCTCTCTGCGCACTGAAAATCCCTCCTGCTAATTAAGAATAACCTAACTAAAAGCCACCGAGAGAGAGAGAGAGAGAGAGATAACAGGTGGAGACTTATGGAGAAAAGCTTGAGCAGTAAAGCGACTTGTAAGATCCTACTTAACTGTATTAACTTCTATAATCTCGAAAGGAGAGAAAGAAAGAAGAAAAAAAAATAGAGACACACGACTGCGTGTGTCGTTAGCGCCTGTTTATTCTTTTCCCTTTATCTCCGAGGTTTTCATTCTAATCGTGTGTATATATATATACATACACGAATTGCATGATTTCAAAGAGTTAAAGCCATCTCTCTTTTTTTTCTCCTTTTTATACGTAAAAGAGACCGCTAGAATTACCGTTTTCCGTCTTTTCTCACAGTTTGTTTGAGCGCTCTCCTTTTTTTTTTTTTCATTTCATGTACCCCTCCCATCCTCCTTTTTTTCTTCTCTTTTTCCATCCAATTGCTTTTGTACCGACAATATAATCAATTAGTACGTGTATACTAGGATGATTCAGAATAGCTATTTACAATTAAGTTGTACGTAAGTTTTCACATGGTTACTGAATTAATTTGTTAAATGCGAAGCGTCAGTTTCCGCCGTGATACTTATAAATGGAAAAGGAATATTGTCGAGAGGACTAAAATGGTAATTGACATCTGTGATTTCTGAGGGATTATTATAGTTTTTAGAAAATAACTGATTTTAGAGACAATCGTGGTCACAATTGAGTTTCCGATGATAAATAGATCGATATCAGCTTTCATAGTACCAGAAGCCAGGCGAAACAATATTCTTCGCAAAAACTTTAATGCCCTTCCATAATAACTTTAGTTTTTAATTAATTTTTCGTAATTACCCGTCGTTAAATTATTTGCATTAAATGCCCTTCCGCGAAATAATCGCAAAACCAACAACAATAAAATCTCACAATTATATTTACAGCGCTGGGTCTTTCTCATAATTAACGTATAATTTTACGCAGAATCCTTATCCAAAAAAAAAGCAACGCTTACACCCCGAAGCCTTTGCTCTTCTTCGAAAAGTTTGCAACTAAAGACAAAGTGTCGTGCGACCATTGAAATGAAAAAAAAAATAAACAAAAGAAAAATCAGAAAGAAATAATAACAACGAAGAAGAAGAAATTATTTAGCCATAGGCATTAATGCATTCATTTTATGGTCATCATTCCTTTCTTCGTTTAAAATGAAAAAAAAAGAGTTTTTTACTCTCATACCAATTCGTTACGAATGATCGAGTCTTGGGCTCTCTTTCTCTCGTTACGTAAGACCTTTAATGACCTAGATAAATGCAAAACGTTCACCGTACTTTTATACGTATATGCACGCGGTGTGTACGTATATGAAAAGAGAAAGAAAAACGTGTACGCGAGGATTAGGCTGATTAAGCAAGGTATCAGAGTAATGCGATCAGAGCTTTGACAGCTTACATCTCTTGTGTTGTTTCGCATTGCAGTTTTTTTTTTCTATTTCACTTTTTTATTTTCATTTCCAATGCAGTTGTTATGGAAGAATTAAGGAATATGTGAGGGATTTTTTTTTCTGTACATTTTTTTCTTTTTATACAGTATTTTTTACAGAAATTATGCTTGTACGAGAAAAGTGAAATTAGAGATCAGGAAGGAGAGCTGTGCGTTGAGATATGGTAAAAATTCATCTGACGCTTTTAAAAGATATTCGTTTTGCGTTGCTTTTTTTGTTAGTTGTGCAACACGAATGTTACTTAGTAATTGAAACCTTAGGAGTTTAGCGTGTTCGTAAAAGTAAGATTTCATTGTTTTTGGATAATCAAGGACTGACATTTGGATTCCTTGTATTTGTTGGTTTCCATTCTTATTCGTTAGAAAATTAAAAGAAAAAATTCTCCACTTAGAGCATTAATTAAACTTTTTTTATGTACAAGAAAAAATATTATAAACAATTACCATTGAAACAGCACATTAAATTATGAATTTATAATTTGCATAAGAAAATTTCAAAGTAATTAAGAAAAATAATAGAAATATTAATATAAATTGATCAATTCAAATTTTTCACTTACAAATTATAAAAAATTTCTTTACATTTAAAACGTTTATAAAATATTCATCAATACTCCATTCTCAACGTGAGAAATCATAAAAATTCATTTGAATTGATTGAATTAAAAAAGAAAAAAAGAAAGTTCTTCAACAAAAGAACGCGAATATCAATTCATAACAATGATGAATAGAGAAAATAAACTCAATAATTCAGCAATAATTCATACGCGCCGATCAAATGAGAATCGTTAGATTTTCATAAAAATAATTCATAAATGAAAAAATATTATCACACAATATCCATTATAATATTATTCTTCCGACTCCAAAGTCTCGTTTCATTGTTTTCGTTGAACAAGCCATGCGAAGCAGGAAGCGTTCAATAAAAACTAAAAAGTGTTTAATGAAAAAAAGAAAAGAAATTTTTCCGTATAATTGAGAAAATTTCTATCTTTACGTAGATTTTATCGATCTAAAACATTAATTTTCTTCAATTATCCACTTTGAACTTCAAAAATTTTTCTTAATCTCACTTCAATTTCGAATAAAGCGTGCCATTACCGTCAATTTGTCTAGGCATTAAAAATAATTTCGTTTTAAAAATAATTACAGGCCTTCGCTTATCTGATCTACTAAAGCTTTTTCAGTTTGAAGTCGTCATTCTGATCGGACTTTGAAATCACGAGATAAAAGAAGTAAGAAAAGAAAGATTAAGAAAAAAAAACGTTATTTAACACTTAGAGACAAAGAAAAAGGAAAAAAAAGAGAAGGAAAATACTTTAAATGTCAAAGTGAACATACGTTAATCACGAGGTGTCGAGCATATATATAAATCTATCTTAGACAAGTTTTCCATCTTCTTTTCTTCCAGCATATAAGTTTTAAGTATATACTTATACGCTCCTCTTCCTTTTCTGTCGCTGACATTGCAACTTTATGCAATTCTTATTCTTCTGTACACATATACAGGTATACTGTATAACAGTGTAATCGTACAACTTTTTCACTCGGTTTCCGCCTTATAGTTGGATTATACTTGCCGCTCATTTATTTAATGTTCCCTATTTCCGTCGGTTACTTTTTTTTTCGCGCTTAGAGGGGAAAAGAAATTTTTGCCCGCCTGCTGTATAATAACGTTGGATTTATTGCCACTAGTGTTTCGTGAATTTATTTATTTTTCCAACTTTTTTTTTCAACCTTTTTGATGATTAATTTTGATTTAGTGAAATTAAATTATAAAATACTACGCGAATTTAATTTTTGTTTTTGCTCGTATGATTTATTTCTAGAAGTAAGACACTGTTTATGATATCGTTAAATTTAATGGTTAAGTTTACAAAGTTTGATGTTAAACTTTCATTAAAATTCACTTGGTTATTTCTAAGAGTTCCAGTTTTTATATTATATTTTATAAATTATTTTTATTATTTATGTTTGCAAAAATTTATTTACAAAACAGCGGCCATAATAATTACCAAAAAATTTAATAATTATCAAAGTAAGCAGCGTATTAAGTAGGTGAAAAATAATTATCAAAAACATAATTAACGATCAATTTTTTTTCACATGCAAATTTCATCAATTACAGCCTAATTTACACAATATTTAAAATTTGCACATCAAAAAGAAAGTTATTTTCAAAGTCCAATTCAATGGCAATTAAATTTAATCATTGCGTATTAATCAATATGAAAGAAAGAAGGAAAGAAAAAAACATCATAATGAAACGTTGTCAACTCTTCTTACGCTTTTCGTTAATTAAATTTTCAATCTATTGACACGTAAAAAGAAAGAGGAAGAAAAAACATACATGTAGTTGACATAACAAAACACTCAATAATTTTAAATCCATCATTCTTTGGACCACAAAGTGAAATTCAAACCTTTCGTGTTAATGAAAAAAGAGTCAAAAGCAAAAATTAATGAACGTCAAAATCTTTCGTTCAATTACTCAGCCTTTGTAAAGAAAATCACGTGCTCCTCTCTCTTCGAAAAAAAGAAGAAGAAAAAAAACAAGCACAAGTAAACAAAAGGACTGCGCGCGATCGTGCCGCAAAATGAAAAGTAAAAAAAAAAAGAAAACGAAGCGATAATGATTTCCCCACTTTTATAGACTGTTCACTTTCTCATAGATAATGTGTATATATACGTA
Source organism: Anastatus disparis (assembly GCA_017163975.1). Classification (NCBI taxonomy): domain Eukaryota; kingdom Metazoa; phylum Arthropoda; class Insecta; order Hymenoptera; family Eupelmidae; genus Anastatus; species Anastatus disparis. The sequence continues at coordinate 314,382 of JAFFSR010000222.1, forward strand.
TATACCAGCACATGAGTCGAAGAGTGAGAGTACTTGGAAAGCAAAGATCGAGTGCCATTGATGATGTCGATGATATAAGATTAGTTAGAAGTTAAGCTTTTCTCTCTCTTTTTTTTCACTCTCATCTTTGTCTTTTTTACTATTTTTTTTTCTTTTTTTCCATCGATCAGGCTAAAGAAAAGTGTGTAATAATAATCGAGCGTTGCTATATTGATGATGTAAGGTTGTAAAAGAGATTATTTGATTTAACTTACTTTATTTCTACTGCTGCCGTATATATACAAATGTTACACTACTATTATAGGTAATGTTTATATTTAATGATGATAGTATGATTTATGATGGTTAGTAAAATAATTACAGTTTTAATGTTCAATGAGGAGTGACGTTAATGTAAATATGCTAATTTAACATGTAATTTTACATGATTATTATGAACACGTAATAGACCGTGTAAACGTGGAATTTTTCAATTAATCGATTATTAATATCGATAATTAAATTTTCATTATTTGACATTTTATAATTTTGTCCAATTCGAATTTAAATACATTTTATTATTTATATTTTAAATTCATAATTAACAAATATAAAATACGCATCACGCATTTTCGGATACAAAGAAATATGAACGAGTAAATTTGTCAATTTATGCGAAAAATAATGAATTCAACTGATAATTGTTATTCTAATGAACCGATTGAAAAAAAAACAATATCCCAATGCCTTAGAGGCAACAAGTCGTTATAGATTCTGTTTTTTATTTTAATTTTTATTTCTCCTTACTTATCCTGTAAATATTTATTTCCAGCAGTTTCACACGCTACTGCTTATTTTCTGAATAATATAACAATGCCCGAGCGCGTATATTTAATTCATATGCATTGATTATTTATTAATTTATGCCAAAATTTATACTCCGCTGTGCTCCGTACGCTTAAATTATGGTTATAATTAATTATAAAGCGCGACGATAGGCAGAGAGTTTTTTTTTTAAAGAAATTTCCATAAACAGTACTACCACTTTTTTTTACTTTCTTTTTTTTTTCTTTCTTTTGAAGATAGAAATACGAGCAAAAAAAAAAGAAAATTAATGGTACCAGATCGATAATTTATTTCTCCTATTTCTTTATAATTGCACGGAGCAGTGAAAAAGGAATATGGAGTAATGGCGTACTTATACATGTCATTGGTACTTACAGAAAGTATTAAGAACTCTCGATTTTATACCCGCAGAATTGAACGAGCGAACTTTTCAACTTACCGTCCGGTAGTAGTGGTCCTCCACAAATTTTTTTATCTTCTCTTCTCTTGTACCTATATACTCGCTTTAATTGCGTATTTTTAACCAAGTATTCTTTATGCGAATTTCGTCTGGACTTGACATTTACTTCTGCTACGTTTGGGAATGCAATGTGTGTGTTATTATGTAATTTTTTTAAAAACTTTTTTAATATGAAAAAAATTGAATTATATCGTTAACATGACCTTCTATCGCTTTCTATGCGTTTTGAATTAAAGATTTGCAAACAAAAATATATTTGTTTATAATAAAATCGATTGAAAACAAAAACACAATTTTTCATCATTACGAGCCGTAAACTTTTAAGCAATGCTCAAAATAAACGAGTATGTAATTATAAAAATTCAGTCATTCTCTTTTGCTTTTTTTTTTTAAATCTCTGACATCATACTACAAAGTAGCACGTAAGAGTAATGTCAGTATATTTAAACATTGAGTTAAAAATAGAAGATACACAAAAAAACAAACAAAACAAAAAACTTTTTAATTTCTTGTGACGAAATGCAATTAAAAAATAATACTAGTAATAATCGCTTCTAATTACAGTTAAACAAAATTAATTCCAAAGCTGCAATAATTTCCAAAACCACCAACTGCATCAGATTAATTAATTTCAAACGAAATTTTGGTCCTCCATAAAAACGAATCTAAACCTTGCGATGCAAAAAAAAAAAGGAAACCGTTATCAAAGAAACTTTTCATTAAGCATTGCGCATATTTTTTGCGCGTAACGAAATTTGTATGTTCAAGTCCTTCTGCTTTTTGTAATAAACAAACTTTATAGTTATACTGCGAAATGGAAAAAAAAAATTAACACAAGCTAACCCACCTGCAGCGTGTATTTAAAGCGCAAAAGCGCCAAGAATTAATTAAAACTCTGATTAATTTCGTTCTCACACTGCGAACTCTATTTCTTTTTTTTGCGTTTAGCTTTGTTTTTCCGTCTGTGTTTTTAGTCGGTTAAATTTTGAGCTTTTAGTTAATGCAAAAGTTTAAGTTTTTGCCGTGAAAAGTTAACTATTAAATCGGATTCTAGTTGTGCTTCGATTAAAAGCTCGAGGAGAAAAAAAAGCACGCGGCGTAGTATGTAAGTCGTTAGTATTAATCGGTCGATTTTCAGCTTGACTTTACAGGATTTTAGAAAATGTAGAGCCAGGGATTTTTCCAGGCAGTTGAAGAGGATTTTCATTGTAGTTTATTTGATCCGTGAGTCAGATACGTGAACGAAATTGGGAATTTAGGTCGAGTAACAAAAGTTAATAGATTTTTAGTATTATGCTGAAATCATCAAAAAGTTTGATAAGCGTATATCTAATTTTGGGAAATTGAATAACTTTAAATTAAAATAATGAAAATAATAACTTTTGATAAATTCATTTTCATATTTTATATTTCCATTATCTTGAGATAACATTAGGCTTTTTAGTGTGGAAAATCGTTCAAGTTAGTTCCTCATAGTTTATGTTGTATTGATCAATAGCATTATATTATCATTGAACTATTATATTCTTCGTATTTTTGAAGCTTGAATATTGATAACTTCTAACTGTTAATTTCTTATCAGAAGCGTTTGGGTTTCCACTTATGAGTATTTTATAACTGTCGTCACTATCTCCGCTTCGTATTTTCGTATACTTCCTCTATATTCAGAGAATATGTTCTCCTGTTACACTGCTACCTAATATCAGTGATATGAGCGTCAGTTGATAAGAGCGAAGAGGAAAGAGCGGCACAAAAAAAATATTCTATAATCAGTAAAGTGATGTATATGGTTCATATACAGTTACCGACAGTGCAGTTTTCTACTTGGTCATCATTATTCAAAAATTTTCAAAAAAATCTCTATATTATGCTTTTTATTATAGTCAAACTGGAAGATTGTAATATAGAGATACTTTTAAAAATTTCGGATTGAGAATAAAAAATTTGGAAAACTGTAAAAATCGGTATTTTTTATTTATAATGTCATTGTAATATTTTTGAATTTTTTTTATGCATATTTGGACAAAATAATATTATGTAAAATTACAAAATACCTGAAAGATTACTTGATTATCAGCTACTAAGATTAAAACTCGTATATTTTAAGTCAAATATGTACTGCCGGTACTCGAGTAACTTATTTCGAAACAATTTTATTGCCCAATTTTACAGTCTGCATTAAAGTTCATTTTACTACATCTCGCTCTATTTGACTATAGGGATAAGTTCATATTTTTTTCTTCTCTTTTTTAATAGCATACAAATTGATTTTCATTTAAAAAATAACATTTTTTACGACGCCATAAAATTTATATAAATTTAACTTTTCATTTACTTGCGGGATTAGGAGTAATTAACTTCATGACCGCTTAAGTAAAACTTAGACTTTGAGTGATTATTTACTATGATTACTTTTCGTAATTGGCTGAACGAATTAATCTTATAAATTAAATATACCAATAATGATTTATCAATTAATTCATGCTAAAAGTAGAAATAAAACTGTACAATTATTAACTATCTTTATAGTTGTTATTAAATTATCAAAAAATTATGAATGTAAAACATTTTGGATTTTCGTAATTCTTGATCTTACTATATTCACACCAAAATTTAGCTACCATAATCGATGAATGTAAAAAAAAAAGAAAGAAGGAAAAAAAAATTAACTCTCTCGAGAGCAATCGCATTATTTTCGAGCGATCAGATCCCTATCTACTAGAGACTAACCCTATACTATACGTTTTTTCCCATCGCTTATACTCTTTCACTCGTCCCTTAAAGCGACAGCCGTTTAGCGCGTTTAAAGTCCTCTACTAAAGAGACGTTTAGGATATCGATTATCGAAGCCTTTTAACTGCTCTCTCTCTCTCTCTCTCTGCGAACTTCACTTCTCTCACTTCTTAACTCGTAACATTAGACGTTTAAACTCTCTCTTTCTTTCTTTCTTTCTATCTACCCTTTTTTTTCTCTCCTTGTGAGTTAATCCACGTCACGGTAGCAATTTGAGCTTGAGCACCAAGATTTACCGAGAGCAAAAAAAAAAAAAGAGAGAAAGAAAAAAAAAGCGAGAGAAGAAATCGAATATTTCGCGCAATCAGTGTCAACCCTATATACGATACTTTGTGCGCCTGAGAGCCTATACACCGAGAGAGCTCTCTCGCGTTATAAGCGCGCGCGAAAGCAGTAATTTAATTGAGGCACAAAGAGAGACGTAATCGATTGCTTCACCAAAAGATAGCTACAAAGAGAAAGAGAGAGAGAGAGAGAGAGAAATTCAGTTTAACTTTGCGTTTTAACGGTAATTGAGTATTGTGAGATTTATTAAAGGGGATGTGTATGTATGCGGTCGTTGGGCAATGCCTCGCGACGACGAATCAATGCTCATTTAATGAGCTGTTCTTTGATGCTTTTACTCAAGTTCTCCATGAAATTCTAATATTAATGTTTTGGCGTTACGTAGTAGTGGCTTTGAGTTTCTTTGTGCCTTGCTTTTTACGTTAATTGTTAATTTAAAGTCGATTTAATTATTGAGATTTTTGACACCCTGTAATTATCAAATTTACTAGGTCGCTCGAGACTTATGGGGGAACAGACGGAAATTATTAGATAATTTACGTTTGATTATGAAAGGTGTTGCGTCACGATTAAGAAATGATTTTGGAAAAAAAAAATTTCATAAATGAAATAGTAATTTTTGTTACGGTATAAATTCATTCGAAAAATTTGAAAATTTAGTTTTTTTTTACCAAAATTGGTATAAATTTATATTATTATTAAATATCAATTTGGTTCATATAGAATTTCAAATTTTACTGATTAATCTTAGGTTTTCAGAAGAATTTTATTGATTAATATGAAAAATATGTGATAACCATCATTATCATACCTCTTTTAATTATTTATATATCTTAAAACTATACAAAGTTGTATTCTTCGATTCGAAAAATCCATAAATTTATTTCTCTAAGAAAAACATTCATTTTTCTGAAAATTCGTCTTTGGATATCAGTGCATCAAGATCCTAAATAAATGTATGTGTACCTACTACATAAAAATCATCGTAAACATTTCCATTGACAATACATTCCGCCTCTGTTGGTACTCTTAAATCCTCCGCTTTTGACTGTTCGCCAAAGAAATCACTTATTTTCTAAAAAAAAAAAAAGAAAGAAAAGAAAAGACTTGTTCACACATATACATTACACGGATACGAAAATCTTTGAAAAGATAGGGAAAAAGCTTTCAGAACTGTTATTCACTGAAAGCTCTATCCATGCGCGTTGCTTCTAGTTGTAAACTTCACCATTTCGACTTTGACATAAAACTTGGGCTCTCACAAATGTACTGAATATACTTATGTGTATACAGAAATGTATGTGTGAAATTTTCGCTCGACTGGCACAATGTGCATCCGATGTCTTCTTCGCTTAAATTCCGTGTGTGCGCGTATGTATTTGTGCGGATAAGATGAATTGTAAAACTTGTCGTCGGTGACGGTAAGTAAAGGAGTGTATAACACTGTACGTGGCAGAGCATTGGCGTTGCGTGTAATTGCAATTGAATGGCTTGTTTATTAGAAAACTTCATGCTAGAACTTTCGTAGCTTTAAGTTTTTTACGCTAGTACATTGCGGTTTTGCGATAACGTAGATGACAATAAACAATTGACTGTAAGGAATTTAAACTGATATTGATCAAGTATATTGTAATACGTTTATGAGCGTTTTAATTAATTAATGTTATGTCAAATGAAATAAAAGAAAATCTCTTAATTTATTTATTCTTGCAATGTAGTATATAATAGATTTTTAGTATTATGTTGAAAACATCAAAAAGTTTGATAAGCATGTATCTAATTTTGGGCAATTAAATAACTTTGAATTAAAATAATGAAAATAATAACTTTGAATGTAAATAATTCTTTACGAATGTTTAGTTTATTTTTATATTTTGTTTCCATTATTTTGAGATAACATTAGGCTTATTAGTATGGAAAAAACCTTCAAGTTAGTTCCTCATAGTTTATGTTGTATTGATCAATAGCATTATATTATCATTGAACTATTATATTCTTCGTATTTTCTAAGCTTAGATATTGATAACTTCTGACTGTTAATTTCTTATCAGAAGCGTTTGGGTTTCCAGCTTTAAGTATTTTCATAACTGTCGTCGCTATCTCCGCTTCGTATTTTCGTATACTTCCTCTATCTTTAGAGAATATGTTCTCCTGTTACACTGCTGCCTAATATCAGTGATATGAGCGTCAGTTGATAAGAGCGAAGAGGAAGGGGGCTACAAAAAAAAATACAGATAATTAGATTTTAGTAATCTATAATCGAATATGATTTCTACAATGAAAAGTAACAACTGAAGATTAGATGTATTTTTTCATATTTTCAAATATGTTAAAATCTTATTAATAATTATTAATTTTTAAGAAAATTTTTAATATAAAAATTTTATTTCCTTAATTTGCTTAAATTAGCCGTAAATTAACCAAGAAGTTAATAATTTTGCCGTGACTGATTTGAAATAGAATATCAAATATCCTGTAAATTTCAACAGTAGATAACATGGTTTTGAATTAACCGATATTTTACCATAAAAGCAAAATTTTCAGAAAAATTAAGTTATTTATCCTTTTAAGATCCAAATCCAGTCAAATTCATAAAAAGTTAGTAAGTCTTACAAAAAATTTATAAAACAATACCAACATCAAAAATGATTTTAAATTTTCCGCTTTTTTTAATAAAAAATAGCAAAATCAGAGTAAGATTTCATTTGTGTATTGTTCTCTTATCTAATTATTTCTGAAGAATCTGTTATCTTTTTCAAGCTATATAAAGCATGTGCATTATGATTATGTCATTTGTTAAATAATCTTTTCAAATTAAAAAAAATCAAACATAATTATTTTCTCGTTTTTCTTTATGTACCTCGCTATCTTTTTCTGAAGTCAATAAGGTACTCTTTACTATTTAGAATACATTGTTACAAAATTATTAATCACGTTGTTTAAGTGTTATTGATTCTCAATAATGAAATAAGTAATTTATTTATATGTAAAAGTTATCTTGCCAACAAAACTCTTCAAAGATTTATTCTTCCATGCAACTCAAGATCTTCATTATATAATCGTTTCAACAAAAACTAACCTTTTTAATTACTTAATTTCACTAAAAAGATTTCTTTCTTACTTGTGTAAATTGTTTAGAAAAATATTCAATCCCTTTCACAAATAATCAATTCCAATAACCAAACATTGATCAACCATATAGTTGTAATTCTCTTAATTATCCAAATTCATTATACACACGTTTACAACTATCAAAGCATTATATACCATTCGATTCATCGGAATTATAATTAAAAGGTAATTAAAACTCCTTCGCCGATATCTAAAACGTGCAATTTATTTTCGCGCTTCAATAAAGCATTCTGTAATCGCGAAAACGATCGCTATCGATCCTAATCAATCAACCTATGAATTGATCAAATTTATCGGCCCGAACCACATAATTCACTATTTTAATCTTTGTAAATAAAGTGTAGAATTTCACGATTTCCGTGTCGTTTTTATCGCGTTTATCAATGCCAGGAGAGAGAGAAATTTTTAAGCTGTTCTTACATGATATTAGCAGGTGCAGCGAAAAGAAGAAAAACAAAAGCAAAAAGAAAAATAATAATACGGTTGCCGGATTGTATGGGCTTGCGCAAAGTTAATACAACTGATTCTGATGAATGCTTAGCTCTAATTAAAATAGCACGTTATAAAGTTTGTAATTCGAGTATTGCTTTTATTCCGAGTTGCTTTTAGCTCTGAATGGAGTTTTGAGAATTTGATTTTTTTTTCGATAAACTCGATTACGAATGTTGCTTTTCATTATTTTAGATTGATATGAATGATTCTTGCGTTTACGATTATTCGCAACAGGAATAAGATATTCAAAGATAAGTACTTGCTGTACAATAGATTCATTGATTAATTATTATTTAGGAATAGAGCAATTGAAAAACTTTGTTTTAGTTTATTCTGTATCACGCCAAATATTGGCAAAATAAACATTATTTCAAGACAAAAATCTGAAAAAATTTAAAAACTATAATTCAAAGATCAACAATCCAAATGATTCATTATTCTTATCACAAAGTATTGAAATAAACTTCATCAAAACTATTGAAAATCATATTTTAATTAACAATCATGGCTATACATACTTGACTACTGATACTCTTCAAAGTGTTAATTTTCATATTTCTTAAAATTTCTTCAATTTAACCATTATGTCTCATAGCTTCAAAAGATTTTAAAGATACCTTCCTTAAAACGTTTTGCTCTTAATCTATGCAAGCAATGCATATTCCACGGCAATATCTTATACATGTGTGATAGTATATACGCATAAGTCGGCTAATTAGTTCGTGTATGCATTTCCGCGTACAAAGAGAGAGAAATAGAAGTATAAGGATTGTTTCGAAAGTTAAATTGTATATATATATGTACGAGAGTGCAATAGAATGTGTATATGCTTACATATGTTATTTGCAATGTCATTATGTTACAGCTCGTCCGAGGAGTGGCAAGAGAGAGAGAGAGAGAGAGAGCATTGCGCGACTGCTACGTAAAAGAGATTGTACATATATATGTCTATGTGTGTGCTTTGATTTTCTTTAGGATGATGCTTATAGAGAGTTTGTTTGCCGCGTTTGCTTTTGTGTACCGAAACCTCGAGTCTGTGTTTGTTTGCCGGGTAATGAGGAACTGGTTTTGTTTAGGATGTGATAGCTTCTTTTTATTCTTTTATCTTTTTCTTTTCTTATTGATGTTCGTTATATAATGTCGGAAAGAAAACAATTGGGTATATAATAAAGCAAGATTATGTCTATGCTATAATTTAAAACCTGTTATTTTATGATAAATATCTTCCCATTCATTAATAAAGAATCAATAGATTTTTTTATTCACGGCACTCTATTTCATTTTTTAATGCTCCGAAAAAATTGAAGAAATAAACTTATCTAAAATGAAGAGGAAATATAATCTAACAAGGGAATTAAATGTTAATTCTTAGTAAATTTTTTACTCCCACTTCTTGAGATAAATTAAAAATAAATTAACTGAAAATTGTCACTGCTGAGATATAATTTAATGACTGAAGGAATGATCTCTTTGAGAATGAAAACATCAAACGGCGAACCGTTAGTTCTTTGTTTAGAGTGAAAACGTACAAGCTTGGAAAAAAAGAGAGAGAAAATAAAAAAAAAAAAATTTAGTGCAACAAAAGTCCCAAAGGCAGTTTTACTACCGGATGCACAAGACTTCGGGCAACTCCTTTCTTCATTCTTTCTTTTCGCTATATCTTGCCACCCTTTAGACTTCCCTCGTTTTTTTTTTTCATCCTCTTGGGGTATTTCAAAGTAATGAGATTTTAAAACCAACTTTTTTCGTTTCCTGCTATAGCTACAGTTTGTTTTACGTCAATGCTACGTTTTTCTCTAGTGTAAAACATACATATATATATAAGGTTAGAGACTGTTATTATTGAGTTGTCGTGTTCTTTTGGAATTCGATTGTTGGATGTTTTAGTTGTAGCATGAAGAAGAAGTTTTTACGAAGTACTGTAGAAAAATATTTTTGTTATTTCGTTAATTTAAATTTTTTGTTTGGCATATGCATTACGCAGGCACTTGCTAAATAATAAAATTTTTATCAAGAATTTCGGTAGAATTAAAGCGTTTTGTAGAAAGTAAGAGTTAACGTGGACAAAATGTAAAAAAAGAAAGGGTTTTAATAATTATAAAAAGTATCGTAACCAAATCATTTATAATTTAAAAATTAATGAAATTTTGATTTATTTTATTTCATAAAAATTAATAATTTGCATAAAAATAATTTTTTAATTTTATTTACGTCGCTGTATTTATGCTATCATAGCGATGCTGATTAGCGACGGAGATCGTCAGTGTGTTTGTGAACAAAGCACATGTAACTTACAGTGGTGCTTGTATAAATCGGCCGAGAGCGGGATTCGAACTCGGGACCCCGAGATTACGAATCTATCGTTCTTCCAAGTGAGCCACTAAAGACCTCATTTATAGAAATGTATTTAGAATTTTTAAAAGTAAATTTTTCTGGTATTTTATTTTCAGTATGTAAAAAATTATATGATGCATGTCTTAATAATTAAAAAAAAATTATAAATACATGTCTTCGTTTATGCTACGTGAAGATAATTTGTGCAAATTTGTAAAAGAAAAAAATCTGTAACGCTAAAGTCTTGAATTTTTCAATCTTTTTTCTAAAAAAATCTTTTGTTTAATTATTAAAAAAGTCCATAATACAATACAATCATCAAAGATTTTCATCTTATTTACCTTAAACAATGAACACGACTTTTAACAAAAATCTCGCAAAGGATTACAATTTATCAATTAAATAAACGAATAAATGTAATAAAAACAAAGAGCCTCTTGTTTCTTTCTTCAAGCTTGTTCTCCACAGTTTTAATCAGATTTCTTTGTAAAGCCAACGGAGTTACGTCAAGTACATTTGCAGCAGTAGGTGCTTTTACCTTTCACAATTTCCTTTTGCTGCAATTTCGAAGACGTGCCTTGGCCAGTTGCTAATTTTTCGAAGGACGCGTATATAATAAACATAAGTGAGAGAAACACAGCCAGTTTTTTTTCTTTTTTCTTTGCCGGATGCGTAATTGCGATCTGTACGAGAGATAGAGTAACTAATGTCAGTTTCTTAAAAATCTCTTTGGTCTGTTGGATATCTATTTGATGGTTGGTTGATTTGATTGTGTTGCGTGTTGGAATTAGATTATAATAATTTCAAGATTTTATTTTATTTCTTTCTCAATTTGCTTGAGATTGTTCTTGAAAATATATGCATTTAATGGTTTGTTATTTATATGATTACGTTTCTTTTCAGCTTGTAATTTTATTTTATTTTCTATTACATGAACTTCACACTTACTTAATGATTGTAGCACTTTCACTAATTTCAATGTATATTATTATGTTATACATCATATTTTCAATATTTTTACATAAAATTTCTTTAAAAATGAATTTGGGCAATTTACTGGTATCAATATTACCTCGTAATTAACTCATCAAATTCGGTTTGAAAAAAGCAAATATTCATTCAAATTCCAATCTGACTTAAATGACCAAATACTCTTTTCAACCCATTCCCATTATACCATTTTATAAAAACCATTAACAAAAGTATACTCTTCCAAACAACCTATTTCGCACTAAAATTAGAACTCCCTACACATCCCTATCAAACCAAAGCCAACTAAAAAAAAAACAGCAACAAGGTTTCCCTTTGCAAGTTTAAAAAAAAGAGGTATCTAAACAAGAGACATAGAGAGAGAAAAAATCGTCATTGAACTTAAACACAGTGCCTCAGCATCGTCAGCATGATCGGCATCATTCGGTTGGTGATTGGAAAGCTCTTACGCGTCAATCACTTTTCGAGTCGTAACGAGCTACATATACATTCTAGATTGCATCGTATATACACATACCCTTTGTACCTTTTACGCTATCTCATTCTCTCTCTCTCTCTTTCTCTCTATTTCTCTCTCAAATCAAAAGCTTGATTTTATCTTGGAAACGACTGATATCCATAGATTGAAAGCCTTTAGGCCAATCCTATTCAGAGTAATTAACGCCATTAGGTTTAGTATAATGCATCTACGTGTATATATATATATGCATGCATGTATGTATGTATGTTTATGTGTACACGCGCGTGACGAGCCCTGATGTAATCGGTATTACCGGTACGTATATGTATACCACTGGTGGTACATACGCAGAATAGAAGCTCTCTCTCTCTCTGTGTTATCAAAATTCCATTAAGCCTATAGAGTTTCTGTGATTTTGCAATTTGATAGGGTAAGTTGCGGACGTTTGAAGCGTGTTTTGCGTACCAATGATTTTAGTGAAATTTACGAGATTATTGCTTGCGATATTGTTATGACGATTTCGTGATTAATGCGCTACAGCGGCAAGGAGATAAAAAAATTACTATTCTAATACTATAAACTGAATTAAAGTTTAATTGTTGCTTAAAATACTTAACGCTTAATGATAAACTTGATGTATTTTATGAACACGTCAGCTTTGAACGCACGAATGTGTTAAGAATGTTGAAAATTTACGTTATTCGACATTTTTTCTATGTCATCCTAAATAGAAGTAGTATTATTTTTAGAATTTGAAAAATAAAAAAAAAACCTAACATTTTTCAACAAATATTTTTGAAATTTTCGTAAAAATGCTTTGAAACTTTTTTGAAAATTCCTTTTTACATTTTGATTCTTTATGTCTTTTCTAAAACAACTGCAGCCACTGTTTGAATATTTATTACCAGAATATTTCAAAATCATCAATCGCTCTTATATATACTCATAAAATTATTACAAATTACAATTTCTAAAATTTTTTACAACTACATTATACATCGTTTGTCCAAAGTAAAGTCTTTCATTTCGCAACTCCTTAAAATCCCATCCGTCGTTCGTGGATCCAAGGACCAAGATTGCTGTTTTTACTTTATTTTTTATTTTTTTGCTCTCGTTACATCTTGAGGACATAGGAAGGAAATAGCAGGCCCCTTGAGACAAGATGATGTCTCTTACCAAGCTACCTATACACGCTACTTATAAAACGAAAGTATCCTTTGCAAAATGGAGAAGAAAACGCCTTGGTCTCTCTCTCTCTTTCTCCTTACAGTCAAAAAGGGGACTCTAGAGAATAACTGAGTTTCCATACTATGTCCTCTTTTTTTTACTTTTCTTATATATACGCTGTACTAGTTGTTCTATTTTTAGCATAAGATGAAAAAGGAAAGCTTCAAGTGCCATCTGCAGTGGAAGATCCTTCAGGAATATCTCCAGAGAATAAAAGTTTCCGTACATAAATATACATACGATCTTTTCTTGTTGTCTCCCTATCTCTCTCTTTTTTTTGTTTATTTTTACTTGCATACAACTCTCTTGTGCTGTTATATCTTGTATACGCTGGTTGTTTATGGGTGCGATCGATGAACTACGCGTGCATAATGTAATGTGGTGGAAAACTCTACTGGGGGATGGAAAGAGATGTTTGCCTAGTTCTGCATAAAGATGAGCTTTTTAAGATTTGAACTTAGATTTATTGTAAGATAAGCGATTTATTTAATGCAAGCGTGTTGAGAGCTTGTGATAAGGTTTATGATTTACACTTGCAACTTGTTAGTTATTCATATTCAAGTTTTCCAGCTGCTTTAAACTTAATTCAAAATTTTTTAATATCTTTTTAGAAAAGCAAAAATATTATTAAAAAATTTAGAAATCATGTAATGTTGACATTAGGTGTCATTTTGAAAAAAGATTAGTTTAAAGTTAAATTATTGAAAAAATTTAATATTTTAATTTTATACGTTTTTTTATATTTAAAAAAAATCTTTTAAAAGCATCTCAAATGGAAAATTCTCACAATACAAAATTTTTATTTACCTCAAAGATTGTGTTTAAAATGCGTTTAGCGAACGCCTCTTTTTACACCTGGCAGCCGAAGAATTTCTCATGGGTCTATTCTCAAGTTACGACAAAACGTTTTTGACACTATAAGTGTGGAACACTTCAATACACCTGAATTTCGTAACTAAATCCCATATTCGAGGATCAAACTTATGGCTTCTTTCATATTTTTTTCTCTCTTTTTTTTTCTTTATTATTTTCAGTTGATCGAAATTCGGATGAGAAACCAGTCGAGACGTAAAGCAAGTTGAATTCATGAATAGGAAACGAATCGTTAAATCTCAAATGCTAATTGATTCCTTGATCGACAAGTGACTGTTAGTGCGGCGCAAAAAGTCGACGCCAAATCAGACATCGTTTTGGGCGGTGGTCTTATCCTGCGTTTCTTTTTTTTTTTTTTGATTGATCGTTTTTTTCGATCCAGAATCTCATTTGTTTTCGATGATCGAACGCGGCTTCTGTAATTTATCCTAAAAAAAAAGCGTACGTTAATGATGCCTTTTTTTTAGAGCTCGTCTATTGTTATGGTAAATAAGATTAGCTTTTCAATGAAGTTTTAAATCAAGCGTAAAATTGAATTGTGTGCGTGTAACAAATTTGAAAGATTTTTTTGTAATTAAGGTGAAATACTGTATTGATTAAATATTAGTAAATACAAAAGAAAAAAATGACTAATTTTATTAAATTAATATTTTTTTTATGATATAAAAAGTTAAATTCTTTTACGAATATTATTTAAGGAAAAAATACATATTTAATCTAGGAAAGATTAAATTCTACTTTATTTGACGTTTGCATTAAAAATGCAAGGGAAATGTTTTTCAAAGTATTTAAACACCTATTTAGGAATAATTAAAAAAATTTTTACATCTTTCAATTTTTAATTAAATATTTGCTCGTTATTCGCATTGAGTTGAATTTTCACAAGGCTTGTTTTATTTAAAAAAAAAAAAAAAAAAAAACAGAAAAAATTATTTACGAAAACGAGAATTCAAACAAAAGTTATTTTAAAAAAAAATATGACTATTTTATGCATCACTTTTTTTTATTTTTATATTTATATAAAAATTTCTTTTTATATTTTAGATGATTAACAAAAATATACAATTTTGTTTGTATTTGTAATACAAAAATAAAATAAATTGTTACCTCTAAAAATTCAGCTTGTATTTCTCTCTCTTCCTTTAATTATACATAATACTTTTAGATTCTTTCTTGCGATAATCAATTTGAAATGTTTAACAGATTCACTTTCTTATAAGGGGAAAGTTTTTTTTCTCTTTATAATCGTTACTATTATAAAAGCATAAATATTAACATTGAACTAAATCAAATACTTCAAAGTTTATTAATCGTTTATTTGTTTCAAGAAAATGAAATCCTTATTCTATAATTATGATTGGAAAAAATAGTAATATTAAAACATAATGAAATCATTATGAAAACAAACTAAATTTCCACCTTGCATCAAATACAAACGAACAAATCCACCTGAGATAAATTAAAAGTTCCTCGAGTCCGTTTCCTTTTTGAAGGTAATCAATCGATCTACGAGCTATTACAATGATACTTAAAAAAAATAATGAAAAGAGAAATAAATTCAATACAAAAGAACGCTTGTAATGAACGAATAATCTAACAAATCATTCACGCATCTCGGCTCGCTCTTACTTTTCGCGTTTTACTGTATCAACTATGTATAAAATGCCTGCAACAAAAGTGAAATCTTTGTGCATAAGTGATAGGTAAATTTCCTTTGTGAAAATGAGGCTTACCGAATTTTCATCTTTTAAATTGTCTGTTATTCGTAAATCTCGACTCTTATTTGAGATAAAGTGCGGATGTGGCTGACAATCGTATCAAAAATTTTTATTTCTGTCTACAGTAATGAAGAAATATGGAGAACAATTTAACGTTTGGTGTAATTTCAAATATTTATGCAGTAGTCGTTTAATTCAAATATAATATATAATATGTACAAAATCAAAGGAACTAAATTTGAAATTATAAATCTATAATTTTTATTAATTTTAGTTACAAATAATTTTCTTTTCCTTTTTAATTTAATATTGATCATTTAAATTTAGTTTTAATTTTAACATTATTTAAATTACATAATGCCAATATTTTAAAAAAAGTCTCACAAAAAAACCAAAATAATCAATACTTATTTTCAAACAATCGATACATTTGCAAATTTCTTAAAAACGAATAAAAAGTACAAAAATATCCCTTTACAGTAATCATCCCATAAAATCCGTTACTCATATCGATTTCTCTCTCTCTCTCTCTCCCTCAGCCGCACGCATATGAAACACACGCGGAAAAGCATCTAAATTGCATTATAAAGAACAATTCTCCTTCGTTCTTTCTCACGCGTGCTCCTTGCGTATATAGTAAAGTAGCCTTGCAACGCTTATATTACCGCCTATAACTATTTTGAAAGCAAAAAAAAAACCCCAAGAAAAAAGAAAGGATATACCAATTGGATGACTTGGTCACGCGACACTATGTAGAGTGCAACAAAGTTTTTGCACGTGCGTTTTTGTTCTTGTATATATCCTTGGGTTGTTACGCTGTGTACGCTCACGCGTTTCTATACGTTGGGAGTACCTATGCCGCTGCTGGTGTACATAATATGGAAAGTATTAAAAGTACAACGCGCTTTTATAGATCGCTGACGTCATTACGGAGACTGCGTTTTAATACTTTCTCCGTTGAACGCCAGCAGCTGAGATGCGTGTATGAAGCTAAAGAAGAAAAAGAAGAAGAAGAACTGAAGATGATGAAGAAGAAGGGATTTAGAAAGATTGTACGCGTGGTTAAGAAGATGAGAGGACTTGAAGATTTCTTTTTTTTTAAGAGCAGGTTGTTACTAGAAGGCTGGTTTTGTGGACCGAGGTTGTTCATGTTGTTTTGTTATAAGATGGTTGTGGGTTTGGATCAAAGGATGGTGTTATTCTTTTTTCTCTTTTTTTTATTTTTGATTATGGGTGGTTGCGTGATAGTGGTTTTGCTTATGTCTTTTGCTACAAAGATTTTGTTGAATCGTTTGAGAAAAAAGATTTTTTTTCTTTTCTTTTAACTTTAATTGTTCAAAATCTTTTCGAATTTTTATATTTGTTTAAAGTATTATGATTCTTCTTTTTTTTTTATTTGAAATAAGTACTGCAGATAATTGCAGTTTTAATAATCAACAATTACATTTAATTCTTTGTGTACCAAATATAAAACTTATTTAAAATTTTAATAATGCACATACGGACAAAGCTAGAAAAGATGTTAATTAAGTTGTGTAAGATACTACACAGCATTCAATACCTACATATCATTATCTTACACCATCATTAAAATCATAACTTCAATTCTTTTTTTTTTTTGCTTTATCAGATTTTCATTTCAAACTAAACATCATTTTAACGCTTTCTCTCTTTCTCTTTGTAATAAAAGAATCGCTTTGAAAAATTTTTGTTTATTTCTGTTTGTAATAAATTATTCAGAACCCATAAAGTTAATAAACAAAAGAAAATGAAAAACCAAATGAAAAATGAAAGGAAACGAAATGGAAGAAAAAAATAAAAGTAAAATGAATCTTTTTACCTATAGCGCGTTTAAAATTCTATGTATGCACGTGTGGTGTTTTGTATATACACGTATATAGATAAAATTATTATACGGTGGCCAGTTTTCGCCTACATAGTCGCTCGAGCGTGTTCTATAAAACCGCCACTCCTTGACTTCTTATATAGTTCCTCCTTTATGGACGCTTCGCTCTCGCTCTCGATGGTTATAGAGTAGCTCTCAATGCAACCGACCTCAATGTGATCATGGGTTATGTAAATTCAATATGTGTATGTACACATATGAAGTAATACTTATGTTTGCTACGCGACTAATTTTCTCTATGCGTGGAATTTTTGATGATTTTCACATTTTTTTAAATTATTTAAAATTGTAAATTTTTCAGATGAATTATTATTTCTTATGAGTGCTATGTGAAACTTGGATGTTGCAAAATGTTAATGTCGAAAAAATTTTATAAATTTTAATGGAAATTAGAAATGATAATTTATTTTTTATAAATAATTTTTCGGTACATTTACTACAGGATTAACTATAATACTAAAATCAATAACTGTTCATTTTTATTTCACAAATTTTAATTTAAAAAAAACAAAGTATTTTTAGTTAGTAATACAATTGTTACAAAATTATTTTGTACATTTTGTGTGCGTTACAAAACGTTGACTGTAAATAAAAAATATTAATTATACGTTTAAAGGATTGTTTGCGACTCCTTAATTTTGAGCAATACTTTAATTATTTTTTCTGATTCAAGTTTTTTATTAGTGACTTTAATTTCGTAACTTATTTTTTCTTTCTACCTGTGTATAAAAATTAAAATAAGAACCCAATGACAGTTTTAAACTTTTTTTAATGATTGTTTTTGAAATCCTTTTTACCGGAAATAAATTTTGATATATTTCGTTAAAACCAGTGTGAAATAACCAAAAACAATTAAATAATTTGTTATATGCTCGATTATTTAATCGAAAACGTATAGAAAATTAATTATTTAATATATTTTTGCACCTATAATTATGTTCTTACGACTCCCCATAAGACATGCGTAAAAAGTGTTATACTTTAATAACACAAGCGTTTAACATAACATTATTCAAACATTAAAGGCCATGATTCAAAACAATGAAAATTCCAACCAAAAAAAACTCTACACTTTTAGTGCAAGCAAGTTCAAGCTAAAACAACGCCAACGAGTTTAAAAGTGTCCCTTAATAGGCGACGTTATTTTTTTTTTCTCTCTTTTGTTAATTTTTTTTTTTTTTTAACGTGAACTAAACGCGCTTGGGTACCAAGATTGCTGGCATAGTTAGCGTGATAAAATTGCTCGGCTAATTTTACCCTTGAGCTACGTTTTGACGCCCTGAGGGAGGTCGCGCTCAAGCGTTTCAACAAATTTTCGTTATTCCTTGTCTTTCTCGTGCTCTTTAGTAGTTTTCTGCAATGCTTCGAAGCGTTATAAAATTTTATAAAAGGGGGGAAATTATCCCATTTGAATCGTCGGAAATTCGAGTCGATGAAAGTGGCCCGAAAAGCGTGAACGATTTATTACATATCCTACTTCTTGTGTATATATACCCCTCAAGTTGAATTGCATGCCGACAATTGCTGAAAATCTAATTTTTCAATAATTGCACCTAGACTATTGTCTATTATCTTTAAATTTACGGAATTATATTCCTTGATAGCTTTTGCAAGGATAAAACGATAATTTTCAAGTGCTTTTGACTTATACCATTGAAAAATTTTCATAGACTCTTGGCTCTAGGCTCTATGCCGTGTGAAATATGTGGTGGACAATTTTAGAGTATTGATTATTATGATATTCGTTTTTTTTCAAATATTAAAATTATTAAATGCGTGATTTTTGTCTAATTTTTTCAATTTTTTGGAAATATAAATTACTTTTTGATCATTTTGAGAAATATGAACGAATTTTTTAAAATGTATTTCGGTTTTATAAAATTTATATTACATATAGATAACTTTTTCATATTCATGATAAAATAAATTAAAGGAGCTTATGTACAACATACTTTTGAAGTATGAACTGTTTTAAAATTATTCTTACTTTAATTTATTTATAAATACTGTTCTCAAATATTTCTGATAAAAAATGATTATTACAAATTGAAATTATTTATATCCCTTCAAAGTTGAATCATTTGTTTTAACTTCAATTAATTATAATGATTTCATTTATTAACAAATGATTTACACAATCCAATAAAAACTTCTTCCATTATTCCATCTAATTGTCATTTTATATCGTGCCATTAACTCACCTTTGCGAATGATTAAAAAAAAAAGAAGAACAAAGAAAGAAGACATTTATTCGCCGCTAAGTTAGTAGCGTATATTCAACCGTTTCGTAGAAAGTCTCTTTTGTCTTTTGAAGTAAAAGTCACTTGAAAATAAAAAAAGAAAAATAGAGGTAAAAGGCCAATTGTGCGCGAGAGAGCAAACGGTAATTCAAAGTGCAAAAAGGACACCCACGCATTTAATACAGTAAAGCTTTGGTGCTATATATATAAAAAAAAACGAGAAAATAACCATGTTAAATTTTCAGAGAACTTTGCGCATCGTTTGACTAATTAATGCTTTACCGAGGATGATGAAGATGTCCTAAGGCGAGAATATTTGCAGTATTAAAATTTTGACTTTGATATTTATTCTTGACAATGAAATTGACTTTTTTTGTTTAACGTATGCGGAAATGAATTTATAAATAGTATTTTATTGTTTTTGTTAAAAAGTTTGTGTTGAATTTTAATCAAACGTATATTAGAGGAATTTAAATATAATTTTAGAAATTCTGGAGAAAATAAATGTTGTGTTAGATATCTAAAAGTATATTTTAAGTGTTATTTTATTCTTGTCTTTATTATTCATAGTGCAAATTCAAATATAAATTAATCATTGATTTATATGTAAATATCAAAGACATTAAAACTATTCTCAACTGATACTGTACTTATTTTAATAATTAAATTTTTTAATTTAATAATTTTGCAATTTTAAAAATCTTGAATAATTAAAACGTTATTTTTACGATTTTTACGTTTTCAAACTAATTTTAAACAAATTTTATTCTAAATCATCAATAACAAATTATTTTCACCTCAATCAAAATCAAAATCCACTTGAAACAATCTCTTAATTGTTCATGATTCCCAAACCAAAGAGAATCGAGCAAAATTACCCACATAAATTATTCTTCTTCCTCGTCTCAAACTCGCTCCTCTCCCGTCCGTTTTATCATTGGCATAACTTTGAAAATTTTGCTCGAATACGAATACGATGAACTCTTATAAATGCAACAGCTTGCTTCCGTAGAACCGGTCTATCTATCTCTCTCTTTTATATTCTCCTCTTGTGTATATCCTTCCTTGAAGAGTTTCTTCATCGTCTGCTATTTTTGACAACGTGCACACATACACCACACCGAGAGGATACGATTGAGCTCTTTTTTTCCCGTTATGTCTTTGGCTGTGTGTATATGCAATGCGATAACTCAGCGTCACGCATATTCATACACAGAGTAAGAGATGATACTGCTTTGGCTTCGAAAAATCAACGAAAAAAATAAATAATGCGACTCCGTTGCGAGAATGTAGTCTTCGTAGTCTTATATTAAAAAAAAAAGAAGAGAAAAAAAGAGATACTTGTTTCGAAAGCCGGTACGCGATGAACAACATTATCTTGGTTTGGACCATTCGCTTTGTATAATAAAGGATGGAAATAGAAGAGGAGCTGGAAACGAGGCGTTTGAATACAAATTGTTTTTAATGAGGATGAAGGGATTGTTTGAGATTTTTTTTTATTTCTTTTTTTTTTATATAGTCTTTTTTGGAGGGGCTTTTGTAATGTTTGAAACGATTTTTGTAAAAAAATCTGTTCTTGACTTTGAATTAAAAGGTTTCTTGGTTGAGAAAATTGCAATTGTAATAAATTGCTTTGATAGCTTGAATTTTATGCGATGATTTAAGAAAATTGTATTTTATTCTTTAAAATATATCATTTGCTCAAATTTTTAACAATCTCTGAATATACGATGCTAAATAATATATTTCTCAAAATGAAAAAATAACATAAGCCTTTGGTATTGAATTATTATATATTTTAAAAATAAAAAAAAAACATTATTAGATTTCGAATACATAGAAATTTTTATATTGTAAGTACAATATATCATTAAAAAAATTAAATTAAAAACCTTTACGTTCGCCATGATTATTCTAAAAATAATTATATTCCGCTTTCACAAATAAAAATTTTTGTCTTAATGCTAGATATAGTTTTTGTATAAAATTATAATAGCATGTTTTAAATAGTAAAAAATAATACAACATTAAAAAAAAAGTGTTTCTTATGTAAGAAGCATTTTTCATCAACTTGCATACTTGTATTTCTCTTTCAATCATTATGAAGTGGTCCAAGTAGCCGCAATTTTTGGTAAATATTTTATAAATTTTTATGTTTTCCCGAAATTACATCAATCTTGACATTTGTCTTGAAAATATCTTTTGAATTATATAATACTGATATTAAAAAAGTGGCTTTTGAGTCAATCTTACAAACTGAAATAATAATTGAAGAAAATTTAGCGATTTTTTATACTTATTAAAGTCATCTAAAATTTTACGTTCCAGTCATGAAATTGATCGACATAAAAAAAAATTCGATGTATACGTGGCTTACGTGCAGTGTTCATAATACATAGCTAAAGCTTGGTAAAATCTGACGTTATATATATATATATGCATAACATCTGCTTTTACCAAGCAACAGCTTTGCCTAGGGTTACACGACGAAACTATTTTAAAACGTTGGATTTTTCGAAATATAGGTCAGCTTGCTTTAGCCACGGAGCTTTTTAGATGCACAAGTTCTAGGCTTTGGGTTATCCGATAGCAAAAGCCAAACGGCATGAATCATGCTGCTAACAATCGTCGTGCGTTGTTTAGAAATTTTCTTGAAAATCTATAAATATTCATAAACGAGAGATTTATTTATATAGAGATGCCATTGTTTTTGCAATTTTCGCAAATATTTGTTAATAATTATTCATTGTTTGTTTTGTTTTTGTTCAATGATTTATTTTAGATTTCTACGATGTGATCATTTGGAAGAAGAATAAAAATGTAAATCACACAAATTTTTTTATTCTGTTACTATTTGTTATTCAAAGTAATAAGTTTTTCGAGCAACAGACGAATCACACGGCAATTTAAATTTTCAAGTAATTATAGAACTTTAAGAAAGGAAGATAAAAAAAAAATGACAATGACAAATTATTAGGAATATCATGCTAATAATGGCGTAACATTATACGCAGCATAAAGTACAATATGAAAATTATGAACCATAAAACAATCAATGAATAGTTTATCTCGCTGTATATCGCAAGCTTTAACAAATCTTTAGACATGGGAAAAAATAAAACTTCCTTCACTATGCAAACAAACGCTCGAGGCTGATTCTATCTCTCTCTTTCTCTGTAGCAAACGTATTAAACGGATGATATCGCGCTATATAAATTCAACTCTCCTTTAAGACCTTACGGTCAACCTATACCCACGCATCTTTAAATTTATCCATATTTTTTTAATTTTATTTAATTCCCTTTTTTTCAATATGTCCTTCCAATCGTTCATAAACAAGCCATCAAACCGAAAACGATCCACTTTGTAATAAATAAAAGGATGCTCAGAGCACTGTGTATACACGTAGAAGAAATCTAAACGAGTAAAAAGCAATTCATCCGTATAATAACGCAATTAACTCTCCATTCATCTTTTACTCATTCTCTATACGGCATATATCATCGTTGTTTTGTCGTTTGAGCTTTTAAAGAAGTACCTAGCTTAAAGTCCTTTTCTTTCTTTTTTTTTTATTTCTTTATTTATGTGTCACCGGAAACGTATATACTACATAAAAATTTAAAAGATGATGACACGAAACTTCATTGGTTAAATTAGTTAGTTTATAATCTTTACTACCCTCTTGCTCGTGTGCTGTTTCTTCTTTCATTACTTTTTTGTATTTGTTTATTTTATTTGTTGTTGGTTTGTTACGTTTTTGTTTCTCAGGTTGCAATTGTTTGTTTTTTTGTTCATGTGTATTCATCCTATAAATTATATTCGTTCATTTAAATTCATGCTGAATTTTCAACATTTATTTTCAACTTTCTTCTATTTTTATTTATTTTTGTTTCTTCGATTTGTAAAATAAGATTGTTTCTAAATGAATTTCAAATGAATTAAAATCAAATGTTGTAAATCAAAATTTTAATCCAATCCTCTGTAATAAATCAATTTTAGTTACTTTAATTAATTCTTCAATTATTTCGATTACTTAATTTTATTTCATTTTATAATACATTGTAGAGAGATTTTTGAATACATTTGCATCAATTATTAAATACATCAGCATTAAAAGCAGAGCATTAATATTAATATTGTGGAATTTAAAGTCAATTGTTATGGATATAATATTCATAAATACAAGTATTCCATGTTTAAAAAGTTTTATTTTAATTTTATCAAATACGAGTAATAATAATCGGGATGAATAATTTGAATATATTATAGCACAAATAAGAAATTTAAATGTCATAAATAGAGATCGTCAGTGGCTCAGTTAGTAGGGCGATGGATTCGTATTCTCGAGGTTCCGAGTTCGAATCCCGCTCTCGGCCGATTTATACAAGCACCACTGTACGTTACATGTGCTTTGTTTAAAAATACACTGTCAATCTCCGTCGTTAATTAGTATCACAATGATAGCATAAATATAGCGACGTTAAATAAAATTTAAAAAAATCTGTTAAATAAGTTTATTGTATTATTGAAAATATCTCGATAATTTTAAATATAATAGTTATTCATTTAAATTTTAAAATTCACAACTGCAATAATTTTAATAAATTAAGTAAACTAACCTTTATTTTTAAGCAAATTTTTATTTAAAGTTCAAACAACATTAATCCATGTCAACATCGTCGCCAAAATGAGATTAAGCCCAAATAATTTAGTATTCTCTCTTTTTTCCGTATGTTACAGCTTGACGACACAGCACTTCAACTTTATAAAGATGGCGATTACGGAGCTTACCTGGACCTCGAAGCATCCATCAGTGAGCAGCAGGAAGAATTCGAAGGCTTTCAAACCAAGTGAGTTTATTACCGAAAAAAAACAACATTTATACGTATATCTATATATATAAATATTTATCTTGCTCTTTTATACCTTTCTCTCGATTTATCTTATCCCGTCTCGAGACTTCTTTGATTAGTCACTTTTTATTTATGATCTTATTACTTCTGATACTTTAGTTATCATTTCGTTCGTGAATTCAAACCTAATTTTGTTTATCGTTCTTAATTTTTTTAAACTTTTCTTTTTTATTATTATTGTTGTTTTTATACACGTGTGTTATTAAGGTCAATACGATTTATTAATAATAACCGTTGTTGAAGGGTTAATAAACAAGCATAATAATTAATTTACAAATAGAAATTTTGATTGTTTGGGGGGTGTAACAATAATCAATGTTATAGTACTATTGATTTCCAATAACGGCTAAAATGATTTATTATTTATGCTTGACATTTAAAGTTTTAAACTGCGTTTATATAGTAAGTAATCTAATTATAAAATTATCTTTGATATTGGGTATACGCAATATTTCATTGTTATAGTCTAGACGTGCAAAAATGTCAAATTTTGTTTCTATTGTACATTCATTATGTCGATGTAGACACCTCGATGTTAGGAATTATTTTATATATTTAAAAATTTTGTCAAAAATAAACTTTGCGACGAATTAATATTTTTGTAGCTTGATTATTTCTTTTCAAAACTGAAAAAAGAAAAATTTAAATATTCATTTTATATTGGAATCAGTGTCATTTCCCTAGGAATTAAAGCCGAAAATATCTTGTTAAAAATTGTAGTATTCAGTAAAGTTTTAAAAGTTTTACAAACAACATTGCTGTCACTAACAAAGTATAAAAAAAAAGAATGAAAACTAAATATCTCAGTTGCACGAAATCATGGCCCATCGAGCATTCTCATATCTACAGCGTATGCATTGACCAAAAAACATTTGCTTTTTTTTCCCAATACACAAAAGAATTAAATTTGCCGTTAAAATCAACACAGAACATTGGTTCCTCTCTTCTTCTCTCTCTCTCTTTTTTTTATTTTATTTTATCATGTCCATTCATGCGAGAATAATTCGACCGAGCGTATTTTGACTTTTACTATAGGTATTCCCCTTTGGGGGAAGCTTGTCATGGTCGGTGGATATTTTTCGAGAATTTTATAGAGGATCCCCGCTAAATGTCGCTGTTGTACACGGTGCCCTCGATGCTTTTAGACGTGAAATTGACGCTTATGTTAACTGATAGATACAATAACTTAGTTATCGAGCTTTTTTTTTTATATTCCAGTCTGTTAAATTGTTATGTGACATATTTTGGAGTCTTTAGTTTGTAATTGACATATTAACCGTTTTGACAATTTTCGGTTATTTAATTAAGGTAATGAGATTATCCATTTTATTTAATTAAAAGCTATATAGACATATTATTGGTTATTTTATGAAAGAACGAAATTTAATTCATTTAACTTTTATACAGTTAATACTAACTGACGATTCATATTATTTAATTTCGTTATACAAAATCTTTATGAAAAATTTTTTCCTGAAAAAGTCTTTTGTTGAAAAAATGAACGAAGTTTTGTGAAATTTAATAAACTATATTCGACAGTGAGATTTGAGATTTTAATTAACAAAAAAATTTAATTTCGTTTATTAGAAAAAGCTTTTGATTTCGAAAAATTTCATTTTATTAAAAAAAAATGTCCAATTTTTCAGGTATTAAAACTGATTTTACGTAATGAAAAAGAAAGATAGGAAAGAAAATTACACCTTATTAATGACGTTACGTTTTATTACAAAATATCCTTATCTCGTATAACTCATTTGTATTACTGTATTTATCATCGGTTAATGCTCTTTGTAACAAAATCATTGAGTATCATCATCGATAATAAGCGCGCCCGTAAAAGCGAAAATACCGTTTCATATATATATATATATAGATTTTTATTTTATATTCTTTCCATAATCGTGTTTTCACGAGAGAGTAACATAGCTTCTTCACCTCACGGTATATCCAAAGACGTGCACTTAAACGTATCTATTATATACATATATATATATATATATATATATATATATATATATAATCCTAACAGAGAGAGCGGTATACAGCTTAATCCGATTCGCGTCACGAATTTCCGTGGCTCCTCCTCGGCTTCTCAACCATTCGTTCTTTTTTCTTTTCTATCTCTCCTGTAATTTCTTTCGCGGGGACTAATGCCGAAACGATGATAATGAGGCCCTGATGCAATGCTTTGCCGTTTTCACTTCTATTTTACCGGAGTCTTATGTTTTTTTTCTACATAGTTTAACTCTCAAAAGAAGAAATAAAAACAGAAACTATAAAAGAAGAAAATAAAATTTTAGAAGTCGAATAAAGGAATAGGAAGTGCACTGATTATTATCAAGTTTTTTTTTACTCAAGTGATGCATGCATAAAAGATTTTCGCTTGTCTTTTAAACTTATTTTATTTTCACTCGCTTGACTCGTTGAATTTAATCCTCGATTATACACCATTGTACATTAGACGAGAGATTTTTCAATTTGGATAAAAAAAGAAAGAAGCAAAAGAAAGAAAAGAATAAGCTAGAAGTAATTGATGACGCGATGATAGAGATCGCGATGAAGATCGTAATCTTTATTTATAAATCGATGAAGTAAAAGTTTTAACGATAATTAGATTTTATAGAGTCATCGAGCGTGCATTGTCGCGCGAGGAAATGAAAGTTGGGAAATTTTACAAAGGAAAAAAGAAATATTTATACATTTGGCAGATCAATTTATTTAAGTGGTTCCTTTTTAGTCACTGAGGTTAATATTAATTTCACTTGGTGAAAGAGTATTTAACCTTTTCAAATAGATAGTTTTAGGTGAAATTGAATAGTGTACAATCTAAATTTCAAAGAGTAAAAAAAAGTTTCTACAGTTGAAGATGGTTAAACATAAATTTCAAGTTTATTTATTTAGATTACCGGGATAATTGATGGCGTGTTATTTTTCTTTGGTAATAGAACTTATTATTTGAGCACTATTGTTTTGAATAGAGAAGTTTGATAGGATTAATGGTGATTTTTACGACTTTAAATTTAATAAACACTGTTAAAAAGCCAATCAATCATTGATTCGTCTTAACGTTGCTAGGTGGCTTTTTCTTAATTTTGTAATCCTTTATACAAGTTTTAAAGTTGTTAAATAAGTTTGGATGCATGGAGGAAGTAAAAGACAACAAAGAAGAGTTAAAGAAAAAGTGAAAATTTAGATGAAAAACGGAAAAAGATTAGTAATCCAGTAAAAAATCAGATAATTTTCTGTATCATACATTTTATGATAAACATTAACACTATAAAGCAACAAAATTCCTTTCCTCAAACTGTAATTCCAGGCAAACAAGATTTAAACAACTAGAAGATCTTTGAACCGTACAGAGAAGTTTCATCGTATCTACGTACGTACATAGCAAAGCGTTCAAACCTATCCATCTTAAAGTTATGGGTACATATACATATAGATTCGTGATAGGAAGCATAGCAGTAAACGTTTGATAATTTAACTTAAATCGTTCTATCTTTCAATGTCCGATATAATACCTCTCCGAGAGTTCAACAACCAAGTACAATGAGTTTAAGGCTTTTGCCATGAGTAATCAGCTTCTTATTCTATGTGTAGCTATGTATCTAAGTATATGTATATGTTTGTTCATTATTTTGGAAGGAATATGGTATATTAAGCATGTGAATTTGTACGTTCATCTTCTGTATAAAGTTGCTACAATTACTTGCTTCTGCTTGACTGGAGAAAAGTGACTATTAAATGTTTGGACTATTCTTTCATATTGTTGTAAGACAATTTCGGCGTAATTTTTTGGATCACTGCATGGCGTGTAATTAAAGCTGCAATTAAATGCAAATTGTTTGAAAGATTGTTTTTTTCTTTTCCTTTTTATTTTCTTGATGTTGATTGTGGGTAATTGTTTTGATTGTGATGAATAAAATTTAATTGTCGTGAAATAGGTTTGATCATTTAAATGTCGATCAAATCAATGTATGAATAATTGTAAATCTGGTACGACTACGGATAAATAATATTCTTCAGACAATATTGCTGTACACAATTTTAGAGTTCATACAAGCTATCACTTTTTTTCACATAAAAAGGTTAAAAAAATGCCAAATTTTTTTTCTCATAGTTATATACATATCGGAAACGAGGATCTATTGCGTACAGCATAAGGGCGCGAGACACGAGCAAGCAATATGAACAAAGTGGTGTTTTATGAAAGCAAAGTGCGCCTTCTTAATATACGAAGCCATCCTCTATTTCTTTCTGTTTCTATCTTTTTATCTCTCTCTTTTTCTTCTGTTGCCGACTTTCCATTGCGGTAGAAAATGCTCCTTCAAGGTTTCACGAGGGAGTAATCGAAGATAATGGGACGTCTCACAGCCGCAAGCCACGACTCTTCATTATGCAATTTGTTAATTTTTTCCCCTCTCTTCCCTCCTTTCTTTCTCTTTATTTCTCTTTCATTTTTTTTCCTATTCCTTTCTTTCTTTCCTTTTCTCCTGCTGTGTTTATACGTATAAAGGGAACAAAAATGGCTTTTCAAGCTCGCTCATAAATAAAGCCATGCTTGTGTGTTGCCTCGTGGCCGTCAAACTTTCTTGAAGATTGCTCTTAGTTTACTCTTATTTTCGTAGCATTTTAAAAGGAAATTTGTTTCCCCTAGTTCCCCCTTCCCTCCTCCTTACTCTACCTCTTATCTCTCTCTCGCTCTATTTCTTCCTTCCTTCTTTTTACAGACGCTTTTTAGCTTCGGGATATTAATTTCCGTTCAAACAGTTATTTATTGCCCGTGGAAAATTTTGCGAAATAGTTTAATTAGAATTAATAGTTTAATTAACCATTAAATTTATGGTTTTGCAAAATTTTGCTACATTATTTTCCTTCCTTTTTCCTCTTTTGTTTTCAATAATTTCTTTTGTTTTTATTTGCTTAAACTTTAACATTCTTAATTGGCCTGGCCATTAATATAGTAAATCATGCTGACAAGATAATCTACAAATATTTTTTTTATTACTTTATTTAACATTCTATTAAATATTATTTTAGAATTTAATTGGTTCATAAACTCCTTTTTTTTCAATTTTCATTTCGCTTTTTCTTGAAATTTTGTCTTAAAATCAACGTAAAATGGTTAATTGAACGATATAAATCTTGTTAAGTTGGAACTGTACAAAAATGAGAAAAAATGAACAAGTGTATTTTTTAACACTTGAACGACCAACAAAACAAAATAAAAGATGAAACAAAAAATTCTTACATTCTTTAATTAAACTCCTTCAAATCTTTTCGATCTATTTTTCAACCCTCGAAAAGAAATATCTCAAAATAAAAAGCTTTGCCCACACGGCTACAAACCACGTATATATTCACATTAAGGAAGAGTCTAGGTATTATATAGTCTCCTTTTTAACGAGCCACGGATCGGATTTCACGATAGTGAAAAAAATCGATTGAAGCAAAGAGAGAGAGAAGAGGAGGCTTCTTGATCTTTTCTTGCGATCAACAATCTTTCTTTCAACGACTGGCAGCTTTAGACGAAATGACACGATCTCCATTAAGCTTAGTTCGCCAATGGAGTTGCCTTCACCTTAACGTTAACGTAACATGTTACAATCTTGGTCTCTCATTCTATGATTATCTACTCGATGGAGATACTTTATTCGAAACTCTAATTTATTATAGAAAGATCCTCTTTTTTTTTCTTGTTCAAAGTAATTTGGTAAAATTTATTATATAATATGAGTTTATCTTAATATCTGTCAAAAATATTTGTTCGAGGAAGAAATAAAGAAAAATCTGTGATAATCAAATAGTTATATTATAGAATTCTTCCATTGCGCTTGGTACAGATTTATCTTGTTCCGTTTGTATTTTTATTGTAAAAGCATTTGAGTTTACATCGTTTAAAATTGTATTGTTTTTTTTTATAAAAAAAAGTACTTAATAAGAACTCAATGTTCTAATAATCTGATTGATAAGCAGTTGTACTGAAAATAAAATTATCTACATCCTACATATATGACCGTTGTTTTTAAGCTATTGTTGACCAATCGAACCTTTATACCAATAGACATTTCTAAAATTATCAAATTTCTGTTAAAAATGAAGAAAAAAATCTTGTTTTTACAATTCATATAACACATTTGTAAAGTATAAGAAATAGTAATTGAACATAGATTCCTTATCCCTTATATGTAATAACACAATGGACACAATTTCAAAGATCTCGTTTCGTACTTACACAATTTTCATTATTTATAGGTTTGAGAGGTGTTCTGTTTTAAAAGTTTTATATACAAAGTAAAAGAACACGTTAGATTGATCAAAAAGACAAATTGCATAATTGATGGTGTCTTTATAAATTTTTTATTTTCTTCGCCTTTTTTTAAAAGATTCGCTCTTTTGTATTATTTCGTGTGATCCTTTATTATATGGTACAAATAAAGCGTGGGCGAATATATCGTACCGTGAGATTTGTCGGGTAGTGCAGTGTGTGTACGCGTATGTTATTTTCCTTCTTTTTTTTTTCTTTACATCCAGGTGTGTGGGATACTTTATATGAGTGCTTGAAATAAAAGTAGCAAAAATCTAAGATTGCGAATGAAATATCAAGTTTTTGTCTTGGAGAGAATGTTACTTGCATTCAATGTTTCGTGAGAGTAGAAAAATTTTTATGATTTATTGGCTCTTTATTGTAAATGTCATTTTTCATTAATTTCTTCAAATGAACAAAAGAAAATATTAGAATAATTATTCCTGTGTTAAATTTTATCTGATATCGAATAACGACTTTATGTCAAGGGTAACTCGTACTATTCATAATTACGGAAAAAAGTACAATTGTTAATAATAAATAAGTTTTTAAATTAAAATTAAAAATTTTATGATTATATCATGTAGAACGTTTAATATTAACGTATACGATGCAGTCGGAATCATTTTGATTTTTATTTGACATTCAAAATAAAAAAAATTTTTAGGGGTCAAGGTTATGAGAATCTAAAGTTATAGAACAAAAGAAAAGCAATTCTGTAAAATTCTGAAAAATGGATATTTTCGACCTCTTAGACATTTCTCGCAAAATTGATTAACATGCAGTTTTTACGTGATTTTTTTAATAGCTTGCATTAAAAAAGAGAGCGTAAAAAGCAAATGTATTCTTTTTTTCAGGATGAAATGCGGTTTGAATGTTGATGAAAAACACATTAAAATTTCGAGAATATTGATGTTAATGTTTTTTATCAAATTTATCCTTTTTAGTGGTTTTGGAAAGTATTTTGTATCTTTCATTTATATTATTCAACACATTATTTTAAATCAATATTTTTTATCTTTTTTTTTATATTTTTTTTTTCAAAAAATTTTATTTTAATAAAAAAATTATAAGTTTTACGATAGAACAAAATTATAACTTTCAGCATTATATTAGTTTTCACTAGAGAGATCGTCAGTGGCTCACTCGGTAGAGCGTTGGATTTGTATTCTCGAGAACTCGGGTTCGAATCCCGCTCTCGGCTATTTGATGCAAGCATCACTGTATTCGATACATGTGCTTTGTTTACAAACACACTGAAGACCTCCGTCGTTAATTAGCATAGTAAAGATAGCATAAATACAGCGACGTTAAATAAAAAAACTTTGATTGAAATTCGTGCATATTTATTGATTCTTTTTTTAATCCTTCAAGACGACGTAAAAGGTCACGCATTAGTTTTTTTTTAATTATTATTATAAGTTTTTATAAAAATACTTTGAAAAATTGAGGCATATATTAAATTTTGTATTAATTTATTGAATTCTCCAGAAAGTTTCCACATATTAAAAATGTATATTTGAATATATTCAAACATTTTTAACGTCAATATATATTATGCCTGCACGCAAGGTTCTGATATAGGAAAATTTAAATTTTTTTAGTACGAAATTGTCCGTTAAAGGAAATACTCTGAATAAAGTTACTTTTTTCTAATCATAAAATAATATTAAAATGCGACAATCCGTATCTTATGCAATAATCTTTTCTCTAATAATCTGTGCTTCGAAATTGGGCCTATCATTGATGGATCGTTCGGAAAATAACGTCAGGAATTATTTAAAAGATTTTAGAAAATCTTCGCTTTTTGATGAAAAGAAACCAGGAAATGAAGAAGAAATTGAAGAAGGTAAAGAAAGTATAAACGATGAATTATTAAATTTTTATGATCATCCATATATGCATAATTATTTAGATGAAATGGAAAATCAAGAGGAAGATACACCCATATATAAGCCTATTGATAAAGACTCAACTCCATTTTCTGATGATCAATTTTCATATGATGATTTTCAAGATCATAATTGGGAACATCTAGAGGAAAATTATAGAGATGAAACTTATAATGATTTTAATTCAAGTTTTGAAGATGATACTCTTTAAAATATTTATTTATTTGTCGAGCAAAGTGAGTTTGCAAATTGCACACAATTTTCATTATTTTATTACTTTTATTCTTAAAAGAGATGAATGCTAAGTGGTAGAATGATTGATATGTTTTAGTAGCAAACACTTTAATGCTTTCATAATAATTATATTTAAAAGTGTACTTTTTAAAAACAAATTTGATGGATACTGATAAAAAATTTTTATGTAAAAACTATGATAGTATTTTTTTGGATGTATTCAAATGTGTGTATTATACATCTTTAGTTAATATAAAGAGTTGCATATGAAAATATATTACTTGTCAAAACGCGTGGATGTAAAATTTCAAGGTGTCTTAAAATAATTTGTGAAATTGACCAAAGAAAATGTGTATTTTTTAATATCATTGGAATTTTCCTATTCTCCTAATTAATTCTAAATTAAAATTAATGTAATTATAACTTCTAAAATTTATGAAAATGAAAAATTTTTAAATATTTTTATCTTTATTTTAGAAATTATATTTTTTTTAAATTTTGTTTTATGTGCTAAGAAAAAGTTTCGTAACTTTACATTTATTTTATGAACAAATTTTTAAAATGATTTGTTAAAAAGCAAATACCATCAGTAAATTTAAAAGTCATCTTGAACAAAAAGAATATTCGTATAACGTTTTTTTTTTTCAAGAAAAAATTTTTAATTAAAAATTTAACTTTGATTTAATTAACTATGATTTAATTACGATTTTTAATTTTCCATAATCATTGATAACCTTGACCTTGCCCTTTAAAATTATTATTTTCTCGTTGGCTAACAAATGGAACATGTTCTCAGAGTTTTAACAATTTCTATTTTTTGATCCTTATTATGAAACATCTCATTTACATTAATCTCATTCAAATATTACAAAGAATATTCCTAAAAAAATATATAGGTCATATATTGAATTTTGTATATTTTTATCTGATTCTTAACAAAGTTTCCGCGTATTAAAAATGTATATTTAAATATATTCAAACATTTTCTACATGAATATATATTCTGCTTGCACGCAAGATTCTGACCTAGAAAAAAAGGTAACTTTTTTTAGTATTTTATTGTCCGTTAAAGGCAATACTTTGCTTTAAAGTTCCTATCTCTTTTCAATATACTGAAATTAAATCAAAATGAGAAATCCATTAGTATCGTATACCGTATTTTTCCTCATGGTATTTTGCACTGCTAAAATTGGTCTGCCATTGTTGAATCGTTTGGAGCGTAGTATCACGGATTATTTAAAGGATTATAAAATATTTTCATTTTTGGATAGAAAAAAGCCAAAAATTGATGAAGAAAAAGAGGCTATGAATGATGAGTTTTTGAAATCATTCGAATATCCAAACGAATATGATTATCCATATATGAACGCAATGGGCGATGAGAATGAAGATGAAAATGAAAACGAGCCTGATAAAAAATATCGACGTCCATTTTCGAAATTTGATTATCCGTATTTGAATGAAGAGGGCGAACAAAATGAAGACGATCCTGAAAATGGATTTGGTGGTAAATATCGAAGTCCATTTTCTAATAAAGATGATTCTTTGTTTGATAATTTTCAAGATTATCCTTGGGAAGATTTGGAAGATAAGCGTGAAGATAAACATGATTCTAAAAAATATAAAGACAATTTGATTATAGATAATAATAACGATATGAAAAATTTAGATAAAGATAAACCATATTCGAAAAGTAAGGTCGATCCTAAAAATATGTAAACCGTATATTTTTTATTTGTAAGTTATTACTTTACAACGTTGTTTATTAAAATAATTAACACGTTTTAGACACAAAAATGATTTGTCTTTTGCAATAGAAAAATTTAAACATGCAAAAATTTAACATTTTTAGGAATAAAATTAGATGGATAATAATGAATTTATGAAAAAAACACTATGAATATTTTTTCGTGTGTAGTTAAATTTGTGAATATTATATATTTAAATAAAACATTATAAGTTGATAAATATTCTTAGAAGTGGAATATTTGTGTGACTTGAAATAATGTAATAAATTAATTTAAGAAAATGTGTATCCATATTGTGTTAACAAGATTGAAATAAAAAAATTTTTAAACTCATTTTTATTAATTTTATTCTTTATGTATCATTTATTTTAAAAAATCTAAAACTTCATAGTTTTCAAAGTTTTACATTACATTCTAAGAAAAGTTTTTTTTTCAAAATCAAGTCTTAGCTAATTGGCAGTGCTCTTTTGTGATGATTGCATTATGCAACATGAGATTAAAAAAAAACTTTCGTTTTTTGACATTTGCTGCATTGCGCGTTACCTCGTTTATAGTTAACAAGCTTACAGGTGCTTGAACTAACGTATGTAGAGCCCTTGGCAATTTTCTTGAAACTTGAAAAATGAGACATATTTTAAGAACATCGTGTTTTCTTTATGCAAAGATTTGTTTTTCCTTTGTTGAAAAAATGTTATTTTAAACATTTGTCATATGTTGTAATTGGTGCTACAGAATATAGTTACTTTTTTTGTTACGTTCAAAGTTTTGCAATTATAAGTTAAATTTAAATTATTAGCAAACATCAGCGATTTAGAAAGAGCACTGATTTCGAAATATATTTAATTAATTTAATAAAATGTTTTTTACAAAATGACATTAAATATTTTGATTCTTAAATTAAAATTCTTGTAATAATAACTTATTAAAATCTTTTTTATTTTAGATTGATTCGTTACTCGTATCATCTTAAAGTACTCATGAAGGATTCTATTTTTAAGAAATATGTTTTTTTGTCTTATCAAAATCTGAATTACTTTTGTGTGGAATGTTGTTTTGATTAAAAATTTTAATTTATAAGATCTACCATATTCTATTATATTTGATCCAAACAAATAAAATTAAAAATAATAACATTAAAACTAATGCATACAAAAGGTCAATAACGTATTATATTACAAGATTTTTTTCTTAAAAACTTCGAGTCAATATACATACAAAGGATTGCGTGCAACTGTAGTTATATTGTTGTGACCTCGACACACGTAGCAGCAGCATCTTCTTTTCCTTTGTACTTTCTTCTACTCTTTTTCATTGCATTATCCTCTATTTCTAAAGGTAATGATTATGAACGAATGATACTCTTTTCTTAAAAAAAAAAGAAAAAAAAGACAGACTTTTTTCTTCTCTTTGTGTTATGAATCAAACGAACAGTACCGTTTTGCATTTCGATAAGTTATGCCCTTTTATTTTTTTTTTTCTTTCGTCGGGCTTTAAGATTGATTTCCGAAGAATTATATTGAAGGAATGAATTCAATCCAACGTATTTCGATATGAGATATACGCATGTATATTGTTATTTACTGCGTGTATTATTGTATTAATGATACTTTGTGGTCAACTTTGTGATTGTTTTTTTTTTCATCCTTTTTATTTTTCTCCGATATATGTTATTTTTACGGAACGACCTGGATCTTTTGTTTGAAAATGTGCTTCATAAACTAAGGTTTATTTTTATTCCTGATAAGTATATCGAGGTTACGATATTGATTCAATGCATTATTGTGATGAATTTTAATGTTTTATTGATTTTTAACAATATTGACAATAAATAATTTTATTATTTATTTTATAAAATTTTGAAAAAATTTTGAAGAAGAAAGATTACGTTTCAAATTAATGAACTATTGGATCTCCAAGCTTAGTCACATGATGATTCTTTTTTTTTAAGATCAGACCAAATGAAGATTCATGCTCCATTGCGCTCAAAAACAAAAAGCCAAAAGGAAGGTCGCACGTCCGTCAGCGGCTGCTATCCCAGACGATAAAATGAAAATTGATTAATACGTAACCGTGATCAAAATTCATTTTATCTTATTTATTTTTTTTCCATTTACTAACCACACGATGCACAAATACTAAATAAAAGAATGAGATTTCCCACGTGAAAAATTTGATCCAGTTTGTGCGTAAATTATATGCAACAATTGTATACGATATACATGTTAAATTTGTTCTTTATAAATTATATACGATCTTAGAAATTATATATAAATTGCAAAAAATGATTTTTTATGTAATTTATAAATGTTTGTATAAATTATATTTTTATACAATTATTACAGAATTCATATGCAATTGATTGTTTTCATATTGAAACTGCCATTTAATATTATTATACAATTAAATATTTAAACTTTTATGTCTATGAAAAGAATATTAAGAAATTAATTGAATAAGTGATAATTTTCAATAAATAAAAATATTACATAAATAAATATACGTCATTAATTAAACAATGTTTAAGATTCATTCAATTCTTTTATTATTAAAATTAATTTATTAACTGTAAGTCATTCCAGTTCGTAGCATAAGATTATGATTGACGTAGATATAGTTTCCTGTTGTTTGAGGTTTTTAATAAACAAAAGAAATTAATATTTTAAAAATATAAATTTCATTTACATGAAATCTTTATTTATTTTTATACGATTCATCATGCAATTAGAGGTTTCGGTGGCTCAGTCGGTCGAGTGATGGATTTGTAATCTCGAGGACCCGAGTTCGAATCCCGCTTTTGGCGACTGATTGATCCAAGCACCACTGTTCATTACATGTGCTTTATTCACAAATACACTGAAATGACCTCCGTCGCTAATTAGCATCGCAATGATAGCATGAGTACAGCGACGTTAAATAAAATTTTAAAAATTTGCTGATTTTATATACTGTAACGACTGTTTGTAATTTTATAAAGTTAATTTATAAAAAACCAATTCTGCATTTAAATTGTATACAACTGTTGTCTATAATTTGTCTATAATCTGAATCAAATTTTTCACTTAAGTTCATTTAGATCAATTTAATCCAGTTGATTTCCCATTTTTTTTTGTTCGATCACGTAAATTATTCCATCGAAATTAAGGGTTTACACGGTACTCGTGTGGTTAACCCATAAAATTTGAAATTTCAATTCAAGATCAATATTCGGTCTCGGTCAGTTTCTCTCGCGCGTATATAGACATACAAGAAGGGTGTGCAATCCATAAAGAGAAAGAGAAATGGCAAACTAAATCTCCTTTCATCCCTTTTCTTCTTTTCTTCTATTTTCTCCTTCTTCATTCTATGATCCTACATCACACGCTTGATCGTAAAGGAACATTAACATCATCCTTCTTATTTCCTTTCTCTCCTCCCTATTAAATTTTTTCTTCTTTCCTTCCTAAAGGATTGTAACAGCTGCCTTCGATAATGGATACTTTTTGGTAACCAATGTTAGCTCTGCTTTAGCACAAGCAATGAACTATCAGCAACAGCTGTGCCTTCCTTTCTATATACCTTTAATGCTTTTACTTACCAATGGATAAAGAAAAGTGCAAAGGAAGAGTATACTCTTCCTCTTTTCTCCTTTCTTTTCACATTAATTCTTCGTTGCCCCGTTAAAAGAGAGTAAGAAAGCTGTTGCTGTAAGATTCTGCTATTTTTCAATGTCCTCGTTTATTCGTCATTTTTTATACTTAAGTTCTTTATTGATTCCCATGCTGTGTCTGTGTGTAACTCATTTCTTTTTCAACTTATCAAAATCACCTGTCTCGACGGGCACTTTATTTTTCAATAACTTTTGACAGTTCGATAATTTATTCATTTTTAATTGTTTCGCCTTAACTTTGATACGATAAGCTTGTATTAAATATTAATTATATTGTTGAAGTTTGTATCGATTTTATGATCATTTTTAATTATGTAAAATACATAAATATTTCGCTATCCTTGAACTTTCTAGCTAAATAATAAATATATTTCATTTTTTAGTAGTTTTGAATTATTGACTATTTATTTTCTAGTACGTGGATTTTCTATTGTTAATATCATTAAATTATTTGACTTTTTTCTCACGAGTTTTAAAAACCATACAGCTTTGATTAATATATTCATTGTTTATCATTGTCATTAAGTATTAACTGCGATATTTAGTTATTAGGGATATAATAAGCAAAACTGTTTTTTTTTGTTTTAATTTAAAAAAAATTGGACCAACTGGACGAACCTTTTTTCAAAATTTAATGCAAGAAAAAACATTGCCTAATTAAGAAAAAATCTTACGTCTAAATGCAATGCACTCTCCTTGAAAGTGAATTTCTACATTAATAACTCGAATTCAATTATTTACAGTGTTATCGCATAAACAATAACAACCAAATTAGTCTCACCTTTTCTCCATTATTCTTTTTTTTTTATAATCTCTTATAACTTCCTTTATCCATAAACGTACATACGCAAGCATCTTTCCGCTCTTCTAAACAACAACAACTTCTCTTAATCTCCAAGAGTCATAAAGCATCCTAGCTAGAAAGGTGCAAGTTACACAGTTAATTTCAATGTGCGCATATGCCGTGTATATACAAAACGTTAAAATACTTCCGAGAAAGAAAGAAAGAAAGAGAGAGAGAGAGAGAGGTTCCCGATTAGGTTTTGTGCGTGTGTGAAAGTATATAATAAGCGTAAATATTATACAATAATAAATGTGCAAGCAGATATTTCAGCTATGTTTGATTTCGAAAGAGAGAAGAAGGAAACAAAACCTCAACTATGTGACTTGTTTTGGTTAAGGACGTGTATATGTGTACATAAAAAGATACAGAAGGATGTTTCTTCTTCTACTTCTTCTTTTTTATATCATTTTTATGCTTCAGTTGCGCTGTATTAAGATTTGTTTGTTGCCAGAAGTAAAGGCTTTTTTTTATTCTTTGTTGTATTCATCTCTCTCTTTTTTTTTCTTTCTTTAAAGGAGCACTCGTGTATTAGGAGATGAAAGTATTTTTTGGCAGTGAAAGCGAGGAGATGATTTCGATAGGAAGAAGAGATAACGGTTTAGTGATATATGAGCGGTGTATAAGCTATGTTAGGGTTAAGAATATAAGGAGATATTGTAGAAATTTTTTTTATTTTCTTATCCCAAGTACATTTAATGTAGATTAAATAAATATGATTTTACAAATAAATTATAAATAGATGCAAAAAAGTCGGTCTTAGATTGGAAATAGAAATAAAATCAGATTTTAGCAACTATTATACTTCCAAATTATAAATTTTTCGTTTAAAAAGTATAATGATGAAAATAAAGTAAAAGAAGCATAATCAAAATAAGCATAAATAAAATTGATTGTAAGATAAAATAAAAAAATAAGTAAAAAAACTAGATTTCATACTACGACTGTGTAGATGTAGAATTCAAGATAAAAATGACGATTTTCATTGGGTCTTAAATTTAACGTCGTTTATTCTCGTCTCGTTATACTATTGCCTTTGCGCTTTCTGCAAGCGACTACTACGACGACGACGACGCTATTGCGCCTCGTGCGATTTAACTATTACTTCGGGTTTTACGCCTTGAGAATATATAAACGCGCGTTTGCTTCGTACGGATATATATACGCTTATGTTTATGTGAGTGAAACCGGAAAAAAAGGTAGTACATGCTGATTTACGATATGCTTATGACGATCGATTTATTTTTAAAGATTTATTTATTTTTTTTATTTTTATTGAAAAAATTGCTTTTTAAATTTTTAATTATTCAACATCCAGGAAATTTTACAGTATTTTATCAAGTTGAAAAATTTTATATTTTGTATTTTACATTTCAATTTAATAGTATCTGATGTAATAATCGAAAATGATTTTCTTAAAGTGACAACATAATAAGTATCTTTACATTTCCGTTTTCTTAAAACAAAAAACTTGAGGAATTTTTTACCTTTTGTACCACGAAAAAGTCAATTTCTATGTTACGCTCGTCCGCAAACACAAGTTGGCATAAAAAAAAATAGGAAAAAAAAGAGCGCGGTACGATAAACGAGCGGAAGTTAAAGAAAAAGGGGGCGAAACTCAGCTGTTACGCAGAAATTCTATAGTTCCACAAGAATCTTCAAAGGATAACCGACACCTTTTCTGCAACTATATTATAACTCTTCTTTCGTTGTTTTTTATTAAATTTTATTCTTTGTCTATTTCTTATTACTTTCTTCATTTAAGCGGTAAAATTAAGAAAGTTTATAGGAACTTTATTTCTTTATGAAATGTAAACAATGCGATGGTGCTTTGATGTTTTTATTAAATCAAGTTAAACAGCTGATCTTTAGAATTCATATCTTTTATTATATTATACAAAAAATTGTTTTTAATTTTTTTAATTACAAAAGTAATATAAATAAACTAAAATTTAAATAACAAATTGTATTGTAAGCTAATGATTGAAACATTGATCACAAACTAACGAAAAAAACATTTAAAATTTTAATAATTTCCATTAGCTGAACTTGAATTATTTCATCGATCATTTATATTTACAAGAGAGTCTAGAGTATTATATACTCTCCACATATAAGTGGGTTTTCTCAATCTATTCCCAGGGCAAATATCGCCTGGGAGTTTATATACCAGAGACTTTATGTACCATGCTCTCGTTTTCCCCTCTCCTTCCTCCTCCTACTTCTATCTTGACTTTATAAATATCTTTTGTGTCGTGATAGTGCCTAAGTACTTTGCCATCCAAAGGAGAGTTTTCCGGTGTATTGTCGATATATACATATATATATGCCATTGTCGTTGGCTGTTGCTTTTGTATCTCTTATAAATAAGTAATGTACTATTCGATTATCGTGTTTGCTTCGTTTTTTTTCGTATCAGGAATAGAAAAATGAGGAAATTATTCAAAATCTAGGAAATTAATGATAAATCGATGCTTTATTTTTTAAGATGTATGGATTTTGTTGTTTTGGTATTCTTGTAGGATTGATTATTTATGAAAAACCGTAATTAGTTGATAAAAAGTATTGATAATAGTTGATAAATTAATAATCGAGAAAAAGAAAGAGCATATAAATGTACAATATTTATTACTTTTATTCTAGTTAGTTTAGAAATTATAAATTATAAATATTTTTATAAAAATGAATATGATATAATAGTTATATATGATAAAAATCTCATATTAAGATACAAAAACCATTAAATTCAAAGCTATTATAAAACCAGTCATTAATATTAAAGTTCTGAATATAATAACATCTTCAACTTTTATTCCCATACCACATTTATATTTATATGAAATTTAACCTCAACATTTAACCTTAACATCTCTTTTTATCTGTTTCAGGTAAGTTAATCCATCTTACATATCGACCTTATAGCAGTTGTGACCTTTCTTTCTTCGAGCGTAAGTTTTCAGTTAAAATTCCATTCATAACAGTTAAATATTCGCTTGTGTATAATGTGTATTCTTAAAATCTCCGGTGGAATTTCATGAACAAGGAAATGTCGCGCGAGGTTAAAATAACATAAGTAAAAAAAGGCAACTTTTTCTTTATATGGTTTACAAGCTCGTCTATTTTTTTTTTCTCTCCGCGTGTACGTGTTTTAACGAATTAGATGAGCATTCGATTTTACTACTGTTGTAAGATTATGTTCTTCTTGTAAATGTAAACTTGTATAAAGCTTTAACGTACAAGAAACTGTGGACGTATAATTGTATAGCGATAAGGTCGCTAAAGGGTATATATCTATACTTTGCTATATACACGGATATATACGATGCAAGAACTGATTTTAGCTCTTTTTTTTCTATTCGCGGTGGTTAGATTAATGCTACAAATGTGATATCCTTCCTTTTTTTCCTAATTTTACATAAGATACAGTTAGGACAACTTTGATGCTACGAAATAATTGCTTTATTATCGTTATTGTTGAAACCAAAAAAAATATATATATAAGATGATATCGCGATTACGGAATGTCTTGCCGAACTCGGCCGTTATCTACTTACCACCTGGTGATCTGTGCTGGAAAAAACAATTAATTAATTATTTTTTTTAAATAAAGCACTATAAGTTAATGGGTATAATATAAAATAATTGCTCGTATAAAAATTTTTCGAAAAACCTCGTTTGATTTCCACTTTTTTATATTTACACAGGTCAAAATTGTACAAAAAAAAAGCTTTACCTCTTTACTTCAGTAAT
The DNA here is from genome assembly GCA_017163975.1 of Anastatus disparis. NCBI lineage: Eukaryota > Metazoa > Arthropoda > Insecta > Hymenoptera > Eupelmidae > Anastatus > Anastatus disparis. The sequence goes on from JAFFSR010000222.1 coordinate 357,448, forward strand.
CGCTCATAGAGACAGTTGATGCTGCACGCGCGCGCCTTTTTCCCGTTACATGTAAGGAAAGACGAGGAAACATGAAGAGCTGTAGGGTTTTAAAATAAAATTTTTCCTCCGCTTATTATATGTAACTTATACTCTTAAAGTTTCTATACCTATCGTATTGTTAGCTAGCAAAAAATTTTAAAGATAAAAATTATCCATTTTTTCGTATAAATAATTTTTAATTAATTAAAAATCTTATTGGTCTTACAAAAAGTAGTTTTGTTTTATTATTTTTTTCATCAAATTTGTGTACAAATCTAATAGTTTCTATGTTTATATCTTCAATTAAAAAAATAATAATACGAATTCAAGGATTCGAAATTACACTCAATCCTCAATAACTAAATTTTCCATACCTCAAATAAATATTTCTAAAATCTATTTTCGTTACAATATAATATCTCTGAAAAAATATATAACACCTATAAAAATAAATGAACATTAATTCTCATGTTAATTATTTAATTAACCATGATTTCGTAAACACTGTACCCACCAAACGAAACAAATTTGTTCTCACACACAGAGCGCAGCAGATATATTATAATACGGAAGTCTTCTCGAGATGCATACTTGTTACCGTGGATTCGTCGAAACGTTAAGCGTTTTACATTCCGCATCTAAACATCTGAAAAATACTTGTTTTTACAACGGCAACGAGTTTTAAAGTCTATACCGGGCGTTACTTAATTTGCTTTTAATTACGCTAAACTCCCTTCTTCTTCTTGTTTTCTCTCTCTATATCTATTAGGGGAATATATAGAACTCGACTAGTATGTTTGGAATTAAAATACTTGTGCATGGAAATTATTTTTGAGAAAAGGAGAAAAAAGATAGTTGTGCGTTAAAGGATTACGGTAAAGCGAAAGTTATACGTAATAAACGATACATCTATGGCTGCTGAGATCAAACAAAAAAGTTAATAATCTTAAAGTTCCATGAAACTATAAAATAATAAAGCTAACGTAATACCTACAGATGCTAACTTGGATTGCGTATTACAATGAGAAAAAAAAAATAGTTGCTCTAATTTAAAGTCGTGCAATTAGACATAACTTTTATCTAATATAAATAAAGTGCTTGCCGTGCCAGTCTATTTTATAATTAGTAGAAATAATTAAACGAAGTAAAAATACACATCCAATTACACTATCAATTCTTTAGAGCTTATCATTAACTTTTTAAACATTTCAATCTCTAATACTCCGAGCTCTTTTAGAAACGAAGAAAAAACAAATGTAAGTATAATCATCCAAGCATATACTCATCACTCGATAAATCATGTCAACGATTTAATTGTACGTATCAAATATCCTTGTGCACACAGTACTTGAAGGCATCTTAACGCCAACGTTATCATTTACTTTTATATGCCTAAGCTCTTGGAAAAAAGGAAAATAAAAATGAGAAAAAAAAAGAGAAAGAAAATCAGCGTGACAAGCGCGGAACGTTTCTTCAATGATTTACTTACATTCAACTTTTAGTACGGTGTTGTAATTCTTACGCATCTTTCATCCCTTCCTCCTTTACTCCCAACTAAAAACGAGTAATATAGGTACGCTCGAAATTATGGGTTAAACAAGCGTGTCAGCGGACGTTGTATCATATAAGCAGTATACCAGTGATTTGCAACGTTTTCACATAAAGGATCGTTGAGAATTGCTTCCGTACATTGTATAGGGAGGATTACGTGTAATACTAATTTTTATTATATCTGAAATTTAAAAAAGTTTGTTAATTAAATGTTATTATTATTCTTATACCTATGTTTCAAACTTTATCATTTAATTGATTGTTGTAATTTTTCTATTATTTCAAATTTCTAGAAATTTTTAATAATATTTGTAAATTAAATGCAAAATTATTTTCTAAACGAAACTTTTAACGTTTTTTGATGAATCATTGCGTTTATAGAATATAGGTTAATTTCTTTTCTAAATCTAAAGTAACGATCATCAACGCATTTATCAACGAAGAGGCCTTGTATTTAAAATTAGACAAAAAGTGCTTATTGTCTAATATACACAAGGCTTATTGTGTTTTTGACCGACTTACGTTACTTCATTGTTCTTTCATCATAAATACACTAAAATATAGTTCTCAGAAAATGTATAAAAATAAAATTTTCATATTGATTTCGCTTTAAATTATAAAAAAAAAGTAATAAATTAAAAAATTGAAAAATTTTAAATAAAGTTTCTCTATGCTTTCTTCATCATGTAAAGCTCCATATACATCTTTACAAAAATAAGAAGTATCGTTGGAAAACGTTACAAACTTCAGTATATACCCGTAGTTTCTTCATTATCTTAATTATTAATGTCGTCCCAGCTGACCGATTAGAATCGAGAGCGCGCGACAGATCGCAATTACCGGTATATAAACTTGCGTGGTGCTGTGTGTGTGTGTACGTTTGTTAGTATCATGTATATATGTATGCCTTGCAAAAGGAGGCATTACAGATACAAACACACGTGCGTTACATATAACTTGGAACATTGTAAATCAGGTATCGTGGGGGCCGTTACAATTAAATTTATGGGCCACACGGCAGCAATTGGTTAAGAGTACTGACGTGTAACCAAAGGACACATGTAACATATATAAACACATATATGTATGTATGTATGTACAAACTATACATATACCATGTATATCACGTTCTTTGAATTATCGTTACTGAAGATCGCCAGGGATGAACGTTACTTTAGTTTTTAAAGAGAGAGAGAGAGGAGCTCTCTTTTTTCCATCATTGTTGGCTTCTGTTAACTGGTTTGCCATTATTTTACCTTTTAATTTATTTCATCCATGAGAAAAATATGTATATGCAAAAAAATTTTTTTAATAAACATGAATGATCTTGTGGAAAAAAAATGTAAAGAATGTCTTGAAATTAAACGAAAAATTTTTTGTATTATATGGCTCGTAATTTACAAAAAAAAGGAAAGAAAGAAAAACGAAAGAAGGAACGCTGAATGGTTATATACGTTTAGGATAAGAGGATAATAATGCTTTCGTTAAAAAGTACGCATAAAACGAGCTGCAACTTTGAAACATTACGCGAACTTTTACATGCCTTTAGCACCTTTAATTATCATACAAATAGAGAAGAAAAAGCAGCAGTCGAGGGGGGGGAGTGAGAAAAGTTAAATTTGCATTTTTATAATGCGAGCCGTTACTGATACTTGTCTTATTATAGTCGAAAGGAGACGCAAAACAAGTCGTTGCATTGAAGATGGCTTATTTCATGGTGAATTAATTGCTCTATTTTGGTAGTTTTTAATGGGACCTAATTAATGTAGATTTGAAAGGATTAAAAATGAAGATAATTTTGATGTCAATTGTAATTTATTGAATACATATTTATTGTTATTCACTTCGGCGTGTATTTATACATTTTCATAAATAATTATAATTTTCATAATCAACGTTTATTTAATTAAAAATATTCCATTAATTAGATCTCATTTTATAAAGTAAAAATATTATTAAATAAATTAAATTTAAAATTCTGATATTCATGAAAATTATCTTTGAAATTTCTCAACTTACGATTTCCATAATATTCAATAAAATCATATTCATTATTTAAATGAAGTTATCTTATTGGATCTTACTGACATTTATTAACTACGTAAAAACGAATCGTTCTCTCGAATAAAGATAAAATGTTCGTCGTTAAATAAAATATAATTTCTATTAAGAATTTTCCTTTCGAGTTCATTCGATTTTATTCAATTAGTTACTTCTCTGCAATCTTTCTTTCTTTTTTTCTTTTTTTTTTCATTTTTTTTTCTTAACGTTCACTCATTATAAACGCGAAGCTAATTTGATTTCGCATCATGACTCTCTAAGCGCGAAAAGCCTCTTTAAGCTTCCCTTTTTCAGTTATCTTCAAGAGAGATCCCTTTCGTTAATTACCAAGTGCTGCTGCAAGGCTTTTTAGGAGGAGAGAAAGAGTCAGAGAGAGAGAGCTTCTTGTAGCAACTATGATTTTAAACTTAACTACTTCAAATTGGCCGTTTATGAAATGGCCTCGTTTTTAATGAAATTAAGCATTTTTATTTTTCAACTTCTTTAAAAGTAGAATTTTAAGAGATTTCTTTAATACATTACTCGTAAATACATTTATTTTTGCAACTGAAATTCTACATTCACGCAAATTATTATCATTTCATGCGCCATTATTAGTCTTTATCGAATTATAAATAAACATTTATTAGCAAAATTAATGATATGTAACATTGTTTTCAATAACTGTAATTTGATAAACAAAATTGAATATTGTCGCACTTCCTCATTGGCTTTCAGCGCGTAAAAGTGTATAATATTGAAATTTCGAATGAATCTTCATGATTATGTGAATTGCATCCAGCTCCCTGAATATTAAATTTAAAATTAGAATTAATCTTCTCTTCCGCATAAATTTAAAATCATATGTGTTTATACGTATACAGTGAAAGCCCGAGCACATGTTAATATAATTTGAATAATCTTCGCCAAATATTTATTTGTATATAAGTAAAAAATAAAAGAAAAGCAAAAATTCAAGGAAAAACGGTAATTACAATAATTTAACTTTATATAGATATATTACAACTTTCTATGTATATATGAGCGCAAATTTAACGTTTTATATATACGAAAAGCGTTCTCATTTTCGATATAATACACACCGGGAACAACTTTTTAAGCGTTGAAAAACGTTTAAAATACATGGAAAATCGCACGCGTCTAGGAGATAAAGAGAGAGAATCTGCAAAGAGATTTTAATGTACCATCCGCATGACACGCAACTTTCTAAAATTCATTTTTAAAAACATCGTATATAATACATTATATACGTATACAAATATATATACACACAGAGAGGAAAATGAATAGGGCTCATCCCACTTAATTTAATTTTCACTCTTTTATTACTATCATTATCGCTGATTTTTCAGCAATTATTTTTAATTGCACAAAAAATTTTCAAAAAACCTTTGCTAATACATATACACATATGCATATGTTTAACAAGGAAATAAAATAGAAAAGAGGAACGCTCGCGGGGCTTGTGTGTGGTATGAACTTCGTTCTAGATATGTTTAAATTTAATTTCAAACAGTTTATTGGGAAGAAAATTTAAAAAAGCTCGAATGGATTTTAAAATAAACACGTTAAAATTACCGGCGTACGTTATTAAAATAATATTGCAATTGAAAAACGAAAAAAAAAGTATCAAACCTTACATGTACGCATCTTGTAGTTTTGTAAAATAATCGTTAAAAATGTCTCTCGTACAGTAATGTTTAACGTTAACGTATATCCACGCGCGGATAAAGAAGCATAATAGAGAATTAGAAAATTCATAACTCGATAATGTTTATTTCATTCGGTGTAAACTAAATTATTAAGTAATTGTCATAAATTTTCTTTAAGCGCATAAAAATTTTTTTCCTCCAGAATTAATGTAACATTTATATTCCTACTAAACGCGTTTAAAAGCCACTAATTTCATCGTATATTAACAAACAAGTTACATTGCAAGCACTACTTTGGTAATGATAAAATTGAAAATGTTGGAAAATTTTTTTTCTTCCTTTCTCATCTTTATGAAAATAATCGTAATTTAATGAAAACTAGTTAACATTTATAAACGTTTAAAACGTTTACAAGGGATAAAGTCGACGCATCTTATTAGTAACATAACTATGTGGTTATAAAAGAGGAGTTGGGTAAGGTAGGGGTATGGTTATATGGTACGGTAGTAGCAACATTTGCTCGGATGTAGTAAGATTGACTTTATGTCTGAACGAGATAATATCCGTTTCCTCATTTTCAAACCTCCTGAGGTGACTTTGAACACGAGCATAAAGGTAATCTTACTACTTGCATCCATTTGCTCTTAGTCGCTTTAACAAATCATTTCAGTCTAACCATTTTCGTCGTTAAAAATTAATAAAACTCGTCGTTTAAGAAAGGCTAAAAAAAAGAAGAACAGAATTACGTTTTAAATATATTTTATACAATGTTGTTAATGTATGCAGCGATGTTTATTAATTATTTATTTCGCAATTAAAAATAAATGTTATGAATTTCAAAATTTGCATAATTCATTTTAAAACTAGTTTAACGATAATAAGGATATCTAAATCTTTTTCATCGTTTAAAACACGATGAAACTTTTTTTAACAGGAAATTTATGATAAATTATGCTTTTCGTTAAATGAATATAAGTTTCAACGATAATGTCTTATTCGTGCCTAAAAAAGGAACGTTCTTATTTCTCAATATCTCAAATAACAATTCAATTACATAAAGATCTACGAAAAATTAGCTTAACAATTAAATTTCAAAATTTCACGGTCACTCATGCTTAACACCATACATAGTTTTATGCACGAAACAATAAGACTGGATATATACACACATTACATAAATTACCGTGAAATTCACTTTAATTTTCAAGAAGAAAGAAAGAAAGAAAAAAAGACAACAAAAAAAAACGGAAAAGAAAATCATTGCTCAATGCTACGGCAACACGAGTACACACGTGATATGTAATTGCATATGGCGCCATATGTGTGTCTTCCATAGCATTAAATATACCCAAGGAAAAATATAATCTCCAGACTTTCTTTCTCTCTCTCTCTGCCTTAAATTGTACATGTATATGTGTGTGGAAGTTAGTTCCGGGTTTTGCCTATTAGCAGGGTAAATGCGACCCTTTTGCGACGAGACGAAATTGCATGGCACTTCTTTCTTTCTTTACATTTTTTTTTTCATCAACCTCGGAGCTTCCGTATAATGTGTGTATGTTATGGCAACTTCATAGATGAGATGGAGATAATTAATTTTTTTTTTTTTCAACCTTTTTTTTCTCCTTTTTGAGTGACATAATTTTACTACGTGCTTGTGTATAATATGAGCGTATAACAGTTTACTTGTAGAGAAAATTAAAAAATATTAGTTAATTAGTTGAAAACTCAGTCTCTAATAACAAAATATGGAAGATAAAGTTATTTAATAATCGTTCTCTCTAATTGGATGTAATTATTATTTTAATTGCAAATTCATGAAAAATGTTAAATTAATAATTTCAATTATTTTAAATTGAAATTTATAAAAGTTAATGTTAAAATTAAACTAAATATTAGCTAATAAACAGCTAACATTAATAATAAGACGTTTCATCTAAATTCTCCAATATCACTTATTCTCTAAAAGTCAGAGTTGAATAATCGAAGTAAAAGAGAAGTAAAAATGAAACGAAAGAGACAAAGTAAAGAATCAACCACAACCACCGTATCCGTAAGACTAACCTCACAATGACAGGTCCATTGAATGTGTTCTCGGAAGCTTTGGCTCACCACTTCTCTATATTTTCTCTTTCTCTCTTTCATCCTCTTCTCCTTTTTCTTCTTTTTTTTCGTCTTCTTCTCGTTTTATAGGATAAATCACATACAGAGAGAGAAAGAAAGAGAGAAGCGTAGATAGTATATACTCCTCTGTTAGGTACACCTAGTGCGTTCACGCTTGATCTTACGCCTGTTTATGCCCTGCAGGATTCATGATTTATCGTTTACCATAGAGTCTGTATATATACATGTTTATATATATTACATATACACAAGGCACTACAGAGAGAAAGAGAGTTCTAGGTTAGCTGAATTCTAAGTTTATACGGGGTGTGTCATATATAAAAGAGCTGCAAGAGGAATCGATGCGGGGGATTAGATTGGTGTTAAGGTGATATTAAAGTTATATCGTTTGTTTCTTTTTTTTTTAAAGTGAGATATGACATGCAGATAAAATTGTGAATTTTATTACGAAATTTTATTTTTTATTGATTGTTGCAAGTATATTTTAAAATATATTCATTAAATAAAATTAATAGAATTAATAAAACAAATGAACCCTAGTTTTATGATTTAGTTTACATAGCCTTAACTTATTTACTAAAATAATACTCTACTTAGACTATCTTGAACAAGCCACTAAGGTAAGCAAAGTCATCAATCGTAAAATATCATCCATTCATAGGATCGCATCTCATAGGCCAAAAGAGATAGTGATAGGACTGTGTTCCTGTAGGAGAGCCAGCCCATCCTTAGCCATATCAGTATTCACATGGTCAAGCAAAAGAGAAGAGTGAGATAGAGAGAGAGAAAGCAAGAGATCAAGTTATATGCAGATTCGAGACGTGCATGCATAGGTTACCTTCATCTATTTCTCTCTCTCTCTCTCTCGCTCTATCCTTCCCTTTTGGATGCTGGAGGCTTAGTAAGGATTGATCTTGTAGAATTCTGTATGTTGATATAGTGGTGTGTTAGTTCAAGCGTATATCATTTACTCTCTTAGAGTTGAAGGTCTTCTACCTATGTTTCAATCGGATATGTTGCTTTCATTGATTAGTTGGAAAATGCTAATTTTATTCATTCAATTGTTATTATTTGTTGAAATTTTTTATTGTATTAAAAATAGTTGAACATTGTTATCTATTCTTTCTTTTTAAATAAACTACTTCGAAAGAAACAATAAAAAAAAAGGTAAAGGAATATAAGTATTTTTCGTTATGGAATAATATACTTTGGTGAATACAATGTGCTCAAAAACAATATTTGCTCATAATAGACTCATAAATCATTTCTATTATTTCTATTAAAAAAGCATATATATAAAGTCTGGATCTCTACAGTGTTAGGGAGAGCTTTGTCCTTAGAAATCACCTTGCGTCATGAATTAATGATGAAAATACAAAATACATAAAGAGGGAATTTGAAAAACATTATGTATATGGCATAGCGTTCCAAGACACACCATCACTTTCAAGTTAAAAAGAGATACTCATCGAGTTTTCCGTTAAAACCCTACGGAATAAACGAATTCTACCCCATTATTCATACGGACACCGCAAGCGGTATATACCACCTTTTTTCACACACACACTCATATACACACGCAATTTCTTCTTCTTCTTTGGGTATATCTTCACGAAACAGTACAAACAGTTGAAAAGTTCCGTTAAACCAGTTTTCCAAGTTTGCATCTTAATTTTTTTTTTTCATTCTACTCCTTCAAAGGCGACAAAAAAGGTTGGTGTGTGTGGCTTATATAATACAATGAAGAAGAAAAAAGAAATATCAAATTCTACGCGTTGAAACAATTTTCAATCGTGAAAATAATCGACCGATTCCGCTTAGTTCAAACGGTACACACTTTAGCGATCCTTTATTTCAAGTATTGAATGAACGAACGGAAGATAGAGAGATTTCTCCCCCTTCAGCGTGTACGTATTGCAAGGAAACGCCTTAGAAAAAAAAAGACCATTCGCAATAAAATAGAGCATAGCCTACCCTATACGTGATGCATCAAATGATATTCGATCATTCGTATTAAAGTATATAAGTACCGATGGGTATATATACTCGCTTGAAATTGAAGGGAATTGAACAAGTCGTAAATATGAAGAAGAAAGAGAAAGCGAGTAATATGAAGAATGGAAAAAATGAGTAGTGGATGATAAAAAAGAGGATAAATAAAAGAAAAGGGTAAATATGAACGCGAACGAATGACTTTATAGTATTGAAAAATCGAGTGAGAGAATATATTTTAGCATGTTATTGAAACAATTTCTAACGAGCTTGTATATGTGTATATACCTTGTAGGGAAGAATTTGCAGCATCTGGGCTTTTATAGGCCTTTTGTTTTGTTCTGTTATTCGTGAAGGAAGTTTAATGAGATATTACCGGCTTTTTTTATTACCATGGAAAATACGTTTTAACTTTGATTTCTCATTGAAGGAGGAAGAAATTTTATTTCAAAAATAATATTTTTTTATTTGAGAACAGTTGTTCCGTTTAATTTCTATTAAAGAAATCATATTTCCTCATCTTAATGTTTTTTAACTTATGGAACTAGATATTCGAAAATTGTTTTATTCATTACATTGCAGTTGCTGAGAATCATTCAGTTAACTGGTTACTCATTCAGCGGATAAACTATTTCGCAATAAGTTATTTATTACTGTTTAGATAAGTTGCAATTTCTTAGTAATCAGCGAGTTATTTCTCGTTGAAGCTCAAAAAAATATATTAAATTTAAAAATAAACTTGAGCATAACAGTTACGTTAATATGAAGAATTTTTTTTAATAAGAAAAAATTCTTCCACGATTATGGCTTTTTCCAATCATGCAAAAAACTTCATATAACCATCTTAAAAAAGAAAACCACATGTAATACCCTTTTCTCACATACGACAAAACCACATACATCCTAAAAAAGAAAGAAAGAAAAAAAGAAAAACACTTTTCTTTCTTCAACCACGAAAAGAAAAGAAAAAAGAGAGGGAGAGAAAAAAAAGAAGAAGAGAACAGACGAGACATCAAAAGCTTTAGCAAAGAGTTGCGCTCGCGAGCGCGCGCCTCGGCCATAATTCACATTTCTCAACAGTAGAAGTTTTCCTTTCGCGCCAGCCACGCGTGGCATTCACATAATTCGAAAACTTTCCTACACTTGACATTGATTTCGCAGCAGCTAACGTTTATGTATGTATGTATGTGTATACATATATATTCCAAAGGATCGCCTGGAGGCTGGCCAAACGTCTAACGTTTATGGGTATATATATATATATATACATATAGTATTCAGCACGTATTAGGTAGTAGTCGTCGTCGAGAGATTTGCGGCAAAGTCTTTTCTTCTCGTTCTCTATCCTCTTCTCTTGCTCACCTCCCCCGCGGGGTTTTAAAGTTACAGCAATGTTGGTATATACTAGTAGCCAGGACAGTAGCCAAGGGACATTGCTACGTGTCTTTGCACGTAATTGGGATGTCTCGAGATAGTGTGGAGAAAATTTTTCTATAAATTCTCTCATTGACAACGTTTTGTTATTTTAATTATAATTATTTTAAATTAAATTATCTTTTCTATGCAGGTGATGAAATAAAAATTAAATTTTTCATCTTCTTAGTCTAGATAATTTATGTTGAGTTTCTTATTTATTCAAAGCTTTTGTAATTTTTCATGAGCTAATAATTTAAAAAAATAGCTATTTTCTATTAAAATTAAAAAAAAATGAAACAATTCTTTCTATTCTCTTTCATTAATACTAAAACAGAATTCACCTTTAACGACACTTACCCAAATGAAAACCATTGCGTGCTTTTGTTATCTCTTTCAAAGAATTTCCAGTGGTGATTCTTATACAATTTTGTATTCCAAGCCGATCATCAGCATTGCAGATTTGTACAAAGTACTTCGTCTGGTTACGAGGTGCAAACCGCACATGCAATCCATTTTCATGGTTACACGTTACTTTTTATTTTGTTTTGTTTTTATTTTATTTTTTTCAACATTTTAACAAAAGAAAGATACCTTTTTTTATACTGACTTTGAAAAATAGCTTTTTACATGATAATATACGTTTTTATCGCTTCATTTTCCCTTGCACTTTGACGAATTAAATTAAAGTTTCGACGTGTTTACGCTTTGTTTTATTGTTTGCTCGTATATAGCATTGCTTATAGCGTGAGATGCAGCTCAATGCGTATACGTTTGATGGAATTCAATTTAAAATTCAGCGAGTTTCATTGATAAACACGTCATTCAAAAAGATTTGTTAAACATAAAGTTTACATTGATGGTTACTTTTTCAACATTACGAAATTGAACGTTTTATAATAACATGAACTTTTTTTTTTTAATTTTATAATTAAATTGTTTTGGAAATCAATTTAAGTTATTGCCAGGGACATTAACCCCTTCTGACCGGCATCCACATATGTAGATGGATTTTAAATATTAATATGCAATTGCAACACCATTAAATGTATTATCTTATTTAAATGAAGGATTTCAAAATCAATCAGTAAGAAATTTGCTAAAAATGAAATATTTAATTTTTTAATGCAAAAAAAAAACAATAAAATATCGCGTGTGTATAATTGTATAAAATCTCGTGGATCAGGTAAGATTAATAATATCAATTTTTTACATAATGAATATTCTAAATTCCTATTTAATTAAAAAATTCGAATAATTAAGTAATTATTATCTACATTCCACATTTGAGCGTAATAATAATAACAAAACGAAATATATTGAATAATTAAGCTCCGAGCAGAGGCAAATAAATAATTAATCGTTTGATATTAAAGTAATCACCTATTACGTATTCTATTATAATCGTATTACAACTCATTGTATTGGATAACGTTAGTCTACACACTTAACCATAACGAAAACCTCCCTCCTCGCTACCTAGCTCTACCTACATTTCGAAAATTATGCACAAGTACTTAAACCCACATGAATATGAATAGGAACATGAATATCAATATAGTAGTTCACTAACGCATAAAGCTTAACTCTAACCAACAGACTAATAAATTAAACTACCATCGATGTCGAGAGAGATACAACAAAATCAATATAATAACAACTACAACTTTCAATAAATTTTATATTAAAAAAAAAAGAGAGTTCTAAACACTAGTTGTAAACAAAGCCCAAGCGCTTTAGAACTGGAATAAATAAGGCCTGAGTTATCGATGGAAAGTACGTACTTCAAGGTAATTACGATGGCTAACTTTGAAACGATAGCCAATGCAAACGAGTCTATACAATAGGAACTTGTTTCCCTTCTTCTTTCTTTTTATTTTTATCCCTGTTTGAGAAAGTCTCGAATGAGGGTGTTCTCTTCGTCATTCGTACGAGTTTTAATAGTTTGTTCAACTCTTTATTCGAACTCTTATATTGATGAAAAGTTGAAGGGTAAAAACTATTTGATCTTTTTTTAGCAGAAATCAAAATAATAATATTGATGAAAAAGTTTAATAAAACGTGAAGAATAAATTAAAAAACCCTAACGAAAAAAAAGTTACGCAATAAGTACATGTTGAACATATGTTCAAATAAACCCGATTAGCTTCATGAACTATAACATAATTGTCACGTATTTTACACGCGTTTATCAGGTGTTTAGAATTATTTAACACGTACTTTAATGAATAATAATAATAATATAATTCAATTTTATACGTTTTTATCATGAGTATGAAGTGTTTATTAAACAAACAATTAATTTACATATAATATGATTATACGATTCGGAATTATAATTATAATCAGAGAATTTTAAAAAATATGTCACGCAAATAAACTTCGTCTGGTATATTTATTGTTTTTATATACACATCTGTAACGATGTTTAATATGTGATAATTACGTAATTTATATATTATTATGTAATAAATATTATGTATCGAATCACGTAATTATCATATATTACATTATATTATAATCATGTTTTAGTATACGTATCAATCGTGTATTAATTAATTAAATCAATTGGGTTTATTTTAACGCACGTTTAACATGTATACATCGTTAGTTTGATATGTGCTCATATTAAATGTTGTAATGTAACCCTTTTCAGTAAGATAAATAAATCTTAAATTGTTAATAAATTATAGTGAAAAAACATAATATTTTTATTATTTTATTAAATTGTTATATAAATTAATTTGTTACTAACAAAAATATATTATTAGAAAAATAAATATTATTCTAAATATAATGTAAATATAATGTTTGAGCAAATAATACATATATATTTTGATAGTTAAGTTTTCTGCTGAGGTCGTCAGTAGCTCAGTCGGTAGAGCGATGGATTCGTAATCTCGAAGTCCCAAGTTCGAATCCCACTCTCGGCGGCCGATTTATACAAGCACCACTGTACGTTACATGTGCTTTTTTCACAAACACACTGACGATCTCCGTCGCTAATCAGAGTCACAATGATAACATAAATACAGCGACGTTAAATAAAATTAAAATAAAAATTTGATTTGAATTTGCATGTACTTCGAATACCGTAAAGGATGTAGTTCCTGATCAGGGCGTAATTTCTGATCATTATTTATTATAAATCATAATCTTTAAGATTCTAGTAGGAAAAACCTTTTTTTAATTTATGAGGAAAAGTAGATTGAGCATAAGAAATGCTTCTTTTGTGTGAAAAAGAAATATACTTTTACTTTTTCACATGTAAATATGTGATCAGAAATACCTCTTAGGTGATCAGAAATTACGTCCTTCACGGTATAATGACGTATAAAAATATTTTTATACTTCGGGAAGAAATGCAATTTCTAATAAAACTGTACATGGAAAAACAGATTATTTATTTTGAAATCTTTTATTTTGTTGCACCGGGACAACTCTTTTTTCTCCACTCATATTTCTTAAAGACAAATTTTTATTTTTAAATTTTCTAAAACGATATTAAATTTAAAAAAATGAATAATATATAATGATAAAAAATTAAAATTAATAAATATAAAAAAATGTTCAGAAAACACGCGTTTTCATACTATTTTAAAAGAAATACCACTAGATGACAAGAATCGACAAAATTCAAAGAGCCACAAAATAAACTTCAATAAAATTTATAAAAAATACAGTTTTAAGATTTTTTGTATCTATTTCATAATTTTTGAAAGAATAATATTATTATATAATTTGAGATTTATATATTTTTATATTTACGATCCAACTGCAATACTACAAACCTAAAAAAAACCAATTTCCATTGCCAGGTAAAACAAAAGAGTTGTTAAAACTTATCAAAACAATATGTCTATTAAAACTTTGACTTAAACATCCATACAATTGGTGTGTATACGTACTCTTTTGTGCAATGAAAATTGCATTTGCTTTTACTTATTACTATTTTTGTTTCTCTTACCCTTCGGCAATACTCTTATTCCATCGTAGCTGAATATTACGGTGTAAACTTCAAAGTTCATTATTCGTTTCTTTTGAATAAATACAATTATTTGCTGCACGAAAGGGTATTAATTTGTTCTTTCTTTATTTAATATTGGTATATATTATTCGTGTACAAAATATAATACCTAAATACCAACAGATTTTAATTGAATTTTATATCTCATGCTAAAAAATATAGATATTTTACATGAAATTTAAGAATTAATCATACTTTATGTATATTTGACTGAAAATTTTGTATTTTATTTATGAGGAATTGAATTTTTATTTTTATATAAAACTATACTTAATTTTCATGTATATTTAATAAAAGCAAATCTAATTAAACAGAATCAGAAAGAAAAACATCTTGATTAAATTTATTCTTTTTTTAATGTCGAAAACACTCCTCCTTTCACGCACGTGTTCATTTTATTTTTCCTTGAATTATTTTTACTTATTCTTATATTTTAAACCTTCACTCACAACAATTCTATCAACAAAGAAGTGAAAAAAAAATTATCAAGAAGCATTTGATCGCCCACCGAAAAACAGGCTATTTTGTATATTATTATTGTTATCCTTTGGCATACGCTTCAAAACAAGGAATAACAAAAAAGAGGCCACGGACAAGAAAAGAAGTTTTTTTTTCTTTAAATTACCATGAATTTTCTGGATAGTGATATACTCGAGTGTATGATTCGCGTACGTGACGACTTGCAGAATTCAGAGGAACAAATTACGTAACTGTTTTTGACAGGATTTTAGAGTTCGGCTTTGTACTGATTTATTTTCGTGAATTATTTCAAATGACGCGGGTATTGAGTTGATTGATGAAATTACTGCTATTTTGTTAATAAGATAGCCAAGGTTTATTTATTGCTTGTCTACAGTTTTTTGTTGAAAATAAAAAATCGTAATGGTATATAATTTGACTATATATTTTTCATTGGTTTATATTGACAGTAATTATTTACTTGTCTCGAAGAAATAAAGATTTTAACTTTATAGTTATCATGATTTCAATCTGATTCACAAAATGTGGATTTCACGCGGTATAAAATGTTTCTAACAATACGGTTTTTCACATTTATTTAAGATACAATTTATCCAAAACAAAGAAAAAGATTATCCAAAGCCCACAATCACAAGTTTCGTGCACATTAAAATTTTCTACTTCAAGTAAATAACAATTTACTCCGACTTAAGAAAATATATTATTCTTATTATAATATTTTCACTTTCAACACTACAGGAAGTAGCTTCAAGTTTTTCGACTTTAATGAAGTACAAAAACGACCCATAAAATTTAACAATCTAAGATAAACCTAAATGTTAAAAACTCCATAGTAATAAATTTAATTAAATCAATCGTTCTATATACACTGTATAACAAAACGAAATAAAAAAAGCCCAACAAATGTAATCGCGGTCAGAATCGTATTCTTTAGAGATTTAAAAGGCATAGCGCAAGCAGAACTTATAAGAAGTTGAATACAGTTCTGGAACTCTTTTACGGAAGGTGAAAAGTGTCGAAGCAGTAAGAAGAAATAAGGTCACAACAATCAGAGTATATAGATATATATGAGTATATACTGCTGGGAGTTGAAAGAAAAAGCATTTAGGTGACGAGGCGCATTGTTCGATTATTGCTCCACTGAGAGAGCAAAAGACTGACGATGCAAGAGAAATCGCGCACTCAAATGCGATGATTGAGTTACTCACGTCAGTACATTTATTCTATGATGCAAAGCATAAAGTTTTTATTTTATTATAATTTTGCTTGAATTCTGCAGAAATTACTTATAACATTGTTATAGAGGGAAAAATTCTTTTACTAAAAGAACTTAGTTTATAATATTTCTTGAAAATTTTACAAGAGTTTTTAATCTTTGAAAATAAGAAATTTAGGTTTTGATATTGGTAATCAGATATTTGTAATCATAAAAAATATATTTAGAATTTCAATTGAAATTTGAAATTAAAACAAACTTTTAATTAAAATTAACAATTATCAGTTACATAGATGAATAAAAAAATGAACAGTAATATGTGGGTTTTATAAAAATCTTTATTCGTAACTTAATTATCATTGCCACTTTATTGATCATTAATATGACGTGAAAGTGATTTTTATTTTTCCTTTATACATAATACGTATAAAAAAGCAAATTTATTAGAATAATAATATATTATAAATATAACAAGGAAATGAAGTTGAAAATTACTCGCGAGAATGACTTTTTTACTCAGGCAAAAGAAGCGAAGCGAGAAGTGATCATGTAAGGGAGGAATGGACTTTACTATCGCGTAGCACATAGCATTTGCTCCCGATTGAACTCTGCTTACTTTATTACATTGAAAAGTAAAACTGGAGCCAAAGAATGGAATGCTTTTAATTTGCATTCAAAGATCAAATTTAGAAAAATGTGATTTTTGATAAAATAAAAGTATGAGTAAAAATTAAAGAAATGAAAAAATGACTTTTTTCATATTTTAATTGGCTACATTATTAACTCGAACAAAGGATAAAAAATTAGACATTTTCGAGTAATACGCCACTCTAATCTCATCAAAGCGTCGAATAAGGAAAAACGTTATTCCCATTTGTATGATGCATTATTTTATTACCGACAACATTGATGAGAGAAATGTCCCATTCTCGACCCGCTTGTCTAAATAATAAAGTTTTTTGCCTTCTCTTTCTCTCTTTTATTTAAAAATTTCAAAATAATTATATTAAATTTGATAATTATTATAAAACCTATATTAAGAATTTACAAAATTTGATTATTAATGAAAATTTAAAAGTATTCCATTATCAATAATCCCATTTTTACCTTTGATAAAATGGTTAGAGTTGAGTTTAAAATAATGTACCATAAGCAACACAAAAATAAAGTCAAAGATCAATTCTGAGAGTGGATTTACTGCACAAGTGAATAAAGCGAAGCAAAATATATTACTCCAAACTATATAATATTAAAAAATTTTAAAAGAAATTATCTTACATTTTTAACGTTAAAATTTTTCTTGGTGTCAATGCTCTCACATGTTCGTCGGTCTGCCGACTGCGAGAAAGAGTAAAATTACTGTTTTTAAAAATATATATTAATAATATTATGTCTGGAAATTTTATCCTTATTTTGAAGAAAAAGTGCGTAATGGAATATTAATTTGATTATCTTTTGATTAATACATTGTTTAACTATTACGTCTATTAATTTTAGTCCCAGACAGCAAACAAATTTGAATTAATCAAATTTCAATGATAAGGACTCCCGCATGGTACAAAATATGCAAATACAATACATTTAATTACTTGATATGTCTTTTTGGGTTTCCAAAATTTTGATGATTATATTTTTTATTTATTTAAATTGAATTTTTTTATTTTCATTGTAAATTAATTGTAAAAAATGTAATGGAAATTTAATAATTTAATGTAGAAAAATTATAGATTTTAATTTATTTCTTTTTTATAGTAATTTAGAAAAAAAATATATGATATACAAAATAAATATACATTCATAGTACAACATACAAATATATCAAAATTTTATTTTACTTAAAAAAATTTTTTTTTTATTTTGTAAAATTATAGAAATGTACAATATTAAATGGTAAATCACTGAAATAATATAAAATTAATTGAATTATTTTAAAGAATAATTGACGTATTGATAATAATAAAAATATGCATGTTAACTGTTAGTGCAATGAATTATAATTCACTGTCAATCAAAATATTAAATATATAAATTCAATCATATAATTTAAATATTAAATGAGTATTGAAATAATTCTCGTAAACTACGAATACATAGATGTTATTTTGTCTGACTAATTATAAATTTAATGGATACAATAAAAGAATAAATGGATAATATTATGATCTGTTCTAGATTAGATTTTTAACACTTTTATTCAGATTTTTGCCATTATTTTATCAGGCATCTTCCTTGTATTAATAAATTGATGTTTTGAATAATTCTTTTTATCGTAATTGAAAAATGCATAATTTTGAATTTAATTAATATAAATTAATTCAATCACATGGAAAAACAAAAAAGTAAATCTTGTGTTGGTTAGTATGAAAGAATTATTATGATATCATAATAAGATATTTATTACTAACTTTTTATTATATTATTTAATCATTAGATTAAAACCAGATAATGATACAGAATGAAGAACAATATTTCGCTAATTTACTAAAAATAAATCTTAAAAAAAAAATATTTTCCAAACATCCATTGCGATTGATGTCACCGACTAAAGACTGAAGAAATTAAACCAACAGTATAGAAATTAAAAGCTAACTAAAGAAACTATGGAAAATTAAAAAAATGTTGGATAAACATTTGAAAGAAAATACAGGTAATCTTACTCATCGACAAAAAAGAAGAAAAATAAAAAATGGTTCAAACCAATAGGAAGAATGTAACAAGAAATTTGCAAAATTCACTTTAAAAACTAACTTTGAAAATGAAGAAATTGAAGAAGAAAAAATTAAAGAAGATACTGCAGAAGCTACACAAAAATTAAAGAAGCTGCAGAGAAAATTAGAAAGATTATTTTTATGTTGTTATTATATGGGTCATCCTTATGTGAATCAGCAAAAATTTTTTTATTGAAATTAAATTTTTCTAAATTTCATCTAATGAATAAGATATGTGAAAAGTCTATACAATCCAATAAGTGGATAGTTGATGAAAATATTAGAGAACTTATTAATTATTATTCAATTTAATTAGCATACATTTTGAGGAAAATCAAAACAGACGGAATTTTAAGAATTAGGTATTACTGATTCAAATTACATCACAATATTTGAGTAAGTAATTAGATTTATTTAACTCGACGAAAGTAATATGAATGATAATTATTTGTTCACGTGTTCTTGTATATCTAAGTTAATCCAAATTTAGTATAAATATCCAGTGGAAATCTAAGTTCAAGCACATTCGATTTGAATCAGATCAAATCTCAACATGTTCACTAAGCTTTTAATCTTTGCCCTTTTGGGCACTACCCTTATATCGGTAAGTAAAATATTAAAACAATTTTTTAATTTATGTAGATATATTTTGAAAAAATATATCTACATATACTTTATCTAAAAATTAATAATTATAAAAATTTTCTACTTTGTTATAAAAGAAAATTTCCGTTTTTTAATTATTTTAAATTATATGAATTTGTTAAGTTTTATATCTATAGACATTTAATAACTTTTTCATTATAATGTAAATCACTTAAAATTTTATTAATTTGATTATTTATTATATCAGATTCACCTATACAAACAGTAGTTTCTCATTTGCTATACATGCAATATACATTCACAATTTATTTTTATTTTTAGGCTAGCCCAGTCAGCTTTCAGGGTGATTATGTCGAACTGGTAAGACTATTAATATTATTAAAATTAAAATATTTTGTTCATTTTTTAATATTATTAATTTCAAAATATTAAGGTCATATTAATAAATAATTTTAATTTATAATTGACTTAACCTTTTAAGGACGGGACTGGTCGATATTTCGACCACTCAAGTACCATAATATTTTTGAGTGATTTTGAGGATAATATTATATTAAAACACTCAAAAATATTATGATACTTGAGTGGTCGAAATATCGACCAGTCCCGTCCTTAAAAGGTTAATATCGATCAAATTCTATACTTTCCATATTAAATGAAATCAGTTCCCGTGATCTCGTTTACCTAATATCGCAAATAAATCTAATGAACAAAAATTTAATTCTCATAACGATTTATTAGTTACCTACATAAAGAACTAATTGAATCGTAAAATTATTTTAGAGCCATCAAAGAGGCTTTATTGATACCATCGGTGGTATCTTCAATGACTTTAAGGATGGCGTGAAAAATGTAGTTGGTATTTTCAAACACAGCTTTGAAGATGCTTTTAATGAAATCAAAGGAAAGTTCTCCCATTCTGTCGAGCTTGGTAAAGAAGAGTTACAACACTTGAAAGAAAAATACGAAGATATTAAACAAAAAGCTTCTGAAAAAGTAGAAAGCGTAAAGAAATATTATGAAGAACGCCTTCAAGAAGCTAAAAAACAAGGCAGTCAAAAATACCAAGAAGTAAAGAAAGAGGCTGCAGATGCTCTAAAGAAATTAGAGGAACAATATAAAGAAAAATTAGGAGAATTCAAGGGTGAAGTTGAAAACGCTCTTAAAGAAGCTCAAAAAAAGACTGAACAACAATCTAATCGTCAAAAAGTAAGTATATTACAATACAGATACATTTCTGTTTATTAATTTTTCAATAAGTAAATGAAAAATGATCTTATTTAAATATTGTGTCGAACTAGATCTTTTTGATTTTGTTAACTTTATACTTCAGATTTGATCATGAAAATCTTTGAATTTTATAAAATTTTTAATTGCATGCACTCGCACTAGCAATAGAATTTATATAATTTTTTTTTTTAAGAGAGGACTTGGAGATTTCATATCTGGTATCTTCAACGACTTCAAGGATGCCGTTAATAATGTAGTTGGAATTTTCAAACACAGTTTTGAAGATGCTTTCAATGAAGTCAAAGACAAGTTCTCCCATTCTGTTGAGCTAGGCAAGGAAGAACTTGCAGAATTAAAACAAAAGTACGAAGACCTTAAACAAAACGCTTCTAATGAAGTAGAAAGCGTAAAAAAATATTATGAAGAACGTCTCAAAGAAGCCAAAAAACAAGGCAGCCAAAAATACCAAGAAGTAAAGAAAGAAGCTGAAGATGCTCTAAAGAAAGTAGAGGAACAATACAAACAAAAATTGGAAGAATTCAAGGATGAAGTCGCAAATGCTCTTGAAGAAGCTCAAAAAAAGAATGAACAGCAATCAAACCGACAAAAAGTATGTATATTACAATATAGATATATTCTTATTAATTAACTTTTCAATTAGTAAATGACAAATAAAGTTACCCAATTTAAACATTGCGTCGAATAAGATCTTTTTGATTTTGTTTACCTCATGTTTCAGTCAAATTTGATTATAAAAATTTATTAATTTACTAAAATTTTCAATCTCCTATGCGTTCTCACTATAACAATAAAATTCATATTAATCTTTATTTTAACAGAGAGGACTTGGAGATTTCATATCTGGTATCTTCAACGACTTCAAGGATGCCGTTAAAAATGTAGTTGGAATTTTCAAACACAGTTTTGAAGATGCTTTCAATGAAGTTAAAGAAAAATTCTCCAGTTCTGTCGAGCTTGGTAAGGAACAACTTGCAGAATTGAAACAAAAGTACGAAGATCTCAAACAAAACGCTTCTAATGAAGTAGAAAGTGTAAAGAAATATTATGAAGAACGTCTCACAGAAGCCAAAAAACAAGGCAATCAAAAATACCAAGAAGTAAAGAAAGAAGCTGAAGATGCTCTAAAGAAAGTAGAGGAACAATACAAACAAAAATTGGAAGAATTCAAAGATGAAGTTGCAAACGCTCTCGAAGAAGCTCAAAACAAGGTTGAACAACATTCTAATCGTCAAAAAGTATGTATATTTTAATGTAGATACATTCCTATTTATTAAATTCTTAATAAGTAAATGATAAATGAAATCATCTAATTCAAAGATTGTGTCGAATCAGATCTTTTCGATCTGGTCTATCTGGTCCTCCATTTAAATTCGTTTCTAAAAATATTTGTATTTCATAGCATTTTCAATCACCTATGTACTTTCACAAGCAATCTAATTCATATTAATTTTTTTTTAACAGAGAGGACTTGGAGATTTCATATCTGGTATCTTCAACGACTTTAAGGATGCCGTTAAAAATGTAGTTGGTATTTTCAAACACAGCTTTGAAGATGCTTTTAATGAAATCAAAGGAAAATTCTCCCATTCTGTCGAGCTTGGCAAAGAAGAGTTACAACATTTGAAACAAAAGTACGAAGATATTAAACAAAAAGCTTCAGATGAAGTAGAAAGCGTAAAGAAGTACTATGAAGAACGTCTCCAAGAAGCTAAAAAACAAGGCAGTCAAAAATACCAAGAAGTAAAGAAAGAGGCTGCAGATGCTCTAAAGAAATTAGAGGAACAATATAAACAAAAATTGGAAGAATTCAAGGATGAAGTTGAAAACGCTCTTAAAAAAGCTCAAGAAAAGGCAGAACAGTCTAATCAACAACAGGTATATATTATTATTCAATAGATATTATTTTTCATTCCATTTTGAATAAGTAAATCATTTATTTTATAATAAAATTTAAGCATTATATTGACTCATATCCTTTTTTGATCTTTTCTGTTTTACTATTCTGTCAAATTTGATAAAAATTTGTAGCTTATGGTATTATTATCTAACCACATAAATTCGCAAACAATAAACATATATTTTAATTTCAACAGAGAGGACTTGGAGATTTCATATCTGGTGTCTTCAACGACTTCAAGGATGCAGTTAAAAATGTAGCTGGTATTTTCAAGCACAGCTTTGAAGATGCTTTTAATGAAATCAAAGGAAAGTTCTCTCATTCCGTTGAGCTTGGTAAGGAACAACTTGCAGCATTAAAACAAAAGTACGAAGATATTAAACAAAAAGCGACTGAGGAAATAACAAACGTAAAGAATTATTATGAAGAACGCCTTGAAGAGGCCAAAAAACAAGGCTATGAAAAATACCAAGAAATGAAGGTTGAGGCTGCTGAAGCTTTGAAGAAAGTAGAGGAAAAGGTTGCTCAAAAATTGGAAGAATTCAAGCAAGAAGCTGAAAATGCTCTAAAAGAAGCTCAAAAGAAATCTCAATAAATATTCATCATAATCTAAGCATATCCTTACGCTAATGTTTATAGTAAATAAATTTTCCTTAGAATGATTTTTAATAAATGAATTTTCAAAAGTAATTTTTATTTATTGCATCTTTGATTTTTCCTTAACCATTTTCAAAATTTTAATTTTTTTTTAATCAAAAAATTAAATTAAACAAATAATACTATTGACTTTATAGAAGTTAAACAAATTTTTTTGGTCGATATTTGTAATATCAAATAGTAAATCTTATGGAAATATTAATATATTATTACATAAAATTGATATTGAAATAGAAAAGCGGTTTAGAATTTTTAAATTGTTTTTGCAGAAAAAAATTTTTAAATAAGATGCACTGTTTATGTGGAGAATTAAAAAGGGTTGATTTTTTGAGTTTTCAATTTGAAAAAGAAAACTTTGTCTAAACTACGAACTAATTGATGTGAACTCCGTAGCATCTACTTCTATTATTTTTACGTATAAACAGTGATAAATAAATGACAAGAATTTGAGGTTTGGGTTTGTAGGATTTTAGGTTTATATCTAAATATACCTTTAGAAAATATATAAAAAATATTAATAATTTAAACAGTTTTTACAAATTTCAAAAATTTATTGTGCGTTCGTTTTATTTACTTGTCATGATTCCATTAAAAAATTTTACAATTGTAAATAAAAATTTATATTCTTTATTTTTATTTAACGTCACTACATTTATGCTATCACTGCGATGTTAATTAGTGACGAAAGTCGTCAGTGTGTTTGTGAACAAAGCACATGTAACGTACAGTGGTACTTGTATCGATCGGCTGAAACTGGGATTCGAACTCGGGACCCCGAGATTACGAATCCATCGCTCTACCGCGTGAGCCAATGAGACTTCATAAAAAGTTTGTACTTGTGAAATGAAATACACTATTTTCAAATATGTTATAATATTAAACATAATTTTTAAGTAAATCAATTTATTAACATATATTACGTTTTCTATATGACTTACAGAGAAACATCATTGAGAAACTTCGCTTTTATTATAGAAAAATATTTAAAATATGCCTATTCATTGCGATTTTCAATTTCATATCCGATATTGTTATAATGCTTTCTGTCTGAGAAAACTAAACTTTTTGTATTTCATATAATTATTAAAAAAGTTATTATAAAAAAAGAAAGCATTAAGCATTTTTATTACTAAGGATATATATTTAGCCTTTCAAATATCATCCCTAGTAGCACATTAACGTTCTTAAAACGTCGAAAAAGACCAATACGTATATATGACATTTGTGAAACGTTTCTAAAACGTCGAAAATGTTCGCCAACATTTTTTCGACGTTTTGTGCTACTAGAGATATGTCTAGATAGATTACAAGAAAGGTTGAGAAATTAAGAAAACACAGTGAACTGTTAATAAATAATAATGTACATTCAAATTATATGACTAAATAATTTTATTTTCTTCATTTTCCTAAAAATGCATTATAAACATATTTTAATTATTATGATTACAAAATATAATTACTGATTTTTTTAATGTATATAATTTTTACATATATTTTATATATTTTTATCAAAAATTTTTTTTTCACAAACTAAAATTTTTCCAATAATTTATTTTTCATAAGCTGCAATTTTTGAAAAAATTAAATAAAAAATAAATCATTTGCTTATGCACTTATTTTTTATATACATCAAATTATTTTATTAAGAAAATCTTTTCTTTTATTGTCATGGTTTGATAGATTTAATTATTAACTGCGTACTTTGGTTTGACTTATTGCTAAGCCAAGACTATGTAAAGTGTGCAAAGACGAACTTATAATAAATACATATGAAAATTAAATTAAGATTTCATTGTTTTTTCGTCTCATTTTCGTCTTTTGTGAGCGAGAGATGCTTATTAGAAACTTGCTAGATTAAACAGTCCGGCCTCATGATAAGGTGTGTCTTTCTTTGTATTATTATATCCTTATTTTTCTTAACTATTACAGGCTATTCTTACCTATCTTACATTATTCTTAACTGATTGTCGCCAGGTCATATCCCTGAATTTATATCTCTTATCTGTTCTTCCCCTCTTTCTTCGACGTTTTGTCATTACGAAAATTTCATACCGATCTCATCATCTGCGTTATTATACATAAATTATAATGTCAACGTTTATTTTACATAAGTCGCTGTTATCATGTATGATTGGTTATTATTACAATTCATTAAATTACAAAATTAATCAATTAATTTAAATATAAAACACATACTGAATAAAATTTCCATCGACAATAAATATACAAGCGCAGCTTGGTCTAAATGATTATAAATTCATTTATTAATATGTAATAAAATGATAGTTAGATGATATTAATTTGTCTCAGATCAAATTTCCAATACGTTTACCAAAAAACTAAACAAAACTGTAAAAAATTTCCAAAATGTTTTGAAAAATATATTTCTAAAAAATCCACCGCGAATAATTGATAAGGAAAAAATAAAATAACTGAACAAATAATAAAATCAATTAATTTAAAGACCTTCACAAAAAAAAACTAAAATTAAGATATCAAGGACGAATATAGAAAAAAAAACAATTATTCACAAAATTTAGAGAAAAAAATATTTTACTTATGAGATGATAGAAACAGGAAATGAATTGAATCAATTAATATCCACACAGCATGGAAGATTTGGAATATTTCCGGAATATTCCAAATCTTCCATGCTGTGTGGGTAGGGTGTGAAAACTGAAAACTTTACTGCAAAAAACTAAAAAATGTTTAAGAAGTTAAAGTAAAAAAGCTACTAAAGGTTCAAACACGGAAAGAAAATTAGTGGTACATCGAACTATACCAAATAGGTATTAAGGTATTAATATCGTGATACTCATTCTGCATACTTTTGTATTTATTCAGCACGTATTTTTCATAAGCGAAGTCATTACAATTTCTTGTATCGAATTAGCACTAATTTTATCTCCGTGAAATCGTTTGAAAAAATTAAGGAGTGAGACAGGAAGATAGCTGGAAAAGCTTAAAAAATAAAAAAATTATTTAGTCACGTGAAAAGAAATTAAAGAACTTGATATCTTGCAATTATACATCTATTTTTTTACTATTTTTTAATACCAACTTGTTTTGATATTGATTTTTATAATAATAATTTTGGTGTATTAAACTTGTTGGATTATATTAAGTTTTTAAATATATTCAACAAAAGTTCTTGAACTTACTAATTACCATTCAAAATATAAGCAAACATATCAAAACATGTATTTTTGCTTAATTTTAATTAATCAAAAATTTTAAAATACAATTAAATTTTGAAAAATCTGATAATTTTTACTCAAATCCGCGTATTTATTAGTAAGCTTAAGTGATTAGCGCAAAAATAATTGTTTGCTCAGATGTTGTTCTCTGTCTACATAAATCTGAGTTTAGTATAAATATCCATTGGATTACTAAGTTAAAGCACATTCGATTTGAGTCAGATCAAGATTCAGCATGTTCACTAAGCTTCTTATCTTCGCCCTTTTGGGCTCTACTCTTGTATTGGTAAGTAAAAAATATACTTGAACTTTCAAATTTAATTTATTGATTTGATATATTTCAATTTATTAAATATTTATGATACATTTTTTAGTCCTTCCGAAAATTATTTCAATTTTATAAATATTTTGAACGATATATTTTGGTTATTCCTTATGTGCATTAATATTTAATAAATTGATAATCTGGTTTACTTTATTTATAATTTTATATTCATTTTAATTTTTAGGCAAGCCCAATTACTGTCCCAGGTGATTATACAGATGAGGTGAGATTATTAATACTAATATTATTTTGTGCATGTGCATTTATAATTTTTTAAATTATATATTAATTTAAGGAGATCCAAAGAGGATTAGGAGATACCTTGGCTGGTTGGTTCAACGACGCCAAGGATGCATTTGAAAATATAGTTGACAAATTCAAGCACGGTTTTGAAGATGCATTTAATGAAGTTAAAGAACAATTCTCTAATGCTGTTGAACTCGGTAAAGAAAAGCTCAGCGAATTAAAAGAAAAATACGAAGATCTTAAAAAGAAGGCTGCTGATGCCGTAGCAAACGAAAAGAAGGTCTGGGAAGAACGTCTTGAAAAGGCCAAAAATCAAGGCACGAAAATCTATGAAGAGGTAAAGCAAAAGGCTGCTGAAGCTGTCAAGAAAGTTCAAGACCAATATAATGAGAAATTGGGAGAATGGAAGAAAGAAACTCAAGAAGCTTTCCATGAAGCTGAAAAAGAGGCTGAAGTACAAGTAAATATATTAACATATAAATAAATGTTTTTTTTCGCTTTTTAATGCGCAAATAATCAATCAAGTTAAAAAATTAGGACGTTAAATAGGATTAAATCCTATGTAAATTTTTCTATCCAATACCCTAGTTAAATTTGGATATAATATCTCTAATATTTTCCTTTTATAATTCACAAGTACTAAGAACATAAATAAATTTTTATTTTAACAGAGAGGACTTAAAGAAACCATCACTGGTTGGTGGAATGACGCCAAGGACACAGTAAAAGGTGTATTTGGAAAATTCAAAGAAACCTTTGAAGATGTTATCGACACAATCAAAGGAAAGGCTAATGATGCTGTCGAAATCGGTAAAGAAAAGCTTCAACAATTGAAAGAAGAATTCGAAGCACTAAAACAGAAAGCTACCGATGCATACGCCCAAGCAAAGAAGACCTGGGACGAACGTCTCGAAGAGGCCAAAAAGCAAGGAAGTGAAAAGTACCAAGAAGTGAAGGAAAAGGCTGCTGAAGCTCTTAAGAAAATTGAGGAACAATGGAATGAAAAATTGGAAGAATGGAAGAAACAATCCAAGGAAGTCGTCCGAAGAGCATAAAAAAAATAAAGATCCGCTGTAAATTTAAATTATATTTACATTGATGTTTATTTTAAATATAATTTTTTTTTAACTTGAAATAAATAAATATTTAAAAGTTAATTGTGTGTTGTATTTATTTATCTTTTTACAACCATCTTTTGCGGTTTTCCAAATTTTTATTCTTTTAAATTTTTTAAATTTATTTAAAATTAAATTCAATGAAAAATTTTAAAATATTTCTATGTTATTTCTCTTTTACTTCGACTAATAAAAAGTATAACATCGAGATATTTCAAAATATATTTGAATAAAGATAAGAAAACTAGAAAACTGCAATGTCGGTAACAATGTATAGATCTTAAATGCTATTTTACCTTAAAACTTTGTTATCAAAACAATATTCTCAATACTATTCTGTCGATATAATGAAGTAATATTTACTGTTTGGTATACACATTTAACTAAATATGTATTGAAAATTTTATAAATAATATATTACATGTATAGAATTTACCTATAAATTCATCTATTTTTTTTTTTTTTTTTTTTTTTTTTTTTTTTTATATCTACGGGCATTACTGCCCTTTTTAACACATAGAAATTCATTTTTTTTTTTAAAACAACATAATTTTTGACGTATTATTTAACGTGGTGTCAGCCCGACAAGAAAAATATTAAGGATGCCCTACAAAATTGTAAGGACCCCACAGGGCATCCTGACAGGGGCGCTACTTGGCTTGTAATGGGGCGCTTCTGAGGTCCCGATAGGGCAGCCTCATTGTCCTAAATATTCTATTATTACCCGTTCACTGCCCGATAATTGCCTGACTATTGATATTCAAAACCTTTTAAAGTAAAACATAACCTCTTCTGACATTCTCGCCAGTAAATTAAATTTTATTTTTCTTATAAGATACGAATTAGTTTGCAAAAGATAAATGTATTGATATTTTTATAAAATAATATGAATGAATCATTCTTCAACTTAATTTTATATAATATACATTTATTTTGTTCTACGAAAATTCAATGTTGATTGCTATTAAAACACACACACATACACCACACTAGTAAATAAGAACATGGCTGTATCTAAAGTTAAAATAATTATTCTTTTCGTGTTGAATATTATTTATATTGAAACTATTTTAGAGTTAAATTCACAAGAAAAATAGTTTTTTTTCACACCAAATAAACACGTGCATCAGATGAGGTTATGTTATCACTTCGAATTTTTTCAACATCGATTGTCAAAATAATTCTTCTTTTCGTGTTGAATATTATTTATATTGAAAATATTTTAGAGTTAAATTTAAAAGAAAAATAGTTTTTTTTCACACCAAATAAACACATGCATCAGATGAGGTTATGTTATCACTTCGAATTTTTTCAACATCGATTGTCAGGCAACTGTCAGGTGATAAACGGGTAACAATAGGGCACATCTGAAAATGGGTCTGCCCTATCGGGACCTTAAAATCGCCCCATTACACGCCATCTAGGAACCCTTTAGGGCACCCTACAGGGACCTTATAATAATCTTAGGGTACCTTATAGGGACCTCATTTTCACCCGAAATTCGTTTCTAGTCGGGAGCCCACGGCAGAGACAGCGAAAAAGCGACCAGACGGGGAATCGATCCCGCGCCAACGGGAATACGAGTCACGCGCCTTAGCCACTACTCCACTGAACTCTACATTTATATTTCTTCATTTTTATTATCACTGGAAAAGAAATTTGATTGAACTGAATAAATATTTATTATAGTAGTTGAAAGTAAAGATTTATTTTAATCAAACATAGATTAATTTAATTCGATTTCAATTTTTAAAAATAAAGAAATGTATTTTTTCAAATACATATTTTCTTGCAAAAATGAATTCATGATCGAAACTAATATTTTACATATAATCATTTTCATAAATATTTATTAAAGTGCTCAAGTCCCGAGCTCTAGTTTTATTTTATATTTTTGCAAAAGAAAATTATTTATTTTGACTAATAACTTGAATATTGTTTTTTAAATTAATTAACGTCGCTGAATATATGCAAACATTGTCATGCTAATTAGCGACGGAGATTCCTCAGCGTGTTTGTGAGCAAAGCACATGTAATTTACAGTGGTGCTTGTATCAATCGGCCGCTGAGACCGGGATTTGAACTTGGATCCCCGAGATTACGAGTCCATTGCTCTGCCGATTGAGCCACTGAGATCTGGATATTATCTTGAATGTTTGGTATATCTCTGTTGTGATTTTCTAAATATAGTTTTATTGTTGAATTTGAATCACTATAATCCAAATGGATAATTATATATAATATAGATTTATTATTATTTAAATTTCACATAATGAAACAGTTTAACTATGAAAATTTTTACCAAGTATGGATTACATAAAAAAATAGTATAAATTAATTGCATGTTTTTTATTTACAGAAATAAAACTATACATTGTTGTTAAATACTGATTTTACGGTTTTGTTTTTTTTCAATGATATCCAACAATATTTTGTATATTACTATGAAAACGAAAAAATTGAAGTTATACAATTTTAAGTTTTTATCTATAAAAGGGGCTATCGTCAGTTACTCTTATATTCGTAATAAATTTAAATGGCATCGATATTAAAAAGTATAAATGATTTAATTATTTAACGTAATTTTTATTAGTTTCAAATAATTGTTTCATTTATAATCATGGAATTTACAATAAATTTAATAATACACTTTAAAAAACCGTTATTTGTAATTAAAGCAATGCACCTATATATAAATTCAAATATATGAAATTTGGTGTCCTCACATGGGCCTCACTATTGATGTTATATTGATTTCACTCGAATGTAGCCTCAGTGTACCAGAAATAATGAAATTTCACAAAAATAGCGAATCAGAATTTTAATCAAATATTGAAATCCTAAAAGAAATAAAGTTGTAATTAAATATTTGACTCCAGTATTTTTACAAAATTCAAAATTAATTAATTTAAAGAAGACTAGAAACTACTAGAATGAAAAAAAGCTGTTGGGACCGTAAATCTGTAAAAAATTATTAAAATTAAAAATTAACTTAATGTCATCTTCAAAACGTTTAATTAACTATAAAGTTGAATTTCTCGAGGAAAATCATAACGATTCTATAATTTCAGATATTGACAGTGGTGGATTGCACAATACATATGGTGTATTTAAAGCTGTCACACATAAATTAGATTCGAAATTTTGAACGTTTACATAACTTGATAAATATTTTTCCATCGAAATTTTTTCCTGTAAGATGTTCTGAAAAATATTTTTGTAAAAGAAAATAAAAGAATTCTTTGAATTAAGAATACAATAAATTTTCAAATTATTTGAAATATAAAAAATAAATTCACAATATCAATATTATGTTATTCTTGCGGAGTATTCAGTCTGATACTTCAATCACAATATTTTATAATAAAAACAATAATATATGCGGCAAAACAAATTTTTATAAAAAAAAACACTTTTTTTAAACAAATTGAAAAAAAAAGAATTTTTTAGAAATGTCTGAACTATTTCTTGCAGAAATCCTAGAACTATTGAAAATATCTGTACTACCGAACGGTGATTAGATAATTTTTTTCAATTTTATTTAATGTGCTGTATTTATGCTATCATTATGATGCTGATTAGCGACGAAGGTTTTCAACGTGTTTGTGAACAAAGCACGTGTAATATACAGTGGTGCTTATATCACTTGGCCGAAACCAGAATTCGAATTCGGGATCTCGGGTTGCGAGTTCATCGCTTTACCGCGTGAGATACTAAAGATCTTACACTTAATAATCATTTATATATGTTTTAAGTTAAGAAAGAAAGATATTATTGAAAGAATTATGAGACGGATAAGAATATTCCTTAACTTAATTAATCATATTATACAAATATATAGATGTTTGATCAGATCATTTGCGAATTAAAGATACAGGAGGTAAATTTTTCCATCTGCTAAATTTTATTGAAATATTCTTTGTCTTATCTCATGATAATATTGCTCTTGAAACAGATATTTAAGTTTATGTTATTAAAAATCATAATGAAGAAAGTTAGGATGGTATACAATGGAATGTTTTGGAGATATTAAATAACAACGCTAAACCTACGAAGGTTTATAGAAATGAAAATGACCAAGAAAACAATGATAGGGCTACAAGAGTTTATCGAATTTAACAAAAAATTTATATATGAATGATGTGAATGTAGATATTTAATAGATAAAGTCTTGAAGTCAAATATAAAAAACCAATAGTATTACATGCAAATTTTTAATGATAAAAATTTTACAACATAGTCACTTGACCCGTCCACGGTACCTTTGGTGCTAATATTAGTGAAGACATAATATAAGTCGCTCAAATCGCTCCTAATATTTTTATAAAAGATTAAAAATATAAAGAAAATTTACATGTCTAAAAAAAAGGTGATATATATAAGTTACAAAAATTTTCAAAAAAAAAATTATATTGAAATTGAAAGTTAGAAAAGAAAGATTCTTAAAATAAGCTACTAAATCCGTACCTTAAGTTGAAAAAGAAATCAAATGATTACCAAAGCTGTAAAAAAATCTGTAACATATTAAAATTGAATTAGATCGTAAAACAGTATTACTGTTTTTTTTTATAAATTATATATGGATATATATATATATATATATATATATATATATATATATATATATATATATATATATATATATATATATTTTCTTCGTTACGTATTGATATATACCTTTTCTCTTGAAAATTGAAATTTAAACCTTAAAAATACCTGGAAAACGCCTTAAATTTATAATGATAGAGAGAAAGCAGACAGCTTGATGAACAATGAATAATGTACAGTGAAAAAATTATTGCGCGGTCTCTCTACTTTCGAAGTTTACGAGAAATGCCGATTTGCGGTGATAGTAGCTCTGCTTTCAATACGAGTAGTTGCTCCTTGGAACTGCGTAGTTTCAGGACCGAGACTCAAATGCTATAATGCTCGTCTTGTAAAAGTGTAATGTGCTGAGTAATGGAACGCCGTTGTCGCGTTGATTTGAGTCAATACACGCGCCGAAATTTTTTCCTTGTACACGTGTTATTTAATTTTATTTAATTTTTTTTGTTTAATTTATTTATTGGGTCAATGTCTGATTGATTTCAGATTAAATTTTAACGTATTTATGAAAAAAATGTGATTAGACTGCAAGAATTTACGAAATGTTTTTATTGGTTTGTTAAAAAAACAATGATTGTAACATATTTTTCATGGTTAAGCCAATAAGGAAAAAATTAATTTACTGAATAAACAATAAAAAAACCTTCATAAAAATTTATAAATAAACATTTGAAAATATTAGAAATTTTTATAAAAAATTAAAAAAAACTTTTGTGAATGGAAAAATGTGTGAGATGATTTCAAGTATGATTTGACAGTGAATAATGATGTCGATGGATGAATTGTGATTCACAAAATTTATTGTAACATCAAATAAAAATTTTTCTCGCACTCAGAGCGCAAAATACTATTTTGACCAGCTGTTGTGAGGGAGCAAAATACCTCTTTGCCTCCCTAGGGAGAAAAATGAATTCGAGCTTATAAAAGACTCGAGAATCTAACCCGATATCTTTATACGCTACCCAGTATGTGTAACTCGATACTGTAACCCGTTATCTTTATAGCCAGTCAAATATTTTACTTTGGATTGTGAATTCTGCGAATTGCAAAATTCTCCGAATTGCAAGGGGTAGAAAAATTTCTTGGAAAAATTCGAATAAATTAATAACTGTTTTCAAACTATTTAGTATTTTTTTAGTATCATTAATTTAATAGTTATATTGCTCATCACATCAGCCAAGTGCTCAACCCCAAATCATAAATTCTTAGAAGTTAAGGGTGGACAAATTCCACGAAAAAGTTTATAGCTGCTTTCAATTCGTTCGTTCAGTGTCAGACGTACCTTGCTCGTCGCATTAAAGAAATTCTTTCATTTCACGTTTTGTGTATGTTTTAAATATATGTGAATATTAAAAAAATGAATAACGAATCAGAATCTGATAGTAAAAGTGGAGTGCCCACAGAAATACTTGAACAAGCAAAGATAATTACTTTAAATTTGCTACCGTAAAAGTCTAAAATGAAATATACAGCTACGTATAACGAGTTATTTTGAAGAGTTGTCAAAACATGTATGAAATTAAAAATAATATTTTTAGCGCTCTTCGTGTGAGAAAATAGTATGTGCAACGCGGGAGCATATAGGTGTTTGTCGACTCGTGCGATTTGTCGCTTTCGCTACGCTCAAGCGCCAAACTCGCACTCGTCGGCAAACACCTATTTTGCTCCCTTGTTGCACAATGTACTATTTATCTTAATGGGTCTGGTAATTTTTATTTTATTTATATATGACACATGAAAAAATTTGTGAAAGGTGGAATTTTTCGGTAATATTTCTAAAATATAATGCGCAAAAAATTAAATATTGTTTTGTTCTCTGAAAAACAAAAAAAAAAATAGAGGAAATTAGAAAAAAACTAAATAAGTTGCAGAAGAAACTAAAAAGATGTTTGCTCAATCTATGAAGAGTG
Source organism: Anastatus disparis (assembly GCA_017163975.1). Lineage (NCBI taxonomy): Eukaryota > Metazoa > Arthropoda > Insecta > Hymenoptera > Eupelmidae > Anastatus > Anastatus disparis. The sequence continues at coordinate 392,499 of JAFFSR010000222.1, forward strand.
TAAGAAAGAAAGAAGTTAAGGAAACTGAAAATAAAACTAAGAAAATTTTTTAACTATTTAATAAAATTACGGAAGTTTATGGTAGCTTCCGATTGCATTTATTTAATATTTTTAATTTGATTTTTAATGTTTAAAATTTGTTTGTTGCACTATATCGAACATTATTGCTATTTTTTTATTTTATGTGGAATTAATTAAGTTAATCTAAAATCTATTAAATATTATGAAATAGTCATGTAATTACAAAAATTAATACCGAATTAATTAATTAAATGAATCAGCAAACAATCGAAAAGCTGTTAATGCATGATGATTACTCAATTTCAGTCAATGAAAAACTATAAACAATATTTGAATAAGTGATAAGTTTTACTCGAATTCGGGTATTAAACGACAAAAATAAATGTTTACATAAATGTTACTTTATATCTAAGTAAATCTTAATTTCATATAAATATGCGATTGAAATCCAAGCAGAAGCACATTTGATTTGAGTCCAGTCGAATTGCAAGATGTTCACCAAGCTTCTGATCTTTGCCCTTTTGGGCGCAACCTTTGTATCGGTAAGTAAAAATGTATTTTATTTTTTAAGTTAAATACATTAAATAATAATAAATTTAATTTTATTACAGTTATATTAATTTCTTACACACGTAATTGTTTAATAATTTTCCATGAACTTTAATTGCAAATTTCGTATTTAAATAAAATATTAAATTATTAATTATTTAAATTTATTAAATATTTATTACAAAATTCTGATTTATTATGAATATTATTTCAGTTTTATAAAAAATTTTAAATAATATAATGGCTATATTTTGTATATATGAATATTTTGTAACTTGTTAATTTAATATACTATTTTATAATTCTTTATTTATTTTTAGGCTAGCCCAATCAGCTCCGAGGCCGATCAATATGAATTGGTAAGATTATTCATACTACTAACATTTTAATGTAATTAAAATTTTATCGATTTATTTAATTCAGTTTTTTTCAATTTTCACTGCCATCTTTTCGTCTTTCAATATCGTAATTTTCAAATTAATTAATGTGATTTTCTTGTAAATAATTTTTGTTATGCTCAATTTTAGATTGGTTTTTAAAGTTATATAATTATAATATTAGACAAAAATAAGAATTATGTGAACCATTTCATATCTAAACTCAATTCAATTATAAAAATCTCTGCATTTTTGTAATATTTAAAAATTAATGTATCTTCATTAATAATAAATTGCATATAAATTTCAGAGCGTGCAGAGAGGATTCATTGATGACTGGATAGACACCGTTAAAGGTTGGTGGGAAGACTTCAAACATCTTTTCAAAGATGTACTTAAGAAATTCAAAGACACCTTCGAAGATGTTTTCGATGAAATTAAAGGAAGATTCACCGAAGGCGTTGAAATTGCTAAAGAAAAGCTCGAAGAGTTGAGAAATAAGTATGAAGAAATCAAACAGAAAGCTACTGAAGCCTTGAAGCAGGAACAGAAGGTCTGGGAAGAACGTCTTAAGGAAGCTAAAAAACAAGGTAGAGCAAAATACGAAGAAGTGAAGAAACAAGCTCAAGAGGCTATCAGGAATTTCGAGGAACAATGGAATCAAAAACTAGAACAATGGAAGAAACAAGTTGAAGAAGCTCTTCATGAGGCTCAAGCAAAATCTGAAGACTACAAAAAAGGCATTGCTGGCTGGTGGGACTCCATCAAGGAACAGATTAAAAATGTAATTGAAAAATTGAGAGAATCCTTTGATGAAGTTTTCAAGAGAATCAAGGACAGAATTCACGGTGCAGTTGAGATTAGCAAAGAAAAACTCGCAGAATTAAGAGAAAAATACGAAGAAATTAGAGAGAAAGCTATTGATGCTTTAGCAAAGGAAAGGCAAATTTGGGAAGAACGTCTCGAAGAAGCCAAAAGACAAGGCATTGAAAAATACCGTGAAGTGAAAGAAAAGGCTGCTGAAGCTATTAAGAACATTGTACAGAAATGGGATGAGATTCTAAAACAATGGGAAAGAGAAGCTGAAAAATCTATTCAACAAGCTACTAACAACGTTGAATAATTCAACTAACAAGTATAGATTATCATTCGTTCAAACGAACAATTAAGCTATGCGTAGTTAAGACATTGAGTAGGATCAAATCTTCTACCCAATATTTTAATCAAATTTAATTATAAATATCTCTCTTAAAGAAGCTTTAAAGAAACTAAAAAACAAGGCGGAGAAAAATATAAACAAATAAAGGGAATAACTGCTGAAGCTTTTAAGAATTTAAAGGAAAAATGGATTACAAAATTCGAAGAATGGAAGAAACAAACTGAAGAAGCTTTCTATCAAGCTTAAAAAAATTGAAGAAAAATCAAATGTAAACCAAGTATATTTCTACGCTTTGTAAATTTACTCTTTAATTATCATTATTTAATAAAATAATTTATAGAAAGCAATTTTAATTTTGTTTATATTGTATTTTTTATTTTTTAAAACCTTTCAAAAATTGATTTAATTAAAAAAAAATAGTCTCAACTTTATAAAACATCCAATACATTATTTGTCGATATGTACAATGATAATTAGTAAACATTATTATAATATTAATATATCTATAGAAAGTACAATATTGTAGTACTTATTTTGAATTTTGAATTAATTTTGATTGCAACGTTTGCATATTTTACAACATACATAAGGGAATTCTGAATTATGCGTCGAGTCTCGCATCACGGTCACTTTATAATACATGGGTATTCTCGCAATGCTCAAAAAAGATAATTAAAAACAAATTACTAATAAAATACAAATAAAGAATATGAAATTCTAAAGTACATAATTATTTAATTAAGAATTAAAACACAAAAATGAAAATAGTTTATTTAATTTATGTTACTAAGTAACGAAATAAATGATGCTAAATTAAATATATACAGTAACGTGCAAAATTTTATCAAAGACTATTATAAACCGTATTAACTTTATTTTATTACTTGCAGAATACAAGTAAAAATAAAATAATAACTTTTTATAAAAAATGTTATTAATGATTTTTTATTTATTCATAATTACTTTGAAAAGTTCAAAATGTTTTCAAATTTCTCAAAAGTTTTAGAATTACTTGTATTTTTTTAATGATGATCAATTAAATATTTTACGAGAATCGGAAAAATTTCAGAAATCCTAAAATGTACTGTATATGATTTGTTTGATGTTATATTTTTTAACAAAGTCATAAGCAATTGTGAGATAGGACTTATAAAAAATAAAATTTGATTAATAGTCATACTGCATGGAAAAAAGATCTATAGAAAAAATTACCGTACTATATTATTATATATGCAGCAACTGTAAATGTAGAACTTTTATAATAAACTTAAAGTTAAAAATGGAAAATAGTAATTGTTCTGAAAGTATTTGTATTTTTTTTCATTGAAATATTCTATGTCCATGCAATATTTACAATTAAATTTCAGAAACAGAAAGTTATATTCTACGATGATTTATATATTTGTACAAATGTAGGCAAACTATTTCCCAATAAGAGTATGTACGAGAAACAGTTTATTTACATTCATCGATCAACGTTTTTTCTTATTTGATGTACAGTGATTGAACATTGGTTTAAAATGATTTGATACGTTGATTAAATATTCGCGTAAAACTATCTAGAAAATGTAAATTTATGTAATAAAGGACATTCATATCGCAAAAATGATTGTAAATAATATACTTTAGTTATCTATAGTGTACAGTATGACTAATAATAAAATATTATTTTTGGTAATATTTTCGTATTTAAATATGCTTTTTAAAATTTTTCTAATATAAATGAGTAAGATAAGACAAATGTCCATCGTTAATAATTTTTTTTTATTTAAATCCATAGAAACATGTTTTAATGTAGAGATAAGAATATTTCTCAAGGTTTTGTTAAAAAAAATTTTTTTGATTATTTAAAAAAATTTCCAGGAAAATCATAGAAGTTTCCAACCGCAAATATATTTTTTTCAGTTTAATTTGTAATAATGACTACATTTATTTATAACACTTATTAAATTATATTATAGTGCTTTCTCATAAGAAAATCATTGTATATATGGCAATTTTTATTATCTATTTATTTGCTGATTTATTTGTATATATTTAGACTCTGTGAACTAAAGAAATGATTTGCAAAAAATGTCCGTATGGATGTGTATACGTATTTATTTAGTAAGCAATCCGATTGATTCTCTGTACATTTTGTACTTGAATTGTTTGTTTAGAATTGTTTTTATGGTATTTTAAAAAATAAAGTATAGTTTTTATTTTTTTTTTAATTCAATTCAATGAACTCTTTGGAAAGAATACTACCAAAGCAAGCGATAGTATTTTTAAATTAGATTAAACTCAATATTCTAATTTCAATCTTTAAACTTTTCAGTTAAATATTGAACTAAAAGGAAAAGTCCAAAGTCCATTGAATTAAATAAACAGGCAGCTGCTAATAATACAGAATTTATTAATTAATATTCAATAAATAAACAAACACTTTGAGAACAATCGGAACATATGCGATTGCTTAATTCCAGTCAATGAAAAACTACAGATATTACAATATTTAAGTAAGTGATAAGTTCCACATGAATTTACGTATTTAAAATGAAAAATAATTGCAGAAACAATAGATATTTCCTATGACATGAAATTCATTATTTATTAATCAATAAATTAGTAAACACTCCAAAAACAATCAAAACATGTGCTATTGATTAATTTTAGTCAGTCAAAAACTATAGACACATTACAATATTTAAGTAAGCAATAAGTTTTACATAAATTGATGAGAAAAAATATTTGATGCCAAAAATCATTGATATTTTCTTAAATTTAAATAAATCTGAATTTAATATAAATATGCGATAAAAACTAACATATTGAGTGCATTAAGTTTTATCCTCGAATTTTCTTCCAACTTCAGAATATATTATTCATGTTATAATAGTAAAAAAGCCATATTAGCAAATGTATCTTTATTTTCAAAAAAATTAAATTAATCTTAATTTTATTATTAAATTAAAATGAAAAAAAGTATTCCATTTTTTATTGTCGGTTTCACTTTTCGAACTGATGAAGTGACTGCAATTAATTACATTATTTCCAGTAATGACTTACTTATTCAAAGCCACTTAAATATTTATGCAAGTATTTGATACTAAAAACTATTGTTAAAAAAAATTGCCCATAAACTATGAATTTATACGTGTCATTTTATTTAACAATAACTCTAAATTTGTTAGATATTTAACAAAATGATAGGTAAATGAGATTAAAATCAATACGGAAAAAGTGATGTAATTAAATAATGACAATATAATGATTTCCAGAAAAAAACTGGAATGTTGTTAAAAATTAGAAAAAGATCTGAGAGTCATTTGATGAAGTTAAAAAATAATATTAATCTTACCAATGAGGCAAAAAGATAGAGATTCCCATCAATTGGAAGAATGAAATAGGTACAAGTTCTAAAAAAAAGAAATAAAGTCTGAAAAAATTAATAGAAATTCTAAAAAGCTATTGTATAAAATCTAGAGCTAGACATATGAAGTCTATTGTGCTGAATAAAATTAAATAATATTTAATTTTAAGTTTTTTAGAGGCCTGTTGATCGTTTCGAATAACGCGAAAATGAGTGATAGATTTTATCACATATCTATACTGTTCATTTTTTGTATTCCAGACCAACGAACAGGAAATTTATTTTTCTTTGCTGCGTATTTGCAATGTAATTTGATGCATCTTTACTCTGGATTAAATAATTAAAATGAATATCTTCGCTGTTAAGACTAACATAGAATTAATTGGAAAATTTTTAATTATTCTAATGAAATAGACAATTTTTCAAAACCAAACCAAACTCGGTAATTGTTATTCGATACGTTAGCAAACATTTTAAAGGCGATAAAAGTGTTTATGGCTTTTTAATTTAAAAAATTATTCAACAATGAAACCAAAACTAGATATACCCCAAAAGTAGTACGTGATCTTTAATTTTTCTGGAAATCTTCTTTTTAGAAATTTTCCCTGTTTTTACTTAACGTTTTCGAGAATTCATCGTTTGCACAGGTGTTCTTTTGTGTCTAAGCATATATGATTTTGGTATAAATATGTGATTAAAATAATGTTGAAGCACATTTGATTTCGATCAGATCGAACCTCAACATGTTCACTAAGCTTCTTATCTTTGCCCTTTTGGGTACTACTTTTGTATCCGTAAGTAAAAAGTTTCTTTAATTATTATTGACGTATTTCAGTTTTATTTGCAATTTAAATAATTTTTTTTACTATACCTTCCATGTATAAATATGTATTAATACAATTATCTAATTAACTTTTTAAAAATTTTTTATTAATTTTCATTTTTTAGGCCAGCCCAGTCAGCTTCGATGAGGACTATTATTACGAATTGGTAAGGATATTAATTTTATAATATTTTCTAATATAGTTAAAATTCTATCAATTTATCCAATTCAATATTCAGTATTTGTGTGACAACTTTTCTTTTCATCTTTTAATATCTTTAAATCATTTTCAAATTGATTTATAAGATTATGATTTGGACATTTGATAGAAACAAGTTTATGTAATATCTTAAACTTTGTATCTTCAGAATATTTTATTCCATATATACATCCACAACTAATTAAATCGTGCATTTATTTTAGAGCGTCCAAAGAGGATGGGGAGATACCATTAAGGGTTGGTGGGAAGACTACAAAGAGGCAGTTTCAACTGTATTCGGATTCTTCAAAGAGTCTTTTGAAGATGTTTACGCTGGAATCAAAAATCAAGTTTCTGATGCTGTAGAAATCAGTAAAGAAAAGTTTGAAGAATTCAAACAACAATACAAAAATATTAAACAAAAAGCCGCTGATGCCTTAGCAAAGGAAAAGCAGATCTGGGACAAAGCTCTTGAATCAGCCAAAAAACAAAACAAGGAAACATACGAAGAAGTTAAACAAAAGGCAAGTGATGCTATCAAGAAGGTAAAGGATACATGGACAAATATTGTCGATGGATTGAAGCAAAAGGTTGGAGATACTATCAATGAAGCTAAGAAAAAATCTGAAGAAGCCAAAGTACGTATTTTTTTAAAATCGATTTTCAGTAGATAATGATTAGTTAAATTATAAATTGAAGCACTGGATAGAATCATATTCTGTGTTATTTATTGTGTCCAATATTTCAATTTAATATAGTTATAATATCTCCGTATGTTCTAATATAATTTTTTAACTAATACATATTGACAAATGATAGGAGGCACTCAAAGGTCTTGTTGACAAAGTAAAAGAATCCTTCGAAAAATTCAAACAATCCTTCGAAGATGTATTCGAACAAATCAAGGGAAAGATCAATGATGCTGTCGAACTTAGCAAAGAAAAGCTCCAAGAGTTGAAAGAAAAATACGAAGACATTAAACAACAAGCAACTGAAGCTCTTGCCAACGCAAAGGAGACCTGGGAACAACGTCTCGAAGAGGCCAGAAAACAAGGCAAAGAAAAATACGAAGAAGTTAAGAAACAGGCTGCTGAAGCTCTAGAGAAATTAAAGGAACAGTTCAACGAAAAATTGGAAGAATGGAAGAAAGAAGCTGAAAAAGCTGTTGAAGAAGCTAAAGAAAAAGCTGGACAAGTAACTAATCCAAAACAGGTATGTATATTGTACTACTGATGCACTCTTATTAATTTGCTTTTCAATACTTAAATGATTAACTAAATCATATAATTGAAACATTGAATCAAATCAGATCCTTTTAATTTTTTACACTTCATGCTTAGTTAAATTTGATCATGAAATTCTTTGTATTTCATAGCATTGTCAATCACACATTCACAAAGAATAAAAATATAAATTTTAATTTTCAGTGAGAAAAAGGAAGAAATGAAACAAGAAGCATCTCAAATGTTCATCTCTGATGCTCTCAAAAAAATGGAAGAAGAATGAAAGAAACAATATGAGAAAGCTGTTAAGGCAGTTTAAAAAATATTAATCAGAATCCGCTGTATATTGATCATATTTTTACACTAACATTTATCATAAATGTACATTTTTTAATTTAATGAATAATAAATGAATTTTTCAAAGTTAATTTTATCTGTGTCCCATGTTGAATTTCTTTAATTTCCTGTAAACCTCTTTAAAAAATCAAATTTTCAAGATAAAAAAGTTTTGTTGATAAAAAAATAATATCTAGTTTATAAAAAATCATCCAATTCATTTTTTTATCAATATATTTAATAAAATGTTATGAGTATTATAATAATATTAATAAATTGAATAGATAAGAGAATATGACTAGGTGTTTATTTTAAATTTTAAATGATTTTATAGAAGTTATATTAGACTATAGATTGCCTTTAAAGAAAAACAGTACTATTTAAATAAATGTGTTGAAAATTAATATTATCTTTTATAAATTTATTAACATATTTTTAAACAATAATATCTTTATCATTTACATTTTATCTTTATTTAGTTTAGCATTATACGTACCGAAAAATTGTTTTCAGTATTTTAAATAATCAAATTACGTTTTTCAGATAAGAAGTATCGAAATTATTATCACAAGTCACATTCAATTACTTTATACTAAGAATCATTCACTCGAATAAATGTCTTCATCGTTTGCTTTAATGTCATAAATTTTCTAAATATAGTTTTTATACAAAAAATTATGAATTATCATAAGCTATGAAAGTACTGAATCAATAAAACATTAAAATTTGAATAGAAAGATGTAGCTATTATCTTTCTTTAACCATAACTAAAATCAAGTTAATGCAATAGTTTTCGAAACATTAAGCACTGTAATTTTGATAATAAATCTTCTGACACTTAAACAACTTAAATATTCAATAATAAATGCTATCTAAATAACGAAACGTGATATTAAATCCCGTTACTTCAAGTCAACTTTCTCTCCTCTAAAATAGTTTTAAACATTCTTCTTCAAATAATCGATATAATTCTGTACCTTTGGATTATCCCCCGTAACACGTTTACTGACATTCGAATTATTGGTATTTTGAAGTTGGTCTGCTAGAAATTCAAATGCCGACGTTTCCCTCACCCCCCTCCCCCAACTTCCTTGAGAACGATAGATATTCAAACGTATCGAGTTTACTCTCTGACTGTATCTGCCAGCTTGAATTTTGACGCGGAATATCATTGGCGCGCGTCAAATATTTCTTTTTTTAATAAGATAATCTTGTCTGCAGTGATAGAAAGAGACTTTTGGAAACGCTATTATTTACGTGAAGATACTTAAGTGACATTGGTTTAGCAATGTAATTACATTGAAAACATTTTGCTAAGTTAAGAAAGTTTGGAAATGTTTGATATTTTGATGGATAACAGTCAAAATGTTCTGCGTTCAAATTGATATTTCATTACATGACCATCACTTGTATGGTTTATTCATTAAACAGTGTACACAAAAGGTGTAAACGTACGATCTAGGGTATTTTTGTTGATAAGCATCTAATATCGCATTCTCCAAAAATACCGACTAATTGCAAAGATGAATTTTTTAGAGCTTTATCCCAATGGATTTATCGATTAATTTTTTCTGCTACCCTAGTCGGTTGCAAAAAAAAGTGGGCAGAATCAGAAAAAGTTTGATAAAAAAGCTTATATAAACAAATGAAAGCGTGGTTAGAATATTCTAGAGTCATAAATAGTAATAATGGAAATCACCGAATAATTTAAAGGTATATGTATCGATACATTTGCAAACATTAAAAAGGCATGAATATTTAAATTTTGATAATTTTGGATCCATAATCATATAATAATCTAATAAAACATAAATCGATGTTGTGTAAGTCTGTATTTAGAATTTATGAATTAATAATTTTGTTGTCTAGACAATTTTGCAATAATTTGTACTTCATTAATTTTTCAAATATCATTTATTTGAGATATTACTCAATAATCACATATTCGATTTTAAAATTCCATAGTTTACTCGAAAATTTTATCCTCCAATGCTATTCAGCTTGAAAATAATATTTAATTTTATCAAATCATTAAATACTTCTACGACGTTAAACAAGCTTATCTTTGTGCAAACTTAACAATGCTATAATTGTAAACAAATGTTCCGTTACAATACAACATGAAACTAAAAAAAAATTCATAACTTGAAAAAAAAGGAGAAATAATAAAACCATACGAAAAGAAAAAATTTAACACTAGCCTCCCACGAGCAGCAACAACAACAGCAACAGCAAACAACAACAATAAAAGGCGATGCCTTTTCTTAAGCGGTCAAGTGCGCGGGCTTTTGCGCTCACGCGCGTGAAACGGTGTCGATCAACTAGTGAGATAAGACTATACCATAAAGCAAAAGGTGGAGAGGAGAGAAGGCACATCGTGAGTACATTATATACGTGTACATATATATAGTACAAGGAAAATCCCAAGAAGGGAGAAAGGCACGTCGGTACCCTAAGGCTATGGCGGGCGCCACGACTCTTATATAGTATAAGCACGACGAGCAAAGGTCCTTGATAACAAAGAGGATGTCTTGCCAAGGTGAAGGGAGAAGACGAGCTTGTATATGAATTTGTTGTTTCTTATTTTTCATTTTCCATCTTTTCTTTTTTTTCTTTTCTCTTCTTTTTGATGGGAAAATAGAAGTGGAGCTATCTTCTTTTTTTTTCAAGAGTTAAGACTTTGATTTTATAGATAATTAGTAGTTTAGATAATGTGAAATGTTTTATTAGGCATTTTCATAATAAATTATTGTTATTTCTTACGATAAATCTTAGTATAATGTAGTTCGTGATTTAAAATGATAGTATTGTTGATAAAATTTAAATGTGAATTAAAAGTGAAACTTAAGCTATTAATTATTCGTTTGACTAAGAGATATAAAATGATAAAATTGATATTGAAATATTGATTAGATAAATTAAGTTTCGAATAATTTATTCAATTATGAATTCAGTTGTGTATACAAAATTTACTCCTAAAATATAAAAATTTTTTATGATCTATCAAATAAAATTTATTTTAGTAGATTAAGAACAATTAATCCTTGAGTCAAAGACTGACATTATTTGTTTTTACATTTTGAAACATGTTTCATTTTTTTTTAATGTAAATTAATAATTGCTCTATTTTTTCACTTTTATGAAATAGAAATAAAAGCCAAAAGTAATCGACATATTTTTTTTCTTCAATCTTTATATTCCTTCAACAATTATCTTTTCATTCTATAATTCATTAAAATTAACCAACTTATAATTAATAGGATCGTTGATACACTTTTCTCTTAATAATAAATAATAATAGTCTTGCAAACATTTTAATTCATCTGACATTACCTCCTTAAGGCAGAATCATCATCTTTTTTTTATTTAAAATAAAAGCTCGAAATATTTTCACTGTCTCGACGCGTGTATTATATGGAATAGGCTGCCCCAACCTTCGTACGTATAAAAAGAGCGATTTCTCATTTTAACAGCGATAAAAGCCAAGGCGCGTGATAGCCGATTATAGGCTAATTTTCATTTTTTAATGATCGCGTATAAGTAGACTTATGATAGCATATATATCTTTATTCGCTTTAATTTATATAGAGAGAAAAAGCGAAGAGCAAGAATTTTCCAAATTCCATGTATGAAAAAGTAGAGGAAAAAACATCACTGGCGCCAAAGACTTGCCTTGCTTTATTTTCTTTTATTTCGAGGATGATTATTATTTCTCATTCGTAAAAGAGAGAAGCTACTCATTTTATCTCGAGCATCAACGATACTAAACGATCGACACGTCTGTAATTTGAATGAAGCTTGATTTTATGAGAATTCTTTTGGCTGATGTAGGTATCGAGAGAGTATATGTAATGCGTAAAGTATAAAGAGATATTTATGCTGCACGGTCTACAATGTTTTTCGATTTTACAATTTTATTTTCATTCCCTTGTTTTATTTTATTCTTTTCTTCGGTTGATTAAACCTGAGTAAGTGCAAAATTATTGATGAAATTCTTTTTTTTTTCATCAAGAATTTATGAAGTTTATTAACTATGAAGTATTAAAAATTTTATTTTCTCCCGAAGTTTATAATCAGGAATATTCGAGAAAAGTAATTTGTTTTTTATTTATAATCTTCATAAATATATAATGTTGCTTTAAAAATAAAATAAAAATTACTCCAAGTTTACGATATTATAAGAACTTAAACATAATGAGCGACATTATATTTAATGGTTTTCCTTTATTAAAAAAATTTTTATTATTAAAAGTATATTAACACTTTATTTGTTATAAAAAAGTAACATTTATTTTGTAAATCTTGTTTATAATAACTTAAACAAGTAAAATTTTTTTTCAATCTTCTGACATTGATTACTAATTCGTTTGAAATGTTGCGTATATCAAAAACAAATAAAATTATGATTTTTTTGAAATAAAAAGAATATAAAGCCAAAAAAAATGTTATGTCAAAGTTATGAACAAGAGAAAGCTACATAAATTGAAAAAAAAGCAAACATTACTCCATCCTTTTACCCGGCCAAAAAAAACTTTGACATGACATCATCTTCTTCATATCAAAAACTCGAAAAACTTTTCTGCTACGCCAAACATATAGCCGCACTGCGATGAAACAACAGTACACGAAATTTTTTAATACCTTTATACCTACATGTATACGTTCGTATCAAGTTTATTTATAACGTTTATTACAGTCCAAACACAAAGGATATGCAATATTTAAAAGCGTATTTATACAATGTATAAAATCATCCTAAATATAAATTTTTCAATTTTAACAATGTAGAAAGAAAGAGAAGTAATGACGTCATAAAAGAGGATATTATAGACGCTAGTCATACAATTAGGTTGTCACACATATATAGTACGTATATAAAAAATTTTACATCCTCCCTCTCTTTCGCATGGTAAAAAAATTAAAATACAGAAGATTGCTACTTTCGATAGATCTGTATGTATATACCTACACGTATAAGTTTATATTGAAGTTCTTAACTTGTAACACGGATGCTATACATTGATGCAGTAAAAACATCATTAACAAGTTCCTGTATGTTTCTTACTCACTCTCTCTCTCTTCCACACAATTCAATGGTTTATATACCAAGAAGAGTTTAAAACTGTATTCTATTTTTTTGTCTTTGGGATTTTTTTATAAGTTCCTATTTTATCTGTTTTTCATTTTTAATCTCAACGCTAACAGTTGCCGAGTATTTCAGTTCGTGCTTTGCTATGTGTAACTGGAGTGTGATCTATATCGGATCTTACGGATAATCGGTAATTAAACTTTGTCGAGAGGAAGAAGAGAAATAACGTTAGAAAGAAATGATGTTACTTGTTGGTTGTTGCATCATCTATTTCGTTTGACGATTTTTTGAAATATTACATTTATTAAAGAATAAAAATGAAAATTAATCGTGTTTAGTTGTATTTTATCAGCATTGTTTAGTTTTGAATTTTTTTAATCTAAAATTTATTGTACAGAAATTAATGGTGTTAATATGTAAATAAATTTTTAAAAAAATATTTCTTATAAACCATTAATATAACAAAAACTATATAATTATACATAAAAATTATTATTTAAAATAACTAATAAAAATCTAATATAATTTTTTTTCTTTTTGTTACAGGTAAGTTCAGTCACACGTCAATACTCGATCAAACAAAGCAAACATAGTCATTGGTAAGTCCACTTGTCGCTGACTCAAAGCTAAGAGAAAAAAAAGAACTAAACCGCTCACGAATTTACTGTAGTAATTAGCGTCTTCGAAAAAAAGCTAAATAATTTTTTTCAACGGAAAAGGAAGTGACAGATTACTCGAGGCATTGAGAATTTATGATTAAACGATTCGAGAAAAATGTCAATGAACTTGTTCTATGTTTCAATTAATTAGAAGGGAATAAAAAAAAAGCCAACCTGCACTTGAACACGAGCAAACATTGAGAAACAGTAGACTTTTAAATTATTAAGCTCTCCTTGCGCATTTCTTAGAATTTCATTTCTTATAATCAAACTATCAATCAACATTTAAACGCAGGTAAAAAATAAACGAAATAACAAAACCCTTAATAAACTCTTGCAAAAATCTTGCAAAAATCAACAATTACACCGTGTAATCATAAGGTAGCCTTCGAAACTCAAAGTGCACTATTAAAAATTTTAAAAATCAAAAACGAGTATCGTGTTGTACACAAATCGAAAAAAGGAGATTAAATTTAGTACGGTAGGATATTGAACAATACTGAACCAGGCCGATGATCAATCTAAATCGCACCGATGGTAGTACTGAATTAGCACGATGAATCATACTGATTTAAATTTCACTGACATGCTCCTTACATACACGAAACAGTGTACGTTTTTCAAAATTACGTGATTTAGACCGATGGTCATGCTGATTTAGCTTGATTAGGTAAAAGATTATTTCGATTTAATTTTAAAATCTGTTTCAATTTGATATTCTTTATGTTTTTTTTTTGTTTTTCTTTTCTTCATGTGGGAATGCGAACCAACGACACGTCTTCATTAGCCTTTCATGAATGCTAGGCTTCCCCTCTTATACTAGATATCCACATAGTTATATGTATGTATGTATATATAGATATGTTTGTATGGTTAAGTTATGTGTCTACTTGTCGCAGAGGAGAAACGTCCCCGTACTCGGTGGTCCCTTCCATATCTCATGCTACTTACTGATGCTACTCGCGCGTATATTCTCTCTCTTACTCTTTTGACTTGCAAGACTCATGCACTCCTGTTATGTGCTACTATGTAGATATAAATATGAGCTACATCCACTGATATTCGACTTATGACTACTTGTACGGGCATAATTGTCATCGTTATTATGTACGTTAAGTTTAAGGATTTTCAAATTCATTATATTTGTGATTTTGTATAATATAGACTGAGATGAAAAGAAAAATTATCATTGATCCTTCTCATTTTAAGTAACTCCTTTTAATATTCTTTCTTTGGTGTGTAAAATATAAGTGCAAAAAGACGTTATCTTGATGATGTGATGTAGAAAGTTCTATTTTCGAAAGATGAAAAAAGAGCTATTTCATTGAATTATTTTTTACTTTAATATTTTTAACGACTTCCATTAATGCAATAATGGTTGAAAATTAAATGAAAAAATGTTGCAATATCTTATAAATTTTTACCGAGATAGTACTTTCTCCAATGTATCACTGAAATACCACTTTGCCGTCTCAACTCTTGATAAACAACTATTTTTTTTATATCAATGTACTTGTTTCCGCTTAAATAATCAGAGATAATTTTTCTATAAAATTTACAATCAGTTCCTGCATAAAAATTGTAGCGATATTTTTCTCTTATTCAGTGTGATGTTTTCTGCATTTTAAAGCGCAGTACTGTAAAAATTATTACTATGTAATGTAGAAATTATTGAACAATTTTGCCTATATATTAAATAATATTTAAAGTCAGTTATTTGTAAAACAACCTAGAAGTATAAAATGTCTCACGATTTTATTGAGGGTCACTGTAATTTTTATAGGGAAACTTTTTACTCTTACGGTTGCTTACACGTACCAGACAATTTTTAATAATTTTTTATAAAAGTTCAGAACTTCCTAGTTTCTCGGTAACTACTAAGATTTGCTGTGCAAGAAATACATTAACTTATCGCGAAGAGTTAATAATTCTCCTGGCCATACCATTACAACAAATCAACAATGAAACAAAGTATAGTAAATACAATCGACTTAAAAGAGAAAAAATAAAAGAGAAAAAAAAACTGCAAACAGTACAACGAATTTTAATTAAAAAAAAAAAAGAAAAAGGAGGAAAAATAAACGTTCCTTACTACTGAGTATATGTAATTCCAATTGAGCATCGGACAGTATATCGTTGCAATTACAACAAGCTAAATGACTTCGTACAACGCGTAGCACGCACTTAATACACCGCATTGCCTATACAAACGACATACAAATGGTGCCATCGAGATTCTCTCTTATATATACCCTTTAGAGTCTCACGATCAGAAAATACACGTATATATATATATATATATACCTATATAAATACATGACTATATATAACTTTGGATTCAATGCAACTTTAGGACTCGCCGTATTGCTTACTTGTATACGCATGTGATTAAGTTGAAAATAAAATTTTATTTTTTTTTTCGCATTGATACTTAACATAACTATTCTTGTTCGTTTTTATAAAATGTTTAAATATGAGTACACGTAGGTAAGGATGAATGTAGTAGAAAATGATTTTTAATTTCTTACTTCTGCTGGTATCAATTCAGAGATAAAAAGAATATCTTTTGAGAATGAAATACAATGCTCGACTTCCTTGAATAACGCGTTTAGATAGAAATTTTATAGGAAATAATTTTAAAAATCTTACCTTTTATCATCACAAAAATTAAATTTAATAATAATATTTTCAAAGAAAAAATAGTTCTAACAAAAGCTTTATAAAGAATTAATACTCCTATACTGAACATTCCATCGAGCAAAAAAAGCCTTCTAACACACGTGTTTATTTATGCTCACGTACCATATATATATCGTACCGGCTACTATCTTGTATTCACGATCCCGTGGGATCATTTCTAACGCCCAACGCACACGGACAAACATTACACACACGTAGTCTCTGTATTACGCTCTACATTCGTGTGTATATAGATACATGCAGGATTTATATGTACGATTCTTGATAGGAGAGGATGGAGTCTACTCTAGTATATGATAAGCGGAAACATCCGGGCTTCGGATGTCGCAGTATGCATTCTACGAACCTGGAAAATTCATATATATATATATATATCGTTGTGCAAAAGCTGACTTCGATGTCGCATTATGATTCGTATATACGTAACGTATCCAATGGTGTCTCGTTATCTCGTAAATAAATAATAAAAGCGCTAACGGATAGGTATGTGGATTTTATAAAGTCTGATTTAGTTTACGGGAATAGTTTTCTTTTAAACTTTACAGTTAAGCATGTTGATGCTTTATTTTTTTCTTCTGTATTTTTTTTTTTTTTTTTATAAAACTTGGTCGATTAATGGGACGATTGTAATGTACTGAAGTTTCGTTAATTATGAATGAGATTTCTCATGAAGAGAGCACGGAAACAAAAGAAACTAAATGGATTGAGTTTAAGAGTGTTTTGTTGAATTTAGATTACATTTTTTATAGAATTTTAATGCTAAGAATCTTGTAAACGCTGCATTACGTAAATAATATTAACATAATTTTGGAATCAACAGTTTTGAGTGACGAGAATGAATTCATATAATAGATTTAGTAATAAATCTTAGTGATCGTCTTATACAATAAGAAAGCGTCTAAAACAAGACACTTGCAAATTTTTTCATCGTTCCGATTGAATAAAATTCTATTTAACGGAATGTTTATTCCATAAAATATTACATGATTTTTACAGCAAATAAAAATAAAATATAAAAATTAACAAAAAAAAAAAAAAAAATAAAAGAAGAAGTAACATAACAGTTTAATACGACATAGCAGTACCACATCTTCCCTAAAGGGGCAAAGCTATTGCAATTAACTCATAAATTCCTTCTACACTTCAGCCATCCTTCAACATGCTCGCATGGAATCTCGTAGTACATGCCCATCTTTATATATACATGTACATTTTAAGGTCACGTTTAAAAAGAACGCTTCGTTTGATCTGATCTATCCCTTAATTCGCTGTTTTTTTCTTTTCTCTTCTTTTTATTTCTTCTTCTTCTTTCTATTCTTTATTTCATTTTTCTCGACCGTTTAATGTCCAACTAGCGTATCGTCTTTAAATCATCGCGTTGACGACAAACGCATACCACACAGTACTTTATCAAGTCTACGCATTGGTTGAAAAAAAAATATAAAACAAGTAGAAAAAAAAGTAGAGTTTACAACGATATTAACGTGCAAAAGCGTCAGCTGTTACTATATATATATAATATAGCGAATGAAAGGTTATGGGAATGATGGGAATAGTCACTGAGTAATGATGAACGAAAGGTTAGTTGATGTGTAGATTTATGTTGTTAAGGAGCGTTTATATTGATTACCTTTGGAAAGCATTTGAAAATCCAAAATATTATAACGATAATTTTACTCCAACTATGAAATTCTTAATTCGAAACGGAAACTCATACTTTTTTGTATTTTAAACGAAGGAATTTTATTTTTAATTTGTAAGAGAACGGCAACATATTTATTTTAATTAGTATAAGAAACTACTTTATTAAAATGAAGTATTCCATTTAGAAACATTAAAGTGGCAGTATATTTACTCTAATTAGAACGAGAAAACTACACCATTGAAGTGACTAACTTAGTTCGAAAGTTTTAAAATTGTAACTATTTCACAATATAAGAAATATAACGATATACAAACTATATTTGTTTTGTAAAAATAGAAATTTTTTTCTATGCATAATAGACGTTATAATTGGCATGTTTAAAAAAGAACCCGTTAAACAGTTCCGTGTCATTGCGTTACGTAAAATAATCATCATATTTTCATCCGAACGATCTTACGGTTAGAATAAGAGACTGTTAATTTTAATTAATTCTTTGATGACTAATAAGCTCCGCGTGACTGCATTTTATAACGTTAATTTCAATCCGAGAGATTTTAAAGCTCGAAAATCTTAATTATTCCGAAATTCGAAACATTTGTTTAACGAAAGCTTCAGCTTACAATCGTAATATACGTATTTGAAAAACAAACGTCAGAAGACTATATAGACATACTTGCTTTATGTATATTACTAATTTTCTTCCACTTCACACGAGCATCTCATATTTATACTCATCCTTCTTAAGCAAATCTATATAACCAATGTGGAATCCATCCCAAGTTAAAGAAACGAACTATTCAAGTTATCCAACTTTTATATACATACACGAACAAATACTCACATTGCGTAACGGTTCTAAAGCTCTCCGCGTCGATCGACGACATTTCTTATAAGAAAATTGGAGAAAGACGAGAAAATATAGAAAAAAAAACATACATACATCCACCCATAACACACAAACTGCGTATATACGTTTATGTTTGAAAAAAAAGAGAAAGAAAGAGAGAGAAAAAATGAACGGAAGACACGTGAGGGAAAAGTCGTTGTGTTATGAGAATGGATGCATATAACGTTGGCGGACGTTTAAACAATGTGTAACCGCAGTTTAAATTCTTGTTCATTATTTTTCTCCTTACGTCTTATTACCGTTATATTGTCTATGTATCTTTATACATATACTTTTGTCTTTAACTCATTTCTTCTTATTCTCCTTTTTTTTATCGTTCGCCTTTTTTTTTCTTCTTCAGGCTTTAAAAAAAAAAAGTTATATCGTCGTCATGTTTATATTAGTCGTATTTCCCTTCATTAACCTGCTTTTAAAGAGCCACTTCAAAATCCTATCTAATTATCACACAATGATAAAAATGTCGTTTTTACAAAAGGATCGTAAATTATAAAGCGTTAAATTTTTTTTTCCGGGTTTATTAAGAGATTGTATGAAATAAATTCTAAATGTACTCTACTTTTTTTTATTATTATGAAAAAGTTAAATTATTTTGATTAATTAGTCTATTGTACTTAAAAAGAAGTTTTGTATTTTAAAATGTTGATGGGTTTTTTAAAGTATATATTTTACAGTGAAATTTCTCATTGTAAAAAAGTGATTATAAAAAGAAATGAACCATTCAAAAACGCAGATATGATTGATCATGCATAATTATTATTCAAATTTCGTTATTTTCACAAAAAAGTGCTAAATTAATGTAAATAATTCTGAATAAATTCATATTTACATTTTTTTATTTTTATTATCGATTCCATATACATAAATTTATAAAATATAGAATAAATAAAAGGAGGTCTTCAGTGGCTCAGTCGGTAGAGCGATGAATTCATAATCTCGAGGGCCCGAGTTCGAATCCCGTTCTCGGCGGTTGATTGACACAAACACCACTGTACATTACATGTGCTTTGTTCACGAACACACTGAGAAACCTCAATCGCTAATTAGTATCGTAATGATAGCATAAATACAGCGATGTTAAATAAATGAAAAAAAAATGACAAAATAATAATCTTAAAAATGTTGATTTTTTATTAACCTTTCTAATGTTTCTGGACATATCTTAACATCTATAAAATTTTGAACTTTCAGACTACAAAAAACTTAATTCAGAGAATAAAAGTAAAATCATTTAACAAATTTGCTTCCTTTAAACATTAACTAGTTATTGTTCTCTTTTGATAAATCTACTTAAGCATAAGAAAATCACTACTATAACATAAATTTTTCAAATATACTTATATACATTTTTTTTTAAATACCTTTCATATCAAAACTTTTAATCACCTTACAAACTAAAAAACAAAAGCATCCTTTTTCCTTTTCAAACAGTCTTATACTCTAGTCTCTATACATTTTCATTACACGAAAACTTCAACAAGCAGCTTTGATCAATTATTTTTCCTCTCAATTCTCCCTTGCTCAAAACACTTCACCTTCACGAGGATAAAGAAAAAAATAAAGCTTAAAGTTCTACTTGAAGCAAAACCAAAAGTTAATTCAGATCGAAACAGAACCACTTTATCTAATATTTGCCAAGTGTTTCCGGTATACCAGTAAACGTAAAAGAATAAGAGAAAGAGAGAGAGAGAGAATGAGAAGTTTAACGGTCGATCCCAGTAACCGAGACCTCTGCCGACCTCTCAGCTAGCAAAGAGAGAAGGAGATATAGTCTGACCTTTTTCTCATTCTTATTTTTTTTTTCTTCTCTTTTCGCGTGTACATATAACTTTGTAATGACGCTCTTGGTATATAAAACTGTATGTGTGTATGTACGCTCGATGCAAGTCGGCGTAGCTCGACTAATTGATTATCTCGCGTAAAAGAGGCGAGGCGTCGCGTTTTCTTGAATTATTCACCGCTAGAACTCGCATAAATTTACTATGAAGTTAAGGGTACCGAAGATTTTTTTTTTCCTTTGCTTTCTTTTATTTTTCTTTCTTCAAAGGTAGCTGTTACGTTCCGAGAATTGGGATGGTGCTTTTGTTCTAATTGATGCATTTTAAAGCTCATTAAGAATTTTTGTTAATGCAATATTTATTTTGTCTCAGATTTTGATTACAGTTTAGCTGTGGTGAATGAGAATGTGGTTAATTTAATTTTGAATCTTCATTTGTTAAATAAATAAATGATCAAATATTATAAAATAACAGAATTGATAGTACAACTAGTAACAGATTCAATTTTACATATTTACAAAAAAAAAATGCAACTTGTAAAAAGTTTAATAGCGTACCTTTTTTGCTAATGAATCAGCGAAGTAAAAAAAATCTCTTAAATATCTCAAACAGAAATTAATCACGGCGTGATTAATTAATCAAACACGAGATAGTTATAATTTAAAGCGACTTAAGCGCTAACGAGTGCGAAATTGCAATTTTTCACAGCCTTAATCAGTAAAATCAGAGTCACATTCATAGAAAGGAGCGATATAAGAGAGATAATGGTTATTAAACTTCTTATATACTTTGCTAAAATTGTAAAACGACGACTTTCCTCTCCCGAGTTATGAGGAAATAATCTATTTGAAAAGTTTTTCCAACTTGGTAATCTTATATATGTATATATAAACTGGCGTGGAAGGAGGTTTCAATTAACCTAATTTTATACTCGAATAGTATAAAAAAAAAGAGAGAAAAAATAGTAATACGATAGAGATGGGCTTAAGATTTCAGTTTCATTGAATATTCGTAGTTAATTTTTGAAATAATTTACTTTTAAATAAGTTCGACTTTATAAATTAGTTAATATATATAGTAATAGGGGGTTGAAATTTTGAACTTTAATTTCGAGCTAACGGTATTTAATAATGAAGATCAAAGGTAATTTCTGCTAAATGAATTATGTGTTCGATGTTGTTTTAATCTTTCAGGAACATTTAGCTTTGAAAATTTTTAACAAAACATGATCTACTTGATTATTTTAGAAATATAAAATATTAACCTCCGGACTGAATTGTATTATTGGGTTATCAATATCAGTGGTAATTTTCAAAATTATTTTTTTTATCAATCATCAAAAGAACGTTTTATACAAGCATTTTATTTTATAATTTCTTGGTAATTTTAATGGATTTTCAAAAGTAATATATTTTAAAATTTTTCAACATGATTTAATAATCTTCAATAAATACCGTTAAACATTAGCAAAGCATTAAAAGCAAAAATTTCTCAAGTACTTATTTCTCCCTCGCTTAAATTCCTTTAAAACTTCACACACTCTAACTTCAAAAAAAAAAAAAAAAGAAAAAAGATCCCTCTCTAAGCATCTTGCGCAGCGCAATCTCTATGGTATTTAAGCGACGCGTGCCAAGTTGCGTAGCACGCGATTAGAAAGGGTTTGCCGCTTACCGTAGCACAAAATCGCGCACGTGGATGCTCAACTGTTCTCCTATTATTTTTTCTCTTTCTCTTTTTTTTCCTTCTTCTTCTTCTTCTTATATATATCTTACGTGTGTGTATGTATATGGACGTATAATGTATGGCTCATACAATGCCATAATAGTCGGCTATGTGGCATATTGTCGTTACAAAAGCTCCTATTACTCCCTATGACCTCCTGCGGTGGATTCCCACGCGTTAATATTACTATGTGATTATGCGTTTATGTAGCTATGTACGTGTGTGTCCTGGTAGCTTTAATTGCGGTATGTGTTGTTGATTTTTTTTTTTTTTTTTAAATGATTTAAATATACGCCAGCGTGGGTGTGCAAGTTAGTTAAAATTTTGCTCTGATGATTCATGAAAATTATTAAATTAATTATTAAATCTAAATGCATTTTAATTCGAAGGAATTTCTATTTTCGAAAATAACTTTATTACAAAAATGTTATTATGAAGATTAAGTACGATTATAAATTCAAACATTATATAATGTTCTTTTTATGATCTTCAAAAGTATACGTAATTATATTTCAAAATATAACTTCAGTTCTTTTATTTCAAAATAATAAAATGAAAAAGTTTTTAAAATTTAAAAATTATAAAAATTGTGGAAAAGTACATGCAATGTCATAATATTATACATAAATCTTATATTAATCTTTTAATTTTGAAGTATTTTTAGTTACGTTTTGCATATATAGTAGAAATAATTCTTTTTAAAAAAAATAAAAAGATTTTTTAATGATACCTTATGATATTTTATAATAACTAGTGAGATTAAAAATCTCATCAGCTTAATGTCAGGAAAAAATATTAAAAATTTATGTAATTTTACAAAAATTTGTAAATTTATTAAAAAATTTACCATAAATTAGAAAGATGTGACATAAAAAATTTTGATCGCTCCCCGAGTAACCTTTTCACTTCGGCGTGCAGAGGGCCCGAAGTCGGTGCCGAATCACCCTCAGTGGCACCGAAACTCTTGCCGAATTGTCGCCACAGTGGCACCACATCGGCGTGAGGCGTGGCGGCGAAACGGGGCCCTGAGAGGGCAGCCGAATCTAGCTTATAAAATCATAGAATTTAACGTAATTTATGTACAATTATTTATATAAAAAAACAGCTGATTTCCAATAGTAACCGATCGATTGATTGTTAAAGCAACTGTCTACTTTTTAAAATAGTTTTCATTAGTAAAAAAATTTAATTAACTCGAGTTATTCAAATGATTCGAATTATTCGAGTAACACTAGTTATTCGAGTTCATATTTTTGTCGAGTACCTAACTCGAACTTGAAGAAAAAATTACTCGCGAGTACTCGACAATCGAGTATTCACACTTGAAGGCGTATTCGAGTTTTCATTCCAAGTACTCGAAAAAATATGAATTACTCGAATTACTCGAGTACTCGAAAAAAATATGAATTTCTCAATTCACTTGAGTACTCAAAAAAATATGAATTGATCGAATAAATCGAGTATTCGAAAAAATATAAATTACTTGAGTATTCGAAAAAATATAAATTACTCGAGTACTCGAGAAAATCTAAATTACTCGACAAAATATGAAGAACTTGAGTTACTCGAATAACTAGTTAATTTATCAATTATATTATCTGTGGTAATTAGTTCTCATTTCCACGAGAATAATCAGTTTTTTATTATGTTTTTATCAATTGGTTTTAGGTTGTATTTGTCCGTGTATGCGGGCGGAATTTCGGAATCAATTTTTAACGAGTTCAGGTCGAGTCCAAAGAAAATCATTTTTATTAATTCAATCACTCATTTTTAATTTTCAATTAAAAAAAAGTTTTACCATAGCATGAAAATACAATAATGAATATTTCGAGGTTATGTAAGATACACATCGATATTATGACAAAATCTATACGATTTTCGGCTAGCCATCATAGGACCACGCTCGCCACCACGCCTCACCCATTCGGTGGCCCGACTTCGGCAGCCGAAGGTGGCCCAACTGAGAGAAGTTGGTTGCCGTAATAAAAAGGTTACTCGGGTCATTTGTAAACGTACGCATTTATGCGTGTGCTTGCATGTACACACACACATTTATACAATTCAACGTATACAGAAAAATTAGAAATGTAAAAGTTCATTCAAATTCTGCAATTCCAAAATTGTCATAGTTGCAATTCTTCCATTTTGAGAAAGCACAAGTACCACAACATATAAGGATTCACAAAAAGAAAACTGAAACTCTGAATAAACGCGGCATGTCAAAAGGCTTTAAAAGCTAGGTCAATACTACCATCATGTAAACTGCTCATCAGTACATAACTTTAAAAGTCATCGCGACGCAACAAACGTTAGCGAACGGATATATTTAAGATCGAAATCTTTTTATAGCTTTTTGAAGAAAGAGCTTTTTTTTCAGCTGCGCGGTATTATAAGCCAGCTTTTCAAAAGACAACTTTACAAGTATTTATTCAGTTACTTTGATTGTACGATTAGTAACTGTGTACTTCTTTCTTGTTTTTTTTTTCTACCGATATTAGAAAATTATCTACTTTAGCAATGGCTTTTTAGTTTATGAAACTGCTTAAGTTTAAAACGTACGATAAGAATTACGATATTGTCAATGTACAAGTCGTTAAAATAACAGTAAAAGTAACATAAACTTTGCCGACAATAAACTAAAAAAAAGAAAGGGAAAAAAAATTTATTATGTTTGAATCAACAAAGATTTTTTTCTTCTTTAAATAAATAATATTTCTTGGAATCAAACGTTCCTTGACCCTATATTATTCTTTACAATTTAAATATACGTGAAAAATAAAATACGCTTTGAAAAATTTCTCATAAAAACTCAACTTTATACAGAATAATGGAATTGATAATTTTCTGCTGTTGGCTTAATTGTGAACAGCAATATTCATGCGTCTGATTATTTTAAGCGCACGGCATCAAGAAAATCGCCGACAACGTCGCCTGTACCATGTATATATACACAACGATTTTCTTGCTTGATGGGATTCACACGAGAGAGCGAAGATGTTCGCCCCGCATAATGGCTTAATAATATTTATTGGGTCAGTCTGTTCTGTCAGTTATGTAGCAATCGCTTTTTCTCTTTCTCTTTTTCATGGCGAAGAGAGGCGTTGTGAATAACGGTACGAAAGGTTAGCCGTTGTGAATTTTTAGGTTTCAGAAATTACCGTATAAGATGAAACTGTGTTAATCAAATGTATTTTAATAGTTTAAGAGTGCCTTTCATATTTTTTAATATTTTGTATTAGATACTTTTAAAGTTAAAGTACGTATTGTTAAAAAGTGGATTGAAAGTTTATAGTGAATATTTAGTGATGGGAATCAACATAAACAATTTTTTTATTAATAAAGACATCCGTTAAAAAATGTTGTTTTTTTTTCCTTAAATGTTTGAAAATAGCTGATTTACAAACTAAGAAAAAGAATTATATACATCTCGGTCGATAAATAATTTTAATCAATTTTATTGGTTGTTCGCATATTGTGGAATCTTCGACCAAAAGAGTAAACTGTTTCTTTAATCGACCATTCCGCAAAACAAACATTATCCATTTGTTTCCGCGGTGGACAGCTGCCGAAAACGTATACGCGATCCCACAGACACACGGCGCGCTCTTTTGTATGTCGCTCAGCTATAAAGCAATCCTAAAAAAGAACGACAAACAAACTTCACGACAAAAAAAAAAGAGCGCCGTGCACACTTAAAAAAAGAGAGAAAAAATAAAATAAAATAAAATGGGGAATCGCTCTCTTTGAGTGCATACTTGCCGATGAGACGGAGGAAAAGTTTAACACAACTCGTCGTATCTTGGCCCAATTCATCACCTTTTTCTCTTCTATTTTCTCTTGATTCCTACGTGAAGTTATCATGCTCTCCTTATCTATTCTCTTCCTCTCTCTTGCTCACTCTATTTTCTTTGTAAAACGTTTGAGAGATTCTCTCTATATATATATTCCGCTTGTGGCGAATTATAGCCACTCTTGGTGAAGCCCTCCTACAAATTGCTTGTGTCGCATACTATATACCCGCAGGAGGTGTCGTGATGTCCCTTCTCCATATAT
The DNA here is from genome assembly GCA_017163975.1 of Anastatus disparis. Taxonomy (NCBI): domain Eukaryota; kingdom Metazoa; phylum Arthropoda; class Insecta; order Hymenoptera; family Eupelmidae; genus Anastatus; species Anastatus disparis. Next base: position 419,088 of record JAFFSR010000222.1, read on the forward strand.
ACTTCTCTCTCTCTCTCTGTTCTCACATGTATATATATATGTGGCTCTTCGTCTCTGTCAACTTGTTAGAAGGGAGAGAGAGAGAGAGAGATCTTCCTGGCTTCGGTGAAGAGAAGAGCGCCAGAGCAAAATTTATGCTTCGATATGCGCCACTGCTTAAGACCCGTTGTCGAGTCAGCGCTTTAGCTATACGGCGTATATAGTCAGTTCTATAATACTCTCTTTGGTTTGTCCTCCTTTTACATATGACGTACGTGTACGTGTGTGTGTGTGTGTGTGTGCGGAAGGGTTATTGTTGATGAGTGAGGGTTTTCTTAGACACATGTGTTACCCTCTTTTCTTTTAGGGACAGATTTGAGGTTTCTTTAGGTCATAATGGTAACGGTACGATATATCAGTTGAAGTTATGGAGAAAGATGTAGAGGATGATGATGTGAATTAATTAAAATTGTTTGAATAATTATGTTGGGTAGTAATTTTATTCAGGACTGGGATTGATTACCCAAATTATCATAGTAAATTAATGAAAAATTGATAATTGATAAAGTGGAATAAAAAAAATAAATAAGGATAAACAAATTTGAAAACTTACGATTTGTTATCTACTTGTTAGTTAATCATATTCACGTAAACATTTGTTATCTTAAGGTGACTTCAGAACTTTTAATTTCCCACCAATTTTTGAAATCCCCAGAATGATGGAAAACTTGAAAATCCAAAAAATTTTATGAACTAAAAGCGTAATTTTTAAACTAAGGAATGGAAATTTAACTTAACCTCCGTAGTTGCCTTAAGTGTGTTTACACTTGACAAGTTTGTAATCACAAATAATTAATCTTGTGATATCTGGTCACCAATCTTGTACCAAGCAAGGAAAAGATAATAACAATAGAGAAAAAAATAAATAAATGTGCTCAGCTACAATTAACCAAACGGAATTTTTGAAAATTTTATTCAAAACATAAATATTGAAAATTATTAATAACACCAGTAAAATAATTTTTTTTTCAAACTATATTTCCTTAAATTTAGTCAAAATTTAATGCTAAACAACTATCCTTTGAGAATGGTTATAATGTTTAAGTAAATTTACTACTCAAGATTGGTATTTAAAATTAAAGATTATCTTTTGATCATTATCAAGTAATAAAACACAGAAAGTACATATGCTCCTTTCAAATTATGCAAATACAAATGTGAATCAGGCTAGAAAATTTATAGTATCATCGTTATGCTCTTGCGTACGAAGAAAAATAAAATCTCTATCTAACCAAAAAACATTAAATTTACCATTACCATACAAACAATCTCCGACAACCTCATCTCGAGAGAAGAAGAATAAAAAAAAGGAGATTCCTCGGAGAGACACTTTCGCGAAAAATTTTTACATTACCTTTGTGGGCACAAGAGTATCCCAATATGCACATCAAGGAAGTAGTACAGTCACCTGAATACCTTAGCTTTTCTACAATCAAGCTTCTCTCCTTCTCTCTCTTTCTGGACGAACGTAACCAGCAGAAAATAAAAGAAGAGGAAAAATAAATAAAAAAATAAATAAGAGTATAGTTGGATGCGTTGGCGGCACGTTTTATCCTTGTACTGTAAGTGTGTGTGTGTACTCGCCACAGTTCAAGTCTCAAGGGAAGTAACAAAAAGGCGAAAAATCTCGAAACGAGAGTAAACAAAAGAGGTTAGTGTATCGAAAACGATGAGAGGCTCTTTGAAGTATGAGTGCCGATTCTTTGGAAGAATTGATTTTTCTTAAATACGATGATTTCTATCTCTGCAATTTATTGTTTTTGTCTTTAATGTTTTCAAACTTTTTGATCGACGTTTAAAAAAAAGGTGACATTTTATAACCATTAATGGCTTCCTCCCAAAAAAATGTTCCAGTTTAAAGCTTTTATTCTTTTTAATTTATGGAGGATGCTCAAAGTGTTCAAAATAACTTTGAACATTTTCCTCGATCCATTAATTACAATAAACAAGTTTAAAAATATGACATATTTTGTTCATTTATCCATAAATTAACAAAACTTTTGGGTTGATATAAAACCAAAAATTTCTTTTGAATCTCTCACGAATTTATCTCGAAAATGTGAAACATAAAACATCTTTAAATTTCAAAATAAACTTGGCTTTTATAACCTTGGTAAGTAATAAGCATTAGATACGAAATAAAAGATACAAGTCATTAGCCACCAGACAGTAGAGACAATCCTGAATGTAACTAGACAGTAATAATATTATTTTTCATTTATTTAACTTAAAAGCCACAAGTATTACGTTTTAAAAACGCGAGACATTGCGGTTACTTTCCTTTGAAACATAACCTCTTATTTTATCGTTATATACTTGATCTTGCGCGTATATATACACCATAGCTTCACTTTGTGCGGTCTGGTATAAAGCTCAACCAGGCCTATAATGCTTTTTAACTTGAAAATTTATTGTACGTACGTTTAAAAAAATTTCGGAGAATGTTTATTTTACTTTAAACATTGTAATTTGTTATTTTGAATTGTGACATGTGTATGCGTTTAAAATTCTTGTATTTATCTTATTAAAAAGTACACGGAGTTGAAATATAAAAGATATTGTTGTCTTATCAAAACACTTGATCAAAGATTGAATGTCAATAAAACCCGATGATTATCTGAAAATTTTTATAGCATCTAAGCATTAGCTCGAAAATCATATTGTAATCAGTTACTCTTTAAAACTCTATCAGCTTAGATGCGTATGGAGAACCAAACTTTTGTATATTACAATCCAATACTGTAAATTAATGACTGGCGGAATGCACTAGTCGAAAGTTTCTATCATCAATGAAATAATTTTAGATTTCAAACTTCAAATTTTTATTTCTTAAAACAACATATGAAACATCGAACAATGCTTTTGACCGTCAGAATTAATTTCTTTTTCATCATTATAATAAATCATAAAAAAACCAAGCAATCGTCATAAAATAAAGCATATGCTTCTTAAATTGTGGATTTCTTAATTTTCATCTGATGCTTAGTTGGAAAAAAAAGAACTTTTCTCAACTGTTCAGTCAGTCCAGTGGAAATTAACAAGGACTGTACTTTGCCTTAGTAAGGAACGTTCTTCGAGTTAATTAAATTCTCCGCAAAAGTAATGTACTCGCTATACTCGTTCGCTCATCCACCAAACTCTTTCTCTCTTTTTTTTTTTCTTAACTCTTCTTTTTTTTCTATAATTTTTTTTTCACCTTCTTTTTCCGGTAAAGAAGCAAAAGTTTTAAGGACTTTTTAAAATCCATTAAAAGGACTTTTTAAATCCATTGCCTTTTTAGAAAAGCTCAAGTTCTTCCTTCGCCCCATAGTCACGAACTCGCATAATTTTTGCACAGTTGCGCGAGCACGCGCGAGGAAAAGCTTCAAGTACTTTTTAAGTTAGGTAGGAAAAAAAAAAACTAAAATAATAATAATAATGTATATGTAGATGTATTGTTCATTAAACCTTACTCTTCCGTGTAAATTGTTTTTCTTTGAAAAAAAATTTTTTTCAACTCTCGCGAAGAAAGTCCAGCGTAGCACTTTTATAATGGATGCGAGTTGCGTTTTGTACCTTTTTTTTCACGTCAGTTTAGCGCAACGGTTCTGCCATTTATTTATTTCTATGAATTTTATTAGCGATCATTTGTTATGCACATTTTTTTAAAAAGCTAACGTAATATTAATAAACATGTAAAGTGTTCCTGCATTCAATTTCAGATGAAAATTAACGTTTACTTCCGCTTAATTATCCAAAGCACGCTTGTTTATTTTTCAAATTTTAGTAAAATAAATAATTTACATTTACGCAATTGATTATTATTTTTTATCTCAGGGATATAAAATTACTTATCCTTCGATTTTTTCGATGCAATTTTATTTCTAATTAATTGTAAATTCTACAACTTCATTATAAAATTTATTAAATTTAATTAATAACGACATTGACTTATATCCAATATCTCTCATAACGTCTCTTCTTTTTTTCAATTTATAAAACCATAAGCGAGAAAATAGAGAAAAAATAAAACAAAAATGTAAAGACTGTAACGTCATCCGCAAGGAAGTCATCGACGTTACAGCGAGGTTACCGGTTGTGTTTTATTATGTATAAGAGTCATACGTATACGTATACATACGAACGTGAGTGCGAGAGCTTCATTAGATAGAGTTGCGTAATTGTCGACAATCCGTTCAACTCATCGACGCGACGTGCCGCTCACGCCGCGCTAACACAACACATACGTATATGTATACGCAAACAAATATCTCACACTGTAAAAACCTGTTCGTCTCTCGCGCGCGCGCGCCTGCATTATAACATCAAAGTGCCTTTTCTCGCGCGCTTTGACGACAATCATGGATATTTGTGTTTGAAGAAAAAAGTTGTGTGTGTTTCAATGATCGTTTCTGATGATCTTGGATGAAGTGTAACTTTTTTAATTATGTTTATTTTTAATTCAATTTCAATGAATATTGGTCCATTTGATCTTGTATTATTTGAAAATTTATTAAAGCGTAAACATCTTAAATTTGGTGATTGGATGAAACTTAATAATTTTTTTTAGAAAACTTCAAAATCGCCTTTTCCCAATTATGTAATTATTGAAAAATAAAAAAATAATAAAACGTAATGATTATTTTATTACTTAAGAAATAACTTTTCAGTCGCATTAATTATCGTGTCAAAATAAACAGTAATAAAAACGTTAGATCGTAAAATTTTTAAGTACCAGCTTGTTACATCTTAATATCTCGGGATATTTCCTAATATTTATATCTTTATCAGACAATAAAAGCTAAACATTGCGCAATAATTTATTTCGCAATTATTTATTCCTAACCGTATCGAAAATATCTATTAAAAAAAAGTTTAAATATAAAATGAAACATCATCGATAATTTCATACCGAAAAAAAGGTGATTTAACATTGCTTTTAATTTCGGACTAATGCCTAAGAAGAAATAAAAACTGCGCACTCGTGCGTCATGCATATACTTTCATAAAAACGCGCATCTCTCGTTAAAAAAAGAAGGCATGTAAATCTTTCGGTCTCTTTTTTTTGCCAGCATAAAATACACGTAAACAACGTTATACGAAGCCTATACGCGAAACACATTCGTATAGCACGTACGTCGAATGATAGAAGAAAAATAAAAAAGAAGAAGAAGACTTCCTATACGGTGTATATATGGCATTTAATCTTGTCGTTTTCACAGGACCCGCGCACACAACACAAAAGAGTCATAAAGAAAGCTGACTTCTCTTTTTCCAAACAAGCACTTAATCAGACCAGAGAGAAGCTAACACTATTCGTTCGACTTTAAACTTTTGCTTATATTTATTTTCTTCATCCTCTTCTTATTATTTCGAAAAGTAATAGAAAAAAGACGGCGATTATAGGCGAATAGGAAAAAATAAGAAGTAAAAAAGAGAAAGATTATAAAAGTTTCAAGATCGAGGATTTTTTTTTTCAAGAAACTAGAAATTGCTTTGCGACGGTAATGACCTAACGACTGAATGGGAAAGAACGTAAGATTAAGATAAACAAGAGAATGGCCTTCTTTTCTGTTTAAATGTTCTTTTACTTGGTGTGTGGTATTCCGCGGTTTTTCTGGTTTTTTTTTGTATTATTTTTTTTTTTCCTTTTTTCGAAGGCTTACACGTACACACGAGCACATGGTTTTTTATATGCTAATTTCGTTATATTCGCGCAGAGACAGATGCAGCGGTTCTTTTTTATCCGAGCGTTAAAGAGCTTTTTGAGATAAAATTCTATGATTTCGAAAACTAGTTCTATAAATTATTAGGCTTTTTTTTTACATTCTACTTTGTGCCGAATGAAATCGTACAAAAAAATTCATTTTATTATCTGTTTATTTATTTGTTTATTATTAAAAACACCAAATTTAAATGAAAAATATACTATTTTTTTCACACCTCATTAATATGTTATTAACTATTGACGCAAATTTGCCCCTTGTTTATCCGAGTAAATAACTTTTACAACTATAAATACTCCATTATTAATCGTTGAAATATTTAAAACTAAATTAATCACTCGAGGATAAAGTCCGCTACTATTAATTGAATTATCATGAAAGTACTATCGTAAAAATAAACACTATCACTGTTTCACTTTCTACAATTTGAATAAATTAGCCATAAAATACTTTTTTTTTTCGAATCTCAAAAGATTTTCTCGAAAAAAAGAGAGAAGAGAGAGAGAGAGAATTTGCGCCCCGAGGAAAAAACAATCAGAATCCAATCACAGAAGAATAGAAAATCCAGATAGTTCCCAGAGAGAGAAAGAGAGAGCATAGGAACGAAAACCCTTTATGATTATCTCGAGCTAAAGAGAATAAGAAATAATAATAAGAGGAAAGAAGAAAAAAAAAGCGAAGAATATCATCATTATTCATTGGACGGAAGAGAGTGGAACATAACTGAAAAGTCGGAGATATGCCTGCGCGTATATATATTTCAACGATTTGAAATTCAAATGACTAATGTGCTCGGGATTAACCCACTAGACTTTACTGCTCTTTTCTCTTTCAGAATTAGAATTGAAGATTCGTCTAATTTCACAAAGAGACAGTAAAAAAAGGATAGAAAAAAATGAAAAAATGAGAGTGAGAGAGAAGAGAGAAGAAAGAAGGTATACTATATCTAAAAAAGAAAGAAAGAAAAGAAAAGGAAGCCTTGGCGCATATTAAAAAAATAGAAAAAAAAACGAAAAAAAAAATACGAGAAGAACTTCAAAGAGCTGATTACGAGATCCACACAAATTGTCATAGTAGTATAGTCGTCGCGCCGTTTATAATTCATCATTTCCTCGTGAGATTTGAATGAGAAAACGAGGAAGCGTTCTTTTATGAACTTGGCGCTCTATCCTCATATATATATATATATACATGTATATATACCTTTAGCTTCTGTTGGGTTGGTTGAGCTTACTGGCTTCGTTTGTCTCTCTTTCTCTCATTTAAAACTTCAATATTCCCCTCTCGTTTTCTCAGGGTGGTCCTTTTATATTACAGTTCATGTGAAAGAGACTGGAAGATGGAAAAAGATAGAGAGAGAGAGAGAAAAGAAGGATCTTGTTTTACGACTCTCTTGCAGTTGAGTTGAGATCAAAACTATATGAAAACTGTATATAAGGAATAGAGAGAAACGTGTTTCTCTGTTACCTTATTTATTCACTAGGTTCCTTTTTTTTCTCTTTTTCCTTTCTTTTTATTTCATATTTTTATGAGTTTTCAAATTTGTCAGTTTCACTTTTATTGTGGTCTCTTATGTTTTTATTCAGATAGTTTCATTTATTTATACTCGATGTAAACGCTATTTCTGTAGAAAACAATTAATAAGCATAATAAAGATTAATAAAAAACAAAAATAATCATCAAATTTATAAATTTGGTAAAAAAAATTTTTAAGCTGTATTATTAATAAAAGATTTTACCAACAAATTACCGTACTTCATATGAAACTTTTGTATTTAACAAAAAATACTGTTTAATCTAGGCTTATAACTTTATTTGCCGCGCGTTCATTCGAGCACAACTTTTTCAGCGTCATTTTTAGCAAATCTATAAACTTTACCATCTATAATCTCTTTATAATCCTTCGACCACGGCGAAATAATAAAAAAAATATACAAAAATCCAGGAAACTTTATTAACTTCATTTTCGAACGAGCGCGTAAAATTATTCCGAAAATATCTTAATCTCGTATCAATAATCATAACCGAGCCCGTAAAAAAAGACCTTCATCCATCATTATTAAAAATTGTAAGAAAAAAAAAACAAACTTTCAATACTTCGAAAAACCTTATGATCCAACCGCATCGATCAAAATGATGCGGCTACTGGTCTTTTTTTTACGCGCGCGTATATATACACGGCTACATAAAATCGTAAACTTGTTTTCAGATTAGTTATAGGCTAAAAAGATATTACAGTATTTTCTAAGTCTTAACGCGCGCTCGAACGGTAGCGCCTAGTAATTAATAAGGCGGTATATTAAAAAAAGGAGAGAAGGAAATAAAGAAAATAAATGAAAAAGAGCATCTTTTCAATCTACGTGTAATCGTTTTAGTTTCTTACTTACCTCCGATCGATTTTCCCTCCCTTCTTTTTTCTTTCTTTCTTGTTACTATTTTTTTTCCTTTTTCTCTTGTTTCTATGTGTACACACTGCGCGATGTGATTCTAAAAGAGAGAGTTTTTCCTTCTTTTATTATTATTATTTTTTTCTTTCTCCAACTTGTTGTATATATTGAAGAATATCAGCGCAAAAGGGTTATTACGTTAACGTGAAAAATTACTGTTATTAGATAGTAAGTCGTAGTAGACCGTAGAAGCTTTGAGCGTCTTGTTGCGTAATTAATTTACGATGTGTGTATACGAGTATCAGAGATTTAATTTAAATAACTTTAAAGGATGCCGATTGGAGAATTAAGCATTGGCTTGTTTGTATTAGGATTATTTTAATGTACTTTATGAAATATTGTTTTTTTTTAAATTCGAAAAAAATTATATTTGTAAGCTTGAGTTATGTCAATAATATTTGAAATTATATCATAATTCGGTGTAAATTTTGTTATTTTAACGACATGATTTTATTCTGTGATGTCATGATTATGGGTTCCAAATAAAATAGATAATGTTTATAATTCATTTTTGATTACGAAAAATTATCCAAGTTACAATATTACATTTGTAAGTAATTAATCATTAAGATTCTTGTAATATTGTTATTACATACAAATTCAAATGATATATGAAAAAAATATAAATGTTAATTTGTGTAATATAAATAATTTCTCATTTTCTTCAAATTTCATCTGAAGGTTCGTTTTTAAACATTTTTTTTTCTCAACAACAGGCTAAAAATATCTCGATAAATAAATATACAATACGTCACTTTGCTCAATTATGATCAATAATTCAATGCTGACACGCAATTTATAAATATTCTCTTGCATTAAAATAGATCAACAAAAATCTTCGAAAGCTACTTGCATAAAACACATGTATCGGTTGTCGTGTGTACAGCGAAAAAAAATTTGCTTACGCGAAAAAAACACGCGATGTTAAAGTATACGCGTACATAAATTCGGAAGGCTCTTGTGTACTTTCACGTGCGCAACTGGTTCTTTTCGCATCCTGAAATTTTTTTTTTTTGGAAGATCATATATACATTTTTTTATCTCTATACGTATATATATATTTTCTTTGCTTTTTTTCCTTCGTTAATTTTATTCAAGAAAGTGCTTACGTTTACAAAGCTTCCTTTTTTTTTAATATAAGTACTTTTACTTTTGGGAGTTGAATTGAGAAACATTGGAAAATCATAAAAAAATATTTTTTTTTTTCGATGTCCCATCGATTTTATTATTAAGAAAATATCAAGCGTTTCTCGAAATGATTAGCATTTTAAAATTTAGTAAAACACTTAATATTTCTTCGAATACTCTAAACGTAATATTAGACCGGAAAGTGTTTCATAAATATTTTATGTTCGATAAAGCTTATAATTATGATTTGTATTTATTATATAACTGGCAGCATAATTCTGATGCAGGTGATGTTAAAAGTATATTATATATTAAATATAGTCATAACTTTGATAAATATTTTAGCGAATAAAAGGAAATAATTCTTTTGTCATTTTCTTATTCTTTCAATTACTCTGAATTTTTGCTCAAGTTATAAAAAACCATGATCCATATAAAGATAAAAAAAATGATAAACTTTGTAAATCAAGCGTATGACAGTCAAAATTCAAATGTCAATATTCAAAAGGCCAAATTCAAGATACAAGAGTACATAGAAATCACTTTGAACAGAATATGCTATACGCTCGTTTAATATTTTAAGAAATTTATCTAAAACAAGCCTTGACTTATCTCCTTCTATTTTTCGTGACCTAAGCCAAAAGTCTTTAAATTTTTTTTCTGCTTTTTGCGCAGCCTTGAAAATTTTAGGTTCACAACATTGACGAAGTATCTTAAAGCGACGCAAACAAATCTTCTTAACATTTATGCTACTCGAGTAGTATATATACGATTCGTAGAGAATTTAACAGAGTAAATATTAGTTGAAGCCAAATGCATTGCACTTTACCTTCTCTTGTATTTTACGATTGTCAATACATTTATGTTAATTGGGTAGATAACTTGTATATTTGGGCTGCTAATTTATACGTATCTAATTTTATTAAAAATTTCGTTGTTATTGAAAGATAAATTAATGTTTGAAAAAAAAAATTAATTGAAAATCTTACAAATTTTAAATAAAACTAATTAGAAACGAGAATGTCATTACCACAAAGAATCGTTGAAAATGTAATACAAAAAATAAAAAATATTTAATTTAACAATTAAACTACTTTTCCGATTACAAATTCCCTTACCCCTGGATATAACTTTACGCTCGAGTAAAATCCCTTAAGATCCTAAAAGTAAGAAACTTGATGACTAAAGTAGAAATTTTCCCTTACTGCTAAACTTTTTGGAGGTTAATTGGCTGTGTTCCAGACGATAAAATTTCAAATGAATTTTACTAACTGTATATAACAATAGTGAAACAAAGCTTTAAACTGTCAAAAAGTGTATAATGTTATGTCGGAATGTAACGTTAGTTTCAATTTTGTATTCTAAACTTAAGCTTAATGAAAAAAAATGGATTTTTTTTCAAACGATTCGTCGACTAACTTAACGTCTTTTTTTCTCAGATTTTTAATGATTTGAATAATTTTTAAAATACGGTTTCTAATTTTTTTGCTGCATTAGTTTGGATTTTAAATGCGTAAATTATTCAAATAAGGACTGAATTCTGATATGCCACGGAGATGCTAAATTTTATCTAAAGAATTTTTAAATTACATTTATTTCTTTCTTTTTTTTTTAAATTTTTTGCAAAAAGCTTAAGCTGAAGTTCCTTTTTGCATTAAATTTTAAAGCATGCTCTTAATTTAATATCTAAAACAGAAATTCATACAAAAAAACCGCTAATATAAATTTTCTGAAGAGCGTAAAAAATTTATAAGCTCGTTTTAGAGGTAATTTATCATTTTTTTTTGTTAATAAGAAAAAATTAATGTTACTTTATATAAAAATAGAGTTAAGTGCTCTTTTTCCTTTGAAATAACTGAAAATTGAATTTGAAACACTTTAATATTTTAAGAGTTCATCATGCATTTTATAAAGAAATTATCGTATATTTAAAACTAACCATAAATTTTCCTTCAACATTTCCATTTTTATCAATCTAATGTAATTCCATTTCACTAAATTTCTTTTCTAAAAAGTTATCTCCAGTAAACGCACAAATTACACCAGGTCAGCCTAATAGTTACAAAGCTTACATCTTTTTCTCATTTGTCCTTAACCCCGATTTCCGTATTTGCATGTTCTTTTAACTTTCTTGTACAGATGCGTGCGAGTTACAGGAAATATGCGTTTCCGGAGAAGTTTTTAGTTTGTTTTATCAAAGACCGCACGAACGAGAGCATTGAGTATTTAAGGATTTTAAAATTTAAACCTTTGTTTCCCGATTGATTTAGATTGTTTCACTTTTGATTTAAGACAAATAATTCTGTATTTTATTTCCGTCGGAAAAAACCTATAAATGCTTCATTGATTATTTATGAAAGTTTACGACTTTTTAGCTAAGGGAATTGTGTAATATTTATAGACAATGTCGGAACAGTATACTCTCTTAATAAGACCATTCGTTCAATTTTAAATATTTATCAACGAAAATCTTGATTTAGCAATATTTTAAATGTTATTAATCTATTATTTTTTAATGTGATTCAAAATAATTAAAAAAAGAATTGAAACCACAACGTTTCTCCTTCACATTATCTAAGAAAAAAATACAATCATTCTGTTTTATTAAATAATTTGTACGATTAAAAATAAACGCAAAATTAATAAGAATTTATAAAGTGATTTCCGTACCCAAAAGAGAGCACAGGGAAGCATACGTGTGTATGCAAAATTTCGAGTTTTGCAGGCACGTGCATATGGATATATTTTACTGAAGTGAACGAATGTAAATTGACCTTTCGTAAGTTCGTTTCATTTATATTATTACAATTCGCTTGGCTACCGAAAATTTTATATTCAATTTTGTCTTATATTTCAAACGTAAAACGAAATAAAATTTAGCACATCAGTTACATTGATATTTAAAAAAAGATACACGTTATTTTCAATTGATGATAAACAATTTGTATTGTATACCGGAGAAGAGTTATCGATTCTACAGTTTGTACTTAATTGATATTTTTACATATTCTCTCTTACGTTACCATTAATTTTCAGATTCGTAAAACGCGAAAATAAATAAAAGCGAATTTCCACCAGAATTCGTGCAAATTAACAAGATGGAAGTTTATTTAATAAATTTTAATAAACATCATTTTAACGAATGCATCTTCAAATATTTAATTTAAATCTTGTTATTATTAACGAAAATATTTAATTGTGCAAATATATCCAAATTGATTATTTATAAATTACAATATAAAGTAAGATAAATATTAACCGATGAATAATAAAGTAAAATTTATATAAATTTATAAATATCCATACCATCAGCTATAAAATTATATTAAATCATGTATCGATTTTGTGAATTTCAATACTTGAAAGTACAATTGCATTGTAAAGTCTCGATAAATAGCTAAACAACAAGCAGACATCCGGTAGCTGCGACTAAAATCGACCCTTTAAAAGCCAGCACGTTAATAGCCAAAGCGTTAAATGTCTCCGCCGTTTTCTTCTTCTTGTTCTTCTTCTGCACTTCTTCAGTTCATTCATTCGTAAAGCGTTAAGAGCCTTTTGACACCTAAGAAGAGCCATACTTCCGTAAATGATGGTGTATATGTATGTATATAGGTGTATAACACGCAGGAAGTACCTAATACCATACCACGTACTGTATACTGGATCTCTCAGGAAATTGTTTTGTCGTTCAAGTAGAGAGATGCGACTAATCGTGCGTATACAAGATTATAGATTTTGAGCTTTGTCGACGCGAAGCGCGTTAATTGATTCGTGAACACGATGTTAACGTCAATAGAAAGAAAAAAGAAAAAAAGAAATAAACAGAGAAAAAGGATGTTCGAGAGTTTTCAGTATTGTTTAATGGATGATAGCTTGAGACATAAACGTGGGTTTATGAGATTTATTGGGCTGCCAATGTGTTTTTGATGACCGTTTAATGATTACTATAAAGAGCAATTTATTTCAACAAAATTTATTGTAAATGTTTATAGTAAAATAATAAAATTTTTTAATTCGATATTTATTAACAAAAATATATCTATAAGTAATAAATGTTTGTGATATCACGTGATATTTGAACTTGCTATATCTTTGTTACAACAAAGTAAACATTAAAAAAATGTAAAAACGCACGTAGATCATTTTTCAATATTCTTCCTGATAGTTTTTTTTATGTAAAATTCCAATTATTAAAAAGGAGTATTTATTTTCGATTGAAAAAAGAATATTTACGAATTCCGTAAAAATGTTCGAGTTAATTGGCAGAAAAATTGAAAATAAATTGAAAGAAGAAAAAAATATACAAGATCGATTAGGTGCATCTGTTGTTTCTCAAAGCTGTTGTGAAAACCCAAAATATTTGTAAGAATTTTTCAAAATTAAATTCACTGCTATTGATAAGAACTTTCAAAATAAACTAAAGAAGCACTGAAAATCATGAATTTCAACTTGATAAAACAATAAATCTTCTTCAAAAAGTCAAAGTTCAAAGTTTAATATTCCAAAAATAAACGTTGATAAACACTATCTCAAGAACCTTTTCCCGCTCGATTAATTCAACCACAATCTGTTCCAAATTTCATCCTGATACCCAATGATAACAAGAGCATTAACGTCCTCTTATCCCAACAGTATAGTGTAAACCTATTCTTCATTAATAACGTTACGCGCATTATAAATTTCATAAGCGCGACATGTCTACACACCTCATTATTCGTCTCTTTCTCTTTCACTTGTGGCATATATAGAAAAAAAAAGAAATTTCCTTAACGTTAGCTTCAAGTATATATCATTTTATGACATGAGGGATTTTAAACTTGGTTATATGACTAAAGGAAGAGAGAAAAGAAAGAGAAAAAAATGACATTTTCAAGAAATATAGATTCAATTTCGAGTATGTCTTTTATCGTGTGATTATAGAGCCGTTTTGCATTATTTTTTTTCTTCTTTTTACGTTTCCTATTTTCCTTTTCCTTTATCTTTCATTTTCACCTCGATGCTTTCTTTATCGGGCCCTGGGAGTTGTGTGAAAGATGGCTTATTTCATGGCACTTAACGGTTCGAGCCGTTATTCTTTTTTTTTTTTAATGCAGTCAATTTTTATATGTGCATATTCGGTCGTTTAGAATATAATATATATTATGTCAGTTTATCAATATAATAATGTGTAATTTATTTTTAATGCAAATAATTAAGTGAATTTATTTAAAATTTTAGTGGTAACGTTAAAATTGATTAAATCATTAATTTTTTAAATTATTCTTAATTTATTATTTAAATACTAGTAATTTAAAGTTTAATCATTTTCAACAAAATGTTTGTTGATTTTTTTAAAATTCTACAGAATAATTCACAAAAAATGAACCCATAAATTTTGAGCAAATTACACGAATTTCCGAAAAATAAAATATTAACCCTTTACGAAAATTACAGTAATATTGGTTTTACGATTCCCAGCAGTACATCACAAATTACTAATAAAACCTTCTGTGTTTCATCCTCCTTAAATCAATCTTGAAAAAGAAAAAAAAAAGATATAAAAGAAAAAAATAAAGAAGGAAAGAACCCCAAAGCGTGCGCGCTCCACCTCTTATTCTCCTCCTTTTTTCGGTAAACATTTAACCGTCCAAGCGCCACTTTATCTTCCGTCTGTTTTTATCGTCCGACTTTTCCCTCCCTCTCTCTCTCTCCCTTTCTTTTTCCAACGATTGCCTTTTCTGTTGATTTTTTTTTTCCTCTCTTTTCTGCTTCTGCAATCCGGCATTATTTCCCGATCTTATGTGCCCCTTTTCTTTCTTTCTCTATCATACATATATACACATACACACAAAAGAAAAAGAAGACTCCTTTTTTTTCTATTCTTCTTTTTAACCAGTGTAGAAGAAGCTCACGAATCCAAGAATCTCCAAGCGGAGATTTATTACTGCGAACCTTATCACGTAGCCGTATCTCACCGAAACGATGATACGAATTCACCAAGGCTAGTAGGGCTTCTCTCTTTTCTTATTTTTCATTCTTTTTTTTTGACTTACTATATTATTCCAATGGAAAATTCGATCTTTTTTGGATTTTGTTTGATATCCGAGTTTTCAGGAAAAAAAAGTAACCCAAAATTCCTTTTTTTCTTGTTGGTAAGTTTTAGGCTTATTTAGATTGTTCGAATGACACAGATTAAGATGAAAAATTTTAATATGATCAAGTTGACTTGATATCTTCTTGGTTATCGCTGACTTTTTGGAATAGCTAGTGAAGGAGAAAAAGAAATCTGATATGGTAATGAAAGAATTTTTCAATGTAATTAGCAGTCATATATTTCTTTTTTTTTCCAAATGCTGATCGTGTCTGAATGTTTAAATTTCTATTTGTATGCATGGCTGGGTATTTTAAATACATAATTCTTTTCTTCGAATGACGTGATTTTTTAAATTCGTTAAAATTTAATTGTTTTTTTTCCAAGTTTCCTTATTTTGCAAGTAAAAAAACTAAAAATTATGTAACTGTTTATTTAAAATTTATTAGTATAATAACGAATGATATTTTGCTTCAGTCTATATCTACAATTTCTCAATTGATTTCGAAATGTGCGATCATTTTAAGCAACAAATTAATAAAATTCAATAAAATTAACAAAATAAAAAATATTTGAAGATTATTAAATATTATTAAGATTATTAAAATAATCCAACCAAGTGATAAGTTAAACGCATACCTTAAAGCCAACAAACTCTTCTACCACGTTTACGCAGGATATCAGCTTCCACCATTCCTTTCTCTTTCTTTTTTTCACTTTTCTAAACGTATATATATATACACATACACGGTGTAGTTTACTTATTCGCATTGCATCTAAACATTCACACACGTAGAAAAGATACGTGTATACAGTGGCCAAAAGGCAACTCATATGCATCTCCAAAGGTATATACCATACGAATCATCAGTCAGGCAAAACAGAAACCTTAGCATACATAAGGGGGAAAGGCCCTTTTAAAAAAGCCTTTAATAAGAGATATGTATCTTTGGTCACGCTTAACAACTAGAGATTAACGAGTCGCATTACCTTTTAGAATAAAAAAAGAGGAAAAAAGGAAAGAAAAAAAAAGAGTTAAGTGAAAAAGACAAGAAAAAAAAAACTTAAATATACAAAGAAAGATAGATTCAACCCCCTTGTAACAGGAAATATATATACACGCAAACGAAAGAAGTTACCTTTTACACTTCCGCATGAGGAGCGTTATTATCTAAGCTAAGCGTCATATACGCGCGTTTTTTGATTGTTATCTTTTAGGCTGATATTTCGTATACGTATACATATATAACTGCGTTTGTGCATGTGTGTGGGTATGTAGCGGTAGTAGCTACTTGAATTATTAATTAAATTTTATAAATTGAATATCAAGAAATGGTAAGGTTAGAAGATACGCTGCTAGAAATGCTTAGAGGAATAACAAAAATAATTTGTTTGACGTGGAAATAAAGATGTTTTTTTTTGGACGGTTGTAAGTGGATATAGTTAATGATTGGAGGGGCATGATTGATAGTTGAAAATTTGTTTACCCGCTGATATTTGATAGTCTATCAAAAAATTGTATTTCATAAAATATTTTAGAATTTATTTTGAAGTTACTTATTTTGTTAGTAAAATTTCTTATAACAAATCAAAAATCTTATCAATAGTTATTATCTTTAAGTAATAATCATAATAGTACAATGTATCGTTGCAATTTATTTATTAAATTTATGTAGAATGTAATTAAATTCAAGTCTTATTTATCAATAAATTTTTAATAAATTTGTATAAAAAGTACTAAATTGAAAATTTATGGTAAAAATTTTGTTTATATAGCTCAATTTTATATCTGTAATATTTTTAAATAAATAAATAAACAAACAAACGTATATATATGTGTATATATATATATATATATATATATATATATATATATATATACATCGATTATGTTATAGAAAATTTAATTAAAAGTGAAAAGCTTGCTATAAAAATATTAATTTAAAATCGATCCGCGCCTTTAAAAAAAGAGCATAATTGACATATTTAATTAAAAACAAACAGTCACATAACCGAAAACCCGTTGTTTACAAAATCAAGAAATTTCTTTTGCCTTTAAAGCAAGAATATATAATATATACGAAGGTTATAAAATTCGATATAGAATAATTAAATTTTCTTTTTATAACTTTCTTTAAGTTGTAACCATCAAAAAAAAAGGAGAGGAATTTTTATTTAAAAAGCCGTAAAACAAAATTCAATAAAATGAAGTTAAACGTCGAAAAAAACTTTCACGATTGAAACATATGGTGAAAAATTAAAAAAGTTTTCTTTCTGTTGCAAGTGTAAAAAAAAAATTATTCTTTTTTTTTTTTACGAACTTACCCGTCGGCACTTAAGTTCGCTTATTTTCAAACGTTGAAAGGAAACAAGAATAAAAAAAAAGGCAAACATTTCTTATCGGTTATTCCTTTGCGATAAAATTTATTGTATTGCCAACGTAACATTTTTATGTTCAACTGATTTAAAACCTCGAGCTGCCTTTTTTTTTATTTTACGCGCAACACGTGACACTTATTCAAACAATTTTTAATAAAGGAACAAATTTTTTATGCTTCAATAAAACATCTTCAGTTTTTATTTCGAAAATTCACTTTATTTTGTTAATAAACATAATACAATTATGAGATAATTTGCTTGTTTTATTAATGTTATTCTCCTACTTTTGAAGCATATGATTATATATATTAGATTGATAAAATCATTTTAAATCTGATCATTATTTTAAAAATTAGCTATCTCAAATCACATACATTATTTTTTAACGCACGCAAATTAAAAATAAAACCTACTCTATTCAAAACAATAATCCAAAAAGCCTACTTAAATTTATCATTTAATAACAATAAAGAAAATGAAAAAAAGAAAAAGAAAATTAATTTTTTTTTCAAACAAAATACTTAGAAAAATCTACAACCGTTGATGCGACCTCACGTCCTTGTCCTTCTACCATATTCTCACTATACATGCTTTAGCAAGCGTGCATAAGTCAGGTAATTACAGACACGCAAAGCCACCGAGACGAGACGTTATTTTTCGCGAGAAAAAAAAAATAAGTGTCCTCTATATCTCTCTTTCTCTCTCTCTCTCTTTCTAGTTTACTCGACCTTAACGAGTGTACACGTGTATACATATATATAGCGAAATATATATCGCAAGTATAATTACCGAAGCGCGCTCATGTCCACAGGAGAGAGAGAAAACAAATTAAACGCCACCCTAGTGCTTCCTGCTTTTGAACAGTAATACAACATTCTAAAACAAAAAAAATTTATGTATACATATCTGTGTATAAGTTTTAAAAAAAGGAAGCTAAAGATACGTATACATACAAATGATTTTTTTTTCCTCTCTGGTTTTGTTTGTTTCTCTCTTTTTTTTTTATGGTCAGACTTTGTGCATACGCACTCGTGCGTTTCTTTATCTAAAGCGTAAGGATATTCGCGCGGTTTTTTTTTTAAAGGCATTTTAAAGGAAAGTTTTATGTTAAGCAGTAGCAGAAACGCTGATTAGACGTACCTGATATGCTAAAAAGATTTGTTTAACTTTTATTTCTTCATCCTCTCGCTGTTTAACGAAAATTTCTAAACGAAATATTTCATAATTGTGTACGGGCTAATTAAGCAAGCGCGAGGATGCGCTGCTGGAAAATTTGAATACTGCACCGATAACGAAAAATTTAATTAACTAATCATGTTTCGTTGCTTTTTGTTTATTTACGTCACTATTTTATAATGAAAAACACTCAACAAGACAGAAAACAATTATAGTCTCTTCTATACACGAATATTAGCTATGACGATATGTTATGTATATGAGGAGAACTATAGCAAAGTCGTATAAGAGTAAAAACAAGTAAGGTAGGACCTCTTGAATGCAAATGTGGTATATCTTGTATAAACTTGGTACAAGCGCACGTATATATGTATATAACTTCTTAATGGCCGGTTGAATAAACTAGTCCAAGGATTTTCGTGTTAAAAGTTTATCTCAGCATTAAAAATTTATTTAAAATGGATTTTTTTTATTTGATAGAATAAAACGAAAAAAAAACTATGAGTTTATTGACCATATCACAGTTAATTCATTTTAAATTCGTTATTGGTTTTGGAAGAAAAAAAAGAACAAGACTCATTGCGTTGCAAGAAGATTAATAATGTTGATGCTCAAGAATTTGAAGGAAACATTAAAAAATCGTTTAAAGATTGAGAATTCCTGTTAATCCGAATTTTTTCCTCTTTTTACATCAATGGAGCACTTAAAATCTCATTTAAAACTATTTCATGTCAATGTAGAATCCGAACATGATATGAAACTTTTATACTATTGAGTAAATATTAATTGCTTTGTATACGTATTTCCTGATTGCTACCGAAAGCAACTAACGTCAGATTTACGGATTTGTGAATGAAAGAAATTACTTGTAATGAAAGAAAATAAAATTAAATGATGTAAGACGTTTTACAAAAATTTGAACCAATATACAGTAGAAACAGACATAACGGACAGACATTATATCCCATATTACGTTTAAATGCTTCACATTACGTTATACTTTTTTTTATCTTTCCTTCCTTTTCAAAATACATCTAAACGTTTTTTTTTGATAAATTTAGCATTATATTTTTTACAATTTATGTTCCCTTTGATACATCAAATCATTCAATATATATAATTTACCAAGATTAGAATCACACGATCGCCAAGTTAACCGATGTTACACTGTCGAACTTGTCAAATTGCAAAAACAATAAAAAAAAAATAAACATTCGATACTTTATTTTATCAACCATAATCGCGCTCCGACTAAACTACGAGCAATAAAAAAAAGTCGTAGATTTTTTACAATGCGATAATAATGCTCTATGATATTCTTTATCTTAAGTATTTCATAAAATAAATATAAAAATACATAGCAACAATGGTTTACGAAAGCCATAAAAAAAAAGGAAT
Source organism: Anastatus disparis (assembly GCA_017163975.1). Classification (NCBI taxonomy): domain Eukaryota; kingdom Metazoa; phylum Arthropoda; class Insecta; order Hymenoptera; family Eupelmidae; genus Anastatus; species Anastatus disparis. The sequence goes on from JAFFSR010000222.1 coordinate 439,430, forward strand.
ATTGGATTCGGTATCAATTACACCGAGCAGGGCAAAATATTTTCCCACGAAAATAAAAGCAAAATATAAAAAAAAAATATCGTCGCGCTATTCAAAACACCCTCACAAAAACTATCTCAAATTTACACCCTTTTCCTTTTCTTCTTCTCGAAAAAAGCCCCTATGTACACAAAAATTCCTAAAAATAAAGTACTTAAAAGTTTAGCACGGATACCTTAAAACAGTCGCACAGGTATATGTATTATATGTACATATAAAACTTAACTATATACGGGTACCTCCTTCCCTTCTCTTATTTTTGTATATATATATATATATATATATATATATATATACATGTAGGTATATATGCACAAGAGTGAGAGAGAGAAACACGTATACCCATCTCGTTCTTTCTCATTAAAAAAAAAAGGCAGCAGCAGCCTCCTCCTCCCACCACTGAGACTATACGTTTTATAATATGTATTCCCCATTGTAAGAGAGTCCCCGTCGAAGAGTGAGTATAAGCAACAAGCCAAGCAAGTTAAAAGTCCGGCCTGCTCGGCGCCGAGCCAAGCCAACTTCTCTCAGTTGCCGCTTAGAGGCCCGACAAGTCTAACCGTGCGTCTATATATATATATATAGCTATATGTGTATGCATATATTCATATTTTTATATATTATAATATCAAGTGCATAATATATATAGAGAAATTATGAGAAAAATTTTAAGTGCGCTCATTATGGATATGAATAACGGGATGTGCGGTGTGAATTAGTTTATTTTGTGAAATTATAATAAAATAAAATTGAATAAAAAAAAAAAAATTTTTTTTTTATCAAGAGTGTAGTTTATATGTATATGGAGATATGGTGTACGGAGTTTTTAAGGTGGTTTGGATATGTGAGATAGAAGGAGAATTTTTTCCAACCGAGCGGTCATGAGATTGCTACCGGAATACCATGCCACCTTATTGGTACGTCTGACTTAATGAGCTCATTAAATTTTAGGTTAAAATGATTTTAATTTGTTGTGACAGTATATTTTCAAATTTTTTTTTTTACTTTAATGCAAATTCGAGAAAGGTGATGGATAATATTTTGTTGAAAAAAACGTTAATTAAACGCGACAGGATGATTGTTAACGAAAATGAGTTTCATGTTCTTTTTACGAAAATTTTTAAAATTAATTTTGTAATTAACTTTTATATGTAAATATTTTAATATTGGACATTTGAATTTATAGCTTATTAAGAAAATGTTTCTGTAAACAAAAATGTTTAATAAAAAAAATTTTCACTTTATTTTAAGTATAATTTTAATAACGACCAAAAATCATTGTATTCTTATAAACTAAAAATTAATTAATTAAAAAACAAAATATTAATTTATTAAATTCTGTCAATATTTAAAAAAAAATATTTAGACTCTTTTTACTTGTAGAATTTTTTATCATAAAATAGAAAAAAAATTATTGTCACGTTTTAAATCACAATAATATCAATTACAAACAGATGAAAACAAAAATACACAATAGCACAGGAAGTTAAATTGTATCAACCTTCGATGCTACGTGCTTGTTTTCGTAAATACGTGATTTTTGCAAGGACCCAAATAGTATCAGCGACAAAAAATATTTTTTGCTACTTCCGCAGAAAAAAAAATTCGTATGACGATGACCGTTCTGTGAGTTGGTAATTTAGTTTTTAGATCACTCGATATTTCGGCTGAACTAAGCAGTGCTTACGAAGCATAATTTGACGAATGATTTAACGCGTCTGACAAGAAAAAAAAATTAAGAAGGCAAAAAGGTGTCCATTTTTTGTGTAATAGTACCATTTTCAAATGTTTCAATAGTATATATTTTATTACGATTATATTTACAAAAGAGTCATGTTTATAAAAAAAGAAATACCTTTATTTTTGTTAAAATACAATTTTATTATTTATTTCCATTTTAACGAAAAACTCTAAATCGATGAACACGTTGAATTTGAATTATGTAAATATTTGAATAAGCGAAAAGAAAATAAACTTTGAAACTTTAAAAAAAAGAATCAGAAATGCATTCCACATATTTTTCCGAAATACAAAACAAACGTACAACAAAACAAAAGACCACTTTCTAAACTTTTTCAAATACTCTTTCCCAATAACTGACAAATCCATCGATATGCCCAAAAGCGAAACAAACGTACCAAGCAACGAAGAAAAAAAGGAACGAGATATTTTATAACTATTTTATATCTTTTCTTTCGCGAAACCCACTGTTTCAAAATGTTAAAATCGTGTACCGTCTTCTTATATACCTTGAAAGATAATTTTTTTTTCCTCTCTTTGCACACGAGTAAAAGCGTTCAGCGCACGTAAGAAAGAAAGTGAATCCTTAGACGACGTGAGACGCGTTGAAAAAAAAAAAAAAAAAAAAAAACTTACGGCGCCGTTTTTAATCTCTAAATCTTGCAATCTTCTTTAGTGAAACAACGAGAATAAAAAAGGAAACGAAATAATAAAAAAATCTAACATCATCGATATTTTAATGTCACTAAAATCGTAAAACGAAATAAAATAAATATTTACTTTTTAAAGATGCAGCCAGTATACGTGTGGTTGCGTAACACATGTATTTATAAGATGCCCGAGGTAGAAAGTCGAAAATTTCGTCGCCTAATTCCATTGGCTTTGAACTTCGTTTTACTCGATCCCATTTTCTTTCTGATTTATCCACGGACGGGATCTCTCGCGCTTATACTCCCACTTATGTAAGTGTGTGTATAGAAAAACAACTAATCCGATGTCACGATGATGGTTGTAAGGATTATTGCTTTTATAGACGCTAGACGGTTCTGGGTTTTGCAAGTGCCAGACGATACGTTTCTCTGATGGACTTTATTTTTTTCTTTTTATTAACTTATTTAATGAATTCCGATGTGGTTGGGTAAGAAGGTAAGAGAGAGAGAACATCAAGATGAAACGTGATGAATGTCAAGTTTGGAGAAATGTGCATTGCATACGTAATAATTTTCTAGAAGATATTTTTTATGTTTTTTAAATTATTGATCAATCCTTGAATGGTATTGATTCTAAATCATTTTCAATGATTATACAAGATTTTATGTAAATATTGGATAATTCTGAAATTTTTAATTTTAAAATAAGATAAAAACTTTTTTTTTAAATAAATAAAAATGCAATTATTTTTTAACAAACAAAAATCATTGAATTATCTAAGACTAAAATTATTAATAATCAAACTTGAGCATCCCTTTCAGAAGCCATGGAAAATCTCATTCTCTACATAAGAGATGCAACAGGTGAGATGCTTCTACTATCGAACGTACATTTGAATAATTGGCTCGTCGGCTTTTAGTTGAACATACCCAAAAAGGAGGGATGCTTCCCATTACAATGCTTGCCATTCTTCTTACATACACACACATTCCAAAATAACAAAAAAAAAAAAAAAAAAAATAAAAGGAATAAGAAGAAGAAGCTCATGATAGTCATATGAAACTCGATCGTACATACATACATACGTATTCCTTTTTTTTTTCTTCTTCCTTTTTTTTTAAGTCAAGAGAAAGGGAGAAAGGCCTTTTAACATATTTTGGAAGGAAAATACGTGACTCTCGAAAGTGCGCTTGCTTTGCTTCGTGACCGTACGTGCAAAAGAGTACTTGAGAGGCGCGCATGCGACGACAACTACGACGACGACGACAACGACTTGCTGATTTGGAGAAAAGTGACGTGAAAGAGAAAGAGAGAGACTCTCTTGTTGTATATTGTATAAAACGATGCTCTTGAGCATTGTGTGAGAAAAGGTGGTTGCTACAGCTATTACTATAAAGTACGAATAAAAAAAATTTTAAAAGAGTTTAACTGCGATTTGAAGGATAATCTCATTTTGAGTGTCACGAGGTTTAGATTCTTGCGGTTTTCAAAGATGCACTTTGTTCCCACAAAGTGCAAAAACTTATTCCCATAAGTTTGGGTGAATTTAAATGAGGGATTAGATTTTGAAATAACAAATAAGAGCGAATCTGATTTTTTTTTATGTGAAGAAAATCAATGTTATGTTAAAATCGAATCAGTTTGAATAAGATTCTTGTTTTTCATTATTATAAATTAAAATATAAGTCTAACACAAAAAGAAACACGTATTCGTTTTTGTCAATCACGGATAAAAAAATGATTGACAACCTCGTTATTACTGAAAGCATTAATTACACTATGTCGTAAAAAGGCCATACGCTTAATTTCTGTTCTGATGCTTACCATTGACTATATAAATATTAAAACATGAATTATAAAGTAATTCCAAAACCTAACTAATAACTTATTTATTTTTATTGTTTCAGGTAAGTTTCATAATCACAAAAATCTGATAGTATGTTAATCTGTGGAGCACCGGTAAGTCAAACAATTCCCCTTTTTAAAAAAAAAAGCAAAGTCTCTCGCAATTATCAGCAATTCTCTTTCGAGCCCCTTCCCCATAAAATTCCCCAAACGCACATTAAAATCTCCCCTTTGAATAAAAAGCCAATACAAAAACAATCTATTTTCCTTCAGCCTCGCAACGCAAAAATTAATAAACGATTATCTCGGATTGATACATTAAACGACAGCGTCCCTCGTCTTCTTTGGTAATCATCGCAAGTATTTTATAATGATGGAAAATTGCACTTTGCTTCTATAACGAAGTTGAAGAAAAGATAAAAGAAAACAATGTGTAAACAGACGGTTATTGTAATTAACAATTTAAAGGCTCAATTACGCGTACACGTTACAGAGAAGAAAACTATTAAAAATAACCTGGCGCCGATAGGCTTCAATATAAAATTATTGTGTTATGGATTCGCTCGAGTTTTATTAAAACTTTTTTTAAAAGAAAAGAAAAAAGAGGGAAATTAATATGTACCAAGTAGAGATGGGTGCGTGCGTGCAATTCTCGTTGTCTTGTGACCTCGAATGTCAGGGACGCATTTGATTCTTAACCTTGGCTCGGGTAGTAGTGCGCTTTTTACGTCTTTTCTGTTAATGTCTTCCTAAGAGCAAATTTGTAGGTGAGTTTAAAGGTTCTAGGAAATTCAATTTAACAAGCAATTTTGTATCACCTCAATGTTAAACGTACATTTTACTCACTCGATTGATTTCTTCGATCGTTCGAACAGGTTCAATACCTATACGGGCTATAACAATAAATGAAATGATTAGTACAATTTATACACTTGTAATTAATTTTATAAAAGATCGTAAAATAAAAGCTAAAAACTCGATCATTAAACTGTTTTGAAACTTGTTAAATTAGTATAATTAATATGGATAGTAGGTCTAATAAATTTTCATGTACTTTATTGCAAGTACTTCTTCAAAGAAGAACTTTAGACATTTTTATACGATGACGGATGATGTTAAAAAAAAAAAATTTAAGTTTCATTTGGCGAGATTAATTCGCGCAATATAGTGAACTTGAACCCGGATGAAACTGGCGTATAATGGATGGTTCATATCGTACTAGCCTTGACTAATTTGTAACTTAGTTTCTTTATTTTTTTTTCTTTTTTCATTCTTTAGCATAAAGTTTTATTAATTAAACCATTACTATTAGTTTCATTCCATGACTTATTATTCAATTTAATATTCAGTCTTTGGAATAAAAATTCAAATTCAAAGAATGTTCGATTTAAAATAGGAACATAATTCATCAACAATGTTTCAATCAATACTTTGAAAACTGGAATAAATTTTCGTGCGCAAGCAGTATATCGTTGAAATTATGGCTACGTCCACCTGTTAGCCATAATTTATATCCCATCCATGCCCCAATTGTTTCTCTCAAAAACATCGATTAATAACGCTATTTGGAGAGAGCTCCACCTCTTTGTACCACCTCGTAACTTCAAGCTTTTACCTAACCACAAACAATGAAGAGACTAATGCATCATCCCAAGTTGTTTAGACATTTTCAATTAACCCCAAAAACTCGGAGTATCTTTTTCTATGGTACCTTTGAGATCTAATAATAAAAGCACATATATGATTTCTACAATCCAAGATGTTTATTATTCGTGGTGGATGAAAAATCATGATAGTATAGAATATTTTAGAACTCGCGCGTTAAACTTTCACTTGCGGAAGAAAAAAGGCAACGTGGGGGGGCGTTGCCATAAAATGCGCTAGAGTCGTCGTCGTAGTCGTCGTAGTCGTTGTCGTGTTGAGTTCATTGAATCTATGCAATTCTCTCTCTTCCCATTCTTCCTTTCTCTCTTTTATGTTCTGGGTCTTTATTAAAGTTTAAAGTAAATGACAAATGCAAGGAGATTTGACTTGACATCGAGAGAGAGAGAGAGACTAGACGCCTTGTTGAATTCTACTTTCGTATATATACATAGCAAGAGACTTTATGAGAAGCTTGTTGAGTTTGTTTCGTGATTATATACTTGGGGCTATATTCGAAAGTGATATGTCCTCTTGACATAGAGAATAATGATATTATAGTTGTCCTTGATTTTTGCAAAAACATCTAGCTTGTAAAGCTTGTGGAGGATAAAAATAATTTTATCTTTTAAATTACAATAGTCTAATGGGATTTCTGTATTAAATTCTATTGAAATTCAAAAAATAGCAGAATATATTAACTTTTGTTAAACAAATACAAACAACTTTTCATTATTTGTAACTTTGTATTATTTCTCCAAACTCCCGAATCAGCGATAAAAATAAATAAATCAATTCATCCATGTAATTTATTACATCTGACACATATTTTAGTTCCAAATGAATTCATCGTGCACACTGATTATTTTCCTATTATTAAAATGCATACACGCATTTCTAAATCCCACTGACTATTCTTTAATAACTTATTCCATAGAGAAAGGCTATAAGTCATTGACTTATCCAAAAGATGACATAACGGTTGTGCATCATACCCGAGAGAGAAAGGAAAACACATATATCTTACGGCATACATCAACCACTACTACTACTACTACTACTCCCATGCAATGATGGAATAATACCATCGAACACGAAAATAATTCTTAAAATTTTAATGAAATTCCATTCTCAAATCTGAGGTGTCGAAATTAGTACTTTAAAACAGAACGCTCTCTATTATTCATCCCGTCAGAATTATAATAGCTTACTTCTGTTGTAAATTATCAAGTCTCTCGAGTTTATTAATTAAATTATGATTGTACTATCAAATCGTTATATTATTAAAATGGAAGTGATGAAATCAACGTAATTAAATAATCTTAGTTATAAGAGTATGACCTTTTTTGTGAAACTTCTCAGGAATTCCAGCAACGGAACAAAAATGCCTCGTCTAGAGAAACATTTCAATTGTGCATAAACATTTTTTGCCACGCATTTCTCAATAATCATTATCATTTATCTATAAAAGTGCGTGTCGCAATTCATTACATCGACGTTATTCATCGAAAAACATCAATGAATTTTCCATTGCAATGAGAATTGAGAAAAAAAAAAAGAGAGAGAAAAAAAATTTGTCAATTGCTGGTTAATGGAGTCTTTTATTGTACCTGCGAGTGCAGGAGGGAACCTTTTAATTGAAAGGTTGTAGTACAATAATGTTGTGCTCTTGCAAACTTTCAATGTATGTATAGCGGTACAAAGGAATGGAATTATCGGAGAGAGAATGAGAATTAGAGACAAAAGAAAAGCGTTAACGTTGAAATGTTACTTTTTTTTCTCTAAAATGACTTTTTTTTAAATGTTGAAAAATAGAGTGAATTTGACATGGTGTACTAGTAGTTTTGTAATTTTTGTATTTTTGCGCTCGCTTTGTTACAGGATAGATAGAGATCTTGTGATTTAATTGTGCTTTAAGTATTTTAAAATTGGAGGGAATTGGAATTTAAGTACTTTTACGGGTGTCGGAGGTCATAATAATAAATCACAGTCTTGTAAGAGTAATACTAAGTTTCAATTCCGGTGGAATTATTATCTCGGTTTAGAAATAAAGTAACGTTACAGTTATAATTTAAAATACGTTAGTAATTATTCTATACAATAGAAAAATTTCGTAAACTTTTACTATTATCAAATAAATTATTTTCATTTTGTATTTATATACAGATTTTCAATCTGTTAATTTTAAAATATTATATTTAAAAAAATATTAAAATACTTTATTAAATTAATCATACTTTATAAGGAAAAGTTATGTGAAATTAGAATTGAAATTTTATAAAGACTAATAAATTATAATAAATTGATGAATAAATGCAAACAATTTTTCCAAAAACGAAATTCAACCAAAAACTCGATTAAATTAATTTTATTTACCAATTGTGATTAGCATCAATCCAAATAAAGCAGGATCTCATTAATCGCATTGGCCGTTAAAAGCCATTGAAAAGTAAAGCTCGCGAATGTCCTCTTACTAAAGTAGACCAAATGGTGTGGTATGTGGGTTCTAAACGCTAGGGCAATATAAGCTTCAACCATTTTCGGAATCCTTGTCTAGTTTACCCTAGGCAATTCAAATACTCACAGCCAATTAGGAGAGGGTTAATTCCCATAGTAATTTATATAGGTGTATATAAACATACCTATAGTAGAAAAGAGAAAGAATAGGAATGAAAAAGAGGCGCTTGACCTTTAATAAGAGTTGTTAATGCCGAGATGTACTCGTGTGATGCTTGCGCAATCTTTCGGGGTTATCATTTATTATTTTATCGAGAAACAAATTCTCATCACGCGATTAGACGATTTTTCGTTGATTGACTATCAACTGTTATTTCTTTCATCTTCTTATGATTTTTTTTTCTTTCTCATTCCTTCATCGTACAAGGGAGAGGTTGATCGATGATCTCATTCATCGATTAATTTCATCGGAGCTTTGCTTTTTTTATTCTCTCTCTCGTTTGCCGTTGCAGCATGTAATTAGGGTGTGCGTTAAGTGATATATATGCGTGGACGATCATTGTTTCTTGTTTTTTTTTTTCTTCTTTTTCTTATGTTTTTTTTTCTTTTACCATGCTTTGTCTATGCCCGACACGCTCGGCTGGGAATTTTATATTGTCAAAGTGGTGCGAATGTTTTGTGTGTTTTACAAAGTGGCCTTGATTATTGATTATGTTACTTGGAAATAAAGATATGATTGTTTTAATTGTACGCATGAACTTTTTTTTACGGTTCACGACGTTTGATGAATTGAAAAATGGGTGTTGGAAATGAAAATGATTGATTATCATATGCTGATTGGTATTAGATGACTTTAATAATAAATTCGATGTAGAAATTATATGTATTGGCATGATCATTTTTTTAATATCAAACTATTTTTAACTCAAACTCTTTTTATAATTTTTATTTTTTATTAATTATATAATGTCATAATTTTAATTAAATAATGTCATATTTCTCTACAATTTAATTATAGTTCAAATTCTTGATTCACTATGGATTTAATTCAGAAAATTAATTTAACGTACAAGTAAATTAAGTATAAATTAAATGATATAAAAATTATTTAAAACCAAACCAAATAAAAAAAGCTTTCGGAATTTTCATACTAATATCTTAATTCTTTAAAACTGCCAAAAACACAATAAACGATAAATCGTCGTTACGTTAATAAGCGTATATAAAGTCTCATCAAATCTTCGGGCTCGTGTCAAGCATCAATTGAAAATAACAAATCACCGCATCAAGCCAACACCCCAAAAAAAGCCAGCAACAAATGAGCTTACACATAGAGACTCGAATGTGTTGTGCACACAGATGTACACACGCGCATATCTCAAATATATGAATGTCTGTATTTATACATGAGCATCAAGTCAAAAATATTCCCCGAGGCACGCATAATCCCTTCTTTCGGCCGTCATCATCCTTACACGCGCTGCTTGGCTTCTGACGCTGTATATACGATTCGTCAAGATGCCGTAACTGGTTCTCTCTTTTTTTTTTCTTTTTGGAAGGTCATCAAGGGTCAAGATCTTTGACTTGTTTTGTGATCGTTTATCTTATGTAAGAGAGAGATAAAAAGAATGAGAGAAAAAAAGGACCGCAAGAATATTATCTTGAAGGTGTCGACGCAATTGTGATTTTTGAGATATGCGCGGGCTCCTTTGGAGTTACTTTGAAATCTTCTTGGTAGTGGACTGTGATAATTTCTTTTCTTTTATTTTATCCTGAGAGTAAAGGTTCATTTCTTTCGTATGATTCACGATCGTAAAGCATAAGGACTTTAATTCTTCAATTTTTCATGTGATTTTTGCTCCTTTTTCAAGATTATTAATACCCATCTATTTTTTAATTTCACACTAATCCTTCCCGCTTTGACTCCGCACAAATTTATCGATTTCTTTCAGTTATATTATCAATACTACTTATGAGCTTTGAATCAAAATAAAAACTAGAATCTTAACAAATTTTTCAAAGTACGCTTATTATAATCTCTTATAAATTTAATAAAAAATTTACGAGTAAACAGAATAACAAAATGGAAAATTAAAAAAAAAAAAAAAGAAACCAAAGGTATGCACCTGAAGAGTACTTCGAAATCATTTCTTGTAGTTAAAGCTCATTGTACTTTAAAGGACCCGAGGAACTATAAATCATTCTTTTTATCTCATACACTCAGCTCCTCTTTCTACTTACTTCGTTTCTTTCCTTGATTACTTTCACTCTTTTTCGGGTGCCTCGGTCTTTTCTTTTCTCTTTTTTTTTTTTTTTAACTTGTTTTCTTCATCGTACATTTCAACGCTTTGTTCAACGTACATTTTCGTGTGTACAAGCCGTTATTTTTCTGGTCCATAGATGTTACAAGAAAGATCTCTCTTCGATGTGTACGAACTCTGCTTGCTAACAAATGTTCAGTAGTAAGTTGGGCTGTTGTTACTTGAAATTTTTCGCGTGTAGGGGGAGGGTTTAAATAAAAAAAAATAAATTCTTGGGAATGCTGTACCATAATATTTTTCTTTTTCTGGTTTTTAAGGGATTTCTTTTTTTATCTTATTTTTTTTAAACAAGAAAACGAAAGAAAGTTTGCCAGTCTTGAAGCAATAGTGCTGCGGATGATAAAAGAAGATACATATATATGTTTTTTTTTTTGAGAGAGAGAGTTGCCGAAAATTTATTTTCGCTTGTGATAAATTTAATCAGAGTCTCCGATTTAACTTTGAGTAATTCTCGGTATGCGAAATGAGATATAATTGCTTTATAAGAATCGGTGCTATAAATTATGAAGAAGCTTGATTTAATTGTATTATAATTGAAAAGCATCGGCTAAATTATTACATTGTTCGCGTACATTGAAAATTCAATTTCGATCCTTTTAATAAATCTTTAATAAAAGTTAATTAATTGAATGTATATTTGAAAAGTTTGTAGAAAAGTTGTATATTTTTATTAATTATAAAAGGTATGTCCAATAAAATTCAATTCATTCTTCAATGAAATTTTTATTGAATTTGTTTTCGCGAAAATTCTTTTTATAAATACCAATCGTATTATATCTAAATTTATAAATGATTGCACCTAATCAAAATAAAAATTTGAAAATTCAAATTTTTTTCCAATTTTTACATCGCGTGTATGTCCTTAGAAAAAAATGTGCACAAAAGCCGGCGTGAAAATTCTCATTTAATTTTCTTCGTATTTACCACGTGTACATCCAATTTACCGCAGTTAGTTCATAGCACTCATTGCTTTTTTTTCTTCTTCTTTTTCCTCTGTTATGTGTATATGTGCGAGCTCGCGCGCGCGCTTGCGAAGTACAAGATTTATCGGTGTATTGCCTGCTGCGGCCCACTCTTGCGCGTCGATTGGCAATTTCGTTGTTGAACACAAAAAATGGAAAAGAAAAAAAAATAAAAGTAGATGTAGTACAAGAAAGAAGAAAGCTTTTGTTGTGTGTGACGAAAAGTATTGTGTATAGGTATATAGGTTTTGCCGAAAAAGAAAAATGGTATGTTACAGAAAGAAAAGATGGGCTCTTGAAGTTCGATGGAAAGGAAAATTCTCTTTTTGGAAAGTCTTTATTTCGACAAAAGAATCTTGAAGTACATTAATTTTTTAATACTTTGTACATGATTATAGTGAATGTTTTTTATGAAACTTTATTCATTTATAAATTTTAGAAAATATATATTCATTTATAAATCTTAAATATTTATTTATTTATAATATTTTAAAATATTTATTCATTTATAAATTTTAGAAATATAGAGCAAATTAATTTTATTATAAATTTATTATTTATAATGAATATTTTAAATTCATTATAATTCATTTATATATTTATTTATTTAATTTCTCAACCGGGTGAATCTCACATTGCAAATATAATAAAATAAAATAGACATTAGGAAATTGACTATAGATAAGCGCTTACTTAAATTGTATAATCAAATTAATGTACAACTCATCTTGAATATAAAGGATAAATAAATAATTAAATTATAAAAATATTAAAAATAAAAAAACATTAATTATTGTGTAAGTTTTGATTTTTCCTTTTATTTTTTGTATCATATTAAAAAAAACTAAAAATTTTGTAATATAATTAATGAAGTAGACCTTGAATGTTTTGAATCTCAACCGTTATAATTCCCGGTATAACTTATTATCTCGAAGTACTGTGAGAAAAAACGATTTATATTCATAACAGTCTTACGTACAAAATAGGGTGATTACTTTTTGAATCGTAACTTCTTTTTTTTTGTACACACGTTTTAACAATTGTATTAGGGGGAACAAAGTTATTAACTTTAGAAAAATTCTTATTGTTTTGTAAATTAAACATATAAAAGCTAAAGTAAGCTGAAGTACTTAGTAGCTGGAAGACTTAAAATTGATCCTAGAATCGGGAAAGCTATTAATTTTTAATGGCTTTCTAGCTTCTGGGACCGATTTCCGACTATAGGATACTTTACCTTAATTAAAAATTATTTGTTTGTAATATGAACTTTTTGCATAAATATAAATTTGCTAATTTATGAAAAATCATCTTACTAAAAACCAAACATACAGTATGTAATAATAAGTATGATTTTGAATTCCTTCAGAATAAAAAAAACATAGGGTGGATGTGTGAGTTACCGTGCCCTCCCCGATTGCCGCAGTCTATGTTAAAGCGTACAATGCCGATAATCAGAGTATGATAATAAAACTATGTATTTATAAGGTAAGACGACACACGGTACTGACGCATGGAACAAACTGTACAAATTTAACCATTAAACTAATAATTCTTCAATTTTTCACTAAAAAAATTAATTTTATCCATAAAAAATGTATTCTACTTTGAGTAAATAATCTATAAAACTTTTAAAAAATAGTGAAATTTGTGTAATTAAACAAAATGTCTCTGCAGTCACCTTAAAGGCTTGGTAACGCATCTATCCTAAATGACATTAAATAAAATATTTATTTATTTTTTTTATTTAACGTTGCTGTATTAATGCTATCTTTACGATGCTAATTAGCGACGGAGATCGTCAGTGTGTTAGTAAACAAAGCACATGTAACGTACAGTGGTACTTGTATAAATCGTCCGAGAGCGGGATTCGAACTCGGGTCCTCGAGATTACGAGTCTATCGCTCTACCGATTGAACCACTGATGACTTCAACTGATGATGTATTTGAATGGCAATAATTTTTAATATGGCAGCATATTTTAAGTATAACTTCTTACAAAAGTTCTGTCTGTATGAATTTTCACATGCAGTCTTTTAAATATCAACAGATAAAATTTATTATATTATATCCTCTTTTGAACGAGAATATCAACGAAAATACTTAAATTTTTATTGGTTGAATTTGGGTCACGTAACTCTTTTAATACATAAATATACAGATAACACATATGTGTTGAATAGTTAAGAATAGCTTGTTATAATCATCATCGTTTTCTTGTTAAATAAAGATAACTTGGCACGGAAATTTAAAAAGTATAATCTAACTAAAAACGTCCAAAATTTATTAAAAAATCTTTTTTCAATAAAAAATTTGTAAGTATAAAATTTTTAATTTGACATTTTTTATTTTCTTCAAATATTAATGAATCTTTAAATATTCTCACTGAACTACCATAATACTAAAAAATTTTATTTACTCTGCAACACACTAAATTACTCTATTTTTCATAAAATGACGAGTTTCTTTCTAAACTCATTTAATGCCTCGACTGTTTGCTTCAGCTGGTTAAAGTTTACGATAATACACAAGTCGCGTGGAAACATATATGAATATAATCGCTAAGTTGCTGATACAAAAAAAAGGAGTTAGTTTTTAAAATTAGATTTCTCGTCGGTGAGCTCTTTTATGTTCCTTCGGAACGTTTCGAAACGCATATGTTAGCGATTTTATGCCTCGATGTAAAAAAAAAGTTGAAAGGAGAAAAGAGAGAAAAAGAATTAGTGATAAAAAAACAATTCCATTTTCTCCTCAAGTTTCCTTATAAATTCTTAAGCAAATCAACTCTCTGAATTTTTTTCTCGCTAAGTCGCTGCCCTTTTGATGGTTTACATTTTTTGTAAAGTAATTTTTTATGTTGAAATATATCGGACCGTAAGCAATCATTTGAAAATAATTTATTTTATTTAAAATTTATTTTTATTGATGGTTTTATAATAATACAATAAATAATAAACGTTTTAAATAAAAATTTATTTTTATTGATGATTTTATAATAATACAATAAATAATAAACGTTTTAAATAAAAATTTTTTTATAAAATTTTAAAACAGATTATAAAAACTGTAAAACACAAAATAAATTAAGAATTTCTTATTTTATAAATTGCTTAATTATTATTCAATCATAAAATCACAGCGATAAACAACTAAAATTTTTAAAAAATCTTGAAATTCTTTAAAAAAAGAGTTGATTTCCATCTCAACTTTCGAGTCAGTAAAAAAAGGAGCCGAAAAAAACTAAACTCACCAGACACATAAAAGAAAAACAATCTTTCCGAGCGAGGTATTTGGTAAAAGAGGAAAAAAAATAAAGGCTCGCTAAAAGTTATTGGCCCCATTGAAATGTGGCTTTATTTTAATAATCCAACAAAAATAAATGCTCAAACAAATTTTTTCGTCTTTTCATTTTTTTTCTCTTCTTCTGTTCACTTCTCTCAATGGTATTCCTTGTATACACATTTACATTGTCAAAGGCGTTTAGAGTCATATTGTTGAACGTATAAGTTTACCATTCATTTTAATGGTTTATGAATCGCCTTAGTAAAGAGACGATGAACGTTTAACTGAAACATTTAGGAGAGGTGGAGTTTTGAAGTTTTCTAAGTACCAGCTACTGGACTGCTGGAATTTTATTTTTTTTAGCAATGTTTTGTATAGTGGGCAGAAAGGAATTTTTAAAACATAAGCTATAAATTGTTATGGATACGTTTTACATTGATAATTGTATTCATTATAATAGCTTTACTTAATCGTACTATACATAGGATAATATCATAGTTCGGAAAATTAATAATTTTATCAATTTCAGCGTAAAACCATTGCATAAGCAAACGCGCACTCAAACCATCATTCCATTTTAAACTGTTAACGAAACGATTGCAACCATTCATCTTGTCATTCAAATTGCTAAAGTGACCATGTTATCACTTTACTTTGAAACAAATGAAAAAAAAAAGAAAGATAAAACAGCATAACGATTAATGTTCTATGAAACAAAAGTGAAAAAATTCGCAAGCCAAGCACATTCGTCAACGGACACTTTAGATTTTAATCGTCCGTTACGCCGAAATCAAAATTAAATCCTTATAAACAATAAGTGAATAATCTTGCATTTGTAAATAGCATTCCGCATATAAATATATAAAGTAGTCAGATGTTGAAAATTATTTTTTCTAGGTAATGCAATGAACTAATGGAATTCCGCTTACTTAGCATAATATGGCGTATATATGCATTTATAATAAGTGCAATTGAATTAATAACACCTGAAATAATTAATAAGAACAATTCATGTGAAGCAAGTTCTTGTTTGTCATATAAAAAATAATTAATAAGAAAATTTAGTTACTAATTTTATATTGTATTTAAACTTTAACAGTATTATTCATTGCCGAACAATCAGAAATAACGTGTGTTACAATTGAAAATTAAATCCAATTATCGTTGCGACTTATAAAAAAAGCAAGAAGAAACCTAATTTATTTATCTTTAATTAGCATATTAAAAAACACACCATAATTAAAACGGTTATTCCCTAATTATTTCCTCGTTAATATATATTCTAATTAGCAGATTGTCAATTTTTTTATTTGTTTTTTTTTCTTTATTATCGTTCTCAAATTAATTGTCGTTATTCAATCAATAATTCATTAACCAAGACCCACCTACTCTCTCCGGCCGAACTGTAAACTATTCATTAAAACCACCCAAATGAAAACACCATTAAATTAAAAAAAAAAAGTAAAATAAAATAAAGTTAAAAAGAAAAAAAAAATCATCATCATCATCCCATACTCAGATCACGCGCAGCATCACTACAACCTTATAAAGTATGTTCGGTCTTTTTATTTCTACTTGTTTTTCTTTCTTCATTCAGCAAGTACTCTTATATAGTATATATAAAAGAGAGAGAGAAGGAGAGGAACGTTTGCAAGCTCTTGAATCAACGCTTATATAGCACCGTCGGCATTGAACTTGGCCGCCTGCGGGGCAAGTTTTTATTTACACCGATCGACGGAATTTTATCCGTATAATACTTGGGCTTCTCTCTTGGCTCGAGAGTAAGAGAGAAAGAGAGAGAGAGAGAGCCGCGGAAGCCGCTCCTTCCTCCTTTCTTATACTTGTTGTATATGCCGACACATTCACCCATACACTATTTATACTGTATGTACATACGTGTATATATATATATACACACATATATACGTGTTCTTTATAGTTACAGCACATGTGGTAAAAGCCAAACGTTTTCTTCGGTAACAGTACGGAGTGTATACTTGTATATCGGAGATTTAATACCTCGATGTTATATAGGAGTAAATGAATTTTTCGCCATAAGCTCGAGGGCATTAGACGTTTTGTCATTCGCTAGTTTGTAAAGGATAGTTTACTTATATTTTTTTTTTTGCTTTTTATTCTTTTTAAATTATAAGGTCTTCTTTTTTAGAGAAGAGGAGATTTAGGATTATTTCGTGGGAATTTTTAAAATTAGACTAATAATGATTTATGCTGTTGAAAATAAAATTATGGAATTATGAATCAAGAGATAAGTTTCATGTTAAATAATCTTTTTTTTCTTACGTATTTATGGGAATGTATTTATAGAAAATCTAAACATTTTAAAAATTATAAAATTCACGCTGTATCTGAAAATTGAAGCATTTGATTTATTTCAAATTTTTATTGGAATAGAATAAGAGACATGAAAGAGGTCTTCGGTGGCTCAGTCGGTAGAGCGTTGGATTAGTAACTCGTGGGCCCGAGTTCGAATCCTACTCTCGGCTAATTTATACAAGCACCACTGTACGTTACATGTGCTTTGTTTAAAAACACACCGAAAAACTTCGTCGTTAATTAGCTCCGAAATGGTAATATAAATTCAACGACGTTAAATAAAAATAAAGGACAAAAATTATTAGAAACCATGAAACAGTATGATTTTTTAAAATCATTCGAACCCTTTATTTTTGCATGTTTAATCCTTTTATAAACAAATAGCACACTATCTTTGCTGTACAATCTCAAAATTCATTCATTTAACATTAAAAAATGCAGTTCACGCAAGCTTCTCATAAAAACTCTCCTTAAAATTACAGCGAATCCAAGCTACCCGCTGTAAATCATGAATATTCAGACCTACCTCTGCCCCGCGTATATATTTATTTATTCTCCCTGAAATCCACGTGTATATAGAAAATTGAATAGCAAAGCTACAGGTACCGGAACTTTCCAGCAGTCCGTAAATTTAACTCATAGTCATTCATTCATCGCTGCGTTCCATTCATGAAAAAAAGTAAGCTAACCATTGAATGAAACCATAAATAAAATAAAAAGTAAAATAAAAAAGTATGGAGCTTTTTTGATATAACGAAAAATTTTTAGCGAGACCTACTTTGTTAAAAGTGTGTATGCTCTCATAAAATTCCAGTTGAGTTCAAGAATCCTAAGGATTCTCTCCTTCACTCGTTTGTGTTTTCTACTCTCATTTACGAGCGGAAACATTATTAACACGCGTGTAGAGCTCACGAGTGCTGACTTCTTTTCTTGTTTTTTTTTTCTCTCTTTCTTTATTTTTTTTTTTCATTTTATATACGTGAGGTTTTTCGCTCTTGCTTCTTTTTTCTCGCTTCGAGCTTGTATTATTTGCTCGGATTTTTCTCGGGCTTGAATTAAGGGCTCTCTATGTTTTCCGTGGGTTTGAACAAATGAAGGCATTTTCGTTTATAAGTTACTTTTTTTTGTAACTTAAACTTGTTAATTTTGGAATTTTTTATAAAATTTTTCTATTCAAATTATTTTAATGAAATTCTATGAACAATATTTTACATCATAAATAATTATTTTAAATAATACAAAAATTATGTTCTGAAAATGTTTTCTTACTATTATAAATAACTGAAAACTTTATTATATAATAATGGAATAATATTTTCCAAGAATACTTATGAAATTTCAAGTTATTTGAATACTAAAAAACTTAAGCAAACCTTAAAGAATATAAATTCGTTGCACGTAAGACAATATTTTTCTTGAATAAATAATAAGAATTAATTTAACGCATTTATTTGAAAAACTTCATACATCGTACAAAGTAATTAAACAACACACATAACAGACAAAGATGTTTTTCTGTGATTTCACATATTTTTCTAGCCGCGAAGACATCTTTTAACTTCATCTTCGCGAAGTATTACGTGCTTTATCTGTTACAAGCTCTACACGCCGCAACAATTCTTCGCTATATACGTACACTTTTGTACTAATAATTTTGCCAACTCGAAACTCTCCGCTCGCTAATGGTACTTTTTCTTACTGAAATAAGAGCTCTTCAATTTTATTCTTTTTCTCTTCTTTCTTCAAAAACCTGTTCAAAATGTCTCAAAAACAACTGAAAAAAATTTATCTTCTTTTTTTTTTAAACTTCTTGAAAAACCATTCATTCGTCTGTCTACAACTTCATATTAGACGTTCTTTCTTCTATGTCCACGATGTATATATCCTCCTTCCCTTTTAATTTTTTTTTCTACCTCTCTCTCTCTCTCTCTTTCTCTCGTTTGAATCCATTGTCCTCGGATTCTCATGGCGTTCAGTAGCATACACTATCCAAGTATACTTCGTGGGAAGGTTCACACACGAAAGGAGAAAGAAAGAGAGAGAGAGAGAAAAAACGAAAGAGTAAGAGAGACCCTTTCAGCGCACTTGAACTCGCGAATATATATATACATATACACGTATGTATATACGTAAGTTTAAGACTTTAAACTGTGTTGGTTTTTAACATGCTGTGTAAGCGTTGTTTCCGTGGCGACAAGCCAACTATTGCGTTATTTTAAGGGTGGGGCTTTTTTTTAAATTTATATATATATATATTTATATTGAACTCAGGACAAACTACTATTATTTTTTTTCTTGCAGCTTAAAAACTTGAGGTACCGCTACTTTGATTTTTTTCGATCAAACTGACCTATTATTAAAAAAGAAAGATGAAGCTTATTTTCGATGATATTGAAATTTCAATTTTTTTTCAAAGTTACGTAATATACGTAATGTTTGAGGAATTATCTTTATAGGATTATTAAATAAGATGAGTCAGGCGTGGTTGGTTTGTAAAACTTTTTATATAGATTATATACTTTTTCATCTTATTTGATTAGCCTTAATTTTTGTTACAGTTTTGTATTTTATGCTCGATAGTTTAAAATTATATACTTTAATAAATTAAATTAAATAATGTTACTTGTGTGTATATCGTCATTTTTTTCATGTATAATGAAGCATTTGAAATATATTTGTTTAATAAATAAAATTATTATTTATTGAAATTATTCTACCGGTTACATTAATATTATTTATATTCATTTTTTTTTAAGTTGTTTCATAAGTAATATTTATTTTTAATGAAGCTTTAATTAATCGGTTACCTGAAGATTTTAAAATTAATTAAAAAGTTCAACAATTTATACAACGCAAATTCAGTAAATTATTATCTTCCTCTTTTTTTTGCATACTTAATTAATGTATCTTTAATTCCCATTAATCTCTTTCTCGAAATTTCAAATTATAAATGTACCTTTAAAAAAAAGGTATAAGCAACAACAAACAACGGCAAAAAAACAACAACAAAATTTACGAAACGTCCAGCACACGTAAATTAATATTAAAAAATGAATTTTGCGCACGTTAGCGCGGGCGCGTATAAAGTGCGGCAGTTTTTATATACAACACGCGCTCGCGCGCGCACGAAGTGGAACGTGAAAAACGTGTTTCGCGACAACGTTGGCGTAGCGCAAACGCAAATATATTTATACATACGTATATATATAAACAGCGATTACGTTACCTTTTATAAAAGACGGGGTGGTTCTAGTCTATAGGCGCATTATTTTCGTATACATGCGTTATCGTAGCAGAAAAAAAGATTTTACACGAGTTTCTGTATTGTATAAAATACATTTTGTATCTCTTCTCGTTTTTCTTTCTTAGGCATTTAATTTTGTTGTATAATAAATAAGTACACTTACAAGTACCTTTGTTTTTTAACGATGAGAATCGACGAAAATTCGTATTATCCAAGCTAAAGTGCTGATGCTGATTGACACGAAAATGCTTATTATTTAACTTTAACATTAAAATTTTCCCCGCATTATAATTTCAAGATTCTTATCTGATTAAAAAAACAAAAAGAAAAAAAAAAGATTAACGTTCGGCAAAAGATTCAGTGGCTGTGTGTTAAATTGTAATGTATGTTTTCCTGAAAGTGAACGTTTAAATTTATTTTGCGGTGTAACCAGGGGAAGGGTAGGAGGGTTCGACCCAATTTGTCGGTGTTGTTTGTTTGAACGAACGGCTGATAAAATATCTAACTATGCATCTTGGGATATCGCGTATATAAATTTTTCCCTTTTATCGATGTAGAAAATGAGTATTATTTGTTTTTCGTGAAATATTTTATTGATAATTGCGATTGTTTGGGTTATGGCTTGTTGATGAAATATGGTATCCAAATACTATGTTAGAAACTTTTTTTTTTAATAATTATTGGTATCAGTAATTACAACAATTTTATAGAATAACTTTTGCTTACAATAAACAAATCATGGGATCCTATACAAAAAGCTTTTAACTTTGAAAAAATTTTGATTTATAAGATCGCGTTGATTTTACTCTTGAATTTCATATAAAAATTAAACATTCGTGCTTGAATTCTTAACACTTCTAAGAAGTAGATGTGTAATAAGAAAAAAATAATTTTATTAAAGAATTCATAAAATTATACACAGAATATCAAATGATTCGAAACGTCACGTTTTTCTGAATTTTTATACTAAAAAATATTCTGCCCTCTCACTGTTTGCAAATCGAAATTGAAAAGTGCAATTCAAAAAACCTTTTATTTATACATACATTTTTTTATTTAAACCAAATTCCAAAGCAGCTTCTATAAAACATTAACAGCAGCAGTAGCAACAACAACAATAAGAACAACCACGACTTTGGTATAATACTTTTGCCGCATAATAATCCTCATAACCCCAACTTTGCAGTGCACACATACATACATAAACTCAACTGAAATGCAATATTCAAGAAACAACTCAGGTTCACCATAACCTTTTTTTTTTCTTCATCTTTTTTTTGCCTTTTTTTTTTATTATTCATCCAAGTCTCACAAACCTTTCTCACGCCGCAGCGTGTTTCCCCATAGCTTGAGGGCACCAACACGTTCTCCTACATATTTATGGGGTGTAGAAACGATGCGCTAGTTGCTGCTGCCTGCTTGCCTGCCTGCCTGCCTGCTGCTGCTGTGTATATAATAGGCATATACTCGTCGTGCTCGCACTGACTTTACTTGGTTACATATATACATATGTGTATAGAGTATGTATATATAGCAAAGGTATATATAATCCCGTTGCCCCAGTGACCGTCGCCGCGTTAACTCTAGTAAAGCACCAAGAGCTAATTAATTACAATGGCAAATTAATAGGGGTTTCAAGCAGTCTCTCTCCTGTTGTTAATTACTTAATTAAGTGTTTTAGTATAGGGAAGGACTCGATTGATCATATATACATATACATGCATGTACACACGTGCACGCACACACACACTCAAGAGCTGACAAATTGAATTGCTGCGTAGAATAGAGCGATAGAGGACAGGAGGGTAAAGGTGTTTGGGTTTTGTGTGTAATTGTTATATAGAGGAAGGGTTCTAGTGTTAGGGAGAATAGCGTGATTGAAAAGCTTGCGGTTGTTATCGCGTTGGATCATGTGGTTTTTCGCGAAAATTTAACGGGCTCAATGATGACAGCAGCATGCCATATTGTTTATGCGTGCTTTTAATATCAAAGTGATTTTGGGTGCTTCTACTTCAATCAAAGCTTTTTTTATCAAGTTAATTAAATTAGTTTTATTATCAACGAAAATGTTGAATATTATTTTTAAAATAGTGCATAATTCAATTAATATTGGAATTTGAATAAAAAAAGGAAACTCGGGCGTATGTAAATTAGGTAAGAAATTATGAAATAAACATCCATATAAATTGAAATTTTAGCATAAAAACTGAGCCAACCAATTTGTCACTCAAAATATCCCGTTACTTCCCCGACGATAAATTAGATTAGCCTGCAATTTTCAATTAAGAAGTAAAAAAAAGCAAAAAATAAATCTCTCTGACTAATAACAACAACTATATATACCCACATTAGACTACGTCGAAAATCATAGACGCACGACCTCATGATCTATAAAAAAAAAAGAAAAAAAAAATTCGCATAATACGTTTCCCCATTAGCCTACCTGCCTCCTCCTAATAAAGCATCATAACACTCGTTCGTTCGTCATAATGAGGATTCTTGATAAAAAAAAAAAAATAACAACAAAGGAAGCAAAAATCCTTTTATTAATACCCCAGACAAGTGCAGCACAACAGGACCCTCTCTCTCTATGCGCATAAGGAGAAAAAAAAATGAAGCTTTCATCCATAATATTAGTGTATATATATACGAAATGTAAACCTAACGGTGCTCCAGTTCTGTTAGGTCATAGTATTTATATATAACGAGATACAAAACAGTTGTACAAACAAACAAATCTGCACATATATTTATACACATATATATATATGTATTTGTATCTAACTAACGTTTCTAACTTTTTTATTCTCTCTTCTTTTTTTTTTTTGCAGCCGAAAGAACTCCATCGTTCTCAGGACCCAGCTCTCCGTTCGAGTTCACACCATCATAGGTGAGTAACACGAATAATATGTAATTTTTCCGTTTGTCTTGCTTTTTTTTTCTCTCTTACGTTTGTTTCTTTCTTTCTCTTATTTTTTTTTATAAAGAAGAAGGTTTAACTATATACTTTATACAGCGACACGTTAACGGAATTATCGGTAGGCCAGATCATAGTTTTGTGTGCAAATGAATTTGCGGAGAGCAGAACTATGTGAGCTGGGAAGATTGGATGTAGCCGAATATTGAGGTCAAATCGAGTGCATTACTTTTTAATGTGCTCTACTTCTCTCTTTTTTTAAAGTTAAAAGTAAAGAATTTATACAGTTGATTTTGATTGTAATTATAAGTTGTTGATTAGATTCAGATTTTTTTTTTCATGGATAGGATCAAGGATTTGATGTTGTTTAATGTAATGTAATTGTATTGGAAGCGTTTAAATCCTGGGAAATAAAAGTGACGTTGTGATGATGACTAGTACTTTGTTTGATGTACAAAGTCAGGCAGCATAGAATTTCTGATTTAAAATTTATTTAAAACTTGGGAGTAATTTATGTAAATATACAAATAATTTCATAATTTATTTGTGATTCAAAAATTATTATTTAAAGCTAAAAGAACTAATGATGATCATTACGAATATAAACAATGCAAAGATGGAATTGCAGTCTAATTTGTTCGTTGTTGCTTAAAATTAATGAGCTGTGATAATTATACTTTTTGCTAACCTAATTATGTCTACTTTAATATTAACGAGTAATACAAATCTTGAAATATTTTTTCTTATGAAATCAGAATCTTTAAATTGTATAAAAAAATCTTTTCAAATACAAGTGACTATATACTTTCCATAGTCAATTTCAGTTCTTTAATCAGATTTACAGTTTATGATCAAACCTTAATTAAACGGCAATATAAAAAAAAAATCTAAAAATTCTATAATATCATCCCTATATCTCCGGAGGAAGCTCATATGCATATCAACTTAATTAAACAATCATAAAACGATCGATAAGACACACACATATTTCATTCTTCAAACGCAATAAATCAAAGGAATTTCACACGTTCATTCATTCATTAAAAAAAAGCAAAAAAGAAAAAGGAAAGACAAAGTATCTGTTAACATTTGACGTCATATTACTAATTATTCTTCCTCGTACTTTCTACCACAATGTTACTAACCATTTTGCATACAAAGTACTTACTGCACATTATCTCCAAAGCATACGTCAACTTCTTTTTCGCGGTATGAGATAAGAACAAAAAAACTTCGTGGAGTATTAATAAAGATGCCCATATAAGACCTTACACATTGACAAACATAGTCTTTAAATGTACATATATTTTATCAGCTGTTTCCGGCAATTTCGTTTTGCCAGCGTAAATTTACAGCTTTGCGATTCGGTTACTCGCGTTTTCTCTCTCTCTTTTTCTACTCCTCCCTCATTTTTTTCCTTTACGTACTGCATAGAAGTATTCGATTCATGTCACTGATGACTCGATCGGTCGATTAATTCACATAGAGAAAAATGTAGAGAGGCAAAAAAAGAAGTAGTTCTATCAATACTTGCATTCATAAGACATAGATATCAGATTTCTTTTATTTAACGTCGCTATATTTATGCTATGCTATTTTTGCTATGCTAATCAGCGACGGAGCTCGTAAGTGTGTTTGTGGACAAAGCACATGTAAAGTACAGTGGTGCTTGTATCAATCGGTCGGGAGCGGGATTCGAACTTGGAACCCCGAGATTACGAATCCAACGCTCTACCGCATGAGCCACAGATCGACTTAGGTTTTTTGTTCATTTATGTATGCCAAAAAGATTTATTTTTTAAAATCTTTCATTATACATTTAGATTTATATCAAAGTAATCGTTAACTTTTTAACATCCATTTAAATATTTGCCTTTTTTATATGTTTTACGTAACAAAAAAAATTTCATAAAATTAAATAACAGAACAGATTAAATGACTTTTGTGCTCTTTATAGCGGAAATATAAATTAAAAATTATAAAAATTTTAAAAATTAATAGAATTTTTTATTGCATTAAGTAATCATAACATTGTTTCACCATCATCGTTCAATAATTTCTAAATCAGAACTTTAAAGATTTAAATCAGCATAACTTACTGCTACGATTTATTAAAGAAATCTAAACTTTCGTATCAAAAGTTGAATCAAATTAAAATGATAATATTTAAACCTCTTTAAAGTAAAATTACTCGCAGTTAATATTTCAGTGCTCAAAAGAAAGCAAAAAGAAAAAAAAGCAAAGCTAAAATTCGCCTCTATCAATGCAAATAAAACAAAAATTCAATTATTTCTCCTTGCAAAGCAACGTTAAAATTAATCGCCGGCCATAAAAATTTCATTAACGAAAAAAAAACGAGAGAGAGAGAGAGAAACTAATCATCTTTATTTATTAAATAAATTACCCTGACTCAAATGTAATAACTGTTAAATTAGACGAATGATGTAGGAAGTCGATGCTGTAAGTATAATATAAACAAGCAACGCGAGATTCTCCCGTACGACTGGTATGTGTGCATGTATGTGTGTATAGGATGAAAAGAAGTAAATCCATGTGTATATAGCATAAGGCTTGTATCTTAAATCTTCGGTTATATACGATTACTTAATTGTAATTTTATGGGAAATAGCTTTATTTGCATCTCCATTGTTTTGCGCTTTCATGTTATATACATTATATGTACAAGCGGAGAGATACTTCTTTGGGAAGTATTTCACTGGCTTACTTTAATGTTGATAACCCATTTGAAAAAGAATTTAAAAATAATAATATCCAGACGAAATGAGAATTTTTCATATGAAATTTAATTAACTTTGAGATATTGTATAATTAGATAATATTTTATAATTAATAGCAAAGAGAGAAAAATATGTGTGATTTGGTAATTAATGGTTATCGTTTAATTTTAATCTTTTGATGTCTCTATTGTGGGACTTGTTTGTACATGGCATTATAAATTCTTTTGTTTTCGCTTCTTTTGGTAAACAAATAAATTTTATCACCAACAATTTTGTTTTAGAGTTTAATTAATTTTAAAAAATCTAATTTTATTTTCGTTTATGTATCCAATGAAATTTAAAAGTTTTTATCAATTATTGTGTATGCATGTAATCAATACTTTTTAATTAAATTTTTCCAAATATTTTAAAACAGTTTTATTTTAAAAAATAAATTCAATCAAACCAAACTTTTCGAGATACAAACATTGAAATTTCAATGAACAAAGTTTCTAAATCCTAACAAAATTTTAGTTTCCAAACCACAAATGCATTTAGTGTACGTAAAAGCTAGGTAAAGCGATTTTAAAAATTTCATAATTAATTTTTAACTGCGTATGTAAAAAAATCCTTCCTTTTTCGTTTTCCAACGAGCAGGTACCGACTTTGCAAAATGCCAAAGAAATACCGGCGCCGGACAGAGAAAACGGCTGAACCAACGAAAAAATAAGAAGAAAAAAAGAGCTAGCGAACGGTACAAAGATAAGGCCTCCTAAAAAGAGAAAAAAAAATCCGTAAAAAAAATAAGGAAACGAAAAAGATTGAGAGCATTATGGGATTCTGTTGTCTTTTCTCTCTCGAAAACTCTTTACGTAAGGTTTTCTAGACCTGACTATATAACGATTCTAATCGTGGTGCTCGATTAACCACTGTCGAAGATTTCGTATACGTGAGTCACATGTGCCGTTATTTTTTTCTCTTTTTTTTTTCCTTCATTGATCGACCATAGTATATATTCCCATTGTTTTTTTTTTACCTTATTTTAAGCTGTCCATTGCTGCCTAATGTTTCCATTTACCTGCTGGTATTTTTATGCCTGAATTTTTCTTATAGGTTAAGGAGAGAGAGAAAGAGAGAGAAGAATAATCGATTGTTTGTGGTTTTAAGTTTGCACGAGGTGCAGTGTAGGATTATGCTAAAACCGTTTTATATAGCTATTTTCGTTTTTGTATCTCGTGTGAACGAGAATTTTCGTTCTCATTGATTATTAAAGTGGGCGATAGGAAAATGCTCTTTGCAATTATTTTAAATTTTCGGTTTTCGCATAATGATCCAATTGATGTAACAATTACTGAAATTTTGTATCTGAAATTTTGTTTGATTTAGCGTATGTAAATTTTTTTATTAACGAAAATATTTTCCTTTATATACTCGATTCTATCGTATTTTTTTGATAACAGAATAACGAAAACGTTAAAAGTTTGCACTGATAATACAGAAGAGCCCTGAATAGCACGAATTCCATCACATCTTATATTTATCTTTTTGTCAAACACCTGCAGAAGAAAAGAATTGAATTGAACTTTCAAAAAGTCTTAACGAGATAAGCCCCTTGCAATGCTAAATCATACAATGAAGTCATACGTCAAAATGTGTTTCTCCGTTCGACATAAGAAAGAAGAAAGAGGAAAAAAAAAGAAAATAAGAAGAAAAAAAAAGGAATAACAGCATCCGTTACATCTTCAACTGGTAAAATATCATCTTTCAAAAGCATCGATATAATCCAAACCATATCTAACTTTAATTCTTTTTCTCTCTCTATTTTTTTCTTTCTTTTCTCTTTCTCCTTTTTTTCCTTTCCATCTCGATTTTCTTTTCTTTGTAAGCTTTTTATTCCTCTTGAGCTTCGATATATATACACACATACTTACACACGTACGTAGATACGTTTAGTTCGTTTTTCTGTGCTATATGTTATATTCCTATATGTTCAATGTAAGAGAGCATTCCTCCTTTATTCCAAGGAGAGTTCAAGTTTTTCCTTTTTTTCCCTCTTCTTCTTCTTTTTTTTTTAAAGGAGGTGCTTGCAACTTCTATACCGATATGTGTGTATATATATCCTATGTGTACATAAGTGTACTGGTGGTTCACTTGCTAGTGGCTTTGTTTTTCTTTATTTCTTTTCTTCTTCTATTTTTTTTTTTTTTTTTTGCTTTCTTTATCTCGATAAAGTTACAGTTTATGTACGCGCGTATAGATTTGAAATGTTCTGCGTTAGATTGAATTGAAAAAAGAAAAAAAAAAACCTAACCGATGTATCAAAATAGAAAAACGAAATTCTGTGTAACGTTATATTTTTCTGTATATCTCAGTTTATAGAAAATTTATCTCGTATTTTTTTGTTTTGGATTCTCTTTTATTATTTAGTTGGAGAAATAATATACCCATGCTTCAATAAAAATTTTCTATATTTATTCATATCATGTGTTTTCGAGTAAACAAAATTTTAGATAATAATTCAATTTTATATCAAGTAGATTAAATATTCAGTGTCAGAGGTCTTCAGTGGCTCACTCGGTAGAGCGATGGACTCGTACCCCGAGGGCTCGAGTTCGATTCCCGCTCTCGGCGGTCGATTATTAAAAGCACCACTGTATACGACGCACGTGCTTTTTTCACAAACACATTGACGACCTCCGTCGCTAATTGACATTACAATGTTAACATAAATATAACGATGTTAAATAAAATTTAAAAAAATATTAATAAATATTGCTATGTCGTCATAGTGGCCTTTCATTTAACTTTTCTTGTTGTAAATTAAACAAATATTAAAGTGAACATTTGCTAGAATTTTTTTATGAAATATAAAATCAAAAAAATTGATTAAAAAAACTAAAAATAAACTAACTATTTTTTTTTCAAATAAAAACATGAAAACGTTCATAACTAATTGACTTAAGCCTATGTAATAGAAGTATAAGCGAATATTGTCATTAAAAGCGCTTGAACTCTATTAAAATTAAATGAAACAGAATTACAAAAGAATAACACTTGAAGTTGCACATTCTTATATCAAGAGTAAATGATTAATTGCATTCATGTGCACGCAAATTGAAAGAGATGTCGAAAGCTTCTTTAATTTCTAGTTGAATGAATTGTTATGCAATGCTGAAAGATCTTATAAACATTAGTTTCTCAATGCGTTTTATATTTATTTTTATTGATCATAATAATAGTTTTATGCCACCATATAAATATTCAAAATAAATTGTAAAAATTTGGAAAATACGTTCTGCATCATATTGACAAACATCAAATGATACAAACATTTTAATTTAGGTCTTCAGTGGCTCAGTTGTTAGAGCGATGGACTCGTAACCCGAGGGCTCGAGTTCGAATCCTGCTCTCGACCGTTTTATACAAGCACCGCTGTATACGTTACACGTGCGTTGTTAACAAACACGCTGACGATCCCCGTCGCTAATTGGAACATCATAATGATAGTATAAATACAGCGACGTTAAAAAAACAATTATTTTCCACCTCCTGGATTATTTCTTTCAATTGCATTTGTTGTGAATATTTTTTTCCAAAAATTTATTTTGCAATACATTTTATTGTATTTATTACGAAATACTAAATGTGATTTTTAACATAAAGGAAATTATTGGAGTATTAGATTAAAACTCCATAAGGATAAAATAATTTTGATATTATGAATTTATTTTTTGAGTTTTCAAATAATTTAAAGGAAAATTATCTTAAATTAAATTTTGAAATATAATTTTCCGGCTCCAATGAATATTTTATAAATGTTAAAGATATTATTCAAAATTTTAAATTAAAAAACAATAGATCTACTTTCACAACCTACCGTAAAACACACCAAACTTACGTCAAGTAGTTCACGTTCAGCCTTTCACCAAAAAAAAAAATTAAAAAAAATTATACCTTCATTAAATAAGAAAAAAAAAGAAAGAAAATGATTGCTGTAAATTCATATATTCTGCTCTTCTTTCAACCCAAAAAAAAGGAAGCGAGGAAACTCGTAAATTCTTGGTGAGACATAAACCAGCAAACGTTCTTATATATATACGGATATATATCTATATGGATCAGTATATGTCCCATAGGCGTGTTGGAGGTATAAGCGGTGCACAATATTTTTTTCTCCTTTTTTCGTTATGATATTCGCGCCCTTGCACCTTGTGGACGTGAGACTTGAAGAGGACGACGACGACGACGAAACCGTTAAAATATGTAAAATGGCCCGCGGTGCCATCTACCTTTTTTTTATATTCCTTTTATCTTTTTTTCTGCTTCTTCTTTCGTTTATACTTGTATGCCTTAGGCACGTTTCACACTTGAAAACAGGTGTTGGATCGTAAAGAGGTTGAGAATAATATGCTTTAGGAAGGTTAAACATATTAAAGGATTTTTAATTAAAATTAAATTTTGTGCATAAAGATTTTCATGCTCGGATTGGATAAGAACCGTTTTTTAACGTTTTTCTTAATGTACAATTTACACTGTTGTAATTTTTGCTTTTTTGCATGAATTAATAATTAGGTCATTTTTAGATTTATGATTTCGTCACTGCAATTATGCAACTTTTTATTTTTCTTTTCTCGCAGTTTCACAATAAGTTAATTAATTTTCTTAATTTTATAATTGATCAATACTTTAATTACTATATGGAGAGTAAATTTCTCAATTTTAATGAATGAAGCTATAATCGTTTTTGAACGAAAATTGCTTTTGTTTTTGTTCCTTAATTTTAGTTCGAATTACATAATTAAATCTTCCACCTTAAAAATGAGTTTAATTAAGACATAATCTTTTTAACACAAGCTGAATAATCGAAGAAGGAAAAAAAGAAGAAGAAATATCTTGTAGTTCAGTCAAAAAGGTAACTGTAAATCAAACAAATCTTAACCCTGCTAAAATTTTTGCTCACTCACTCAATGCGAATCCTCCTTGTACATATATATATCCTATCTCTCTTCTTTTCTCATTCATTCCTTTTACCATATAGTCTCTGACATCCCTTTATCTTGTCTTATTTTACTCGTTTATATTTTTTTTTTTCTTTCTCTCTTTCACCTCCTTCTCATCCTTTCTCTTTCTTTCTCTCTCTCCCTCGCTCTTTTATGGACCTTTACTTCGATCATTTTCTTTCTCTCTTTCCTCCTCTTTTCCCCTCTGTCTCTCTTTTACATTAAAAGAGTTCAATGAACGTATACAAGCCGTAGCAGGTGAATCGTTGTATTTCTTATTTTTTTTTTTCTTCTTTTTTTAAAGATTGCCCGCAGTTTGTTTCTCATGGTCAAATTGCATAACCCACTTCATGACGCGCGAAGATTTTAACGCTGTTAACGTCAGACGGGGAGACACTCCCTCCCTCCTTCCTTCTGCTTCTTCTTCTCTCTTTCCGATTAAAGCGCGGCCTTATTTACGGACATTACTTCTTCCTTCTTTTTTTTTTACTTCTTTCTTTTTCTCTTCTCTTTTTCTGTATTTCTTCTTCTTTTTTTTTCATTCTTAAATGTATGTATAAAGTCTTGTACCTTTCGCGCCCACTGTATATATACATACGCTCGCCACCTGATTTTTTGAAACTGCTACGCTTAATTACAGATTACGGCCAATTAACAAAAAGGGGCGCGTTACTTGTATACGAGGTATTAAAACGCCAACGTTTTTGAGATCATTAACACTGATATATATATATATATGTACACCAGAAGGCATATGGTTGGGTGATTAAAAATTATTTAGGATTTAACGGGTTTTTATACACCAGTAAGATTGTAATGGTTCGTTTTTTTTCTTCCTTTTTTTAATTTTTTTTCCAGGTAGGGAGGAGAGAAGGTATCGGTTACGGATTATCAAGTTAATTTTGGAGTATCGTAATTTGAGTAGGCTTTGACCGATATATTTAAATTAAAATTGAAATTAAATTTTATATCTATATTTTAGATGAAAAAAAGGTATTGTTTGAACAAAAAAAGGTATTGATGGTTTCGTAATATTTCTGTTTCTATGATGAAATAAAAATAATTAAAAAAAATTTAATTATTGTCGTCAATATTTGAACGTATAATAAATTTGAAATATTTCTAATGTCAAACCATAAAAATGTTTATCAGAATAGTCGTCTAATATCAAATAATTGAAATACAACAGCAACTCTGCAGAAATGATAAAACAAAAAAAAAAATAAGAGCCCTATCTAACGTGCGCGAAATTCAATCTGTCCTGTTGCACGATGCGTAAGTATCCAATGATACATGCATATCTTATATACAATGCTATTGTTGCTCGTGCGCGTTTGATAAAAAGGCAAGGAAAATATATATTAAATTTAAAAAAAAGAGAGAGAATTAAAACGAAAAAAACGCACAATTTACGCGAATGATAGACTAAACAGATCTCAATTTCGACGTATAATGCGCTCGTAAATTATAAACATGCGTTCGGAGAGTTTTATGTTCGCTGATAATTAAAATGTTATTTGCTTTATTAAGCATACAAAATGTTATGATTTTACCTTCTTTTTTTTAAATTTTCGAATTTTCAGCTCATTATTTAAAATTTTATTTTACTGCGGTTATTAATTCGCGTATTTTTATATTAAAAAAGTGGATGTTAAAATTCTCGTTTCGTTTTGAAGTTTATAATGCGCAATTTTTTTTAGTTTGTTATTAAGCATCCCGAGTGTTTATTTTAAATTAAAAAATAATAGAATATTATTAAGTACTTAAATATAACGGGGTTTTATGTTTATAAAACATGGACATAACCTTTTACAATATTGCAAGTATAAATATATATAATATATGAAAAAAAATGTGTACATATTCTTTAAACCTTGTGCTATAAATTGTCAACGCCGTTTTCATTCAATTTCATCCAAAACGTATCCAAAAATAAACTTTCAATAAATTACGTATAAAAAAAGAGCGCAAAATAATCGCTCGTAAAATCAATATCCTCTTGTACTAAAAAAAAAAGAAGCTGAAGGACCTACACCTGCGAAAAAATTCTCAATCACCCTTTTGATAATAATATTTTAAATGAAGGAAAAAAAAGAGTAAGAGATGATAATAATAAAAAACATCAACATTACCACGATACGTAATAAATTTCAATAACGGGAAAATCAAGCTTGCAAAAGTCGTATTCTTGATAAAATAAAAAAAAAAAAAGAAGAAATAAAAGAAAAAAAAAAGAAAGCATCTTATATAGCTACCCTGGTGTGCTTACAACGTCTCTTTACCCGTACACTTTAATGATTTATGAACCAGTCGAAAGAATCTTCCGTATGGCTACTTCTTAATCGTCTCTGAGAAAAGGCGTCGCGTCTCGCGATCGTTAAGGATAAAAGAGAGAAGAGAATCTTTTTACCGTAAAACCGTTGCGTTTATGCTAAATCAGCTGTCGCGGCTTTGTCTCAATACTTAAGGGGGTAATATTGATAAATTGTGCGTCTGGTAAGCGTCAACCTTTTTTCTTTTTCATTTTGTATTACGATAGGAAAATTTAACCGTCTCATTTGTGACAAATGTTTAAAAGTTTGTACATCAAATATATTAATGGATGTATTAATGTTTCCTTAGATTTAGTTTTACGTTGGATTTAAAAGTATTTTAAGAGTACTATTTGAACTGGGATTATATGTTCATTCAAATATAATAAATTATTTTAATATAATTTTAAATTTAAATTTTGAATTATGAAATTAGAAAAAATTAACATTTTTTAAGATTCCAATTTTGTCGTGAGATTATGCTATTTGTTAGTTCTTGTAATTATTTACAAAGCTTTATTTGACAAATGAATATCTAAAAAGCATACAACTCAAATAGTTCCGTGAGGCTGCTTTATGGAGTTGTATTTTAAAATTAATTCTGTAAAATTTCTCAAGTTGTAATTAAATTTTTTGTATTTTATATCGATTTCTATAGCAACGATGTTCATTGTCAAAAAGTGTTATTACAATGTTATAAATGTATCATTATAGACAGTTACGTGTGCGTATATTCTGTTTATGTTATACAATTACAAATATTCCTTCAATATTTTCTAACTTCTCTATAACAAAAAATTCAATGTAAAGAAAAGATCAGTAGAAACCATGTTTTTGTTTGATCTATACAGAAAGATTATTAAAATCTAGTTCATCAGTGAATATAATGATTCTTTTCTAATTCAAAATCACTCTATAAAATTAGATTTATAATTGTTACTGCATATTTTAAATTAAAAAATTCTGATCTCGCAAAACCTAATCTGTTATCTACATTATCTTTTGTTTACTTTGAGCTATTAGCAAACTGTAAAATGTTTGATAAACAGATAATAACAATAATTTCTAAGAATACAATAATACTTCAATGAGAAACTTGTGCATTATGTAATACAAACACAACTAAAAGCTAACGCACATTTTCACTAGAATGTTCATTATACAACAATTAAGATTGAAGTATATAAAAGGATTTAACTTCATCAAAATGCGCACTTGATACGAGTGAAATTCGAGAATCTTGATATTACTTAAAAGAAGCGTTAAAACTTTAAACTTTTATTTCAACCATATATACTTTGTAATTGAGAGGTCTCAATGGCTCAGTCGGTAGAGCAATGGTTTCGTAATCTTGAGGTTCCGAGTTCGAATCCCGCTCTCGGCCGATTTGTACAAGCACTACTGTACAAGTTACATGTGCTTTGTTCTCAAATACACTGACGACCTCCGTCGCTAATTAGCATCGCAATGATCCCATAAATACAGTGACGTTAAATAAAATTAAAAACAAAAATACTTATAGTGAATAATTTGGAAGATGTATGAAATTTTTTTTGAAATTTTTTTTATTTTATTGGGATTATGTTCTAAACAGTCTAGATGCATCCATTAATTCTAATATAACAAAAATTTAGTAGCTTTTAAACTAAGATATTTAATTATAATTATAAATATTGGAAATAATGTTCAATCCACAAAAATTTTCATCCGTTGCTTTATTCACGAAAAAATTGAAAGTTTCCGTAAATCATCTCTATATATGAAAAAGAGATTTCAAAATGTTAGACACCAACCAGAAAGTTGCATTTATAGTAGTTAATATTGAATATTTATTATAACTATTATTGATACGATTATTTACCTAATATTGTCTAAAGATATTCTAATCTAAACATATCCTTCTAATGCATTACCAGTCATTAATAAGTAAGCGTAACCAATGTAATTGAAATAATAGTTTAACATTCGTTATACAATTACGTAAATTCTGATAATCGATTAGTTTATGTATGAAGTAGCGCATAAGGTAATGAAGTTATAAAGCACTTTTACTTATCTCAAAAACCGGATCTAATTCTATAATACCAAAAATTGATGTATTATCAACTAATTAAGTGCTTTTATACCAGAGTAATTGTATGCTGCGCGTTTAGAAAATTTATTAATGCAGCTAATCAAAAACTTTCGTGCCTTGTAAACTAATTTGCATAGACTGATTTTAATAAAAAATAAGAAGAATGAAAAATTTTTCCTATGAATTCAATAGAATTTCGTTTTCGATATATGAAATATTCATTATTGAATATTTATCGTAATACGTACTTGAGATATTAATTCATAAATATTCCAAGAAAGTATAAAAAGGCAATCCATTTTTACGAAATCACTTTTATAGATAAGAAATCCAATGCACGTACCTTTAACAATATTCTGAGAAATTTTATTTTTCAAAAAAAAAGCAACAACGAAGTTGTAATTTGCATCTTACACTTTCCCACATACAACTTGCCTTCGTAAGTCTTGCTCCTGAGAAGCAAAAAAAAGTAAGAAACTTCAAGTACGCTCGTAACCAATAAATCTCAAGCGTGAACTTCGTCAACCTCAATATCATTGTCTGGGAAATATATAAATGAATCTGTTCGTTAAATAAAAAAAAAGAAGTTCAAAAGATTCAAGAATACATAATCATCATTATACTGACCAAACTTAAAATTATGGTGAATATGCACATAGACATACACCGCGCACAACTTGTTTACGAGCTGTCGACATTTGCGTGGGTGCAAGGGCCTTTTTTCTTCATTGAGTGAAAAAACCGCTATGCAAAAAAAAGCACCGATGTTGAGAAAACAAAAAATTAAATTGGGATGAAGAGAGAGAGAAAAAGAGAATCATCTTTTTCTTTCTCTTTTACTCTCTTCTCTCTTTTTTTTATTATTATTTCTTTAGCCGAGCCCCCGCAGCGAATCCCTAATTACCACCCAAGCTCCGTTGCTTTAACTTCGTATTCGTTGAATTTATTATTTTTTTTTGGTAGTTCTTTTCTTTTTTTTATTTTTTACGCCCACCTGGTTTTGATTTTCGTTCCTGTTTCTCTTTTTTTCTCTTCATCTCATTTAAATTCGGTGTGCTGCTCGATTTTTAACACGCATCAGGTTCTTTATCGTGACCTCAAAATCAAAAGGGATCCTTTATTTTTTTTTTTGCTCTCTCTTTCTCTTTTTGGTACTTCAGTAATTTGAAGTAACGTTAATGTTAACGAACTTTACGAGTTTACATTTTGATGAAATGGTTCGATTAAAATCAATGTAATGTTTATTGCAATCTATGGTTATATCTTTTAAATGTTCCAGTGGTAATGACTGTTATTAACAGGCCTCGTTTTTTCGCAGCAGTGATTCATGCCAATGAGCTGCATTCAATTTGAAGTGACGTTAAATTTATTTTTTAATTATTTATTGTACGTTAAATATTAATTTTCGAAGAAGAATTAATGTTGAAAGAATAAAAAAATTATTTTGTTTTATATGAAATTCATTCTTGGATGCAATCATGCAAGTAAAACATTTTATAACGATTTTTTTTTTACAGTTCAGTTACCAGTGTCAGAAATTTTAAATTGTAAGATAATCAATATCTTTAATTACATTTTAACAAGCTAAAAATAAATTTTCAAAAAAAGAAGACTATAATGTACTGTTAATTTTATATATTGTTTAAAATGTCATCGGTCGATCAAACGCAACACTTCCAGAGGACCATTTAAAAAAATTTAATTTTCCATTTAAAAATCTTACTATAAATCCATCAAAAAGGCAAAAAAAAGAGTCGCAAAAAAAAATTCCCATACATTTTTCTATTACCAAATGACAATGTTCCCTTCCGCGTGTATACATCATACAATTTCTCAAACAATGCATAAAATACCATCATATATCCGTTATATCGTTTGTCCGATTATTAGGAATCGCGTGAGAATGACTCTCCGTTTCATTC
This sequence comes from Anastatus disparis, assembly GCA_017163975.1. NCBI lineage: Eukaryota > Metazoa > Arthropoda > Insecta > Hymenoptera > Eupelmidae > Anastatus > Anastatus disparis. The sequence goes on from JAFFSR010000222.1 coordinate 476,885, forward strand.
ATCCGATATATACAATTTCCCTGTGGATTTTCAACCAGATAAAATTGCAAATTCTCATTCGTTCCGACCCGTGTTATATAGTAGTTGAAAAAAAATAAAAACAAAAAAAAAAATCGAATTTGTTTTTTTCTTTCCGATTTAACGATATTCGCGTCTTTTTCTCAACGATAAATGACATCCATTCTCAAAGGAAAGTCTTAGCGAAAGTAATAGCTCTGGGAGAATTCAAACTTTTAATAACATTGTAGGAAGTTTGAAAAAAAAAATATCTGGATACTTTCGTTCTTTGAATATATTATCGCTTTCTGGCACGTGTTGCTTTTCTATTTTAACTGTTTTGTAAACTATGCTCATTTTCAAGCAAAATCGTTTCCATCATGCATTATGACCCTTTAACTTTTAGAAGATCAAAATTAAAAATTTTTGATATTGTACTTCATATTATAGGTTGATAATATTGGAAGTGTAGATCATGGGTAGAGTCAATCCATTAGTTTTCCAGTCCTCCAAAGGTCGAAAATTTTATTTTCTCCAGTTAAACTTAACTCGTAACTTCCTTTCCTCAAAGCTTTCTTCTCGTGTGTGCATTTTTCTTTGGAAAAATAATAATCGTTTTCCTTTTAAGTGTACAAGCGTTAAGACGATCGTAAATTGTAAAATGATGCTTTTACGTTTAGCTTGAGTATATGCAATTTCGTAATGGATTAAGTCGCTTGAGTGTGTTTAGAGAGAATTTTCATTTTATTGTTTATTTCTCAGAATTATTGAATTTCATATTTATTTTTTAACAATGTTTTTTGTCTTAATCGTACGTTGCTATTATACAGTGAAATTACAAGGATAACATATGGTTAACGATTTAAAAATAATTTAGAGAAATGTTGAAATTTTGCATCTACGGCAGGATCGTTAAAGTAGATTAGTGTTTTACATTTTATAAATTATCGTGCATTTATATGTTAATTAAATTAACGATATAACATGTAACATTGCGAAAGATATTAACTAACGAAATTTAAAATTTTGTCTCTAAAATTAGAAAATTATTAATTTTGTTTAATAATGAGAATATTAAATTTATAAAAAATTTCAAGAGATTGTGTAGAATTTTGCATAACATTGCACGCTGAGTTTAATTTAAAATTACTTTAATCAATTATTATTATTTCTAACATTCTCTTGAAAAATAAATTTTGCACATGCAGAGAATAAAGTAATAATTCTTATTAATTGTTACAACATGAATTGATTAAAGTCGTTATTACAAATTATAAAACTAATCGTCTATAATTTTTCATTGCAATAATAACATCATTTTAAATGAAAAACTTTTTTAATAAATTTTAAATTCCGTCAGTCAATACGTTAATTTAAAAATACATTAATCTTACTCATTTTATATTATCCTTTAATTCTTGTTGCACAAATATACCCAAATATCTGCGAGCGTGTATCGACAGTTTTGTAAAAAGGGTCGTGAAACTTATTTCGAACGTTTTCCGATTTCCGGCGAACGTTACGCTCACGTTCGGTGTTTACCCAAAAGTTTATACGACTACTCTTTTAATTTCCGTATTTAATATTTTTTAAACTTGTACCTGTTATGTGACAGTTACCGTATTGGCTATTTGATAAATCAGAAAAACTTTTATTGAGTTTGCTTTCTAGATGATTTGACAAAAATATAATGTGTACGTTTATTACATCGTACATCTACACGAATAAATAAACAGTTTTTGAAATAATGTTATGTAAACATAGTTCGAGATAATAGAGATGGAAAAATGCTGTTTTTAGAAAATTTTTATAGATGCATATGGCATGCGCGTATGTAAACATTGATAAGTTTAGAACAGTTTAACCTATTTTGATCTATAACGTCTTATTGTTTTCAGTATTTTGCTTATTCGAAGATGGAAACTGAATTGTAAATTTTTTATTAAGTTTAAACTTTAGTAAAAAAATTTCTTTCTACGTTCTTACGCTTAAATATTAATTTTATACAGAATATACATTAGAGTGTGTTTAAAAATTTCCTTGACAACTTCCTGCATGAGCTTTTAAAAATAACTGCCGTTGTTCGATTATTTTTAGAGATATTTGAGTTCTACTTTTTTTAACTCTTATATTTTATTGACGACTTAATTAATAATCCTTTGTTTAATGCGACTCCCTTTTTTCATTTTTTTTTCTAATATATTCAAAATAAAAAATACAATCTGGATAATTTCATAAAGTCAATTTTCTCATTTTGGTTCTTGTAAAAATTTTAATTTTAATTTTTATAATGCAAAATTTATAATAATAATTACAGCCTATTTTATAGAATAATTATTGTACCTAAGATTAAGTAAAAGATAAAATGAAAAACTTTTCATATTTATAATTAATTCTAAATTAGTAATAAAAATCTAGCAAATACAAATAAATTTCGAAATGAACTTTTTTGTTAAAACAGAAAAGCTTTTTCATTTATAAATAAACATTTTTTAAATGCAAATAATGGAAATTAAACTAAACCAATACATTGGCTTCATTTGATTCGAAAACAATTGAAGTTATAATTTAATTTTATGAATCTAAGATCTAATGTATTGATAACGTTTTTTATCTTTAATAATAAAATTCTTAAAATATTTTACGCAAATACTTTTTGATTGCGTTTATTATTGCTCTAATTTAAAAAATACTAATAATTCTTTTATTAATTTTTAAACCATATATTTTTTTTATAAAAAAAAAGAAAACGATTTAAGTTGATGGTCTCTTTTGCAGCATCAATTTTATTCAGCGCACAAATTACTTAAAGCACGGGCGGTTGTGTGCTCGCTGCGTTTTTCCGTCGTTTGTGCTTCGTCGACCACTTAAAGCCATTAATCGCACGCCTTCCGTCATAAAATTTGCCAGCCGAGAAAAATTCAATTCAGCTTGCGTCTAAAACGATGGAATGAAACTCGATTACTTTAAAGAGGAGCTGTAACGGTCACGCGTATGTCAACATGTATGCACAATTTTTTTTTTAATGGTGAAAAATAAAGAAAAGAAAAATTTAGTGTTACAGTACAATAGCCATTAATAATCTATTGTAAGATAAAGCGATACTGTTTTAATATGAGAGTAGTGTAAATAAGAGTGGGGCTTTAAATTGATAAGAAATTATTGATTTATTTGGCAATCGAAAATGAAATAGAAATTGGATGAAAAATAGTTAAAATTAGTTTAACTTTAAAAATAAATAAAAAATATTTAATTTTTTTTTAAATATCATTTATCCTAAACAACTCTTAGTTACTACTTTTCCTTCAATTAACAATTAGAAAAATCATTATGTGCATGACCTACAGTAACGTTAAAAAATCATCCTTGACACACAAAAAAGTAGAAAAGATTGACACAAAAACAAAAATAATAAAAATAAAAGAACAATACATTCAACCGAGAGCCGGAAGGAAGGAAAGAAAAATACTTTCGCCATTCTTTAGCTTGAGTTATGGTTACCCCGCATCAACTAAAATTAATCAGCGTCCCGTAATTACGCAGTACTTGCGCACGCGCATTAATTCACGTTTACGTACAAATCTTTACTTCTTTTTTTCTTCTTTTTTTATTGATAAGATCAATTTACGCCTTGTTTCCTAAAGTTATTTCCGGTTTTAATAAGGTCCATACGCATATGCACATAAACTAACTATTATCATTGAGGATGAAAAATTAAAAAATGTTCGTGTTTCTTTTTATTCTTGTTGAATAATTTTTCTCGATTTTAAATAATGAATGGCATGCGTTAACAAGTTTTTCAGATCCATTTCTAATTTTTCATATATTATTTTGGAAAGGTAATAAAATATAAAGGAACATTCCTCTTTATAAGAATTTCATACTGATTGCAATATTTTTAGAAGCAGAGTTTGAAAATCACTGATGATTTGATCGTCCTATTATTAAAGAATGATTTAACTTTGTCGAGGTTCAAATATATCAATTAGTTTGATAAAAAAAAAAATAATGGAGCATAGCAGGTAATCAAGAATTTTTTTTTTATTATATATTTAACGTCACTGTATTTATGCTATCCTTACAATGCTAATTAGCGACGAAGATCATCAGTGTGTTTTTGAACAAAGCACATGTAACGTACAGTGGTGCTTGCAACAATAAGCCCAGAGCGGGATTCGAACTCGGAACCTCGAGATTACGAATCCATCGCTCTACCGACTAAGCTACTAAGATCTCTAGTAATATCGATTTTAATAAGAAAATTCATTTACTTACATTCTTATGATTTTTATAATTTCAACTCATTTCGATGACAATACTTTCATTATTTTTTAATAAAGGATTTTAAAAACTTTGAATTATAAAAGCTATTATAAAATAAACTTTTTATTTGTGAAATATATATTTCAAAAAATTTTCACGTAGAACTGCTTGATAACACGCGATTTATTATTAACATATACCAACGAACATCAACAAAGATTACATCATTACGATAAAACAAAATGCTTCAAGGGTACTTTAATCAGCCAAGCTAACATTTCTATTCTCAACTCATCCACAATAAACTTGAATCCCATACGTACACATAAAAATTAAAAAAAAAATTAACCAATGCTTAAAAGTAAACAAGTATAAACATCTCTTTTTCTACTTTTAAAAAAGCTTAAGACTCGCGTGGAATAACGAGTTTTTAGAAACAATCAGCCACGGTGAATCTCAATTTACGTTTTAAAGCGACGATTAAAATCTCAGGTCGTTGCAACAAGAAATTGTAACAATATAACGATGGCAAAAGCTTTACTCTTTTTTTTTATTACATTAACCAATGGCTATACCATACAACCCTTCTTCTTCTTTTTTTTTCTTCCTTTTTGTTATATCTAGAGATTGCGACTAGTAGGATTTCTTTTTTTTTTTTACTTTAACCAATTAACCTTCGTTAATTACGCTTCCGCACACAGAAAAGGGTATCGAACCTCATTTGCTGGATTAGTATTTAAAAGGTAAAAGTTGTATATATTTTCAAGACGCGTTATTACGTTCAACGGGTACTTTTGCTTTTTACTTTTTCACCTTTGGGGCAATTAGTGATTTTTCTATACGTTTTTTTAATCTTTTGTTCGTGATATTCGCGCAGCTAATCAAAGTTAAATTTATATATCGAATGGTTGAGGATAAAAAAAGTGTCGTTAAAGTATGACTTATGAAAATGAAATTTTTCCTTCTCTCTTTTTCTTTCGCAAAGTAGAAAAAAAATTTCAACTGAAATCGCAAATTTCTCAAGCACGCCGTGATAAACATGCAATTTTAATAAGTGGTTATTCGAAAAAAAAACAACTTTTTTTTCACGCGCTCGAGCTATAGCTCGTAACTCGATTTCTTTGATAAATTAACGTTTTATAAGAAAATAAGGAGTTATAAAATTAGCAAAGAAATATTAATCGTTTAGCAATTAAGCCATTTCTTTGACAAATTGATGTTAAAAAAGAGTATGGTATGGAAAATTTATGGATACACCGCGCAAAGTAATATTAATGGTTAGATAATTTAATTAAACGTTGCGAGAAATCAATACGCTTTATCCTTTAAATCTAGCGAAAAATAATTTTTCTAATTATGCCCGAGCAATTAAGATCAAAATCGTTTTTGATCTGTTTAAAATTTTTTTTTTTTTTTGACGTAATTATAGTGTCATCATTGCATCATAATGAATTATTAAGGAATTTAACTGATAATTGTACCATTATAGTAATTATAAAATCATCAATTAAGCAATTCTGACGATGAATACTTTTTGTATGAAAAAAATTTAATATATTATAGTAAGGATAAACTTCAAAAGAATTTATATATTTTGTAATTATTATTATAGCACTCATCAGTATATTTGATGATAAAATTTTAATGTTTCTTTAATCGGTTAATTAAAAAAGTAATTGATTAAATTTATCGATACTAATACCTTTTCCCATCAAAGAATAGAAGTATAGAATTCTGAAATATCTTTTAGTAAGTACGTAAATATAGTACATATTGATGGTTATTTTCAATTTAGAATTTTTCACAAATGTTACAACATTATTATGATTTTTTTTCAATATAAAAAGAGAATTTTTTTTGTGCAGCTACCCTTTCATCTCTTATCCAATCAAGAAGTACTAAAGATCTCATATTTATGCATGTAATAATAATTTTCGAAATAGACGCTGCGTCTTTTTGAATGAAAATTTAAACTTTGAACGTACAATGTTTGCCGTATTCTATATTATAGTCACCGATACAGAAAACATATATGAGAATTTAAAAATTATAGATGCTGTATGAAAGTATATGAAAAACCTTCAAATCTTTTACAATAATGTTCTCTCTTTCTTTCTTCATAAGAAATAAAAAGAGAGCTAGATATATAGCTTTAAGGTTCACTATTATTATAATAAATGCTTTAATGTTGTGCCTTGGTTTGTTACAGAAAAATTACTGAACAGCGAGGGACGCGAGCTACGACGTGCTCTCTTCTCCCTCAAGCAAATATTTCAGGTGAGTTTATTTTTTGTACCATACAAATGTATATAAATACAATATTGTTTTGGACTATCTTCTAACTTTTGGGTATGTTTGTATGTTACGAGAGAAAAAGAAAAAGTTTTGTACTTATCCACTTAAAGTACACTGACAAACCTTTTTTCTCGAGTTATTCAATTTCGTTTTTTTTTAAATTAGCAATTTTCTCTGAACTGTCATTGAGAATTGAGAAATTTTGTTTGAAGTTTACAATGATAATAATGATTTAAATTTTAAAATTTTAATTAAATGTTTTTTCAAACAAAAAAAGATATTTGAAGATAATCAAACTTTTGGATGTCCTTATATATATATATGTGTACATTTGGGCTTTAGTTTCAACTAGTTTAATTAAATTACGGCTCGTTAAAGTTTACCCAAAAAGTTGTTTGATAGTAGATAAACGTTTTCCTGTAAACTTAAGCTAAAAAGTTTTTGATTAAAAATTTAAACACTAGTTTTAGGGTAATTGAGTTTGTCCTACATATATATCCACCCTCTTATTCTCTCTATACCTACCTCCCCCTTTTTTCTAACAGTTTACCTTCTTTAAAAGACTTTTATTTTTACTTCATGATAAAATAGAATTTACTATCCGCATTTAAGTTTGAAATAGCTCGAACTAAAGCGTTAAAAGTTAAAGTTAAATGCTTATTTCGTGCTTTTAAGAAAAGTTAATTATCATTAGATAAAACACACGTACACACACACACGTACGTTGCACACTAGTTTAATTTTTAAAGAAAATACAAACAACTGTAACAATTAAGGTTTTCTGTTCTCTTAAAATGTAACAAAATGTATCCATTTATCACTCCATCTTCTTATTACCAACTTTATTTTTATTTTTTTCTGCTTCTTTCGATTGTTTTACCCATTTTTTTTTCTTGTTATTTCTTTTCCGCCAACAAACGAAAACTGTTCGCGTTCGTTTCTTTTTTTTTCTCATTTAACTTATATTTGCGCAGTCGAGTAAATATTTGCAACGCGGTTTTCAAGCCGGAGCTTACGCCAATTTACTTTGTTTTCTACCTCTTCGTTTCTGCAAAATTCTTATTATTCTCTCCCTTTTTTTTATTTTTGCGCTCTTTTATTATCGTTTTATATCTTTATTACGATATCGCCTTCGTCAACGCGGGAGAAACTAGAGAGAATGACTTGAGAAAGGAATTTAAACTTATACTCCGGGTACGATGATTTTTATAATTAAATGTTCCAATTTGAATTTATTTTTTATTTTGTCTTTTGTTTTCGAACTGCGTCAGTAAAATAAGATGTAAGTTGGATTAGGTACGTAAATTTAAATCTTATTACTTAAAAGAGTAATTACTGCATTTATGATAATTATTTAAATCGTTTAAACTATATAAATTTTATATACCATAAATTTTCAAAATTACATAAATTAACATTTAAAACTATATTTAAACTACTTTAATTAATCGGAAATGAAAATTAACATAAATTTTTCTTACTTAATTATGTCATTAAAAGTACTGCGTGAAATTAAATCGTTTAATAGGTAATTTTAAATTATCATACAATTCCAAGATAATGTCTTAATTCTTTTCTTATATTTGTCAATTAGCTCATTAAACGACGTACATCTGAAAATTCAACGTGCGATTAAATTATAAAAGATTTATTAAGTGACACGTCGGATTAAAAGAACAAAAATAAAAGAAGAAGATGAAAAAGAAAAAAAATTGATCTGGCAGCCGAAAAAAAATTAAAAAGAATCAAACGACAAGTGAATTTTAATGTCTGTCTTTATTACGATGATTGAGTGTGACGTATGCGCGTGAGATATCAAAATTTAACAAGCCTTTTACGACTATTCGCAAATAAATAAGAGATTTATCTTCCAAGTTCCATTGCTATTGAAATTTTAAGCTCGTGCTACGCTTTGTTAATTTTCGAATCTCGCTGGCAAGTGGAACTATAAATATTATCTTTTGTAATGTAAAATTATGATTAAAATAACATTAGAAAAATTTATATCTCATTAATGTAAATTATTTACTTGGTGATAAGAAGTTACATAAGACTTGAAAAAATAAATAAGGAAATCCGTGAAATACAGTTAAATCTAAAATATAGTAATCTTTCGAGGTATGTTATTATATGTGCAAGGACAGTTTTTAAGCTATCAAATTTTTAATTCTAATTACGTTTGCGAAACAATTTTTCGTTCTTTTATGAACAATTTTTAAAATTACTTTTTAATAAGACTTATGTATGTAAGCCCGTGAAATTTTTACAATTTGAGTGTTGTTTCAATCTGCAGAATTAAAAAAAAGCTGTTATTTTGCTTCCTGATAAGGCGCACGATCGTGACAAGGTTAAAATTCTTCTTCGTTAAGTCAATAATTAATTTTTGGAATTTTGATGAGAACATATAGAAAGATAAAATACATATTTTAATAATATTATTAAAAGAGTAAGGATTTTCTTGAAAATCATCTAAAAACTGCAAACTTTTTCCAGATATATAGAGATTAAAAATGTGACGTTTAAAATAATTGAAAAAGAATGTCAAGGACTCTTCCTTCTAATTCGTGACGAAGTTTGAGCCGAGCTAAACTCATGTGACTAATCAAAATACTTAAAAATAGTTGAACATCACATAAATTAGTTAATTAATTTTTTATACTGATCAACTTTTTGATGGCACACAAGTCTTATCTGGCTTAATGTTTTTATAATAAACCGGTTATTTCAAACGTTAAATTTAAAATGTTTATAAATTTTATGAAGAATTCGAGCCAAGTGAATATTTATATGCTTCACCAGCAAGCTGAAATACCCTTTGAATTGTGCGAATAGCAACAATGCTTCTAATTGTTAAAGTTTCGCGGAGAATATTTTCTCGCTTCATTTATTCATTGGAATTTATAAAAAATTACATGATTTCGTTATTATTATCAAATTTTTCTATTAATATCCATTACTAATAAACAAACAAATCATAATATTCAATCTTACTGCGCAAGTTTTTGATAGCCATGCTCAAGCATTGTCTCGAATGTTTTCACGACTCATATAATTTACAAATACGTATACACCCAACACAGATTTAATAAACCTACCCTTCATCATGACTAACAAAAACAATAGAATAGAATCTCTCTGGCAACTTTTCGTTATAGCGCATAGTCTCTCCTGCAATGCTTTTGCAAACGTTCGTTGTATATATGTGTGTGTGTGTGTATAAAAGGCTTTTGCTCCAGCGAACTCAAAAGTAAGCATTACACCGAGAGAAAACAAAAGGAAAATCGTTAGGAACGCTGCCAAAAACACTATACCTCTTAAGTTTATTTCGAGCAATTCGAGTAACTTACAGAAAACGTGACTTGCTTATCATAGACACATGGAATTGGTTCAAGGACGAAACACTTGCTCGGGAATTTCTTCTTCTTCTTTTCGTTTTTTTTTTGTGTTTTGGGTTTGGTTTGCAGTATCGATGTGTTACTATTTTGAGTACGTGTAAATTATTGGTTTTACTTTTTTTACTTGGATTTTTCAAGTTTTGCTGAAATTTAAGTTAATAAAAGCGCTGAATATATTTCGCACATGAAGTTATTCTTTTTGAGCTGAAAATTTTTTGTTTAAGTAAACAGAGATAAGATAAGAGAAGATAATAAAGACATATTTTACTTTCTTGCATTTTTCCAGCATTCTATTACTTCAACTAATTTAATTATTTTAAATTTTTTTCAAAGATTTTTTTCCAAATTCACACATCAAAATAAAAAAAAAGTAACATTTTAAATTCGTATACTACATTTCTTGGTTTATGAAGTTGCATCATCCGAAGCAACAAATCTTAACTTCAGAACAGCCCTGGTAGAATTTGAAACATTATAAATAGACTCGAAACTAGGAAATAGGAATTAAAAATGGGTAAAAATGTTTATATTTTAAATATCTGAAAACTATCAAAAAATTAACCAATTCTTATGTCAAAAAAATATTGTGACGATTACTCTGTCGGGATGTGAAAAGATCGTGATTAACGTATATTTCTAACCTATAAAAAGTGATAACTTGTTTATTTGAGTCGAAAATTTGCACTTTGACATATTAAAAATAAGTTTTATAAATGTTTTTTTTTTATTTAAACAAATTTTAAAAAGTAATAATTAAGTATTACGTAGTATTAGAATTAAATTAAACGAATGCTAAATAAGTTCATAAGTATCGTTAAAATATCTAAAGATGACATGCAAACATTATTTCTAAAACTATTTCATTAAATATTCACTTTACAACTGCTTCAAACATACGGAGATAGTTTTTTCTCAACAAATGTGATACGCACTGCACTATGAAAAGTGATGCCTTTGCTTCATAAACACAGAAATTATACATAATGTGTACTGCTTGTCTTCGTACGGTAAGCGCGTGATATACCGAAAAACTTTCTGCGCAAACACAATTCGGTATCAACAAACATAATGCGCACTGCACTGTAAAAAGTGATGCCTTCGACAAGCATGTGATATACGGAAAGATTTTCTGCACGTCTAAACACAATCCGGTATTTATTGTGCTTGTTTCAAAAATATCGTATATGCATGTCTCTTTGCGTCTTTTTTGTTGTTACTACTTGTCTCTTCACCGTATTTAGAGGTTATAATAGAGTACAAGAGATTAATATTGTTTCGCAGGTTATTTTAATATTGTCTCAAACTTATTTTATTTCTAGTCAAGTTTAATGGTGAATTAATACCTTTTAACTATCTAAGAATTTGCAATCCAGTAAATGCCGGTAAAGTGGGAAAAAAAGCGTTACATCGATAGCTAAGAACTGAGAATTAAAACAAGCTTGTTTCGCATATGCGCAGTTTAAATGACTAAGAAATAGCTTGGAAATGGAATCAGATTCTACCAGGGAGTAATAAAGTTTTTTTTTTTCGTCGCTATATTTATGCTATGCTATTTTTGCGATGCTAATCAGCGACGGAGCTCGTAAGTGTGTTTGTGAACAAAGCACATGTAACGTACAGTGGTGCTTGTATGATTCAGCCGAAAGCGGGATTCGAACTCGAAACCTCGAGATTATGAATCCAACGCTCTACCGACTGTACCACAGACCGGCTTATAATATTTGAGTTGTTTTCTATGTGCTTGTAGATAAAGCGTATATACCCTTCTAGTGGCACAACTATACATACATGTGATATGTGAAAATTCCTGAAATAAATTAATTTTAATGATTATTCAATATTTAATAATACTCATTTTTGTTACAAAATAAACGTTAGTTTAATCAAAATACAGTTACATAAACCGTTTGATCAACTAGATATTTTTGTTCTCAATTTAGAATACAAATATCATTTCACAAAATTTATTGCATTTATAAATTATGAATTAATAATAAATTATATCATACTCCTATTTTCATTAAAATCAAAAATTTACATAGATAATTTCATTCACTTCTGCTTTCGAATTTATAACGTAATTTTAAAATTAAAGCAAGCTTTAAAGCGGTAAAAAAAAGAGTATATGCATGCACCGATACCATAAAATTATGTAACGTTACTGTATCTTATTTACACGTTTCACAATTTCAAAATAAACCTAATTAACACCTTCCACTCGGTTAAAAAATAAAGGAGTCTAGAAAACAACGCAACAGCACGCAACTTTCTACTAAAAAAAAGAGAGAAGTGCAACAACAACAAAATAAAAAAAAAAGCAAGCAAATCCTGAGCACTGATTCGTGCTCTCATTTCCGTGATTCAGACTGCCTTATTACCATGTGTTTTCGCATACATAAGTATCTTTATCAGCTAACCTTCATATATATGTATACACAACATATATAACTAAATAATATCCTTATCTTGCTTACCAAACCTCCCGCGTTGACACAATTCTCATATGTGACGTATATAGTAGCGTCTTAATCCCTTCTCGTTGAAGACGCGCTTTTCGTTTTAAGATTTAATCAAACTTGGCATTAGTGGCTTTTCTATAATACATTTGAGAGAAAGGAGAAGCGTATCATGTTGTGTGCATATACGCGTTAACCATAACCGTAACTAATTCCATTTTACCATCTGGTATATAGCAGTCAACTTTATATGTATATACAAGGTGGTATTAGCTAGTTTTGGAGGGATCAAATTTGTGTCATGTGTTCCACCTTATGTGGGATTTATGGATGATGACTTTTAAGAAGCATCTTTGAGGTTTCTGTGCTCGATCAAAGCTTACGTTGATAAAGTTTTTAATTCGATTTCTTTTCTTTTTTGTGTACAGAGATAAAAAAAATTGATCTTGTTTGTCGCTTTTGGTCAAGTTTGAAAAAAGTTATTTACTTTTAAAAGTTCAAGATAACTGAATCGTAAAAATGAAATTTTGATCAAGAAAGCTCACAAATTTAAAGCTTAGTAAAGGATCAAATAGTTTTATATTATTAAAGAGAAATATTTAAAAATTTTTATTAATAAAGAAACTATAATTTATAAATTGCGGAGCTCATATCTATACAAAAATCAATAATATAAAACGTATGAATTTCTAAATAAAAAAAGTACCCTGCAATAACTCTAAAATGAAAAATCTTTCGATGAAAAATATCATAAGCAATAAATTCAACTTATCGATTCCGCTCTTACGGATAAACAACAATAGCAAAAGAAAAAAAAAACAAGCAATTTGAAATAAATTTTCTTTGAAAATTCCTCGGCATTACTTTTCTATCGAACCGGGTGAAATTAAGAATGCAAAACCTTACCAGTTACACCGTGTAACTTGAATCATACCACATATACATATATATTATTACTGATATGCTCATAAATCTAACGAGAAGTTGTTGAACCAAATTGATTACATCGGTATCCCGCACATTCCCTTCCTCTCTCTCTCTCTCTTTCCTTCTCTAGAGAAAATCCTATAGTAGATTCAACTATAAGAGAAGTTTTGGACGATAGCCCCGTGGTGCTTGCAAGCACACACCCATACATATACACACTTCGTTTGATGTGAATTCCAAAAGCTCACACTAATTAATAATAGGAAAGGGGCAAACTTTAGTTTTGTTGAAGGGAAGAACGATGATTTAGAGTTTGTTCAAGTAGCGTGTGGTTTCTATTATGATAAGAGCCTTATATATATATAGACACGCGTGGATATGTGTTAACTGATGGATGAATGAATTTTTTAAATAAATGCGTTGTAAAGTTATGATTAATTTTAGAAAATTTTAGTGATTTAGAAATGTTTGTTTTAGCTAATTTATGTGTTTACTAACATAATAGATGTATGCTGAGCAATGAAACAATGTTATATTCTAACTTGTATGAGATAATGTTTGAAAATTTATAATTTTTCTATAAAAGTACAATATATACAAAATTTATTTACGTTCAATTTAAATTTCAATTAAATAACACAAAAAATAACCGTTATTGATTGTATTATTTTTTCTACAATTAATAAAGCTTGACGAAAAATTCGCAACACTTTTAAAATTCGATTAACATCGTCAATGATTGAATTTCAACGGTAATGCATTTGGTCTTTGTAATAATCACTTTTTTTTCTTCACTAAGCAGATAATATCAAATTCAATCGAGCGTACTAAATACAAATAGCTTAGCATTAATCTTACTTTGTCAGAAACGAAAAGTCATGATGAATATCTGATTATTTCTAAAATAGATACAAAAATTATATATTGTGTTTGGTATACTGTACTTTTCTTAAGAAAAAATTAAATTTGATAGGTTTTTCTAACAAAAACATTGCAAAATTTTCTATACTATGAAATAAAACTAAAGTTTTGAAGCAACGATATTTTGTAAATAAAAGTTTTTATGTAACAATGGAAAAACTTTCATCCATATATTCAAAACCTTCTTTCAATAATCATTTTGCTTACCTCAAGAAAATCTCAATTCTCTCCATGCTTACACACATATTCACAACTAAAAATAAAGATGAAAAAAGAAAATATAGACTATAGCACATCATACATACATATACTAACCATAGTCGTGTTTTATCTTGTTTCAGGAGGACAAGGACCTGGTGCACGAGTTCGTGCAGAATGACGGACTGGCATGTCTCATCAAGGTCGGCAACGAGGCCGACCAGAATTACCAAAATTACATACTTCGTGGTAAGTGTACATGTGTATACATATATAAGATAACACATAGTATCTTTTCTTTCTGTTCTTCTTTTTCTTTTCTATATACATATACGATGGACGATGGGTGATTCTCTGGTACACCTTTATGACTATAAACCGTCGTGTCTATATATCAACGGATTTATCGATAGGATAGAATTACCCATTGAGAGAGGGCTTGTTTCGAATGTTGCCGCCTCTCTTTCGCTCGTCTCGATATGTATAGCGGAGAATCGATGCTTTTAAGATCCTCCCTCTACCGCCTACTTGTACTATTAGCGTCTGAATTTTTTTTCAAATTTTTCATTCTATTTAATTGTTGGGCATTCTTTAAAATTTTTTTTATTGTGGTTCATTTAATGTTTATAAATTTATTAACATTTCTTTTGAATTATTAAAAATTGATATTTCTAAAAAAATATATGTAGTGCAACGTGACTTAAATGTACTGTACTCATGCTTATGTGGTCAAAATAGCCGATATTTACACCGTGAAAAATAAAATTTATGTTGTAGTCGAGAAAAGTATTACAAAGTGATGAAATTGATGATAATAATGCGTCTCAATTATAGGTTAATCTCAGCTAACTTCTTTATGTCTTTCTTTTCTTCCTCCAAAGCATTAAGAGAAGAATATGATAATTACATTATCAAATACTGGCTTACAGCTAAATAAAGGGATTTACTTCATAAGTACATTCCTTTCTTCAGCTTTGTAGTATTTATCGATGCTATTAACATAAAATATACTCAAAAATAGATAGCTTAAGTTGTCATCGATGTTTTTGGTGAGCATTTCATAAAAATTCAAAACTGATAATTTTCATATAAATTATCAAATAAATCCGTTTAAATTTTATGTAGGTAAATGACAAATCATACATAATTTGATTAAGTGGTTGTAATACAATCTTAAATTGTGTCCATAAGTCATAATTTGTAGATCAGAGAAATCAAATTTCAATAATCAAACATATGGAAATCAATCTTTTAATGTGACGTGAGATATCATATTTTCGATGAATATCATTAGTAAGCCTTTGAATATTTGGTTCAACTTAGACAAATACATGAAAAATTTTTTTGAAGTGATCGAAATGAAATATTTCTTTGAAGTGATCTAAATACCTTTATTAATTTATTAATCTTGCAGAAGACTGTAGAATATTAGAACAGATCTAGAACTTTTATAAATTTCTAGTCATAGTAACTCCCTGTTCTCATGAATATCTAAATTAGTTAAATTGATGAAAACTGTCAAAAAATATAGTTAATTTATATTTTTTAAAAATAAAAACATTTTTACTATTTATTTGCGAGTTCTTTCTTTTTGGAAATAAAATAGTTTGATATCAACGAAATAATTTGTTTCATAATATTATTCAACTACTTTTCCATTAAAATTAATCGATGGTAAAAAATAAAAACGATAATCAAACGATAGCACATTATTAATGCAGTAGTAAAGAACATTTTTTACACTCACGTAACTTCTAAATAAATCCTACATTGGTATTGTTTTTATCTTCATTAAAATTAAAATTCTAGCGTTGATATCAATAAAAAATAAATGTTTTGTATAAGCAAAATAAGTACGGCAAGAGTTTTATGCAAATTTATTCTTTAAAATTTTTCTGTTGCTGTTATGCTATATTATCTGACCCACTTTTTCACGTCGAAAAATTCAGTTATTTTGAAATTCTGGCATACATTTTTATTATACCCGAAAGTAAAAAATTAAATGTATAATAAAATTTAACATTCATGAAAATCAAACTCGCAATTGTTCTTTTTATGAATTCATTATTACCTTTATTTACAAAGCTATTGTACTACCAGTTTCTAAATTTTATTTTTATTAATTTATTTTTGGACGCTTTTTAAAAATTGTTTTTCTTTTTTTAATTTACAAAATAAAATAAACCATTGAAATTTAAATAAACATTTCCTAAAATTTGTAGAACTCGGTGGCGTGGTGGCTAAAGGCGCGGGATTCGTATTCTCGTTGGCGCGAGATCGATTTCTCGTCTGGTTGCTATTTTCACTGACTCTGCCGTGGGTTGACACCACGTTAAATAATATGTCACTGTGTTGTCTTAAATGCGAATATTTAAATGCAAAAGGCAGTAATGCCCGTTAATTTGAAAAAAAAGTAAATAAAATAAGGTATAATAAATAAGTATGCATCAGATATAGAGCTATTACAAAAATCATTTTAGAATTTAACTGAAATATAATAAAAGAAAAAGTTCAAAAGCTTATCCTAAACAATTTTAATCCTTAAAACCGTTCGAACAGAATCACATTGTACCATAGGCAAAATTGCTTCAAACATGGTCCATACACATATATTTATACACATACGAGTACACACTACTATCCAGAGTTGAAAAGAGGGGTAAACCAGAAGGCCGTTTCGCTTGCATGGTCTGATTTTGTACCGATCGTTTGCATGCTAAATGTAATTGCAACGTTCCATGAAACGTGTGCTGTATATGCATGTATATATATATATATATGTACGTATGTACACGAAAATGCATATATGGAAATGACGGTAGGGAGTACCTGTGGGGGTATTACTTTGAAACGGCGCAAAATTGGCAGGTTGAAGCGCGAGAATTTCCGCGTGATAAGGATTCGCCTCTCTGTTACTGTACAGGGAATCGAAGAACGATTTCCAATTTCACGTACATTAACTCACTTGTAGATTATGTCTTTTTTTTATTTTTTTTCTATTTTGAATTTAAAAGATTCGCTAATTCATTTAAAATAATGGGAAATTTACGTTTCTTTCTTTGCAATACGTAGTATGTATATTTAAATTCTGATATTTTCTATATGAAAGTAAAAAAATTAAAAAAAAACAATTATGCATAATTACAAATTTGAATAAAAAATTTAAACATAATAAAATTACAAATTATTTTACTTTTTACAAAAAATCTTCATCCAAAGATTTGACAATCGAATTGATCCTAGAATATTTTGTTCAATTAAATTTCAATTTAATCCACAAATTACAAATAACAAACATCAAGTGGTTCTATTCTATTATATTATTATACAATATTCTTTAAAAAATCTAACAAAATTTGACATTTTACCATATACCTAATCAATACAAAAAACTCCGAGAAATCTCTTGACGTTAAAACGATAAAACCATCGTCTCGCACAGCAGGATAAGACGTTATAGTTAGACACGACGACAGACATGTCTATGGACCAAAAAGCAAGTGATGCTCGTTAACGGCCGGAAATCTCACGTTATCTTATATCGATAATCGCGTGTATACGCTAAACCAAATGCGCTAATGTACGTCTCCCTCGTTATTTTGTCGTTGCATTTCATAAACTAATGAAGGCGTTATTCCCTTGTCATACACGATGTTTTGATCTCTTGCTGACGAATGTCTGTCGTCTGGTATTATGGATAAATATAGATGCCTGTATTTGCTAGGCAGAATTCCTTGATTATTTTACTGGTAATTGGCTAACCATTTTAGAAATTGTATGAAATTTTTGTAATTGGGAATTGATGAATCAAAAATTTAAATAATATTAAAAAAATTTTTTAAATAGAAAATTAATTTATAACCCATTTAATGAAAATTGTTTTATTTTGAAAAAAATGATACAAGATAATTTTATAGAGTAATAATTAAGAACTGATTAAACTAACAAAATACTAATTAATTTTAAAACAATATAAACACGCTTCAATATACAAAAACAATGCAATATTGTGATTTTTATCAAATTAAGAGTTCTATTATGAATTTTAAAATCATTAATTTTCCAATCTCGATAACGGAGAAAGGAGGGGAACGGGAAACGACAAACAATTCAATGAACTTTCTTGCTTTTATGTTTTTAATAAACGACGCGATTACGATCTTTAACCGTTGGATTGAAAAATCAAACTGTCAAACGTTCCCATCAAACTTGTGAGCATATAAACGCCAATTCGTTAAATGACCTTTTCTCCCCATACCAAATTGACTCTTTTTTTTTTTTCTTTCTTTAACTTCTTTTTAGTTGTTGTACTTTTATTTCGTATACTTTATGAGACTAAAGTATTTTAATATTACAAGTGTTAAATGTTAACATGAGGTCGTCAGTGGCTCAGTCGGTAGAGCGATGGATTCATAATCTCGAGGTTCCGAGTTCGAATCCCGCTTTCAGCCGATTGATACAAGCACCACTGTACGTTACACGTGCTTTGTTCACAAACACACTGATGAATTCCGTCGCTAATTAGCATGGCAATGATAGCATAAATACTACGACGCTAAAATAAAAAAATAGAAAAAAAATTAATTGATTCTTCTGAGAAAATTTTGAATTACTAATGATATCTAAAATTTTTGTAAATTAAAATTTGTTCCAATTTTAAATTGAATATTATACTTTTTGTAAATTAATTAACAATTGTTCAAATTTTAAATATTAATATTATTGAATTTTTTTTACATATCAGTTAAGCAAAAATTTCAATCATCAAATCAACAACTACGTATAATATTTTTTGAAAAACATAAAAAATTCGAATAAAGCAACTCAATTTCAACAAGTCATAAACAAAAAAAAAAGAAAAGAGAAAAAAAAAATAATCCATAACCAGCCAGTCTAGCAGTAAACTCTTGTTCTCTTTTACATTCTTCATTTAACATTCTCCTTCTACGCTCACACAAGCTTTGGCTTTTAAACTCCCTTTTAAAAACAGCAAGTCCGTCCGTGCATACGAGTAAAAGCTATAAACGTCGCTCAGGCGCCTTCGACTCTATACCAATCGCTCTTGCATGAGGTTTATATAGGCTTTTGTCGTAATAATAATCAATTCTAAAGTAGTTAAAAAACCCTCTATTTCTCTCATACCTCCACCCCTACCCTCCTCTTTCCTTTTCTAGCCTGTTGTCATTATACAGGGCGTTGTAAGTCATGCTACGTAAAATCTAATTAGGAGTGTATACATATTTACATGCGCACGTCGATTCGTGTATATTTCTATTGTTATTGTTGTTGTTGGATGATGTATTCAAGTTCTGTTGTACATTTCATATTTAAGAGAATTATTTTTGTGCATTGTGATAAAAAATTATGATTTTTAGATTATTTTACTAATTATAATAGAAAGACTAGAAGATAATTTACACTTATTGAAATACGAGTTTATACATGATAATTTTAAGATTTTTTTTTCTCAATTGAAAAAAGCTAAAACGTAATTTACATTTGAATGAATAGACAATTTCGAATTAATATATAATACTTATTGTTTTGAAATTGCATATAAATAAATTCTAATTTATCGAGTAAAAAAATGATTGTATGTAAACAATGAAATAAGCTCTATGCTTTTGTTATTTTTCAGCTATTGTTAGTCATACAAACCCCGTTGTAATTGAATTATGTGAAGTAAAAATAAAAAAAAACAGCATATGGTTTATTTCCAAAGCTTTTTGTTTTCCAATTTCGAGTTTATTAATTTATTTTTTTCTATCACGAGTTGCCATAAAGTATTTTTTTAAATACTTTTATTTTCGTTGTGAATAAAACGATTTTCATACAACGTTTCCCTGAAAATTCAAATTTTCGATACCTGGTAACGATAAACAGGGAGGGATAGAGGATCCCCGATTATTCATCCGCGTGTAACATTTTCGACATATTCATGGGTAACAAGCATTTACGCGTCGAGCCGTAGATATACCTGCATGTATACATGTTTCTATCGAGTAAATTTTATGTATATATTGTACAGATCAAAAGTGATGTTTCTGTACGATCATACGCGACGTTATGCTGTTTAATGGCCGTCTAATTTAAAATTCAAATATTTTACCTTATTTGCAATTTTTATGTTTATTAATACAATTACGTTTATGGCGTTATAATTATTTTTATTATATTTTTTATGGTACAAAATACAATATTATTCATTAAAAATTATAAATTATTGAAAATGACTTTTAAAATATTTAGTTTAAATAATTGTTCGTTTTTTAATGATACACAAGTGTGCAATTCATGTAACCCCCCCACGGGATTTGCCGTTAACCCCTTTGGGAGCCGTTTCCGCTCAGTAAGACCGTTCCGATTGAGTTGACCGGTTAACGAGGCTTTTTCACCTTTCGACTCTAATAATAGTCTTAACATTTTGCTTTTTACCTGGACGTCATCTGAAAAACGTGTCTACGTTTTAAACCTTTACAATTTTTTTTATTGATTTTAAAATAATTTACATAATTTAGAATAATTTTAAATTTATGTAAAATTACTTTTCTAACCACATTACCAATAAAGTAATGTCAATCGTTTGATAACTGTAGCAAGCTATTTTTGCAGAACCGATAATACTTTTTACTTCAAATGAGAAGAGAGCCAGAAAACGTTGATTAATATTCAATTTCTCATATAATCGATCTTCATACATTTCAAAGCTTAAAAAATTTCAGCGTTAGAGAATAATACCATCGATAAAGAAATGAATCTTTTCTCCTTCAATTATCCACAGAGCTTACAAAGCTTTCAACTAAATACGCTCGACAAAAAAAAACGATAGAAGAGATAAAAAGAAATTTCGTCTATTCTAATGAAAAATAAAATCCGAATTCAAACAGATTTTCTGTAAGCAGCGAATGATTGCTTCTTCATCGAATTCGTAATTACTTTCCTGGACTTTTTCAATTTTTTTTTTTCTTCTTTATTCTTTTCTATTCTTCAGCATGAAATAAAGAAAGAAAAAAAAATGGAGGATAAAATAAAGAAAAAAATAAAATAAAATGAAGATCGAGAAGAAAAGAAAGAGAACTAATAGCACAGGTCTCGCGGTTCCTAAGGGAATTAAGATCGAGTCAAAGTCATCCGAGCGATTAAACCGGAAATTTCCAACCAATTGAACCGCGAAGAGAGCGAGAGAGAGAGAGAGAGACGCTGCTGCTTTTCTTTTATTTCTTTTCTGTATTTTATTCCTCCTTTCTTTTACTATACGTTTTCGTCGAGGTAGGTGAGCTATTAACCCTTCAAGCTTACGATGTTTATTCGTATCTTCTATATATATACACACTGGTGAAGAAAATCGTTCGGTTATAATCTTGTTTTTATTTTTACGTTCGATTGGTAATTTGACGTAAAGGTTGTTAAATTGTAGTTTTCGAAATGTGGTAGCTGCAGAACACTTCAAGTGTTTCATTTCGAGATAACTTTTATTATTGTGTTAACGTAATAATGAAAATTATTGAAGATTATTTTGTTCGCTAGTGCGGTAGCTGAGTTTTATTGAATGGTAATAAATAACGATAGTTTCAGAGCTTTTTGAAATTAAGTTATTTTACTTGTTTTAAATTACACGTTTAAAATCGAGGAATGCAACAAAGAAATAATTATGATTTTGATTCAATTTATTTTATTACTTGGATCAAAATAAATTTTAATGCGATGTTAGATAAGTGGAGATGATTTTTTTTTAAAAATCTCTATTATCTTCGAAGAATTTAAAAATCAAGTAGTAACAGACAAATCGTCTGATCCTTCAATACACGTATTGATATGTCCAACATATTTTTTAGTTTTCTCCAAGCAGCGTCACTATTCGTTCATCAAATTAGCTTACAACAAAATACAATTTTCTTAAAATTGATAAAAAATAAATAATCATAAAAAATATTCTGAAAAAAATTATGTTTATTAAAATAAATAATTTATTTTTGTTTGATGTTTCAGCCCTCGGTCAGGTGATGCTCTACGTAGATGGTATGAATGGTGTTATGGAACATGGCCAGACAGTACAATGGTTATACACATTAATAGCCAGTCGTTTTCGTTTAGTAGTTAAAACTGCATTAAAGCTATTACTTGTTTTCGTTGAATATGTTGAGACAAATAGTTTACTATTGGTACGTGCAATACGCTCAGTTGACACGTCGCGTGGTATGATACCATGGACGAACGTTATGAAATTGTTACAAGATTACGATGCCGCAGATACGGAATTATTGATATACGCAACGACGCTAGTTAATAAATGTTTGAACGGTATACCTGATCAAGATACGTATTATGATCAAGTCGATTGTTTGGAAGAACAGGGCATCGAACAAATTATACAAAGATATATGAGCAAACAAGGTACTGATTTAGATTTGTTAAGGCAGTTTCAAATTTACGAAGCAGTTTTACATCACGAAGATGGCAACGATAGGGACTCGCCAATTAGACAGCTCGATGATAATATTAGGTAAGTTTTCTTATTTTTTTTTTTCAATAATAATAGTGACGCAGTTTTTGATACTGCTATTTGGGTCGCAGAAACTGCATTGCGTTGGGATGAAAGTGAAGAGTTAATTCATGTGATATTGATACTTTGAAAACTAAATATTCTTTAATCATTAGTACAATTTGTTGACTAGTTATTGACTAGTATTTTCATATGATTCTACTATCATAATTAAAATTATTCTTATACTCATACCAAAATTTACTAATCTTAATAAAAAATTCTTCAAATTTCTAAAAGATCTACAAGCCCAATACTAACAACTTCTACAACCATTCGCTTTTAAATCATAATAATATTCAAATACTAAATTAGCAAACAAACAAAAAAAAACATTAAAAATATCATAATTTTAGAAAAACCCTACGTAACCGTAAATCTCTGGTGGACTCGCACGAAAGACGTAAGTCTCGCCGGCATTCAACTGGCACATCACCGCTTTCAATGGCTTTGAATTCACGATTAAGCCCACGTCATAATAATCATACAATTGGTTTAAATTCATTAAATAATGGTGGATTAAGCAATGGCAGCAATGGCATGATGCCAATTGCTAATGATATTGACGACGATGAAGAATCGAGTAGTTCACAAAGCTCACAAGGACTTGGCGATGTACAAATGAACGGGACTTATAAAGAAAGTAAGGGTAAGTTGAAATACTTGATTCTGGAAGTTCGGTTTATTTTCTTTTTATGGAAGAATTATATTTTTCGATTGATCATTTCTGTGGTGAATTTAGTAAAATAAATTAGGAAAGATTAGGTATAGAGATATGACAAAGAGAGGTTTTTTGATAAGAGAAACTTATAAATTTTCTAGCTATATACCAGAAAACTTCTAGCTATAAAGTTTCGGAATAAATTAAATTAGTAGCAAGTTTTTTATGATTTTATTCATTAATATTGTTCTAGAAAACTAGAATTCATAATTAAAAATTCATTTAGTACAGAATTTCTTTATCATTAGTTATATTTTGGTAGAACAATGTTACAATAATTATGAACAGTATTTCAATTCATGTTTAAAAGAAAGTCACTCGTTAACTAAAAACCAATTTAAATAAACTGCCTTAAATATAATATTTCATCTTTGAAATATAACAAAATATTTCCCACGTAACTATAAAAAAATTTTTCTAACTACTCCATCAAATCAGCAGCAAACATCGAACTTTAAAAAAAAAAGCTCTAACCATCCGTTACAAAGTTGATCATAAAATTAACAAACTTCTCCTCAAGGCCACTTTTTATACTCAATCAAGTTTTCTAATGAAAAAAAAAAAATAAAACGAAGATGATGATGATGAAGAAGAAGAAGGAGAAGACGAAACATTCTTTTATCATTTCCCACCTTCTCTTTATCTCATAAATTCATCATTAACGATCATACTATAAGTCGCACATAAACATGGCAATGACTATACAAAAGTGAAAAAGAAACGATACCGCTTCTCTCGCTGATGAATACGAACTTTTAAATTTTTAAACTGACTGGAGGGCGATATTCGCGTAACGAATTACAACAGGAGAGTATATAGTATTCGAAGCAATGAGCCCTCAAGGTCTTTTTCTTTATCTTTATTTTACTTTTTTTTTTGCTTCATACCATATAGAAGCATGGTATAAAGTAACTTGAGAACCAGCTGATTGGTCTCGCTCCTTGCGGACATAAAATGTCGTTTTCTTTTACACCAAGTGTAATCATTCTTCTCTTTTTTTTTCTCTTCTTTTCTTTTTGAAGAAAAGAAAAATATAAAATAAATTTTTTTTTTATTTATTTTTTTATTGTTTGTTTTGTGACTTTAGTACGTCGTTACGTAGACGATGCTTGATGATTGCTGTAACAGAATTGTAACGCTGATTTGATGGTTTAAAAAGGGAGAGATTATATATATTTTTTTTTATGAGGTCACTAGCACGTTGTTGTTGTTGCTGCTGCGCTGAGGATCGTTAGTATCAAAGAGAGGATTTGAATGATTTTAGTATGCAATTGAGGATTGTGATTTAGGATTATAAAAGACTTATATAAATGAATGGCTTATGCGTTATGCTTTATAAGGACTAAAGTATTTTTATGAATTTATTGATCTATATATCTTGACAAGAGGTGAAAAATTATTCTTTATTAACTATGCAATTTAATATATTTTTTGCAATTTAGTAATCGTAATTGATTAATTTTGCTTATTAATCTATTATAATAACAAAAGTAAATACATTTTGCTACATTATTTTTGAAAAGTACAAAGAGGAAAAATGTTATTGCTATTAGAGTAAAAAAAGTAAATTAACATAAAAAAAAATTATTTTAATACGGGCATGATTAACAACAAAAATCCACATCAAAAGACCGGCTCTCGATGTTATATTTATAAATAAATAAAAAACTAAACAAATTGCACTCTCATGATATTCCTTTATTGGTATTAAAAAAAAAAATAATAAAAGTATGAAAACGTTTGTTGCAGCAGACGTGGGAGTGACGCCAGCTTTAAGGCGTCGTCGTGAACGAGCTGAAAGACAGAGAAGTTTTATAAGGGAGCAGCAGGAGGCGACCGCCACAATGAGGGCATCCATTGGACACACTGACGACGAGAGTAAGTATCATGTATACCTTTTTTTGTTTTTTTTACTCATAAACAAGTGTTAATAAAAATTTTTTTTAAATGCTGAATATTAATGGAAATGTTTTTGTATTATTTGTTGACCGAAGAGTTAAAAGATGTATAAACGCTGGATTTTTAGATGGTCTTTATGGTTATTACAGCCAATTATTTATTTTTAAATTTAAATATTATATACATTAAAATATAACTGAGCAAAGATCACCTGTTTTGCTCACGCTTTTCGTTTACTAATTCTTTATGTTTATCAATTGTATTATCGACAAAGGAAAAATATTTTACACTATAAACAGAAAAATTGTATTGTAAATCATTAATTACTCAGCATTTAAAAATTTTTTTAAAATCTGCAATTGAAGTTAATAAAAAACATTAAAATTATTTGATATTTTAATAATATAAAAATGGATCCAAAAATTAAAAAAAACGCTATAAATTTTTTAAAATCTCAAAATATTACTCATATTGAATCCGATTTATTTGTAATTTCAACGAAGATTAAAACTTTATTACATTTGACATTCAAATAAACGGTTTATCATTTTAAACAATGATCGCTGAAAACTTATCGCGTTTGAGATAAAATCGAAGAAATGCAAGGAAAAAAAAAGAAGATTTTGTAAAAACGCATCTATAAAGCAGCTTTTCTTATCAAGAGTTGAAACGAAAAAAAAAAAAATAAATAAAGCTTGAAGTGCAGTTTCTTTTTTGCGCATTAGTTAGTCTAACCCCTAAGGCTTTTGTTGACGTAAAGCAGTATTTTTTTTTCTTTTCATCGCAACAGACGCGGGTGCGGATAAACTCACTTTTATCGAATAAAGTAACAACGAAGACTTTGCTCGCTAAGACGTCTATTTTCGCTTTATCGTTTGTTTTTCTTGCTTATACCAAGCCCAGTTTTATATACGTTTTAACAGTGGCTCTCTTTTTTTTCCTTATAGCTTTGTTCTATCAACTGTGATCATGATATTTTTAAGTTGTTTGAATTCATTAGATCTAAAATTAGGAAAAAAAGAAAATTAAGTTTATTATTTAACTTGGTTTAAAAAATTATAAAAGGATGCAGATTATCATTAGTTTAAACTTTTCAAATAATATTAAGAATTTAAGAATTTCAACAATTAAGTAGAACGGAATAACATAAACTCATAAAAAAACAGTACTTTTTTATTTGATGTTTTAAAAAAGTATTATTATCAATTCAGTAAAATAAAAAGGAAACATAGTTTGGAATAAATAATAAACTGAAAAATATTTTTTTCCTTTTGCTGAAGATTGTTATCTTTAATTTGAGAAAAAATATAAAAAAACGTAAAACGCTCAATGTATCTTAGACAGGGATCTAGTAAAGTAAGAATTACCGAATATCGAAGAACGGTTCCTTGCATGAGATCTACGAACGACGTTAAATGTAGTTTTAAATTCATAGTACATGTAACTTTCGAAATTTTATATCTTTAAAGTCCAGTTTTACAAAAGAATAATTTTAAATATCATCCATTACAATATTTCTATGAATTATTAACCCATTTTTAAATTTATTTGAATTAAAATTATTTTTTATTTAATTTTAGCAACGTTCAATGGTGTACGCTACACAAACGGCACATACGAAAACCGATCGAATGGTATTAACGACACATCAAACAAATTGGCAAGGGTAAGCAGTCGTAAAGATCTGACGCCATTAATGAATGCTGCTAATAAACTTGATACCGAAGAAAAGAAGCAACAACAGCAATCACCGTGGTACGGTAAAAGTCCAGATGAAGGTGTTGAATGTGATGAAGGTAATCATACTGATGAGGATGAAGATCGTAGAGTTGTATTACAATTAAAACGTGAGAATACCGTTAAGGATCTTACGCAAAAGCTTACGGCACAGAATCTCATTCCTAATAGTCCAGTTGAAGAGAAAGTCTCTAGGTAAGATTATACATCAATAGTCAATAAAAATTTCATCAGAATTAATCAAAAATGTAAAACTAATATTTATTAAATATTATTAATGGATGTATTACTTTGGCTATTTACAGGATAGGAGATGTTAGTGGTTTGATCTCAAAAGCAAAAGAGGGCTTGGCCAAGTCAAAATCGAAAGCCGATGTCCTCAAGTCGCCGACAAACGACAACTTGCCAAAATTAACCGAAGTTAAAAAATCCGAAAACGAACTTCATTGGGAAGAGCTTGTTAACAAATTAAAAAGGCCATTATGTCTTTGTGATTTAGACTTTACTGATCTCAATTCGGATGATGAGATCGATGTACTTGGTCCAGTTAATATATCAAATGGTGTTCCACCACCACCGCCGCCAATGGTTCCTCCACCTGGTTAGAAAACATTAACTGTGATCTGTTTTTATGTTTTTATTCATTTTATTAATAGTTACAAAGTGTTTATAGGATGATTATTACTTTATATAAGTATTTAAAATAAAAAACAAAGTAGAAAAAGTAGAAAATTGTTCATATATGGATTAAAAATTATAATACTAATAGATACATTCACTGATAGAAACTGAACCCGGAATCAGCTAAAAATCCGTTAAAAATATCTAAATTAGTTAGTTTCTAGCTAATTTTTAGTTAAGCTTCTACCAGGGTCATTTAATTTATTTTTGGTAATAAATTAAATTGATAAATTTAGACATCTTTAATAAATTTAACACATATCAATAAGTTCTTTCTCGTGGTCTGACTGACATAGCATGCTACTAATTACATTGGATCATTTCTTTTGTTAATATACTCCAAATAATTAATATAAAATTTTTATAATTTCTATCATCCTAAATTTAAACAATGTGTAATTAGTATAATTAAAAAAATTTCAAATTATCGATTTATATATTATTTCTACTTTTATATTTAACAAAACAACGTAGATGTTGAAAATATAACTTATATGTTTTCATTACTAGGTTCGACGATAGGTGGACGTCCGCCACCACCACCACCAGGATGCCGAGCACCACCGCCACTGCCAACAGTACCACCTCCTTTATTCGGTGTAAATCTCAAAGCGACAACGATATCAACATTGAGAACATCACCGTCAGACACACCAAAGAGTCCAATACCTCCACCACAACAATCGCCATCGTCGACATTAAAGAAAAGTAAAAAAACCGTTAAATTGTTCTGGAAGGAAGTTAGAGACGATCCAATCATTTTATCAAGGCTAGATCAAAATAAAATGATTTGGGATGAATTATCACCGATACCAGTTGATACCCAAAAACTTGAACATCTCTTCGAAAGCAGGGCTAAGGATCTCATCACTAAGGTGAGCTTTTCTATGTTGGTGAAACAGAAAACAAAAAAATTATTAAAACTCTGTTGAAGTCGACTAAATAGTTTGGAGATATGATTGATCGGTATATTGGTCCTTTGTAAGGAAATATTGTGGAGCCGATAACATTCTATTTAATTGTACATAGTCTTTTGCCGAAATTTGAAATGATTATCTTACTTAATCCATATTACTTTTATATTAATTCTTTAATGTAACAATGAAATTTAACAATTTTCAAAATATGTTAGGATAATCATTTGAATTTGGTAAAATTAATTGTGTTGTATTACAAACGTAATTAAATGTTTAATGTTTACTACGATAAAAAAACAACATTTTTCACTAAAGATAGATTTACTTTTTGAACACAATGGGTATTAAAATAATATCACTTTACTTACCATTACGTGAGTAACCGACACTTACTTATTGCTTAATACACTAAACTATCCAGCGCTATTCGCCAAAAATATTAATAGCGTATATAATACAATACTTAAAACAATTCTAACAATTTTTTTTTCACTTGTATACTTAATGCACTACACGTTCATCACATTATTCCAACAAGCATTGTACACTAAAACGAATTAATGAGGTTACTAAAAAATGTAAATAAACCACATTGTCAAGACTGATTGACTAGAGACTAGACAATTTACATTACAGCTTCTCTTGTTTGAATTTAATTTAAAAGATTAAAATTCAGACCAAAATTTTAAATTCTATTTTCTTTTCATTAAAATCATTAATAATGTAATCCAATATTACATAATATATTACATTACTCCAATAATCATAATTTCTATAGGTAATATCGAAATACACGTTAAACTGACTTTTGGGAATTCCAATTTTGAATGGCATAATATTGAATTCAATAAACCGCCAACTTAACAAAAACCATTCGCAAAACAATGGTGTCCTTTATACCCAAAATTCTATCCTAAAACTCGATTCATTAACGTCATCGTGTTCAAACACTTTGCAAAGAGCAATACTAGAATTCGTTTTATGCAGAAGTAACCTTTATCCGCAGAGCCGAAATTAAAGAGGATCACTCTCTTTTACAAGCTGAATCGTATGACATGGAAAATTCAAAGAAAAAGGATATATGTTTCAGCTGATATATCGGGTTACTTTGTAGAAATATATTAAGCTATTACTAATACCACTATTATTAGGTATTCGTGGCTCTATGTATATGTAAGCTCGTTAAAACAAGCTTTTCAAGAGGGTTGCCGTGATCTCGTTTATCAGCTCTTTACGTTTGATTGGATAAACTTGATGCGGGTTTTAGTGCGCTGGATATAAGCAATGCCGAGAGCTAGTTTCTACATGTACGGAATTAAATTTATACTAATGTTAGGCTTGTTTTTGGGGTTTGTTGCTTTAATTGGAGCTTGTTATTGTTTTTATGAAAATTTTTACGTTTCTAAAAATACATGAAAATTTTATATGTTCATAAAATTGTTCTCACATGCTCACTTAAACTTATTTATCACATTGAATATAATTATAGATTTTAATTGTTTATCATTATTTGTTATACATAAATTTTAAAGTTTCTTTTCTAATTTATTTTTTTTATTACTAATTGCCAAAAGAATTATTTATAAAAAATAGTAAACGGTAACAAAATGAAATCCTAAATTGTAAAATAACTCCATGTCACTTTTAAGATAATAAAAGTTTCTTTAAATTCACATAATAAATATAAACAGTTTACCGTATAAATTGTAATCCAATAAAACGTTAAATTTAAAAAGAAAGAAACAACCCTATCAGTTTTATCGAGCGAATAAAATAAAAGAAGCCCTCGTACTCCGTAAAATAAAGAAGGTGTACACTCTAAGAGACAACAAACTCTTGAGAAAACATTGGCGAGAAATTCATCAAGTTGTGCACAAGAAAAACTTTCTTTTTTTTCCGAGGAAAGGTCACGATGTCGATATACAATAAGGACAACAGCATGTCGTTGTATAGACAATACACAGCGATACTATGCGATATTTTTTGTTGATTTTTTTTTGTTCCTTATGGTAGAAAATAAAGGAGCAATATCGATATGTTCGTGTAATATTGGAACGAGCATATGTTGAAGCGTCGACGTGTTGTAATATAGACGAGCAATTTTTTTGCGACTCGTTTTCGTTTTGTTGGAGTTGGGTGATCACTCGTCTCTTTGGTGTAGTACATATGAAATGATATGATATTTGGTCTGTGAAGCGTTTTTTGAGAATTTTTTACGTTTGGGAAGTTTAAAATTTTGATTTTTCAATATTATTTGTCATGTTCGTTCTATTTACAAAATATTCAGTTTTGACGTTTGAATTTTTCAATTTTTTGAAAGTTGTTATGAGATATCTATTTTAAAAAATTTCAAAAAAGTTCTGTGTAGTGATATTTTTATAAAATTAATTGTTTATTTTGAATCTCTCCAATAACTAACTTTTTATTGTAATTGCAATTTTGTTTTAAAATTTTAGGTAAAAGTTTATTAATTCTTGAAAAAAATAGAACTTTTCAGAAGTAATTTTCAAATATAGAATAATCAAAAAGTGCAGAAGATTTCTTCATCAACATAAACTTTATTTACAATAATCCTCAAACAGATCAAATTACATAAAACATATTGCACATTATATCTAAACTAAATAACGAAAATCCTTATTACAACAAATCTAACACGCAAACATCCGTGTGAATAACGAATCAGCTCAACTTAAACAAGCAAACAACATATATATATTTTTTGTCCTCTTATACCTTCCATATAACAAACAAGTAAATTGAAGTTTTCCTACTTCCGCCCTAACTGTCGCGTACAAGATTACGAACTTAATCCAAGATCTTTGCAAACTTATATACCTTTTCTCGTTATTTTCCACGTACAAAGTCCTTATACGCTTTTTTTTTCTTCTTCTCTCTTTTTTACCGTTATACTTTGTTTCTTTCTCATACGTGACTTTTTCATTGTTATTTGTTACGTATAAATATAGATATATACATGTATAGAAGGGGTTTATTAAGTTGTGGTTTTGTTCGATTTGGAATTGGATAAGTTTAATGTTTCGATTACATATCGACGCTTTGGTGTACGCAATTAGAAAGGGTAACATGGGTAACGATAACAAGTTTAAGAAAAAATTCAATAATTTATTGGAATTGTTATTATTAGACTAAAATCATTTTAATTAAATATTCAGATAAGTTAATTATCTATAATTGAAATAGTGATTTGAATTAATATTTTGATGATGTTTATAATGAAGAAAAAAAAAAGCATAATTAATGAAATTTACATGAATTTAAATAAACCTAAATAACATAATTTCACCCAAAAACTTATTTTTATAATAATCAATAAAAAAAAATAATAAAATATGAATGATCATCTAAAATTATGAGATATGTAAGATAAACATATTTTAAAAATTAGGATTTATAATAAATATCTTCAAAATATTAAAAATGAAATTTCACACAAAAACTATTAAAAAGAAAAAAAGATTAGAAAATATTTTTCAAAATGATTTTTATTCTCCATCAGATCCTAGTACTATTTCATTGAAAGTTTATAATTTTCTTAATCTCACGTAAACACCATTGAATAGCTTATTTCTTTCTCTCGGTGAAAAAAAAAATTCCTTAGCTATTTTATGATAATGAAAAAAGAAAATAATAGAATAAAAAAATCACAACATCCTCTATAGAACGTCATTTCCTTCTATCTCATCTTAACCTTAACGAATTTGTTATCCTTGGTGTACATCTTATTGCACATACATACATACACACCTCCTTTTTCTATCTCTCCTCTTTTTTCATATACACTCCATTCCCTTTTAAAGATTTTCTATATCTTCATCGTCGCGTGCCACAGTCTCATTACGCTCCATTTCACATTGTTCCGCCTACCCACTTCTTCTTCTTCTTATTCTTTATCCTTTAACCTTTATGGTATAACATAATAAAAGCAAAGCCGAACAAATCGCACGTACTTGGAAAATTATTGCTATCATCTTATATACATGGCTTCACACGTACAACAATATACATGTATATGTATATATATATCTACACATTTATATATGTGTTTTCCTTGTTATATTTTAAGGACGTAGGTTGAAGAAGAGAGGCGTGCGAAAGAAAACGTAGTTACAAAGTCGAATTAAAGCGTAGTAATTGCAACAAAAGAGAGAAAGAAAGAGAGAAAGAGAGATAGTAGAAAATTTTTATTTTTTTAGATTCGTTGCAATTGAAAGTGATTTTTTCGAAGGTCAAAAGTAAGAAAAGAAGCGAAAGATACGTGTCTCTTAAATGTTGCTTTGTAGAATCGTGAGAACGTTTCAGTGCACTTCTTCTTTGTTGAGTTCCCTTATTTTTTTTTCTCTCTCTCTCTCTCATTTTTTTTTTATTATTTTTAAATTGCAAAGTCAAAAGACTCTGGGTGGAGGAATAAATTTATTCGTGATACGAGGAGGCCTATTGTTGATCGCGTTTATATGTTCTCACGATAAAAATGGGTAAATATCAAATTATTCGCGTTTAAGCTTGATAAATGATTCATATTAAATTAGCTAATTTATCATATTTAATTTATTGAATAATTCATTCCTTATTTTAGGCTATAATCTTTTTGCTTCTTTTAATATTATATCCAACTGAAATAGAATAACTTATTACATTACGCTTTGTAATGGCGGGCACGCACTTCTGCAATGTCTAATTACAAAGATAATCTTGCTATGAAACTTATATTTAATTAGTACAATAAGAGCTTTCGTATCTGAACGTAAATCACATATGCACTTTAAGATGGAAATATTGATTTATACATTATTATTTAACTAATTTATTTTTTAATAATTAATTGTTTTATATTTTAATTTTATTTTCTATTTAAAAGTGCCATTTTATCGCGTCGATTTATCAAATTTATATCTAAAACATTTTAAGTTATGAGAAACCTTTTAGAAAGTATAATCTTAGAAATGGTATTTACAATATATGTCTGGCATTTTTTATAAATTTTCGAGTGAATTTCATAAAATTTATATGATAAAAGCTTTTTAAATCCTATAAAGAATTGAATTCGAATAGTCATAAATATAATATGCATTCCTTTTAAAATTTTACATACACACAATGCATAACTCAATTCAAATAAAATCTTTATTCTTTTTTTTTCTTTTGATGTAATTTCACTTTATACGTGTACTTCAATTTTCCTCTAAAACATTTTAATATACTCCTTTTGAACATTTTTTAAAAAGTATTTCGTAATAAAATATTTTATTGAAAAATTTCTTCGCTTCTATTATTGACTTCGCTTTGCTACAATACAAAATGCTCGATTAAATTCGAATTCAATATATATCGATAAAAAAAAATGTCACTTCAAACTCTCGACTATAAGAGCATTTTTTCGATAAAAATAAACTTCCTCCGACCAATTTTTCTTAACACTAGCGTGAATTTTTTCGTACCCATATATAATAAAAAGTGACTTAGCGAGATTTTGAAACTCCGCCTACCTTTAACAGAGTTAGCTTTAACAATACAGACGATTTGCCACGATGAAAATTTTTTCATCGATTAATCTTCGAGCTTGCGAGTTAATGTATATAACTATGCATTTAAGTATAGCAAAAGTCACCTTTTATCATTGTAACTATGGTGCACACATATAGCGGGAAGAGCAGAGAATTCAATACATCGTGGTTTGCGGATAGCCGCTTAAATTACCGCATGTGGTCATTTATCCATTGTTCAGTTGTCTGAGGTAATGATTGTTGCGAATTGCATCGATTCTGATCGAAACAGTTTATAAAATATTAAGATTTTTTCAAGGATTTAAAGGCTTAAATTTTTCAAAGATTTTAATAATAGGAAATTAAGTTTACTCTCGTAATTAGATACACTCTAAACTCGAAAATAAAAAGTTTGAAACCTGCATTTTAAACTTTATAAATTTTTAAAAGATAGATTTTAATCTTTAAAAAAATTAATTATTATTTTTTGAACCTTACGTTATTTAATTAAATTTATTCGTATTTTAATAAAGGTTAAAACTTGCATTTTAATTCTTACTAAAAGTCGAATTAATACAATTGAATTGCGTGAAGTTTAAAGACTACCAATTAATCTTTATAAGGAACAAAATGAGTTTTTTAAACTTTTAGAAAGTTGAAAATATATGTTTTAAACTTTTGAGTTTAGAGTGTATTTAAAATTGATGTTTTCGTAAAATATCAAAATTTTAATTATGGACTCAAAATTAGATATGTTAAATATGCAAAATAAAAAAATTTACTATGAATAATTTATTTAAAATTCAAAAATTTATTTGATACACCCAAACAAATAATTTCCACGTACACTTAATATGTAATCTCACCTTAAATAACACAATATAAAAAAACAACTTGCACCGCCGTATAAATTACAAAGTATGAACTCTCCCTCGCAAATAACGATAATAATAATGATAATAAAATGAGCAAGAGAGGCTGTAGACGATATACATATTATACTTCTTCAATTGACCTTCGACGATTATTAAACATATACGTGCATGACCATGTGACTTGAATGACACTGACAATTATGATAGAGGGACTCGATTTTTCAACGTGACGCTGATTAATCGTTTCTACTTTTATTTTTTACTCTTAATAATACGTATATACATACTATTATTTTGAATATCCTTTTTTTTATCTGAATATATGACTGTACTTATGTGAAGCACTGATTGACTTCAATACAATCGACATTGTACATTTTATATACAATACGTTAAACATACAAACAATGGACACTGATTATTATTAATTAATTAAAAAAAAAGGATTTAGCAGAAGACGAAATAAAAAAAATCTAGAAGAGGACGATGACCCCGGTGGTTGGGTGGTGGTGGATGATTAATAATCGCATTTATTACAAAAGAAAATTAAAAAAATTAATAAAAAAAAGAATAATAAAAAACTGACTAATCTATGTTTCTTGTATTTCTTTGCAATATTGTTGGTGCTCGCACGCGCGATTGACACACACACTCGCAATTATTGGCATGCTGGATAAAAAAATGAAATTTTTATCAGGAGGTGAGTTCCACTTAACTTTTTCACTTACACCCTTTTCCGGCCTATTTGTTTTATATTACTTATAGACTTTTTTTAATTTATTTAACTATACGCGCACACGTCCTTTTTTATTCTTGTATTGTGCAATTGTTCAAAGCTCAGGATTTCGATTTTGGTGGTTAGTTAGCTGAAAGATTTTTAATATTGATATTCGGTCTTTTATTACTGTTAAAAATTTTTTGGATTTAACAAAAAATGTCAATCATAAAAATGAAATAATGAAATATTTATTAAATTTTGATTAATAAAAGTTATAAATAAAATTTGTATAAAATAATTTTCGACATTTCATTTTAAAAATTCAAAAATCATAGTTTATAAATTATTTATTAAATATTTTTTATTCTCTTTTCAAAATATAAAAATAAATATTGAAAAAAATGATATTCTACTGCTGCATTCGATACATGTAAAAAAAGGAGCTTTAAAAAATTGCTTCTACACGCAATACTCGTGGCTTTTATAAAAATAAATCACGTTGTTTATCATCATATCACTTCGCTTTCATTAAAACATTGTACACCGCTTTATAATAATAATAATAATAATAATAGTAAAAATGTAATTTGTAATACAATCATAATGTGCTGTTGGATAATTCTTGCCCAAATAAATGCATGTTTTAGACAATCACGTAAATATATATTTGTATATATATATTCGTTGTGCTTTATATGTGCACTAACGATTTGTGCTTTTAAACACACACTATTTATGTCCTTTATCATTTAATCCGTGTTGTATATTTGTTCTCTTAATTGTTTGTACATAGATCGTCGTCAAGTAAAATATTTAATTTGTTTTTCTTCTTGTATATAGTTGTTTAAAAATAATCAAACACAAATACATCAGAACTGTATATTGTTAATTATTTTTATATATTTGTATATATTTTATTTATTTTTATTATATATATTTTATTCATTCAACGATTGATGAAAAAAAGTGCAACGTATTGTTTAAATTATTTAATTAATGACGTTTTGTTTGTTTTTCTTTTTCTTTTCATTATCTTTGTATTGCAATCTTGGACGCCAACAGAAGCAGCAAGAAATGAACAAAAATAAAGAAATTATTGTACTCGACCATAAGCGTTCGAATGCTATTAATATTGGTATGACGAAATTACCACCGCCGAGATCTATAAAAACTGCTATTTTAAAAATGGATGCTACCATTATGAATAGAGAAGGCATTGAGGTGAGTTTTATTTAATGTTCTATTTACATTTTTATTACAATCTCAAGTAGTATTACGTTTCGATGTTAATGAGTTTAGGAAATTTTTTATCATGTTTTGTGATGCGATATTTATACACTATGAAAATTCATTGGACGAAATTGCAGGATGCATTAAGTCCAATTATCGGAAATCAAAAAATCAATAAAAAAAGTTTTGACAATTTAAAAACGTAATATAATTTAAGTGCATTTTGAAAAAAAACAAATAAAGAAACGTAAAATATTAAACATTCTAAAAACTTTTTTTTAAATTTAAGAAACAGAATTTTCAACCTTTATTCTCCAGATACTTTGCATACTTTTTACATTTTATTTTCCTCATTATATTCTAATTAATCAACCTTTATCATTTTTATATTTTCATTAACCTTGTTATTTGATATTTCCAATAGAAATTGTTAACGATGTTACCAACCGAAGAGGAAAGATCACGAATACAAGAGGCGCAGGCCGCCAATCCAGATCTACCTCTAGGATCAGCCGAACAGTTCCTACTAACTTTGGCATCGATTTCCGAATTACCAGCTAGATTGAAACTCTGGGCTTTCAAGCTTGACTTTGAAAATTCAGAAAAGGTAAGAAAAAATGAAGAAAAAAAAGCAAAATATAAAAAGTTCTTTATAAAAGTATACATGTGTGGTTGACCTTTGTGCGAACAATTTTATCGTAAATACTTTAGAAACTGATGACTAAGTTTTTTCTATCAATTTTCATATTTTTAAGAAGTTAAGATTATATTGCTCTTATTGCTCTTGTGTTCAGCGTTTATTTTTTTCTTGATTGATATTTTAAAAGACAATTTATAATTAATAAATATTTCACAAAAGTTACTAACTAAAAGATTGTGTAATCAAAACAACAAAAACATTTAAAAAAAAGTATATTATAAATGTATTTTAACAATTCTATTAAGTCAATTGAATATAATTCAAGTTAATGGTATAGGTCTTCAGTGGCTCAGTCAGTAGAGCGATGGACTCACAACCCGAGGGCCCGAGTTCGAATCCCGCTCTCGGCCTATTGATACAAGCACCACTGTATGTTACATGTGCTTTGTTCACAAACACGCTGAAACGATCTGCGTCGTTAATTAGCATCGCAATGATGACATAAATACAACGACGTTAAATCAAATAAAAAAATAAAAAAATATATTATCTATATAAATATACTATCACATAATTGTTAAAAAAATTTTTTTTTTCAAAAAATATCGATAATAATATAAAAATTTTAATAAAAGCAATTGAATCCCTCAAGTTTACTTGTACAGTTGACAATATCAGATATTGTTACAATGCAAGTCAAGCGTGTTGATCGATGCCGTTTTGGGTTTCTACGCACGTACACGTAGCCGAGTAATCGCGAATCAATTTCCCTTCGCGAGTCACTGAAATGTACGGGCTTAGAAACTTCTATTATACGTTGCTAAGTGTAGATAAAGAGAATACGGTTTGTGCCTTTACGTCATGTAGAAAAGTTAGAGTTCTTGAATAAAAAAAAGGTTGTGTTTGACGAATTAAGTACTTATTTTATAATTCATGAAAAATTTTGTTTTCAAAATATCATTATTTAATAAAAAAAATTACAATTCAGTGAATATTTTAATCATTTTTTTTTTTTAATGGATTTTCTTGTTTAAAAAAGTAATATTTTAAGAAAAATGCAACCCTCCAAAAGTAAAAATATAAAAAATCTTTTTCATCTTCAACAAACATAAACATGTTACTCTACAAAATAAAAAAATTTTTATTTTATTTTTTATTGTGCAAAGTAAGAAAAGAAATATCACTAAGAATGCTATGTATCAAAGAAGTAGTAAAGTTCTTGCACAAGTCAGACTCTTTATCTATAAACCTATATGTATGTATATGCCATTTTACTTTCTTTTTTAAAGTTTAACTGTAATTTGTTGAATTTCCACCAAAAAAAAGGAATAAGGAATGAAAATTCTTGCAAAACTTTATAACAATGTAATAATAAATGTTTAAAACAAAAATAATTTTTTTTGGTTTAAAGATGTATTTATTTTTTTAAAATATTTCTTAACTTTCAACGAATAGTTTTCAAGTTATAATATTAAAAATTAAAAATATTAATGATATTCATTTTAGAAAATAAAATATAGAAATTCATAAATCATATCTCATTTATTCTTTATCTAAAGTAAACTGAGATTTTTTAAAATCGCGCAAATACCGCGTAAAATTGTAAGAATCTATCGGCAAGCGTATCACTTCGCATAAAAAGCCACAAAAGAAAAAAAAAATAGAAGAATATCTTCTTCGCTAGAACTTCATTCGTTATCCGCAAAAAAAAAAAAAATAATAAAATGAAAAAGAAAAGAAGCGCATCGACAAAGACTACATTCTAAGGGAGGCAAAAGTTTGCAAACTCATAAAATAAACCTTAGAGAAAAGAAAAAAAAATAGACAGAAAGGAAAACGTATACCGAGAGAAAGAGAAACTTCTTCATTGTCGATGCAAAGAAAAAAAAATAGAAAGGAAACAAAGTAGAAAAGTCAAAGAACGAGTGGATAGAAAAAAAAATAGATACAGAAACAAGAGACACGATACACATAGTCAAGCGCGTTTGATACACCAAAAAACGAGGTCACCAAAAATGCATAGAAAATTCTTGCAATCTTATGTATATAAATACAATTCTTTCATACTTTTTTATCTACGTACACTTACACCCTTTTACACCCACCTACACTTACACCCTTTTACACCCACCTACACTTACACCCTCTTACAACCACCTACACATATACACTCACACAATTCACAAATAATAATGTATGCGTGTATGTATGTGCGTGAATATATGCGTCTATTAAATGTATATGTATAGAATTAAAGCGAGCCCTTTTGAAAAGAAAACTCAAGGACATTTGTGACTTTCCAGGAAATTGCGGACCCTTTGATGGATCTAAAGCAGGGAATGGAGACTCTAAGAGTGAATAAGACCTTCCGTGGTATTCTGAGCACGCTTCTCTCTATCGGTATATTCCTCAACGGAAATGAGGTGGGTATTGAAAGCCAGCCAAATGACATCCGCTTAATCCCTTCAACATCTAAACCCCCTTCTAACTCTCTTTCCTTCTCTCTGTCTTGCTCTATTTATTCTTATTTTATTCTATCACCTTCTCTTTAATTGTATTACGTATCTTATAAGTTGTATCGATTTTTAACGAGATCTCGTCATTAAAGGTTGATGTACAAGTGGCAAATGTCGAAAGATTGTAAAAATTTCTTTTGAACTTTTAAAGATAGCAGTTTTTTTTAGGTTTGATTGGTCGGTTGTTATAGAGAAAAAAAAAGATTGTGTAGGATTTTAAAGGGGCTTCGAAACTCGGCTTTGATGCCTTTGTTGAACTGAAGTGGGACTTTGAATAATGGTTATTGAAATTTTTGTTTTCAATGAAGATTTTATACGCTTTTGATCTTTTTTTTCTCTAACAATAAGAGGATTTATAAGAGGATTTTAAAATATAATAAAAATTTAAAGCTCAAACATTTATTGAGCTTTTTAATTGATTCTTTAGATTCTTTCTTTTTTTATTAGATAGTAAATTGTTCTTTCTAAAGACAGTAGTGAAAATTGATAAGCTGATTTATATTTTGTTAGAAATAAAACTTATTAAATCTTAAAGATAACAGATTCTTAAGATTTTTTATTTTAAAAGAATCCAATAAAAATTGACGTCTCATTATTACTTATCGTGTATTTAACAATGTAAGAGTGGACTTTAAAAAATTTACTTTAAAAGTAATTACTTGAAAATTGAATTCTTAAAGTTTATTGATTTTAAATTGTTGGGTATTCAGATCATGCCTCGCTCACTTCGTAACTGAATATTAACTTCTCTTTTTTTTTATATTATCGGTTTAGCTTCTGGACTTTTCAAAAGAATGTAAATTATTTTTTAATAAATGCGATAAAAAAAATAGAGTAAGCTTCAAGGAAGAATAATTTACAAAGTTGCGCAGTGAATTATTCAAAGAAAAGTATAATTATCCTTTGTTCAAGATGAAAAAAGAAAATCAGAAAACCTCAATCCGGTATTTTATAATTTTTATATTAATTGAGTTTTCTATTATTATAAAGTAAGATAAATTTTTTTTAATAAAGTAAAATTACAATCAGTGTAAGTTCCATTGGGTAAAAAATAAGCAATTAAATTTTTTATTAAATTCTATGCATTCTTAGAAAATTTCAGTAGAACTAGCTCTTGAATAAACAAAACGCTGACACTTAATCTTTATCATTGTTTGAGAAAGAAGACTTGATATTCATCATCCTCTTACAATTAAAACATTTTTAATTAACTTTCAGTACTGCTATCTTTTTTGTATGGAAATTATAAAAAAAAGAAATTCAAGAGACATTGCTACTATGAATTGTTACGAACAATTTTATATAATTCATAATAATATGCATCATATAATATTTAAAGTAATAAAATTTAGTATTACACATTTTGAAACTTTGTTTAATACTGTTTCAAATTAAACTTTTAATTTAATGTAAATGTTTAAATAATTCTATTACAAAAAAAACTTAAATGAAATAATAATTAAACTTTGAATTTCCATTCTATTTTTAGGTAAAAGGATTTCAACTGGAATACTTGGCCAAAGTGCCCGAGGTTAAAGATACCGTGCACAAACATTCGCTTCTCCATCACCTCTGTCATATGGTCATGGAAAAATTTCCTGACTCTACAGATTTATATTCTGAGGTACCATTTTAATTAAACAATTGTATATATTCTTTTTTTTCTTATTAATGATAACAGAATATTTTACTTGGTTAAAATATAAAATTTTTATTTGTATCAAAAGTTTCGCAATCAAATTTAATTTGATTTGGTAGTAGAATTTTATTATCATTATTTTTTTTTTAATATACATTTTTTATTGCAAAAGAAGATCTCAGTATTGTTATAAAACAAAAAGTCATCTTAATTTCAAAGTTTTTCAAAGTTCGACAAAGATTTTCTCCTGAGAGAAATTACAAAGTACTTTTCCAAATAACTTTTTCATTAAATAAAAATTTTACCTTACCGCGCTAAAGTCACTTTAAAACTAAACTGTGCGCGCTTGTGCTCGTGATTTCTCTTAAAAAATAAAATAAAAAAAAAGAAGAAGAAGTTCACATTTCAAGAGAGTAAAAACTTTTTCCAAGTGCCAATAAATCGAGCTATTCATTCAAACAAAAATTTTCCTTTTTTATATTTATTGCTCATCTTTTATTTTTTTCTTTTTGGAAGATCGGAGCTGTGACTAGAGCTTCGAAAATCGACTTC
This sequence comes from Anastatus disparis, assembly GCA_017163975.1. NCBI lineage: Eukaryota > Metazoa > Arthropoda > Insecta > Hymenoptera > Eupelmidae > Anastatus > Anastatus disparis. Next base: position 519,508 of record JAFFSR010000222.1, read on the forward strand.
GACGAGCTGGCCTCGAACATCAGTAAACTCGAGAATGAGTGCAAGGCATCTTGGGATCATTTGAAATTGATTGCTAAGCACGACGGTTCAACGATGATGAAGGTCAAGTGAGTATCGAACTGATAATAAATGAATAGCTTTGTTTGCTATTGAAATAAAAAATGTCTTCGAAAAAAGCATGTATTTTATTGATTTCAACTAAATGTACCCTTTTTTTCTATTTTATGTTTAACGTTCTTAGAAAAATTTCTTTTTTTTTATTTAAACGTTTGGACTGTAGCCAAAATCTGAACCCCCATTAATTGTGCAACCTCGTAGATCGTGTCTCTTTTTTTTCTACTTTGGAGATTTTCTTTTCGACGATTATAAAGTGTCGGTTATCCTTTTTTTTTTTACTTTCTTATCCATTTTTTGGCTTGATTGTAAATGATAGTGTAAAAATTGCTTGTTCATTGTGTAGACAGAGAAAAACGATCCACTAAATTGTATTGTATGTTTTTTCGTGATTTATCGCGAGTAGACAAATACTGCATTGTTTGTAAAAATGTTTGCCTGGATATATTTCATATAAGAAATTAAAGTAATTTATAAATAGCAAATATGTATTTGTACGTTTAATTGAAATCAATAATTTTACGTGATTCAAAATTGGATATCGATATTCAATGTAAATAATATATTTAATAATTATGGAAAATTGTATTTAAATAAATTTAATTTTTTATGTGTCTGACCATTTTTGGCGTTGACTACTTAAATATTAATTATGAATTTTATATCGGTTACATTTTTCACAATTAAATTTATATAAATCTACCAATATAATTAAGATATAAAAAGTGTTTTCTGAAACTTATTTATTTTCTTTCTATTTTGTTTCAGGATGTCAGACTTTTTGGCAGACTGTGCCGAGCGAATAATCGTCTTGAGCATCGTCCACCGACGTATAATCAATCGTTTTCATAAATTCATCCTCTGGTTGGGTATACCGTTACATCGTGTACAAGATACAAAACCTAACGAATTTTGCCGTATTGTTTCGGAATTTGCACTCGAGTACAGAACGACGCGCGAACGCGTTATTCAGCAGCTCGAGAAAAAAGCCAATCATCGTGAAAGAAATAAGACGAGAGGCAAAATGATCACAGAGGTAAGCGAATCATATATATATATATATGCAATTTCATATACTAGATATATTCTAGAATTTGAGGTCGGCTCTCGAGTTGGTTGTGTGGCAAACCACGGCAAATTGGATTGTTGGAAAAAGGGTTTTTCGCGATATTGGACACCGGCTATAGAGCAGTTCACGTCGTATATTGAAAATTTTTTTCAGCAAAATTTATTTTTAAAGAAATTTATTTATTATCGAATCGGATAAAAGTTTTATTTATTTAACAAAAAATCTTAATTAATTTTATAATACTTTTATGAAATTTTTAAATAAGATATTTTTTATCGTAATTCTTCACTGATTAATTAGTCGACTGTTTATTTATTTTTTGAATAAGCACTACAATTTTGTTTACGTAAAACTTGATTTTAGAAATAATTTATGAGATAAAGTATTTGATTTCTTGAATTTCCTTTTACGAAAATAAGAACTGCATTTGCACTTTATAAATATGTACTAAAAAACAAAGTTATTCTAAGTAAAGTCTAGCTCGGCAAAAAAGCATTTTCTTACAGTTGGAAAAAAGATACTCAAAAAAGAATACGGACTTCAAAAAAGAGACTTTTGTTTAATTTTTTAAGTTTTTCCAGTTGAGAAACTAGAAAGATATTTAAAAAAAAAAGAAAGTACTTAAGAAAAAAAAGTGCATACACACTCCAATTTGCCTTGGTCTACATCCTGGTACTTGTAACTTTCTTTTTTTCTCCACTGCTCACTGTCTTCTCTGTTTCGATTTTACCCGCTTGAAGTTGAAAATAAAAAAAAAAAGGAATAAGAATAAAATACCAGAGTAAAATAAAAAGAGAAAATAAAAAAAAGTAACGTTTTCTATTTCTTGGTGTTTTTAGGTCGGCAAGTTTAGGACGAAGGAGGATCGAGCTGACGCTGAGCTCAGGCAATTACTGGGAAGCGATATCTCTGACGTTGAGAGCATTCACGGCACATTGCCATGGCGTAGGCAACGTAAAGATGGTAAGCTTTTATTTTTCATCTTTTTTTTTAAATAATATGTATCGCTTTTTGTAGCTTTATTTGTTCTATCATCATCGCATTGAAATTTTGTGTTGAAATTCTGTAAACGAGAGAAAAATTTTTTAATCTACGATATTAATCAAATACTTGCCGCTTTGCATTTTATGAGAAAAGGTAATGTTACGTTTAGGATATATGATAAAGCTTTTTTTAAATCTTTTGAAGTTTTAAAGAAAAATTTTTCTGATCGGCAAAGAAAACGAAGTACCTACTTGACCCTAATGAGTAGACAAGAAAAACTATCCAGGCCCAACCTTGCAAAATTATTATTTAAAATAACGCCTTATTACAGAGAAAGAGCGTGACTCTAAATTGGCGAATCGACTAAGAAAATTTATAAGTTACTGACAATATATTTTTCATTTATTATAATCATTAATTTTCATTATTTTAAAAGTCAATTATTTAAATAATTTAATGATTGATAATATCAAATGAGTTTTATAAAAAAGTAGAAAATCTATTAAATAACTATTTTCATTAAAAAAAATAAACATGAGTACAGTCTGCATAGTAAAGTACTTGACGCATGTGTACGTTAATATAATCGACAGGATCCCGCTTGCGCCATTCATTACCCTCGTGATTAAAATTTGTTCGGGACATGTTTGGTGACCAATAGAGAGCTTTGTACGCAATCTTGGCAAGCCGAAATATTTTTTCGATCGAGTTACAGTTTAAACAGTAAAGGACGAGGTTACTGGTGAGAACGAAATCCCTCATTATTTTTTAATGTAAATTATAATCTCTAAGATTTTGATTCAAGAAACTTTTTTAATTTAATAATTTTAATAATTAAAAAATTGAATTTAACATAATTATACTTGTGTTGTATATGAACAGATAAATTAATATTTTTTATTCGAAAAAATTTTCATGAAAATTAGAATTATTGATAAATTAAAAAAAAAACTAGGAAAAACTAAATCTTTTAAGAAGCTAATAACCTTTTATCATTCATTTTTAACTTTTTTCAAAATTTATAGTTTACACAAGCAAAGCAAATAGTTTACACAAGCAATGTTGTAAACAATCTTTTATTTACAAAATTACAAACAATTCACCTCAAGAGTAAACAAGTTTCACAATACAATCTTTATCGCTTATCTTACAAACTTTATTAAATTATGCATTATCCTATATGCATGAGGCTGATTTATTCACGTCAGCTTCTTTTTTTTTGTAAACTTGTATACCAAGCACATTATTATGAAAAAAACAGTCACTTTTCACGAGATAAGTTCTTAACCCTCTGTGTGAAACTTTAAAAAAAAAACATATATAAATATATTACGTAATGCAGCGTGTATACTTTTAAACGACTGTTTATTCCGTAACTTGGCAGGATAAGCTTCTCTTCTTTTTCCCATGTGTTTGATAAGAAACACTGTCGGCTGCATTAAATTTCCTGGCTCTGGATGTGTGTAGAAAAAAAAAATTTGTTACTTTTTACATAAACATTATTTTTCCTCTTTGTTTATGATCTCCATATTCTCAGACTAATGCTACTTCCTTCTTTTTTATTTATACAGAGCTAATGCTTCTTTTTTGGATGGTTTAAAATTTGGTAATTACTTTTTTCCTTAAAGTATCTCATGATTTTGCAAATTTAATGTCACTTTTAGTCTGGTCGGAGCGTAAATTTTAAAAGTTCATTTTTTTTTCAAAGTTCAACATAATCGTTTACGATAATAGCTGCTTGTACATAAACTCTAAACTTATGAAGATAGTACATATTTTGATATTATATTGCAAATGAAGTCGTTAAAGCTTAAATTAACTTTTAACTACCAAAGTAGGATATAACTATAACATTTGCCACTTGAAACTGAAATAGTTATAACTTTTTGAATATTACCTTTTAGTTTTAGTCAACCTTAATTTGAATTTACAAAGTAACATTAAATAGCCTTATTTTCAGAGAAAGTTTAATTATAAATTTTTAATTACCATAAAAAATAATTAATAAGATTCTAAAAAAGAAAGAGAGTAAGAAAAATAAAAATAATAAAAGCAATAAATTTTAAATATTAAAAAGTTTTTATATTATTTTAATAAACTTCTCGAGGATTTCTGTAAAATTTAAATAAATGAAGGCTGTATATCTCAATAATTTCTCAGATGAAAACTTGTCTCATTGTAAACACGTCGCTTTTAAGTGAGAATGAAGATGCTAGTCGTTTCAAAGTAACCAAAAGATGCATTCTCTCTTAATCCCCGGGTACCTAAAAGACAAATGTTTTTACAACTCGAGTAAAGAAAGTATAAAAAAAGAAGTTATCTCCGCTGAATGCGCAACTATATTTATGGTATCTGTTGTTTTATTTATTTAAAAATAAAAAAGAAGCTTTAATTTATGAAAATAAAAATTTATTTAATTGCAAATTTAATTAAAATTATAAATGTATAGCTGTTTATTTTAATAATTAAAAGATCTTAATTCAGGAAATTTTTTAACTTTTAGAAAATTTAAATAATACTTCATTGCAGGTACTTTATAAGAGTTATTTATAATTTTCATAATCCTTAAAAATATATTTTAAATGAATATTTCATACATAATATTAAAATCATATTAATATCTTATTTTAATTTCCAAAAATAATAAACATTAAATCAGTAAAATAATCCAAACCAAGCCTTCATTTATAATAAAAATTCTACATTTCGATTTTCCAAAAATAGAGAATGTTCTATTTCCAAAACACTCGCGTACTTTGCTCCTTAAAACGAATCGTTCCATACGTACATTTTCCCACGAAAAAGAAGAGGAAAAAAAGTAAAAAAAAGCTCTTGCTCCATTACAGCTCGTTGGCTCTTAGAATTTTTTAACCTTTACCAAACCCTTTAAACTATACAACATATACGTGTATATGTGTGTGATACGTACGTACGTAGGGTTGTGCTTGTATATACGTACGATACTCTTAAGTAGTAAGTGTATATGGTACGTGTTGCAAGTAGCCCTCGTAAACTTCAAGCTAAGCGTTACCTAGAGCTTCTAAGTCTCTCCCATAAGTTTTAACCCTTTACCCTCTATCTTTCTCCTCTATCTCTCTTTTTATCCTTCTCTCTCTCTCTCTCTCTTTCTCTCGTTCTCAGACTAGTACTACTAGTAACAGACTAACCACTCACATACAGCTCGTGACTTTACGTTATTTGCGCGCCAATGAACAAGTGAGATAGAATTTCGGGAAGAGAATTGGTACATAAGAGAGATGTTGCGGAAAAGATAAGGGATATGATAGAAGACGAGTCTAAGTGAATTATTTTACTTTAATTTGTTTTAATTGAAAATTAAACTTTAAAAATAAATAATTATTTAGATTATATCATTGGAATTCAAAAAAATGCATTATTTATATTCAAATAAATATTTTAAAAGTGATAAAAATACAGTAAAATTTAAATTAATATTTATACTTAAATCGTTTTAGACGAATAAAGATCTTTTATTCTATAAGTAATTAAAAAGTGTATTTCATTTATTTGAATATTTAATATTCAAATCTAGAGGTCCCAGTGGCTCAGTCGGTAGAGCAATGGATTCGTAATCTCGAGGTCCCGAGTTCAAATCCCGCTCTTGGCTGATTTATACAAGTACCACTGTATGTCATATGTGCTTTGTTCACAAAAACACTTCACAGAAACGACCTCCGTTGTTAACTAGTATCGCAAGAGATAGCAAAAATACAGCAACGTTAAATAAAAATAAAAAAAAATATGTAAGCCACTTAAAAATTTTGTTTTATATAAAACTTTTAAAATAATCTTTTTAAAAAGTTTTATTCGTGAAATAGTATTCATGTATATAATAATGAGATAAAAAAGAACTAATTAAATATTTCTAAATAATCCTACAGAAACAATCCTATAAAGATAATAAAAACATAAGAAATTTTTTTTTTTATTCGAATCATTAAACTGCATCATTAACCCTGCGTTCACATAATATGACATCAAATAAAAAAAGAGAAACATTAAACAAACAAATATATTCCTTCAATTTACAAATCGACGCACGTAAAAAATATAAACATTTACGGTAACTCAGTTCACGCGAAAAATCAACACCAAGTGTATATAGAGAGCATTGGAGGAAAAAAAAGAGCGGTATAGTGTAAAGAAAAGCCCCTTATACGATCTAAACGTACATAAGCAGAGAGACGATAAACTCCCCGCAGTGGAAAAAGCAGCGCTCGTGCCAGACAGACGGAGGCAAACGTACAGTTAAAAAGAAGGAAAAAGAAAAAAAAAGAAGAAGGAAGAAAAAGCAAGCCGAGGCTCAAAGCCTACTTCAAGAGCATCGTGTGTATATATATACAAGATCGTAACGCAAAGCACCTTTTCTCTCTATCTCTTCTTTTTTTCTCTCCCTTGTATGAGTGCAGTTTTGCGCTTTGGACTCTCTTTGTACGCATGATCTGTGACTTTGAGCATACGTACATGGAGGATTCTTGGGGAATTTGAAAAATATTACTTTTATTCGGCTTTTTGTAAAAATATTTACGTTTTTATTGTTAACAGTGAGAAATAAAATCAATATTTGATGTTTTGTTGTTTATTAAAAATATAAAAATATTTACATTTTATCAAATTAAATGTATTGCATGAATAGACATTTTATTTATTTAAAAAAATAATATGAAAAAAAATAGTTTTCACGATTACTCAAGTAAATTGCAGAATCACATATATCACTGAAATAAGTAGAAACATGCGTTGGAAAGTTTATAGCTTTAGTTGATAAACACGCTTTCATATTTTTACAAATGGTAATAATATTAAATATATTAAATTTTATTTTACTCATATTCAAGAATAAAATTCTTCGTATTAAAAATTTTTTTTATTTCAATTGAAACGCATCAACATTTTAATTTCTATAAAAATTGAATTAATATTAAAAAAATAACATATATAATTTATTTAAAAAATTTTTCAAAAATACCAAAGGTAAATATTTTAAACAATGCAATTAATGCTAAATTGTACATCAACATTAACATATATTTAGAACACCATTTATTTTCTAACATTGAACACCCCATGTACCCATGTACGAAAAGGCTATAGTTATCTCTCAACGTATATGAATAAGAATACGCGTAATGTGTGCTTGCGGATGCGTGCTATATAAAGTTAACACCTTTCTACAAGCATACACTTATTTTTCAGCTACTTTCTTTCTCTTCTCTTATCTTTTCTTAAGCCTTTATACGTATACAGCATGCTTTCTTGGTACCATTCGAATATAAAAAAAAGAGGGTTGAAACTAAGAATAAGATATTTTCTCTACCAGTATACAACATTGTTTTAGGATCGGCTTGAATTCTAATTTCTTTCCTTCTCTTTTCTTTTATCCACAACTTGTAAGCACGACGACGTTTCTACAAAGTGTCTTTTCTCTCATCCTTTCGCACTTTTTAGACCTTTCTATCGAGTTTATGTATGCACTCTACACTTGTCTTATGTGTACACTTCAAGAGTCTAGTCGCATACTTGAGCTTTGGATGTTACAAGCTTGGAACATTTTGTGCTAGTCAAATATTGTTAAGATGGTTTTAATAGAGTGACGTAATTATTAAATAAATTATTGAATTTGATAATATCATTTTTTAGTTAAAAAACAAGGAATAACAAGAATTTTAAAAAAATTTTTGTGCCTTAGCATCGCATAAATAAGATCAATAATGATCAGTAAATTTTATCTTTCAAATTGATTGAAAAAAATGTGTATAGCTAATCATGAATTTTCGAATACTTTAAATTCGAGTTTATATGAGATTAAAAGCTTTTGGAATTTTCATTTCTGCCGATAGTGTATATGTTTATATGTTTTGCAAGAAACACGAAAAAACAAAATACATGGCCAGAAGGTTGAAGGAAATTCGAGCTGGTTGAATTTTAAGTTAAAGTGAGTACAGCTGCAAGCATAAAAAGATACTTTTATTTGGAGATATTTAAAGTTGTAATGCAATTTTATGAGAAATATTTTTTCTTTATTTTTAAATTTAAATTATTAATATATTGATAAATTTTAAAGAATTTCTATACGTTTTAGAATTCATGTAACATGTTATATTATGAGAGGTCTCAGTGGCTCACTCGGTAGAGTGATGGATTCATAGTCTCGAGGTTCCGAGTTCGAATCCCGGCCTCGGCCGATTTTTACAATCACTGCTGTACGTTACATGTGCTTTGCTCACAAACACACTGATGACCTCCGTCGCTAATTAGCATCAAAATGATGGCATAAATACTGCGACGTTAAATAAAATAAAAAAATAAATAATTTTAAATTAATGTGATTCAAAATTTATATTTTTTTTTTCGTTATATCTATTACGTCATGACTTACAAAAATTTATTCTGTTTGAAGTTTTTTTATATTTCATAAAAGTTTATTCTCAATTTTTTTGAGTGTGTACCAATTAAAAAATTTACATAAAACTAACTCTGAAAACACATCGATTTTCTTGATAATCTAAAAAGATATACTCTATATCAAGCTTACACTTCTTTTTTCTTCTCTTTTTGCCTTTGATATGATGTGACGAATAATTCGTCTTTGCTGACACCGAGTCTTCTGATTTCTTTTTCTTGTATAAAGTGTACTCTCTAAAGGTTCTTTTTTTCTTTATTTTTTATTTTCATCTCACGGTAATTCCTACCTTTCCACCTTTCTCCTTTCTCTTACTCTCCTTATCTCAGTTGAATTGGATTTTAAATGCGACGTCTTCCGTACAAATTGCAAGAGTATAAAAAAAGTTAAAAAAAAAAAGAAAAAGAAAAGGAGAAACGAAAGCAAAGAGCACGGCTGACATTGAAACGGATAGAAGTGGATGGTAAAAAAGGAAAATAAAAAAAATAATTTGTTAAAGATAAATTGTTGAATTAAGAAAAGAATGAATTATATGGAGATATAAATTTTAAACAATTTAGCTTTTAATAGGATGATGTATTTAAATTTATGTTGATTCCCAAGACTGTAAATCCGATTGTAAATAAACAAAAAAGCCATTTTTTGAATAAATTATCCAATGAAAACAATGAAAATTCATGCAATGTTTACATAACCGCAGCGTAAATGTAACATTGTATACCTTGAATTTTCTTTCACTCTTCGAAATGCATTTATTATCCAAAAAAACGTGCTTAAAAACACACCGCCTATACAGACCGAGCTTGTTAAAGAAATTGCAAAATGCAAAGAAAACGGATCCACTTGGAAAATTATGAAAAAAGAAAATGTCAACGCGCATACCCGAAAAAAAATCTTGAAACACGAATAAAGTTCTACTGACCTACATTTTTTGCGAGCCTACGAATTTAATATACTTTAAAAAAAAGAAAAGCTGCGCAAGCTTCAGATTATAACTAATGGATGTTTATAATGATGCTAGTGTTTCTGGGCTGTGCGTTTTGAGTAAGAGTTGCGTGTGCTTTTGGTAGAGTGGATTTTAAAGAGGATGTATAAGAGTTATACTATTTATTAAAATTAATGTTAAATTAATGCTAATATTTAAGTTTAAATTAGTTTGATTTAATCGAGAAGTTAAAATGTAATTTAAGTTGTCTAACGTTAATTAGAACTTTAATTGAAGTATTATAAATTAAATTTAACTTCAATAAAATATGAACTTTCAATATGTATACATTTTTTAATTTAAACTCAAATGTTATGATAACCAAATTTTTAATTAATGATTTCATCTTTTTTATAATTGAACTTCAATTGAAGTATTGTATGATGAAGTATTACAAAAAAATATAATTTAAAAATGTTTTATATTATATACTCATATCCACACAAACAAACTTTTACATCTACAAACTCGTGCATATAAACAAACACACGTAGATACTTACATAAATACACAAATAAACAATATACGCTTGCAAATATATAATAAATAAAAAATTTAATCCCTTATTTATTTTCTGATCAACAGGACGAACGTCATTAGGTCCATTGGGTTTAAGGGACGAGAGGACAAACGGTAATTTAACAGATGGTGATGACGAGTTACTCGAATCATTGGTAAAGACTGCAACAAAGACACCAGCGACACGTACAACACCGAGGGAAAGAAAACGCACGCGACACGCCGATCGTAAGTCTTGTAAGTGAAATCCTTGCACCTTGCACCTTCTTTTTATTTTTTTTTTTATTTTTTTTTAATTGTTAATTAAATTATTTCATACGTTAGCAATGCAAACTCCAATTTTTAACTTTACCCGTCTCTTTACACATGCTCTACTTATTGCTCATGATTTTTTTAAGCTAGAAGTTATTACATGCTTTCCTTGAAAGAATTTTCTTTTTTTTTTGTTAGCTACAGTGTTTTTTTATATGGATAACTAAGAATAAGTTAAATATAGTTATTTTAGATGCAATTTTAATGTTTTAATTTATTCGTTGCTTTTAGCCGATTTTGTTGACGATGTTTAATTAATTTAGTTTTATATGCTTCAAGTATTTAATTATAGTATTGTCGAATATTGTGCATAAAGTGACTAAAAGTTAAATCTGTGTTTTTATTAAAATATGTTTATCACGTGACTTATGCAAAGAATAGTTGGCATTAATTTTTTAATTTAAATATCCATTTTTTATCTATTCGAATTGTCAAATTAAATAATAAAAGAAAGGAAAAACTTTAATTTAAAAACCCTACTGAATATCTAAGAAATTTTCATTCCATTTGAAGCTCAATCTTCCGCTGACGCGTATTGTTTTTCATTTCATGAAAAATTTCTCTGCTACCTTAGAAATTCGATTATACACCAGTATACGCGGCGTACACTTGTAAAAGAAAATAAAATTCCAATTCCACTCTCGGATGAGAGCGAGAGAAAAGTGTGAAAATTTGGCGCGCGAGAACAAAGGACAAAAGTAATAAGAAAATAGAAAAGTAAAAAAAAGAAAAGGGAATAACTTCAAGGGAATCATGCATTTCTCGTTTGATTAGTTATCGATCAGACGACGAAATTTAGGAGCAATCAAAGAAAATAAAAAAAAAATGTATATAAAGAGAAATTGAAGAAAAGGAGATGGGCAAGGAAAAAAAAAATAGTGAGTACTTGCATTTATTTTGATGTAATCCAAGACGACTTTAAGCTTTTTTTGTCGCCTTTGAAAATGAAAGGTTTTCCGATACGATATCGTTTATTTATTGCACCTTATCTGCACAATTCTGTCTTCTATCTTTTCTTATATTTTCTTTTCAAATCCTTTTTTTATTATTTCTTTTTTATTTTTCATTAGCGAATTCATTGCATTATTTTATTTTATACAATGGTTAACTTTATCTTTTAAGTTTAATGAATAGTCATTTTGAATGATTTATGATTATTAAAATTATTTAAAAGGTCAAAGTTAAGGGCTATTTAAACAAAAATTTTATGTTATTACTTTAAATATTTTAAAAACATAAAAAAACTATGAATGTTTAAAATTTCGATAAATATGTACGGGTAATACAAATAACTGTTAATTTTATATAAAAAAAATTATCATTTTTATTAAAAAAAATTAATATCTTAAATTATTCCAAGCACTAACAATAACATCCAATTTTACTCGATCTCATAAAAAGCATTAATCAGCAAATTAACTGTAGCTCATTAAAAAAAAAAATCATATCTGATTCATAACACGATAGAAGTAAACAAATTTTTTTCCACCTTGAATATTTTACTTTCGTCTTTTAAAATCATCCCCTTTATTTATTGTTGTTTTTTACCTTTCCGTCAAATAATAGCGTGTTTTTCTTGTATATTTGCAATCGATTCCTTTCCTACACTATTGACGCGAATAAATAATTTTATGCTCTTTGCACATGACTTTACAGTTACAGTTAATCCGCTCAACCAGCCGTAACGGTTTATTTTCTGTTTTTATTTCATGGTTTATTTTGTTATTCCACCCCTTTGCCATAACGAATTCAATTTTTTTTTTCGTATCGCGATATTTCATTTTTTCTACGATATTTTCTAAATCGAAAGCGTTTTCGCATTGGGATTTAATTAGTGCAAAATTTAAACAACTATACAACTGATCGATCGATGTTCAACTTTTATATTTTTTACTTTGTTATTTTTTTTCAATTAACCGTTTAATTTAACTTTTTAATTGAAGTCAAAATTCAAAAAGTTTGAAAATGTGTGGAAGTAAATTTTAATTTTTGTATTGCAAATAATATTTCAAGTTAATATTTCAATTTAAAAGGTGCAAACAGTATTTTGTACTATTAAAATAAAATTTTAAAAACACGATAATTATGTTAAGTACATTTTCAGTTGAAAACTAATTCTTAATGAACAAAGTTAATGATTTGTAAAAAAAATTAATCAAAAATATTAATTTAATAATATTTATAGTCCAATTTATAGAAACGGATTATAAAATTAAGATATATAATTTTTTCTATTATTATTATTATTATTTTGTAGTTTAATCAAACTCAATACTTCTTGCTAACAATATTTATTTATTTCATATTTCGTCGGTTAGAATTAAAACCCAACCATTTCGAAAACTTTTAAAAACCTGAAATTTTAAAAAGTTTTAGAAAACCTGCCATTTTAAAAAAGTTTCGAATAACCTGTCATTTTGAGATCTCAGTGGCTCAGTCAGTTGAGCAATGGATTCGTAATCTCGAGGTTCTGAGTTCGAATCCCGCTCTCAGCGACCGATTGATACAAGCACCTCTGTACGTTATATGTGCTTTGTTCACAAATACTCTAACGACCTCCGTTGCTAATTATCATCGAAATGATAACATAAATACAGTAACGTTAAATAAAATAATAAAAAAATTAATTAAACTTTCGGACTTATCTTCATTTTTTAAAACGGTACCTTTTTTAAAACTTCAATGAAACGGTAGGGTTTCAATTCAAACCGATGATTTTTTTTAATAACGTATTCTAGTCTGATATAAATAGTTTGAACAATAGTCTAATGTAAATTTTGTATTTCTATCTTTTCCTTACAATTTTAACCTCTCCTCTTATACATTCACTTGTAGTAAAATTAAAAAACTTTATAGATTAAAAAAAAGTTTTGGAATCATAAATTTATTGGTGCTGGGTGTAGGTGATTTTCACTCCGAACATTATTAAAATGTTCTATTCTTCTTTAAACAAATATATTTATAAGCTTTGGGTCAAATTTTCTTTCTTCTGTTCTATTTCTTTGTTCTTCGAAAAAAACAAAAAAAATATATATAGTGAAGCGTTCGCGTACACGAGAGAACAACACAACACCAGATGGCTATCGGCCTTGAGAGAGGCTTGCTGATCTTTGACCTACTGATTTTTAAGGTTGGCTTTTGGATTTAAAAGAAAAAAAATGGGTTGCTTTTTTTATTTTTTTCCTTTTCTCTTTTTTTTTGTTTTTGAGCATGCGTCAATTGGCATGAACTTTTTTTTTGTGTTTTGTGCTTGAATATTTTTTATTTTTATTCTACTTTATTTTTTAGAAAACTGTATTTTAGCCTAATGTTTAATTACTTTTTGATTCTATTTACTATTCTATATATAATTCCAAATTTCTCCTGTATTTTTAACTATCATATTTAAAATTTGTTAAATGTTCTAGAGTTGATTTCAAACGTGTGAAAAATTTAATTTACCGATTTTAAATATAAAAACCAAATTTAAACTATAAATACCAATCTCGTTCAAAATAATCAACAGTACCAAACCTATAAATAATTCATCAACCTTGATGACAGAAAACTAATTGACCCTTTATTATTAGCGTTGCTCAATAAAACATGCCCTTTAAAACGAAACTAATCCAACGCCCATACCCAATAATCAAACTTAACCATACTCCATCCATTGAGAATTCAATGCAAACTATAAACTTCCACCTCCTTCCGGTTCCTCGGTCGCCTAAAAAGGATTCCCAAGAGATTGAAGAATGTTGTACACATTATAGGTATACAATATCGTAACACTACTTAATATTGTATGCTCGACGCCGTGCCGTACGATGCCCCACCCCCTCCCCCTCACCCGCAACAAAATTTGTAAACATAATCAACGATTAATCAACCTTGCTAACCAATCGATCTTATAAATTCAAATGTATATACATATGCGGGTGGTGTGTGTATATATGCGGAAAATGTATAGAATTAACGTGTGAAATAATTGAAGCGTTATGAAGGACTTTATTGAACACCGGGGAATGATGATTGGCCATTTCGTAACGATCGAATTATTAACAAGCTGTGTTGAATTTACACACAAATTTCCAATTCTCATATTCCTATGAGATTATGATGAAACTCTTTCTTTTTTTTTTATTTGTCGATGCTTGGGTAGACGAAGGGAGGGAAAGGGATGTGAGAAATGGTTTGGGATTGTTTCAATAGATATTCATGGATATTCAAGGGATGATCATTTTCAGACCGATCGGTACGGTTGATTTGGTAGTAGGGCTATTTTGATTAGATTGAATAGACGGTAAATGTTAGAAATGTTCGTGGTATAACTTATTTTCAAGGGATTTAATAAAAGCTTTCATTCTTAATTTTTCCAAAATTAATTTTAAGGAGTTTAAGAAAGTTAAATTCTTTGAAATCTTTAAAATTAATATAAAATTTTATCAGACATAATAATCTTGAAATTGCAAAAAAAGGAATGCGTAATAATAATTATAATCTAAATTTAATTGAAGCATACTTCTGGGTAATTTTCAAATAATTGAGAAAGTGAATCTACTTGACTACTTCATCGGCAAATATTATTGCTTTTATACCAATTATACAAACTAAGAGATTTCTAGGAAAATGTTTTAACGATCGCTCTTAATTTAAATTCTTGTTATATTCAAATTTTAATTTAACTTCTCTTTTAGAAAGTTTTTATTTGATAATTAACAATTTCATCGAAATTTATAATGAAAAGTTTTAGTATAATTTCGTACATTAAATTGAAAACTCTTTATAATTCATCATATTTTAAATAAAATATAGTTTATTTTAGACTTTTTTTTGATTACGTATTATTTTGTGCAAATATGGAGAATCCCCGAGAACATAAAAATTTAAACATGATGAAAAAATTTGATTAATGAATTTTTTTATCTTCTGCAATTTTTCTATCAACAATCTGTTTTCGTGTTATAAGATACACTATGACTAATGGTTCGTTAAAAATAAATTGAATTCTGTATATTATTTATTGACTCTGCGATACAAACAGTATACTCCTTAATGATTAAAAGTAAATAAAAAAGTTAACAAGTATGCAAATTTCAACATCGTGTTTTATAAACTACGTCTTGAAGCATTGAATCGTTTTACAAAATTTAAATTTTGAGTTAAATTATATAGAGAGTTAAATTACATACTGAGTTAGATTATTTACATCACTAAATGAAAAGCGAAAATGACGTTTCTGAATATCAAATAGAGTATTACAAAAAACCAAACTACCTGTGAATTTTACATATACATTAAAGAGCACTAGTGCAAAACAAAATTTATTAAATTTTAAACTTGAAGTAAATTTTTCTTTTTAAAACGAAAAATCCGATGAATGTTAAATCAATAAATTGAATATACGGTTTTGTAACTGTTTCTTGAATTAATTTCGTTTATTGTAAACTTTTGGTATTAGTACATGAATTTTTAAAAATTATATTTGCAAAATTATATTTATTAATACGAAAAATTTCTTTTAGTTGATTTCATGAAAAACGTTATGTTGGTTATTCTAGATAGTTTAAAGTCGGTTAAAAATAGTCCAAAATAATAACATTCAACAAAAGATTATATTTCCTCCATAAAATATTCCATCACGTCAAAAATATTTCGACGAACCTAATGGAAAAAGACATTTCTAGTTGTTTTTTTATTCAAGAAGGAAAAGCTTTTTCGTCGGTGGGAAGGGAGAAGGGAAAAGAAGACAAAGCATCGATAATACTTCAAGAGGTTGGAGATATAGATTTTCAACCCGGGGAAAGATATCGATATCACTAAAAAATGAAAATGTTTTCACCTCACTGTTTTGGCTATGATGTCAAATGCTTTTTTTGTTGTGATTATTTTTATTTGTTTATGTGTATTTTAATTGCATCGAATTTTTTTGAAACTACCTGACTTGCAATTATTTTTTTAAAGTTTTTGAAGATACACTAATAAAACAAGCAATCATGTGTTATATTTTTTTATCCCTAACAAACATGAACTTTTTAAATTATTGTTATACAACGAGTAATTTTTTAACAAAACATTATAAGCATGTCTTTTAATGAAAAACTATGAAACATGAATTATTGAAAATCTACAATTCTGCTCTTTTGCATGATACTATGTATGCATGATTATATTACTTAATGAATGCTGCTATTATGAGATGTAGTACTGAATAATAAAAATTATATTATTTCTAAATTAATTTATGTTTTTAATGAAATTTCAATATTTATTTTTTGATAAAAATTAATTTTTATTATTCACTAAACATCTCTTGAAGTCATCCACTTTATTATCAACAAACTATTAAATGAAACGTTTTTCGTTTTTTTTTTGTTTTTTTGTTACAGTGCGTAGAACACTGAAGAACGGTCTCTCGGAAGAGGAGAAGAAGCACATCGCTGCCTACATCAAGGGCTACTGACTGTGATAAAATAAAAGAACGAAAAAAATAAATAAATACTAAAAGAAAAATAATAAGAAAAAATACGTGCAAGACAAAAGCGATAAAGAAGAAAGCTGAAAACGTATAAGAAGAAGCTGGAAAACAAAGACTATAATACGCCCCTAAACGTACGCAGGTTTTCTCTTCTTTTTCTCTCTATTTCTTTCTCTCACACAATCTTTCATTTCTCTCTTTCTCTATCGTCGTTTTTCTCGATAAAGAAGTGGAAAATAAAAATTTGATGCGAGTATATTTACGTGCAAAAGTAAAGAAGAAATCGAAAAAAAAAAAAATTTTCTTTTTTTTCTTCATCGGAGACTCGATTGTTTTTCTCTTTCTCTCGCTCCTTTTAAACGTATCGAATAACGTTCCTTACGTACGTACGTTACTTATATTTTATTTTTCTTTTACTTTTGTCATTGTTTATTTGCTTCTAAATTTTTTCCTTCTTCGTCATGTTACCGCGTTTTTACTCTCGCTAAAGAGCCGTTTTGTTGTTTTATTGTCGCTTCCCTTATATCCTCCTTCTCCTACGTCCCGCCCCCCCAAAAAAAAGAAAGAAAGAACATCGACATATGCTCTTTTTTACAACGACGATACAACATAAATGTTGCTCGGTACTAAAGAAAATGATAACGGCGTCTCTTCTTTTACTTTTATTTTCCTTTTTTTTTTAAACGCGTATATGATGAAGCGTATGTGAAATATAAAAAAAAGAAAATGGAAAAATAGACTATGGTATTTAATCAATGTTTTTTAAATACGACACAGTCATAGTCACTATATTTATAATTATAGTAAATTTAAAAAACCTTAAACGAGCGTTGACTATTGTAGCGTATAATTTTTTTTTTTTCTTTTTTTTCTCGTCGTAGTTAATAGAGCTGATGATTTTGCTATCAGTATTAAAATAAACAAAAAAAAATATATACAAATGAAGGACGAACGTTATTTATCAAAGGATCTTATTATTGTAAACGGGTTTACAAATAATGAACAAAAAACGAATCCTTGATATTTACGCGACGCTCGAATTTGAGAAATAAATTTTAAAAATTAAAATGATAAAAAAAGATGAATAATTAAATAAAAATGTAGTAGTTAATGATGATTGCATTAATTTTAAAAAACGGTGCTGAATTAAGATTATTTCAGCCAATCACGATTATATGAATTGAAAAGAAGAGGCCGCTGCTGCGAAAAAACAAGTGAGGGAAGGAAAAATAAAAAAAAAAAAGAAATAGTCACTAGTTAAAGGAAAAGAAAAAAGAAACTGATGAATGATTAAGGAAATAAAAAAAAAGGAATAATAAATAATGTAAACGTGAACTTCGAATATAGTTACTATTACGAAAAACCAAATAGTGTTGCACGAATATCTCTAAAATTCACTTTAAACGCTAAATCGTTTGAGTGCATTATTTGAATGTTATATACATGTTATAACGAATCTTTTTTTTTTTTGCGAAAAAAAATATCAGTCGAATGATGAACAGTTTTAAGTTGATCGGAGATGGAATTACGGAATGTTTAAATGATAAAAAGAAAAAGAGTTAATTCGTTTTTTTTTCGCTCGTCGATATTGTATCATATAGATAAATTATTGTAAACGCCTAGTCTTACGTTAGCCTGCTAATGTTATTACTCGATCGATCGTCAAAAAAAATATAAAAAAGAAAAATGTAATAGGAAAAAATCACGGATAAAGAAGAAAAATGTAAGAAGAACGATGAAAGGATTTTTTTAGATCTTTTTTTTTAACGCTCGCAACGTGATCATCAAGATTGTGCATTAATGTTATTTTATAGATTGTATTTACCGAAACGAATTTTAATGATTTAATTCAAGCCTTACGTCGAATCTTTATAGGCTTTGCGTATTTATGTATCGAAAATTTTTTTCCCCACATTTTAATGAATATTCGTCTTTTGCATGTGCCGTAGAAATTTAATATATATATACAAAAAAAGAACATTGGTATGATGCCTTGTCAATCCAGAAAAAAAGATATTGGTAATTTTATGAATATACGAGCTTTAAACTACGAGCTTAATTGTATGAAAAAATTTTTATGAATTAAGAAAAAAAAAAACGCAACGAAATATTTTTTTATAAAAATATAAAATATTCAATTTTAAAACCGATATTAAAATTTAAATTATTGAAAATGATCTTTTTATGAGATATACTACAACAATAAAAATGAAACGAAATTATAAAAGAATAATTTTTTTCTGGATGGTAATAATAGCGATCCCCATGTGCCTCTCACCGCCTTTAAAAATAATACATAAACTGCATGTGTGCATTTATGTAGATTGACCAGTTGAATAATAAAACAAAAAAAATTGTGCCTCTTTCGGATGAATTTGCGTGAAGAGCGATCTTTTCTTCTTTTTATCGCCAAGGACTTACCAATAAATTTATAATGTTGTACATGTATATTTTCCCTAGCGTGTCGTATACGCATTAGTTCAACAAATAAAAAGAATAAACAGTAAAAATTACATGTTAGCGATTATGAAAAAATAAAATTACGTAATTAATATCGATCAACATCGTAGTCGAAATCAATCGATTGTTATTGTGTAGAATGTCGATCGATTATTGTTAACACAAAAAATAATTAAAAAGAAAGAACAATAAGGTGCACGATATTGATTTGTATATTAAAATCGTGTAGCTTACGCTTTAAAGTTGAGTCAGTTGCTGTGAAAAAAAATGATTAAAAAAAAGAAGAGTAAAAATAAATTCGTAAAATTAAGTTAAGTCGATTGTAGATTTAAAAGAACGTTGTGCAACATTACAAGAAAGTGATCGATACAATAAAGAACTGAAAATATATGCCTTAAAAATTTGATTATTTTATTTTGAAACCAAACCTTTATCCTATTTTTATATTCAAAATAATATGAAATTTATATAAAAAAAATTTTTATTTTTTTATGAAAATTTATTAATAAATTTAATATTGTATGAATTGTTTATTTGCTGTTTTTTAATCATTGACAAATAAAAATTTTATTTTATTATATTTTACTATATCATATTTATAAATGTAAGGAAATAGGAAAATAAATGTAGACAATTTTTTTTATAACAAAATGTGCTAGAGATGCACGATTTATTATTAACCTTCGTCCAACTTTAACAACATACAATATAATGTGGTAATAAAAACGCATAATTTTACATTAATAATGCTAGCAACGAGAGTTTGATGTCAATTAAAAAATTTTTTTTTATTCTTCGATTTCTCTCACCTTGATCGTTTCAATTTTATTTACTTTTTTTCTATAATTCACATTTTAAAAATTGATTTACCATTGACTCATTGGCATTCACAGATTTTTGCTTTATTTTTTTATTTTACTTACTAAAAATGTCAAGAAACGAAGAGAACATCTTCGAGTTAAGCGCAGAGAAAAATTGCAACAAGTTAAGTACCTAATACATATATATATATTTGTATATATAAAATTATTCATCATCAAATAAACAAATTTCTTTCGATAAAATGAACATCGATTTATCAATGACAAAAATTTATATAAAAATTTAAAATTGCTAAACATTACTGTTAGACTCGTTCAAAAATGTTTTTACTTTTTATCCGTCCACTCTAGTGTATATTTAAAAAATTCTTATAAAAACTGTATTCACTACAATACTTATATGCATATACAAAAATGTGATTGAAACTGATAAAATACATTGTGAAAAAAAAAATCTTTGAAAATTAAAAAGAGACATACATTGCATACATATATTGCATCGGAAAACATGTTTTTTTCCTAAATTCATAATAAAATCTTAATTTTTTTTTTTATTTTATCCATTATTTAATTTTATTCTTTTCTTTTATGTCAAAAAATCACTCTTTCGTTATACATATATATTCGCGTAAAAAAATCCATTTGCACTTATTTTTTTTTTCTTCTTTCATTCATTTTCTCTCTCTCTCACTCTCAATCTTGCACATTTTTTCGCACGGATGATGCTTGGGATCACTTTACACTTGGAGAATCGGGATCACGGTGCACGTGAATTGTTTTTTTTTTTCGTGTATGTATATATATGTCTATCTGTATATATATGTGAGTACATCTTTTTTTTTTTTTTGCATTTGTGCTTGTATTATATTTCTTTTTTTTTCTTTTTCTCTCTTTGTCTGGTGCAGTGAATCGTCGGAATGTCGCTTAAAAAAAAAGAAGAGAATAGATGGTTTGAGGTGAGCTCGATTTCCGACGCGTTCTTCTATATAACCCTCTACAATTTTTTTTTTCTTTTACTTTTTTTTCCTTGCCATTTCAGCGCTTAACAGTAGTTCCTCTTTTATCGCTCGTTCGTCCGCTATGTTTCATTTATTTTTTTCTTTTTGTTCTCTTTTTTTTATTCTTTCTTTTTTTTTAAATATCTGGTCGAGTTGGTCATCGGTAGCACTGCACTTTACTTTTTTTTTCTTTTCATCCATTTTGCTCTTGTCTGTTTGTTCATTAATTAAAAAAAAAAAAAAAGAAATATCACTCATAGATTTGACGAATTTGTCTGATGACGGTGCGAGATAGAAGTTGCGAATTTATGAAAATTTTAACGAAAAAGTGAAAGAATTCAATTTAAAAACGAAACGATGTGATAACATTACGTTTCCTTAGGCCATTTCTTTTAATAGGCTTGACATTATTAACGTAAAAATGAAAAAACTAGCATGAAGGTTAAAAAACACTTAATAGTTAAAAGTTTGCAAAGCGTCCAGAATACCGATTTAAAAAATAAAAAAACGATATTTACAAGTTGAAAAACACTAGAAATGATAATTTTCAGAATCTACGTATTTCCGGCTATTTGGACGCTTATTAATTGTTTAAAAAGAAAGGAAGTTAAATTATAAATAATCTAAATGTATTTTAAATTAAAAAAATGCTCATTCATATCGGACATTGGAAAAGAGGAAAATTCGAAACTTTAAACCCACACCATTTTCAACTCTGATAAAAGTAACCTCGACGAAATCAAATAAATTATCATCCACTGGTATTCGAGCACCTCGTGACGTACAAAATGAAACTACGTATTAATAAATTATTTTTTTTCTCTTTCATTGAAGTCACTTTCGTCGTCGTATATTTAACGTGTGTGCGTATGTCTCTGTCCGGTGTAATTATTATCAAAAATTAAATAATATTATTTAAAAAAAAAAATTCTTTTTTTAATTATTTAAAGTTCGTCGTGTTTGGGTCCGCTGAATTCTTCGTGCGAAATGAAACCGTTTTTGTCTTTATCCTCGTGCTGGAAAATTTCTTCGACGAGTTTGTCGTGATCGGCCAACATTTTTTTCATTTCATCACTTTCACCAGCATTACCGGCTTGTTCAGCTTCCATCATTTGTTTCCTCAAGTAATCGCTTACCTGTAAAATGAATAAAAAGAAAATTTTTTTCATGTAGTTAGTTACACTGTATAATGATTAAAAATTTTTATTAACAAGACAATATATACATTTTCACGTGATTTTAATTGAAATGTTAAATAAAATTTATAATATTCAATATCTGCATAATGAGGATAAAAAAAAAGAAATAGATTTTGAAGATTTAATATTATTTTTTTTTTTTTAACGTCGCTGCTATCATTACAATACTAATTAGCGACGGAGGTTTCTAGTGTTTCTGAACAAAGCAGATGTAACACGTACAGTGGTGCTTGTATAAATCGGTCGAGAGTAGGATTCGAACTCGGGACCTCGAGATTACGAGTCCATCGCTCTACCGACTGAGCCACTGACGACCTCAGTAAACACAAATTAAAATAAGTAAGTGTCGGGTAAAATTGTATAATAAAATAAAAAATTTTGATTTTGTTTGGTTTTTAGTAGCTACGATTTCAAAGTATCCCAATATCAGTTGCCAAAATCAAGTTTAAATTAATTTGTAATATTCGAAAATTTACATCATTGTAATGCGATATTAATTTCTCATTCATAGTTTCATAAAATATAGAAATAATTTTAAAAAAAATTCTCTTAATTTAATTAGTTTATTATGAAAAAAGAAACAAGTTAATTCGATTCAAAATCGAATCGTACACAACAAATATAAGTATTTGTATTGTATTGATTCGGTATGATTTTTTTTATTTATAATTAGTGTATAAATCATTATTCATTAATTATTAACATATATATTGTCTTGTTTATAATTTATATGAAAATATCGTTCTTTTTTCTGTCGATATTTTTCAAGGATCAATAAAGACCTTTTTTATTTTCTTCATAAATAATATAAAATAAATTCCCGAATAAAAATCCAACTAAAAAGTGCAAAAAAATTTATATACAATATAAGAAGAAATGTGCCAAAGAAAAAAAATAATCCACCAACTATAGTTTAGTAGCGTACCAATTATGATTAAATACTAACCCATCACGTTAAAAATTTAAAAATAGTTGGTTAGTAAATATTAAAGAAAATAATTAGCAGATAAAGTTTCTGGACAATCTTTCAATTATTTCCAAAAATTAATTTTGGGAAGATTCTGTTTTTGTACAATTTGTTAAAAAAGGCAAAACAGAAAAATAATAACGAAAAAAAAAACGATTCCTTGCCATTGATCTCACCTCCTCGCGGGACAATTGGTTGTCCTTGTCAGCGTCGATTTCCTTGAAGACATTAGCATTTGGTGGGGAGTCGCTGATGTTGATGAGTTCAACATCGAAGTGAAGAGTGGCACCTGAAATGATAAAAATTTATTTATATTTATATTATTTCAAGTTTGGTCAAGAACTATATTTAGTACAGAATATTTTTAATTATTATATTATGATTAAAAAAACTTTTCATTTATATCATATTTAATTATATAATCTATTGTGCTTTTTATAAGGATGATTATCATTTTCTTAATTCAACAAATAACCATTCCATTTAAAAAAAATTCTTTTTTTTATTGTACAATAATTAGCATTAAATTTAATATTCTTGAATTAAAATTGAAAATTATTTAACGCAATTTCCAACTTTATTGATCAATTAAATTTGGTCATATTCTTTATCTGTAACGAAATATGCAAAATTGCCAACGATAATTTCGGAATGTTCGCGATATTTAATGGAAATTAAAATTTCATATTTAAATTAAATTTCATTAGCGCGCATTAAAAGTATAATTATTTTTGAATTTAACATCATTGTTTAATTTAATTAGCTCGATGTAAAATAAAATCATTAATTTACGAGTTATAATTAATTATGACTACATCCAATTTGAAATATTAATCATATCTAGATCAATCTGATTTCTTTCAATTATAAATTATATTCCGTTTATCAGGCTAATATCTAATAATTTATTTTAAAAGTGAAACAAGAAACATTGAACTAGATCTACGCGAAGACAATGAAAAAGAAATAAGAACAATGAGGAAAATTGAATAATGAAGCTGAAATTAAAGTGTGCAACAATAAAACGTTTTTACAATAATTATTGTGTTAAAGATCGCGCGTGCAAAATGAAAAAGTTCATCAGCGAACGCAGTTGTTCGCACCCTTATGCAACACGAAACCCCATTGTTCTTTCTTTTTATTTTGCTTTTGGATGTCGCTTTTTTTCTTTTATCAAAAGAAAGAAAAAAATGTTTATAAAACAAGGTGCATGTGCAACGCGAAACTCGTTTCTATACTGTTCGCTTTTTATTTATCTATTATAAAAATCTTTTTGTTTAAATTTTATTCCCGAAATTTTTAAAAATTCATTAATAACTTTTATTCTTGTATTTGTTTATTTTTGAAACATTGTTAAATGTTGATTTTTTCAAAAATTTTTTCCGTAATGTTTTGTATAGAAAAAGAGAGCATTTTTTACACAACGGATGCAACGTGTGATAAAAGTATTGTTATTTTCGTTTCCGTTTTTGTATTTTCAACGTTATGGGATGTTACAGATATGCCATTTTTTTGCAAATACGAAAAGCAAAAAATAAAGAATACATTTCGTAAAAATTCAAAGATTTAAATTGAAGTGAAGATTCGTTTTATATTTTATTTTGAACAAACAATTGCTTAGTTCTTCTAATCTAAATTATGTACTTTGAAAAAATATTCTATAACTAATCAAAACTTAATTTAAAAGAAATATTTTTCAGCCAAGAGAATCATTGCAATTTAAATATTAAAATCTACTTTCTATTTTTTGAAATATACGATGGTTTGATAAAATATTATTTAAATGCAAAAACGACGATATTAAATACTGCGGAAAGTCAACTTACGAAGTTTGTAAACAAAAAAGTTTAACTTTACTCGACTATTCAATTAAAGTGTAAATTTTCCATTTTTGACTCTCCGTCACTTACTCTATACGATAATTTAGAAAAGTTTTTAATGTTTATGTTTAAAAAGTTTTGATGTTTTTCCCTTTATGTGTGCAGAGACACGGCTGTTTTGAATTCATTAAAAATACATAAAACCGAGCCAATATTTGCTTTCTATAAATTTTTAAAAGTACTTTATCTTATCAACATACTGAAATTCAGAATTTTATTTTTTTATTTTATTTCAAATATATAAAAAATATTATTAAATTCTTAAAATTCTAAAAATTTATAAATTTTTTTGCAATTTCCAATATAAATCAGCTTTTCACGTTATAAATTTATTACAAATTCTTTAAATACTATTATATTTTAAATCGCCAAACTACATTACGATCGAATTCGCTATTGAACATTGCAAATCATTCGAAATACATTGCGATTGAGCCTTTTTTATCAAATATTCCTCTCCATAACAATTTCTCTTTTACACTCGAGTTTCAAGCTTCCTTCATTCTCTGACTATTGCTCAAATGGATATTCGGTGATTTTATTTTAGTTTCTTTCATTTTTTTTTTCTATCAGCGGTTTCAATTTTATCGTGGTTATATACATTGAATCGCAGTGTATAGAGCGAAGAAAAATAGATGGAAATGTATAAAGTCGATGAAATTATTCGTTTAATGAATATCCATTCTGTTCGAAATTGTTGAATTTAGTTTGTTGAGCATAATGAGGGAAAATAAGTTTATGTTTTAATGAGGCTAAAAATAAAATATTTTATAATGACGATGTAGATGCGATGAAAGTTTAATCATGAATTTTAGAAATTTTACGATTAAATATAGATATTCAAATGATACAATTGTAATTAGCGATAATTGGATTAATGAATTTTCATGATTCTCTAAAAATACCTTGTTTAAATATTTTCTCATTAAATTAAAACCTAATTCTTAGTCAAAATTAAACAATAAAACGAAAAATTTTCCCATCAATTACAAAAATAGAAAACGTTAAAACTTAATCATATAATATATTTTTTATACACAGCATTACTCTTTACGAATAAATTCATTTATAATAAACGACTTTATCCAACCAGTGTAATTTAACCACGAAACCCAGTAGCGGGAAAAAAGGAAGAAAGAAAAAAAAATATACAAACGAAAAGAAAAGGAAGAATCCAGCCATTCGTACGAGCACACGAGCGATTAATAATAACGAACGTCACTAAAGGAGAAACATGGAAATACAACAATACCTCTCCTAGTAATTTTCGGGAAAACAAAGAGAGAACGCGTTTGTATATGAAAAGCTTCGGGCTAACGAACCAACTCGTTTTCCATTCTCTGTCTCTTTTGTATTGTCTCTTCGTGCATCCAACTCTTTTTTTGCTTTTATTTATTTTTTTACCGCTCTGTGCGCTACTTTTATTAGGTATGATGGTTAATATTTGGGTTGGAAATCGTATGAGTTAATTATTTTAATTTTTGTAATGAACTTATGATTTTTAATTATATTAATTAAAGAAAAATAATCACTAGGTAGATCTTTAATTCTTGTAAATAAACTAAATTAAATTATAGCTTTGAAATTAATACTCTTATTTAAGTTTTCAAATGAACAAAAATCTCTAAAATTAAACTATATCGTTATCATCGTTATCTATTTTTAAAACGTACAATTTTTATTAGCTATAAAATATAAAACTTAAAAAGCTCTTTATCATATTTTTCCTGAATTTTCCCAAAAAGAAGAAAGAAAAATCGTTTTTGATTATTTGATAGGTCAATTAATAACCGAAAATAGGCGTGACCAATTGAGCGTGAACTGTATGTTAACAAAGTATAGTGCACTTAATTATTCGCCATTTAAACGTAGGAAAATTAATACGAAATAGGGGGGGATTGCGCTGCCGGCGCACGTACCCGCAGTATACGTATTTTACCATCGTACATTAACTTTTATGTATAGGTGCGAATATAATTTTGGAAATTAATGTATTTTAGAAGGCGCTGGTAGTTGGGCTGTCGATGATGATGTAGTATTGGGCTATTATTAACGTGCTAATGTCACCTACACTTTTAAAGGTTTATATTTATGTTGGCATAATAAAGGGACGCGCTCTATGGAAATTGATTGCGGTCGATAAACATGTGCTGTTTAGCTTTGATCGCTGCTCGGATTTGTTTGTTAAATACGGTAATGTTGTCTATTATTGATTCTTGATGGTTTGGTCATTTTTGGTGATAAAAGTTGAAACATTATTTTTCTAGTATATTTGTTGATATTGGTAATATTTATTGAAAAGACTAATTTTTTGTATTTATTATTAATAATAATTTTCGTCTACACGAAATCTCTTTCGATTGAAAAATTTATTTTAAAAGTATGAACAAATTCATTTCTATTGACCGATATGTTTTATTTAACATTAGTTAATCCCGATACCATCACGGCAAATCAAGTTTCAATACCGCAGCCATCTGATGTTTAATTACACCAAATCACAATCCTAATTTCAAATTCACGCAATCGAAAACCACCGTCGAATGAAATCTGTCCAATTGTATGTATCGATAAAGGAATGGACACGCAAATAATTTTTAACCGTTTTAGAAATGGTAATGCCTTGGGATTTCTAATTGTAATTGTCGGTCTGAGCGAATGAACAATTGGTGACTGTTTGACAAAAGCTGATAAATCTATTCATAAAATTTTTAGTGATTTGATTGAAGTTTGATGGAATATTTGTTATTTTAAAAAGTGAGATTATGTTTTATTATTTAAGCTTGGAGTTGGTTGTGTTAAAATCTCTACTAATATATTTATTTTATCGAATTTTACGTAAGCTATAATTTTAAAAATTTTGTAAAATTGGATTTTTTACCTTTAAATTAGTAATTTAAAAATATTGTTGAATTATATATATTTAAATTTCGAAAATATTGAAAAAGAAAAAAGTTAATGAATTGTTGTATCAATTAAAATTTTATTACAATCAAAAATTTTTAATAAAAAAAAAGAAAATGATTAATTAAAAAAGTGAAACATTGAAAACCTTTTAAAAATTTTTACTGAAAACATACCCCAAATAACAATAAAATAATGATAAAATAATCATAACGACTTATCATCAACAATATACGTAAAAAAATTTATTTTTTTAACGTTCCAATTACCTCGGATATGCACTTCATAAATAAATATTAATTATAATTGGACATAATTGTTATTTCAAAACTGATACAATAAACATGATCGCTCTTTTAATATTTTGGCAATTACATTTTTTATTTCATATTTCAAGTTAAAATGAAAAGTTAATTATCATTTTAATTACGTTATTCAATAAATACTTTTTAATTGCATATAATTTCAAATCTTTATGGGACATTTAAAAATTTAAATATTAATATTACATGTAAAATCAATAACAATTTTCTTACCTCCTGGAATAACATTTCCTGCTCCACGATCGCCATAACCAAGCTCAGGTGGAATAGTCAATTTCCTCTTTTCAGAGACGCACATGTCAAGTAAACCTTGGTCCCAGCCCTTAATCACTTGGCCGACGCCCAATTGGAACGTGAATGGTGAATCCCTGTCCAAACTGTAATCACAAAGAAAAATAAAATTTTTATTTTACGCTAACAAATATTGGCTTTATTATAATTTTATTTACATTAAAATTCAGACTATATAACGACTGATTTTAATAAATCGTAACATTAAACTCGTAATAAAACGCGATTTCATTTGTTTGCTAATATAATATTATGTTATTCGATATATTTTTTAAAAATATTTTTATTACATTCTCCATATTCCTATAATTTTGAAAGCAAAGATATGTACGTTTGGTTAAATAATGACATTATTATGTTTCGTATTTATTGAAAATTACATTTAGTACCCGCGCTTACGCTCGTACCCACCCGCGTTTATGTATATTTTCCATCGAAACAGATAGAACTTATCGAACGTGAATATTTTATTTCCGTTAATGGATATCGCCAAAGCGTTAATGTCATTAAAATTTTATTATTTTTTTAAATTAATATTTGTGGATTGTGTGCGATGCTTATCGTAACTTTTAGTTGGTTTTATTATTTTTAATATATTTTATTATTCTTTTTATATTGAATAAAATTACATATAATAATATTAAATAACACTCATAAGTTGGAGTATGATTTGGAATGAATTAAAAATAATTTTTAAAAATTATAAAAAATACATGATCCCTTTGAAAAATTTCATTTTCAAAAGGATTTTTTCAAAAACATTCAAATTTAAAAAAAATTTTAATGAACTAATAACATACCAACCACGTACTTTCTTAATTGCGCAGTTCAAACGAAACTCAGCTTAGCGTTCGATTGTTATAAACATTAAAAAAAAAGGGAAAAGAGAAAAAAAAAAAATTTTCAATTACCCTTACACACCTGTTACCAAACTAACAAACGTCTTTAATTAAATCTCTGCGCGCCCATTCTACATATGCGATTGAAATTCGTGGCTCAAAGCATTAAGGCACAAATTCCTTAATTTGTTCATTAATTAAGTTTTCCGCCCTACCATTTGTGTGTATATGTACACGTACACGCGTACTTAATGACGTCACAATTTAACCAAAACAGTCAAGTGGCGTGTAAACAAGTTTGTACGTGAGCATTTGTACACGCAGTTTGCTTGACTTTATATTAAATGATAAAGAAATACGAATTCAATAAGAAATGTTTGTGTGGAATTTTTCAAGGAAATTCGATTGTGGAATTAATTAACTGTTTTTTTACTTTTTTTGTGGTTGGAGATTCAAGTGGGTAAATGATTTTTAGAATGGAATTTTAATGGAAAAAAATTTTTTTAAGGAAAAAATAATTTGAGAATATTTATTATATTGTTTTTAAGTATGTATAAGGGTGTATGAAAATATTCACCAGAACGTGTTTTTATCCCATAATTACGCTTTAAATTTTAGATGAACCCAGCAATAATAAAAAGTAATCAACTGGATTATAAAATTACATAGTTTATATTTACTCTTTTTTTAATAAATTACAGCACTTTTCTTTTTATTTATCTTAAATTAAAAACAGCATTTTCTGATGCAAGATAATAAAACTTTGGAATACTTTTTTTATAATTTAAAAATATTTATATTTCAAACATAATGTTCCAACAGTAAGGTATAAATGTTTTTAATTTCCAAGAAGATATAATAGCAGTGACCTTATTTCTGTAATTGCTACACATTTTTTTAATTCTAATTATCAGTCAAAACAGCATCTGTTTAAATAAATTCACTGTACTTAATTTTTAAAGTTAATATTAAATCAAATGCAACTAATCTTTCTGCTTACGAAAAGTAAATATTTAAGATTTCTTGAAAAATTTATCACCGCTCCAAAGGTTTAAAATACGCTCCTTTAACTCTATATTATCTCAGTTTAAACACGCGAAAAAAAGTGATTATGATAACGATAAAAACTCAGTCAGTAGGTACCTTCTTGTTTAAAACGCTACTGCAGTTTTTTTAATTATTTCATTAACCAAGTCTTTTATACAATGTAATTACTCTCGTTTTTCTTTTTTCTTAATGCGCGCATAGTCGTTTCAAAGTGATACTCCGTGCTAATGGATATTTTAAACTTTTTATTTTGTTTTTCAACATAAATTAATCTGATAAACGCTTTACTTAATTGAATAATTTAATGTTTTGTTAATACAAAAATAATATAGACTAATGTTTTTTGTCGTAGTGATTTTTAACAATGTTTGTAAATTGAAAAAAGTAAAAAAAAAATTGAAAATCCAAATTAATTTGTTTAAATATTTACATTTAGCATTCAATTAAAGTTGTTGTACTAGTATAAGCTATAATACCAGCAAAAGCTGCACTTATTAAACATGCATGTTTACATATCTCTTATTTTGAAATGAATAGCAAATTAACGTTTGAGCTTGCTTATGTTAACAAAACAATTCTCGATCAATGTAATGTTTTCCTAGTTTTGACGTTATTGCGTGCGCCAATTAATTCAACTGTAATTTTTAAGTTTTGTACGTCGTGTAAGGATGTATGGATAAATTTTGTATAAATAAATGAAATTTGATATGAGAAGCTGTTATTTTTTTTTTAAATCAAAATTAAATGCATAAAATTATTTTAAAAATTTAATTTTCGAATTTAATTTTACCACATATCAGGCATATTTGAAGTTCAAGCTTATAACAATTTAGAGCACGGATATTAAAAAGGGACATTACTCATTTAAATAGCATTGGCTATGTCCCCTTTAAATGTTAACACCGTCAATTGTATTTTGAAATATAAATTAAGAAATATACTTAGAGCCGGTGAGTGGCTCAGTCGGTAGAGCGATGGATTCGTAATCTCGGGGTTCTGAGTTCGAATCCCGCTCTCGGCAGCTGATTGATACAAGCACCACTGTACGTTACATGTGCTTTGTTCACAAACACACTTACGAGCTCCGTCACTGATTAGCATTACAAAATAGCATAAATATAGCGACGTTAAACAAGAAGAATAAAAAAAAAGTATATATATTTATGATTTGAAAGAAATCATTTATGATCCATTATTTTTTATACAAAGTAGTTATATTTTCTAAAGGAAATGATAAAATTGAGATACATTTTATAAGTTATGTATGAAATTCAAAATATTTTATCACCTTAGATGATGTTTCCATAAAAACTTCGATTTTTCTTTGTAAAACCAAAAAATTGCCTGTCGAAAACGCGTTTTTGTTCATAAAAGGTTAAAAAATAAACAAATATCTAGTCGTCCGGAAAGAAATATCGTTTGCGCAAAACCTACGGGAATTAGTTTATAACTTTTACGTTCAAACCATTGAATGCTTTACGTTTCACTGAATTCTCCGCGTTCCCAAAATTGTACTTTTAAAGGTTATGTTACCATATAGACCTTTTCCCCTGTTATATACGATTTTCAATAAAATCAACCTTTCAACTAAAATATCAACGATTGCTCGTTGCAACATCCTATGCACTCTTTTATCATCACGTAGTTTTACAGCAAAGCAAAATTGTAATTTGAAAGCTTACACTCTATTTTTTTGACCGTTGAAAAAGTGATTGGATATAAGGCTATCGAATGGTAAAGGTTATGTTGTTTGTAAAACAGTTGTTGTTTTTGGTTTATTTTTTACTTGGCATGAATGGGCTAATTAATTGAAGTTTTGACTAATGAAGCTATTGAAATAAACATATTAAATAAACAATAAAACAAAAATTTTTGAATATTTTTAACTTTTTCTGAATTTGAAAAAATATTAGTAAAACAAGTTTATAATAATTTTTCAGCTCCTATTTATAATCCTCTCTAAACTGATTATTCCACCATAAAATTTGTAATCAAACTCAGTAAAAGTTTTATCTCTTGACGTTCATATTATCAGATACAAATTTAACCTCTTCGTATAAGAAAGCTAATAAATCCGCGCTCTTGCATAAAAAAATAAAATAAAATAAAAAAATATATAAAGAGTAGATGAGCAAAGAGTTTATGAACTTAGGTCTCTTTACACGCAACAAAGGATCGACTTGATGCGGCTTATCAAACTACGGCTTTCCTTTCACTCAGCGTTGAAAGGTTAAAGTTTCTTCTTGTTTTCTTCTTATTTTTTTTTCTCTTTTTTTTTTTGAATATTTAACATCAGTTACTTTTTTATGATGAAAGCAGCCAAGGCTCTCAAGCTTATCGTTCTTCTTCTCTTTTTTATTTATTTTCTATTATGATATAGCAGTAGCGATTACCTTGAGCTTGAAAAGTACCAGGATTGCGCAGTAAAGAAATTAACGTTAATGAGGTTTGTGTTCAGGGAAATGTTATAAATTTATTTGCGTTTAATTGTTATGCTTTCGTTTATTAAACATTTGTCTTTGAAATAAGAGTTAGAGATTGTTTTCTTATTGTTACAACTTCTTCTTTTTTTGTTACTGAAAACAAGTTATTCTAATTAATTCTTATGATAAAGCTTTTTAAGAAAATACCAATTTAAAAATAACAATACTAGAATAAATTTTTATAATACTCGTAAAAGTAATTTCTAGAATTTCAAGTACGCACGATAAAATATGCAAATAACATTTAGATACTTAGACAAGCAGTTAAAAAAATATATATTTTTATTATTTTTCTTTTTTCAAAAACTATAGCGGCATGAACATCTCTAAATTTGCATCGAAATTTTATCTTATACAATATCTAGCTCCACTACTCACTATTACATTTCACGGGTAATGCAGCGAAAAAATTCTCGAAATTCCTTTAATACTGAACATGAGATGTACAACTCTTTTTTTTTCGTCTTGGAATATCGTGCGTGAAATTTGAAAACTGTTTCTACTTAAATGTGAAATGAAATTTTCAAATAAAATTTCATTTTCATATCGTTTGATTTACAAATTTCCTATTATTTTGTAATATTTTAATCGAATTTCAAATATTTTATGTTCATACAACAATCAAATATAATTTTTAATATAAAGTACAATTTTTCATGTATTATAAGTCAAAATTTTTAACAACATATTCTCGCTAACATTATTTTCCCCTCTGGCATTTGTTTTCTCTTATTTTTTTCTTTCTTATTACCTTCTGGACATTTTTTTCCATATTTTCACAGCTCGTCCCACGAGAGTTTATACTTTTGTCTTTTCTTTTTTTTTTTCTTCAGCATGAACTTATTATACATATATCCTCCAAGCACTGTATCCTGCACGTATATGAGCTCTTTTTTTTATATATATTTTTCCATGGCTTTGTCTTTTTCATTGTCTACCCTGTTTCTTCCTCTCTCTCTCTCTCTCTTTTTCTCTCTCTCCAGGTATGTTGTCATGAATAAGATATTTCCTACGAATTTTGTTACTTTACTCGGGGGTTTTATCTTGACTTTGGGCTTTCGAGAATATTTTTTCCGCTTATTTTAATACAGTGAAAAATTGTTAAAGATATATTCTACTCTTTTATTTGTTGAAGCAAAGATTATTCGGTTAACCGATAACACGTTGATAGTAAAATAAATTTAATAATGAAATAAATTTTTGAAGTAGAAATAAGTGTACGCATACACGTCATTATATGCGATTGTATAGCTTTCTTGAAATGGGGTATACATTTATAAAAAAGATTATTAGTCATAACAATGGCTTATCATTAAAATATTCCAATACAATGTATATGTTATCCGATATTTATTATGTAATATGTCATATTTGGATGATATCAAATAAATAATTAGTATAAAGTTACCAATTAATTTATCTTATTATTAACATTTCATATGAATAACAAGAGTGGCACTGATTGACAATAAAATAAAAAAAATGTTCATAACGAACCACTCAAATATGCACAAATTAAATACAATCTCTCTAAATACCACTGATAAATCATCGATGCATCATGTTAAACATCATTATGCACAGGCTCAAAGAGAAAAAATTTTCATTGAAACATTTATGGATTGACATATTTGTAAATAATATAATAACACTATGAGATGTACCGCGGCAGGTATAGTTTTGGCGCAGTTTGTATTAATAAACGATAATCAGTCGGTGATATCATGGTATTTCCTAGTATATATGTATAAACATCCCGTTGAATCTGGTTAAGTAGACTCGTCAATCATATCAGACCTAATGAACTTGTGGGGGGTTATTATGATCTATTGGTGACGTAATTGATTGCTATTTTGGACACTGTAGTATTACCTTTGTAATTTGAATCAAAATACAAAATTTCAAATTTGCGATTTTATTTGATCTTAGTTATGCTTTTTTTTAAAGAAATACTGGTTTTGTTTGCGATTAAGATATTAATGAAACACTTTTCAATATTTTTTAATAATCCAGTGTGTAACTGGCTTTATAAATAATGAATGATTGAGAAATAATTTGAAAACTTGATGGATCAATTCTTTTTTCTTTGTGAATGAAATATATTGAATATTTTCATGAATATCTCTATGGTTTGAAAATTGAAGTTTACAATCTACAAGCTATAAAAAATTCTTATTTTAATTTCGACTAAACAAGCAAATGAAGTCAAAGAAAAACGTCAATATATTAACAAATCATAGTATGCGTGCGCCGTGTATGAATTCCATTATACGATTTATTTCAAAAGTAAGAAATAAAATGTTTAAAAATAAAAAGTAGTATGTGTACATATAAATGAAAACGCGCTGTCTGCGTTCGAGTGACATGACACGATAATCTAACGAGCATAAAAGGTTGAACTTTTTTTAAATATACCTCTGATCGACAGTTTATTTATTATTATCCTGTTTGGAGGAAATTGCATTTTTCAGGAAATGGTTTTAATTTTTTTTTCAACATAATTTTTTTTTTAATACTCTGCTATTAAAATAAATATTAAATTTTATTAAATTTTCGTTTTAACGGCTTTTGATATTTTTTTTATGATTAAATTTTATTGTTTTATTATTCATATGTATTCAGGAACATAAAATTATTATATTTATATTTTTTTTTATAAATTCTATTGTTTATTACGGATAAAACGCGTATTTTGCTTTACAATATCCCAAATAGAATTTTCGATTTGTAAAAAGTAATTTTTCAGAAAGCTTTTCGAGATACACTTTTAATACTTTACCATTTGAATGACAAAAATAAAATAGGATTAAAAAGATAAAAAAGTAAAATATTAATCATCCCTAAGTACAATGACTCTTCATCTTTTTTCGCTCCTCCCGAAATAATTACACTTTAAAAAACCATTCACTCAATGTCTGAATCTCACCTTCACTCTTTTTTTCCTTTTTTTACTTTTCGATGGCACTAAGATAATTTCATCTTTTAAAAAGCACTTTCTCATCCATGACAAACAATTAATCGTGCATTTTTCCACGATTAAAACACACAGCCCCTTTATGTGTGCTTTCCTCTTTAAAAGAAAGAATCGACTATACGCGAAATAAAAAAAAAGAGAATAAAAAAAAAAAGAACGAGTTCTCAAGTGAATCGACGTCGTGTCGGGGCGTCAATGCGGAAATCCGATACGTCGGCGGCTCTCCGGGCTTGCTCTTGTATATAGCTCGTAATTAAGGTTAGCAGAGCGCTGAAGCTTCACGCGCTTATGCCGCGCTTTTTTTTCTTCTTTATACTCTCGTTTCTATATACCTTGCGTGCTCGACGCGTCATCCCCTATTTTTCTACACCTCGCTTTTTTTTTCTCTTGCTCTCTTATTCTTGTTTCTTCTTAGTTGCAGATTTTTATTATTCTCAGTGTCGACCCTTTTTTTTCCTATCTCGATCAAGCTATGGTAAGGAGTTTTACCTTTTGTGTGATATGAATAGCTCGTGCGATAATTTTATTGAGCTTTTTTCGGAGCTATGAAGCTATTGGTAATAGCTAATGTGCATTCCAATAAATTGATTTAAATAGCATGAATTATTCTATATTATTGACGTACACGTCTAACGTTCAGATTAATGGAAAAGTAGTATAGCAGCTCGATCCTTGATGGTTACCTGGCACATAATCAATACATAATATAAGATACGATTTTTATCTATTTTCCTTATTTTTGTCTGAAGAAATCAGGTACTTCAGACGCTGGTAGACAAAGGTTAACGCACCTGTTAGTATGAGAAATTTTTAATTATTGTTTATCAATATAAATATTTGCAGAACGATTTGATACTGTTTGTCTTCTTGTTCTTTGTTTCGTCTTATCATCTGTGCCTTATCAAAAGAATAATCTTATCTTTGATTTATTTTATTTTGTTTGAAACTAAACTTTTAAATAGCAATAAATATTTACTATCTGATATATCATATCTAATAAAGTGCAAACTAGCAGGTAGAAAAAATAAAGAAATAATTTTGAACGTCAATTGTTATCCGCGCTATAAGAAATTTATATGGTCGAAAGATTTTTCACGCACGCATTGCTTTTTTCTCGCTCCTCTTATGGCTCGTAATATACGTGAGCGGCCTTTAAAATACTGCAAATACATAACGGTCATAGATTCTTTCTTCTTTCTTCTTCTTTTTTTTTATTTTATAGGTGAGAAGTAGACGTTTACACCTCGGCGAGCGTTATTGAAGCTTTTTACTCTAACGACAGTGAATTTTTCGAAGCTTTTATGCGCGTCGGAGGAAATATTTTTTAGCGCTCATGTGTTTTTAATAACTTTTGGAAAATTTGATTTAGTGTGACTTTTATATTTTAGGGATTGGAAAAATGAAATATTATTTTTTTTATATATTTGCAAATTTTACGTTTTGAAGTAAAGTGTATTATTAAAAGTTTAATTTTCTATGAAAATCAATCATTTTCAAAATAAAAAAAAACATTAAAAAGATTTATGTTAATGAAAAATACTGAATAGACGATCTCAATAACTACTTTATTATTAACGTAAAAACTATGCTTATTCAAAATTAAACAAATAAAAAAGAAACTTTTATAAAATTTACATAAGTTTTTAAATATGAATCCCAGTAAAAAAAACTGCACATTTAAATACTGCAAAACTGAGCCGAAATTACAGACAAAAGAAAAGTCAACTACAAACGAAACTACTTGAAAATTGAAAAAAAAAATATATATATCAAAGACGAAATAAAAAAAATATATATATATATATTATGAAAGACAAGTGCAAAGACTGAAAGAATAAAAGATATAACTGTCTTCCTCGTTCCCTTTTTTTTTCTATCAAAGAGTACTAACCTTTAGCTTTTTCCTAACGGCAATTCGTTATCATATCAAAAGAGTCAACCAAGCCCCATGGGTTCTATTTAAATTTATTCGAGGTCCTAGTAACTCTTATCCGTGTGTATATATAAAATATCTTCGCATGAATGTATACGTATGTACGTATATCTTTCTTTTATTTCTTTTTTTTTGTCTTTCTTTTTTTTTTTGTTTGAGCAAACTCGTATGAATATGAATGCAAATGTTATATGTATGAGTGCTTGTAAAAATAATTTTTGCACTGTTATATCTGCGAGCTATGCATGAATATAAAAGATAAATGACAACGTGGTTATTTTTAAAAGCTGAAAAATAAGATGCAAGCATTGATTTGGGGTTAAGGAAAGATTTATGTAATATGTAGAAGAATTTTAAAAAAAATCAAGTTATATTGTAATAATAAAGATTTAAAAGATTCTTATTTCTTGTAATAATGTTATTAAAGTACCAATCAAGCTTTCAATTTTAGTTCAGTTACATTCAATACTAATTGATTTATTGCTTTTTTAATTGAAATAAGCAACGCAGTATTGGAAAAAATTAAAGTTACCAGTATGATTGAATATATAATATTTTAAAATCGATATATTACACTTCATAAAGAAAACGTATTATTACTTCACCGATATTTTACCTCAATACCAAAACGATTTTTCTATCCCGATCTCTTTTATATTCTAAAACACACCAACACTCACAAAAAAAGAGAAGAGAAAACACCCTGCGGCACATATGTTTGATCGGCTATTTTCGAGTACATCAACAGCGTGTGAAGAAAACAACTTGCTATTTTTGTTAAAGAAGCCTGCGGCCCGTCTTTTGATGCAGTGGGGAACGATTTATATAAAAAAAAGGGATCTGAAGTCTATTTTACTGTTTGGTCTCTATGTCTTTTCCTTTTTTTTTTTGTGAAGATAAAAGAAAAAAATGGATGGATGGATAGAGTTTAAACGAGGTTAGGATGAATGTTTGAAGAATGGTTTTACTTTGAGGATTTTAAAGTATTTTTTTTTCAAAAGGGAAGTAAAAATTGAATATTTATTTTAACAATGTAAATGGGAATATGTTGTAGTTCAAATATGAGATATTTAACTTTACTAGTATAAAATGTCGCAAACCTGTATTTTTTACAAAATTTAACTAATAAAAATTTTAAATAATATTATTAAATAAAGGTGTTTTTTTATTAATTTTGTCTCATGTCGTACGATTAATCAATAAATTGAAGAAACATTGTTTCAATAAACCAAAAAAAAAATTTAGAACAAACCTTGCGGGCTTATGAGAAGCGAAAAGAAGTCGATATTTATTTCCTCATTGTTTGGGGAAAAAGAAAAGATATTGAAAAAGGAATTCGAGAAGAAAAGTAAACAGGAAAGGATGGGATTCCCAATGTTAAGAGAGAGTAAGATCTATAAGCTTCTGAGTAGTATTATTAAAGGACCTGGTAATTCAAACAGTTAAGAGAAAAGTTTGTCTTTGTCAATTAAATGGCTTTTTTTTCATCATAGCAATCAGAGGAAAACTTTTGTTAAAGGAATTTAATTGTGTGTGCGTGTTTTTTTTTCTTATAACGACTTTTGAAAAGATAATAATTAATTTTTTTATTTTAGGAAGAGATAATTAATAAAAAGTGAAGTGCGATTTCGTAAGTATGATTTTAAATAATTTTACATCAAAGAAGATAATTGCTTCCTAAGATAGCCATTACTAAAACATAATTTATTATCTTTTTACGTTACAAAATGATATCCTGAAATCCGTCACTTTTCAATTAATAAAATGATTGAATGTCTTTTATAAGATAAAAAGTGATCTAATTTTAAGAGATGTTGTTCTGAAGTAATAGAAGCAGATCATCTTAAAATAAAATCATCGATGATCTGATTTCAAAACATGTAGTTACTAGCAACAGACTTTATTTTCAGACTAAATTCAAACTTAAAATCATAACAACAAAAATTGATATAAAATCAGATTATTTTATATCAATTTTTTTTTGAATTTATATATAAAATTTAGTGCATCTCGTTTTAAGATGAAATTTCATTTTTGAATTTTATAGTCTAATTATCTGATTTCGCTAAAATTTTACGATCATAATATAAAGATAAAAATATCGTCAAACATAATCAGATAAAAATATCTCACTAAAATAAGGAAGTTATAGATTAGAAAAAGTAATAAAAGATCTCGGTAACTCTTATAAATAGGAAAATGATATATCCAAAAATACTTGGTTTAAAAATAGAAAATTAGCCCAGATACTAACTCAGCGTTCGACTAGCAGCTCGAATAATGCCGCTGCTTCTGGCATATAAGATAATCGCTTAGGTATAGAAGCTTTAAGGAAAAGAAAGATATCGTAAATCACACAGAATATCGTAAATCTCAATGTGGGTGTTGAGTTATGAAATGCTGCTTTATGTGGGTGCTAGTCTTTTTTATACGTTCCTTTGTTATATACGGTTATTATTATGAAATTAAAGATTACTTTTCTTCCCTCATTCAGAAGTAGATGAAAAAGTAACATTTTTAATGTTATTAATCAGATTTTAATTATGTTGAAGTTTGTGATTCTTTAAATTTATTTTGAAATCTAATTTATCAAACATTTAATATCTTTTTTCATTTTTGAAAGAAATAAATAAAGTTCAGTTAATGGAACTGTAAGGTAACTTCGCTGTAATAAAGTAAATTTCTAACACTAAACTTCAATTGTGTCAAGTTAAAATTGACTTTTCTTGTTACAAAGAAGACAATTGTCTCACTTCATTGGCGTTTACTCTCCTGAAAGTTTTACCTTTCCAGTCTCTATAAACTTCCAATAAAATTAAAAGCAACATAACTTTGAAAAATAAATTTACTCTGCATCAAAACTGATTGAGCAATTCAATAATAACAACATATTTAAAATTGTTATTAATTTATTTATTTTTGAAAATAATTTCACGAATAATCTATCTTAAACATAGACGCTATCATCAAAACTTTAAACATTGTCTTGAGTTCACCTTGCTTACAAGTTGTAAGCTTCATAACGTCAATATTCTGCGCTGACAATTTCCTTACTTCACTCAACAACCGCTCCTCATTATAATACATAATTTTTAACGATTAACAAAATCCCAAGCATTTTCTTAAAGTGCCTTAAACAATTTAGCGCTTCATTAAACAAGTTTATTTGACGATTAAATTACAATCCATTACGAGGAGGCTTCTAACTTTACTTTACGCTCAAAGTAATTAGCATTTATTTTATTTTTTTTTCTATCTTATTTTATTTAATCCTTCTTCAAACGCGCAAAGTTGAGTTTATGAGTAAGTGCGTACAGGGTTTTAGTTAATGTTATGCTAAAGTGAAATTTAACGCCGTCTAGTTTTGCGCCTACGGTAGAAAAGTTTAACTAAAGGAGTTTTGAATGCTGATTAGCTTCAAAAAGGTGATATAAGCATGTAGTCCTTTTTGAGCTAGGGAGTTTAGGAGGTTTTAGTGCAAGCCTTTTTAATGTTGTTTAATGTAGTTATTTATTAAATAAGGACTTTATTTAATATTTTCTTTTTTTTTAAAGCAATTTATAAATTTTTTATTGTAGTAATCTTTAAAAGTAATAAAAATTAGGGGTAATATTTTAAAATGTACGTGGTTAAAATAATAAAATCAATAAAAATAGAATGTCTATTATATGTATAGAGCTTATGCATGAAAAGAATAGAAAAATTTCTTCTCGTGATAAAGAAGAAAATTTTACAATGTAGTAGAAGTAATTTTTTGAAAAATTATGTGATTCAAGAGAGTAAATGTAATCGTGCAGCGTAAATATTAAAAGGATAGCTAACATCTCTGATTTTCTCGTAGACATGAAACATGCAACACGAACAATGTCATATAGTTTTTTCTCCTTTTTTTCTCTTTATCTTTCTCTCTCTCTCTCTCTCTCTCTCTTTCTTTACATATGAATAATGCATCTGTCTTATTTCCGGCTCAATTCCAACGTGCCGGACCCCAAAGCTGACTCTTGGATAAAAAAAAGAGGAGCATCCATATGAATCAAGCTTGGCTTTACTACTATATCTTTTTTCTTTATTTTTTTACTTTTTATTTTTTTGTACTTTTCTTATTGCTCTGTGACCCGTTGACAATTTCTGATTTCCTTTCTGTTTGAAGTTGATAAAATTTATGATGTTGTACGGCGGCAAAGAGAAGAGGGATTAAATGTATCGCTGCTATATGTATTTTATCTAAAGATATTTATTTATATACCGAGTTTAATATTTGATTTATATGTGTATAAATATGTTGGTAATATATAGGAAAACTTTTTGTT
This sequence comes from Anastatus disparis, assembly GCA_017163975.1. NCBI lineage: Eukaryota > Metazoa > Arthropoda > Insecta > Hymenoptera > Eupelmidae > Anastatus > Anastatus disparis. The sequence continues at coordinate 561,801 of JAFFSR010000222.1, forward strand.
TTTAATAGTTTGATTAAATACTTTGATAACCATACAAATAAAGAGTTTGAATAAATTAAAGTGTATTTTCTATAAATGAAAATATCCATAAAATATGAAGCAAAACAAATGACTAGTTTGGCTTACATAAATAAAATAATTCCAACAAAAACTTTCTTTGACACGATTAAAAATTTTTCCAACATTTGCCCAAAGCAATCTATACACGAAACGCATAAATATTTCCTTCCACATATAAGCTTTTGGAAAATTCAGCTTTAACATTGCACTTTTGGTACAAGAGCTTTAACCTTTATCGTAATAGAGAAACAGAAAGAGACACCAGGCAAGGTTTCTCTTTTTTTTTCCTCTTTTTTTTTTGTAATATCCATGCGAGTGGCAGGCTCATATGCATTCATAAGATATTCAACAAGCCAGGTCGCCCAGCCAACACTGATCTTCTTTTCTAACCGGTGGCAACGCTCTTAATGGAAATTTCCACAAAACGTAGCTGTGTTTTTCTTTCTTCTTTTTTTTTTTGTTCTCTTTTTTGGCAAAATTTTTTATTCAAAACTTACTCTTTTTTTTTCGACTCTAGTATAAGTTTGGGAATTGCGGTTCAACGAGCTTTTTTGATACGTGATTTGAGAGAAGCTTTTTATTATTGGTTTTTTTTTTCGTTATGAAATAATAATTTAAAGTTGTTATTTATGTATAAAGGTTTACGAATAAATGAATGGAACTACATGGTATTTGGTAAAATTGAGAAAGTATCTTTAAAATTTTATTTTATGTCATGTTGGTCTGACCACAGTCGGTATGCTACTACTGAATAGTATATCCTTTTTATGATAATAATGCAATGATTTCAAATTATTCGAGTTTTCAGAAAAATTATTTCAGTTTTTATTAACTATTTTATTTTAAATTTAGCAAGCTTTGAAAAATGAAACTTTAAAAAAATATCAGACATGTTAACAAAAGACTTTGTACATTGTTTCGCTTAAAAAAAAGCAACAAGAATTTCTATCTTCAACAGTAACAATTCCACAGAAGCAAGTCATGCAATTTTCGTAACCCGCAATTACACTTCATGTAACATGCAATTGTTACAATGCTTATATTCTTTTCTCTTGTAAAAATTTTCGTATTGTACTTTTAAACAAAATATATACTTAAAAAAGAAAATGTGTAAATGTTTGATTTTTCGTTCAATATATAAAAGCTTGCATTTTTTAAATAAGGTCAAAAGAAGACAGAAATAAAAGGTATATTCATATCATATGTTACTAAACGTAACGTTTTTATCTCCTTTAAAACATTATCACTGAAGTTTTGAAATGTGTGCATGTGATATATAACGTAAAAAGAAGGAAAGAGAAAAATCGCAAGGTGAGATAGTAAGAATAAAAGGGGTTTTTCTAGAATCTGAGGATTGAAGAGACTAAAGTTATGTAACAAGAGAACGAGAGAGAAAAAAAAGAATGAATGGAGATAAAGAGATAGTTGAATGAATCTTCTTATGTATTGCTCAAGAATTAGAGAATACGAATGTATTGGTGAATGGACATAAATGTGTGTATATGCTGTAAGTATATATGTACGTAGATTTTGTGTTTGTAAGATACTGTGAAAGATAAAGTCGGTGGTTAAGGTATAACGTACAGCAGAAGTAGAGAATAATGTAGTGGTAATATCTGTGAACAAGAGAAAGAGAGAAGAAAGAGAATTTGTGGCGCAGAGTAGGTCAACGGCCGAGGGAAGAGCCCAAAATTGCAATGGCACGCACTTTGTAAAACTAAGCCAAAGAAGAGAATGGAAATAAGAGAGAGAAAGAGAAAAAGAGAACAACAGATAAGAGACAGAAAGAAGCACTGTAAATTAATTAGCTTAAGTCCTCTGTTAAGACTTGAGGAGAAAACATTGAGAGAAAAGTAGTAGTAATGCATTGACTATGTTATCTGTACTTAAGAATCCACTTGTTTTAATAGATTTATATAAAAAGATAAGAGGACGTTTTTATAGTAGTAAACTAATGGAATCGTAATTTTGTTTTTTATTTAATAATGATATTTATCAAGGTTTACATTTTAAGGGTTATTTTTACCGAAAAAAAATGTTACTAAAAAAAGGAAAAGTTAGTTGCAAATTTGAAGTTTTAATATTCATAAATTCAATTGTTATTATTGTAATTGTAGTATATAGAAATACCTCATATGATTTTTTTAACTACCAATATAAAGAAAAAGCTTAAAATAATTATTAAAATAATAAATTACAATATTATTTAAAACAAACACTACAAAAATATATTTAAAAAAATTTTTTTTTTTAGATTTAATATTTAAAATTTTAAGAATTCATATATTTAAAAATTTTGTTTTTAAATATTTGAATTCTTAAGGGCGTACATACATATTGGACCTTAAGAAATAAAATACAATTTTCTTATTAATGTTTAAATTAATCTTGAAATATTTAAAATACTACCTTGAAGTAAATATAAACACCAGTCAAATTAGTTCATTAAGTCATTAGAAACCTTACGGTGCAGGAATTATGGATTAGAAGGTTCATCGAATAATCATGGAAGTATGGCTGGAGTAAAATAAGCCTAATAGGGCTTAAAATAAAGGTATTTATGTCTACTTTAAAGTAGTATTTTAAATATTTTAAAATTAATTTAAACAATAAAAAAATTATATTTTATTTCTTAGTGTTCAATATGTTCCAATATATTTTTTAATTTATTTAACGTCGCTGTATTTATGCCATCATTGCGATGCTAATTAGCGACGGAGGTTGCCAGTGTATTTTTGGACAAAGCACATGTAACATACAGTGGTGCTTGTATAAATCGGCCGAGAGCGGGATTCGAACTCGGGACCTCGAGATTATGAATTCATCGCTCTACCGACTGAGCTATTGACGACCTCATAGCAGCGTTTTCATTTTATACTAACGTTTCGTTAAAACGATCTCGTTCAAAAATAAAATTATTCAAATTTTAGATAATAATTTATCTATTAATCGATAATTAAATACATAACTTTATTAAGATCTATACTGTAGTATATTAAGCTACGATACAAAAGTTAGCGCAGGTGGTCCAAAGCATGACTGTTGCAATTTCATTTGGTCCTCCTCCTTGCCGAAAATTGAGGTCAAGCTTGTAGTTTCGAACTTCTCTAGCGATTGGGTAATTAAGAATTTTTATCGAAACTTGTCGGTACGTTGCGGTATTGGCTTACAAAGCTACAATACATACTTTGATGTAATAAAGTTCGTTTCGACAATACTCAATTTTGTACAAGCGTTTACAAGGGGATTTAGATTGGAAATTTTTCAATAAAAAAACTATCAAATACCGTGAAGGACGTAATTTCTGATCACTTAGGAGGTATTTCTGATCAATTATTTACATGTAAAAAAGTAAAAGTATATTTCTTTTTCACACAAACGAAGCATTTCTTACGCTCAATCTATTTTTTCTCATAAATTAAAAAAAAGTTTTTCTTACTAAAATCTTATAGATTATGATTTATAATAAATAATGATCAGAAATTACGCCCTGATCAGGAACTACGTCCTTTACGGTAGTTTGAATATTTCTATAAGCAAATTTCTATCCATTTCGAGAAAATCCATAAAAATCCATAAGCATGCAGAATGGTTAGACGAATCGATAAGCTTTTAATAAATAATTGTAACGCAAATTATTAAAATTAATAATTGTAATTAATCAATTCGAATAGTTGATATCGATGGCTTTCAACATAATGAAGAATTTACATCAATAACATTCATTAGTCTGATGAGTGTGCGTGAAAAATAATTATGCTTTTACATGATTAATATGAATCATTAAATTAATTTGCATTAATTACATAATTGATCGCTAAAACTAGTTCAAATAATTAATTTATTTAATTGTCATGCGACATTTAGTTTAATAATTAACGCGCTAATTCTATTATCTAGAATAGAATTTGCTATAATGAAGTGAAAATTCATTAGTATTCCGGTAGTTTATTAAATCTTGACAAATTAAATAACTACTGATAATTTCGATCCTTGTACGACAGTTGAAATTTTTTAATTTTTATTATCAAGTTTGAATTTTAATAAATAATAAATCTTTTGTTTCTAATAATTAGAGTAAAATTATTCTTTTTTGTTAAAGATATTAAAATCAATATTAAAATGAAAAATATTTATTAAATATTTATTAAAAAAAGAGCAAAATTTCTAATCGAACATTTTTTCAATTAACATTTTTACAATCACATTTTTACAAATGACCCATTTTTAAAAGCAAGTTAATATGAATCATTTACAACAATTATTTAAAAAAAAATTAAAACAATTATCAAACAATAGAGCTATTAAAAAATTATTGATCCCACTGCACTTAAAATCAATAGCTCGAGTCATTTGCGTCTTAAAGGTAAGCAAAAAGTACCAATAGCGTGCATACAGTACACACTCTACATATTTCACATGCCTAACGTTTATACAACATATATATGCAGATACTTCATGTATACGAGGAGACGTTATATAACGTACGTCTCGCTTGGGAAATCCTAACGCGCGCTCGCGATACCAAAGTTCTAGTATCCCCAACACCCACCTATATGGCTTTAGTCATCCTCTCTCTCTCTCTCTCTCTCTCTCTCTCCTTCTCTTTACCGCAGAATCTCTCATGGGAAACTCTCAAGCATTGCGCTTCTATAACTGTTGTGCTACCTGTGCTCCTTGTGTATAACCTATAAGCTTTCGCAATATGCATGGGCGAAGGCGGAGTACTTGCGCATACATATATGCAGCGCGTTATAATCGAAGGACACGTGTAGATGTTAAAGAATAACAAATTTATACGATTTTGATTTATATGGGATCAAAGATTTGGATGAAAAATTTGCTTGACTACAGATTTTTTTATTTATATGAATTTTTATGTGATTTTTTATTTTTGGTTGGGGATTTGTAAATTGTGTTTTATATTTATGGTAATTCTTGTGCGATAAAAGATATGGTTATTTTTATTGTTTTTAAGCTTTTTCAAAAAATGAAAGAAAAGGTTTTTTTTCTGAAATCTGTACTATATAGTAAATTCGAAAGGTACTGCAATTTTATGTTTCAGGTTTTGATTAATTTTTTCGAATATTTTTTTAAATTAATGATTTCGATAATTATTTGTATAATATATACATTCTTTTAAAATTAAAACTTTGATTGCACATTCAGAGCTTACTGTTACTGCATCTGTGATTTCGGATTCAATTATAACCATTGAAAGCTTACCTGAAACAAAAAAATAACAAAACATTATTAAACAAATTACAAATATATGTAATAATAGAATTAAAATTCAATCAATTGATTTTTTAGTTAAATAACATCTTATTTAATTTTCTAATAAATGATTTGATGAATATATCATTTTTTTAAAATTTCATCTTCAAATAATAGTCTCTTTATTAAAAGGTAAGTGTATAATTTAAATAATTTTTTTATGGAATAATAATAATAATAATAATAATAATACTAATAATAATAATAATAATGATTAATACACTTTTGTAATTAATAATGTTTTTAACAACATGCATTGTTATACAGATTGTTTAATGTGGCATGTTTAATTTATAATGAATATACTTTATCAAAAATTAAATGCTCAATCGCTTCCGTGAATTACGTTGATAATTATAATCATTATAATAAATTAATGTACTGCTATATACTTCGGTGTATATGATAAATTGAGCCAAGCCAAAACTGATTAAAATGAATGAGTTATCATTTCATGCTTAACAAATTTGTCTTTATGCAAATCAATGAGCATTTAATTAAATTTAATATAAAAAGAGGGACGAAGGAAATAATAAATATTCATTAATTATGGCATTAAAAAGTTAATTGTAAACAAATTATGTTATTAAAATAATCAATATGATTATAATTGTTTAATAAACTATAAATAATAAATCTAAACCTAGTGAACGAATTGTTAAATCTTTCTAACAAAAGCAAACTTAAAGCGTGTTCTACTTCACTAAGACACTCTGACCGACTTATATACTTTCGCCCTTCAAAAAAGAAAGGGAGAAAGAAAGGAAAAATATAAGGTTCTTAAAAAATTCTCTTCCATAAAAGCTATACAGTAATGGATTTGAGAAAAGTTTTTCTTTCAGAGGATCTTTTGTTCCTTAGCAGCGAGAAATATATGAAGTTTTGAGATCGTGAAATTAGCAACTCCTTAAGGCTCTTCCGTACGGTTGAATAAAAAAAAAAGGAAGAAGGCAAGAGAGTGAGAAACGAAAAAAGAACTTTGTTAGAAAAGTTTTTCAGAGAATACTCTTCATGTTACGCTGCGTATAGATATACGTGCAGTGTAAAAAGTACCGACTTCTTGAAGGTTTCGATGAAAAAGGAGAAGATAATGATGAATTTGAAAAAAGGCTTTCAATGGTTATAGACACGAGGTAATTGGTATTTATATTTGTGCAAGATTTATGTTATCATTAAATTAATGTCAAAACAATATTTATCATTGAAAATTATTTTCCATAAAAATTTTAAACTTATTAAATAAAATTCGTCAATTAAAGATTTTCATGTTTAATTTTTAATATTTCATGCTTCCTTAGCAATGAAAATGTAAAAAAAAATTAACATCCAGATTAAAATTCTTAATTAAAATTTTTTTTTTAATTTAACGTCGCGCTGTGTTTATGCTATTATTTTTATGCTAATTAACGACGGAGGTCTCCAGCATCTTTGTGAACAAAGCACATGTAATATACAGTGGTGCTTGTATAAATCAGCCGAGAGCGGGATTCGAACTCGAGGCCTCGAGATTACGAATCCATCACTCTACCGACTGAGCCACTAAAGACCTCAATTTATAACATTACTTTTGGTTTCTTATTCTTTTTGAATTTTTCTCCTTTTAAGATAGCTCTGGTATTTTTTTCTAAGAAAAAAATTTTAATCGTAAAAAAATATTAATTATAAACTTTTTATAAAAGTTTTAAAAATATAAAATCATCGATCAAATTAATCAAATAAAAAAATATTTTATTATTTCTGACAAGGCTCTGATTAGATATGACTCCAAATGCTAAAGCTACCTTAAATAAAATAAATTTTTACATTATTGAATAAAAAGAAAAAAAAAACATCGTTACCACTTTTCCTAAGAAAGTTGCAAAATACATGCAAAAACCCTTAAGATATCCTTTTTTTCTTTGAAAATTCAACGAAGTCATTGAGTTTTCTCACAGCTCATAAAGGAAAACTAAGCTCGTTTCAACGGGAAGTTCGCGCAAGCTTGCCTTTCAAGAACCATCTTCTGAGAGAACGAAATGTTTTTCGACGTGGCTACCTTCAACTTTTCTTATATTTTCTTCTTTTTTTTCTTTCTTTTTCCCAATAGCTATATATACATTCGAGCTTCAAGTTGAATATCGAAAGAAGTCGAAGACTTCCGGTACGAAAAAAAGGAGGAAGAAGAAAGAGAAAAAAAAATAAAGCTTAGGATTTTCAAGCACCAAGCTTTTGTTTGCCAAAAGGATTTCTCGCCTTCTTATAAGAATTGGCAGTTTTCATCGATGGAGGATTTGCGTCTATTTTTTTTTTCTTCTCTTTTTTTTTTCTCCGATAGCCAGAGGATATTGGAAAGCTATTGATTATTTTTTTGTTGCCTTTTATTTTTTTTTTTGTATAAAGAAATTTTCAATTTTCCGAATTGTAAAACATTTTTTAAAGACTTAACGAGGGAGCTTAAGTATGATTTTAAATATTACGAGACTCGATAAATATTTGAATTTATCGACAATTACATTTTTTAAATCCTTATCCCAATATTATTCAATTGTTTTAAAAATATTTATATCATACATTATTCCTATTTAAGAGAAAAAAAAAATTATTTGAATTTCCATAAATTACATGCTCTTACTCGGGCTCGCGTCTCTTTAATAATGATATCGAAATAATGTGACGCAACAAGTGTTTAAAAGAAAGCTTGAAGTTTCAGTTACACCGTGTAATCGTTGTAACAATGCCAGAATCATTTTCGAAGTGTAGTTTACAAAAGTTTAAGCTTCGTATATAAACAGTGTATCCGTGTCGCTTGCCAAAAACTTTAAGAGGTATGGAAAAAATGTACAATTATTTTTTGAAAATATTTTAATTGTTGCAATTATGAACGTTATTTAGTTCTTTAATAAAATATAAGAAAAAAAATATTTAAATCAATAAAAAATTGATAAATTTTTATATCATTCTATAACAGTTTATGAAAAACTCAATTTTTTATTTAAATCAATCAAAAATAAACTATCATTATACAATTTTACTTCTAAAATTAAAAAAAGTTTTACGACATTAAACAACTTTGAAAAAGACATTACATTCAATTAAAAGAATATTTATCGAAAGACAAATATTACTTTAATCTGCACTTAAACTCGTCGAGATGCATTCTCCATTAGTCAAAAGTTAAAAAGGTAGCTAATTAAGCTACTTCGTGCGATTCTTTATTCACTCTCGCTCGTTTCGCGCTTTACAAAGGTGTACATGGAAAGAGTAGCGCGCATAAGAACTTTAATGCTCGGAAGATTAAGAACACTAAAATGTAGAATAGCTTGAGGCATACCGTAAACTCCTCTTGTAATAGTACCGTAAACTTTACTTTTATACGTGTTGCGTGCTGAACGTAAATTACTTTTACCTCTTGCGCTGGATACTTTTGAGGATTCAGAAGTGTTACGATTGTTTAAATAATATTGATGCCGTCAAATTGATCCTGGGATAAGTATGTGTTGGAAGAATTTTTAAGGATGCATTAGATTCTTTTTTTGTTAAGTGATTTTGAGAGATTTCCATTTATAAATTAAATATTTTGTGTTACATTTGCTGGATGAGAACTATAGAAATTGTGAAGAAAAAGTACGTAAATGATTTTTCTTATAGCAAACTTATTTTTCATAACAAATTATTTGTTTTTAAAAAAATTTATTTTCTAATTAAGATTCCAATCTTTGGATTTTCGTATATTCAAGTCTGATTTATGAACGTTCTTTTTACTGTTTACAAACATGCACCTAATCCTGATAAGTGCACGAAGTACGTGGAAATACATTCAAGTGCATGAAAATTGATGAAAATGCGTATATTACATAAAAGCACATCTAATGTATCAAAGTGTCTTTCATAAAAAATACATAAAAGTGTAGCAATTGAAAAAATGAAATCATTTGATTTTTAAAATAAAAATTTTTAATTCCAGAAAAATTTAGTTAAATTGAAAATAATGATTTTCAAGATCTAAAATTAACTATCAATTCAATCTAAAATTAAAAAAAAAAAATTAAAATGCTATTAGATCTCAATTGGTAAAATCTAAAAAGTTTCGTTTATTATACAGTAGAATAACAAAATTTATTACAACGAAAATCCATAAGAATGTCACTTTTTTCCTTCTAACACTGAAATATCTTTCATAAAATCAGATTTAATCAAGTGATAGCTCCATTTTATATATTAAAAACAAGCGTAAACCATATTCTCCACACAAACAATTTTCCTTCCAAATAAACTACAACCAACCATAAGCTCCAAATATTGAATCTGTCGCAAGCTCGAACCAAAAAAAAAGAAAGAGGGAGATAGAAAGCCAAAAAAAACAAGGGACATTTTTCCGTAAATCTTCTTTTATTCACTTCTGTAACGAAATGTTGTAAGCCGTGGCTGAAATTCAAAGCACGTTTCATACCGTAGCCGCACCCCCTTGACTAACGATTCTTAACGAATATTTCCCTCTTTCTTATACCCTGTCCTCCTTACCTTAACTCATCCTCCCCATACCTTCTGATTACCGGAAGGACGTTGAAGACGACATTGGATTACGAAGCTCCCAAGTGACAGAGCTCAAGGCAGAAAGCGTAGGAAAGACTTTAGAAATTGGAAAGTGAACTTTATACAAGGGGAAAAAGATGGAAGTTCTTATAATTTTGTTAAGGTGATAAGGAAGGATGGTATAGAAGAAATTAAATTTAAGATTATTTTCCGAGAGATTTTTTTTTTATTTTTTCTTATTTTTGGATTATGATTTTGGAATTAATTTATAAAAAAAAAGAAGTTTTTCAAAATTTAATTAAATGTACGTACACGTAACTGAATTTCATATTGAAGAAAATTTTGAGTTTTAGTTTTAAACTTTTAAAATTCATTTAAATGTTATTTCACATACATTTCGTACTTCAACATCATTCGTAATTTTCATTTTATTTCTGTAAAGCTCGTTCTAACGAGAAAATTTCTTTTACCGTGACTTGTCGTTTCTTGTTGTAAAACATAATTCTTGAAAATCAACCATAAAAAAAGGAAATTAAAAACTGACTCCACAACGCAACGCAGACACGCACGTTTTATCATTGCTAACTCGTTTTTATGAATCCAAAATGGATCGTAAAAGCATCTTTAATTTTTGTCCAATAAAAAGTCCACCCCTTAACGAGATACAATAAAAAAAATGAAACTGAGGTAATACGGAAAAATGGCGATGTATAAATGAAAAAAGAAAAAAAAAGTAACGCAATTGAAGCCGCAAAACGATCTTTTTGTCAGCTCGTAAGTCAAACCAAGCGGTGTAATTCTGCTCATTCTTCTAACAGCTCGTTAAATCGCTTTATGAAAAGTTCTTTAAGGCTTTTTTATAATACCAAAAACGTGAAGCTTAAGGTTTTTTTCGGATGGTTTTAAGCCTTTGACGTTGGAATTTGGAAAATAGTTGAGTAAGAATTTGAAAAATTTTGGGTTAATTTATGGTTAATTTCCGGTTTTAAAAATTTTAAATTCTTATTAAGCTTTTAATTACAAGCTTTCAACGTGTATGATAAATATTTCAATGACAAATTGATAATCTTGTGGAAATATATAAATTTATTAAAATAAAACAATGACTAAAAAGTAAGTCGACAGAAAAAAATTTTTAACTTCAATGAATTGAAAGTTCGGGAAACCGGATAATATTTATATTAATATAATTACTATTTAAATTAAAATTGAATTAAAAATACAGATTTGAATAAATTATAAATAAACTTTTAGCTTTTATTATTATTTTATCTATTAAATCATTATTTACGTATTTAAATAATTGAATCATTAAACAAAAATTTTAAATGACTTTTTTATCTTAAATATTAATTTTTAATTGCCACACGCGTACATACACGCGCACACACATTTAAATTAAAAGATTTTATTGATTAAAACGTCAATTAGCGAGCGCGAAAAGCTCACTGATGCTGCAACATCTGATATCGAGAAAAATTTATATACGTGTGATTGTCGGGTTAAGCCGATCCGAAATAAAAATAAATGTGTATATTAAACAAAATTGCCATTGTAATGGAATTGCAAGCGTTTGTTAATTAATCAACGTAATTAAAATATCCAATAGTATTGACATTAATGTTTTCAATAATAAAATACAATACGTGGCGTACGAGTTCGTTTGATGATTTAAACTAAAGCCTCTAATGAATGTTAACTGTTTATTAGACAAACATTAAGTTCTATTTTGATATCAAATATGTATTTGCCAATAACATTAATATCTTAAACGATATTCAACAAGAATTATAAATAATTTTTATTCAATTTTAAATTTAAATATCGTTTCTAAAAATTTCTATGCTTTGAAAATTTATTCCTCCTAAAATCAATTTTTCTTATAAAAAAAATACAACCAATAAATTTTCATTTTATTCATACAAACAAGCCTTGCTGCTGTAAAATCCCTTAAATAAATAAAATTATACTTTCATCCAGTCGCAAATCTTTAAAACCCCTCTTTCGTTACTATATCTAAAACTAGTCAATACATTTGCTATCCCCCTTATACTATCCGCACATATATAATGCAACATTTGAGAAAACATTTCCATAGATCGGGCTTTCGTTGAGAAAACCGAAAACCGTATAACTATATGCTTCTTCTCTCTTTCTCCTTTTAACTTGGTTTTCGCGTCGCAATTTGCAATTCCAAAGATGCCTTACGGAAGCCGCGTGCCCGTATATACGCCGCAGGTGCACGTTCTCGAGGAAAGCAAATCTTAAAGCTTTTGCACTCGAGGCTCCAGCTGGACGCGACATGTTTTAGGTCGACAGACTTGAATTTTAAATAATTGAAAGATTTGTGATTTGTTGCGATGGGAAACGTTTGTAGATTTTTATTATTTTCTCTTGTGGATTTTTAGAAACATGGATGGGTGATTGTAAATTGGAATAAATTATTTTTCATTTGTTTTATTTATATATTTATTTTATAAAAAAAACTATCAAATATTTAATATTTTGCTTACTAATCAAATTTGAGTTCGGCAAAAATTACTTTCTTATGAAAATAATTCTTATCAAAGTTTTAACTAAAATAAATTTATCCACTCTCTCTTTAAACTTAAATCTCGAGCTTTTGCAACGTTAAGTGAATTTTGCCCAAAGAAAATTATACCAAGATAAGCCTTTACTTTCATCTCAGCTTTTAACGAGAAGGAGATTAAGTGGTCCAGAAAAAGACCATGTTTAGCTTGACTTTTCGTCATTGTCTCTTCTCCATAAGGTGGTACATGGACTATTTAGTCAAAAGAAGTCTATTGTATCTTCTTACCGAGAAAAAGAAGACGAAAAAAAAAAGATAAAAGAAGAAGTCACCCTAGCTTAATGACTAGGAAATTATTTTGCTGCCTAATTAACGCTCGAGTCAGTATCTCTTATTCATTTCTGAAGTTATTGTTCTTTTATTTTTTTTTAAACTCAAAGTGAAAAGGTGCGGATTTCTTGGCATCGTTATAACTGAAGAAGATGCTTATTCTTTTTTTTTTTACTTTTGCAAAATCCGGTGCGATTGTTATTTTTCACGAAGACGAAAAGAATGGACTGGACTGAATTGAAGTGCACTTAAAAATTATTAAACAGTCTTTTCTTTTTATTCAGGGGGATTTTTTAATGTTTGAAATTTTTAATGGATTATGGATATAATAAGATACACGTTAAATAAAGCAGAATTAAAAATTCACTTAATTGTTTAAGTGAAAATAAAATAAAAATTTTAATAAAAAAGAAGAGTAATTTTTATTAAATTCCGGGGTCAGAATAAAATTTAGCGTATACTAGATTTATTCAAACAGTGAATATTTATATTCATTTAAAAATTTTTACAAGAACTTTTTGCAATGCGATATATTTAACATCGATTGAACTAGATTGCAAAAAATGAACCTATTTCCCTGGTAGAAAGTTAACAGGAAACCAGTTAAAAACTTGTTAAAAATCACTAAATTAGCTGGTTTTTAGCTAACTCCTCGTTAACTTTCTACCAGGGTTGTTAATCAGTGAATCATTTCACTTTGACCCGAATCAGCAAAATACGATACTACATTGTCTATAACAATAAATCGTTTATATCAGACATTTTTATCGATCGAAACTTCTAATTAATGAATAATTAATACGAAGCCATTATAAGCTTTGAATCAATTAATAACCTTGAATAATTAATACTGTGATAATTGTAACACATCCATAGATTAAACGCAGTTCATCAATCTATAAACGAATCGAGTATGTATATATACCCAAGACTGTTTATGCAACAAACTCCAGAAAGCTACTACCCGTTAGAAGTTACACTAGTACCACGGTACGTAACCCCTTAATTAACCTACCCTGTGGTAATGCGATCATTGGCTAAAGGAGGAGAGGGAGGGGTGAGTAAGAGGGATAGGGGAGTTTCACTCTCTTACCACCTTGCTATATACCTCTCGAAGACAGTTTACACCCCCTTGTCTTCTATAACGAACTTAGGTTTGCCGACCTTACACTCGCTCTGTCACTCTATCTTTGTCTGCTTCTCTTTCTTTGTGCATATGTATTTATCTCTGTCTCTGTAATGGCGTTTCATGGGTGCGCATGTGTTGGTTTTGGGTAGGGTGTAAAGTAACCGCTTAAAAGTTAGTAAACAGCTAGTGTGTGTTTCGTAACAAGTATCGTAAAGCGTAAACGTGGGATAAAGTTTAAGAGGTAAGTTGAGAAATTTTGGAATCGACTGGCTTTTTTGTATACTCGAATTATTTAAAGTAGTATTTTTTAAGAGAGCTAAGTTTATTTATGTCAGACAATGAAATTTTTATTTTATTCTTTGGATGTAAAGTGTAAAATGAAATGTATTATTTATAAAATCTCAGATTTTGATAAAAAAAGAAAATTTATTGGTATTATTGGCTTTATTTTATTGGCCCGATTATTAATTTGCCAAAACAATTTTTTTCATAATTTTTCAACTATTGAGGGCTTAGATTCACAAATCCTAATTTTTTTTCCTCCGACATTCAACGAAAAATTAGAGTAACTAATTTTCATTTCGCGCTTTGCATACTTTCGCGCTGGGCAATAAATTTTCACCTTGTGTACACATAACTTAGCCTTCAACCAAGAGAAGACATTGAAGAATTCAAGAAAGCCAGAAAACGATTTCAAGATAAACACATACTTCCGTGTCCAAAGACACGAAGAAGCAGCCAGTAGCAACCCTTAAACACGCAAAGCATATAAGTTAACTTTACCTCGGTGTGTGTATATATACACGGAGAGAGGTTACTATACGATTTTATTAAAATAAATGACTTTGTAAGAGGAGAAGATGGTCTCATTTATTTCTGTCTACAAAAACATACTTCGCACGTTGTTTCGCCATTCAACCTTCTTAACAATATAGCCGAAAGAAAATTTAAGGATATACCTGCTTTGTAAAGTGTAATATTCTTGAATTATTCAGTTTTAAGAGTTTTCGAAAAAAGCTTTGAAAAAGATTTGGAATAGGGTGAGAATAAATTTTGAGATACTTTTTTTCAATTTAATTATCATCGAGTAGTAGAAAATTTATCATAAGAAATTTTTGATAAAATTATCAAATTGTACGTTATATGATATTTTTTGAAAAAAAAAAAAAAATAATAAATCATAATAATTTTATTAAATTCAACTTTTTTAAAATTGGAAGAAAAATGATGATGAATAAAATTAAAATTATAGAACGTAACTTATTATCATTTAAAATTTACTCAGCGCGTAATAAGAACAAGCTATATAACAAGCTATTTTCCGCGCAATCAATTTTCGCTAAAAAGTTTTCCATCTCCTCCCGGCCCAAAAACTTCTCCATTAAAACTTGGAGGGAAAAACCATTCCTTGTAACAGTTTAAAATCAATCTTCCATCTCCCTTTTTCACTTTCTCCTTTTACTTTATAAACCGAGTATCATCAAAGTATATACCAATCTTTCCTTCTCTCTTTTTTTTTCTTCCTTTTAAAAGTACCTTTTAATAATTTCACATAATAATGAGCACGTCGAAATGACAAAATTACGTCATATTTCTAGGTATATATAGAAATTTAAACCCCTTCGGGCGATTATTAACCGAGAGAAAATAGTCGCAGTGGAGAAATGGGTGAGGATTTAAAGTTCATAATTGGTAACGAAAGGTAAAACTTTGTACGTTATTAAGGTATTGCGTTTATTTGAAAATGAAATATATAGATTGATGCTTTTATACACACCACTTGCTCGTTAGTTATATATCCTGGAAAATTGATTTCCTACCTGGAAAATTAATTTCGTTTCGAAAGGGGGTTATGTGCTTTTTTTATTTTATGTTTTTCTTTTTGTTTTTGAAAAAAGAAAAAGGAGAGAGAGAGAGAAAAAAGAGTTGGGTATATGTATCGCTCATTTGCGTATACAACGAGGGAGAAAAGAGAAGTTAAAAATGTTATAAAGCTGAATCGTAAAAACTCGTTAACCCTGGTACATATCGCGATGCCGTGCGTGCGAGCTCTTGAGAAAAGCAGATGAAAATTGTTTCTTTCTACCTTTCACCAAGCAGAGAATGACTTTTCTTTCTTTTATTTTCATTATTTGTTTTTTTATTTTTTAGTATACGTATCAACGCGAAATTTATCGATTCTTATTGCCAGGGATATAATGAAAACGTTTACGTTATTTTATTGCGATTTCGCTGTGATTACAGTTTCGTGATAAGAAATTTTTATTTTTGCTTGTTTTTTTTCATTTTATGTGCTTTGTATTGTTAGAGTAAAATTTATTGCTTTTGAAATATCGATTATGATACGCTTCAATGTAAAAATACATTTTTATGAAATTGAATTTCATACGTTCGTACGCGATCATAAATACTATTTTTTAAAGTTTTATTCCGTTTCAAAAATGATAATAAAATTGATTTAGCTTTTTTCTGATAGATTAATTAAGTAAACTTTTTTTTAAAATAAACACTTTGTTTTCAATAACTATATTAATATACAAAATGGCACTCTCATAAAAGTGTCAATTAAAAAATCTCCAGCAAAAAAATACAAATTCAATTTAATTTACTAAATTAAAAAATAAAAGGCCATTCAAAAAAAAGGAGGGAAGAAAAAAATTTATCACTAATTAAAAGTAACGATCAAAGCCATGTCCATTCTTTTTTTCCTATGCAAAAAAATAAACGAGTAATTGAGTTTTTCATCGATCCTAACCATTAAGCACTCCTTTTTTTTTCGGTGTTTCATTTCTTTCTTTTATTTTTTTGCGTTTGCGGTCTCGCGAACGTTCGCCTGACGACAAAAGTGAAAATACCAGGCCGATGCAATTTTATTTCTGTCTGCATTGCAATGCCCTCTCTCCCTCTCTCTCTCTCGAGTATCTTTCTGAAGCATTTTCCCTATGCTGACAGTGCACGTTGACGATTTTCATTCTTTTTGCCAGAGCTTCGGTAAGAGACAAGAGAGCTTATGAAATTTTCTTCTTTTTTAGTTTCAAAGTTACAATTCTAATTGTAAATTATTCTCAAAGAAATTTTTACATTGTTCAATCGATGACCTCATCTTCTTTAATCTACAACTAAAAGAAAAAAAAACTAAAAAAATTCCTTCGTAGCTAATAAAACGCGTCATTTCTTTGAAAAATAAAAAAAAAGAAAAAAGATTTCTATGTATTTCAACTTTTTATCTAGCATTGCATTTTTAATGCTCGTCGCAGGTGTTATCGCCGTATCTCGAGTGTTATTTCTGCGCGCGTACACACACACACAGAGCGTTCGCGCTTTTCGAACTGGGTTATCGTACGTTAAGGGCAGCGATGCGTTTATAAATGCAAAAAAAAGAAGGAAAAGAGGTGAAATGATGTTTGCCATTGCTGTATGGACGTTTCATGGCGAGCGGTTGAATAATACTTTGAAAAATAAGGGAAGGAGAAAAGAAGTACGGTTTTTATGTTGTCTGGATTATTTTAAGAGGTGCTCTTATTTATTGTATGGATGGGTTATTATGCTTATACCGATTGTTGGGTAGTAAAAGGTGTTATTTTTAGAGATATAACGTTGAATATGGCGGGTTAGTGGATGGTAAAAAAGGAGCTAGTTCATAAATTTTTGGATTTTCGAGATAATTTTCGTGATAGCTGGTATAATAACAATTGGAATTTGAGCAGAAAAATAAAATTTTTGTAAAATAACATTTTTTACCAAGATAAAACTTGCAGCACATGGCTCAGATAGCAATTTTTTATATTGGAATAATCGCTCTGTGATGATATTTTGCAAAATTATTTTGAGATTTGAATTTCGAATCTATCAAATCGTTAAGAATATTTACATTTAAATAATCTCAATAAACAATCCAGCAAAAACTTTCTTAATTAAAAAAGTCTTTTCATACGTTAAAAGTACAAAAGGCAGAAGCATATCAAGCTCCCCAAAGTAATCAAAAGACATATCCCAAGTCTGATGTTAAAACAAAAGCAATACCAACTCTTAAGAACAAAAGAGGAAATAGCAAAATAATACACACAGAGCCCAACGCAAAAATAGAAAACCTCCAAGAACTAGAGTATCTGGAAAAACAAAAAAAGAAAAAAGGAAAGAAGAAAAAAAAGAAGTGCACAGAAAAGAAGAAAAGGAGAAATATATGACGTAAAAAGAAGAGCACGTTTTTTTTCGACTATTCACAATATACCGTATACAGTGCGCGCAATATAACGTGCTCGGTGCGTTTTCTCTCGCGACAGCCTCTCTTGATGTCCTGAGCACGAGAGCGAGAAATTGCCAAGTGAGCTTGCGGATGAATATTTTTTTTATATGCAAGCTTGAAACTAGAAAATTTTTAGTTTTTTTCCTATCCTTTTATTTTGGAATCTTTCTTCATCTTTTTTTGCTGTGTACTTGGAAGAATAAGCAGGATTTTTAAGATTATTCATTTATATGAGCTTTTATTCCATTCTTAGAAAATACCTTTTATTCGGAATATAGTTTGATACATTTCTAATAAAAAACTCTATATTTGTAATAACAACGTTAATTTTACTTATCCTAAAAGAGAAGAAAAAAAGAACGAAATTTACTTTAATATATCGTAAAATTCGCAACGTAGAAAGTTCGTGGAAAGAATAAGCACTGAATATTCATGACCGACTGATAAAAATGTTCATTTAACGTTGTACACTGACAGGAAGAAACATGAGCGTGAATACTAGAATAGCGGGTGAACAAAAAAGGAGAACCAAATAGAAGACATTAAAAAATAAAAGAAATAATAAAATAGAAAAAAAAAATCATACGTACATTCGTCTTTTGCGAAAATCATAAATAATTTAGTTTACACAAGCGTGTCCACTTGGAATTTTGTTTAACAAGCATTTCATACCCGATGCACGTGATAACGTAATATGAAGAGAAAAAAAAGTGAAATTCTAAAAAGAAGGAGAAGATAAAAAAAAAGGAAAGAGATACATTAATTTTTAAAGCTTTTTCTTTAGTTGACTGAGTGGAAGTAAAAAAAAAAAGGAAATGAAAATAAGGGGGAGATAACGAACGGATCGTTAGATAAACATAAGGGAAAAAGAAACGAGATGAATGCGGAGCGAGGACTGAGAGAATATCTAAGTAGTGTGTACCTTTTAAAAAAGTAATAATGTTGAAGTTTATGTTAATCAATTTTATTATTTTATATTTATGAAAATCTTGTGAAAAGGATAAAATTTTTTTCTTAATGTTGTATTCTTTAAAAAAAGATAAGAATAAAACATAATAGAATTTTACATTACGAGGAAGATATTGTTATTATTATTGTTCTTTATAAATAAAAGGGAAATTCAGAACGATGAAAATCTTACGAAGAAAATAAATATAAAAGAATTTTCCTACAATAAAATATAAATAAAAAATATAAATTCAAATATCTTACATAAATTTATGACTATAGAAATTACGTTGCAAGATATTGTAAAGCCAGAAAAGATTTTCTGAAATAAACTTTAAAAAAAAAGTTAATCTTCGTTATAATCAACGAGACACAATGGCCATCCTCATAAATTACAAAATGTGACATGTTAAATTATAACGTAATAATATAGATTAATCGAAAAAAAATGTACATCCAAGCTCACAGTCAACCATAATTTATATAATTTATCCTCTTTTCACCTTTTATCTCTTAATCAAGGTAAAACTGTCCCTAATATTACTAACAATCCATTATGCAACAAATTAGATCTCACCTTATGACAATGAATGGAATAACAAACAGGCCGAGAGTAGCGGGAGGGGGTTGGCCAACGAAATTGATACGACTCTGGGGATATTACTCAATGTATCGTATGACCGTATATTAAATGTCATGTATATCCAAGAAATAATCATTCACTATATATTGAACTCTCTCGTACTTTTATGTTTTTTTTTTCTCTTGATTTCCGTGTATGCATGAATTTTAGGTTTTGGATATATAAACTGTCGTGTCAGAATGTTAAATTTTCTCTCCCGGCTTATGTGTTTTTGGGGTATTAACCGATGCGTGTCGTGTATACGCGCGTGTTATTTTTGGCAATTTTCGATGATGGCTGGGATATTGATCTGTATGTTACACTTCATCAAGTATGATCGATTCAATAGCTTGTGTTGGTTGCTTTTTTGCTTTCCTTTTTTTTAGTGAAAATGAAAATTTTGATATTTTGATTTTTTGAGCTTTTAATAATTTTATTTTAATGTATTTATTTGTATCATAGGTGTAAAAGTGATAGATAAATGTATAAATGATAATGAGATGTTAAATATTAAGTTAAGTATTTGATGAAAATTTTGATTTTTTTTTGTTCATCAATTATGTGAAGATATGGATTAGCAAATTACATTTGTAAAGCTTATCAATAAATGAATGTTCTGTTAAACTTTCATATTTATTAGATTTTCATATTATTTAATTAATTAAAGTATGATAAACAAAACATTACTCACACAAAAAATTTTTAAAAATTTTCACACAGCTTAAAAATTTTTGTAGCCATTGCATTGTTTGTCGTAAACATATCAAATCGAAACATCAATATGGCCCATCCCTATTCAAATGCATTAATAGCACCCGTTACACGCGTGCATTAGAGGGAAAATGTAATTTTGCACGTGCCATACAAACGTCAAATTCGAAATTGTTAGCGCATTTGTTTTACACCTGCTATAAACGTTTCGCTTTTTTTTTGTTGCTTCTCTTTCTCTCTCTCTCTCGCGCGATCACTGTTTCCCCCTTTTCCCCAAAGATAGCGAGATGTTTGATCGTTTTTATCGCTGCCATAAAAGCCTCGAGGTTGAAGCTTTAAAGCAGAAAGCTTGTCAACGTGTATTATTTCATCCCTCCCTTTTACTGTCTTTTACATTGCAGGAAATAATAGGTGCTAGGAGAGAAGGAAGGGAGGATGTCATTTAGAAATGAAGGAACGTTGTATCGTTTCATGTATCGTGCTTTTATGTGCTTCAAGAAATTATTGGTAATCCGATGAGACATTCGTTAAACTCAATCGATTATTTTCTATTCTTTTTAAAGTGAGGAGATTTCATATGATAAAGGTTTTAATTTTTTACAATTTTCAATTTGTATCCACATTAGAATTTTTACATTTTTTATGATTAAAATAAAAAAAAACAGTAAAAAATATTTATCGAACTGTAAGAATGCAATTTTATTGTTATTCCATTAAATGTGGTTTAATAATAACGTCTCTTCTTCTATCAGAAATCATTAAAATTTTATGTACAGTACTTTTGCGCTCTTATTATTTTATGATAATAGCAATATTCGTAATTAGATTTTTAAAAATTTTACTGTTTACAATAAAAACAAAGCACGTCGATACTGGAAGCTTTTGTAATTACGTTATTGTATTTTCGTATTTCCTTTTACATTATTCAATCGTGTAAAAGAAAAGTCATAAGTTTAATTAATACTTATAAAATAAATAGTATTGTCGTAGCGATTTCGTTTAAATATTTTACAAAACCATTAGTTGACGATAGACTTTTTTGTAGCACACGTGCGAAGAATGAAAATCGAAATTTCGATTATTTTATAAAAACTGTAATATAATTATATAAAAAATAATTCTTAAGTGTTGAAAAATGTTAAAAATTGAATTATATAAAATAGTATTCTAATATTCATGAACTGCATAAAGTTCTTAAAAAAAATAAGTTTTATAATACGTTAACTATTATTTTTTTAAAATTTTATTTAATGTCGCTTTATTTATGCCATCTATACGATGCTAATTTGCGGCGGAGGTTTTCTGGTGTGTTAGTAAACAAGGCACATGTATCGCGTACAGTGGTGCTCGTATCAATCGGCCGAGAGCGGGAGTCGAACTCGGAACCTCGAGATTATGAATCCATCGCTCTACCGAGTGAGCCACTAACAACCTCCGTCATCCATCATTGACTTGTACACATCTATATAGTCTCCAAATATTTCAACAATACTTTACTTTTAAAAATACAAATCTTATTCTAAATAAGTTATACCAATTAATCAAAAACTCGATATTCGTCATAGATTAAGTCATAGGCTGAGCTCTTAGTTCAAAGTTATAAACTTAGAAATAAAATGTGAATCTACGACTCTCGGACTGGCATTTTACTGTTATGCTTCTATGATATACATGCGATATTTCATGTATAGTCACACGGTCACAAAATAAAAATCGTTAAAAGTCTAATGTCCGATATAGTACCTAAAATATGTTATAAAATTTTTAGAAGTCTAGGTCGAAGTGATCAAAGTATATAAGACATTAAAAACATAACTATTGGTTATTTTTCATTAAAAATTCTCATTATTTACTCGCAAATTATTAGCTTTTGATAAAAAGCATTTAGAATACTTTTTTTTGGAAATTAAATGTTTATTGTAGCTGAAATTTTTAAATATCTACATATTAGAATATAATTTAGAAAAAATCAATACTTTTTGTCGAAATAAGTCAGAGATCTTATGATGAAATCAAAAATAACTATTTTTACAGACATTTTAACAAAAATCTATGTCAAAAATTGTCATTCCTAAAAAAAAAGTTTTGTTAACATTTTATTAGAAGTTGATAGCTTGCGAATAAAAAATTCACCACGAAATTGTTTTTGCATAAAGCCAACTAAAAATTTTGGTTTATGACATTCCATAACTTTTGATAACTTTGACCTTGACCTTTAACAATCTTTTTTTGCATGTTCTGTGTACTAAATGGAACATATCCCTCAACTTTTAGCAATTTTTATTTTTGACCGTGCGAGCTGACGCAAAATGTCCCATACATATATGCAGATACATCCTATAGAATAACATGTATACACATATATATAAATAAAGTCTAAAGCTTTATCGTATCGGCGCAGAGTAAAAGAATGTGATTTATTACAGTTTGGTATATACCGATAGTTTCGCATACAATGCCAATGATTTTCTTGCTTCGGATGGATGCTTTGAATTTGTCAAAAAGTGAATACAGATGTGGTTTTAGTTTTGTTTATAATACGAGCGATCGGTCAATATTTGCTGTCACCATATAGTTTTTAGTGGATTACGTAGTCATGGAAAACAAGAATGTTTAAACAATTTTTTTTTGTTAGCGTGTTTATTCGATGATAATAATGGATTGAAAAGTGAAAAGTTTATTTTGGAAACTCTAGTTTTATCTTTATGTTTGCATATTAAAAATTTTACAACAAATGTTCCTTAAAACAAAAATTTTAATTAAAATATTTGACTGATAATTTTTCTATGTACACATTAGGAATCAAATTAAAAATTATATTAAACTTTAATAAAGTATTATAATAACGAAAGTTAATTCAAAAATTTACAGTATTAAAGTTTTAAATGAAATTTTAAATATAAAATAAACTAAATATCTCTCTATAAAATAGCAGTATATACGAACGCGTATAATCAAACAACAATCTAACTTCCGCGTTGGCGCGTTAGACAAAAGTGTATACATCCAGCTTAAAAACACGGTAATCTCATCTGCATCAAAAAGAAAAGTAAAAGCAAAAAAAAAAAAAAAAAAGAAACAAAGTTCTCTGCGTGCACCCATTTTCTCTGGCGTATAGGTGAGAAAATTCAAACTTTTAATTTTAAGGTCGCGTATACTTTCGCTCGGCGAGAAGCCTCGTACCACGTATATATACGTTCAAAATTTTCAAAGAGAGAGGGATATGTAGCAAAGAGGAAAGTTCAGTGTCCGAGTTGATGTATATATACGTGTATGTATGTATAATATGAAAGCAGGTCAACGAAACAGGGAAGGTAAGGTTGCGACAATGAACTTCAGCAGACTGTAAGGCTTTCACCTATCCCGTGAGACTTTCACAAGGCTGGCTTGTAAGGCCTTTTTCAATGAAGCTTGTGCATGTACGCTGTGTATTTGTGTATGGTGTGCTTACGTTTGCGTATAGGTGTATGCTTGATTTAGAATATTTCACCTTGATTTATCATGCGCTGGAAGTATACGGTAAGACTGGTTTTTAGAAAAAGAAGAAAGAAAATGACAGTGGGCGAGGGAATGTTCTATCGTTAGAATTTTAATGGTAATTTAATGAATGACGTAAATGATATCTTTGAGCAAGCATTAAATTATGGTTTTAAACGTGTTGTTGAATTAAATTATAGTTTGGATGGTAAATTGAATTATTATTTTGACTAACGATGTATTTTTGTAAAAATTCAATATCGAGTTACGTTGAAAAGCTAATTTAACCGCGCTGTTCGACTAAAACGAAAAGATATGAAGTTTTCTTTATTATTTTCTTCAATTTTTTTCTTGCGTAAAAGTAAATTTCTTTTGAGCTATCTCTCATGATCCTTCAAAATGTAATAAAATCCGAGCAAACTTTTCATATCTCTGTCATAAATAAGAGCTTCAATTTTACCCAACAATGTAAGTCAGTAAAGCAGTGTAAATAGCATGGAATAAAATTCAAAAGATAGTTCAAAGATTTCGCTACTTTATCTTTGCGTTTGAAAACTCGAAATATTCAGGAAAAAGATTTCATTTGAAGAGAAGTATTTTATAATTACACGAAGTATTTACAATTCGAGAGAAAACGTTTTATACTTTGAAAGTTTTAAGTTTATTTAAAACTTGTATTACTAAATTATAGAAATTTCATTTTTAATGTTTCATTAGAAAATCATTTATTAGCTTAATAGAAAACCATAAAATTTATAAATATCAGTGCTCAAAGAAGAAAAAAAACTTAAGATTAAAAGGATTATTAAAATCTTTACTTATATTTACCGACAATTTGAAATTTCCAATGCCAAAGTCCATAATATCATTTCGATCTTTTCTCAATACTATTCTTTTGTTCACCACAGAAGCTCTTTTTCTTCTTGCAAGAGATCCTCTTTTCTATGTTATTTGCCCCATTGGTCAAAGGATTGCAACAGCTAGAAAATTGCAGTAGCTCTCTTTCTCTCTTTTATCGAATAAAGAAAATCAAAAAAAAGAGAGAGAGAGAGAGAAAATAAGAATACAAAAAGGAAACGAAGAACTAGAAGAACGAAACAAAGTTCACTGACCCTTTTCTCTTTTTAAAGAGTAAATCAAAGAGCAAGGGATGCATAAGAGTTTAAAGATTGAAGCGAACAAGAAATATGAGAATAACAGACGAATCGTTTTATCAATGGACTACTGAACGTCGATTGTTAGCTCGAGGCTAAATTGAAAAGAAACGTATAAGATATGAAGCTTATTCCCTTCCTTCCTTTTTTTTATTATCTACGAGAGACAATGTATTTCTTAGCGGATGATTGCACTTTTGAACCATAGTGGACTTTTATGGACTTGAAAAGAAGGAAAAATGGATTTTGCTTTTGAAGTAGAGCTCGCTTTTTTTTTTAAAGATGGTGATGGATGGATTAGATTAGAGATTCTAAAAAGGACTTTGATCGAAAAATCTATCACATCCTTTGAAATCTGCGACTATTGAAGTATACATGACTCGTACGTTTTATTAACTTTTGATATTTTTTCAAGAAATTCTTTTAATCAATGATTAATCTTTTTTTTTTAATTTACTCATCAGATTTTATTGATTGTAAAAAAATTCTATTTTATTATTCTAAACCATAATTTTTCCTACTTTGCCAAAAGCACGTGTAAAGTAGCTGAAAAAATTTCCGAAAAATCGCTCTTTATACTAAAACTAACCTCCGTAATTCTCAAGTTCTTACATTTGCGAGAATCTCACAGGAAAAAAAAACTTTATTCTCACGAATATAAAGTTTGCCCGGAGTTTAGAAAAATTTATTCCCACCCCTTTGTCTCCTTGGACACACACATACATTATTTTTCCCTTTCTTTTAGTGACAAACGAATGAGCCTTCTAAGAAGAACTAAGCTCGTACACTTTGGGTCCAGACAATCATTACAAATTTTTTTTTTATCCTCATAACTCGCGCCTTTGATACTTTTCTTCTTGCATAACTCAGAACTTTTCGATGAGCAAAAAAAGGAGGAAAAAATTTTCTTTCTCTTTACTTATGACCACCTTTCTCGCTTAAGAACATCATCTCGAACAGATCGTCTTCGTATTTTTTTGAAACTAAGAAAATTTATGAGAAATCACATCTCCCACTTTTTTTTTATACAATCAACGGTTTTACCTATCACGCGTTACCACTTTTTTCCTTATACTATACAGTACCTCTTTTTTACAACTCATACTTTTGCGTTTGAGTATAGAAGGAATAATATGAAAAGGAAGTTTATTACCACGTGAGAGCGAATGTTCTTCTCTCCACTTGGCTTTATACTTCTTGAGCTCGTTGCGGAAAGTTTCGAGACTCGTTTATACTGTATGCACATATGCAGAGTGGAATACTAAATTACAAATTTTGTTCTTCCTTGGCAATGCCGTCACTCTGAATGACAAGATTACATTTGCGGAAAATTTTTTACGAATGTTGTTGGAAAGAATTTTTTCTTATATTACACGGTTCGTAGTGGTTATGAAATTTTCAAAAGTAATGAGACTTACGGTTTTGAAAAAGAGAATTTTTGAATAAAATTACGTGATTCTTGGAAGAGAGGCTTACCTGAAACAGAAAAGAAATAAAAATTAAATTTAGTTGTATTATAATATGTTGTATTATAATAGATTTAAATATTTTTTATAATATAATAATGGAATAAATTTAAATAAATAAATATTAGCTATAGACGTCGTCAGTGGTTCAGTCGGTAGAGCGATGGATTCGTAATCTCGAGGTCCCGAGTTCGAATCCCGCTCTCGGCCGATTTATACAAGTACCACTGTACGTTACATGTGCTTTGTTCACGAACATACTGATACGACTTCCGTCGTTAATTAGCATCGTAATGATAACATAAATACAATGACGTTAAATAAAATTTAAAAAAATATTAGCCCATTCTATCGATGTATTTGTCATTAAATTTTTTTTTAAATCTATTTAAGTAGGCATGCACACGCATGTATTTTCATTCAATACAGTCCTCAATCTATTCATTAAATTTAATATTTTTATTCGAAATTATGAATCTAAAAATATATTAAATGTATCAACTATAATTTTACAAAAGATTATTTTATTAAAAATATTTTTAAAAATTAACACAATATAACAAATGTATATATTATATTATTCGTTTAAAGTAGTTTTATGTATATTATATTATTAGTTTGAAGTAAAAGTGTAAAGGAATCATGACTTACAAAAAGTATTTGTATTTATGTTCAACTACATATATTAAATAACAAAAATCCTCCATCTTTGACAAAAAAGACATATATTCACATAAAAAGATTTCTTTATAGTACAATTTTAGAACTCTTTATTTTCGTGTTTAATTTAAATAAGCTCGAGTGGATTTATATTTGCAGCATTCAATGTATTTATTGTGTATTTTGTCTCATAATTAATATTTTGAAAAATTATTAAATTTTTGACTAAGATTGACAAATTTTTAATTAAGAATTTAATATACATAAAATAAATAACAAATTTTGACATCATAAAAATGATAATAATTTTGAAAGATTAATTTTACATTTGACGATAATTATGGATATTGTTTTTAAAGTGATTAAAATTATTAAAATCTTGGTTATCGTATCGACTTAATTTATTGACTCACTTTCGAATGAAATTTATTATACAAATTTACAAAATTATATTCTAAGATGACAATACGAACTTTTCATTTTCCAACTATATAAATACTAAAATGAAAAATACACAAGAAATAATTGAACAAATATAATCGTAGATTCTGATTGGAATCAATCCATCAGTATACCTATCGAAAATGTAAATCCATCAAAGGATCAAGCTCTATTCTAGATTTAAATTTACATCAAAATACAAATCAAACATTACCTAAATTTTGTAAAAGAAAAAATTCTGTAAAACAAGTTGACACGTAAAAAATAAACGCGAAAAAATGAAGTTATCTTAAAATTTAATCTGGTTTTGATAAAAAAAAGGACAATTTTTATTCAAAATGAAAAGCAAAGTTCATAAGCCGGCTATGATACTCTTAATACGACTCTCCATTTTCCTTCAGCCTTTGGCAAAGTTCAATCGAGTTATTATATGAAACTTCCTATACTACCTTGCGGTGTAATCACTTTCTCTGTGCTTCTGGAAGCGAGATTTTCGTTATCCTGTCAATTTAACCTGTCGCACGTCTTGGGTTACTGAGTTGATTTTACACTCCAAGTTTGGTATACAGTTTACAGAAAAAAAAATGATAAAAATGTAATGGATTTTACAAAAATTTATACAAAATGGTAAATTCTCGCTTTTTTCTTTTCTATAAGTTAATCAATATTTCATTTATGATATTTTTTTACGAAAATTGTGTTAAGAAAATTCTATCAAAATTATTAAAGTATAATACATATCATAAAAGATTTTAATATTAAAATATTTTGGGATCAGAGTTTGAAAATTGAAAAGTTCCAGCTGTCATTTTAGAATTCAATTTTGCAAATTTTGTATACATACATATATATAATTATTTTTGCCCCTTAGGTAATATCACCGGCAATAGAGAGAAAAAAAAAAGTGTCATGTAAATAAACTAGGTTGGAGAATTGAAGTCATCACTACAACGGCCGTGGGGTGTAAAATCGTACATAAAATTTTTTTCTTTTTCCTTTTTTTATAAACTTTATTCTCGTATACGTATATGCTTGCGCGCGCCCTAAAGCTATACAACATAAGTTATATACGGAGAAAGTTACTCGAGGCAAAGTAACGAGCCGTCGTCACATCGTGAAAGTCTCGCATATTGTAGCTTTATATGTATGTATTTTATTTTTTCCTTTTTCAATGAAGTGTAAATTGCAGGAGAGTTTGTCATGTACATTTCTGGGCGAATGGAAAAGTTTTTTTGTCGTTGAATTTTAATATCAATCATGGTTAAGTTAATTTGCGGAATATTGAGTGGTTTTTAGTTTATGCTTACTTTTGCTTTTGGAAAATTTCATTGTCACGGTGCGTACGTCAAGCTTGTTTCTCAAAGTTTTATTTTTAATAATAAACTGAAAGTTCAAAGTTCATTTTTTATTTGTAAAAAATTATACTTATTTTTAACAATAACTTTTAAAATTATTTATTTATTCAAATTAATTTTATGAAATTTTAAAAGTAAAGAAAGACATTTAAAGAAATATCAAATTTAAAATTGTTACGTTGATTCAAATTTATATTCAGATTTTCTCAATTGAGAAGTAAAAGGATTTTTCTTTTCAGAAAGACCCTTATATTTTCCAAAAAGCTCTCTAAATTACCTCAATCTCGCAATAAATTACCAAGATAATGCAAATTTCAATAAATTTCGGTGATGATTTGTCGCTAAATCTTTTTTCAATAAAGTCGACTCTATAAATTAAAATAACTTTTAAAAGGGTTTTCTTGAGTGCTTCCATAAATAAAAAAAAAAAACTTTGAAATTCAAGCCCTTTAATCATCCAAAGAAAAAAACACTTTTATCATTCGAAAAGCTCTCTAAATTATTTCGATCTGGTGATCAATTAAGCCAAATTATTGTCCATATCATTTGCATGTTGAACTTTTTTCGCGTGTTTTTCTTCCTTCACACGTGAAAATTTAATGTTCAAACGAATCGTAAAAATCTTCTATAATTTTATTTATTGTAAATTTTGAGATTGCAGAATGAAATGTGAAAGTGCAGGGGAATGCGGACGCACTCGTTATTTCGACCCCAAAAATATGGTCTACCGAAAAAGAGAATAAAAAAAAAAAAGAAAGAAGATTGAACTGAAAAAATATTGGCACAATTTCGTTTGACCGAAATTTTAGCGAGCTAAACTACCTCCTCCTTTCTCCGTATAAATTTACCGACTCGCCCTGCTTCTTTTTTTTTCTCTTTTTTATTATTATTTTTGAGGCGAGTTATTTCGAGAACAATTTTGTCGAATAATATCGGATTTTTATGAGACCTTGTTCCTTATACGTGTAAAGAACGGTTATATGTATCTCGAATCAGATGAAAGTTTAATTTATGGATTGATATTGAAAGTTTCAATGTCGTGTATTGAGTACAAATTCCACGATCTTGTTTCTTCTTTTTTTTTTTCATGAATATTAAAGAAGTCTGAATATCGTTCGTTAGCATCAATTCACCAATGAGCATAATTATTGGAAGAGAAATATTTAAAAGAGAAGGTAAATATATTCGATAATGAAAATATATTAATCGGACAGTCAATAATTGCGAATATAGACGTGTTTAATAAAGTAAATTTTAATGAAAAAATTGAATAAATTGGTCTCATCTCTTAACAATCAATTTACAAATACAAATACTAACATGTTCTTTCCGAATGATACCAAGTTGGCATATGGTAGAGCGAAAGCCGCAAGCCGTATTTATATAGATTTGGCAGGTATGTTTTTACTAACAAAGAGTAAGTATCAACACCAACGAAAAAAAGTTGTATTTTCATAAATCTAAAATCTACATAATTAACGACTCACGAGTAAAGCATTCTTCTATGAATATCATAATTGCGACCTTGTGATCATTGATGATTGTAAGTCGACCACGCACGCCTTCGTGCACGCCCAACATTATGCTTACATGGAGAAAAAATCTCAATAGAAATCACATTGAGAGCTGCTAGAAAAAATATCTTGACGATCAGTAATCTTGGGATGAAATGTAGAGGTAAAATAATGTTTTGCAGACAACGCAATAAAATTTATAAGAGTGTCTGGGTAAAAATGACCGATTACTATTGTACGTTAAAAATAATCTAATAATTGTTTAAAACGAGTGCACGCAAGTTTAGGATGGACCGTCAAATAAAAAAATTTAGGAGATCAATTATTTTAAAGTTCTCATTAAGCTGAAAAATTTTTGTATTGAATATTTTTTAGTATCATTCATATTTATTGAGATAAAAATTATTGAAATATTGCATGTTTAGAATTAAGAGCAAACTTATTGCAATTCTGAAAATTTCATTTACGGCAATTTCTGATACTATTATTATGATTCCACCCTCTGCAAATATTAAAATTTTTATTTTCCATTATAAATAATAACCATACAAAATCTTATAACTTGAAATTGATTTTTAAACATTCTTACAAACGGAACTATTGCTTAATGAAGTAATTAGAACGAAAAAGGTATTTAAATCAACATATCAATGTTGTCGGCGAATCACCCAACTTCAACAAATAATCAACCTCCATCGCATGCGGAAAATATCGTCATTTTGGTAAAACGTTTTTTTTTTCTCTGTCGCGGCGGTGCAGCGGCTTGAATTGCCATTGCGATGGAATGCCGAACAACTGCGCGCGTATTGACCCTTGTCCAATAAAAACCGGAATATAAACTTGGAAGGCCGATAAACAACTGCAGGGCTTTCCGCACACGAACTGAAATTTTCTTCCTTTTTTTTTTTTATTATTCCTTTCTTTTTTTTTTGCAGCCACTGTACCTCCGGTCTCGTGGACAAATATTGATTCGTTAAAAATTCATACGGTTTCATTGCCACTTTCAATAACGTATTCCTATAAATAACGAATAATAGAGAAAAAAAAATACGCGGTACAACTTCGATTGGCTTATAAAAATTGATATCGGGAATATTAATTTTACATATTGATGATATGATTTTCTGATCTTTCGGAGAATTATTGTAATTCCGAATTTTTATGACATTCAAATATAAACCTGTGGAATTCTAGTTATTAATACAGATATTGAAAATAATTAAAATTTTTTTTATCATTTCAAATTAAACATGTGTAAGTTAAATTAATAATAAGAATCCTTTGCAAAAAAATTTAATTTATCTTTATTATATAAAAATTTAATTAGCATTTAAAACTTATACATAAAAAATGAAAATATTTTTTTAATCAAATTAAAAAAAATTCAATTTCTTTTTTACACTACATCTCAAACACTTGTAATACTGACAATTCAGCTGAAAAGCGTTCGGATCGTTTCGTAAGTTTAACCTCCGCGCCCTTTAAAACTTCAGCCTAAAAAGCTTTAAGGCACATTGCCCAAAAGCACTATAAGCAATGTATTACGAAAGCTTCTGGTGGATACCTTTAGCTAGTAAATATTTGAACTAGTTTTCTAGCAGCAAGCAGCTGAAATTTTAGCCACAAGCTTTTCGTTAATTATTTCGCGCGTTATACAGAATGAAAGACGGAGAGAGAACCCAGTAAAAGAGGGAGAGATAAAGTCAAAAGTTTTTAAAGCAAAAGTATAGCCGTACAATATATACACGGTGTGAAAGAAGGAGCTCTCCCGGTAACTTAAATATGCTGTTAATTAGTGGCTCACGACTTGTAACGCCAACCGCTCCTTTAATTCTTTGTAATGTTTCAGAGATCTAAAAGCACGTGTGTATATGTATGTGTGTAAATATGCGTACACGTGCGCGCATGTCTATGTGCGAGTGTAAAAGCGGTTACTAACTTTACGTACGATGGGCTGCCGCGTTGAATTTTAAGCGGATAGGAAGGTTTGAGGTTTTGTCGTGATGTTTTTTTTTTTTTTTAGGGGGAGGGTTAATGAAGTTAAGTTTGTTTTCAAGGCTTTTTGTCGACTTTAGTTCGGGAGGGTGATATAGTTGGATTCTTTTTTGGATTAAATTAAGACGGTGACTTTCGTCTTTACGAATGACGAACGTTTTTGTACCTGCATGTTAATTAATTTATTGGATTTTTTTTTTTCATTCCGTTTTCAATTATTTATAACGCTTAACTTTTAAGATAACAACAATTGTTTTGATAATAAATTTTACAAATTGCGTATTAAATATAAATTGGTTTGATTTTGATAAATTTAAATAAAATATTCAAACATTATATGCAAATTTTAATAAATAAATTTTAATGGAAAGCTTAAATAGAAATTTCCAAATCGAAAATTAATTAAATTAATTGAAATTTCAGTAACGTTTTCAATTTAAAATTTCCAATTAAAAAAAAAATTTTAATATACGAAATTTCGATCGTTTTGAAGATTTTTCAATAATTCTTACAGCAGAGTACTGGTCTCGTACATATAACGAAAAAAAAAAAAATCAAATGACATCAATATATTTTCTCTCTTCGCAAGCGAGACGGTCACTTTATTTCCTTGATAAAGATCTTTTCGATCTCTCGCGTACATACGCAAAAGCGCGTTATACTTGGGGGGGTAACGTGTGTGTATACGTGTGTATAGAAAAAGGAAAGAAAGAAAAAAAATGTATAAAATAACGTTATAGGTATATAGTATGCGCTTGAGATTATTTTTTGGCTTCCGTGCACGTTCAGCGTTAAAATTTATTGACTGAACCAGAGTATTTTACCTTTGGTACACGTATGAATATTTGATGGAGAGCGATCTCTCGGACGCGACGTGTCGACGATTTTTCACGTAGCTATAGCTTTTTAAAAGTAAGAGAAAGAGAGCAGAGCACTGAATCCCTTGACTGCAATACTCTATTTTTTTTTTTTTTTTTTTATTCAACTTCTTTTTTTTCGCGAGAGAAGAACGATGTAATCGACGCTAGGGAAATTCTTTTAGAACTTTTTTTTCGACTAAATTTTACGAGATAATTTTATATAGAGGTGTCTAAAAGTATGGTGGAGAAGGAATGAATGACGTATTTTATGTTTTAACTTCAGCTAATTTTTGTATTTTTAATTTTTAATGAATAAGGTCATGAATAATTTTAAATTAATTAGTTATGTATTATGTTTTGATAATGTAATAGAATTTGATAATATATTTAAAAAATTGTAAACATTTTAATTTTTTAATTTTTGGGAAACTTTGGTAGATTTTATTCAGTTTTTAAAATTTTTTTCTAATTTACAGTGATTAATTGAAATAATTTACAATAAAAAATTCTTAATATACAAATTAAATACATTATAATTATAATAATAAATTCGTAATTACTTCATAATGCATCAAATCTTAATCATCAATCGACCAGTAACCAAATCAACAAAATACTATCCCTCAAAAAAAAAGCGCAATGTAGAAAAACGAGTTTAAAAAGCTCATCGCAGCATTGAATTAAAGATCGATGAACCGAACGTAAAAGTATCCCAAGAGATCGAATTCAGCAGAATTTGGCTATTTCTTCTTGTAATACGGTATTCGTATACAATCCATAAAGGCTAAAAAACCGCTATCTTTTCACCTCAATGTAAAAAAAAAAAAAGAAATCGTTCCTTTATGAAGCTGTTTTCATTTGAAATGTAAATGATTCTTGAAATCAAGCAACAAAAGTTTATCTTTCTCCTTATAAGTAACAATTATGATTAATCATTATTAATGGCGGTAAAATTTAAATATTATCATCTTTTTTAGAAACTGCAAGATTTTAAAACCAGTACTGTAGCGGTGAGGAGTTGCTCACTTGATTAAGCGATTGGTTTGGGTATGATAGGTTCGAGGCTCGAGTATCGCCCCGGATAATTTTCCATATTTTTTATAAAAGAATCACATTGCTAGGTTAATTAAAAAAAAACCTGTTACTTGATTAATGTAATTGATTTTATTTCTCCTGAGATAAATAGTAACTATTGTTTTTTTAGATAATTTTTTTATTTTATTTATTTTATTTAACGTCGCTATAATTATGACATCATTACGATGCTAATTAACGACGGAGGTCTCCAGCGTGCTTGTGAAGAAAGCACATGTAACGTACAGTAGTGCTTGTGTAAATCAGCCGAGAGCGAGATTCGAACTCGAGGCCTCGAGATTATGAATCCATCGCTCTACCGACTGAGCCACTGACGACCTCTGTAATTCATTTTCAATAATCAGTTTTTAACTTTGTCCGTATCAAAATTAACATTTCTAAATTTTTATTTTATAATAATTATATTGACATCATACATCATATTGTACATTGAACACAACTCGACATGCGTGAATTATATTGGACAAGTTTTGTTTCGTAAATTTATGAATAAAAATCGAGTATTTTATTGATTAAATATTTTTTTTTCCTAAATTAAAGAAAATACAAGGGAACGACGTGTGCGTTGTCGTTGCTTGTTTTGCAGTCGTCTGTTAACGTATTTTCCATATTGCAATCTAACAAGTGATTTAGCGAATCGGACTGTGCAATCGAGTACATATCAGCTTTCGGCTTTTCCTAAATCCACTCTCATTCTTTTTATCTTGTTTTCTCTTTTTTTTTATTTTATTTTTCATTGAAAACTACTAATGGAATTGCTTGGGAGAATATCAAATCGATTTTATCGGTAATAGAGCAACCCAGCTTTTGTGTATAATAAGAGAAATATCTGTATTGCTTTTCTTCGAAATGTATTAGAAGAGTGTTGAAAAAAAGAGAAAATTAAATCAAAAATAAAAATTCATTGAATTGATTGACTTCAATTTTTTCTTTTCGAAAACAAGAAAATATGATACTAATTATTAATAACAGCAATTAAAATTTTTTATACAATTATAAATGATAATTAGGTTTTAATAAAATTTTATTGTAAAATATATTGAAATTTCCAATTAAATTTTTTATTTTATTTTAATACGATTCGAATTCTTAAAATTAAAAATGTAAGAAAATGCTTCTACCATGGCCTGACAAAAAATACCTTTCACTTAAACATATTGCAAGCTCGCCCAGAAAATAAAACAACAATACATTTGCAAGTACAAGAAAAAAAAACAACGCAAAATCACAATTCAAGTCGATTTAAATGTAAAGAAGTTGCTATTTTATTGGGTTCCCCAAGTCTCCAAGGTAAAATATACGACATCAAGGAAAAGAAGAATGAAAAAAAAAATTAAAAAATAAGAAAAAAATACCACAATTCCTTCGTCGTTTTCACGACGCGAATTCCCAAACGTTGTACTACAGCGGTTACAGTTTAAAAAAAAAGAGGAAGACTTTTTATACACGGCACTTTTAGTTATACATTGAAATTTAACTATGCCGCGCGCGTAAACGTATATAACTAATTTATGTTCGGATTCTTTTATTTTATTTTTTATCTTTCTAGTGCGCCAGATGAAAACTTGATTAACTCGGCGCGTTATACTTTTTAACATGTCGAGTGATATTACGTTTAGAATTTAATGTTCAAGAAAAGGAGGCTTTTGCTTTTATTCGGAGAAAGTGATTAAGTATTCAGGAATGCAAATACATATATGCGTGATATGAGTGAATGATTTCTTAATTTATTCTTTTTTCTATTAAAGAAAGTCGTTGGAATTATATGTGTTACAGTTTGTATGATTTACATTTAGTAAGTATATGAATTTTGTAGGTTCATGATAATTTTGAGTTTAAACTTTTTTTTATCGTTTGAAAAGATCAATAAACTAATAAGTGATCCATTTTAAATTGATTATTTTCTAAATATTATTGTAAATCAAAATTCTAAGCAAAATAAATTCATATCCCAATGTATCCTCTTTTTAAGTATTAAAAAAAAACCTCAGTCATAATAAATAGAAGTGTAAGTAATCTTATCAAAAAATTTTTATTTTGTAAATATATTTACTTACCATGGAAAGTATAATACCTAACTTATAGAATGAATTTTTTTATTTAATGTCGCTGTATTTCAGCTATCATTGCGATGCTATTTAGCGACGAAGGTCGTTAGTGTGTTTGTGAACAAAGCACATGTAACGTACAGTGGTGCTTGTATGAAACGGCCGAGAGCGGGATTCGAACTCGGTACCTCGAGATTACGAGTCCATCGCTCTACCGACTGAGCCACTGACGACCTTATAAATATGAACTTATGAAAAAGCCAATAAACATATTACAAAAAATACTTGAAAAGAAAAATGTATGGTTAAACAAACGATAAAAGAAAGTCTCAATTGATAAGTCTTGTCGGTCGTGAATCATTTTTCCTCTTTCCCCTATTTTTATAATATCAAAATCCTCCCATCTTTCCAAATAGGGTCAGGAGCATCAATCTTAAAAACCTCAAAAGCTCTTGAATTATGAATCGTCTGTAACTTTTCCTACCTTCTTCTACTTTTCCTTTTTTTTCTTTTTCACTCTCGAGGATGAATCTCTTTTACGCTTACTTGCATATCAAGAAACGACTTATGAATATATAGCGCATTCTAGCACGCATCAACTCGTAAATAAATCGTCTTTTACTTCATATATAGCGTAATTTTTAAAAACAAGTTTTAACTCTTAAACTGATGTTTTTCACGTTTTTCTTTTAGTTTAGTTTTAATAAAAAGGCATTCCAGATTTCCATCTCAAACTTTCTTGACTTTAAAGATTTGTAATAGTTTTATTGAAATAATCGCGAAAATATTTGCTTTTTTTAAGGAAAAATATGTCTTAATATATATTTAATTAATATGTTGGATAAATATTTAATTATAACATTGTAAAATTTGCGTTTTAATTAAGAAAAAAAATGTTAATTTATTTTATTTTTAATAAAATATTATTAAAGCGAACGAAATTGTATATACAACGAAATAGCATTAATAAAACTTTTTCTCGTTAGTGCGAATCAAGTTTATCTAATTAAAAAATTTTTTAATTCACAGAAGTGCTGTTTGTAATTATAAATAAAATTATGTCTTAATTAAGTAAATTCCTTTTTTTAACAAATTACAAAAATAATTAAATTTAACGTAACATCCTAATTTTTTAAAGAATAGAATTTTTCCAAAGTTTAGAATTTATCGATTTACGAAAATCCATATCCTTTTATTTTTCACTTTCAGTAAAGCTTTGGATAGAAAATTCAGTACATATCTTGTCAGTATGAAATAATGCAGAGCTTGAAAAATGCAAATTGACACGTATGACAGGAGTAAAGCTTTCGATAAGATCGCACGTCTTTCATTTTGACTTGTTGAATGACATTTTCTATTCTCGTTTATCTTATGCTCTCGAGCCTTTAAACAATATGTTGTTTAATTGAAAAGCTCGGCTTACGAGCTACGTCTGATGTAAAGGTCGTAAGATGGCGAAGGAGGATTAATAAAAAAGAAGATTATGATTATAATCTTTTGTAATGAGAATTTTATAAAAAGAAAAAGAATTTTTGTAGAAGAAAGTCGTCAATAACGTTAGACGTTTTTCGTTAAAAATATCAAATGAAAAATATTGAATTTATGATACTTTTACTCAATTTTAAATTATTTCAGAAATGATTTGCTTTGACAAGTGTAAAAAATAATTGATCATATAACTGTCAATTGAATTTATCAATTTTACTTTTCCATTTAAATAAACTAATTAGCAGATCAGTTCAACTAATTGTCAAATTAAATCTGATCAAAAATAAAGTTGTAATTTTCAACTTCTAATTTAGTCAATAAAATGTCAAATTAACTTTGATAAAATTAATTTTCGTGAAAAAATGTTTGAAATCGTACGTTAAAAAACTTCAATTTAACGTTTTTCATTACACGTAACCAATACTAATTAACGAAACAATAGTCGTACTGGTAAATTTCTTTTTTACCCTTCAAACGTTTATTTTTTTGTTGACTAGCAATCAATGCAGAGTTTTAAAAGAAAAAAAGAGAGAGAAAAAAGTCTCGTTGCAGCATAGATTTTTTTTCTTTTTTTTATTTCAAAGTGTATAATTAATCAATCAACATTCGGACGACGATGTAAAAACAAGCCATAGCTAATTAACTAAGCTTGTCGATAACCGAATCGTTTGCTCATCAAGAGTCGTATATATACCCCCCTTTAACTTATTTTTCATTGAAGTCTGAAGCACTAATTCTCAAGTGATTTTATGGTAATATTATTAGCTCGTGAAAAAAATGTACGCGGGATATTTATGTTGATACTTCAAACTTTTTATTAGTTATAAAGTATTATTTATTTTTTATTGCAATTTTTATGAATCATTAATAAAAAAATTAATGAATGTTTTATGAAAAACCCAATTTTAATGGTTAAATATTTAATCTGAAAAAGATTTTAAATATGTGAAAAGTTCAAAATATTTGAAAATTTAGTTCACATTTAATTTAAATAAGAAAAAAAGTAAATCAACTTCGTTAAGTTTTTAAAAATTCACCAAAAAATTTAGTTTAAATCTTACCAAAAATATAAAAAAAATTCTCATTAAAAATTTACTTTTTTAAAATTAAAACCTGTTCTACAAATCTTAAGTCGTTAAAACTGACTAAATTTTAATTTTATTCTGCTAAAATTTCCTCAAACTCATACCTCTTTACTATTTACATTTAAACTGATGAAATTCGTTTTTTCATTTTTTAATTTTTCCTCACCTTGCACCTTTGAGTGCTAAAGAAAAAAAAAGAAAACATTCGTCAACTTTAACCAACATCACTTTTCTATTTAGAATAAAATAAAATTAAAAAAAATATAGAGCATAAGAAAATTTTTTTTTATTTTAAAGTCCTCTCCTATCTTTTGAAAGCAAATATTCCATTTACAACCAAAGGAAAAACGACCTTTCCTTTCACTCACGTGCCGCGAGACTAGAAATTTAAGCGAGCAAAAACAGGCACATCCCAACAACCACGAAGCTTTTCTATCTCCCCCTCCTCCCTCGCTGAAAATTCCTCCAACGCTTCGCTAATTTACGTTTTATGTACACTTTTCATTAAGAGTCCTTCTATGCATAAGCAGACATGTAAAGTACGTTTGATATGTACACGTACAAAGAGTTTAACGTATCTGGCTAAACGACTGGTGTAACGAGCAATGGAATGATGTTTATAGACGTTGACCGATGCTCTTACTTAGATATCTTTGTTTATATTTTTTTCATGTACATTTTTATCTTTTAGAAATAGAAACTCTAATAATGTCCATGAAATGAAAATACGGTTAAAAGAAACGATTAGTTAGTTGCTTAAAATAGAATGTTTTTCGAGTATTTTATGTCTGTTTCAATTGGAATGGCATAATCTGGAAACATTTACAATTAATTTTCACAAAGTTTTAACGTCAAAATTTAAAGTTTTTAGTTAAAAGGAATAGTTTAATAAAATGTAAACAAAAATTGTGATTGATGATCTTATTAACTTCATAAATGTACTGCATGTTACTGACAAGTTTATAGATAGTTAAAATAATCTGATAGTTTTTGAAATATAGTCAAAATGCACATAAAATGATATTAAACATTAATTATATCCATGAATTACAAGAGAAAGTTATATATTTATGATATTAATTTAAAAAAACTACAAACATTCGATTTCTATCTGGATGATTTTATTTTTTATAAAGTTTAGAAAAGGAATTTACTTGTAGGAGGTAATAATATTTCTTAAGAGAGAGGTCTTCAGTGGCTCAGTCGGTAGAGCGATGGATTCGTAATCTCGAGGTACCGAGTTCGAATCCCGCTCTCGGCTGATTTATACAAGCACCACTGTACGTTACATGTGCTTTGTTCACAAACACACTGTCGACCTCCGTCACTAATTAGCATCGCAATGATAGCTGAAATACAGCGACGTTAAATACATATAAGACAAATGACCTAACGATTGGTAATACCGATAACTTTTATTAAGGTATCTAATTTCTCTCTTTTTTTCTTTTAGTTTTGGCCTTAATGATTTGATTGCCCGTCTACAGAATGTTTCATTTTCATCACCAATTCGACAATACATAAGATATTGTACAATTTTATTGTAGTGAAACCATCGGCACTTGTGGAAATCGTAGTTGCCGGAGTTGAAATTTTTAAAATCAAAATAATATACTTTACACTGTTATCCATGAAATACATATTTTTATTTTTATTCATTTGTTTATTATACTTTTTTTAATTATTAATGTACATTCATATCTCAACGGGGCTTTATACGATCAAATACAAAAAAGAAGCTTATGATGCTAAAGAATTACATAACATTAAAAAAAATAAATTGAATTCATAAATTTAAGTTACAAGCGTTCAGAAACTTCAAAATAATTTTAATCACTTGAAAATTAAATTTTTGCAAAGTAAAAGTTGTATCACGATTGTCTAATATCTCATACTTTTAAAAATTTTTTTAATTTATTTTTTCTTTTTTCTTTTAGGAAATAAAATATTAATAAAATTATAAGTTGATTGAATTTTTAAGAATTTTCGCAATCAATAAATTATACTTAATAAAACAATAAATCAAATTTTTTAATTAATTAATACGAGTATTTGAATAAATAACTATTTATAGTAAAACCCTTCATTAAAATTCTACAAGATAAAATATCTCCTCAGTACACAACTGATTGATCTCTGACGATCCTCGCCATCTTTTTTCCTTCACTTTTTTCCTTATTCCCTAACATTCGCTTTCCTTTTTTCAACGGATCTCTCATCTTATCTTCTTATAGCTTTTCTCAATTCGATTTTCTTCTTCTCACTTCCTTTCATTTAAAAACATTAATTAAATCAAGACTCTTCTTCTTATTCTCTATCTCCTGTTAATCTCTTATTTTTTTTTTTTTTTTGCATTCCTCTTTTTTTTAAATGTTACATTATACGTCCTTTAAGACTTTCTGCATCTTGTTTCTTAATTAAAATCAACTTTTATCCCCGTATTATACAAATGCACGAGCGAATCGAATATTCAAGGTACAGAAAATGGCAAAGAAGTAAGTTGATTTTTTAATTGATGCGATTATTATTGGGATAATCACGTTGATCCGAATAATTTATAGATTATTTTTTCTTATTTACTTGCATGGATATATATAAATCGAGGGTTCGATGGAACATATACTCCTTAAAGTAAATTATATTAAAACCGGTAAAACTGGGTAATATTTAACGAATTTTTTCGTCTGACGTCGGTTATAAAGTCTATTTTAAGTACATGAGCTTTCATAATTTATGTTACATCGGCGCATAAGTATATTTTTATAATATCATCGAATAATTAAATTGTTCCGTGCAAGTTCGATCGATGAATTAAAAATTTTTCATTTACATTTTTTCAAGCAAAAAATAAAATTTTTTTTTTTTCGTAATCTAATGTTTTTAACTCGACTACATATTATATT
This sequence comes from Anastatus disparis, assembly GCA_017163975.1. NCBI lineage: Eukaryota > Metazoa > Arthropoda > Insecta > Hymenoptera > Eupelmidae > Anastatus > Anastatus disparis. Next base: position 603,707 of record JAFFSR010000222.1, read on the forward strand.
CAGTGAATATTTCACATGCAATTAAAATTAAAAAAAAAAAAAGAAAAAAAAGGAAAGTTGATTAATACGATACAATGCTCTAATTATGTGACATTTTCCATTTTCCATTCGAGAGTATAAATGCAAGGACAAAGGCAAATAACATGCCGAGCGACATTCATTTTAACTCGCTCGTATACGTGTACACATGAGCCCAAAATTTTGCAAAATTCGCAAAATGTATAACATGCGCCTATATATAAACGAGCGATGATCAAAAGCGACGATTTTAATTTGTACTGATTCTAACTAGTAAGAGAAGGATAGGAAGTGAGATAAGGGAAAAAGATAAAAAAGCTTGTTACAACGAGCTTCGTTTTATATAGAATTATACGTATATTTGTATCTACGATATCAACGTATATATGAATTTCATTTGCATTTTTTTCAAGTTGATGTTCATTAGATTTGTTACTTTTTTTTTAATTCGACAAAAAGAGAGCGTTAGGTTTTGTAAATTTATTTCTTCTTTTTTGAAAAACGGTATCGTTCGGTATGCGTATTATTGCATTAACAATATAGTGTAAAAATTCGAAGTGGTTTTAATAATAATAAAAAAAAAAAAAATGTTACGTTCGTTGAAAAAAATTCTGCATTTGAAAAAAATTTTTTAATTATATTAACGGATTTTATTCCTCAATGAAATTTCATGCTTTATAAAAGCAGAGTTAATATTTTTTATATTTTTCATCTACGAATTTTTTCAGAGATCCTGACTGATACTGTGAGTTTTGCAATTTTTTTTTCATAAAAGAATTTCGCGTATGTAAATCATGTATCGAATTAAATATCGAATATTTTTAACTCACGCAGTGTTGAAATTCTTGTTAAATGATTTTCCATAGTTTACTCACCTGTAACAAAAAAGACAAAAATAATTGTAATTAGATAAACATTAAAATGAAATAAAAGTATATATAATTATAATTTTTAATCATTAAATAAAATTAAAAAAAAGTTTCGAAACAATCTGGCATAATTAAACATTAAAACAGTAAATAATTTATTCGATCGCTCGAGCAGCTAAATATTAACATAACACCAACATTATGTATATTATTGAATAATTAAACAATTCGTTAGTATCTCGAGTAAACTTTAAACAGATTCAGTAAAGCTCCCCGTAACTTTGCAAGAAACATTCAGCGCATTTCTCTCGGTGCATAACAATTAAACCCAGTTAACCTAACCAACCCTTCAGCCAAAGAAACAAGACAATAGAGTCGTTTCCTACAGCAGAAACATTTAACAATCGGGATGAAAAAATGAACTTTGAATTGCGAATTTACAAAAGAAGCGAAAGGTATATCAAATCCTGTACGAATGTATAAACGCATAGATGCTACGTGTACGTCATAAGGGACTTTTAATAAGAAATGCGTATGAAGCCACATCACAAAGAAATATCTATTTATATAGAGAATGTGACTACTGTATAGATACAAACATTTCCCTGATGAGACTAAGAAGTCGCATATACACGCGTTCTAGTGCAATAACCCTATTGTGTGCGTGTTGACTACAAATTGGCTCTTTTTAAATTATCCACGTATGCTAGGCTTATAGCTAAAGCTTTTCTTTTCAGCTCTTTCTCTTTTTTCCTTTTCTCTTGAGTTTTGAGTATTGTATAGGGATGTCACGTAACGAGACAAATTATGGTATGTTATTTATAATTAATGTTATGGCGAAACTATTTAGAATGTGTTGGTTGGTTACGCAAAGGGACATGAGGCTTCTTTTTTTCTTTTTTATTCTTACAGACGGCGAAAGCTTTGACGCTTTGGGAAAGGATTTGATTGTGTGATTATGAATGTGGTATTTGCTTTTGTAGTTTGTATATATTAATGTTTCTTCCTTTTTGTTTGAAAAAAAAGGTATTTTTCTTTTATTCTGCTTTTTTAACGAAAACAATGGTAATGAATCATTTTTTATTAAGAAAACATAATTTTTAAATAAAACAGTATTTTCATTTTATTGTGGAATATGTAGAAAGATAATGAAAAATAATTTTAAAAATTATGCTATTCAAATTTAAAAATAAAATAAAAACTTTCACTTGATCATAAAATGGTATTTCATTTTTTAACGCCAAGGATTGTTTAAAAATATTTGTGAAATAAAATATAATTAAAAACTGAATATCAAAATAACAGTCAATTTCACTACGTATAAATTAAAATGAAAATTTTTTAATAAAATATTTAAAATTTAAAAGTAATTTGATTAATGCAATAAAAGTGGCGTCCTAAATTATTGGGATCTGACATGGGGGCGTGGTCTAAGCTAAGATGGCGTACCATAGTATACAATTTACATTGTCATATATGGAGCAAGTACCTGTTTTTGTTAATTATGAATATTTCTGTACTATTGGGCAGATACTAATCCTACCAAACGTTATTTTATAAAAGATGAACAAGTTTTCAGAGCAGGACATATAATAAAATACGTTAAAAATAACAAAAATATCGGTGATATAATAACCTTTTCACGCAAGACATACAAGAACATACAAGTCGCATCAACGAACGCTTTCTGCTTGTATGCTACTATTCGTTCAGATTTTATCCACCAGAGAGCGTCTGGTCTATGTCAGATCCCAATAGAAAAGTGGAAATAGTCAATATTGAAATAAAAGATAACTTAATTTAAGACAAGTTTAATAAGACATTGATTTTATGCATACAACTGAAATTTCCAATTAACAAGCATTTCTCGCATATGTATATATGCATGTACACACACACAAACCATACGGAAATGGAACTCCAATCGCATCTTCAAAACGAACATTGTTGTATGCATTAGATTTCTCAAGAAGATAATTGAAGAGTAGTCAATGAGAACAATGCCATGCTACTAGAAACAGAAGATTGGGGAAGCTATGCTTATGTATATACGCGTGTGTGGGTGTCTTCTAAGATATTTGCATCAAAAGGAAAATAAAGTCAATCTATCAATTAATTAATGGATAGAGGCGTGGATTAATATTGGTTAATTGATAAAGTTTGCTTTTGCAACACTTTGAAAAGGCGATGTATTTTACAAGAATATACGAATTTAATTAAATTAATTGCTATTTTATAACTTTGATTGGTAAAGCAATTATCATTTATTTATAGAAATTTAGTTATTGAATTTTATCTGTAAAACTTATATAATCGATCAATTTTTTAATGAAGCAATGTTGTTAACAAAATGAATTTAATTTTAAAACTATTAAAAAATTAATGCCTATTTATTCACCCTTGACTTTTCCAAATTTAAATCTTAATTTCTTCAACTCCTTTCAAGCTGCATAAAATATTTTGAAAGAATAATTTACGTTTTGAAAAATATTTATTGATAGGCAGAAAAGATAATTTTATTCACTTTTTTTATACTATCTTAAAATTATAATGTATTAAAAAATATCGTTTTATTGTACATCAAAAGAGCGAAAATAGCTATTTAAAGTATTGTTGTTGAAAATAACAAAGAAAAATTACTTTATATTTCAGAAAACACGTGACTAGAACAGACTTTACGAAGCAAAGAATCTCAAGCCTAAAGTCAATCTAACTCTTTGTCATAAATGGATGATCCCAGCTTGTTATCTCAACGCCAACTATGCGAGAGTTTTGTTGCGAAACATCAAATTCTCAACAAAAACTCAACAAACTCTTGCATAGTTAGTTTAGAGATGCGAGCTAGCATCTCTGATTTTAGGCTTTGGATTCTTTGCTTTTAAAAGTTCGTCTTATAATTAATTAATCAGCGAACGCTTTTGACTTCTGAAAATTACTTTATTTTTATTTGCTTGTAGAAAGTAGCATTGACGCTTCAATCTGGAAAACTTAAAAACTCTGATATTCAAAAATTGATAGATAACAATAATACATAAGCTAAAATAAGAATAAAAAAATTAGTATTCATCTTTAAAAAAAAATGAAAAAATATGTTGCATTAGATTAAAATTGAGCAATCTATTATCGAATTAGATATATGTATAAGTACATGCTACGAACACTATGTAGAAATTAGAACATTTTTTTGAAGAAATTGTTTTTATTAAAAATATCAAAATCAACAAGCAAACATTATTTTTACAAAACTAATATAACATAATAATATTCACATTAATCCGTAATATTAAAAACAGCTCGATTTAAAAAGTATCGACATCTTCTACTCATTGATTAAAGATCAAACTCCATCAAGCTCCGTCACTCTCGAGCTTTAACATCGTCCCTCTTTATCTATCTCTGCCGTCTGTCTTTGCCCTAGACGGTTTACGATAAACGCTTATCTCGCCGAGTTTCTCTCTCTACTATGTTATACTACTAGCTTCGAAAAAGAACCTCTTATCTTCTACCACAGTGAAAACGCGATTTTCCAGTCAACCAGGCGCACATATAGGCGCACCACCAGCAGCCACCCTTGACACGAACGACGAATTTTCGGCGACGTAGCAGTCAAGCATGCCTTGGGGGATTTTTCTATATACATCTTACTTTTATTCTCTCTTTTTTTCTCTTTCTCGCTCTCTCATTCTCTCGCTCTTTCTCACGAAGACGCGGTAAATGTATAGCTATGAACTTGATAAGATTGTGTGCGAAAAGAGAAAGAAAGAGGTTGGATTTTCCAATATGGAAATTGAATGACGAAGATTAAAAGAGTTGAGGTTTCGAATTTATTTTTATGAATTTTTTAGGAAATGGATACTTCATTCTTTTTTTATTAATCAACTTAATTTTTTGTTCTGTTAATTCGCAATAATTTTCTTTTTCTCAAATTATTTTGTTTGTTATTCAAGGCTTGAATTTCTGTTACTTCGACAAGTTAAAATTTTTTTTCTCTCTAAAATATTTAGAGAATAATTAGGTCTGCGAGCTTTTCGAGGGAATTTCAAGCAAAGTTGCTTTCGAGTTTACACGCTCTGAGCGCGAAGTGCATTTCAAGTAGTAAAGATAATTTAGTTATTCGCCCTCAAAATAAAAGGGAGAAAAAAATTTACTTGGGAATATTAAAATTAAGTTAAGATTGCCGAAGAAATGGTTGGAATAAAATGCGGTTTATAAAAACGTCGTGTAGATAAGCATGTTTTTCATATATATAAATTTCACAATTAAAAAGATAACATTTTTCGGATGAAAATTGAGAGCACTTTTAACTATTTTATGTAAGCAATCATTTTTTAATTCAGATTTTGAAATGTTTTATGGACTTTTTATTGTGTTATCATGATAAATAATGAATAATAAATAAAATTTCAGATATTTATTCAATCTTAAAACTTCGTAATACATAAACTCATAACTGAAGCTGACGTGTTCTAAACAATATAAAAAGGTTTAAAAAAAAAAAGTGAATTTTTTTTTATCGTGCATAAAATATATACAATTTCCTGTCGAGATTTTACGGCGTCAAAATAAAAACAATATCAGACATTTTCCAATAATCTTCTTCTTATTTTTCCATAAAACAGTCAGTTTTTCGAAATATTAAATTGAACAATAACAGAAAAAATATAATAAACAAAAAAGCATTAAAATTATTCAACAAAAACAAAAGCTTCACATGATTAGACAGTTTCATAAAAATATAAAAAAAAGAACTAGCTATACATGCAGGTACTATAAAACACCCCTTTTTTTTATATACATAAAAACACACAACACTTTTCTCACATACAGTCGTTTCATTTGAATCTTTTCCTTCATCCATACACGTGTACGTATGGATCTAAAGTTTCAGCGCGCAAGCTTTTACATTCATGCGGCTGGCAAAAGCTTTTCGATTTGTAAAAAAAAAAAAGAGGAAAGAAAGAAAGACAGGAAAAAAAAATATAGAAAAAGAAAAAAGAAAGAAAATTTCTCTAGCGCGTCAATGCATGTTACATCCATATATACACTCGCCCTTCTGTTCTCTATATATCCATGCGTATGCGCTTTGTTTTTTCTACCTTGCGCTATATACTCTTTTTCTTCTTCTTTTTTTTTATGTTTTTAGCGAGTGCTGCTTTGATTCGAATGTTTCTTTTGTTGATTTTTTGTGTTTCTCCCTTTTTTTTTTTAGACGAGTAAAAGATTATTTCGAATTACTTTGATAATTGAAGGCTAAATAAAGAGATGTGCTGTTGATGAATGTTTTCGATTTAAATATTCTGGTTAGTTGAGAGAAAACAAGCTGTGTTGTTATTATTGAATTCTTATTTTTTCTTTTGAACGGAAGAAAATCTAAAAGTTAATTAAAAAAATTTTGTTTCTCATTTTACAAAGGCTCGTTCATACGGAAATTATAACAAGAATAAATTGTTTGAATTTATATGACTATTTTCTTTTTTTTATCGTGATATAATTAAAAGTTTAATTTTAATAAAAATCAGAAATATGTATCCTTATATTCTTTATAGCATTTTGATTAACTACTATAAAATGAAAAATAGTACATTACGCAACTAGGGAGTAAAGTCGACAATTTCTCTGATGATCAAAAAAAGAAATGGGCTTTCTTTTCATATTGTATAAAGTGTTTTACTTTCTATTCAATTATAATCACTTAATTAATTTAGAAAAGCGGACCGAATTGAAAGAAGTGTATTTTAACAAATGTATTCCGATGATGCAAGTGATACTGTTATTTATTAGTAATTTCAATTCACATTTTCTTTTTTCTTTTCTGACTTTTTATATAGCATTTTTCAGAGTGTATAGAGACTTAAATATACACTCACATATTTATATAAGCGTTCAATGCTATATTCATTTTTAAAATATAAAATAATTTTTTATCTCTATTTTTTTATATTTTTAATTTTTATTCAATGTAAATAATCCAAGGAAAAAGAAAAAAAAATGAGAATCTTATAAATATTTTTTTTTGAGTCACCATTTTATCACCTCAATCTTATTTTATACTATTCTTAAATGATTCCAAAAAAATTTGTGTTGTGAAAAGCATTTAAACAAACTCCAAATTCACATACCACACAATCTCTTTTTCTAATCGTCCATAACGTTCTTCTCTTATCAAAAACAGCTTTACAAAATTTTCCCTCTTTTTGTTATTGTATTTTCGAAGAACAATGCAAGCGGTGTGCACCCAACGCTTCATGAAATCCACTTTCGCATATGTATACAAGAGCTGCATTAAAAAAAAAGTGCATATCAAAAGAAATAAAAATAAAAAGAAGGACGTTAAGCGTAACTTGTCGGAATGCATAGTGCGCGTGCTTTAACGCGTAAGTTCAAGATACCCAAAAGTGTAAATATAGATGCGAACGAAAAAGGGATATATTTTGGTATATACGGTGTGTATATGGATTTGGACGAATATAGAAAAGTAAAGCTTTCTTCTGTCGAATGTGGTTCAACTTTTACTTACAAGGAAATTCTTAAAGCATTTTGCAGATAAAAAAAGATTTTCATTTTACAAGGTTCGCGTTTATTGGAAGGTAAAGGGATTTTTCTTTTTGAAAGAAATTTTTGTCGGAAGTTTATATGGCGAAGTAGATAAAGTAATAAATATAGAAAAAATGTTATAAATCTTAAAAATATTATAACATTTTAAAATTAAATAATTTTGATTTTCGAAGTTATTTTTTAGTTGATTTCTGATTTTTTTATGAAATATAAATATTTAACATTTTTATTCATATTTCATATTTAGAGCAATTTTTATTAAGTTTGTATTGGATTTTAAAAGATTTTATTAATAACTGAACGTTCATTTGATAAAATTTTCATTAACCAGTGAATTTCCTCAGAAAAATTCCAAATATCGATTTAATATAAAATTTTATTAAATCAAATAATAGTTCCAATTAAAAATAATCAATACAAATCCTATGATATAAAGAAATTAAAATATAAAGAAAAAAGTATCATAATAAACTCCATCTTAATAAAAAGCATTAATTAGCATTGCGTACATAATAACAAGACAAATGTGACGCATCGTGTTACCGACAAAAAGAGCACGCAAAATCTAAAGCAACGATGCCCTCTTCTCTCCGAGTGTATATTGCAATTATACTGCGTGTACAAGTACAACATGATAGCTAAAGCTTTTAAAGAATAAAAACGAAATTTTCGTGGCCAGAGAAATTTTTATTCGAAGATTATGGTTTTAGGATTTGTTTTTTTTAGTATTGTATACGTAAATATTTAAATATGTTTTACAGACGTATTTGCAAACAAATGTGCATGTGATGTTTCTTTTAGCTATATTATTTGAAGTTTTACATTTGTTGTATTTTCGAAGTACATTTCCGTAGTTTACAGGAATTTTGAAAAATATTCATACATTATTTCATTTTTTCGTAATTCGAATCCAATATTTGATTTAAAAGATTGTTAAAATATTAATATTTTTGATAAAAATATTCATCATAATAGCATTATTATTTATAAATTATTGTTTGAAGAACACATACAAAATATAAAGTGAATTGATTTTTTTTTGCTTTCCACCAGACGAAGTGTTTATAAAAAAATAATAGTTTTCGAAATAGAAAAATGTTTTAAAGTACAAAATTAAAATAGACTATTTTGAAAAAATAGAATGTACGCGTATGTGTTTACGTGTCGGTGTATGCGTGCATATGAGTGTGCATATCAAATCATTTGTATGTGTATATTTTTAATTTTAGAAAAATATAAATAATACAACATAGCTGTTTTTTGAATAAAATAATGTCATTAAAGTAATTTTCGTCTATAAATAATTTCCTACAAGAAATTTAATGATTGCTGTCATATCTTTTATTATACAGGTAATATTATATATTTTTATAAAGTCGTAGAATAGAAATAATTGTAGGTAGTTCAGTGAAATATTAATAGATTGTTAAGGACGTTAAGTACGTTACTTTATTAATTTTTCAAGTCTTAATAGGCCCTGTAGTTTCCGAGAAAATAGAAAGTTCTTGAAAAAATCGATTTTTTGACCATTGCGATAGGCATAATAAATTCATAAAACTTCAATATGAGGACGTCAGTGGCTCACTCGGTAGAGCGTTGGATTCGTAATCTCAAGGTTCCGAGTTCGAATCCCGCTCTCGACGGCCGATTGACACAAGCACCACTGTATATAAGATACATGTGCTTTATTGTTTGTTCAAAAACACACTGAAAAATCTCCGTCACCAATTAGCTCCGTAATTATAGCATAAATACAGTGACGTTAAATAAAAAAAAAATCAATTCGTTCGTAAATTTGTATTTGTGTATTTACAAATACAACTGTTATTTTTATATTGCTATTAGTTAACGAAATATTTGAAGTTATACCATCAAAGTTACTTTTTGGAAAAAGCTTATATTTTATTAAACGGATTATAAAACGGTTCAAAGTTCAAAACTTCAATACCAGTATTATTTATTAATGAAAATATAAATTTTACACGATTAATCACTCGAAAATTTATTTAAAATCCAAATATGAAAAATTCAATTACCTGATAAAATAGAATTCATTTATCAAGAGAAACTCTTAACTTAATGGAACGCTGTACGCGAAAAACTCGAACTCTAATCATTTATTTCGTGTTATACGAGTAAAGTTAAAAATTTTTCTGAAAAACTTTGATATTCTCACAAAGAAATATTATCCAGATATTAAAAAAAAAAAAAGATATTCATCAATTTTAATCTCTACTTTTTTAATCATACTCTCAAAGTGCGCCGTGCTTTGAAACTCCATTTTCAAAAAAATTTGCGACATATTTTTTTTTTCTATCTCAATAGTACCATATATATCCATTAGTATGAAAAACATATTTGAAAAAAAAAGGAACTACTCCACTATCCTCCTGTATCGTCAAACTCGTATATAACTGTTAATCTCTTTCCTCCTTTAATAGTAATGTCCATATAGCAAAAGCCATTAACGGTACTTATAACGGCCTGCAAAATACACGAAATAATTTAAACGTGCCGAGAATGAAAAAAAAAGAAGTTTAAACTTCATAAATTATCATTATTCAATACATTACAAAATACGTCCCATAATGAAAAATTCCAAGTAAGAAAGGAAAGAAAAAATAACGAGAGAAAAAAAGAGAGAGAGGAAAGAGGAAACTATTTAAGGATGAGTGTAAGAAGGGTAATTACTCAAAGTAGGGGGGTAAAACATTTGCTCCGGTCGAGTAGTTACAAGTACATACAGTACTTATACATAACGAGCCTAGTTTTATGGCTACGCTTTAGACCATTCAGTATTATACCCCCCGCTTTCTTTTTTTACTCGCTGGATACGCAACCCAAAGGGTAAGTTGAAAAAAGAAAGCTCAGGTGTAGGAGGGTTAAAAAAAAAAGTGGTACGAAGTAAAAGTGGGCAGCGCGTTTATGCTTGCTGGCTAATGTTTGTTTTTCTTTTCGGATCAATTTAATTTATGGAATGATATTTCATTGTTTGTGGAATTATTCTTTTAGCTTGACTTATTAACTTTTTGCACGATTTATCGATTGATTTATTGTTTGGAAATGATTTCTATTTTTCTTTTGTAATTATACAGTTCACAATATTATGGTTAGCAGTACATTTAATTGCATTTTAATGAGTTAAAAATTTTCTTTATTATTCTTTAATTTTAAAATAACGATGTTATTATATTAATTACACGGGCTTAATGAAAATGTTTATTAATATTAGCGAAATAAACTCTCTGAGGTACGGACGTTGATATTTTATTAACGTAGTTATTTTATATACGTATACTTTTATGAAAATTTATTACCTTGGAATGTTTAATTTAGGGTGTTATTAGTTTTAAGAAAAATTATATTACTCTATAAATTTAATTTACATTTTATGGAGGCCCTTATTTATAAATTTTATGATCGCGAGCCCCGTGTTATAAAAGGTGAAAGGAAAAATTCTTGACGAAGACCCTTGAGGTGGAAAAAGTTTTAGAAAATTTTTTTTTATGGCCAGCGGAATCGCTCGTCAAAATATATTTTGATAATTATTGTAATGATTTTTATTAATAAAGAAAAAAAGTTTGTTATTAATTAAAAATGTGATATTGATAATGTATTAAGTTTTAATAAGATAAATTAATGTAACAGATAATTTTCTTGTAAAATATAACTGATATTAAATATTCATATTTTTCGTTATTCCATTTTTAAAAAATTCCATAAAATTAAGTATATGTTTAACATAACTTATTAAAACGCATAATGTTAAGCCACTCATCAATTGAAGTAATTTATTTTTTTTTTTAAATCTGTGTCACATTTCAAACAAAATGAAAAATGGAAATTTTTAGCTAAAAGTAAAAAAAACGAAACAACAAAAACAGAGAACGTTTCAATATCAGAAAAAGTTAAAATAACAATCTCAAAATTTCGACAGCTGGGTATTGAAAATCGATCCTTTTACACGTTGTAATATCTCTATACCGGCCCCAATGAACGCAAAAATATTCGTCGTTTCTTGTTACCTCTTTACCTATATATATATTTTTTTTATTCTTCAGCTACACTTTTTTTTTTCACATAGCCCATCAAACACGATTAAAAAATGTGTCGTTTGTTCTTCTTTTTTTTCAGAGTATGCGTCGAATCGCAAAGTGTAGTACAAGCGATCGCGTTACATTATAACATCGTTCAAGAATGCTATCGACCAAACGAGAAAGTGTGAAGGACGTTGCTATATCGAATGGAATAGCTTGCTTTATTTTTTCCTCCTTTTTTTTCTTATATCACATTGTTTCTTTAAGGTGTCGAGGGCAATTGAGGTCGATACTTTATTAAACCCCCTTATTTTTTTAAATTTAATGATTCAATTTGTTTATAAATTTTATGTTACATGTATAATAATATTTCATGTTGGGCTTGCCTTTAGGTTTCACTTTAAGTAGTCATAAAAATTAATCAATTGTTTGGAGCTATAAATTACACGGAATTAGTGTTTAGTCGCATGAATCAATCAATAAAGTCAAATGAAGCAACAGGTTTTTATTTTGACCAATAAATATTTCCGACCCTCCGGCGTCCCAAATTTTCTTTTCTCTTTCCCTTGCACGAACCTATTATCGTTTATATATTGGACTTTTACAACCTACTTTCCATCAAATCGTTAAATATTTTTCTTTCTGAATCCAAATTAACTACTAAAAAGGTCTTTTCTATTAAAACAAGCAAATATAAATTCTCTTATAAACATTTATATTCTCTCATCAACATTTAATAAAAAAAATAAAGAAAAAAAACAAGATGCTCTGAAGAAATCACTTCCATATGGCATGCACGCGATGAGCGTCTTTTCGACGCGTCAGCGAACGACGAAAGAGAAAGAGACGTGGCGTAAGATAAGACAAGAACGATTGCTTATGTATTTTAACCATACACTTGTGTGCAACGGCCACTTCCTTTACTTTTTTTCTTTTTGCTATCTCCACGTATGTCTTTGAACGGACGTTGTAATAGTGTCGCGCTTCGTTACGTCGAGAATTAAGCTTGTTTTTTTATTATTTATTTATTATTATTATTATTAATAATTTATGGTATGTTATTTATTAACCTATTTTTTTAATGGGCATGGATACTATTTCATCGTGAGATATTGTGGGTTAATAAGTCGATCAAAGATTTATTTGTAGAGAGAGAAAAAATTGGTTTCTTCCTCACTGTAATTTGGAGATTGTAACACGAGGATATATATTTTTTCAATACTTTTATATAAAGTCATTAAAAATGGTATGACGCATTTACTATGTCATAAAATTTCTTATAAAAATTAATGATTACATTTAAGAAAAATTGAAAAAAAAATTGGTATTGGATATAGATTGCGAGATTGAAATGAAAAAGGTCTGTTTTCGAAGTTTTAAACACAAGAGTTGAAGAAAATGAGATAAAAGGAGACTTTCATTTTAAGTTTGTTTCCAAGAGCAGGGAGAAGAGGCGACAGAGGACTTTCACTTTGCGAATGAAACGTGAATGATGCGATTATCTTTTGAAAACCTTTAAAACTTTTCAAGACTCGAAGATTTTACCGAGATTTCTCATAACGTTGTTTAATTCCTTCTTGTTTGGAGAGAAAATGAAAAAAAATACGCCTGATCGTTAATAACAAAAATAAAATAAAAATTACGTTTTATTTTCGAGATTAATTTGTACTTTGGATCTCATAGAAATCTTGGGATTATTTTATTTCAATTACAAAATGTGGAGCAAACGAAATTTTCACATCCTTTTTATGTATAAGTGAAGGTTAAAGGCTCGTTAATGAAAATAAAAGACTCCGAGAAATATGACATTAAATGTATTACTGTAATTCGTCTTTATTAAAAGTTGATTTTATGTCATCTGAGAAAGAAACTTTTTTCCACCATATTATTTAAAATCTTATGGGTAAAAAGATATCTCCACGACAATCATATCATAGAAAAATTTCAAACACGAAATCCAGTTTAAAATAAATTACCATTCATAAAAACATTAAAAAGTCCAGACAGCGTCGATAAACTTATTTTTGGCGTATAAAATAATTAAAAAAGTTGAATAATCTAGAAGTTGTAATTACCCGCCATAAAATATTTAAAACATCGAGAAAGAAGAAAATCCATAACGAAGATTTTAAAGCCTTGCAGTTAAAATTCTTTTGATAGTCATGAGGCCATAGCGGAATGTTATACGGGCATTAAACTAATGTAACTGGAGCAGACAAATCATTTCATTCATTTACTCCTACCCACGTGTAGATTCGAGATGATAAAAACGTTCCAGCGGTAGTTTGGATTTTAAGAAAACATCAATTTACACGCGACCAATAAAACATATGGAATTATTGCGGCTGATGTGGATATGAATATCGTATCATGTGTTGCGCGTACTAGTGAACTATATAAATAGATTTTTTTTATTGATTCGTTGTAACTTTTTTTTGGTGCTTTGAATAATGAAGGAATATTTTTTGTTTATCGTATTTGCAAGGTGACTGGATGATAAGATTAAATGTAAAGATGTGAATCGATCATTAATTTTAAATATTTTATTTTTTGTTAAATTTAAATATAAATATAAAATACTTGAACTTTGTGATGAAAAAAGTTAACGAAAATTTCAATCAAACTCATGAGTTATATTGGTGTTTCAGAAAAGTTATAGTAGAAGAAAAATTTAATAAACTTTTCCTTCTTGGCAAAATGGGTTCTAATTAATAAAATAAAAGTTTCTATTATTAATCGAAAATCTATATTAATCGAGTAATTACCAGAAATCAAACTTTTATATTTTTTCCAATAAGAAATTTTTCATCTCAAAAATTTTTATCTTTGCTATTTTTAACATCGTAACTCATAACAAGCATTACGAGCGTAAAGGGAAATATTCATAATAGAAAAAAAAGAAATAGTAGGTATAATTTAATGTCACTGACCTTGAGTCAAATTTAGTACCATCCTGCAGCGTACCCGTATAATGCATGGTCAGCTGGTCACCTTTTTTCGATTTAACATCGCACACCTCTGGTACATAAATTTTTTCAACTTTAAGCTCCGCGGCCAGCGCGCAACTGCACAACGTTGCTAATAATATCAATGCGTATTTAGTCATGATTTTATTTATTTATTTTTTTTTTTTTTCAAAAAACTTGAAAAAAAAAGTAAAAAAAAAAAAAGAAAAATCAAAAAAAAATTAAAAAATAAAATGAAAATTAACGGTAGTCGTCGTTGCCGGTATAACGATAAATGTAAAACTCAATGTTTTACAAAATCAGAAATTAAAAAAAAAAAACTTCTATTCGGAATAATATACGTTAGAATGACTAAGAACGTGTGTTATATCAGAATGAAAACTTGGTTTGTATTAAAGTCGAGCGTGTGTGTTGAACGCGAGTTTTTTTAAAAAGAAAAACTTAAACTGAAACGTTATACATAAAAGGCCCTCTGCTTGAGCGGAGTGCCGGCGGACTACTGACAGCAGCAGTTTCACAGTTCTACGCTCCCTACACTACTATACGCTTTGGCTTTAAAAAGCAAGCTTGTGTTTAGGGGGACTTTGCCTGTATACGTGTATATACGTACATTTTAACCTCCTCTCTCTCTCATCCTCTATGTAACCTCTTTGAAATGAAAAAGGATAGAGGAACGTATATCTATACGTGCACAGAGGAGAGAAGTTGAAGCACGCTGTGGGCGCCACATTGCGCCGTCTCATTGGCCCCTATGCGCACGCTCTCTGGAATATGTAGGTCTCCAAGCATTGTGCTACACTATATAGCTATCTCACTATGGCCTGCTCCTGGCCTCTCTCTCTCTCTCTCTCACTTCTTCTTCTTCTTGCTTTTGCTTATGCTGCCTCGGATGTTTCGTATCTTCTCTCTCTTTCTTTCCTTTAACTTTTTCTTTTATGTATACGTTTTATCTCTTTCTTGCTCGCAGAGAGAAGAGAGCATATATACAACGCGTTCGCGCTTATACCCGTTGCTACTTGGGTATAAGTAGTATACGTGGCATTTGCTTCTTCGCGTTCGTTTTTCATTTCTCACACGAACGAGCGGGATGCCTCTTATTCTTCTTTCTTGTATATGTGTAGCTGATTTTTTTCTTCTTTTTTTTTCTCTCTCTTTTTTTGGATCGTCGGAGTATGGAAAGACAACATTTTTGCTTATATCGTAAGATGTGTGACTTCTTTCGGATGCTGGAATATATGTAATGAACTCCTTTTTCTTTTTTTTTTGAGAAGATCGAAGTGTTCTAAATTAAATGGTATTAGATGTATATGAATTTTAGATTAAAAATTTATTTTCATCTGCTGTTTTAAATCTTGCGAAATCAGAGGTCGTCAGTGGCTCACTCACAAGCACCACTGTTTGATACATGTGCTTTTTTCACAAACATGCTGAGAGCCCTCCATCGCTAATTAGCATCGTAATGATAGCTAAATACAGCGACGTTAAATAAAATTTTTAAAATCTCGAGGAATACGTGAAATATTTTATTATTTATTGTCTTTAAGTTATTATTTTTTTTTAATGATTTCAGAATATAAAATATTATCTATTTGCAATTTTGTTCAACCCTAGTTTTCTTAATAATTAATTTTTTTAACTTAGAAAGTCTGAAAATATGTTTCTTTTGATACCGTATGAAAACGTATAAAAATATTCTCAGAGCCAAGGTCAAAATGATCAACCATTGTGAAACATAGAAAATCATAATTTTTAACTATTATTTGATAAATAACTCTTTTAATGAATTATCTATTTACAATTTAACTTTCGATAAAAATTCATAGAATATTTTTTTGTTGAAAATAACATGTAGAATATGCCTGATTTTTTACAGATTAAAATATGCAGATTTTTTAGCTTATCTGGTTAGTCGAAGAATATAATTAATAAATAAAAAGTATATACTGGTTAAATTTGCTTTTTAAGTGCATATTTTTTTTCTACATAACGAACAAGTGACCAATTTGGTCAGTATTTTTGAATTATTTCGAATATTTATGAAATATTCAACTGAATTTCTGTATTATTTTTATTCTTTGGAAACTATTGAACAACTTGAGTTTTTTAACCATATTCTTTTTAATTAATAGATTTTTATCTGAATTTTAATATATTTTTTTGAAATATATTCTAGAACGATTTGTTTAAAAATCATACGACTGTAATGAGAATCAAAATTTTTCCGAAATGCTTTAAAATTTAGGTAAAATTAGTTATAACTTTGAAAACGTCGAACGGTGAGCCAAACAATCGCGGATATTTTTATGAACTTAGGTAAAAAAAAATCGAAAAATTAGAAGAAAATCTGAGATCTAAATGAAATTCATTCTTTTTGTAAATAGAGTAATGCATAATTTCAGATAACCGAGTAATAACCCATAGGAATTTGTGTATTAGCTCTACGAAAAAATTCTCATTGGTAAAGTTATTTCACTCTATTTCTCATTTTGAAGATAAGAAAATAGTCTAATAACCTTTTTAAGAGTCTATTAAACAGTATATTTTTTATTTGTTTTATATTTAAAAAATTTTGTTCTTTTTACATAAAAATTTCCTTCCATGAATATAATTCGTCGTAAAAATTTGATACTTTTAGAAAGAGTTCCGAACGCACTTTCCAACGTGGTTTTATAAAACATTAAAACATGCGTTTTTATACGACGAAACAATAACTGTTTAATGAAAGTGACTCAAAAATTAAAAGTTTTGAACATTTACCCATTTATAGAACTAACAAAGCTCGGGTAATTGAAAAATTTTTTGGATGCGTTAACCACTATTGCATTATTACTTCTCAATACAATCTTTTTAAAAGTCTGATTTTTTAACAAATGCAATATGGAATCAAATCAAAAAAAAATTACAAATCCATACGAATCATTATTTTTTGATAATTCTTTTTACATTTCCATTAAAATGTTTTTTAAGCGCAAAAATCAAGTTTGTTAAAATTTACCATAGAGTTGATTATACGTACTGCAAGAGAAATAATCAAGATGAAAAACATAAAAATTGCATTAAACTTATTTTGCAGTAAAATGAGCGATACAAAGAAAGAAATATTGTTCTGTTAAAACCAAACAAAATTTCCTGTCTTCAGTTTGTTCTACAAGTCCTTTGTAGTCGACAATTTCAAATTTAATACATTTATTATTAAAAATTTTGATATTTTAATTGTTAAATATTATTAAAATTATTCAAATCAATACAATTTTAATGAATTATTGCATTAAAATTCATTAGCAGATAATGGAAAGACAATTTAACTAAAGTCGATGTCAAAGACATGACACTCGTTATTTCTGCATTGCATATTAATTCAGCTTTTAAAGTCTTTTTTTATTAACTTTCTTCTTTGTTGTGGTCCCGTTATAAATTTCATATAAATCTTTTATGCAGGTATTACTTTTGTGCAAATTGCAAATGTTTTTTCAGTCTGTCAGAATTCCTTTTAAATTTTCGAAATGAAAAGCACGTAATATTAATTAAAATCGTTTAGATGTTATATCGTGTCTTTAATTTAAAAAAAAAAAACACAAAAATTTTTATTTTTTTACCATCGTTCAAAACATAAATTAATACTAAAAATTTAATTACTACGTAGAAATTTAACGAAGCACCTTTGAAAAAAAGCTTAAAAAATGAGTAACTGTAAAAATTATTTTCCAATAAATAATTAACAGTTCTTACTTTCCGTTCTTATTCGAACCATTATTGAACTCCAGCATTTCTTTTTGACCATGAGCTACTTTTAAAGTTTCTCATACTTTTCTTGCTTTATAATTAATTCTTTTTTATTCCACCTCCTTATGCTGCTTCGTACGATTGATTAGCGCTGGAAAACGTGTAATTGGTTCAAGCAGTTATGTCATATACGTGTTTATATATGCAACTTCAACGAGGTATTTATTTGTCTACATGAAAATATCGTTTACGCATATATACATAGACTGGAGACAGAGTCTCTCTTTTACAAGCGCGTTTATCGACCGTTGCTATATTGTAATTGCAAAGATGTCGGTTATCTTCCGTTAACAGAGTGAAAAGTGTAATGGCCATTTACCTCGGTGCATGTTCATTTTCAAGTGTACTAATAATCGTGAAAGTTATCATTTTAATTGTTAGTATCGTTTGATGTACATATTTAAATGTTTGCTCTGTTAGTTCAGTCGTATTAAATTTTTTAAACTGAGAAAAATGTTTTTTAATAACTAAACAAAAAAATATCTTTATATTGCGAATTGATTAATAAATGAATTATTGCGCAGTTACCAAAAATTAATAAAGTAATTTTATGAAATAAGAGCTACGCTTGAAGGTTCATTAAATCAAAATTGGATAATGTGTGAACTGAAAAGTGATTCAAAAGATTTTAGCCATAATAAGGTAAAAAATTTTAATGGAAAATTTGATCATTTCACTGTCACATTTGACCTTTACAATCTTTAGAACTACGATGTAAACGCTTCAGTTTTAATTACTATTTATTTGAAAAAGCTCTAAATAGAGTAGATCGACGTTTCGATAAATGGAAATTTAACGTAATATATAACGTATCATGGGAATTCCTTGCGAAAAATAAATAAAAAGCAGTGAATACATTATCTTATAGAAAAGATTATCAGTTTTGGTTTTTCTGATTATTGAATTTTACTTTCCTGATTATTGAAGTTTTCTTTATATAGAAAAGTGAACTTGCGTAATTTTTAGTTCAATTCGGGCTTACTAAGTAGACTGCGAGATTATTCTAACGTGAGTTACCTAATCAAATTAAAATCGTTTAATATTCTTATTTAATGAAAAAAGGAGAAATAAAATCTCATTGTTGTCATGCTTATATAAAAAGCATCGATATATTTTATAATGGAATAATTAATTTACTGATGAGTTATTTTAACATTTGAATTTATAATATCTATTATTTTTATTCTTATTATTTAGATTTTATGCAATGCTATTCGTTTAATGTTATTAATTAACATTTTATATCATAAAATTCTGTGAATTTATTTATCCAATATGGACATATCTATCTGATGCAACAGTTCGTTGCAAGTTTATCAAACATTATGTAATTTATTTTCACGTTATAACCTTGGCAAACATTAAATTTAATTTTAATAATCTAACAGGTCATCTTTGCACCACTTGCCCATATCGCATTAAAAAATGTCGAAATTAAGACGAGCAATCCTAATTCTTTGTTTACTTTACGCGGAGGTGGAGATGAAAGTTTTTCTAAAAAATCATGAAGTTGACCGTAAAGAATTGTTTTTAAACAATTATCTTGCTATGGATGGCAAAAGTTTAAGTTACGTTGAGTTCAGAAGACGAGGTGATTATGGCAACATAATAGATTGTAATATAACAACTAATTCAGATGTCGAAGACAAAAAACCGGCGAAACAGTGCAATTACAAATTTGAAAGTGAAAATATTCAACGTAGAATGGATTGTTTTAAGATCAGCTCATTGGGAAAAGGTAAGGTAATTACTCCATGGGATACCGAGCTATGATTATAACAGTGGAATAGCCACGTTTAAAGCAAGTATCATTGATATGAATGATTGTAAATCAACTGATATAAATATGACACTAAAAATCGACGAGCTGTTGTGTCGACATATAATAATACTTTTGACATTATTACCAAAGATGCATCCAATTGCAACGGCGTACTATGTATACTAACATTTGATCAAACTGGAAATCGTATTGGAAGACCAATTATACTTCCAGAACCTCTCAATCTTGCAGAGGATTATAATTTTGAAATTCATCCTATCGCTTCAAAATCATCATCGCAGTCTAAAGGTTATTATGCGTTGATCGATAACTACAGAACGGATGAATTTAATATTTTATCAGTAAAATCAGACGGTGGTATTAGACAATCGATAACCGTGTCTCAACCAAAACTGAAATATTATCCTGCCTTTATGTCAAGTAAACATGAATTATTTTCAGTGTGTTTGATGACTGAAGATGTTAAAAAAGCTAACTGTAGTCAATTGGATAAGGATCTAAATGTAAAACTAAAAACAAGATTCAACTTTTCTTATAAGACAGATACTATGATGAAAAACGTGCTCAGTTTGAAAGATGGTGGTATGTTAATTTGACTTCATGGATAAAGATGGATTTTATCGTATTTATAGAATTAATGCGAATGGCAGCGTTGAAAGACGGTACGTGGTGTTGGCGCATCAATTGCGGTATGAGTTCTAGTGAATTGTTTGAAAACAAAGGTCAAATCTGTGTTTCAACTCACTGTGAATATGAAGCTAAAACGTAATGACGATAAATTGATAGTTAAGTGTATATCGCAAAGTTTAATAGCTTAAAAACACATTTGTGAGATGTAAGATGTATATTGATGACTTCAAATAAATATTTTTATAACACTCGGGGCGTAAAATAGTATATGCACCGCGTGCGCAATGTACTTGGTGCATAAGGTACTATTATATTACCATTTTATGAAATTTATTTGTTTCTAATATGCATATATTTTATAAAAGATTCAGTCTATATTGTAGATATTTAAAATTCTAATAGCTGTAAACGTTCCATCAGGTGCTACAAAAATTGTTGGAAATATATTGTTAAATCTTATTAAAATAATTTAGTAATTTGAATTTAATTAATATTAATTTTTCATAATCTCAGATAAAATGATAATAAAAGCTACTTTTTATTTGTTCTTATTGAGAAGATGCGAATTTAGTGAAAAGTTGGATAAGTAGTACTATTACGAGAGGCCTTCATTGGAAAAAAACACTATCTTTTCAATTATATGTTGAAATTCGTATAATAAAATACGTTCAGATATATAGTTTTTTAGTTATAAACTAATAGAAATGGTGTAAATTTTATTTTTGCTAATTCGTATCTTTTGGTACAAATAACTATATTGTAAAAATATGATAGTATAAAAAGAAATTTTAATTAAAAAAATTTATTGTTATAAGAAAATACTAAGAAATACATTATCTTAGCGAAGATTATTGGTATTGGTTTTCCTGTTTATCTGTAACTGAAGTATTGAAGTTTTCTTTATAAAGAAAAAAGAACTCGTTCAGTTGTTAGTTCAATTTAAACTTGCAAAGCAGAACGTACTGTCACTGAGATTGTTTAAACGTAAGTTACGCAATCCCATAACTAAAATTGTATAATATTCTGATTTAACAAAAAATATCTTTAATGAAAAAATGAAATGAAAAATAAAAATATTAAAAAGTGTCATTTTTATTCTGCTTATAAGCATCGATATACTTTATAATGAAATAATCAATTTACTGAGTTTTAAATATTTAAATATTTGAATTTATAATATTTTTAAAATATTGTAGCTATACTTGATAAAATATTCACTATTATTCGTATGCTTTCTAATCACATTTTATACAGTTTTCTTCTTTTAATATTAATAATTTACATTTCAATTCGTAAATTTATCTGAATTTACTTATTCAAAGTGAACATATTTATCAAATGTAACGGTTCGTCGCGAGTTTATCAAACATTATATAATTTATTTTTACATTGTAACCTTGACAAGCATTAAATTTAATTTTAATGATTCCACAGGTCATCTTTGCACTACTTGCTCATATCACACTCCAAAATGACGAAATTAAAAAAAGCAATCCTAATTCTTAGTTTGCTTTACGTGGAGGTGGAAATGCAAATTTTTCTAAAAAGTTATGAAGTCGATCGCAAAGAATTGTTGTTGGACAAAGATAATGATCATCTTGCTACGGATAGTGAAAGCTTAAGCTATGTTGTATTCAGAAAAGAGAATGATAATAGCAAGATTATTGATTGTAATGTAACTACTAAATCAGATGTCGAAGATAAAAAACCAGCAAAGCAGTGCAACCATAAAATTCAAAGCGAAGATACTGCCCATGAAATGGACACTTTATCGATCAGATCATTGGGAAAAGACAAAGTATTACTTTATCGTGTATCGAGCAACGATGATAACAGTGGAGAAGCTGCTTTCAAAGCCAGTTTAATTAATATGAAGGATTGTAAATCAACTGATATAAATTTGAAGATAAAAAAACAATTCATTTATGTATCGCCATATAAAAGTACTTTTGACATTATTACCAGAGATTCATCCAATTGCAACGGTAAACTGTGCGTATTGACTTTTGATCATTCTGGAAATCGTATTGGAGAACCAGTTATACTTCCAGAACGTGTTAATCTTCCAGGGGATGTTGATCTGGAAATTAAACCTATTGCTTCAAAATCATCATCGCTGTCCAAAGGTTATTATGCGCTTCTCAATAATCATTATACGGATGAATTTCATATTTTTTCAGTAAAATCAGACGGTGGTGTTAAAGCATCAATGACTGTAACTCAACCAAAACAGGAATATTATCCTTTTTTTACATCAAGTGAGCATGAATTGTTCTCAATGTGTTTGTTGAACGAAGATGCTACAAAAGCTAATTGCAGTCAGATGGGTAAGGATCTGTATGTAAAACTTAATACAACATTCGACTTTCCTGATGACGCAGGTGCTATGATGAAAAATGTACACAGTTTGAAAGATGGTGGTATGTTAATTGGGCTTATCGACAAAGCTGGAATTTATCGTATTTATAAAATTAATCAAAATGGTTGGATTGGAAGTCAGTATGTAGCATTGAGCCATCTCAATTGTCCGATAAGACAATTCCGTCCAAGTTACAATGAAATGTTTGAAAATGATGATCAGATATGTTTCTCAAGTCATTGTGAATATGAAGCTCACAATAATGATGGTGATCATAAATTAGTTGTCAAATGTATATCACAAAGTACCTTAATCACACATTTGTAAGATACAAGATGTATATTGATCACTTTAAATAAACCAATATTCTTATGTTAATTTATATGATTGAAATTTATTTGTTTCTAATTAGCGCATCGATCTGATGAGACATTCTGTTTATATTTTAGATTCTTAAAATTTTAACAATTATGAATATTTCATCAGACGTCACAAAAATAGTTGAAAATATTTTGTTAAATGTTTCGAAAATATTGAGAACTATTAAACTTATAAAAGAGCTTCATTTAAGCAAATATATAAGAACAGTAAAAGTCTTTAGTTGTTAAATGCATGACTACTATAGGTTAAGAGGTTATGGTAAGATGTAAATTATTCTTTTTGTAAGTTTATTAACAAAATGCTCTTGATAACTATATGAATGTTTGAATTTTTTTAAACTATTTTTTTCTAAATTGGGTCATTTTTTAAATTAAAGGCAACGGTTCACTTTTTACTATAGTAATAAAAAGATTTTATAATGTTATTTAAATTTTAAATATATATGAAATTTTATATATTATAATTTTATTTTAATTCAGTAATTTTTTATTCAAAAATTTACAAATTTACATTCAAGATATTTTTTAAACTAAAAAAATTATTTAATATTGTGTAAAATAAATTTTCGTTTTTATAAAACTGATATTTTTTTAATATTTAATGTATATTTATTTTACGTAATTCAAATCAAAGTGAATGTTTAATGATTATAACCTGATAGTAAAGTTTACCAACATTCTGAATGTTAACAGAGAATGTTAGCGAACTTTACAAGAGCTTGTATAAGTTGTAGATGTTTATAAGCGGTTGAGTAGATAACTGAGTGAATTAACCTGTTGAGAACTGTTTTTGTTTTGATTAACAAATTTGATGTTGAGATTATCATCTTCTTTGATTTAATAATATATTTTTACAGAATCGTAAGAATTTTTTAAAAGAAATATTAATAATTTATTGATTGGAAAAACATATTTTATAATTTCTCCTAATAAATAGAATTTCTTGTCAATGCTTTGAGAATTATGATTTCAATTTCATTTTAAAGAATCTTTAGTTAAAAAAGAATCATGAAAGAATTTCTATGATATTAAAAGAAATTTTTTATCCGTTTTCAATGAATATTATTATAAAAAAAATAGTTTTCGGAATCAAAGATATTTAATTTCTGTTCATAATATTTTTGTATTTGACTCTTTGGATTATAATAAAATTTATCCTCGATTTGTTTTTCTTAATAAAATACCGTCAGTGGGAATCACATAATTATATAACTTGATGTATAAAATAATACTTTATTCAGATTACGATTATGAGTAATGAATTTTGTTTAAGAAACTTGATTATGTTATCTGAAAATTGCTTTTCTTTTTAAAATGAAAGTAAGAGCTTTAAAGATTTTTATTTTTATTTCAACGAATGAAGAAGAATGTATACAATTTTTATGTACCGTAAAAAGATCAATTATTTTGTTGAAAAAATAAAAACTTTTGAAATAAAAAAATATTGCTAACAGCTTTAGCATTGTGCTTTCTTATTTAGATTTAAAAATTTTTTTAATTTAGATAAAGTATGTTATTTAAAAAAAATATATATATATATATATTTATGTGCTATATATTACGCAAATTCAATAAAATATTGTAGGATTAAGTTTTCATATAGAAAATTTTAACTAACAGGAATTTGTGCTTGAGCTTTTGCTAAATAGATCAGTAAACTTTGATTATAGCGTTATTGTCAATAAACATCTATACTAAATAATTTTATAAAAACAAATTTG
This sequence comes from Anastatus disparis, assembly GCA_017163975.1. Classification (NCBI taxonomy): domain Eukaryota; kingdom Metazoa; phylum Arthropoda; class Insecta; order Hymenoptera; family Eupelmidae; genus Anastatus; species Anastatus disparis. The sequence continues at coordinate 628,808 of JAFFSR010000222.1, forward strand.
ATTTTTTTTTTTAAATATATAAAAGCATTGATAAACATATTTGAATAAAGAGGTCGTCAGTGGCTCACTCGGTAGAGTAGTGAATTCATAATCTCGAGGTTTCATGTTCGAATCCCGCTCTCGACTAATTTATACAAGCACCACTGTACATTACATGTGCTTTGTTCAAAAACATACTGAAATTACCTTCGTCGCTTATTAGTATATCGTAATGATAACATAAATACAGCGACGTTAAATAAAATAAAAATAAAATATTTTAATAATTTACAGTTCTAATAAATTGCATCTTTTAGTATAAAATTATATATGAAAGAAATTTAATTTTTTTTTTAATTTTCTGTTGTTAGAGAACATACATACAAAAAGTTTCTGGTTAACTAATATCTGCGATTATATTAATGGGTTATGAAGTTGAATCACTCAAAGTGATAATAATGAATTAAGTTTTTGACTGCCTCAAAAACATACACCAACCAAATTATCAGAAACTAAGATTGAAGATTTACTTTGTTTTTCAAATCATAAGCTCGTGATAATGCTGGCGTTGATCACAAATTATTCATAAAATATTATACATAATTTTACAAATATAAATTTTCCATTTATTGTTTCGAACAAATTAAATATTTGCGATTAAAATAGAGGAAAGTTTTATGATATGGCCATATTTACAGTATATTCACTTGCGTTTTTCTTGCTTTCTCGTTCTATATAAATATATGTTAGCATTCTGTTATCATTAGACGTATAGTCAAAGATTATTACTATGAGTTTTCCCAAAAAAATATGATTAGATTATCCGCCGACGTCAGTCCACTGTTCCAGCTTTCTTTTTTATCTTCAGTAAAAGTAAGACCTCGGACTATTTTTAGTTTTGTTTCTGTCAGCTAAATAGATCGTACTCTAACTAAATATAAAGTGATTAAACGTAAGTTATTTCATAAATAATAATAATAATAATAATAATAATAATAAAAATCAAATCATTTAATAACATTTAAAAAGTACAAATATTAGAGGATAGCATGATAACTATAATTTTTATTTTTTTGATCAATACTTAATTTAACAGTACTAAATTTAAATAAGTTTACATTTTATTTTATGTATGTGAAATTATTTATTTAATCGCGAGAACTTGATTATCTTATGCACGGGTCATCGCAAACTCATCAATAATTTTTTTTTTATCCTATAAACTTAACATTGTTGGTTTAAATTTTAATAATCTTTAAATTTGTTTGTGTGTTATTTACAGATGTCGTTTTCTAAAGTGACAAGACTAAAGATAACAATTCTAATTATCAGTTTCTTTTACGTGGAGGTGAACACACAAATTGTTCCAAAAAGTAGTGAAATTTTCAGTAAAGAATTGTTTTTGGACAAAGATAATGATCACCTTGTCACGGATATCGATGGCTTAAGCTATGCTGTATTCAAAAAGGAAAGTGACGAAAGTAACATAATAGACTGTAATGTAACATCTGCATCGAATGTTAAAGCCAGAATCCCGACAAAACAATGCAACTACAAAATTAGAAGTCAAGTCACTGTTTATTTCATGGATACAATAAATATAAGATCATTGGGAGAAGACAAAGTAATACTTAGCTACATATTAACTTTCGATTTTGACACTAAAAAAGCTACATTTAAAGTTATCGTCATTGATATGAAGGATTGCAAATCAACAGATATTAACTTCATAACGAAATATGAATTCTTTTATGTATCGCCGTATAAAAATACTTTTGACATTGTCACTAGTGATAAATCTTATTGCAAAGGTCAACTTTGCATATCGGCTTTCGATCATTCTGGAAATCGTATTGGAGAACCAATAATAATTTCAAAGCCAATTAAGAAACGTTTTCTAGGGGATGCCGTTGTGCAAATTAAAGCTGTTGCTCCTAGAATATCAACAGATTCAAAAGGTTACTATATATATATCGATAGATTTAAACATAATGAATCTCACATCTTCTCAGTGAATCCAGATGGTAGTATTAAGGAATCGATGACCATGAAACAATCAAAACAGGAATATTACCCTTCCTTTACATCAAGTGAGCATGAATTGTTTTCAATATGTTTGCTGAATGAAGATAATGCAAAAGTCAATTGCAGTCAAATGGATAAGGATTTAAATGTTATACTGAATTCAACATTCAACTTTCCTGATGGAGCAGATACGAAAATAAAAAATATACACAGTTTGAAAGATCGAGGTATTTTAATTGGGGTTATTGATAAAGATGGAGTTTACCGTATTTATAAGATGAATCAAACTGGTAAAATTGAAGATCAATATATTGTGCTGAGTAATCTAAATTGTCCTATAGGACAGTATCGTCAAAGTTATTACAATATGTTTGAAAGTGAGGATAAATTTTGCTTTTCGAGCCATTGTGAATATGAAGCTGATAGTGAAAATGGTGATCATAAACTGGTAGTCAAGTGTATACTTCAAAGTGTAATACCGTGATCATTCACTCATAAAATGGAAAATTCATATTGATGCTTTAAAATATATTGACATATCTCTGTTAATTTAATATAATGAAAGTCACTGCGCGTGATTCTTGAAAATCTTAAAAAAGCGTACTAGTTGAAGCATCGGGAACTGAAATTGAAGATAAACTATGTTATTCCAATCATTATCTTCATGGATCTGTAGCAACGACGATAATGATTTCGAGTCAGTTACAAAATATGTATAATATTTGTCAAAAGTTTGTAAAATTTTTGGTATTTAGAGATCTCATTTTAAATGTAAATATTTTAATAGTACCATAATCAGTTTTTAAATTGTTGGCAACAATTATTAAAAAGAAAAATATCTCCACATGCAACTGTATTTTTTATTTATTTTAAGAGTGTTTTCATATTTTAAAATTTATTTTTTACGATTTTTTTAAAACCAATTTAGTGCAATTCTATGATAAAATCTAAGAATTAAAAAAAGTGAAAAGGTAAGAATTTTTAAAATTTTGTCTGAAGACAACGGACCAAATATTTATCTCCTATGCACAATTATAAGTTTACAAGTATCAAATTTTCCAATAGTATGTTATCGGGTTTGTTTACTCTTTTGCTATTGTTAAGATATTTATTGAGCCCTTGCATTATATAAAAGTTAATTATGATGGAATACTTAAAATTCCGGTAGGCAATTTTAAAAAGAAGAAATAAAATGTTTCAATTTTTAAAATATGAATTTATCTTCATCCTGATTAAGAATTATTTGTACCTAAAAATGATCTATCACACAGATGAAACATGTCGAAATTCAGTGATAAGAAACATTTATAGATATTCATTTATAAATGTTTTTAATATAATCAATTGATTCAATCCAATTCTCATTCATTTACGCTTCTATAATTATTAAATAATCAAATTTATTTTTATTTATGACAGTCGCAAAGAAAAAATTGAATGTTTCGATTTTCAAAACATTATCAAGTAAGTCATGCTTCATCATGCTTAAGCACTATTTGTACAAACGTAAAAATTATCCATCATACAGATAAAATATGCCAAAATTAACTGATAAAATAAAAAAGATTCGAATCGTATTTTGTATTTAAAATTTCTATACATGACAGTTCTTTATTACCTTTGCATTGATAATTAATTTAATATTTTTTGTCTTTCGTGTGATACATTAATTTTTGTGACAAGTGCAAAGTACCTCGATGGTAATTAATATCGTTGGTAGTTTATTCAAAATCCCACTGTATATTTTTATAAGAAGTAAATTATTCCATATGAAAAAATACACGTAAGTACCATATATTTTAAATAAATTCATTGATAAAATTATAAGAGATCTTTTAATTAAAATTATAAAATATATTGCAAAAAAAATATGAATAACAATCAATAAACTGTGGAAATGGTTTATTTATATAAAAATGTAATAGAAATAGAAATTTTAATTTTCAATACTTTTGGTACTATAATTTATTAAAATAATATAATAAGTTTGAGAAAAATGCTTTGATTTAAGCGTTATGCTGCATTAATAAGTACGAGTTTGTTCAGAAATTATCAGCAATCAAAAGTGAAGATTAAAAATATATATTGAAATTAATCGATTCTATTGCCCTCTCAATACTGTTCATTTTATACACTTTTAATTTTAATCTTCAATCCTTAATAATTTGAGGATAAACTGATATTTTTTCACGCATTAAGGTTTAAATTAAAAAAATTTTCGTAAAATTTTCCTATAATTTTAATGGGTAGCATAAAACAAATAAGTTCGTTTTTATTATCAAAGTTGTTAAAATCTTAAATTGTGATCCTATACTTAAAGATCTAATTTTGTCTTTGAGATATCTAATAATTATAATTTATTTATCAAATTGTATAAATGTTATATTTTTAATATGGTACAAAAGAAAAAAATATATCATTTCTTATCCAGTAATGGAAAATTCGACAGAATGAGACTTTTAATTTATTTATAGATTATTAACCTACACTTTGTTCTAAAAATAGAACGTTAATGTTATCAGCAATAGTCATAAATTCTATGAGAACATTGTTTGTACGAAATGAAAACATTTTTGCGCACTGACAATATTTAGTAAAATTATTAAAAAGCATATGAATTTACTTAAAATAAGATAAATTTATAATGACAATAATAAATTTTAAACCAAATTTTACAATTTCAATCGTAATAATTTACTGTATAATTAATCCTAAAAAAATTATAAAATATAAATATTACAAAAAATTTTATACCATATCTACGTAGATCAAAAACAACATAAATAAATAAATACACACACACACACCCACACACACTATATATATATATATATATATATATATATATATATATATATATATATATATATATATATATATATATATATATTTAGGAATGGACTAAGGATCTCTCCTTCATAACTTCCTTTCATATCTGTTCCGTAAAGGTTATACTCCAAAACGTCAGAGGGTAACGAAAATACATGTTTACTTGACGCATATATTTACTGACTCGCAAACTTGTCCAAAAAGGAAGACGAGTCATGCACAAGGAGTTTCGGTATTTGTGTGTGTGTGTGTGTGTGTATACATGTGCATGTGTCTTAAAATTTTGCATAGATCGTATAAGGCAAACAAACTATCCCGGTTATAAAGAGAAGCGTTTACCTTGTCTACTTTTCTAAAGTTTAAACATACCCTTTTGTCTTCGTTTTAGTATGCGTTTTACAGTTGTAACTTTTAGCGCCTAGTTTAAAGTCTTAAGTTATTTAATGATCCATGATTGTAAAAAGAAGGATTTTGTGTTCACATTATTTGTATTTTATATGAATAGATTTTTAAGTTCAATACAATTTAATTAAATATTATTTTTCTAACGGCGTACGCAAAATTCGATTTCATGTACCCGTTTGCGTACATAAAATATCATATTATGAGACGCATTTGTTTAGCGTGCGTAAAATGAATCGAGCGTGCGTAAAATGATTTCAGCGTGCGTAAAATGATTTTAGCGTGCGTAAAATGATTTGAGCGTGCGTAAAATGATTTCAGCGTGCGTAAAATGATTTCAGCGTGCGTAAAATGATTTGAGCGTGCGTAAAATGATTTCAGCGTGCGTAAAATGATTTGAGCGTGCGTAAAATGATTTCAGCGTGCGTAAAATGATTTGAACGTGCGTAAAATGATTTCATCTAAAAAAAATTTTTTTAATTTTTAAAGTATTATATTTCAGGAACTATACATCATAACAGACATTTATACATCTCATTTGAAAGCTCTTGTGGTGCTCTTTTAAAGTGCTATGTACAATTTTTTCGCGATACGTGAACTCTCTTATTAATTAATCTTAAAGTTAATCATTTAAATAATTTCTTATTTATTGTTTTAAAGAGGGGGAGGAATTCTCAATTATTATTTTAATAATACATTTTGATGGAATTTTAATTTGAGAGCTATCCTTGTCTAACTGAGATTTTTGTTATTTACTCAAGTATTAATCGGTGAATCTGCAAATTAAAAGTTGAGCGCAATAGATATTATTATTACAAATATTTATGCACAAGAAGAAAAAAATCTATCGCTTTGTTTTTGAGAAAAGTAAGTAACGCGAAAAAACTTTGGCGTTACTTACTTTTCTCAAAAACAAAGCGGTAGATTTTTTTTTTCTTGTGCATAGATGTTCATAATAATAATATCTATTGCGCTCAACTTTTAATTTGAAGATACACCGATTAATACTTGAGTAAATAACAAACAACTCAATTGTTACTCGGTCGATATCAGGTTCTACTCCGGCTTGCCGTTGATGGTTTTATTAATTTTATTTTTATATTAGTAATATTATTTATTTTTTTGGAGGCGGGGGGGCGCTGCCCCCCCTGCACCCCCACCGGGGCTCCGCCCCTGGACCCCGTCCTGCGCCCCGACCTCGACTACCTCTTACAATCTTGATAGCCTTCGAACAAGATTGTACATGCTATCACAGACGCAAGTTTGTCATTCTTAGAATTTTGCGCACTTGTTAGAAAAAATAATATACGCAACTAATGCGTAAAGTGATCATCGCACTCGTCTTATTTGTCGCCCTCGCTGCGCTCGGGCGACAAACCCGACTCGTGCGATAATCACATATTTTACGCACTCGTTGCGTAATATACTATTATGAAATCTCACATATCCATAACATTTATGACTCAATAATAGTTAATTCTAGAATTGAACAAAGTAAATGTTGATAATGAGACAATTTTATTTTTTATTTAAAAATAATGAAGAAAGATTTTAAAAGAAAAATTAAAAAATTAATATTTATTTATATCAATAAAGGTTTATTCATTGAATTAAATTATCTGAGAATCAACCTAAAAAATTGTAATTATGCAAAACTCACAAAATCTTCGAAACACGTTCGAATTTTAAGATTTTCATTTTATGTCTACGCTATACGCTTAAGCTTGTGTACATTTAACCCGAGTGAAGTAAACTGAATCGTTACAAATGTTTACTCGCAGCATGTTGGACTATATAGTTAGTAATTAATATCCTAAAATTATCAAATATTAAATTCATAAACTTAAAAAATATAAAAAAAATACGCAAAATTTACAAAATTTTTTGCAATTTAGCCTGTTTTGTATTATTTTATCATAGAAAAGATTTTTATAAAAAATTTTTGCGGATACAATATTTGTTGGACTTAGAATCATGTAAATCTCAATTTTAACACGAAACTTTCAAGGAGTAATGTATGCACATAAATCTTTTTTGGAGTGCGAACAAACGTCTCGTGTGGGCAATCAAATAGAATTCTAAGTCATTATCTCTCTGTGCAATGGTTGACTTAATTGTTGTTCTATCACTAGAAATATCACCCTAATTTGTCCAGTGTATGATGATTTATTTAAAATTTTCTTTAATAACCAAAAGTTTTTTTATTTTCTATAATTTATTAGTGTTATTGCCGATCAAACATATGATCGTTTAAATTTTCTATAAATATTTATATAATTATTTATCATTAAAATTTTCTAATAATATTTGTTTACATAATGTTTCTCATATTTATTAAATATAAAAATAAATAATGTATAAGAAATCATTTGAATTGCATGATTTGATATTTAAAATAAAATAAAAAAAAAAAAAAAATAAATAACAACTGTACATAACGTAAATAAATAGTAAAACATCAGTAAATTAAATAATTCAATAAAACAGCAATAAAAATGTAATACCTTCATTCATCCGTCTCCCAAAGGTAATAGCAAAACTCCGTAGTAACCTCATTTCCAACAATCAAACAAAATTCCAAAATATTCATCCAGCAACTTTCTCTCCCCCAAATTCATTCTGACACATTAATTAATTTCAGTAAGTTGCAAAATTTTCCCAGGCCCGTGCTCCCAATGTTTCAATTTAAAAACAAGCAATGGCACAATTGTTTTAATCGCGCATACGACTCTTGCAATATTCAAACTTGTCCTATGATTGAAATTAATAATCAAAAGTTTGAATTTTCCAAAATTATAATCTACAATTTCTATGCATATTTGTGTATGTAACATGTAAGTTTCGTGTGCATATATACGACATTGTACACATGTAAATTTGGATGGAAGGAGGAGCTTTTATTTTCGGCATGCGCAATCGAATGTATGGAAATAGCCAGTTGATGGTTTATACGAGTAAGGATATATATTCTCTTACTCTCTTCCTATTTTCCCCCTTTTTCCCAAGTTTAAACGTACGAACGGTTATATGTGCGCCGACTACTGAGGGGCGATTCAACCTATGCTACATATGTATGTATCACGGTGATATGTATGTACGTTCGAACGTAAGTTGGTAGCACTGCTAAGACAAGTCGTCGCGCGCAAAAATTGTATCTACATGGAAACGGAGACTTGAGGTCTTGACGGTTCGACAGACGATTCAATGCGCGCGACGACTTGTCTTAGCAGAGGGGCGATTCAACCTATGCTACATATGTATGTATCACGGTGATATGTATGTACGTTCGAACGTAAGTTGGTAGCACTGCTAAGACAAGTCGTCGCGCGCATTGAATCGTCTGTCGAACCGTCAAGACCTTAAGTCTCCGTTTCTATGTAGATACAATTTTTGCGCGCGACGACTTGTCTTAGCAGTGCTACCAACTTACGTTCGAACGTACATACATATCACCGTGATACATACATATGTAGCATAGGTTGAATCGCCCCTCTGGGTGTAAATATAAATCGTACAGAAATGCTTGCGGCTTGCGAGCTTAGAATAATAATCGTTGAATTAATATTTCGAAATCACAAACGTATACTGCTTTGGGGGGTTGTAGTTTGAGTTTTGCAGGAAAGACGTTTTCTTTTTTGGATAAAAAGTTTTGGCTGATGACGAGGAAAAATAATTAATTAATTTAATTTTTTTAATTGAAGCGAATGAATAATTTATTTATATAATAATGTTTATTATTTTGTTCAATTTCCATTATAATAAATTATTATTATTTGTAAAATTTTCTATTTCGATTGGTAAATCGAAATTAATATTACGTATTGTAAGTATTGATGTTAAAATTACTTGAAGTAATAAATCTATTTTTTTTTGTTTCATTATTTAATTTTTCAAATTTCTTTAATCTTCCAACATAAGAATCATAATTTAATTTTTTACGTAAATATTGATATTTATTTTCTCCATCGATGTATTGTTGTACTTCTCTATTAAAATACTATCATTTCCTTTATTAATCTTCGAATATAAGTTGAATTTATTGATTTTTTCGAAAACCAAATCCAAAAAAATAATAATTGATAAATTCAAGTTAATGTTGAAATATTTTTTTAGATTTATAGTTCACAGATTAAAATTATTATTATAAACATACATACTAACAAATACATACACAAAACCCTTTTAAATAATCTAAAACAAAATTTATTTGAACCAAAAAAAGGAAAATAAAAGCCATAATCTAAATTCTCTGAACCCAAGATAATCGAAATAACACAAACCATATAGACACGTACGAAACGAAAATGGTAAGCATGCAAAACTCATGAATTCGTGCAATCAAACGATATGTACGTGAAGAAGAAGAAGAAAAAAAAAAGAACTAAAGTCTTCGTGTTACTTTAAAATGTAGTTCGTGTTTACGCTTTTATTTGCGATCAAACGTTATAAAGAAGATTTCTTTGTTAAAGGTATGAGAGGACAATGATTCGGAAATCGATCGTGCACATACACACATACACGCGCTAGGTAAACATTAGATTACGTGAGATGAATTTTAAAAGGGAATCTTTTTACGTGTCGACTGGATCTTTGAGATTATAATCAATACGAATTTTACGTCATATGTAGTTTTTTTGTTTCTCATAAGGTTTTTCTTGTCTTTTTTTTTAATTATTAAATTCGCTTCATTCATTAGTTTAAAAACAATTTTTGTAATTGAAACTTTTTTACCCAATGCATAAAAAGAAAATTTATATATTTTATACAAAAATAAACAAGAACATAGCTATAATTTATAATTATCATATAACATTATTTTTTTACATAATAATATTATGATTTCGAAGCTTTTAAATTAATAAAAGTGCACGGTACTATTATTAAAGCCTATCGATATTTTAATAAAATTATATTCATATTGAATAACAAAATATACATCTAATAACATTTGATGTAGGTAAAAATAAAATAAAAAAAAGCATGTGAAATTTTACAAGGTAGTGATTTGTAAAAGAAAAAAGTTTCTGCTTTTAAATAGAAATTTTTAAGGTATATAGCTTAAAGCGGCTCAATGTACTTCAAACATAAGGTTTGATATAACAACCGAACGATCAAAAGATGAAAGGTATCCTCGTATGTGTATCCAAAGAAAAATTTATCTTTAAATTTATTCTGTTGGAATTTTTCATACATAAATGAAAAAATTTCTTATAAAGCTTGATTGACGGGCACGTGCAATATATTTTTTTCTATTTTTATTTTTGTTATATTGACTTCAGAACAAAGATATTGCAAAGTACTTTTTAAAATACAAAGATATAACGTAACGTGTATTTAATAACCAGACGGGTATTAATCTTTCAAAGATATAAAAAAACAGTATTTATAAAATATATGTATATAATATCCAAACACGTAAATAATATATTAACATAAATTCAATTATGACTTTTAACTTTAATTTATATTAAGTGAAAATATCACGTTCAAATTGAATTCAATGTAGGTTAATTATTATTTAAAATAAAAACCTTTTAAGAAAATCTTTCAGACATATTAATTAATTTTTAAATAAATAATGTAAGATATACTGTGATTGATCAATAAATTTAAAGAAACTTTTATTTTTTACATGCTAAGTAAATCACTTAATAATTAAATTAACGAAAAAATTAGCTCAAACAAAAGTGTTATCTTTCGATTTCATTTTTTTTACATTAAAAATGTGATCTGATAATTAAAATATAATTAAATTTATAAGTATTTAAAATATTAAAAAATTCATCATTACACAAAATAGTGAAGTTAATTATAAAGAAAGCACACATACGAAAGGCAAAATAATCACGGAATAAAATTACTTTCTCCGCGCCTTAATTAGCTTCCCAATTTAATAAACGCACGACAACAAGTTCATTAAAAAATCAACTAAATTAAACATATAGCTCACACATGCACACAATAAAGCACAAAGACTAAAATCTTCTTCCTTTTAAAAATAAAAAAATAATCATGCAATCTCATTACCAATTAAGATTTCTAGATCAATCCAGCGGTTAAATTCTTCCGTCACGAAGTAGTACTAAAAAAAGCTAATAGCACTCGGTTTCAAATTACTTCGATCCTTTTTTTTAACTTCTTTTTTATTTTTTTGAGATATATATATATATGTATATATATGTTCGTATATAGCTAATCAGGTTTGAAGCGACGAGAGTTACACGTACGCTACTAATCTTTGAACATTGGGTCTATTGCAGCGGAAGTTGAAAGCCACAAGGATTCAACGTCAAATGGTACGAAACGTTAACAAGAGAGAAGAGAGAGAGATGAGAGAGAGAGAAGAAAGAGATAGAGGCAGGAGAAGAGAAATGAAAGCTCGATCTCTCTTGTTCATCGATTAAAGCGTGCTTTAGAGGAAAGCTTTGCGTGTTGGGGTTGAATTTGTTCTCTTTCTATATCTCTGGAGGGTTGAAGGTTTAAACTGTTTTCTAGTGCTTTGGGTCACCAAAACTTAATCCTAATAGATTAGAAAAAAAATAAAATTTTTCTCTTTGTTAATTTTAAGAGATAAATTCGTTTCTATTTAACTTGTTAAGCTGGAATTTTAATTAGAATTTTGATATTAACTATTCAAATTTAGAAAAGATATAATATTGTTCTAGAGTTTGCTGATTATTTTGAATGAAAATTAGTGGCCAGTCACGTCTCGGCAATGTAGCCTCGAAGCAACATGATTTTCCTTTTTGAAATAATGAATTTTCTAAAATCAACGTCATTGTATATAACACAAAAACTTCATGAATTTTAAACGATTTTCGTTTTATGAAGTTTCAGTTGAAATTCAAATGCTCGGTTACCGTAAATAATCTATTTATATTTTACGAAATCGTGTATCCGCTTTTCTAAAGTAAATAGTTCTGTTTTTGGAAAAAAAAATTAATTTCTCATTTTAACTTTAATAAAAGCAATGCCCTTACGATTAACTTTTAGTGATATATTTTTATCATTCTAGAAAAAAGTAATCTTTATAATTTATCTTTTTTAATGGATTAGTATAAAATTTAAAATATTCATGGAACTATTTGGTAATTCAGAATAGCATTTTTAAATTATATGACTTGAATTTATGTATGTATTAATTCATACCAGAAGTTATTTAGATCAATCTTTTTTAATATAAAGGTAAAGCGTAATAGTAAAAAAAATGCGATTTCGAAAAAACTTTTTTTTGAATTGTTATATTTGATGCAAAAATATCAACGTACAGATACGAAATAAAATTTTTACATGCCACTTTTTATGAAACAAAAACTTCAATAACTAAAAAAATCTAAAAAATCTAAAACTTTTGTAATTGAAATTTTTTGGAAATAAAAGTCAATTTTAATTTACAAATATAAACACTTAATTTCGAGTTCTAAAATTTAAGGATAAAGAAGTTATTAGCGAAATTCAACAATCTAAATACGTTATTGAATATTACATTGAACAGTACTGTTAGTATAGCTATAGGCAAATGTTGTTTGATATTTAACCTACTAAACCATTAAAGAAGCTTTGGGTAATCGAGCTTTCTGTATTGGCTAATGGGCAAAATATTTGATTATAGCTTGCAATGCACTACAGGTTTAATTATAGATATTTTGATTTTCAAACTCCTGATTATTGCTTTTTTTTGTTATGATAAATATTAAAACGTCCTTTGAAATTATTAAATAATAATCGATTTCCACTTTAGTTTTTTTGGTTTCAATTTGATTCTTATTTTAATATTGATTAGATTTGAAGAATTAATTAGGTTTTAAAACTATATTGATTTCGTAATTAAATATTTTAAAAAAATTTATGAATCAGTATACATAAATATATAAATAATTAAAATTTATTTAACATAAACTACTATAACAATTAAAAAATTTTACAACAACTTCAAGAATTTGAACAATTTATTTATCTTTTCTTATTTTCTTTAACGTCGCTATATTTATGCTATTTGTGATGCTGATTAGCGACGGAGATCATCAGTGTGTTTGTGAACAAAGTACATGTAACGTACAGTGGTACTTGTATCAATAAGCCGCCGAGAGCGGGATTCGAACTCAGAACCCCGAGATTACGAATCCAACGCTCTACCGACTGAGCCACTAACCAGCTCAAATTTAAATGATATAGATAAAATTGTAAATTATTCATCGTTCAAAACATTAGTTGAAGTTGACTTTTTTTCTTTTACAATGCTAAATTTATATGTTTTAACCTTCAGATTTCCCGCAAACAAGATTATTTCTAGTTTTTACACAGATTTCAGTTTATAAACTCTAAGAATTCTATACATTACTAATTTAATTATTATATTATTCTATACTGAATGACTTCATTTTTTAACCTTTGTTAAAAAAATTCTAAACTACTTTATTTTTCACTTTTTTTTTAAAGAATTTCAGTCCCACATAATTTATATCAACTAAATAATCCAACCTATTGTTCTCCTCTATTCTTAAACTTAATTAAAAATAAAAAATAAAATAATTCACATAATGCGCGAGGAAAGTCAAGTCCAAGACCATAATTTATCTTTTATAGTATAAAGAATTTTCATCCATCTCAAGCGATAATTAAATCCACATGCACATAATAAAAAAAAGTTCCTCTCATTGTCTATCCCGGAAGGTAAGAAGCATATTATCTCTTATAACCATATATGCGACGGTTATTTATTTATGAATTTTTCTCTCGTACAATGTATAAGCTTCCTTCTAATTTCTGGGACAATCAATCATTTACTTCCGTATTGCGAGCGAGAAATATTCAAACTTGTTGTTTTTTTTGTTTTCTTATTTATTATTCATGTATTAAAAATTGGAATTTAACTCGTTCTCGTGAAATATGTAAGAAAAGATATTCGTATGAAGTTTCAGCCCAAGTGTATAACTCGTTTTACTTTATAATAGCCAATGGAGAAGTTTTGGTTTAGGAGACACTAGCGTGCAGTTTTCTAATTGTAATTAAATGGCTGTTCAACTTATTCTTTATGCGTATGGTTATTTATTAAAGAGCAATTTCGAATTAATGATTATTTATTTAACGGTTATATTTATTTAACGAAGAGAAGGTAAAAGTCGATGATTTTGCAAAATTTCTAGTAAATAAATTATTATAATACAACAATAAATAATAAAGAATAAATAATTTTCTCGACAACAAGCATTTCAAGCAATCATAATTCACGAAAACACAATAGAAAATTTATTTAACGATAATGCTTAAACAACAATAGCTCAAAACTAACTTTTACTCTCGACAAACAATTATTTTTCCATTTGTCTTCTTTAATATAAATTAATGCTTTCTCTTACTTCATGAGTCATCCGAGAAAGCCGAACGCTTGTTAAAGTTCAATGAGTTAACGCTGGCCTCTTAGATCCGTGAAAACTAAAATCAACAATTTACTCTTTAATTGTGTGTCGAAAAAGTGAGTACGTTAGTTTTTACTCAACATATGTTATGTGCATTAAAGAAGAGAAGATCGAAATGGAAGATTAATGAAAAAACCGGAAATGCAGCATCGTTGCTTCTGTTTAATTTTATATTTAGTCTCGAGAAAGTATAATTTGTCATTTCTTTCATTTTTTTCTCGAAGACTAATATTTTTTCAGTTAAATCCTTCAATTGCACATAAAACATAAATTTAATTTAATTTTAATGGATTTATCATTAATTAGTATTATGAAATATGTCTAGTTTTACTTAAATTAATATAAATTATTATTAGCATTAATTAAAGGCAAAATTTGGTATACATAAATTATCATAACACAGAACGAAAGGATTTATTAAAGGTAAAACCATATTATTAAATTTAAATGACTGAGATTTCAATATGTAACTAAATCATAAATTAACGATAATTATTGATGAAAGCTTATTAATTTTAAGGATTATTGAATAATTTCGTTGCCGTATGCAATATGAATCAAATTAATGTAGACGGTCTGGTATACGTATAATTAAATTATGTAATTTATTTACCTTTTTATCCTTTTAATAAATAAATTTGGTAAATTTATTAATTTGAAAACTTTTTTTAGAAAAATGTAAAAAATTTTTTAGAAAATGTGTATAAAAAAATTTGAATTTTATTTTAATTTTTTTAAGACTACAATTATTATAAATTACTCGTGACTTTTTAAGTAAATAATAAGAAAAACTTTCATTAATCATAATCACATCTTGAGACCTTAAATAGACACAAATATCAAATAAAATCCGGAACTTTGTAACGAATGTATAAGGAAGATGACGATGAAAAATACCATCTCATATACAATACAAAGAAATAAAAAAAACAAACGAAAAATCGCATATATATCTACACAATAACACATGCCGGGGTCACACATACACAGTATAAACGTTTAGAAAGTTTTAAAAAGATAGCGGAACAACTTTCACTCGTACGCGATCGAGACCTTGTCGAGTGCCGAGGCCGCGAAAACTTTTTCATTATTTTCCTTTCTTCCTTTTTATCCTCAAAGAGAAGTGCGCTTACTAACGCGCGCGTTTATAATGCGCTCAAATGCTCATCAAGGGAAAGTGCGTTTGGTTTGAGCGTTTGTTTTTAATGAGATTTTTGTTTGCTTACGGGCTGACAATAAGTAGTTTGTTTTTAAACGACTAATAAAGATGAATTTTTTTTTAAAGTCTCGTTTTAATATTTTTTATGTATGCGACTGCATGTTATTGAATAATCTAATTTGATAATGAGTTTAAAAAATTATGCCTTTCCTATTCCATAAATTGGATAAGAATATCTTATAACAAAAAATAAATGGAAATTCAATAAAAATTCTGATGAGAAAATAATTTATAGCTACCAATTCAATCTAATTATTTTATAATACTGTTTGAGATTATCGATTGAAAAAAATAACGTCAATTATTTAAGTGATTTGAAAATAGTTTCAACTTTGTAATGTGATTGCATTTAACTGTCAATATTTTATCGAGCTCTTACTGTGTCAATAGCTCAAAGAGTCGTTGAATTACTTAAGTCCTGAAAATAGACGAAAACGAAAATAAAATTTGTTCACTTAACAAATTGTGCGCTTAAGATAAACTATTTATATGCTATTGTTTGATGCAAGCGACCCATGAGTTTTACATTTTTTTTATATATTTTGATACGAATAAATTCAAAATTCGATAAAATAAATGAATTGAGCGATTATTTTAAGATCTTTATTTAATTATTATAAAGTCAAAGTAGAAACGGATAACCGTATGAAAAATTTACATTTCCTTAGAAATTAAAATATGAATAATCAAAATCTTTGAATGCATCAAAAGTCTTTAGAAATATCTTGATCCTTTATATATACGCAACGAAAGGATAAAAAATGAATAATTGAAAGAATTTAAAAAACGATAATAGATTACATTTCCTTGCTATCTTAGCTCTATAAAAATATAACGAATTTTCAATCGACAAGGATGAAATACAAGACAAATAGTCTAAATTAAACTTCCATCTTTCTCTCTCTCTTACTTATACCTAACTTGGTCAAAAGTAGAATTCGCTTAAAGTGAAACTATTTCCAAAGTGTTCTATATTTAAGCCCTACCTCGCGTTATATGCTTTGGTTCGAAAAAAAGAGAAGAAGAAAAAATAAAGTTCAACACACGCTAACGGCCAGAGAAGAAACTTTTCCATTTATCCGTACGAATTTTGTGCGTCGAGGAAAATTCGCGCGTGACTATCCATATTGGGGCATAGATAAAGTTCAGCTGAAATGTGTATATATGTATATATAATAAAAAATTTTTACATTAAAAGTAATCGGGATTCATTGGCGCTTGAAGCGAAACATTACGTGATTTCTAGCAGCTAACAACTTTTTAGAACGGAAAATTTCTCACCTCCATTACCTATATTTTAGTCAATTTTAAACTTTATTTTACTGTAATTACGCTTTGGTTGTTGTTTTCTTTTTTTTTTTTAAAGAAAAATAATATTTTTTTTTTAATTTATAAAAAAATATTTATTTATTCATTGTTTTTATCGAGAAATATTTCTGATAATAAAAATAATTAACATAATTTTCAATCTTTGAAAATTATCTCTCGGTTTATTATTTTTTTTTTTTTTTTTATTTAACGTCGCTATATTTATGCTATCATTATGATGCTGATTAGCAACGGAGATCATCAGTGTGTTTGTGAACAAAGCACACGTAACTTACAGTGGTGCTTGTATAAAACGGCCGAGAGCGGGATTCGAACTCGGAACCTCGAGATTATGAATCCATGGCTCTACCGAATGAGCCACTGAGACCTCTAATTTTTATTTATTATAAATTTTATTGAAAATTTTATTTTAAAAGAACTGGATAATTGATAAAAGAAATAACCAATAATGAAATTGATGCAGTAATGTAATCCTTTGTAAATGATTTGTTAGTTTTATTACACCGCTAATGGTCGATGCTTCGATTATTGTTATTAAAATCTATTATTTTGTATTTATCACATGAGACTTTAACCTTTCATTCTAAATGTAATAATTTAATTAAGGTTATTTATTCGTTTCAGTAATTGAACATTAAATTAAACCCATTTTATGAGTTTATTTTTAAAAAGTATCAATTTTTATTATTTTTCACAAAAATTATTACCATTGTACGTTCGGTATATTTATAACTTTACGAATGTACTAAAAACATCGTAAAAAATACTATACATAATAGTTTCTTTTATTATTTCTGTGAATTCAACAGAATAACTGCAAGCGTAATACTTCAACCAAAATCTTCACGTCACCATCGCCTCATCATCATTGCTCTCTCTTGCTTTCGAAAACTGCAAGCTTAACGAGACCGTGTAATAAATCTGCTCGTAAATTGACTTTTTTTACTGCAGTATAAACAGTATATATAAAAAAAATAATCCTTCATTGAACGCTGGATGCTAATTTCCGGAAATGCAAAGAAAACGATAGTGAGAGCTTTACAGTGCATCATACAGGACGATGTACGAGGAGAAAGTGAGCAACTCTCGATTTCCGGATCCGTGATGTAGCATAAGCGATTTTAAAAACTCTCGGATATAGAGACATTGCGTGATACATTTCGTATTCAAGTAATGGCCAATGGGCAAACGCGTCGTGTGCATTATTTTCATGTTCTTTTTTTTCGATTCGTTTATTCAAATTTATCGGGTACATTAGATAAAAGTATGTGTGTCGAGTAGCTTTTCTTTTCTGTTTTCTTATTTTTTTACTATTTTTTTATCAATGACTTTACATTTGAAAAGCGTTTGAAGAAAAAATAGGAAAAATATATGTACGGCATTTTGTATTTTGTACAAGAGAATTATATTTACATTTAAATTTGTTTCGAGAAAAATGAGTGATTTTATGAAAAAAAAATTGTTAATGCTGCGAAATGCAGCAAGAAAAATTATGATTTTATTTCATAAACATTTAATTTATTTCTTTACATAAAACATTTATTTGCAATAACTTATAAGTGCAATAAATGTTTTAAAATGTGAGATATAATATTTTTTCATACATAAAATATAACTTATGTATATATTACCTTGAATATTTTACAATGATGAATGATGCTTACATTAAACTAATAGGGGAATCCCAGGCAAAATTATTAGCGAAAATTCCAGAAAAATTCTAATACATTGTTTATACTGCTAGCATTTGAGTTTCAGTATGTGAATAGTACTCGCAGTGTTAATATGGCTGAGAATAGAAAATACTGATTATCGTGGTTCGGCTTACGATGTTGCCAAGGTGAAAAAGTGAATATTTTTGAGCTTCTATTGCTCAACAACAAAATATGGACAGACTGATGTATTCACTCATATTTAATAAATCCGTTATTTAAAATCAAGAGCAATTTTTTTTATAAGCAACATAATTCTTACTGCGCATACCGGGCTAGACACCCCAATCATGAATTTTTTTCTTAACGCTGTGCCATAGCTCGTTTAAATTGACAGTCGAGCCGAAGGCAAGGTGAGTATGAAGTGACTGATACTTTTACTCCTAGATTAAGAATATACTATTGTCTCCAATCGTTGGAATTTATTTAATTTCACGTTAGTAATAATGCAAAACATTTCTAATCTACGAATTTCATGTTCAATCTCGTATAATTTTTTAATTTATTGCAGGGTACTCTATTTCTATTACTCTTTTTTAAACACTTGAAAATTTCGAATTTTCTCAATTTTTAATATTATTTAATACTTTCTCGGAACTATAGTTGGATAATTTTGTTTCTGTTTTTATTTTAATTAAATTGAAATAAAATTATCGTAGAAGTTTTATAGATTTAGTCTATTTTTATTTTATTCCTTTCTTTTTTTTATATTATAAAGTAAACTAGTATTAAAAAAATAGCATCAAAGGTTTAAAAAAAAATATTTAAATAACATTAAAAAAAGGATTATAACAAATTCTTCTCGCCATAAATATATAAAATTAGCCTTTAAAAAAAATGTTCATAATCACCTTATAACTTCTCAATCCCGCTCTATAGAGCAACATTCATCAAAATCTCTCTTCTCTCTACATAAGCATTCTCACCCAGAGGTGTATATCCCTAAATATCAAGGCTCACTGAGTAATCGTTACGTTCTAATTGAATGCTTTAGCACAAACCCTACATAGACTGATTCTCTTTGCCATGTTACTCTCTCTCTCTCCAGGAGAATCAACTGAATTTCCATGCTTATTCAAAGCATTCCCCCTGTATATACACGCTTGTGTATCAATGCTACTATCCTGATATCAAAAGATACAAGGAGATGAATATTTTCAAAAGAAGATTAATACTTTTTTTTAGATGGATTTAATTAACTCTCGTAAGTACGAACAAGCTTTTTTATGCTTCTTTTTTTACTATTTGCAGTTGTCGAATTGACGTTGACTTTATTTTTAGAAAAATTGAAATGTGTATGAAATTACGAGCCTGTTTTTCAAATGCTAGACTGATCTAATTAGGATTTTTTGCAGTTACTATTTTAAGGTTTTTTACTTGGATACGAAAGCTAATTTTTATTTTATTTAGCTTTTCTTTTTCGAGACGAAAATCAAGATATATTTAATGAATATGAAATTAGTGTTTGATACAATAATTGAATATAAAGTTAATATTTTATTCAAATATGAATGTCATACAATAATTTTTTATGTACTCACAATTCGTGTTTTTAAATAGAATATGGATTAAATTATTATAAGAAAAATTAATAAATTCTTGTCGGCAAGTAGTAAAAAGTTCAATTAACGCGATGAATATCTTTGCTGCGTTAATATTTTAATTACTGAAATAATATTTATTTTTATAAATACTTAATTTGGAATTTTAATTTTCTTATAAGAAGTGTAATTTACGGTTTACACAAAATTCCAAAAATTAAAATATTCTAAAATTAGAGGCTTTATTTAATATAGTATTAAATTTTAAAACCTCAAATATTCGACTGTAATAATTTCGTATCTGTTTTTTTAAGTCGCCAAAAATATTATGCATGAATTTTTATTCTATTAAAAAGTTACTATTAACTTAATGAAACAATTTAAAATATCTGGCAAACATTTATAATTAAACCAACTTGAAACATTCATTAATCACAGCAATAATTTAAAAAGTCCGAAATTCTATTTATAAAGATTAAAATTTAAAGTTAATCATAACAAATATGTGTAACTAAAGATACACGTTTTAATAAAAAACGTTTCAATTTTTTGTATCATACGCCACAAAGTGTAACACGCTAACGTAATGTTTAACCCGAAATTGCCAGCGGGGCAGGTATCGGCTTTCGATAAAGTTGGGTTTATGACCACTCATAATCTGTTTCGATGTATTGACGATTTATCAATCTGAACTCAAATTGTTTTATACCTGTATTATATCTCATTTTGTTCTTTTTTACTGTTTTTTATCTTGTATATCATTGATGTTTTTTTATATGCTAATTCTAATATTTATGTATCTTTTTCAAAAAGTTGGCCTTGAAAATCTTATTTTTATATGGCCGAATAAGAAAAAAATTGTAATAACAATGGTTCGGAAAAGATACAGGCAATTGGTTGCGAATGCGTTAAATCGATACCTTTTTTTTCTGCGTTTGAATATTTTCTTTTTCCGCGGTTATATTCGTTTGTTTCTTTAATTATGTACGCGACCGGTCCAATTAAAAAAGCTTCGCCAACGCATTTCCCAGTACCCCTATTTTTTTAAATTTTTAATTGCACGCCACACGGGGTGCGGTAACTTTTTAAATGAAAAAAAGAGGAAAGAAATTAGAAAAGAATATAACTTAATAAAAAAAGTTTGTCAAATCTTTTTTTTTCTTTACTTATTGTACTTTTTCGGATAAAGTAAATCCTTAGGATCGTAAAAATTTTGTTTAATAATTTAAAATAAAGTGGTCAGAATATAAAAAGTTTATATTATTTTTTAGAAACTTTATGTGCGCACTGTGGTATTTAATGATTTAAAATAAATAAAAATATAAAATAATATATGATTGAATGTATAACACCATAGAAATCTTACATAATACGATTTAAATTTTATTTTTTTATTTTATTTAACGTCGCTGTATTCATGCTATCATTACGATGCTGATTAGCGACGGAGATTGTCGGTGTGTTTGTGAAAAAAAAACACATGTAACGTACAGTGATGCTTTTATAAAACAGCCGTGAGCAGGATTCGAACTGGGAACCTCGAGGATACGAATCCATCGCTCTACCGAATGAGACACTGACAACCTCAGTAAATTCAATTAAAATTTAAAACAAAAATATAATATTTTAATGAAAACTTAATATTTAGATTAATTAGAATATTAATGTTCACGTAATCCTTGAAAGTTTCTATAATACTCAAAAATAGTCAAACCTATTAAAATAACTCACATAAAAAAATTATATTAAAAAAAAAAATAAATGTAAAAAAAATGTACAGATCCACGTTAAAAAAAATATACGTACATGTAAAGGTTATTTTTAATTAAAAGTAAAAGTTATACAATCCTCCTAACACTTTGATTTTTCTTTCTACCTTTTTTGCAAGTATATAGGTGCGAGTAAATTTAATTAACGTATATTTTTCCCGTTAATGCGCTGTACTTGTGCACGCGTATAAAAATAAAAGAAAAGAGCGCAATCAAATGCCAATGAAAAGTTTCAAATAATCTTACATTTGTAAGTTATTCATTTAAAGATAAAAATTGTAGTAAATAAAACAAAGAAAAATATTGGAGGAATTTTTTTTTTCAAATTTGCATCGAGAAAAAAAGAAGTGTATATACATTCAAAATTGCTCTTGAGTATATATGACTCGAATTACATTGAAAGCTTTTTATGATACTTCGTATTATACTTGATAGTGAAAAGATTCGAAATTTTTTTCAAATATTTTTTTTAATCTTTCGTATACTGAAAATTTTTATTCATAATAATTCTTAGTATTTTATTTTATTAATTTTTAAAAAAAGTGCTCATTTTATTGATAAATAATAAATTGCATTGTAATACAGTTAATAGAAATTTAAAGAAAGTTTCCTTTTACATAAATATTTTCAGAACATAAAAAATACAGTTATAAAGAAATATCAAAAAATTAAAAAATTACAAGTGTTTTCGTCTACCGCGTAATTTTGTAGGCCAACTTTGAATGATTCCACAAAGTTCAAAGAAAGTAGTTTGCACTGGGGGGGCTACTCGTCGTCATTTTCGCATGCCTGCTCCTTTTTATTACACTCTATATTCGCGAGAAACTGTGACGTCACAGCATCTCTTTATAACTATACGTGCATATTTCTTCTTCTGCTTTTTTTTTTTTTTTTTTTTTTCGAGAACCGGATCTAATTTAGGTTACTTTAAAACAAATGTACATTAAAGCGAACGCCGAAATTTCTCTCCTGACACAGAAAAAGCGATTCGAATGCGAACGTTTGGACTATTATTATTTTGGGGAAATAATCAATTTTCAATTGAGCATTAACGGTACTGACTTTATTTGCTTGAAATAAGTTTTGCAATTTTTGTAATGTAGTTTTATTTTTTGAAATAATATGCTAATATTAACGTCATCTTCAGAAGTGAAGTTTTATGATTAAATTATTTGGATAAAAATAAAAAAAAGCATTCAATCTAAAAAGTATGAAAAAATGAAGAGCTTTTAGATAATTTTCTACTTTGCGAAGTACGTTTAACTTGAATATAAATCATTGAAATATTAACGATAAACTAATTTAAAAGTTAAGAAAATAGAGTAACTTTTTTCGACATATCTTTTAAAAGGATGAACGATAAATTTAATTTTTCGAGAGGAATAAGAGAAGCTGTGAAATTTTGTTTAAAATTTGAACTGTAACAGATCGCAAATTTACGAGTTTTGAAAAATATACGAGCAGATAAAATCAACCATGAAAATTACATTTCTTCTTATCTCTGATCTTTCAAACTGTGGGTTAATTTTACAAAACGTTGTTTTACATAAATAAATAAATTGTTTAACGAAATTTAAATTTAGTAGGACTGTTAATTAATGCTAACGTGCGATGCCTATATGAAATAATCTAAAATAAATTGTACAAATTTAACTAGTTTTTGAAAATAATTATATAAATATGAAAATAAATACTATTTCATTATTTAATAAATACGGAATCATATAACACTAATTAAATTCAATTTAATAGGATAATATTTAATGACGTTTAAGATTATTAAAAAGTACCGAAGAAAATGCTTCAATTAAAATGTTGTGGAAGTGATGCAATGAATGATTATGTATTTTCACAATAACAATTTTAAAGTAAATAGATTAAAATGTTTTTCCGATAATGAACCATAAGATATTATAATTTACATATTTTGACAAGTTGAATTTTCATAATTTTATTGCTATCATGATAAGTTCAAAATGCGAAATTGAATATTAAATGAAATTTTGTATCTACCAATTGTTAAATTTATATATGTAGTAAAAATAATTAAAATGAGACTTGTATTACAATAAATTATAATTCGATCAGCATTCGTTTATGAAAAATTACGTATATCTCTAATAGTCATGAATAATGCATAAATATTTGTATTTGCATTAAAATTTAGTAATGAACATTAAAATTATAGATTAAATAAATCATTACCAAAAATAAAAAATAATAAAATAATATTTATAAAGTTAAACGAGCTTAGAATTGAAATTTATTAAAAATTTTTCTTTTAGTTTTATGTTTAACACGGTAGACACAATCGATACTGTATTTATAAATTTAAAACTTACCAAAGCTCCATATGTCGTAAAGTGAATTTAAAAGAAAGATAAAAAATGAAATTTGAACAATTGATAGAGATTTGCAAAATTTCATTTGTATGCGAATCAGGTAACGTCATTCTCACATCTACAATGCTTTGCAATCACGGCTATATATGCCCAAGCGTAATCTCGTATCGAAGTGCTCTTTGAAACTTTAGCTAAAATACGACATTATTTAGAAGATGAGAATTGGCTTCGTTATTTTGATTTTCAAATTTTCCAAAGACCAAAGTCAAATTATTTTATTGAATTCAAATTTATGTATGATTTCTATTAAAATCGTAAATTTATTCAGTTTTACGTTATGCTAAAAGATAATTAAATTTCGGCTCATTTGTTTAAAGTTTAATTAAAATTTGTAAATGCTTATTCTTGTTTTTTAATAATAAATGTTCATCTTTAATAAATAATCATATTATTCAATTTTGATGAAATTAATCAATTTATTTAATTTTATACTATGTTGAAACATATTTAAATTTTAGTTCATTTGTTCTTAGTTTAATTAAAATTTATAAATATGCAAACTTTTTTATTTACTGATAATTATTTACCTTTATCAAATTCAAATTTAACATAGTACAATTTGAGTCGACGAATTTATTTGATTTTGCTCTATGTTACAGGATAATTAAACTAGTGTTTCATTGTTAAAAAGTTTAATTAAAAATTTCGTAAATATGTACACTTTTTTTGCAGTAATAATTGCTCATCTGTATAGCGGTCCATTATTTCGATTTTAACAGCGAGCGCATATACAACAAATTGGAAAAGTTTAATTTCCCGCGATATTCGTTTTAAATAACTGTGGAAAATTGGTGAAATTTGTATTTGATAACAGTTTCGTTATTAAACCGTGGTTTCGATTTTCTCTTTTTTTCTTCTTTTTTTCATGCTTTTTCTCTATCTTTTATTTTTTATAGCACTGCGGGACCTAAATCCGCACTTAGGTAACACTTTTCTGTTACCTAGGTGGCACTTTTTTACACGGTACAATAACGAATTTACTTAGGTAACGTACATATATAATAAGAAATAATTTTATATGTAAATTATTTTTTAAAGTGTTTTCATAAATAATAATAAGCTGTAGTATATTGAAACTCTTTTACATTAACATTCTTCAAATTAAATAACAATTATAAGCAAGTAAGATACGAGTAAAACTAAAATTGATAGTAGCGTAACATGTAAAGCGAAGAGGTATAGTCATTTCAGCGTTGTATAATAAAATGCTACGGGAACCCCCTATTACTACACACGATTGCTATTGCTATACTAAACATATTACCTCCTCACCGCTCCTACGACGCTAATTCATACGTGAAACAAAATTTCAATTTATGACTTCATAGAAGATGATTTCAACAAACAATTTCACATAATATCAATAATATTGATAAAAATTAATTATTATTACACATTTTGAGTATATTTTTGAAATTATATTCTTTTTTTTCTTTTTTGATCTATTATTCATGGAGTGTTTAGTTTTAGTTTATTTATAGTTTTCTTTTCTTTTTTTCGATTTATCATTTACAGGATGCGTAGTGTTTGGTTTTTTATAGTTTTCGCTTTTATTTTTTGAATTATAATTCGTGGAGTGCATAGTTTTTGTTTATTACTGATTTTGAAGAGTACAGATTTAATTTGGCGGATTTATGTCCCACGTGCTACAAAATAGTATACGACACTCGTGACCTTAGTGGAACTTTATTACACGGCACTACGTTATCGCCCTCGCTACGCTCGGGCGATAACTCCGGCCGTGTAATAAAGTGCCACTTAGGTCACTTGTATCGTAATGTACTATTTTCAACCCTCTTTTATTTTGTCGCATAAAGTTTTTTATTTTTTTTTTTTGTATTTTTTTACTTTTTGTACTTTTATGAAGAAACTTGGAGGCGTGCATATGATCACGAATACGTGAAACTTTTTTTTTTCTTATTTTTATATTTTCCTCCGCTGCTGTATTTTTCTTTTCTTTTTTTTTGCAACTTCTTCATTCTTTCTTTTCATTTGTACTCAAGTCGTTCTTTTATAACACCGGCGTCGTAAAAATCGTAACCGTCACGAAATTATTAGCGAGGAACGTGGTTTACGACTTATACAAAGTTTAGTTAAGTATATTTTTTTTTTAATGAGTTCATTAGACAAATTATTTCTTGATTTTTTTAAATGCTTGCTTGTATATCCTATCTGAAATATACGGTTAAATAACCAATGAAATTTTTTAAACATAAAGTTCTTGATATTGTTATTTATTTGATGATTTTTTCACTTTGAAAGATTGTTATATTAGAGAAAATAATATGAGAAAATACTTTTTTTTAAATTATTTATGAATACAACCCTTTGTTTACACCTCAAAAGTGTGAGTTTAACTGTGATCGAATACAAAGACTATTAAAGTTTTGAAATTATTATTAGAAAATGAAAAATAAAATTGAAATATATTTTTTTTTGTTAAAAATTTTTTTGTGCGAGTTCAGGTTTGATTTAAGATATCAAGCAATATCAAGGTTATAACTAATTAATGTATTTTATATATGAAAATTTTATCAGTGTCATAACACAACAATAAACTACTTAATACTGCAAAAGCATATACGAAACTGTAGATGCAGAATCCAATACTAATGTGCAATATTATATATCTGTGAAACTGCTTAGAATCTCATAAGGTATCTCATTTCATATTATTAGATTGTCCTAAGTATTCCAGCAATGACTGTTTTCCTTGTGTGTTGATAACAACGATAGTGAATTCTTTGATTTAAAAAAAAATAAAAGCCTATGAAATAACATTAATTAGCCAAAATTATTAACTAAAGCCTTTAATTAATTTGATAAAATTAATAATAACTTGACAAGCAGAGATTCGAGCATGGTTTATGAAGTGCAGTATACATGTTTACTCGCGTCAACCAATCAGAGCGCATATCAATTTAAAGCAAGGATAAAAGTATCAAGTTTAATCATAATATTATGTTTCGCATAAAAGATTGATTAGTCTAATTAATTAAATTTCGTTATTATTTTGCGATTTATTATAATTGGGCGATGAAAAAAATTAAATTTAAGAGATGATTCAATATTTTCGTGATCATTTAATATTGTGTGTGCTTAACGTTTTATAATTAAATTTTTATTTATCAGTATTAATATACATAAAGATAAACGCTACCTGAAATTCAATTTTTTTAAAATTTTCTTTAACGTCGCTGTATTTATGCTATCATTGTTATGCTAATTAGCGACAGAGATCGTCAGTGTGTTTGTGAACAAAGCACATGTATCTTATATAGTGGTGCTTGTATAAAACAGTCGAGAGCAGGATTCGAACTCGGGACCTCGAAATTACGAATCAATCGCTCTACCGAATAAGCCACTGACGACCTCTTTACTTAAAATTTAATAATCACTAGTAATTATCAAATTTTAAGTGTTACTGATTGAATAAATAATTTGTATTTTATTGTTAATCAAAAAAATATTGATCGCAAGCCTAAACTACATTATATCTGCAAATATTTCATTATTTCTTAAAAATTGCATACTTACTTGTAGATAACATGCAATTATCAGTCTTGAACTACATAAGATACAGATGCATGATGTATTTATGAGAATAATGAGAAAATTAATGTCTGCTATAGAATATACAAACATTACCTATAAATTCTAATAAATAATTAGAATCAGTCTAAGAGTGAGCTTAAATTAGTGAAATTTTTCAGTTATAATTAATTTTTGGTTTTGCATCTGAGTATAAAAATGAAAAGATGTTTTTTTCAATTCCTCTACCTTTTTTTAATACAAATAAAAACTTTAATAACAATAAGGACAAAAAATATTCAATTTTTTAAAACTTTTTATTTCTCATATAATTAATAGATTATACCAGATACATTAATCTTTGCTTATGATGAAAAAAAAAATAAATAAAGTTGATCAATCAACATTTTTGTCTATAATTTCTATAATAATTATATTTCCATGGAATATCATTGGATCAGAACTATTTCTCCGATGATCCAAGATAGCGTGACCACAAAATTAAGCTGAAAATCCCCTTCAACGTTGGCCGTTCGCTCAACGGAAGGAAGTTGCAGTGTTTATGACAAGCGTTAGCTACCTGAATCTCTCTCTCTCTCTCTCTTCCTCTCTCCTTTCTCTTATTGCACTTCCATTGTGCATTGTGGCTATATGTACATATACATGCTTCTGCCTTCTATTCCAAAATCTCTCCAGGGATTTCGTGATGAACGTTAAGCGTATTGGATTTTGTTACTATAGATAGTGAGATATGCATTTGCGATTAGTTGGTATGCATTCAAGAAATTTCCACTGGTTTTTGTTGCTTTCGAAAGAAAAAATATTTGATTGTCAAGTTACTTATTCTATTTTTGTTTCAGCAAAAATGAAAAGATTATAAAATTATCATCTTTTTAAATTAAAAAAAAATACAGTTGAATAGCTCACAAAATAATTTTATTTTCTTAAACCTAATTTTTTAAATTTAAAGTCGCTGCATTATAATGCAAAAAAATAATTTTTCCACATCATTAACAACAATTTACTGTGCCACGGAAGAAATAATATAGGTTAATTTTATTTAACGTCGCTTTATTTATGCAAACATTGCTAATTAGCGACGGAGGTCGTTTCAATGTGTTTGTGAACAAAGCACATGTAACATACAGTAGTGCTTGTATAGAACGGCCGAGAGCGGGATTCGACCTCGAGACCCCGGGATTACGAATCCATCGCTCTGCCGACTGAGCCACTGAGACCTCTACTCACTTAAACCGAAATGATATTATATTTGGAATTCAACATACTTTGATAAACTCTTAAATCATTGATATTCGCTCCTTAGAGCCTATAATCCTTACGCATAACTAAAATTATTAGTAAAATCAATAATGCACGTCAATCGTTCCACTCTCCTTATAAAATCTAAACCTATAAGTCAACCAATAATTTGGCAAGTCGTGCGTAAAGCTTTTCGGCGAGATAACACGGAAAGAGGAAAACTTTATTGTAGTGTGACAGTTCACAAACAACCATGTCCAGGAGTTTCTTGGCTTTATGTCTAGTGCATTCACGGGCACGTTTGTTGGTCTTCTGCGCTTGTCTTATAAAGTCGACATATTTAATAAAATTTCTATGATATAATGGAATTTGTCGCTCGTGACGCGATAAGTTTATTGTTTTTATTGTTTTCAACTGAGAGTTCTTACGGAACTTTTTGAAAAAGGATGGATGATACATTGGATGAAAGCGTTGGGAGAGTTTTACTTTTTGTTTGATTTAATTATTGGTTTATAAGTATTAAGTATTTATTATTTTGTAAAGATTTTTTTTCTGTTTTTACGAATCATATGTAAAATACTGTTTTAACTACTGATTGGTATTTTTTAAGTTGTACACTTTCTTTTTTATTTTTAGCTGAATTTAAAATAAATTAAATTTTTTGAAAAAGTGTTTAGTAATAATTTCCTCAATTTTCTAATAAATCGATAAATTTTCATGATAAATAATAAGACTAATATTAAATTTTAACCTGATTTTCCAAACGTAAAACGTTATCCAACCCACCACTGTCTCCATTAACTTCAAATCCCATCTTTATGACAAACTAAATCCAAATTGCATCCTCCATCTATACCTCATCTCAAGTGTAGCTAAGGTACTAGTCAGATCGATATATATATATATATATATATATATATATATATGAACAGTATGTAGCCCTTTGGGCCAATTCTACATTTCGAGAGATCCATCAAAATACTAAGGTATATACATACCGTACTGCATATACAATCTCTCAAGAGGTTGAGTCGTAAATGCTTGGCAACTCCACGAAATTGACAACTTGCGCTGAATTTAGGATACCAAGGCTTATATTGGACGGTTGATAATGCAATTTCTAGTTTATATATACTATAATAGAGAGAAAGAGGAAGTATATATCCTTGATGTTCATAGTTTAAAGTCGAAGCCTTTTTCAAATTGATCATTAAAATCTTAATAAATCAATACCATTGATTTTAGCTGATTGCTTTTCAAAATAATTTTGCGGCAAGGTGCTGAAAATTGCCCAAGATTTAAAACCAAAATTCTCGAGGATTATCCTTCTTACGTTAGATCTCAAGTTTTCAAAGAGTTAAATTAAAGTTTTATTCGTAGTATAGCATTAAACTAAGAGTATAATAATTTGAATACTATTATACGTACATGACAAGAACTGAGTATAATTATGGTATATAAAGTTTTTAAAGCTTTGAATATTATAAGGAGTTTACGTCTATGTTTATTTATAAGGACGAGAATCAGCGAGATTTTAACTCAACGAATCATTAAGAGGTTTTGGATAATAAGATTTGCATACGTTTTAATAAAGTAACAAATGTTCAACTACCGCAATGGCATAATTAATTATTCATAATTATATTTCTACAATTTATACTTTCACGATTAATCAATAAGATACTGGATTTAAATTATTTAATTTCATTAAAAAATAATATCTTGTTATAAGAATTATTTTAGGTAAAAAACTGATATTTCAGTCTATTTTTGTTGGATAAATTAAATATTCTCCGATTAAATATTATTCAATTAATTTTCTGTTATTCGTAAATAGAATATTTAAAAAAAGGACGCTCGCAAAACGTTACTAATTGAGCAAGTTTACCTTTTTATGTAACTTAATCAAGAAAAGTAACACTAGGTACTATCATTCATTAAAAACCAAAAAAAAAAACGAGAAATCCATGTGATTTCAACTACACAAAACAAATTGTACATCCTCTCATTCTCCGCAAAGACGAATCGCCACTACTCCAGCAAGCTCCAATTGATTTATCGATTCCGCCTGATTAGTTTTCTCTCTCTCTTTCTCTTTTTTTCCTTTTTTTTATTTTTTCTACTTTTTTTTCTCTTGCGCACGCACGTAGTGTTCGTACGTATATAAGAAGATTCTTTCCGAAATGGCAATCTAGTTTAACACGCGCGCGCGCGGTATAGCGAACGTACGGGGGCTCCGAGAATGCACGGTCACTTTTCTTCGTTTTCAGACGAGTTATTGCCCTAAAGGCTTCCTAAAGAAGAAAAACTATATGAGGGGGTATAAGAGCAAATACTTTTCCTTCTTTCGTCTTTCATTTCCTTTTGCAAGATCATACGTGTATATAGTACTACTGTAAATCCTAATTATTTTCTTTATCTAAATGTAACTTATCGAACTCTGCTGTTGTTTACTTTACAAACATTTTTTATTTCAATTAGGATACCATGCGGCTTAGAAATTTTAAATATTTTATATAATTTAATTGAAAATTTATATATTTAAAATAAAATTGTAATCTAAACCAAAGATTTTACTTTGTGTCTAATATTCTTTGCTTTTATAATGACTGTTTAGTTATTTATGATAGAAGTCGTCAGTGGCTCACTCGGTAGAGCGTTGGATTCGTAATCTCGAGGACTCGAGTTCGAATCCCGCTCTCGGCCTGTTGATACAAGCACCACTGTAAGTTACATGTGCTTCATCCACAAATACACTGAAACGACCTCCGTCGCTAATTAAGCATAAATACAACGACGTTAAATAAAAAAAAATTACTTATTGTTCTTGCTCTTGCACGATGGTTTCTGGCCTATTATTCATATAATTTTTTTTTACATTTTAAAAAAACCTCTAATCTTCAATCTAATTTTTCAATTCTAATTTTCAATAAAAATTATCCAACGCGAATTTATTATTAATTTAGATATCCATGCAAGATGTATGATGATCAATTCCAAAAATTAAAATTTAATAATAAATCAAAATCAGTCCATTAATATACATTTAATTAAAATTAATAATTTAACACCTCTAATTATCACTTCTAAACATTGATGAATATTCAATTTAGTTACCTCTTAAAACTTTCTATACGGCACTATATATATATATATACAGCAGGTAGTTATAACCATAACAACTTTTGCATTGTACGCGCGCTTGTATCAATGGTTGCAATTGCCATAGGGGCTTTAACATAAAGCGAACTGATGGCAGGGGGCGAGGGTTTTACAAAGTTTGAGCTTTTGAATTGGATCGATTTGCCGTGCGGCAACTTAAATTAACTGTATTGCTCAATGACATTTTCCAGGCTATTTCCATATAAAAGTTATTGCTGTTATATAAGATAGAATTGCAAGAATTTATAAGTTTAGTTACGTAATGAATAGTTTTTTTCAATATTACAAATACTAAAAGTTTTGAATAAAAATTGATTTACTCATTTATTTGCAAGCAATAAATAGTAAAAGATAAATTTTAAAAATTATATTTTAATCCATTAGCATCGATCATTCATTTAATCAATTTACAAAATACAGAATGGAATTACTCACCACTCTATTAATTCATTTGCAGTCTTTTGTAAATTGAATTAATAAAAGCTAAAGCTGCTTACAAAGCTTTAAAATGTATAAATCGTAGAAATTCGAATAATATGATGGTACTCTTTTATAGCTTTGGGGCAAATATTTCGAAAATTTTCATGCTTTTCAATTAAATCAATACAAATTTTCACTAATCAATAGAGAAAAAATTGAGTATCTTGTTAAATTTCAAATGGTGAACTTTTAGGTATGCGCGTTTGAAGTTTCAGAAAATTTAATACTAATTTGTTATAAACGATTGATGAAAATAAATTTTATCGCTATGCGCAGGAAATGATTAAAAAATTAAATAAAATTAAAATTTTTTACTTTTCTCGTGTATTATAATATGAACATTTTTTATGAATAATAAACATGTTTATATGGCTAAAAAAAATTAAATAACCTTTTTAATAATGTCAAAGCACATTTTTCTCTAAAAATTGATACAAAGAACTTATTCACTTGAGGTCTCAGCGGCTCATTCGGTAGAGCGATGGCTTTTTTATCTCGAGGTTCTGAGTTCGAATTTTGCTCTCGACCGATTGATACAAGCACCACTGTATATTGTATGTGCTTTGTTCACTAGCACACTGATAACCTCCGTTGCTAATTAGCATCACAATGGTAGCATAAATACAGCAACGTTAAATAAAAAAAAAACTCAAATCATATCAATATTATAAAAGTATTGCGATATTATTTTATTTGTATATTTTTCATATAAAATTTTCTCTATATTAAAATTTACTTTCATTCATCTATAATATCCCTTACATAAACAAATTTTTGAATGCATGTGCATAAAAAGTTAAAAATTTCGTACCCCAAAATTTTCAGCTTGGTTTCGTTTTAACTACACGTAGCGCATAGAAGCCAGGCCAAAGCTTTTCATACTATAAAAGCTCGGAGCGTTGCACGCTCTGGTCATTACTTTGACAATAAATCGCACACTGTGCGCCTATCTTTTTTATATATACACATATACCATATTACGTAAAAGGCCAAACTATACGAGCGATTTTTGGGGCCGATTTTACTCGTGGCTTGCTAACCATAAAAAGTCAAAAAATACGAGTTTACGTGACGATGAGAAAAAAAAAATGGTACAGAGAGTCGGATAAGTTTACCGTAGGGGAAAAACAGGATCGACGATTAAACGCACGATTTGGCTATGAATGCGGTTTTAGCAAATCATTGAAAAGTTTACCCAGAATTTTATCGGGGATCGTATATTTTATGGTCGATTGATATGTTAAACGATGTTAAAGCTTGGTATGGATGAAAAATATTTGAATTTGCTTTGAATGAACGTTGATTTTTGCATTTTTACTTAATTTATTATTGGATAATTACGTTAATAAATGATTTAGCTCATCATGGATATTAGATAAAATTTTTCAGTAACATAAAACTTTTATTTATTGAAATGGATGAATGAAAAACGAATTAATTAAGGATCAAAATGAAGTTGTAATATAACGTTTGAATTTTATTTTTTAAGATGATTAGTTCCTTTAGAAAAATTCTATAATTTTTCATACCAAATTATTTGATAAATATAATTTTGTGAAGAAAATTTTTAATTTAAAATCTACTATCATAGATCATGACGAGGATCATGACAATTCGTAAACCACTTTTCATGTGCAAAATAAAAATGCCACGTCATAATTAATTAATGAATAATTTTTTGTATAATGTGTAAAAATAAATCCAAAAATAATTAAAAATTATTGTTTAACTCAGCCTCAAAAAGGAATTCCAGTGTTTGTAATAATTTCAAGTATAATCTTATTAATTTAGCAAAATGCTTTCGCGATGATTGCATTGCATAAAATTCATAAATTTAACAACTTTAATTGATTGAAACCAACATCTGATTAATTTAACGTCACAATTAATCAAAAGTCAATTTACGTTTATAATAAATTTTAAATCTACTGCAATGACCCATATTTGGACATTACACAATTAAATTTAGCCTCCGAAAAGCTATTCAATTTATATTAAAATAAATAAAAAAAAGCAAAAGAAAAAGAAAGAAGGAAAAAAGGAGACGATGAAAAAGTTAAATATGTTTAACGAATGGCAAATATATTCTATCCTTAAACTAATCGGCTTTTGTATCTTGGGCATAAAATATACATTAACAGCAAAAGTTTCCCATACAACGTCAGGAATAGCTATCATGAGATTCAGCATTGAATTTTTCACAAGTAACATCCCAACCAAAACTTAGGCTCTATCTCTTTCTCTTTGCTCTCTTATTGTCTCCGCGGGAGGGCAGAAGCATATAACCACTTGCCAAAAGCCAAGCGAACTTCGAATGAATTCCCTAAAGCGGATAAAAGAATGTTTATATGCATTTGCTGCTGAATTAGTTATTGCATTAAAACTATGGGATGCTGCGTTAAGGTGCTATATTCTCCAAGGTATAAGAGTCGCTTTGTTTTTCTCGCTCTCTTTCTCCAGCTTTTTTTTCACTTACTATTCTGACGTTCTTCATGTATGAGCAGAAACAAATTGAATTTTATATGCCGATGCAATGCCAACTTAATACCAAACCTATATTCATTCTTCTCTGTAAGTTTTATTCTTGAAAAGCTTTCTTATTTTGCAATTAAAACTTGTAAGAAATATAACACACGTAGGAATCGAGTTGATTTGTAAAGAGGATTTTATATTTGATATTAAAAAAAAATAATAAAAAAATAACAAAGATCATTAAATTCCTATATTTAAAGAAATTACACCTTCATTAATATTATGCATATTTTAAGAACTGCTATTTAAAAGTTCATTGACATTTATATTCTATGATCATAAATATCTGTAAAATATTCAATTTTGAAGAAAATTATAATTATTCGGTCAAAAGAAAAAAAGCTTATTCAGAGTGGTTAATAAAAGGGAATCTTCGTATACTTAAAAAACAGAATTTAATAAAACTAGATTAAAGTGGATTATGAAAAAAATTTTTTTTATAAATATTAACAATTTTTGGTTAATTTTCATTTATAGTACCTTAAATAAATATTTAAAAAATCATCAAAGATCCGTACCACATTGTCAACATAATAAATGTCAATTAATTCTCCATCCTAATGGAGACCAATGGACAGAGTTGATATTGCAAAACGGAAGCTTCCAAAAAAAAAGCTTTAAAGGCTTTTTAAAAGCCTAAACAGTTCACTGCTTCACCGACTTAACGATCATCTAAAGTCCCTTGAACAAGGTGCAAGCTATACTTACAAACGAAAGTGTGTATATATTTTTTTTACGCCTCGTCGGGAAAATGCTATGGGAAGAAAAGAAGAATAAAAAAAAAGAAGAAGAAACGTAGCAGTAGTAGTAGTATAGTAGTGCTGCCATGGTTCGTTTAACGTTTCTCTTGCCGGCGAATAAGGGCGAGAGAATGAGCACCTTTAGCATCGCTTTGGAACTGAAAGAAAAAAAAAATGGGAGTGAGAGGAAAAAAACGTACTCATTTGTGGATATCGCAAGCTAACTCGACCGTTTCGTATCCATTCTATTTCTTCTTCTTTCTTTAGTAACCCATTTAGTATCCAGTATAAAAGGGAAAATGGCGCTTGGCTAAATTGTGTAATTGTTAGAAAATTTAAAGAATACTGGTTTTCTGTGTT
Source organism: Anastatus disparis (assembly GCA_017163975.1). NCBI lineage: Eukaryota > Metazoa > Arthropoda > Insecta > Hymenoptera > Eupelmidae > Anastatus > Anastatus disparis. The sequence goes on from JAFFSR010000222.1 coordinate 665,499, forward strand.
TATATAGTTAGCTATAAAATGTACAGAAAAATATTTATAAACATTAATGACATTTTTACATTAAAAATAATATTCATATTGATCATAACTTTTAGGAATTTAAAAAGTAGTTTTCAATTTATTAGCTATTATTTCGAAAAATTGATAAAAGATTAATTCTTGCAAATTAACAAAAATCTTAGCAGTTTTATAATATTATTCTATCATTTTTATAAATAATTTTATAAATAATAACATGAAAAAATGAAAAGCTATATTAAAATTTATGATAATTTAAGTATCACTTTATATATTTTATAGTGGTAACTTTATTATATTAGTGCCAACTCATTTATCTTAGCGTAATACTATTTTCTTTATATTTTCATAAAAATGCTTGCCATCTGTCCACAATAGAATATAACACATGCAATTTCCTCTCAAGGATGCCGGGATTTGTGTGGATATCGTTAAAGTTTTAGTTGCAGGCAAATAAAAAAAAATGTATTATGAAAAATAAGCTTTACCATGCGAACGAAGAGAAAAATTTTCCAGCGTAACGAGGCAAGAGATTTCTTTCTTCTCTCTATTTTTTTTTTAATTTTTTTTATTAGACTGCGCAATAAACTGCTGGGATTCGGGCAATTAAAGGTTGAGCCCCCGAATAAATGAGTCGGATTGTCGCATTTGTGTATTATTTTATTTTTATCAAATTTATCATTTTCGTGTTCTATTCCGAAAAAAAATTATTTTTTTTTGTAATAATTAATTTTAAAAAATTACGATTTAAAGATATAAAGATAAAAAAAAATATTATTTTAATAAAAGCAGCAGTTTTCTATTGTCACTAAAATCGTAAATTTAAATGCTTTTCTTATTAATGAAAGTACAATTAATATGAAGAGCTTGAATTGCACAGTATAAATACTTTTTTTCCTACAACTCCTTCTCATACAAAGTTTAACTTGTAAAAGAACCAACATTCAAGCTTACAACCACAATAAGTTTTCCACATGGACAAGCCGCAATGAAATAAAGACGCTCATCTGCTCACCTGACCAAAACAGAAAATGTAAGGTAATAACGTGCTTATATATACACCCACTTCATCCACCATGTATTTAGGTACAATAAGCTTTTGGTTAACGTTACAGTTTATTCTCGTGCAAAAACCATTCAATTAACTTGAACGTACACGTGTGTATGTATATGCTTGGGTTCAGTAGCTATTCTAACATATAAGTGTAACAATAAACCGCTAAATGTATTATTTCGTAACGTTGCGAAAGGGCATACAAATGTGGCTTTTAGGCTTCACACGTCAAATGCAGATGTATGAGCTAATGTTGCTCAGAACATCGTCTTTTTCATTTTAATTTTCAGTTTGACAGCTTGAGTGATTAGGTAATTAGTCGTTTATATTAATTGATAGAAATAAATGCTGGTTACTAATGGAAAAACGAAAAGTTAATTCAAGAATTTTAAATATATATTTATGTTAACTTATATATTAAAAAGGACCGATCAACGTAGTTTTTTTATAAGTTTAAGCTTTTTTTAATGAAAATTATGAACTTTATACGATTTTGCATAAAAATGAAAATTCTGTAATGTATGTCCCAAATATAAAATTAATATTGATTGAATCTTTTATGATCTTAAGATAGTTTTGATGTAAATTTTTTTTTACGATTAATGATTGTCCTTTAAATAGTTTATTAGAAAAGTGTGCATAAATTAGTTTATTAAAAATTTAACACATGTCAGCTGACAATTAAAACTTAATATCAAATTAATATTTTTTAACATTTTAATTGAAAATTTTTATTCTGAAGATTAATTTTTAATTTGAATAGAAAGATTTACAAGTCAAACATTATAGTCACATCAAGATTAATTGTTATTTAATAAATTGAATAATATATACGGATCTTTAAACAGTCACAGTGCTGCTCAAAAAGTTTGCGGGTCCTTAATAATATATTTTCTAACCAGATTATAAATAATAATTTTTCGAACTTCATAATATTCAATGAAATACAATATCTCTTTTAATTAAATACTATAAATTATTGATTATTATTATGAATTCATTAAAGTTTCATACTGTAGATTATCAATCGTACATTTGAAATATGATAATAGTTCGACTGACGAACGATTGTACAAGTGCTTCGATAAATATTAAAACTCATATATACGCTGTCTGGCTGCTAGATTATGATAATCAGATAAATTTTCTACAATTAGCATCAATCTAAATATTATCATTATTTCATATAGCGAAATAAACTTACATTATGAATAGTTTATATTTTAAAGCGAATTACAATTAGGCAGTTGTAGTTTATAAAATCATATTAAAATATATAAGGTTTATTGATGAATTTTTATCACCTAATAAAAAATTCACATTTTGTATTGGCTGATTCGAATGTTTTATGTCAAATGTCAACTTACCCTTATTCCGTATAATAAAGTATTAACTAATTAAGACTTGAAATACAATTTACGAATAAAATAGAATATTAACTTGCAGTCGTATTTCACTCACCGAAGGTAAATTTAATTTAAAGTACATTATCTAGAACAAATAATTATTTGTCATTTTTAATCATATTAACATGCACCGTTTTATGAATTCAATATGAAGAATTTTTGAAATTTGTTCGATTTTACGTCTCTTCCGGATTTCAAAATCTTCGTCTCTTATGGAAGATATTTCAAATGGTGAACAAGCTCGTGAAATTTTAGTGTAACTGTATAAAAATCAAATGAGCTCTCGCAAATTTTTATGTTTACATTCGTTCGACTCTTCGTTCGCGTATACCTTGGCAATATACTTTTATTCTTTACGTCTTTCATTTCTGAGTTATCAAAAGAAATTTACGACAAGCCATTTACTTGCGATCTATCATCGTAATAACAAAATTATACGACTACCTAATGAAATCCAAAACTTTTCAATTGTTCGTCAGTAAGGTACGTTTTATGCACTTTCTGTTGAATCACTCTTCTTGTACTTTCAGTCGTAACTCAATTTTCAATGAGCATTGAACGTTTAATTATTAATAACTTTTGACTATTTAAGGACAGAATTTTTATGGAATAAAATTATTTTAATTTTAACTAAAGTTATCTTAATTTCACTTAAGGTAATGTAACAGGGTATATGATTCATACATAGTTATCATTGCAGTTTCTTGAATTTTTAATTTTAATTAAAGGTTTTCCGAAATATCTCTATATATTATGCTTTTTATTTGATAAAATGAATGGCTCGTATGTAGAGATATTTTTAAAAACTCTAAATTAAGAATAAAAAATTTGGAAAACTGTAATGTCGGTATTTTACATTCTCTTAAGATAATTTAATTTATTTAATTTATCAAACTATTTTTATATTTTATGTTTTTTTTAAAATACGGTGATTTTAATTGTTTTTATTTTCATATTTTGTGCTATATTTTTTTAATATATTGAAAAAATTATTAATATTATCGTTGTTTTATAAATTACTGAACAACAAAAAAGTGTAATATTGCAGAAAAATACAATTTGTTAATAACCATTTTATATTGGTTTTAATATGTTATTTTCATTCTATCAAATTAATTAAGAGTAATTGATTGAATGATAATTGTATAACGTGAGAATAAATTTAAAATGATGTAATTATCATGATGTTTTTATCATGTTTTCATATTTTACTAATGTTCTGTGCATTTTATTATATTAGAAGCTATAAAAACAGAAATAATAAATTAGGATGTACAAAAACGTCTTTTGGTATCGAAATTTAAAATTCTATAAATAATTCATTCTATTACAGAATGTCTGGAATCATATTATAAGTTATTATTTATTTCAAATACGTAATAATGCATAATGTATATTTAGTAAAGTTTTTATCATATAAAAATGGATAACGATCGATAAAATTAAAATTATATGATTTTCAAAAGATTCTAATAAAATAAAAGTTTAAAATAACCAATCAATCAAATATCTTCGTAAAGTTTATTATTGAAAATTATCATAAAACTACGTATTAATATAATAAATAAAGTAACGTAGTAATAAATAAAAAATTTTCATCGGAATCATAAAAAGATATCAGAGCTACTTTTGCATAACACCTCAACTCAAATCCTCAAAAGTAGTATAGCTTTGTCGTTGCTTAGAGTGTTACTCGGTTTTCTTATACATGTATATACCCATAGCTTTTGGCTTGCTTCTTCATCTTTGAGAAGTAAAGTCGATGCTACGCGAATCAGCTTAAAGTCTGGCGTTGTTCGCGATAAGAAGCGCGCAAAGATGCAAGCATTCCGCTGAGAGTAGTGTATACGCAAGTCGAGAGGAATAAAGGGATTTTATGTTATATAAATAAGTATGGATATTCAATGTTGGATGCATCCACTTTCTCAGTGTATAGTGTCCGATTTTGTGAATGGTTCTTCGATCGCATGAGAGGAAGCTCAAGTCCTTTCATTGGCTATCACCGCTGATGGAAAAGTCCCGTACTTTTCGTTTATGAGAATTTTATTGAATTTAAAAATAAATACATATTTATATTTTTAATAATTTACCCAATAAAGTAATAGAAAAATATTGTTTAAACAATAAAAAATAACAATTAGAAAGTAATCGTGCAAGTATATAAAATAAATATTTCTTCATCATATCTTTGCCTTTAAGTACTCATGATCATCGGTGCATTACTATTTGCACTTGGCATATTAGATATTAAAACATGAAACTAAAAATTGATTTTTATAGTCAAAAATAAACCAAATCAATAATTATAAAAAAAGTTGTAAAAAAAAAAAATCAAAAGCTTTAAAAACAAGAAAAAAAGCGATTGAAATTAAGAAGAAAAAAAACATTTTTCAAGTAAAAAAATAATAAAAATAAAAAAGTCAGTAAGATGCATAATCCAAAAAAAATGAAATTCAAGGTAAGATACCCGATGGCTGTATACTTCAAGAATAACTTTAGCATCAGGACACACGTTACATTTTAATATTAACCAGAATGATAATTATTTACATATTAATTTATAAAATGCTTATTTTAATTTATAAAATAAATAAAAAATTAATACTATGTATATTAATAACAAAATTATAATATCAATAATTTAAAACTCCATTTATTGCGAAACTTTGATCATAATAAAATGATAATACCAAGTTATCATGCGATTATGTAATTTATTAAAAATCTAAATTTATACAAAATGTTTTGTCTTCTTAATTTTGTATATCAATTTTTATTTACCTTTATTGCACAAATTTAACCAATCTTCCTTTATCATATCACTACCTTTTTCAGCAATCATAATGGTAGGTGCGTTGGTATTTCCTCTTGTTACATTAGGCATTATAGCAGTATCAATTACTCTTAATCTTGAAATACCGTAAACTCGTAGTCTTGAATCAACCACAGCACCTGGATCATTTCTTGGTCCCATTTTACAAGTTCCCGCTGGATGGTAAAGTGGTATATAATAGTTTTTAGCTACACACTCATAATATTTAGTTTCATCCGATAAGAATGTTTTACAATTAGGTGCTGGTGTTTTGTCAACTTTGAAAGAACTTTTTTTAAATATTTCCGTTTTTGTAAATTCTGTAGTTTTCTTCATGCCTTCAACTAAAGCATGTAGATCGTCAGGATTTGCATAAAAATTTGGATAAATTAATGGCTTTCCATGAATTGGATCAGTTTCATTCAATTCAATCCAACCACGACTTCTAAGTCCAATCAATGTTGGAAATACAGAGAGTTTATTGTAGTATGGAAATACGTTATACGTATCTTTATTGCCGGTATTGGATTCATCAACTATAGAAGTTAAATACATAACTTCAATATCTGGAACTTTGGGGTGTTTTTCAAAAGAAGTTTTTATAAATTGAACGATGCCCCATAAACCAGGTGTAGTTAAAGGACTGGATTTCTTTTTAAGCCATTGCGAAAGATCTTTTTTTTTATCATCAATTGGTTTAAAAGAAGCTACATCAGATTCTAAACTAAGTGTGATTGGACTAGCAGCAACGTGTTCTTGTAAATTCTTACCAACTTCTAATTCTTTTATAATATTTATTTTTGCTTTGTGAAGCTCTTTAGCGGGACCAATTCCAGATAACATCAATAGTTTTGGGCTATCAATTGCACCTGCTGATACAATCACTTCTTTTTTTGCAAATACTTTTTTGGTGGATTTCATACCAGCTGTTATATATTCAACACCTAATGCTTTTTTAGTTTTTGGATCAATAATTATTTTGGTTACTTGAGAATTGGGTTTCACAATTAAATTTGATCTCTTCCCGCGAATAGGCCTAATGAAAGCAACGTTAGTACTTTGACGACCACCGTTCTTCATTGTATACTGAAATCTGGATGTGCCTATTTGATTACCAGAGTTGTAATCAACTTCTCTGTAACCTAATTCTTTCCAGGAATTAACAATAAGATCAGCATTTTTATCAATATCAGGATAATCAATACCTAAATATCCACCAGTTGCGTGATCATTTGGATTACCATTAGGAACTTCCTGAAATATACATATATTTAATTATTAAAAAATTTAAAACTCTAATCCCGCATAAAAATCGTATTAATTAATCATTTATGAATTCATGATTTCTCAACATTTAAAACAATCAAGGTGAGAACATAATTGTGATAAAATATTTGTCCAATTGGCATCTACTATATCATTTTATATAGGGGAAGAGGTTCGGTTGTGGGCATAGTTTGGTTGTGGACACCCCTTCGTTTCTACTGACAGAAAGCAGATGAGGTTTTCTTGACAAATGTCATTTATGTAATATAGCAGTACGATATTTCATGCTAAATATCAAAACAAACAAACGCGTCTGCTTTGTGCTGTAAGCACATTAATTTTTGTGTGCTTGAAAAAAAATTACAAAAATTTATTTATACTTGTTTTAACTTCTTCTATAGTATTACCAATCGAAGTGAATCAATGAAGCTGAGTGTAATACACAATTATTCAGTAGGAATTTATTCCTATTTTGTGATGCAATATGGACTGTGATCAATATGTTAACACCAACAATTTGGCCAGGGTGCCCATAACCGAACTAATAAAGATTTTGATTTGGTTGTGGGCACTTTACGAAATTAACAAAAAAAAATATTCTATCTGACACAATCGATTTTGTCCTTTCGTTGGTAGTTACCTACGGTTTCTAGTTTTCAATAGATACCTGTATATAAAAAAAAAATATACACTTGGTGAAAAGTCATTAGCCAAAAACAAAAGGGTGCCCTCAACCGAACCCTTTCCCATATCATTACTGAAGCAGACCAATATAACCTTCTCTCAGATGATAGAGTGCATATTTTTGATACATATCTTTAATTTAATCTCTAAAATAAAATTTTCACCTCACGTAATATTGCTTGTGCTCATAAAGCGTTGATTCAACATTTTCTATTTTAAATTTATAATATTACATTTTGATATTTATTATTTGTTGATTGTCAAATGTAATTTAAAAATTAATCTCAAAGATTTTTTTTTAATGAATAAGACTTTATTTGATTCAAAATATTATTATGATATTCATTTAAAGCCTTCCTTTTCAAAAACAAAACTACATTCATAAATACCTGTCTTAAGTCTTCTGATTTTTTAAAATATGGCAATACTTCTTTCCAACTCCATCCAGGATTACCAAGATCTGCCCATTCATCAAAATCATATTTATTTCCGCGAACATATGCCATACCATTGATTACACTTGTTCCACCCATTACTTTCCCACGTGGCTCAATACAAGATGGAGGATTATTTACGCATACTGATGAATGTGGTTGAAAACTATAATTGTAATCGATATTACTACCTGCTAATAATGCAATGTACCCAGGCACATCTGCAATTTCTGGTTCTTCGCCCCCTGCTTCTAATAATAATACCTGAAATGTTGAGACGATTTATTTATATCGAAAATATAAATAAATCGTATTTTGGTTTTAAATATCAAAATAAGAAAAAGATGTTTTAAAATTTTTCGGGAACGAGGCAAAGAATTTTCATATATCAAGGATTTTTTTAGTGTGAAAGATTCAATTTTTATAACTGAAGACATTGACGAATAAAATTGAGCTTAATGAATATAATAACAAATTCTACGTTCCAAGTTTTATTGTAGTACAAAAGACAATTAAATCAGTTCGGTACAAATTGGCGGTAGCTTCTGTTAAAAATTAAAAAAAATTTAACATAAAAAAAATTATACTAATAGGTATACTATATTAATTTACGCCTTTATTAAAATATAAAATTTGAATTTTAAATTTTATTATAACTTGGAGATATTCATTCTTATGTAAAATTATGAAATGAGACGAGTCCATTTGGTTCAACACTCAATTTTTCACAAGTTATGAGTAATTTTATCTGAACTTTAAGATTTTTTTTTAAAATTTGGGGCTGATCTATAGCCGTATAGTTTTCAAACCAATTTTTCTAGAAAGTTTTTACTAGTAATGTATCAAACTTAAGGTTAAAACTCTTCGATCAAAAAAAATTTTGTTAAAAAAATTCAAGTTATTCAAAAATTATGAAGCACTGAAAAATTGAAACAAAATTTAGAGCAAAATGTAGCATTTATTTTCTATCCGTATTAACATTTTATTTTTATTACCTTCCATTGTTTAATTTCACTTAAACGATTAGCAACGACGCAGCCAGCACTTCCAGCACCAACAACAATAAAATCATATATATCGTGATCAGGTTTATATTTGTTTTCTTTTGAACTCTCAAATTTATCATCTTTCGAATATCCCAAAATCTGAGTCAAATAAGTTATGAAGGTTAAAAATGATGGTTCGCAGGATGAAACAAATATATTTTGAAAACAACCATTCGTTGTATTCACAGATGACCACGTCATTTTATAATTAAGTTTTTCATGCACTTTTTGCTATCGATATAAAGTTTTTATCATCTGTAACATTTAATATGAATGCAAAATTAATTTTTTCAACTTATGTTCATGTAATAAAGAAGAGATTAATTAAGAAAAACTCAAATTTTTATTGTCACTATATTTTCATGGATAATTATTACAATTCTAATCCAAAATTTGTTATTCTTGACTTTTTCCACATCACTAATTTATAAATTATAAAAATTTTTACACATTATAATAATATTAAAATTTACAAACCAATTATATCACTTGTGATAATAACGTAAATTAACTGCTAGTGAACTTAGAAGTCCACAAAATTTTTATTTGTCTCGCATGTTTTGTGATTTAACCATGATTATTAAATTTATAATTGACGTTTGTACGTGTTAAAGTGAATCTTTTCTTATCTTTGAGTAACTTCTTTTTTTTTATCAGTGAAATTTTTTATTACTACTTTGTTAAATATTAGCAATAAAAAATTTCACTGATAATAAAAATTATGTTTCCTGCGCTTTGGTACTGTAAGGCAAAAGATTTAATATTTCTCTAATAAACATCTCTGTAATAAAAATCATGACGAAATGTTCTTTTTAAATATTTGTCATTAAGTGCATGTTGTGTTTTTATAATTAGCAAATATGTTGAAAATTAATTGTAACTAATTAGAACAAAAAAGTACAAAAAATTGTATCGTTCATGGTTTGTTAAATATTTATTTAGAATTTATCAACATATCATTTCTATCTTGAAGCACCCTGGAACAAAATTTACCATATTGTAGGCATAATTGTCGGTCAACAAATGTTAAAATGGCACTTATCTAGGAATTCTAGAAATAATTTAAACAAAATTTCTAACTAAGTATCATTTTAACATGCGTTGACCGACAATCATGCTTAAAATATGGTCAATTTACTGCTATAATTAAAAAAATGGGGTTCATTTAAAAAAAAAGTTATTTTTTAGTCATAACTCATACAACAGTTTAAAAGTTCTCAATTTATTTTCTCGTAAAAAAAATGAAATTCGAAGTAAGATACCCGATGGCTGTATACCTCAAGAATAACTTTAGCATCAGGACACACGTTACATTTTAATATTAACCAAAATGATAATTATTTACATATTACTTTCTAAAATGTTTATTTCAATTTATGAAATAGATAAAAAATTAATACTATATTTATTAATAATAAAATTATAATATCAATAATTTAAAACTCTATTTATTGCGGAACTTTGATCATAATAAAATTATAATACCAAGTTATCATGCGATTATGTAATTTATTAAAAATCTAAATTTATACAAAATGTTTTGTCTTCTTGATTTTGTATATTAATTTTTATTTACCTTTATTGCAAAAATTTAACCAATCTTCCTTTATCATATCACTACCTTTTTCAGCAATCATAATGGTAGGTGCGTTGGTATTTCCTCTTGTTACATTTGGCATTATAGCAGTATCAATTACCCTTAATCTAGAAATACCGTAAACTCGTAGTCTTGAATCAACCACAGCACCTGGATCATTTCTTGGTCCCATTTTACAAGTTCCCGCTGGATGGTAAAGTGGCATATAATAGTTTTTAGCAACACACTTATAGTATCTTGTTTCATCCGATAAGAATGTTTCACAATTTGGCGCCGGTGATTTTTCAACTTTGAAATGACCTTGCATAAAAGTGTCGGTTTTTGTAAATTCTGTAGTTTTCTTCATGCCTTCAACTAGAGCATGTAGATCATCAGGATTTGCATAAAAATTTGGATAAATTAATGGTTTTCCATGAATTGGATCAGTTTCATTCAATTCGATCCAACCGCGACTTCTAAGTCGAATCAATGTTGGAATTACTAAGAGTTTATTGTAGTATGGAAATACGGTATACGTATCTTTATTACCGGTATTGGACTCATCAACTACAGAAGTTAAATACATAACTTCAATATCTGGAACTTTGGGATGTTTTTCAAAAGAAGTTTTTATAAATTGAACGATGCCCCATAAACCAGGTGTAGTTAAAGGACTGGATTCCTTTTTGAGCCATTGCGAAAGATCTTTTTTTTTATCATCAATTGGTTTAAAAGAAGCCACATCAGATTCTAAACTAAGTGTGATTGGACTAGCAGCAACATGTTCTTGTAAATTTTTACCAACTTCTAATTCTTTTATAATATTTATTTTTGCTTTGTGAAGCTCTTTAGCGGGACCAATTCCAGATAACATCAATAGTTTTGGACTATCAATTGCACCTGCTGATACAATCACTTCTTTTTTTGCAAAAACTTTTTTGGTAGATTTCGTACCCGCTGTTATATATTCAACACCTAATGCTTTTTTGGTTTTTGGATCAATAATTATTTTGGTTACTTGAGAATTTGGTTTCACAATTAAATTTGATCTCTTCCCACGAATGGGCCTAATGAAAGCCACGTTAGTACTTTGACGACCACCGTTCTTCATTGTATACTGAAATCTGGATGTGCCTATTTGATTACCAGAGTTGTAATCAACTTCTCTGTAACCTAATTCTTTCCAGGAATTAACAATAAGATCAGCATTCTTATCAATATCAGGATAATCAATACCTAAATATCCACCAGTTGCGTGATCATTTGGATTACCATTAGGAATTTCCTGAAATATACATATATTTAATTATTAAAAAATTTTAAACTCTAATCCTGCATTAAAATTGTACTAATTAATCATTTATGAATTTATGATTTCTCAACATTTAAAACAATCAAGGTGAGAACAGAATTGCGGTAAAATGTTTGTACCATTTGTATCTATTATACCATTTTATATTATTACTGAAGCAGACCAATATAACTTTCTCTGAGATGATATGTGATATATGAGATGCACTTTTTTAATACATACACTGAAAAAAGGTTGGCATGTCGGTAAACAGCAGCGCTCGAGTTTTTAATGTATATTTTCCTGATTCCAGGCAACATACGTCCTAAATCGAAAGACGAGGCTCATACTCAATGTTTGCGTCACATATATAAGCGAAAGTCGCGCGAGTGCTTTCGGAAAGCGGACAACATACGTTCTAAATGGAAAGCGCATATGGTAGCCCGCTTTAGAGCATTATATATTCGTAAGAGGGCATCTTTTGCGCCAACCTTTTTTCAGTGTATCTGTAATTTAATCTCTAAGATAAAATTTTCACCTCACGTAGTATTGTTTGTGCGCATAAAGCGTTGATTAAACATTTTCTATTTTAAATTTATAATATTACATTTTGATATTCATTATTTATTAATTGTCAAATGTAATTTAAAAATTATTCTTAAAAATTTTTTTTTAATGAACAAGACTTTAATTGATTCGAAATATTATTATGATATTCATTTAAAGCCTTCCTTTTCAAAAACAAAACTACATTCATAAATACCTGTCTTAAGTCTTCTGATTTTTTAAAATATGGCAATACTTCTTCCCAGCTCCATCCAGGATTACCAAGATCTGCCCATTCATCAAAATCATATTTACTTCCACGAACATATGCCATACCATTGATTACACTTGTTCCACCCATTACTTTCCCACGTGGCTCAATACAAGATGTAGGATTATTTACGCATACTGATGAATGTGGTTGAAAACTATAATTGTAATCGATATTACTACCTGCTAATAATGCAATGTACCCAGGCACATCTGCAATTTCTGGTTCTTCGCCCCCTGCTTCTAATAATAATACCTGAAATGTTGAGACGATTTATTTATATCGAAAATATAAATAAATCATATTTTTGGTTTTAAATATCAAAATAAGAAAAAAGATGTTTTAAAATTTTTCGGGAACGAGGCAAAGAATTTTCATATATCAAGGATTTTTTTAGTGTGAAAGATTCAATTTTTATAACTGAAGACATTGACGAATGAAATTGAGCTTAATGAATCTAATAACAACTTTTACATTTCAAATTTTTATTGTAGTACAAAAGACAATTTAATCAGTTTGGTACAATCGGCGGTTACTTATGTTAAAAATTTTTTTAAATTTGACATAAAAAAATTATACCAATGGGTATACTATATTACTTTACGCCTTTATTAAAATATAAAGTTTGAGTTTTAGAATTTATTATAATTTGGAGATATTTATTCTTATAAAAAATTATAAAATAAGACGAGTCCATTTGATTCAACACTCAATTTTTTTAAGTTATAAACAATTTTATCAGAACTTTTAAATTTGTGCCTGATTTATAGCCGTATAGTTTTTCAACCAGTTTTTCTAGAAATTTTTTACTAGCAACGTATGAAATTTGAGATTAAAACTTTTCAAAAAATCTTCTAGAAAAACTAGTTAAAAAAGAATACGACTGTAAATCAGATGCAATTTTTCAAAAAAAATCTTAACGGTAGGCCGGAGTAGAACCTGATACCGACCGAGTAACAATTGAGTTGTTTGTTATTTACTCAAGTTTTAATCGGTGTATCTTCAAATTAAAGGTCGAGCGCAATAGATATTATTATTATGAACATCTATGCACAAGAAAAAAAATATCTACCGGTTTGTTTTTGAGAAAAGTAAGTAACGCGAAAATATTATAAACATAAACTTTTACTTTGGCGTTACTTACTTTTCTCAAAAACAAACCGGTAGATATTTTTTTTCTTGTGCATAGATGTTCATAATGATAATATCTATTGCGCTCGACCTTTAATTTGAAGATACACCGATTAAAACTTGAGTAAATAACAAAAATGCCAATTAGACAAGGACAGCGAATCCGGCCTGCTCTTAAGATTAAAACGAAATTGCTCATAATTTTGGAAAAATTCAGCGTTGCAAAGTTGGGAGGCAATTTGAGATCCAAACGCAATGCACTCTCCATTTTAATTCCCTATAAGAAATACCTCTAATAATTTAAAAATTAAATAATAAATAATTTTTAAAAAATGAAAATTAAATTCATATCATTATTGAAATTGAATTCTTGATATTTAATGAACATATATATTAAAATGTTTTCAAAAATGGTTTTTAAATATTTCTTCTGAATTAAAAAAATTTTATACGTTAGATTTGTTGAAACTGAATATTTCATTTTTCATTACCTTCCATTGTTTAATTTCACTTAAGCGATTAGCAACGACGCAGCCAGCACTTCCAGCACCGACAACGATAAAATCATATATATCGTGATCAGGTTTATATTTGTTTTCTTTTGAACTTTCAAATTTATCATCTTTCGAATGTCCCAAAATCTGAGTCAAATAAGTTATGAAGGTTAAAAATAATGGTTCGCAGGATGAAACCTGTACATTTTGAAAACAACCATTCGTTGTATTCACGGATGACCACGTCATTTTATAATCAAGTTTTTCATGCACTTCTTGCTATCGATACAAAGTTTTTATTATCAGTAACATTTAATATAAATGAAAATTTAATTTAATAATAATGAAAAAATTAATTGAGAAAAGCTCAAATCTTTTTACTTTACTATATTTTTTTGGATAATTATTACAATAAATTCTGATCCCAAATTTGTTATTCCTGACTTTTTCATATAACTAAATTATAAATTAAAAAAAAAATTTCGTAAATAATACACATTAAAATAATATTAAAATTTACAAACCAATTACATTACTTGTAATTAACTGCTAGTGAACTTGGAAGTCCACAAAATTCTTATTTATCTCGCATGTTTGTGATTCAACCATGATTATTAAATTTGTGATTGATGTTTGTACGTGTTAAAGTGAATTTTTTCTTATCTTCAGGTAACTTCTTTATTTTCATCAGTTAAATTGTTTATTACTACTTTGTTAAATAGTAGTAATAAAAAATTTCATTGATAATAAAAATTATGTTTCCTGCGCTTTGGTACTGCAAGGCAAAAGATTTAATATTTCTCTAATAAAAATCATGACGAAATATTCTTTTTAAATATTTGTCATTAAGTGCATGATGTGTTTTTATAATTATCAAATATATTGAAAATTAATTGTAACTAATTAGAACAAAAAAGTACAATAAATTGTATCGTTTGTGGTTTGTGAAATAAAATACTTATTTAAAATTTATCAACCTATCATTTCTAATTTGATGCAGGATATTCTAGAAACCACTTTTTCATTTTTTATTGCTGTAAGTAATTAAAAAAATTAAGCTTAAATTAAAATTATAGTTATTTTTTGGTCCTGACTCATACAAAAGTTTAAAATTTGTCCATTTGTTTTCTTGTTCTTAACGGAACATTTAGACCAAGACAAAATTAAATAGTTTGAAAAATTGTATTCAGAGAGAATTTTCCTATAAAATTTGCAATGAAATTCTATAGCCGAGAGCTAGAATCGAACTCGGGCCCGCGGGTTGCGAATCCATCGCTCTATCGAGTGAGCCACTGCAGACCTCAAATCTTCTATTTACATCTCGAATACGCACTTTGAACATCAAATTTTACAGCATAGACGTTATGTAAGGATTGCGGTAAGGTTGTAAAGCATTAAAATGAAGCAAATTTTACTTATGTTTATTATAAATTAATATGACTTTAGATAAAATAGTCAACCTAAAAATAAAGAGTTAAATCCAATCATAACTTGAAGATAAAGAATCATTTTTTACTTTGAGAAAAAAAATTTATTTTTTGCGAAAATATATCTACATGGATTTTTTGTTTTATCGTAATATGTGAGTATAATATTTTATTTCATCTCTACAGATATTTTACAATGAATCAAATTTATTTATATAAAAAGAAGTATTTCGATACAATCGGAATAGGTAGATTGACTTACGATATTTTGAACCAGTAAATTTATGTGAGAGAATCTTGAAATTTGCATACACAATTTTGACATGAGAAATAATAACTCTTGTTTTTTATAAAAAAAAAAAGTTAATTTCTCAATTTATATTAAAATTTGGTTATAAAACAGTGAAATAAATGGATAATTTATTTATTAACTTACAAAATATTATTTATATTTATTACTTATTTTCCTTTTCTCCAAGAGCCCAACCAATCTTCCTTTATCATATCACTACCTTTTTCAGCAATCATAATGGTAGGTGCATTAGTATTTGCTCTGGTAATAACAGGCATTATTGAAGCATCGATTACTCTTAATCCGAAAATACCATGAACTCGTAGCCTTGAATCAACAACAGCTCCAGGATCATTTCTTGGTCCCATTTTACAAGTTCCTGATGGATGGTAATCTGGAACGTAATAGTTTTTGGCAACACATTCATAGTATTTCGTTTCATCTGATGAGAACGTTTCACAATTTGGCGCCGGTGATTTTTCAACTTTGAAATGACCTTGTTTAAAAGTGTCGGTTTTTGTAAATTCTGTAGTCTTCTTCATGCCTTCAACTAGAGCTTGTAGATCATCAGGATTTGCATAGAAATTTGGATATATCAATGGTTTTCCATTAACTGGATCAGTTTCATCCAATTCAATCCAACCACGACTTTTAACTCCCATCAGTATTGGAACTACAGATAGTTTATTATAATATGAAAGTACGTTATACGTATTATTATTACCGGTATTAGGTTTATCATCAACAGAAGTCAAGTACATAACTTGAACATCTGGAACTCTATCTCGTTTCTCAAAGGAAGTCTGTATGAACTGAACGACGCCCCATAGACCTGGTGCAGTTAGTGGATTAGATTCTCTTCTAAGCCAACGGGAAGCATCTTTCATTTTATCATCAACTGTTTTAAAAGAGGCTACATCAGGTTTCAAGCTTAGTGTTATTGGGCTAGCGGCAACATGTTCCTGAAAATTTCTACCAACTTCTAGTTCTTGTATAATATTAATTCTTGCTTTGTTAAGTTCTTTTGCGGGACCAATTCCGGATAACATCAGTAGTTTTGGACTGTCTATTGCACCTGCTGATAATATTACTTCTTTTCTTGCAAATACTTTTTTAGTGAATTTAGTACCAGCTGTTATATATTCAACACCAAATGCCCTTTTGCTTCTTGAATCAATGATAATCTTGGTTACTTGAGAATTCGGTTTTACTATTAAATTTGATCTTTTTCCACGAATGGGCCTAATAAAGGCTACGTTGGTACTTTGACGAATCCCATTCTTCATTGTAAACTGAAATTTCGATGTGCCTATTTGATCTCCGGAGTTATAATCAACTTCTTTGAATCCTAACTCTTTCCATGAATTAATAATAAGATCAGCATTTTTATCATGATCAGGATAGTCAACACCTAAATATCCACCAGTTGCATGATCATTAGGATTACCGTTAGGAACTTCCTAAAATATACATTCATTATTTTAAATTACTGATATAATAGAAGATATATTGAAGAACTACATGCAGCTCAAAGTGCACATAAAAAATGCTGTAAATTATTTTTATACCACTCTAACCTCAAAATCATAACTTTAATATGATTATTCAGCACTCGTGGCATAAAATATATTATGAAACTGATGTGTAAAGGCTTTTTTACAAAATTTACACACCCGTTTAATAATTTACTATTTTATTATGTCATACATAAATAGTACATTTTCCGAAAATATCAGATGTTTTAAAGAAAGTTGTTTTCAAACAAAAGTATATCAGATAAAAGAAAATTAATTATTTATTGCTATTTCTTGCAAAACTGTTTTTAAATTTTACAATTAATAATCAATTTTTTAAGATTTTTTAAAAGCGATAAGATGTAAAACGGTAGTATTTAAAAAATAAACTATATACCTGTCTTAAATCTTCCGACTTTTTAAAATACGGCAAAACTTCTTCCCAACTCCATCCAGGGTTGCCAAGGTCAGACCATTCATTAAAATCTTGTTTATTCCCTCGGACATATGCCATACCATTTAATACGCTGGTTCCACCCATCACTTTCCCACGTGGCTCAACACAAGATGGAGGATTATTCGCACATACAGATAAATTCGGTTGAAAACTATAATTATAATCTATGTTACTACCTGGCAATAACCCTATGTAACCAGGCACATCTGCAACTTCTGGTTCTTCGCCTCCAGCTTCTAGTAACAATATCTAGAATATCAAGAAATTCATCAGAAATATGAATGAACAATATTTTTAATTCTAAATAACTGAATAAAAATAGTAAACTGAAAGGAATACCATGTATTAAATTTATTGCTACTTTGGTGAATTTATATTTGTTAGTTTTTACAGAAATAAGGAAAAAGTTGTATTACCAAAGATAAAAATAAAATTTCTCAAAATTTCACAAAATAAACATGAAAGTTTAGATGAAACTCGATTCAACGATTTAAATATAAATTTTGAACTTCAGTTTTTTTATTATTACATGTGAAAAGAATTAATTCATTTGAAAACAGTATTCTGTAAATAGCTTAAAAAAATATATTTTTCCAAAAAATATTATATTATTTCATACTTCTGTTGAAATTCGCGCTTTATAAATCATTAACATTGATCCTATTTTTAATAAATTACCAATCATCGGACATGTGATCTAACTTAATCAATTGAGTAATAAAATCAGATACCACATAAAATTTTCTTCATGCCCTGGTAGAAATGTGAGCATTAAAAATGGTGTGTATAAAAATTTGAGGTTATTAGTAATAAAAATGCCAAATAAATGGCCAATAAATGTTAAAAAAAGCGTTTTCATTTCTACTGGCCAAAAATGGTAAAAAAAACGTTTCAATTTCCACCAGGGTGATTTGAAATTCATTTTCAACCAGTATTTAATATTTATTCATTTTAATTCCTTAATAGTGTATTACATATTTAAGAAAAAATTGATTATTCCAGACTACTTATATTGGGTAGCTAACACATTCTATAGGGTGATCAATACTTTTTCTCTTTAGATTCATAGTATACTCATTATCGTATAAATATTTAATTGCTGTTATGAATAACTAAAATATTAACTTTGGAATTACTTTTCGTTAGATCACATAATTCAATCTACAAAAATATTGTTACTGTTCCAAAGAGTCGCTATAACTGTCTTCTGCATAAAATCTTTGTAAAGAATAGTCTTTTTATAGAAGATCGGAGAACTGATTAATAAAATCTGGCACGATGTTATAAAAAATTAATGGAAAATTTAATAATGTTATAGTTAAAAATATTTAAATAAAAATAAAATGAAATTAAAATTTGACTTTTCAAAAATTTACATTTTAATTTTAATAATTTATAAGTATCTTCAATTAAAAAGTAAATTGAATTAATAAAATTATCAAACTTAAAATTAATTTTATTATAAATTATAATTCAATTATTAAATTTGAAATAATCCAACAATAATTTTTATTATTTTTTACATTTTTTGGCTGAAAATTAATGAAATATCTTGAATCTATTATTCAAATACTTGATTTTAAATAAATAAACAATACATTAAGGTGTTTAAGAAAGATTTTTATTAAATATTTTTTTTTAATTAAAAATTGTTTAAATTTCAAATTATTTAAAATAGAATATTTTACTACCTTCCATCTTCTTATTTCACTTAAACGATTAGCAACAACACAGCCTGCACTTCCAGCACCAATAATGATAAAGTCATAGATGTTATAGTCAGGTCTATATTTGCTTCTTTCTGAAGCTTTAAATTTATCATCTTGCGAATGTCCCAAAACTTGAGTTAAATAAGTTAGGAAGGTCAAAAATGATGGTTGGCAGGATGAAACGAATATGTTTTGAAAACAACCGTCCGTTGTATTAGCAGGTGACCACGTCATTTTGCAATTAAAAATTTCATGCACTTGTTACAATTAAAACAATCTTTCTATAATCTGTAACCATAAACATAAATGTAATATGAGATCTTTCAAGAACTAACTTAAATTTGTAATTTTTTTTTGTGCGTTAAATAAAAAATTGTCACTATATATTGGTACTTTAAAAGGTAATAATTAATATTATTTAAAATTTATTTTACAGCATACAATTATAAAACGTAAAACTGAAAAAAAATTTGTTTGAATAAATATTTAAATAAATAAAAATAATATGTTTATTGTTGGAGTTTATAAACTGATAATGTTACCTTTAATAATAAAAACGTTATATTTACCGTGACTTATCTTACTGACCTAAAAAACACTCATTTTGTCTCGTTTGCCTGATAAATGTCTTTTTCATTGTGGAATCAAACGTCAAAAGATCTGCTTTTATATTTATGTTCAAAATGTTATATTGTTGATAAACTTTTTTATTTAATTTGTGCGGCTTGTGTTTGAATCATAAATAATAAATTCTGGAATAATTATTAATGTAAATTCTTTTTTTTTCAGTTAGCAATTATTTTCTGTTTATCTGTGAAATTTGTTTATTACGACTTTGTTAATCTTTTGTTAAAAATTATATGATGTCTACATATTTTTTTAAAAATAAAAAAAAATATTGCGTTAAATATTTATCAAAATTAAAATTACAAATTTTTGAAAAAGTTATATAATTTATGAATCGTTGAATAAAATATATACAGAGAATACATTGTAAGATTATGTCAATAAAAAATAAAAATTTTTAAATTTAAACTGATGTCTTACAAATATACTTTTTTTAATTTAGCAGTCTTTTAACATTTTTCTTGATACACCTCATATTCCATCAAGTTCACAAAGCGCATTTATTTAGTTAGTGATTGCGCTTTTTTTAATTATTGTTTTTAACAATTCAATGAGTTCTGAAAACCATATTAAAATCAACTTATATTTTGAGGAAATATGAACTTGAACAATTGATGAATCTTATTTCCAATCGATCGATTTTATAAAATAATGTGTGCTTAATAGGTTCCCCGAAAATTCTTATGATCAAAGAAATGACTAATTGAAACAATAAAAATACAATGCGAGCTCATAAATTTGAAACATAATGGACTAAAAGACTAATAAACTTGTGTTTAACGTAAATATTTGAAGTTTTTTTTATCGCAAAAAAACTGGTTTACTTTTTTTTAATCTGTTACAGACAAATGGTAATGCATTTAACTGAAATGGAAACGTTACATTTTAGACACGATCCAATGATTCCTGGCCTGTTCTTCTTCAAGATCAGCTCACGAATAAGGCATGTTATAGGTGTTGTTTTACACGTGCTTCGAATTTGGTTGCGATTACGCTTAAGTACAATCATCACCTGAAGCGTAAGATTGTATTTGAAGGTTATATATATACTAAGTTAAAAGAGTAACACGATTTAGAAGTAATATAAGATTTTCTTCCTGCTTATGTTTTTAAATACTTGTATAACAGATTTGTATCCTCTAAAGAAAATACATTTTTTAAAATATGGTTGATACAATAATTTTTTATAGATATCATAATAATTTTTCTTATATTTTTAATTTTATAGAATTTTTTAATCAAATTTTTTTCGATAAAATTGCTGTTACCAAGAGACGAATCATATATATTTTTGATAACATTTAACTAATTTATTTGCTTATGATAAAAACTATATCTATTTATAACGCTTAACACATTATGCGGGTAAAGGCAATAAATTGATATTCTTATTTTTTATGATCAAAATAGAATTATTAAAAAAAAATAATAATTTTTATATAAGGAAATATTTGTAACAAAATATTTTATTAGCTGTTCATGAAAAATAAATTTTGTTACAAAATAAATAAAAAAAACTTTATTATAACTTTTGCTGAAAAAACTTTTCGATTCTTGAGTATAAAAATACATCTTGAATTCTTTTATAAATTAAAAATTTCAAACTGTGGATAACTTCATAAAATCATATTCATATCCTTGTTCCAATAAAAATGTAAAAAGTCAATAAATGAATGAAAGGTAGTAGTAAAAAAAAAAAGAATAACAGACAGAAAACGTGTGATATCTTGATTTCCAACAAATCTATCTTTTATGGTTGCTAAGATTGTACTGGAATACTCTGTCTTGAACGATCGAATCGATGCACCATACCCTTTCGCGTATAGATATTATCAAGTGATAGAAGACGATATATACTTGTAGTAGTTCATGTACATCCGGTCTTCGAAATCCTTTGGCAATTTGCTTTAATGGACTCGTAATGACGTTGATTGCTGAAAATTGCTAAGATGTTGACTACGACGAATTGATAATTTGCGTTTCAATTCGTAAGATTATAAGATTGACCGAGAGAAATCGAATTTAACGGAGAAATGGGAATTTCAAATATGATATTTCGTTAGTTTAATTATAAACAGGGGTATATATGAATTTTTAAATGAGTTGATTGATTTAGATGTTCATAAAAATACGATATTGAATATTTGTATACAAAATTTAATTCTTTAGATGATGTCATTCTTACTTTATATCAATTTCCATCTGAAATATTTCGGTAATAGTTAATTTACTTATAATAAAAGAATAATGGTTAAATTTTAACCTTTTCTACAAAAGATACATTTCAAAAACTTTAAATTGGATCAGTAAATTGATCAACTCTATATTTTTGAACGCCCATCATACCTAGATACATTCATTACTTATGTATCAGCTTATCACCCTACCTATTTATACCTAACACTTTACTAGAAAGCATCCTAAAGCCAGCTGCGTTAACCTTTTATTATATATACCTTTAGTATCAGAAAATTTACGATAATTTTGTATCAACGTACAAGCATGCAGAATTTGTTGAACTTTAAATTAAATATTTTTCTGTCATTGTTTTTTACCACTATCTTTTAAGAACGTTTATGTGCAAAATGTTTTGATGTTATTATGTGTCATGTTTTTTACGAGATTTAAGGATGAAACGTTTGCTTTTATCCGCCAAACCCATTTACGAGGTCATAACTTTCAATACGCGATGCTTATCTATAGCTGCAATAGTGTAATTTATCATATAATATTTTTTAAAATAATGATACTCATATATCTCGTAGTTGTTGATGAGTAATTGAATTTTCGTATAAGGCTGTGATATATAATATAAAGAGTGTTGGTTTTATTATTCAACTATTGTATTAAAAGTAAATGAAGTACTTACGAATTTCCTAAAGAATGGTAATTAAAAAAAATTTAAGAAAAAATTGTCGAATCAAAATTTAACTATTAAAAAAATTTTGAATTAAAAGAAGGATAAAAATTAAAACCTATAAAGGCTTTTGTATAAAGTAGCTTGTACAACGCTATTAAAGTCAAGTAAGTTCAATCAATGAGGTCTCAGTGGTCCACTCGGTAGAGTGAATATATATATATTAGTTATATATGTCCTTTGGCCGTATTCAGGTGGAATATGAATCGAAGACAATGTTTGTCGCTCAAGCGGCAAACATTGTTCGAGATTCAGATTCCACCTGAATAAACGGCCAAAGGACATAGATGATTTTATGTCCGAAGTAGGCCGTATAAGGAAATATAACTTATTAGTTGAAAATATTAATCTTTATTTCAATACTTTTAAAATTAAATTTTAGTTCTATTGATTTTTTCTTTTGTTTCTTAGATTGACATTTTGTAATGAGTATAGCTGCTGTGGAAGCGCGAGTCATTTTTTTTTCACTAACCTACGTTCAATATGGTTGCTCTTTGACATATTGAACGAAACATAGTAGGATCGGTGATGCCATATTGATTTCTCCTGAGACATATTGAGTCTCAATATGTCTCAGGAAGACATATAATTCTTGCAATAAGTCGAGGAGCGCGTCTGAGACATATGGGATGCCAATACAAATTTAGCATGCTCTTTACATACTGACACGAATACGGCCTACGAGGACATAAATATATATATATATATACAGAGTGTCCAAAAAGTCCCAGAACACCTTAATAATTTTCTAGGTGAACCGATTTTGGATAAGGTCAAGGTCAATCTAGAGGTAACTTTTGTCAAGGAATTTAATAGTGACCTTGGATTTGACCTTGGGTTTGATTTTCAGGGTTATTTCAAGGTCAACTTTGTTTTTTCAAATGGGAACCTCTATTTTTGACAACGGAAATCGAAAAAGCAGAAAATTTTACGTTCAAACATGTACTCAAGTCAAATTTTCTGCTTTTTCGATTTTCGTTGTCAAAAATAGGGGTTCCCATTTGAAAAAACAAAGTTGACCTTGAAATAATCCTGAAAATCAAACCCAAGGTCAAATCCAAGGTCACTATTAAATTCCTTGACAAAAGTTACCTCTAGATTGACCTTGACCTTGTCCAAAATCGGTTCACCTAGAAAATTATTAAGGTGTTCCGGGTCTTTTTGGACACCCTGTATATATATATATAAATATATTAAAATTTTACAAAAAATAGCTTATGAAGATCAATAGTTAGTATTTATTATTCTCTAGATCATAATTTTTAGTTATGCCTATATTTTGATAGCATTATCCTATGTGAGCTTACAAAAAAATTTAAATTTTATAATAATGTATAATGGTACATATAAATGGTTCCAAATAGTATAAGCTTACTATTGGCATAAGATTATTGTCTTGATATAACTCCACCAGCGAGAAAATGTAATTTTTTGTCCATTAAAGACACATAAGACCAGATATTATTTACAGGATCATACACTTCTGCAGATGATAAAACCGGATTGTCAGGAGACCGTCCACCGAAGACCCAGAGTCTGTTCATATGTGCAACAACTACTGGTGAACATCTTGCTTCGTTCATGCTTCCTACAGATTTCCAACTATGAAATTAAAATTAATTTTTGAAAAAAATAGATGTTATAAAATTAATAAATATTGGTACGCTTCCAATATAACTTACCTATTTAATTTTGGATCATAAACTTCAACAGAGCTTAATATTTCACAACCATTAAATCCCCCACAAACGTAAATTTTTTCATTCAAAACGCCTGCTCCCGGTAAACGACGCTTTTCAACCATGGTTGAGTCCATAATTGTCCATTTATTACTTTGAGGATCATATCTTTCGACCTAAGAAAATGCTACTATAATAAATTGAAACTTTAGATAATTGATAAATTTTCTATAGATTCATATTGTACACGAGAATTATTTTAAATGTTTTATGATTTCTTTACGATTTCAACAAAATGTAATATATATATATATATATATATATATATATATATATATATATATATATATATATATATATATATATATATAAATAATGTACCTCTTGGAATGTTAGAAGGAAATGTGAATTTAATTCAAGTTGAATTTATTTATATAATTGTCTAAATATTAGTATAATAACTTTTATTAATTTTTATTATTTACAACTTTATTTTTATTATTTTATTAAAATGATCATCATTCTAATTTTAATTATTGACAATGTTTGAAAAAAATTAATTTTTTGGATAAAAATGTTTACTTTAGAGATTGAACGTATTAACAAATTTCAAAGATTTATCAGAAGCTTTTGGTTTTTTGCCAATTTTTAAATATATATTAAATACAAGACTTTGACCCAAGAATAATTTTAAAAAACCTCATCCGATGCTTAAAATTCTTTTGATTAATCAAAGAATGGATTTTTTAAATTTTGGTACTTACCGTAGACTTTCTCAGCCAATTTTTAACTAATTAACTTCAAAATTTTTAGAGATCTTCAGTTTATATATCTTCACAAAATAACAGTTTTAGAATTTTGATAAGATAAGTTTAAGTGTATGTTGAATTCAATTACTTACATGAAATTCACAAAAATATGTATTTTTATCAACTTTTTCTAAACCAAACTTTAAATTCTTTTTTTTTAAAACTAAAATTGTTATTTTGTGAAGATATATAAACTGAAAATCTCTGGAAATTTTGAGGTCGATTGATTGAAAAATGGCTAAGAAAGTCTGCGGCAAGTACCAAAATTTAAAAAATCCATTCTTCGACTATTCAAAAGAATTTTGAGCTTCGGAAGAGGCTTGGGTCAAAGTTTTATATATATTCAAGGTAAAAAGAAGTTTCATTAATTAATATTATTAAAAAAAATTTATAACGACATTTAAATTTGATTTTTCTTTTTTTCTCAGGTTTAAACTCAGGCTTGATAGTTATATATAAAAAATTATTTCGTCAAAAATTTCTACAAACCGTATTGAGACTATTATAATCATCATAAAAATTCTGGAATCCTCCTAGAACATAAATATATCCTAGGAGAGAAACAATTGCAATGTCATTGCGTGGATAATGTAGCGAACTCATACTTTTCCATTGATCAGTCATAGGACAATATCTTAAAACAGTATTCCTTGGCCTAAGCGAAGAACCTCCTCCATATACATATAAGCATCCATTTAAGGCAACTACTCCCGTTAAACTAAAAGTTTCAATAATATTTAATTTATCCATTAATAATAATAATAATAATAATAATAATAATAATACTAATACTTGAATCATATTGATAAGAAATAATAATTAACGAATATAAATATACGGGCTGTTAGTATTGATAGAAGATATTGCTTTTAGAGATGCTTCTTTATAGTCGAAAACTTCTGAGCTTCCACGAATGTTTATACTAAGCTTGTAGACTTTATTTTCATAAACGATATAATTATCTTGATCTCCCCAATCATTCATTGTTTTAATTTCAGTTATCTAAAAAATACAAATTTACTTTCGATAAATAACGTTGAAAAATTTGTTCATTATATTCAATCAAAATTTAATAAACATAAAATTATTACATTACTTGTCATCGGATCGTATGAACTAATGTTTACATCAACTGATGTATCTGTTTTTGTTATCAATAAAATATGTCTTTGGTTTCTCAACTTAATCTGATTATATATTACTTTGTTAACTAAATTCCTAATTTAAAACAAGTATTTTGATTAATGATTTCAAAATAAATTATTTAAGGTTATGGTGGTAACTTTCTTTACTAATATGTTGAAAACCTCTTCTAATCAACATCAAAATATTAACATAAATACAACGTTATCGATAAAAAAAGCTAATTAATTACCTGCATTCAACTAAACTGGCAATTAATTCATCATCTATGACTTTTTCGACTAAATAGATATCGGTAATTTTTGAAAGTTTAATGATTTTCAGTAAATCTAAAAGATATTTCTTTCTTTCTTTAACATTATTTTTTATCCATCTCATTACAGCTTCAAAGACTTTCTCTTGCGAAACAGCATGCAAGTTTTTACTTGATAAAATTTCTTTCAAATCATTAATAGAAAGTTCTAAATACTTATCTGTCAGAGAAATATCTAAACTTAATGCCTCCGCAAGAAAATAAATTTCAAGAGCATTATTTGGTGTTAGGTAAGATTCTAAAAATTTTGAACATTCATTCATAATGTCAGTAAGACCAAGAAAGGAAGCACCAATCATCAATCTTTGAGCATTGACTTCTGTTATTGTAATTTGACCTGTATATGCAAATTTCAAGAATAGTTCCATGTTGCTGAAAAATTATTTTATTTTTTTATTAAAATTAAATTAGATACATAGCACTCGAGTAATCGGCATTTTTAATTATTATAGACTAATTTGACTTTGATTGGTACTGCTGCAATTTTCTTAAATAATTTATTTACCATGGTTTGACATATTGTATCGTTATTATTTCTTGTTTACTTTCCACAAAATCATTTAAAAACATTTTTTCAAAATAATCTATAGCTCCTACAAGAATAATTTTATGAGCCCGAAACGTTTGTTCACCTACCTAGAAATAAATGAGATAACAATAAATCTTTATACCTAATCGATATTTTCATAATAATATATTATTTTTTGAATAATTAATATATTATACAATACGTGTACACTTGATGGAAATATATTCATTGGTATTTTTATCAAATGTTTAATCAAAAAAGTTTGTGTGTACATGCATTACAAACATGATTGAATGCGTTTTCAAACATGAACTACGACTCTTACTTTGTTTTGAGTTTAGGCTTATCAACATTCTAAGGCTAAAAATGAATTTAATATTTTCTATTAAAATCATTTACATATTTGATTATAATGAAGAAAAACCAGTAATTCTGTTTCTTAACGGCAGGCCGGAGTAGATCCTGATACCGACCGAGTAACAATTGAGTTGTTTGTTATTTACTCAAGTATTAATCGGTGTATCTTCAAATTAAAGGTTAAGCGCAATAGATATTATTATTATGAACATCTATGCACAAGAAAAAAAAATTCTACCGCTTTGTTTTTGAGAAAAGTAAGGAACACCGAAGTAAAAGTTTATGTTTATAATATTTTTGCGTTCCTTACTTTTCTCAAAAACAAATCGGTAGATTTTTTTCTTCTTGTGCATAAATATTTGTAATAATAATATCTATTGCGCTTAACCTTCAATTTGTAGATACACCGATTAATACTTGAGTAAATAACAAAAATTTCAATTAGACAAAGACAGCGAATCCGGCCTGCTCTTAATGCTGATTGCTAGAAACATTCTAAATCAATCTTTTATCGAAACTTTTAAAAACGCAAAATAACTACCTGCATAAAACAAAGTATCTAAGTCGAACTTTATGTTTGAAAATTCGTCACTAAGAATGTTTTTTTCTAAAAATATTTTTAAAAAATTTCGCAGCAAATACGTTTTTGTCGATTATACAATATGATTATTATCTATTTTAATTTATTAAGTGGGTATTTTATTAATACTTATAGAACAAATTTTATTTCTTACATTAATTGTCACATCACAAAACTTGTTATCCTTTCTTAAATCCTCCAAAAAAGAAAAATGATTAGGACGTTGATAATTAATATATTTTTCATGATGTTTTTGTTGATTGTTTTCCATTTTCTTTTAATATTTAATAATATATGATAAATGTTTTAGTAATTTTCTAACTTGATGTATTAGTTAAATTAAAAATACAATTTACATTTGACGAAGCTTGGATTGCAGCACATGTGCACATTTATCCACTAGATAATATTAGCTTACTAGACTATAAAATGAGTATTAACTTTCGTTATCTTTGCTTGACAAAGTTTTACACGTTACGACACTTGAATTTTTTAACTTGAAAATTTTCAAATTCACATAAACTTGCACTGTTCAATTTTAAATATGTTTCAATTTAACAAAATCCGAATCGATATGTTATTAAAACTTCAGTTAAGATAAAAATGGCCGAAATAAACTTCTTTATAGTCACCTCCATCAACTTCAGTATACTTACTAATAAGTTGTCTTCTTAAAAAAATTGAAATTATCTTCAATTGAAGTTATAGCTGATCGTTAAAATTGATAAAAGTCAAAGATAATACATTTGTTAATAATTTTTACGCTATAGATTATTAATTTTTATAGTATTATACGGTATTTAATTTGTAATGATTCATCGAGCGTTTTATCTATAAAAATAGTTTTATTATAAATAGAATTTAAATGAACAAGTCTTATACTTGTACAGAGAAAAGAATGACTTTCACAATATAATAATACAATGTCAGTTACTCTTTATTTTATGCAAACTGAGTTAGAACAATCTAACGCTTGGTATCAAAAGAAGGGTTATTGCAAACATTTCAATCGAAATAATTTTTGTTTTTTAATTAAAAAAAATAATTTTTCTAAACTAAACATTATATAATTGTTACGCTGTTCGATTTTTTATAAATATTAACCATATATATAATACGCATAAAGTCACAATTACACTTCAAGAATTGAGTTCTAAAGTAGCAACGCTTATCTTATGAAAATAATCGAGGATATATGTAATTCTAGCGTAATTAGAAACTTCTCAAATATAAACCTTATTCTCCTTAACTTTTCTCACTTTCTTATACTCTAGTAAAAATTTTGTTAATGAGAAAGCCCTAGATCGCTCACGATCTGCGTACGATCATCGAAACGAAAGATCAATCAATTTTACCAATCGAGTTAGTCTTGCAGCCACCAGCTAATTAATAAAGATTTTCAAATGCCAGTTTACCATAGCTAAAATAAAAATGAAACTATACTTTTCATATATTGCTCCACTACCTGTATGTAAGAAATATAAACTAATATGTTAGATATAGAATGATCTTGACACGTGGCATTTGAGACTGGATTGACTTGGTTTCATGAAGGCATAAAAAAAATGAAATAATTCAAATGTTATTGTTTATAATATGAAGATGAAATATATATTGGACTTTATACATTATTCATTTGAATTCTTGAAATTTTAAAGTTTTACGTTCACACGAAATTACGCTGGTTAATTATTTGATTATTTAGTTTGGTTAGTTACTTGATTCAGTGGAATCCAAATTAATATGCTATTTATTATATTACAAAATTACAAATTTTTTGAATTCACCATGAAATTTTTTAAACAAAAATGACAGTTAGGAGACAACTGAGCTGAGTAAATTACTTCATACCTTCACATACATCAGCATATTCAAACTATATCAAATTAAAATACCCACTAACTATCACTGGAAAGTTAATAACAAGTTCCTGTTTTGTCTGGTCAATAATGAAGATATGTAGTTTTGAAATGAGTCTTTAGTTTAACTCATTAATTTTTATTATTCACAATTATTTTGCATAAAAGGATAATATGAGATATAATTTTTTCATCTATTTTTTTTATCGAAATAAAAGGGATATACCTTTACTATTGAAAATTATAGTCGATGACTAATGTTATGAAATTATAAAATTTCAGATATAAACTAATACGTTAAATGTAGAATGATCTTTACACATGATATTTGAGACTCAATTGACTTGGTTTTTTGAAGGTCTAAGAAAAATGAAATAATTCAAATGTTATTGTTTATGTCAAGATGGAAGATATGTTGGGATTAATAAAAATATTACCAAAATTTTATTAAGTGTTTAAAAAATTGGATGCCAGATCCGTGGATAAATATTTTGTTGGTGAAATGTGTAGGTATGCAGTAACTGTAATTTGAAACAGTAATAATAATAAGATATCTGTGAGGCACAGGTACTGTACAATTAACCGCTTTTACTTATATAAATCACATTCTTGAATGATTCTCAATACAAAATACTATACTACGTTATAAATAAAAAAACGAGGAAATAAAATATTAGCATTCAACAGCATTTTTTTTGCTATTTACTTTTGATTTTTTACAAATATTTCTGCAAAAATTCTTTGTAAATATATTTTATTATTCCAAAAAAAGATTCTCCACAAAAGGTGAAAGCACAATTGAAGATAAAATTCACATCAATTAATACAAAAATTACAATGACCATTGAATTATGGTGACGGAAAAGTCTCGTATAAAAAATTTAAAATTATTTTAAGGTTGTGGTGTCTTGAAATGCATACCAGAACTTTAAAAGTTAAGATTGTAATGTACATGGGTGATTATTTCACTGAATAGCAACAATCTGACTTCAAGTAAAGTGCAAATATAACAAATTCACAACAATTAATTAACTGATCAAAATAATTATTTTTATGTGTTTAGAAAAGTTGATAAATGTAAAAAATATAAAAATAACTTAAGAAGGTCAGTAGTTAGTACTTATTATTCTCGAGATCATAATTTGTAGTTATGCCTTCATTTTGATAGCATTATCTTATTCAAACATATAGGCTTGTCTCTAAAACTTTTCATTTTTCACTTATCGAAAAAAAAAAAAAATAATTTCAAGGCACATTTTTGAAACTATTTTCAGTGATACTAAACTCATTAGTGAATATAATAAAAATCGCATAATTCATTTTTAACAAACGTTCAATTATTTAAAGCAAAAAATAAAAAAAAACGGCATATTTGTATAGGCTTGTCTCTGGGATTTTTTCATTTTTTTCGTACTGTTTTTGAAACGTAAAATGATTTTTAAGAGTAACTACATTGATATATCGATTGAACACCATGATTACATATTTCCTTATATATTAAACTACTGTTTACAATGTTCATTTTAGAACTTTTAAACAATTACAAAATGTGCGAGCGAAAAATGTTGTAATTTTAAATGAGTTACGCAGCATGTTTTAAAGTTTTTAATCTACAAAAAACATGTTTATAAAAGTAACACACCTATGGCTAAAATTTTATTTGATGCTTTCTTATGTATATAACCATATTCAAAAAGGATTTTTGAATTATATTGCCTGTTCAAAAATCTGGGTTTAAAAATGAGAAAAAAAATTTTTTTCTTAAAAACATGGTATTGCTAGTTTCATATCTCATACTTCTGTCATTAGAACAGGCACACGCTAGTAACCATAATTTTTTATTTATATATCATATCATGCATTAGATAATTAATTTTTAAATTATAATAAGCAATGTTCAAAAAATTACAACAAAATTAATAAAAATTTTTAAGAAAGTCACGCAGCCAAAACTGCAATTTTTACGGTATTTTTGGTTTCTGGTAAGCTTTCATTGTCAAATATCGATTTTTTTTCACATATAATATTTAAAGTAAAATGTGATTTTATAGTTTAATTCATAAAATTGTTATAATATCGTTATTTAATATGTACAGTCTTGTAGTTTGGTAAAAATGAAAAGTTCCAGAGATAAGCCTATATACAAAAATTTTAATTTGTTGATAATGTATTATAGTATATACAAATATTTCCAAATAGGGTATATGCGTGAGTTACCGTGCCCTCCCCGATTACCGCGGCCTATGTTGAAGCATACATTGCCGATAATCAGAGCACGATAATAAAACTATGTATTTATATGGTAAGCAGATGACACACGGTAAACTGACGCATCGAACAAGCTGTACAAATTTAACCATTAAACTAATAATTCTTCAGTTTTTCACTGAAGAAATTAGTTTTATCCATAAAAAATGTATTCTACTTTGAGTAAATAATCTATAAAACTTTAAAAAAAATAGTGAAATTTGTGTAATTAAACAAAATGTCCGTGCAGTCACCTTAAAGGCTCGGTAACTGGCACATCGACCCTAGAATAAGCTTACTATTAGTATAAGTTTATTGTATTGATATAACTCCACCAGCAAGAAAATCTAATTCATTTTCCGGCAGAGATACATAAGACCAGATATTATTTTCAGGATCATACACTTCTGCAGATGATATTGACCCATCTACATTACAAATTGTATCGAAGGCCCAAAGTTTATTCATATGAGCAACAACTACTGGTGCATATCTTGCTTTGTTCATGCTTGCTACGAATTTCCAACTATGAAATTAAAATTAATGTTTAAAAAAAAGTAGATGTTATAAAATTAGTAAATATTGGTACGCTTGCAATATAACTTACCTATTTGATTTTGGATCATAAACTTCAACAGAGCTTAATCCTTTATAATCATTACCCGTTCCTCCGCAAACGTAAATTTTTTCATTCAAAACGCCTGCTCCCGGTAAACGACGCTTTTCAACCATGGTTGAGTCCATAATTGTCCATTTATTACTTTGAGGATCATATCTTTCGAACTAAGAAAATAAAAAAAAATGCTATTGTAACAAATTTCAACTTTTGATGATTGATAAATTTTTTAAAGATTCATATTGTACATGAGAATAATTTCAATTGCTGCACAATTTCTTTACAATACAATGAAAATTCATTCATCTTTGCAATTTCAATTTTTATATTAAAATTTTTATATTAAAAACATTTTTATATTAAAATTATTGCATAGTGAACTAATTTTTAAAATATAATCATTATAAATAGTAGCATAACAAATGTAATAGTTTTATTCAATAATGATAATCATAGCATAAATGATTTTATATTTCAATCATAATTAAGTTTGTCCGAAAAAAAATTTTTGTTACTAACTGTTGAAAAAACTAATACTTGAATTAAATTTTTTTTATTAAATTACACCAATATCTACACTGTCAAAAATGTCATGAAATTTAATGTGGTAAAGTAAAATAATTTAATAAACTGCAGTAATTATGCTGTAAAATACATAAAATTTACTGCAATTTGCATCAAAATTAATGATTTTTGCAGTAATTATGCTGCAAAATACATGAATTTTAATGTGAATGTACATGATTTTCATTTAATGTACTGGCTTGAAATTTGCTTCCATTACATGTAATAGAAGCAACTGACATTTTTTTTAACAGTGTAAGCAATTACATATTTTAAGAATAGTTTACCATAATGATATTATTTAAAAATAATTTGCCTCAACAATTATTTCAAGCACACTATTTTTGATTTTTTACTTTTTTTTTAGTTACCACCAATAAAAATATTTAAGTAGTTTAGAAACTGAAATTAGGAAATCGGTATTTTCGTATTCTTAATTTCAAGAACATCATAATAAAATTTTTGAGTAAAATTGTTAATTTTTATTTCAACTGAAAAAGTCAATTTATTTCAATGATTTGATTTTTTTTAATTCTGGTTAAAATTTTTACTCTACCCTGGTGGAAATTGAAACGTTTTTTTTACCATTTTTTGGCCAGTAGAAATG
Source organism: Anastatus disparis (assembly GCA_017163975.1). Classification (NCBI taxonomy): domain Eukaryota; kingdom Metazoa; phylum Arthropoda; class Insecta; order Hymenoptera; family Eupelmidae; genus Anastatus; species Anastatus disparis. The sequence continues at coordinate 699,774 of JAFFSR010000222.1, forward strand.
GAAACGCTTTTTTTAACATTTATTGGCCATTTCTTTGGCATTATTATTACTAATAACCTCAAATTTTTATACACACCATTTTTAATGCTCACATTTCTACCAGGGTATCTATTTGTGAAAATCGAAATTTTATGATTTGGAATTCTTATTCTTAAATAAAAGAGCTTATTAAACAATTTATAAAGGCTAGAATAAAAAAATTACGGAGATTTCTAGTATGGTAAAATTAACAACTATTTGTATAATTCAAGTAGAAATTGGTAATTTTTTGTAAATTAAAATTCGTTGTCAAATTTTTAAACTGACAACATTTTCTTGGATTTTTAATCTTTATTCATATTTTTTTTTTAATATCTGTATTCCGTGCTTTTTATTAGTTGATGTGAAAGGGTGTCAGAATAAGATATTTTTGAAACTTTCATATGAAGAATCAAAAATTTGGATGATTGTGATGCCAGAATTTTTCATCCATTTAACAGCCATCATGAAAAAGTTGTCAGAAAAAAGATAAAAGTTTTCGAGCGTTAGAGCCGTTAATTTATTCATTTGGAATCTTGCATTAAGTTAAATCAAAAAAATTATTTCGTCTAAAATTCGTACGTACCGTATTTACAGCTTGCAAAAGATCATAGTATCCTCCCACAACATAAATATATCCTTGAAGAGAAACAGTTGCCATGTCTGAGCGTGGATGATATAGTGAACTCATTATTTCCCATTGATCAGTCATAGGACAATATCTTTCAACAGTATTCGTTGGATCATCTGAAGGAAACATACTGGTAGAAAATAGACCATTTAAAAATGGTCATTCATCATTTATTAATCATTCTTTTTTGGTCAATGAATATAGTCAAAAACTGATCGGAAGATAGTGAAATAATATATATATATATATATATATATATATATATATATATATATATATATATATATATATATCCGTACACATATGCTAGTTTTGATAATTAAAATTAAGATATAAGAAGTAGATGATTTAAACTTTTAAAATTTAGTTTGATTTAGCCACATAATATTCATTTTTAAATTTATATTGAGGCATTTACGCCTAAATACGCATAGATGTATTAGAAGAGAAAGAGAGAGAGACGTTTGCGAACATGTGACTGTGCGTGTTTCCTAACCCTACAACGTAAAAAAGTTTTCATCATTAAAACTAATTCTAAAATTTTATGGACACGGAATAAATCGTTCTATTACTGTTATAATTAATGATAGCACCAATATTTCGGGTATTATTATTTTCGGCATTATTATTTATTTAAATAAGTGCGTTTATTTTACGTGTCACAGCGGTTAATTTTTCTGATGCTAGTTGAATATTAGCTGCACTTTTTCATAAATTATCTTTCGTTAACCTGAAGGCTACTTTAGCCTCAGGACGTCACCTACTTACAGTGACTAAATTGTCTAAATTTTTAATTACGATACTAACTGCACTTTCTCGTAGATGATGTTACGTCAACCTAGAGATCACCGTAGAGACCTGGACATCATCTACAGGAAGTGACTGATATTTCTTAATTTCCAATTATAATACCAGCTGCACTCACCTGTAGATGATGTTATGCCGACCTGGAGGTCACTTTAGTCACCTGGACATCGTCTACAGGAAGTGACTAGAATTTCTGAATATTTAATTTAATTATTAGCTATACTTTTTCGTAGATGATGTTACGTCAACCTAGATCATCTTTGACACCTGTACATCATCTACAGAAAGTGATTCACATTTCTGAATACTTAATTATAATATTAGCTCACCTAGTATTATGCACATCTAGTATTATAATCGAAAATTCAAAAATATCATTCTCTTCCTGGAGATGATGTCCAGGTGGCCAGGATGACCTCCAGGTGAAGGAAAGATTATTTACGTGTACAATATAAAGATATAATTTACAATGTAAAAATATATTTGATCAGGAAAGAAATATATTATTCTGATCCCGTTAGAAATACACTATTAATTAGATTTAAAATGATTATTTTCATTCAATTTGATTTTTTTTTAAATAAATAAAGTATATATTTAGTAAAATTATTATTTGGTGATTGACTCTATTTTGCTAGTTTTTAAGCATTAACCGTCGGTTATTAGCAGATAAACTGATCGTTTTCTAGTGATTGTTGGTCAATTATTAACCATTTTTGAAAAAAATGGTCAAAATATGACCGGTTTATAATGAAAATTTCTACCTAAAACTTCTAGTATCAGTTTCTGTTCCTCCACATACATATAAGTGTCCATTTAAGGCAACTACTCCAGCAAATCTGAAAGTTAAAATAATATTAAATTTATCTGTTATTAATAATAATAAAAGAATTATATTAATAATAACTATTAATTAAAAAATATAAATATACTGGCGTTTATTATGCATCGAGGATATTGCTTTTAGAGACATTTCTTTATAGTCAAAAACTATTGAAGTTCCATGACTGTCTCCACTAAATATGTAGACTTTATTTTCATAAACGATATAACTATCGTCAGCTTGTTTATTATTTATTGTTTGAATTGCATTCCATTCATCTAAAAAATAAAAATTTAGTTAGTTGAATAATGTTCAAAAATTTTAATGTTAGTAATTGTTAATCAAAATTTAATAAACATAAAATTATTACATTACTTTTTATCGGATGGTATAATTCAATGGTCACTCTTGGGGGTTTATAAGATTTTGCTATCAATAAAATATGTCTTTGATTTTTCGACTTAATCTGATTATGTATTACTTTGTTAACTAAATCCCTAAATTAAACAAGTACTCTGATTAATTATTTTAAAATAAATTATTAATGGTTTCGGTGGTAGCTTTCTTTACAAATATGTTGAGAACCTCTGCTAATCAACATCAAAATATTAACATAAATACAACGTTATCGATAAAAAAAGCTAATTAATTACCTGCATTCAACTGAACTGGCAATTAATTCATCATCTATGACTTTTTCGACTAAATAGATATCGGTAATTTTTGAAAGTTCAATGATTTTCAGTAAATCTAAAAGATGTTTCTTTCTTTCTTTAACATTATTTTTTACCCATCTCATTACAGCTTCAAAGACTTTCTCTTCCAAAATAGAATGCGAATTGTTACTTGATATGATTTCTTTTAAATTATCGATAGAAAGATCTAAATACTGATCTGTCAATGAAATATCTAAAAAATTTTTTTGCACAAACTTATAAGATTCGTCATGTAACGAAGTACAATTCAATGCCTCCGCAAGAAAATAAATTTCAAGAGCATTATTTGGCGTTAGATAAGATTCTAAAAATTTTGAACATTTATTCATAATGTCAGTAAGGCCAAGAAAGGAAGCATCAATCATCAATCCTTGAGCATTGACTTCTGTTATTGTAATTTGACCTGTATATGCAAATTTCAAGAATAGTTCCATGTTGCTGAAAAATTATTTTATTTTTTTATTAAAATTAAATTAGATACATAGCACTCGAGTAATCGCTGTTTTTAATTATTATAGACTAATTTGACTTTGATTGGTACTGCTGCAATTTTCTTAAATAATTTATTTACCATGGTTTGACATTTTGTATCGTTATTATTTCTTGTTTACTTTCCACAAAATCATTTAAAAACATTTTTTCAAAATAATCTATAGCTCCTACAAGAATAATTTTATGAGCCCGAAACGTTTGTTCACCTACCTAGAAATAAATGAGATAACAATAAATCTTTATTCCTAATCGATATTTTCATAATAATATATTATTTTTTGAATAATTAATATATTATACAATGCGTGTACACTCGATGGAAATATATTTCATTGGTATTTTTATCAAATGTTTAAAAAAATAACAGCTTTGCGTGTGCATACATTTCAAACATGATTGAATGCATTTTCAAACACGAGCTACGACTCTTACTTTGTTTTGAGTTTAGGCTTATCAACATTCTTAGGCTAAAAATTGATTTTAATATTTTCTATCAAAATCATTTTAATATTTGATTAAAATAAAGAAAAAACAATAATTCTGCTTCTTAATCTTAATTGCTAGAAACATTTTAATTCAATCTTTTTTTGAAACTTTTAAAAACGCAAATTATCTCCAATCTAAAACAAAGTAAAAGTCGAACTTTATGTTTGAAAATTCATGACCAAGGAAGTTTTTTTTTAAAAACGTTTTAACAAAATACCACAGTGAATATGTTCTTGTCGAGTGTACGATAAAACTATCATTTATTTTAATCTACTGCATGGATATTTTATGAATTCTTTTTGAAAAAACTTGATTTCTTACTTTAATTGTCACATCACATAACTTGTTATCCTTTCTTAAACTTTCCAAAAAAGAAAAGTGATTTCGACGTTGATAACTAATATTTTTTTCACTACGTTTTTGTTTATTGTTTTCCATTTTCTTTAAATGTGCAATAATATGTTGATAAATATTCTTGTAGTTTTATGAAGCTTGGATTGCAGCACATGTACACATCTATACACTAGACGATATTAGCTGACTAGATATAAAACGAAAATGAGCTTTTGTTATCTTTGCTCGATAAAATTTTTCACGTTGACACTTAAATTTTTTAACTTAAAAATTTTCAAATTCACATAAACTTGCACTGTTCAATTTTAAATATGTTTCAATTTTACAAAATTCGAATCAATATGTTATTGAAACTTCAGTTGGAACAAAAATGGCCGAAACAAACTTCTTTATACTGACCTCCAACAACTTCAGTATACTTACTAAAAAATTGTCTTCTTAAAAGAAGTGAAATTATCTTCAATTGAGCTGATAGCTAATCGTTAAAATTGATAAAAGTCAAAGATAATACGCTTGTTGATAATTTTTACGCTATAGGTTATTAATTTTCAATAGTATTATACGGTATTCAATTTGTAATGATTCATCGAGCGTCTTATCTATAAAAATACAGTATACTTTAGTATAATAGTCAGTTACTCTTTATTTTATGCAAACTGAGTTAGAACGATCTAACGCCTTAAAAGAGGCGTTATTGCAAATATTTTAATAAAAGTAATTTTTGTTTTTTAATTTAAAAAAAAAATAATCTTTCTAAACTGAATATTATATAATTTTTATGTTGTTCGATTTTTTATAAATATCAACCATATATATAATACGTACACAGTCACAATTACACTTCAACGATTTAGATCTAAAGCAGTAACGCTTATCTTATGAAAATAGTCGAGGATATATGTAATTCTAGCGTAATTATAGCAACCTCTCAAATACATCTCTTATTCTTCTCAACTTCTCTCTCTTTCTTATACTCTAGTCGAAATTTTGTTATTGAGAAAGTTCTAGATCGCTTACGATCTGCGTACGATCATCAAAACGAAAGATCAATCAATTTCACCGATTGAGTTAGTTTTGCAGCAACCAGCTGATTAATAAAGATTTTCAGATGCTAGTTCACCATAGCTAAAATAAAAATAAAACTATACTTTTCATATATTACTCCACTGCCTGTGTGTAAGAAATATAAACTAATATGTTAAATGTAGAATGATCTTTACACGTGATATTTGAGACTGAATTGACTTGGTTTTTTTAAGGTATAAGGAAAATGAAATAATTCAACTGTTATTGTTTATATGAAAATGAAATATATATTGGGACTTTATACATTATACACTTGAATTCTTGAAATTTTAAAGTTTTACATTCACACGAACTGGCACTGTTTAGTTTTAAATATGACTTGATTGAGTGGAATCCAAATCAATATGATATTTAAAAGAGTATTTTATATTATGTTACAAAGATTTTGAATTCACCATGAAATTTTTTAAACGAAAACGACAGTTAGGAGACAACTGAGCTAAGTAAATTACTGTATGCCCTCACATCCATCGACATATTCAAACTATATCAAATTAAAATCCCCGCTCTCTATCACTAAGAATGAACTAAAACTGGTAGCCATGAAGAGAAAAGAAGAAATGGCAGGAAAAATAAAGAGAAGGAGGTCCGAGAGGTAACCCAATCAAACCATGAAACTGAATTTAATTATTAAAAAAATTTTATTTATAATATTTCACAAATCATTATTTTAATAACATATGAATTTATCAAATTTTATTTAAAAAGAAACGAAACTTATATAAGGTAGTGGAACCAATTATTGATCATTTAAGGAAAAGCTTGAAAAAAAATACAAATAATTTAATTTTTAATAAATAAAATTATATAAAACCTATTTTGTTAGAAAATATAGTACTTATTTATCGCGAAAATAATTAATTTTATTCATTTTATGCAATAAATATTTTTTAATTTCTATTTTATTTTAAGCATCGTAAGAACCAATTATTGATCAGCATTTTAGGTTGGAAACCAATTATTAATCAAGGGAAGAACCATTTATTGATAACATTAAATTCTGGAAACTAGGATGCATAAATTCATTTATTTTTTAAAATAACTTTATCTTATAAAGTTAAATCTTGTACAGATATTAAATTTTATATTAAATAATAATAATTGAAACTAAAATTGCAGCCTTAAACGACATATTTAAATATAATTTAATATGTATACATTCATGAATACAAGGAAAACGATTCATTATTAAAATACTCAAAAATAGTGCATAGTTACTGCTTAAAACTATAAAATTTGTAATAAATTACATTTTTTTTAATCAGTCTATTTTTTCTTTTTAATTATTTTTTAGGCTTGATATTCTTTAATTTATCTCTAATTATTTTTTCTTCTGAAATCAAAGTTTTATTTTGTTTTACCAGTTGACTTTTACATGACAAATTTTCAACCATCTCTAAATCTAATTGTTTAGTCTGAGCTTCCAATAATGATCGTTTTTCTTTTGATGAGTTTTCAAACGTAAATATCCTTTACTTTTTGTGTATAATGTTTTGCTAGCTTGTCTTACTTTAACTCCTCTCCTAACCTCATTTACAGCTTTTTCCATATCGGAATCATTGTTTTTCTTTGTACTGTTTTTTTCTAGAAAAAAACCAATGAAATAATAAATATAACTAATTTAACTTTATAAATATTTTATTTCTTTTAAAATAACTTGAAAAAATCATTAGAGATTCGATTATCAATAATAGGTTCCCTGTATAATTTAAGTAACCAATTGATAATCATTAAATTAAATAAGGCTTAGTTGTATAAATAAATTCGTACCTCTTTTAATTTTGTCATTTTAATGCTTTAATTTATGTATAAAGAATCCCTTTAATGAAAATATCACTCAAAAGCAAAGAAAAAATGCATTAAGTCCACTCACTATTCTTCCGCCATTGCTTAAGCTGTTGCCCGTGCAAACACATGAAACGTAACAGGCGATTTTCATGAATTTTTTTTTTCAAATTTGACAAACTGAGTGAGCATAAAAACTTTTGAAATAAGTTTATCAATGCTTTATTTATTAAATATAATTTCTTTTTAATAAAAAAATATCTTAAAACTATTTTAAAATAAATTTTTTTACAAAATTATCATTATTTGGTCCCCGATCAGTGATTGGTTCCACTACCTTATAAGACTCCAATTGTAGGCAAAAAATTTCGATCTTCTTGGTTGACTTAGTTTTGTTAGGGCTGTTTTGCTGAAACGATGAAATCATTTGTATCTCATTTTCAAACCGTCAGCGCATACGTAAGCATAGTCAAATTTTTGCCAGAATGAAAAAAATTATCGTTTTGAAAATTATCGAAAGATTATAATTAAAAATTTTTGCTTACAGTTTTTCATGATGTATATTTAAATATCATAAGAAATACATAGAATTAAAACTAAAAAAAGATCATTTGACTCCGATAAAAGCAATGTTCAAAAATCAGACTACATCGCATATTTGATGTAAATTTTTTCGGAATTTTTCTTGATAATCAAGTCTGCAGTTTGGCAAGGTATTTCATTGCAACTTCAAAAATAGTTTTATGATATTTTATTCGAATATATATGTTTTAGATTTTGGTACTATCTATTTTAAAAAATTGAATTTAGTAAGAAACGTAATGCGATAAAATAGAAATTAAATAGAAAAAAAATCACATATTTTTGAAATGATATGAGTCTAAAATAATAACTTTTACTTTGAAAAATATTTAAATGTTTTTAAAAATTCGCTTTATTAAGTGTATTGGTTCAACGGTTCTCATCTTTGTCGTAGAAGCTTTAATTTTACATAAAATAGTGGAAAAAATTTTCATTAATAATTTACTATTAATATAAAAAAGTCTCTATAATATATTTCATATGCAGTTTTAAAAATAATAATTTTTGTTTTATTTACGAACTTATACAGAAAACTTCGTATTATAAAGCATCGACAACGGAGATTTAATGGATTAAATTACAAGAACTGTATCTCGTCAAAATTGCATAGCGATATATCATATTGCGTAATATGCTTCTTAAAACAGTGACGCTGACCAAGATATTGAAAAGTTAATAACAAGTCCCTGCTTTGTCTGGTCAGTAATGTAGATATATATGTAATTTTAAAAATAATTTTTAGTATGATTCATTCTTTTTTTTATTATTCACAATTATTTTGCATAAAAGGGAAATATGTGATATAATTTTCTCATCTATTTTTTTTTATCAAAATAAAAAGGATCTATGGTCGATGACTAATATTTATTACATTAAAGAGATTCGTTTCAAAATATAGCAGTAAAATTTATACATACTAATAAAATTTGTTTAATAACTTACTTTTTAATAAAGTATTGAGATTAAAATGAAAAAACTACGTAGTTATTATGAAATTTCAGGTATTTTATATTAATATATGCATTTTTTTATCGTCTGCTACTGTTTGTTTAAACTTTACTTCCTCAGATGATGATTGTATTATAATTTATTTAATAACGGATAAATGGGAAAATTGCAGTATATCAATTTAATCAATGAACGTTTTATGTTATCATGTATACTGCCATTACAATAAGCAAAAATAATTTTGAGACGTCAATGTTTAAGTTTTAAAGTATGTTCATAAAGTTTATCTTTACTATGAGTTTGTTATATGAATAAACAAAATACAACAACTTATGCAGGTTAATAAAAAAAATGTTTGATGGAAATTAATTTTTTTTAATTTGCAGCTATTTTGATACGTGTTTCATATTTTGAATATGTGTACAAGCATGATCGATTTTGATCTTTGCAGAAATGAAATCTTCCGTTTATGAGCAGAAAAAGTTAGCACCTTGTATTAGAAATTTTTGTCAGGAGTATACAAAAAAAAGATCGACATTAAATATAATAGTTTTATGAATAAAAAATTATAATGCAAATAATTTGAAAATGTTTTCTAAATTTTGGGATCTCTTTCTCTTTCTCTCTCCCTTTCTCTCTCTCTCTTGCCGTAAGTAGCGCTATACGTATTTTTTTTCGCTCCTCTTGAAACTTATTTAAACAGCATTTTTTCACTTTGCGGAGTGGAATTTTTTGCAGGGAATCGTCCTACTTGGAGTCCGAGAGTGTTGGCCTCATTCATTTGCATTTTTGCAATTGCATATTGGACTCTGGACGGTTTCTTACTGTGAAAGTGCAGTCTCTCAACATCAACCTGCTTTTATCTCTGACACTGCTGTGGACTCTGCTGCTGCCTGAGAAAGTTGCTGTGGGCCTGCTTGTGTTGTTGAGTGTTGTTTTAAGTGCATTATATTGTGCACAATTGCATTGCAATTAGTTTTATTTTTAATTGTAACATAACCTCATTCTTTTTTGGCGCAATTACATACTGCAAGAGGGATCATATTTTTTAACGCTGATGGCGCCATCTCTTGGATAACGTATACACTAACTTCACTGTTCTTTTGATAGAATCTAGTGGTAACAACGTGGAATTTGCTGCATGTTTGATTTAATTGCTGTATATTACAATAGTGCAGTATATTGTATGCAGTTGTACTGCAACTGGTTTTAACTATTGTCTACAACATAACCTCAATCTTTTTGGTGCAATCATCTACCACAAGAGGATTCTTATTTGCTTAGTGCTGGTGGCTCCATCCCTTGGATGACCTGTATATTGGCATCTTTGCCCGTCTATGTGATACCTGATGGTAATTTCTCCAGTTAAGGCGCTTTTCCACTATTATCTTGTGCTCTCTCTAATCACAGTCAAACGAATCTTACTCTGTACAAATTAAGCCGCTTTTCCACTTACAATAACTGAAACTTGGAAGCAACTCAGAGTGCATTTGTTAAGCTGCTTTTCCACTTCCAATAACTGAAACTTAGAAACAACTCAGAGTGCATTTATTAAGCTGCTTTTCCACTTACAGCAACTGAAACTTAGAAGCAACTCAGAGTGCATTTATTAAGCTGCTTATCTACTTTTAAATATACAACTGGCACCAAATTTAAAATTAAAATTTAAGATTCGTTTGATTAAGCTATTTCTATCTTGGAGGTCACTATGTCCAATCAGTGTGGTCTCTGTTTTAAAAACTTTAGTGCTGCATCTAAGCCTCAGCTTTGTGGTCGCTGTGGCAAGACCTATCACAGCTCTTGTACCAAATTGCTCTTAGTCAGAGATAATAATGACCAACAAGTAAAGGTATGTAACTTTTGCATAGCAACTGCAAATCCTGATTGCAGTCGATCACACGTTCTAGTTCTGTGGGTTCTATGAGTGATGTCTCAGCTTCTCTGTCTCTGTCGCGTACTCCAACTCCGACACTACCAGCGCTACAAACAAATGAACTTTTGTCTTCTATATTGAAGAAGATGGAGAAATTAGATAAGCTGGATGATATGGATACCAAGATCAACAATATCGGCACTCAACTATTGACACTGGATGGGAGATTTACAAGTTTGGAGACGCGAGTGGATGGTATTGCTGTGGCATGTGAGGAACGTTGTGGAGCAACTGAGGCAAGGCTTGACAAGGTTTGTCAGGATTATCGGGAGCTTAAGGCGAAGCTGGAGGAATCTCTCTCTGTTGTGCCTGATCGGGCATTATCTGACCCTATGGCTGCTAAACTACAGGAATTGGACAAGCTCAATAAATCTTTACGGCAACAGTGTGATGTTTTGGCGGCTGGCCAGCAGCGTCTTGAGCGTGCATCAGACTTGGTGTTTGGAGGCCTGGTTCCTAATGAATTTAACGATCTGAAGAACGGTGTCTTTGCTGTATTGGCTTCTCTTAATTCTGGTTTTGCTCTCAGTGACATTGTTTCGGTTCGACCTTTGTCGCGACCTGCTACAGCTCGTAGTACTGATGATAGTACTGCTCCTTCTGCAACAACATCTCAAGGTGGTCCTCCGCTGCTTACGACGCCATTGCTCGTCACTATGAAGAGTGCCTCGTTGGCGCGATCTGTCATCGGAGCAAAGATCAGGATGGGTAGCCTTCATACCTCAAAGATCAGGAGTGACCTTTTGCAGGGAACTTTATCAGTGGAAACACTTACTCCTTCCTTGATCAACATCAATGAATATCTGCCACACTCATTGCACCAACTGAAGTTGAGAGTGCTCAGGAAGGCCAAAGATAAGAGGTACAACTTCCTTACATTTGTGCGTGATGGTAAGATCTTCGTCAGAAAGAAGAAGGAGGATGCAGCCATTCGTGTTGCATCGGATGACGACTTGGATGCTTTTTTAGCAAAGCTCTCATTTATATCAACCAACGACGATGTAGCCACTTAACATCTGACACTGGGGTAAGCTCATTCTCTCTTCCTTCTCACTCTAACACACTTCTTCCTTCTAACAATACTATTTCATCGGTCATTCATGATCATTTCACTACTAAGGATGGTCTCAGAGTTTGTCATTTCAATGCCAACTCTATTAGAGCGCACATTGAGATGATTAGACTCTTTTTGGCTTCTCGCCCTTATTTCCACGTAATAGCTGTTACTGAGACCAAACTGGGCCAGATAGTTTGTGATTCTTTGATTGCTCTTGATGGGTATGTGCTTTATAGACAGGATCGTAACACCAGGGGAGGTGGTGTTGCTTTATTTGTACACTGCTCTCTCACTTCTGTGCGTCTCTGTTCATCCTCTGGAAGCTGGAGTGGTAAGCCTGGTTTACCTGAGTATCTCTTCTGTGAGGTCAACTCATCTGACTTGGCTTCACCCATTTTCGTTGGTGTTGTTTATAGACCACCTCACGCTCCATTTTTGGCCAACACGGACTTTATTCCTGATTTGACCACTCATATGCACAATTATAGTACTAAGGTAGTTTTAGGAGATTTGAACACTAATTTGTGTTCTGAATCTGATGATTCTGTGTTCCTGAAGAGCCTTATTAAGGAAAATGCACTTTTTCAGTGCCTTATGGACCTACGCATCATACTTATTCCTCTGATACGTGGCTCGACTTGTGCCTTGTCGATGCCAATGACTTACTGCTTGACTATTGGAAGACTGATGTACCATTTATTGACGGACATGATTTTATTGCTGCGACTGTGAAGTCGTCTCTCTAGGCCTACACTTAATAATTTTACTTATCATGATTATAAAGCGGTTGATGAGGCTGCTATTCTTGATTATTTTCGATCGCTGAATTGTGCTGTGTGTAACGGTGACTCTTCTCTTTTGGCTCGCCTTGAATGTCTTTACACTCATCTTAATGAAGCTATCTCACGGTTTGTGCCTGTTAGGCGTGTTCGACAGAGCAAGAGTCATCGTCCGTGGTTTACCTCTGAGCATCACCGCTTAATCTCTGAGAGAGATAGGCTTTACAGACGCTTCAAACGTACTAGGCTGCGTGCTGATCTTATATGTTATAGAGATGCTCGAGATCGGGCCCATTCATGCATCGAATCAGCTAAATTACTGTATTACCACGACAGACTATCTAAGATTACTGACGCAAGACAGATCTGGAAAGAACTCAAGAACCTGGGCGTATGTTCCAGCAGTAGTGACTCTCGACATTCTTTTTCAATTAATGATTTGAATCGGTATTTTGGTGGTGTTGCGTTTGATCCTCTGGTCCCCTCCATTTCTGATTACATGAATACACTTGCTCTAGATGAACCACTTAAACCCATGTTTAAGTTTAATCCAGTTACTTTGGAGGAGGTATGGATGGCTGTTTGTCATTCAACTTCACAGGCCAGAGGGTTTGATGCTGTTCCTCAATCTTTTGTCCGTGCGGCATTTCCGGTCATTGGGCCTTTGTTATGTCGTATTTATAACGACTCATTGCGTGAATCCTTATTTCCTTCATGCTGGAAGATCTCACTGGTCACTACAATAAACAAAATCTCCTCTTCTCAAGCTTTTGGTGACATTAGGCCAATTTCTTTATTATCTTTTATGTCCAAGGTTCTTGAACGTCTAGTCCATGATCAACTCTACAATTACCTGACTATACGACAGCTACTGGACCCTTATCAGACTGGATTTCGAACTGGACATAGTACTCAGACCGCACTACTGAAACTAACTGAGGACATTAGACGCAATATGGACAGACGCTATGTGACGTTGCTGTTGCTATTTGATTTCAGCAAGGCATTTGATACGGTATGCCATGTCTCTCTGCTCAGAAAAATGTCTTCTCTTGACATCTCGCATTCAGTTGTGCGGTGGTTTGCGTCTTATCTCTCTGAGAGACAGCAGGCTGTTATTGATGCAGATGGTAATGCATCTGACTATGTAACATTAAATACTGGTGTTCCCCAGGGCTCTGTCCTTGGTCCACTGTTGTTTTCTATATACATCAATGATGTGGCTGCTGACTTCCATGCCGATGTGCAGCATCTTATCTATGCTGATGATCTTCAGGTGTACATTCACTTCCCAATTGCTAAGTTGGCTTCTGTTACTGCTCTCATGAGTGATCAAGCTGTCAGTATTGTTAACTGGGCGACAAAAAATCATCCGAAATTAAATGTGAGCAAAACAAAGGCTATTATTATTGGATCTTATTTCTATGTCAATATGCTGCCCTCATTACATATCACTGGTGTTCCAATAAACGGTGATCTTATTAAGTTTGAATCTTCTGTTCGTAGTCTTGGTGTATGGCTTGATAGTAAGTTGAACTGGAAGGACCAAATTGCGCATGTGTGTAACAGGAGTCACTCATTGCTCTATAGATTAAATTTCTTTCGAAAAAGTACCACCATTGCACTACGTAAGCATCTTATCCGTTCTTTGCTGTTTCCTTTACTTGATTACTGTTGTTTGGTCTATATTGACCTTTCTGTTGAACTCGATCTGAGGCTTCAAAGGGTTGTAAACTCTGGTATTCGTTACATCTATGGTGTAAGTAGGCGCGAGCACATCTCTGTTTATAGGTCCTCTCTAGGCTGGTTATCCACTTTGGGTAGAAGAAACTACTTCGCTACTACCTTCTTATACAAAATGTTTTTGTCATGCTCACCTTCATATCTTTATTCTAGATATTTGTGGAGCCGGCCTGTGAGGACACTGAGGGGTGATGTGAAACCGTTAACCATTCCTTTTTCATCTACCGAGTATCACCAAAGATCGTTCCTGGTTGTGTCATCGCAACTATGGAACGGTCTACCATCATCTTTAAGAGATTCTTCATCGTTGGCATTATTCAAGGCATCAACATATTCGCACTACCTTTCCCTTGAGAATGAGCCTCTGCTCCGAGCTAGGCTTTAATTATTTTAATTACTGTATCATTATTTTAATTATATTTTTACTTAGTATCTCATTTTATATATATATACTTACGAATTTGTATTATTTTTGTTGTACAACATAATGTACAGTTAATAAATTTAAATATCTATCTATCTATCACTCTCTATTTCCTTTGCATTTAATAGAAAACCCTAAAGGAAGGACGATACAGCCGACTTGAACTTGAAACCGACTGATTAATAATGATTTTCAGAAGGTAGTTTACCATAGTTGAATTCAAGATGAAACTATACTTTTCATATATTCCTCCGCTGTCTGTGTGTAAGAAATATAAACTAATACATTAAATGTAGAATGATCTTTACATATGATATTTGGGACTCAATTGACTTGGTTTTTTGAAGGTCTAAGAAAAATGAAATAATTCAAATGTTATTGTTTATGTCAAGATGGAATATATGTTGGGATTAATAAAAATATTACCAAAATTTTATTAAGTCTTTAAAAAATTGGATGCCAGGTCCGTGGATAAATATTTTGTTGGTGAAATGTGTAGGTATGCAGTAACTGTAATTTGAAACAGTAATAATAATAAGATATCTGTAAGGCACAGGTACTGTACAATTAACCACTTTTACTTACATAAATCACATTCTTGAATGATTCTCAATACAAAATACTATACTACGTTATAAATAAAAAAACGAGGAAATAAAATATTAGCATTCAACAGCATTTTTTTGCTATTTACTTTTGATTTTTTACAAATATTTCTACAAAAATTCTTTGTAAATATATTTTATTATTCCAAAAAAAGATTCTCCACAAAAGGTGAAAGCACAATTGAAGATAAAATTCACATCAATTAATACATAAATTACAATGACCATTGAATTAGAACGACGGAAAAGTCTCGTATAAAAAATTTAAAATTATTTTAAGGTTGCAGTGTCTTAAAATGTATACCAGAACTTTAAAAGTTAAGATTTGTAATGTACATGGGTGATTATTTCACTGAATAGCAACAATCTGACTTCAAGTAAAGTGCAAATATAACAAATTTACAACAAATAATTAGCTGATCAAAATAATTATTTTTTATGTATTTAAGAAAGTTGATAAATGTAAAAAATATAAAAATAACTTAAGAAGGTCAGTAGTTAGTACTTATTATTCTCGAGATCATTATTCGTAGTTATGCCTTCATTTTGATAGCATTATCTTATTCAAACATATACAAAAATTTTAATTTGTTGATAATGTATTATAGTGTATACAAATATTTCCAAATAGGGTATATGCGTGAATTACCGTGCCTTCCCCGATTACCGCGGGCAATGTTGAAGCATACATTGCCGATAATCAGAGCACGATAGTAAAACTATGTATTTATATGGTAAGCAGACGACACACGGTAAACTGACGCATCGAACAAGCTGTACAAATTTAACCATTAAACTAATAATTCTTCAGTTTTTCACTGAAGAAATTATTTTTATCCATAAAAAATGTATTCTACTTTGAGTAAATAATCTATAAAACTTTTTAAAAAATAGTGAAATTTGTGTAATTAAACAAAATGTCCCTGCAGTCACCTTAAAGGCTCGGTAACTGGCGCATCGACCCTAGTATAAGCTTACTATTGGTATAAGTTTATTGTATTGATATAACTCCACCAGCAAGAAAACGTAATTCATTTTCCGGCGGAGATACATAAGACCAGATATTATTTTCAGGATCATACACTTCTACAGATGATATTGACCCATCTACATTACAAATTGTACCGAAGGCCCAAAGTTTATTCATATGTGCAACAACTACTGGTCCATATCTTGCTTCGTTCATGCTTGCTACATATTCCCAACTATGAAATTAAAATTAATGTTTGAAAAAAAATAGATTTTATAAAATTAGTAAATATTGGTACGCTTCCAATATAACTTACCTATTTAATTTTGGATCATAAACTTCAACAGAGCTTAATACTCCACGATTATGAATTCCTCCACAAACGTAAATTTTTTCATTCAAAACGCCTGCTCCCGGAACAAAACGTTTTTCAAGCATGGTTGAGTCAATAATGGTCCATTTATTACTTTGAGGATCATATCTTTCGACCTAAGTAAATAAAAAAAAATGCTATTGTAACAAATTTCAACTTTTGATGATTGATAAATTTTTTAAAGATTCATATTGTACATGAGAATAATTTCAATTGCTGCACAATTTCTTTATAATACAATGAAAATTCATTCATCTTTGCAATTTCAATTTTTATATTAAAATTTTTATATTAAAAACATTTTTATATTAAAATTATTGCATAGTGAACTAATTTTTAAAATATAATCATTATAAATAGTAGCATAACAAATGTAATAGTTTTATTCAATAATGATAATCATAGCATAAATGATTTTATATTTCAATCATAATTAAGTTTGTGCAAAAAAAAATTTTTGTTACTAACTGTTGAAAAAACTAATACTTGAATTAAATTTTTTTTATTAAATTACACCAATATCTACACTGTCAAAAATGTCATGAAATTTAATGTGGTAAAGTAAAATAATTTAATAAACTGCAGTAATTATGCTGTAAAATACATGAAATTTACTGCAATTCACATCAAAATTAATGATTTTTGCAGTAATTATGCTGCAAAATACATGAATTTTAATGTAAATGTACATGATTTTCATTTAATGTACTGGCTTGAAATTTGCTTCCATTACATGTAATGGAAGCAACTGACATTTTTTTTAACAGTGTAAGCAATTACATATTTTAAGAATAGTTTACCATAATGATATTATCTAAAAATAATTTGTCTCAACATTTATTTCAAGCACACTATTTTTGATTTTTTACTTTTTTTTTAGTTACCACCAATAAAAATATTTAAGTAGTTTAGAAACTGAAATTAGGAAATCGGTATTTTCGTATTCTTAATTTCAAGAACATTATAATAAAATTTTTGAGTAAAATTGTTAATTTTTATTTCAACTGAAAAAGTCAATTTATTTCAATGATTTGATTTTTTTTAATTCTGGTTAAAATTTTTACTCTATCTATTTGTTATAATCGAAATTTTATGATTTGGAATTCTTATTCTTAAATAAAAGAGCTTATTAAACAATTTATAAAGGCTAGAATAAAAAAACTACGGAGATTTCTAGTATGGTAAAATTAACAACTATTTGTATAATTCAAGTAGAAATTGGTAATTTTTTGTAAATTAAAATTCGTTGTCAAATTTTTAAACTGACAACATTTTCTTGGATTTTAATCTTTATTCATATTTTTTTTTTAATATCTCTATTCCATGCTTTTTATTATAGTTGAAGTTGAAGGGTGTCAGAAAAAGATATTTTTGAAACTTTCATATAAAGAATAAAAAATTTGGAAAATTGTGATGTCAGAATTTTTCATCCATTGAACAGCCATCATGAAAAAGTTGTCAGAAAAAAGATAAAAGTTTTCGAGCGTTAGAGCCGTTAATTTATTCATTTGGAATCTTGCATTAAGTTAAATCTAAAAAATTATTTTGTCAAAAATTCATACGAACCGTATTTGAAGAATTTATAATATTATCATATCCTCCAACAACATAAATATATCCTTGAAGAGAAACAGTTGCCATGTCTGAGCGTGGATGATTTAGCGAACTCATTATTTCCCATTGATCAGTCATAGGACAATATCTTTCAACAGTATTCGTTGGCTTATTCGGAGAACCTCCTCCACATACATATAAGTGCCCATTTAAGGCAACTACTCCAGCCATTCTGAATGTTTAAATAATATTAAATTTATCTGTTATTAATAATAATAAAAGAATTATATTGATAATAAATATTAATTAAAAAATATAAATATACTGGCGTTTATTATGCATCGAGGATATTGCTTTTAGAGACATTTCTTTATAGTCAAAAACTATTGAAGTTCCACGACTGTCTACACTAAATATGTAGACTTTATTTTCATAAACGATATAATTATTGTCATATCCTCTATTATTTATTGTTTGAATTGCATTCCATTCATCTAAAAAATAAAAATTTAGTTAGTTGAATAATGTTCAAAAATTTGAATATTAGTAATTGTTAATCAAAATTTAATAAACATAAAATTATTACATTACTTGTTATCGGATGGTATAATTCAATGGTCACTCCTGGGGGTTTATAAGATTTTGCTATCAATAAAATATGTCTTTGATTTTTCGACTTAATCTGATTATGTATTACTTTGTTAACTAAATCCCTAAATTAAACAAGTACTCTGATTAATTATTTTAAAATAAATTATTAATGGTTTCGGTGGTAGCTTTCTTTACAAATATGTTGAGAACCTCTGCTAATCAACATCAAAATATTAACATAAATACAACGTTATTAATAAAAAAAAGCTAATTAATTACCTGCATTCAACTAAACTGGAAATTAATTCATCATCTATGACTTTTTCGACTAAATAGATATCGGTAATTTTTGAAAGTTCAATGATTTTCAGTAAATCTAAAAGATATTTCTTTCTTTCTTTAACATTATTTTTCACCCATCTCATTACAGCTTCAAAGACTTTCTCTTGCGAAATAGAATGCGAATTGTTATTTGATATAATTTCTTTTAAATTATCAATAGAAAGATCTAAATACTGATCTGCCAGTGAAATATCTAAAAAATATTTTTGCACAAACTTATAAGCTTCGTCTTGTAAGGAAGTACAATTCAATGCTTCCGCAAGAAAATAAATTTTAAGAGCATTATTTGGCGTTAGATAAGATTCTAAAAATTTTGAACATTCATTCATAATGTCAGTAAGACCAAGAAAGGAAGCATCAATCATCAATCCTTGGACATTAGCTTTTTTTATTGTAATTTGACCTGTATATGCAAATTTCAAGAATAGTTCCATGTTGCTGAAAAATTATTTTATTTTTTTATTAAAATTAAATTAGATACATAGCACTCGAGTAATCGCTGTTTTTAATTATTATAGACTAATTTGACTTTGATTGGTACTGCTGCAATTTTCTTAAATAATTTATTTACCATGGTTTGACATTTTGTATCGTTATTATTTCTTGTTTACTTTCCACAAAATCATTTAAAAACATTTTTTCAAAATAATCTATAGCTCCTACAAAAATAATTTTATGAGCCCGAAACGTTTGTTCACCTACCTAGAAATAAATGAGATAACAATAAATCTTTATACCTAATCGATATTTTCATAATAATATATTATTTTTTGAATAATTAATATATTATACAATACGTGTATACTCGATGGAAATATATTCATTGGTATTTTTATCAAATGTTTAAAAAAATAACAGCCTTGCGTGTGCATACATTTCAAACATGATTGAATGCATTTTCAAACACGAGCTACGACGACTCTTACTTTGTTTTGAGTTTAGGCTTATCAACGTTCTTAGGCTAAAAATTGATTTTAATATTTTCTATCAAAATCATTTCAATATCCCTTCTTAAAAAAGTGACGATGAAAAATTGAAGCTGAAAATGGATTGGTTGATTCTGATGAAATGAGAAATATGATTGGCTAATGGTGGCGCTGTTGCTTATATCTAAAAACTCTTTCTTATTGGCTGATAAAAGTGACGAAACGAAATGATATAAATATAAAAATATTCAAGTAAGTATATTGATAAATGCTTTTATTGTTATATTTTCAATATACATATTATTATATTTTCAAATTATACAAAATTATTTGGAAATCATACGCGTGAAATTTACCGTGAAATTCGATGTATTTTTTTGAGGTTAAAAAGCATGCCTTCACTCTCTTATTATTATATTTATTTAATAATATAAAAAAATATAAAAATTAATTGACAGCACTATTAACAATTGTATTTGTTTAATTCTTTTATCAATTATGAATGATGATGGTTTCAAAGAAATACATCACAGAATTATAACATATAGGTGCAATGACTATCGATTTTTTTTTCTTTGCCCGTTAATAAAGTCGATGTACCATATTTAATGGTCAACAAAATTTGTATATTCATTTAATAATATTGATTACTTAAATTTTAACTCTAAGAAGAGAGTTCATTCGTAAAAAAAAACATGGAAATTTTATGTATTTTTTTGAGGTTAAAAAGCATGCTTTTATTTAATATGGATTTAATATGGATCGTAGCAATGCCTAATATTGCCCATAATTATAATCACTTTTTTAAAATATTGTCTTATCTCTCTTTTTATTTTTTATAAATGAATCTTACATAATTCTTTTACTAAAAACCCTTGTGAACAATAATTCATTTTTTATACCAAACTTTATCACTCATTTTTTTTTCTTTTTTCTTTTTGCTTTCTCATAGAGAAAGCATTGTATCGGTAAAAAAAATTTTTTTCTATTTTTTCATTAATTTGTACATATTTGAACTCAGTGAGTCGAAAAAAGTGGTTTCCAGAAAATGTCTGTATGTATGTGTGTGTGTGTGTGTGTGTGTGTGGATGTATGAATTCAGTTAGTAAGCTGTATCTCGAGAACTACTCGATGGATTTGCTTCTAATTTTGCATGGAATTTAGTTTTGTGATTAACTTGCTGGGAAGCTATTGATAATTTGGTTCTTCCACCGTAGTTTTCATTTTAAAGTTTTTTTAAAAAATAAAAAAAAAATTCGATTTTTCGTTTTTTGGTTTTTTTTTTTTGTTTACTACTCGATGAATTTGCTTCAAAATTTGCATGGAATTTATTTCTGATTGCCCGGATAAAATAAATTTTTAAAAACTGATTTTCTTAGCTCAGTTTTAATTTTAGAGCATTTTGAAATTTTTGAAAAAAATGTTTCTATTTATTAAGCCAATAAAATCTTAAAAACTACTCGATGGATTTACTTCAAATTTTCCATACAATTCAATTTTTTGATGAACTGGTGCGGAAGCTATTGGGAATTGGTTTTCTTAGCGCAGTTTTTTTTTAGAATCATTTTAAGAATTTTTAAAAAATTTCGATTTTTCATTTTTTTTGTATTTTACGTAAACTACTCGAAGAATTTGTTCGAAAATTTGTATGGAACTTTATTTCGACTGCCAAAATTATTAAAAATTTTGTAAACTAATTTTCTTAGCGCACTTTTAATTTTAGAGCATTTTTAAAATTTTTAAAAAAATTTTTATTTGTAATTTTTTTTTATTTTACGAAAACCATTCGATTGATTTGCTCCAAAATTTGTATGCAATTAATTCGCTACTATCTGAAGAAAACAAGCTTTGGAATACTAATTTTCTCAGCGCAGTTTTAATTTTAGAACACTTTGAAAATTTTCAAAAAAATTTTTATTTTTCATTTATTTTCTTTTTTGCGTTAACCATACTATAAATTTTCTCCAAAATTTTCATACAATTAATTCGCTATTGTCTGAAAAAAATTAGCTTTTGAAAACTAATTTTCTTAGAGTGGTTACAATTTTAGAGAATTTTAAAGATTTAAAAAAAAATTTTGATTCTTCTTTTCTTATTTTTTTTTATTCTTCGTAAAGTACTCGATAGATTTGTTCTAAAAATTACAGGGAAATTATTTGCGACTGCCAAAAGAAGGGAAATTTTCAAAAATTGATTTTCATAGCGTAGTTTTAATTTTAGAGCATTTTTAAAATTTTTAAAAAGAAATTTTGAAAAGAAAATGTTATTTATTTAACCAGTTAGATCTCAAAAATTACTCGATGGATTTGCTTCAAATTTTGTATACCATCTATGTTTTTGTATAACTAGGTGGGAAGCTATAGAAAATTTGTATTCATAGTGTATTTTTTTTATTAGAGAGCCATTTTAAGAATTTGAAAAAATTTTCGATTTTTAATTTTTTTATTGTATTTTACGTAAATTAATTGATGAGTTTGCTTTGAGATTTCCATGGGAATAATTTGCATCTGCCAAAAAAAGGATAACTTTTATAAACCGATCTTTTTAGCGTAGTTTTCTTTTTAGAAAATTTTAAAAATTTTCTTAAAAAATTTTCATATTTCAGTATTTTTCCATTTTACGTAAAGTACTTGATAGAATTACTCTAAAATTTGTATACAAGTTATTTGCTACTGTCTTTATAAACCAAGTTTTAAATAAATAATTTTATTAGCGTAGCTTTTTGATCACTTCTTTTGTTTTCTGAGTTACTCTTGAAAATTTATAATAGTACTACTGAATTTAATTACCGTTACTAAAATTGACTACTTGGATTTACCAAGCTTAGTCGTGATAAAAAGATATCCACAAGATAACAAAAATAATAAATTCGAACCTATGTATAAGGCTAGCTAAAGTCAACAAAATTAAACACTTTAAAAGCTAACATTTAACCCAAACAAAATGTTGAAAAGGCAATCAACTAGCATATATATTCAAAATTTATAAAGTACAAAATGAATAAATATTTATGATGGACAATTTTTTTATATTAAAATCACATTTAAATAAATATAAAAAAATAATGAAACTCAAAGAGCTCTATGAGAAAGCATTCCGCCAAAGCACTTGGCAGCGTTTTTAAAGATATAAAGATAAGATTTTATATTTCAAATCATGGCACTATTGTTTCAGTTTTTCAAGTTTTTTTTATTGCTAAAAATGGCTATCATAATTATCTGATGCTGACTTTGATGAGCTTACGGACAAAGATCCAACAACGTAAGGACATTTTCAAAATAGAAATTTTTATCATAAACATTATTTAGTTATTAAGTTTATGTTCGTGTTGGATTTTTTATATAAAGAATTTAATTTAGATTTTCAACGAACAAAATTCTTAGTTCTGAAGATCATCTATATTTAACAAATTTATTAGCTTTGAATTTGAATACATTAGTGACTACTATATTCGAATCCAAAGCTAATCAATTTGTTCGTTGAAGATCATGAACACTTAATTCTTTGTGTATTTACATTCTTATATAATACCAGATGTTATTTCTTATTTTTACATTTCTAGATATTCATCATCAAAATATATAATTTTCTTTACAGAGAACTGATAGGATATGTGGATCATGTCATTGCACCAACCAAAGTAGGAAGCAAAGGAAAACTTTATGATCTATTTAAGTTTGTTTTAAGTAATGGAAGCGAGAAAAAAGTTTTGTGCCTAATTTGGAATATTGATCTTATAAAAAAATATACTAAAGATATTACTGCTCATAGAATAAGTTTTTAAAAATATTTCATTATTAATTTTAAATTTAATTAAATAATTTTATTATAAAAAAATTAATTTTTTCATTATTTCTAGATTTTACACATTGATGGTGCCTTTACTAAAGTTGGTATTATGAACCATTAAAAAAGTACCTTAAATGTGCTTCCAATTGAAATCATCATTCAGAAAAGCACTGTTGTTGAGTACTTGGGAGTACATATAGTACAATCAGCTACATTACTTGTAGAAAAGCCAAATGAGCTAGCCTTTGATACCATAAGCTCTGCTACTGGACTAATATGTAAGTTATAATTTTAAATTCTTTTACTTTTTTTTTTAATAATTTTAATATCAAAGTTAATTTAGATTATTATTACCGATTTCAGCTATCAAGGTGTATGTAAAAATGTTATGTAAAAACCAAATTTGTTAGGTCAGACAGCAGATTTCGAACGATGTTGTATGGATGCGGGTCAATAACAGATGGGCAATATAAAGTAACTGTCAAGTAGCTAATTATGAACAGCTCAAATTAGAGAAAGGGGTCTATGTGACAGTTGTTAGAAGCATCATGAACAAAGGTAAAATATTCATAAAAGCATAATAATCATAACTTATTACTTAAATTTTATATAGCTTATAAAAATTTTATATATTTTATCATACAACTTTATATATTTTATTTTAATTTCATCTTTTATTACAACTATATATCATTTATTAAAAATTTAGACATTAATTATTAATTGTTTTTATTTATGGATTACTTAAGATTTCATGCAAAGATAGCACTTGCATCACTCCAGACTACGAACATGATGTGATGACTGCTGACAATTTTCTTCAAGGTTCAAAAACGCCAAAAAGAAAACTAAATGAAGATTAGTTTTTTTTAAGAGTTATCCCACATTTGCATTATAAGAAATATTAAGCATTATTATGCTTTTCATTAATTTAAAGTTGTGTTCATTGTTTAAAATTAAAATTGTGATATAACGTTATTTAAGGAGTCTCATATGCTAGCTATAGTTTGCTATAGTTTGTTGTTCATAAAAATCAAAAGTTTAAAAAATTCTTCAATATTTTGAAAAACATTAATTTA
The DNA here is from genome assembly GCA_017163975.1 of Anastatus disparis. NCBI lineage: Eukaryota > Metazoa > Arthropoda > Insecta > Hymenoptera > Eupelmidae > Anastatus > Anastatus disparis. The sequence goes on from JAFFSR010000222.1 coordinate 724,667, forward strand.
TACCTGGAAAAAAAATCTCTGCAAATTTTTAGTTAGCCTTATCGACTGATTTTATTATTTATGCTCACTTAAAGTTTATCTTGTTACTACTATGAGATACAAAACACGCGGACTTTGAGTGAGCACGTATAAAAAAATTAGTTGGTAAGACTACTTGAAAATTTGCAGAAATTTTTTTCTAGGTATAAATTAATTATTGTCAAAATTTTGAAGAGTTCTTTAAACTTTTAATTTTTATGAACAACAAACTATAGCTGACATATGAGACTCCTTAAGATAGCTCTCCCCATTACTATATTTTTCTCATAAAAATTTTGAAAACTGAATTATTTTTTGTAACTTTCAGCAAAGTAAGTTTTTACTTCAGACATTATTCCTGTAAAATTTCAGGTAGCCTTACCGACTATTTCTTTGGGATGATTTCATTCAAAGTTCGGTCGTTTTAAATCTAATCGTAATAAAAAGATATATTTTAAGTAGGTATAGTGCAGAAAAACAGTTGGAAAAACAACCTGAAATTTTTCAAGGGTAATGTTTGACATAAAAACTAACTAAAATTAATGAAAGTTTCAAAAGATTATTGAGTTTTTTATAAACAACAAATTATAATTGACGGGCAAGACACCGTAAGTTAGCTTTTTAAAGTTTTAACTAAATAATAAATCATCTATGCATATCTTCGATACTTACTAAACTTATTAATATAAAAATCTTTTCATTATGAGACTTAAAATATACAGTATTGAAAATATATATGTAATATGTAGTTATAACCCTGATTTTAATATAAATAATATATTGAATATTTTGATATTAATATGCGCTAAAGAAATTCTATTCCTTTTTTTTAAGAATTAAGTAATTCAAAAAAATGATTTATTACAAAAAATTTTATACTTTTTTTTATATTATATGATTAAACAAGTATTTTGTATGTTCAAATTATCTTAACACAATTATATTTGTCTTAAATATTAAATTATTTGTACATTTCCTTGGCACTAATTAATATCTAAATCTGTTCATTGTGAGGCTTAAGGACGTTCTCTTGCGAGCAGTTGTACCCAACTTAGAAGTAGTTCTTTTATATAAAGTTAACCTATGACGGCGCTGCAATAAGTTGAGCACGTTTCTACACGCACAAGCGAAATTCATGTTTATTAAATAGAATTCGTGCATTTTCTATCTTTCAAATATCGATAACTCAAAATTTAGTATCGTTTGCATAAATTTTCTTTATACCGATTAAATCGTTATTACGTGTAGATTATAAAAAAAGGTTTTTTAAAAAAATTGTAAGAAAACTTAAAGAGTCGTTAAGCAAAACGTGAGTCAGAAAGAGGCAGACTATAGTATTCCTGTGTTAAACATCGCAACTTTGGAAGCTAATTATTTAAAAATTAATATGGCATACTATATATAAAATGAGCGCAATGGAAAGAGCTTACAAAAATCTACTTAATCCAATAATTTAAATTGATATTTTAAGAAAATCAATTTCCAAGAGAACGTCCTTAAAACATACTATTGAGAATACGTATGTAATAATTAGTTTTTTGTAATTATAATTTTAATATATATATATATAATATATATATAGTATTAAAGAATTTGATACTGATATGCGCCAAAAAAATTCTATTTTTTATATAAGAATTAATATTGAAAGAATTAAAATTTTTTTATATAAAAATTAGATATAAAAAAATAAGAGTTATACTACAAAGTATTATAATCATGGATTAATCAATTAAGTAGTTTGGTTAGTTGGAAGTTAAAAATTGTAGTTTAACATTAAGAAATATTACTTAGCATTTTACAGTTTTTTTTATAAAAAAAAATTATTCAATAGAAAATGTTCTATATAAAAATTTCCTTAATATATTTTTGTTATCCATCCTAAATACTAAATCTTTGTGCATTTCTTCAACACATACTAATATCAAAATTTTTCCATTGTGAGATTTACTATTAAGAATACATATGCAAATATGTAATTGCAATTCTAATTTTAATATATATGGGTAGATCTGGGAAACTTTTCAAATTTAGGTTACTGTTGCGTAGTTCAGGCCTAGAGAGTAGCACACCATCCTGGCAGGTGGCAAATTGTAAGTAATAAAAGACTTAGTACTTCATGATGAAGTAATTATGAGATAAGTCATCCGAAGAAAATCAAGATATATAATGAATTTTTTGTTAACTGCAAAGGGTACCGCACTACGAAAAAAAAGTATTTAGTTTTATTAAAAAAAAGATCATTACTTTACAGTCTTGAAATTCATAGAAAACTTTCTCTTATGTCTATATTTTCGAAAAATGAAGGGTAAAAAAGTGTGCCTTTTTTGAGATAAGTATTTTGAAGTAAAGTAGAAAGGGTACTGATTTTTTGTAATTTTCGATTTTATTAAAAGTTAGCGACTTTTCAAAAATAACTATTTATTTATCACAACTTTATACGTATTAAATTAAAGACTTTTTCATATTGAATCAAATGATTCGTCAATGGTAACTGTGCCTTTTGTAGAATAAAGCTTAAATGATTTTGAAAATCACTTACTAAAACGTGCATGATTTTTAAAATAGTGATAATTGGCTTTCACATCACCAGAATTATTTTAAAGTATATTTTTTGTGGTGTGATCGTTAAATTGAGTTATAATTAATGTAAAAAATCCGTTATTAAATTGAATAAAAAATATATAGAACCAAAAAAGGTTCTGCATACTTGAAAAAAAATTTTATACTTTTTTATTCAATGATGCATTTATAGCAAAACGACGTATAAATAATATTTTTTTTTTAAATAATGACACAAAAATTTATTTTTAACTTTTATAATATTTACTACTACAAAAAAACATTTTAAACGGTCTGCTTAATTTTATTTCCGTTTTTGTTTCAAGACAAATTTGAAAAGTTTTCCAGATTTACCCATATAAGATAAAGACTAGACTATTAAAGATTTTGATATTAATATGCTCTGAAGAAATTCTATTAAAACGTGTATGAAAAGAAACAATCTTAATGAATATTAAAATATCGACGGTCGAGGGGAAGAAGGTGTCATTTCAATTTTTTTTAAAGAAAGGTGCCATTTCATTTTGGGCTGAAAAGAATTGACATTTCTAAATGTATATATTTAATTTATCTATTTAATTTATTTTAATTTCTTAATTGAATTATTCATTTAAGGACCAACTGCATAATTAAATGGAAAAAAATTTTTTTTGACATAACACTTTTCTTTAAATTAAAATAAAACGACACCTCTTTTCATCCCAAAATGAAATGGCACCTTTCTTTAAAAAAAATTGAAATGACACCTTCTTCCCCTCGACCATCGATATCATCTACTTATTTACTTTATTATTTAGTTATTGCCCAAAAAATCTATTTTTGTTACATGGCGCCGTATCCTCTAACTTTGTCGCATGTGAAAACATGTGAGATAATTCTAAAGGCACTTTCTGATTGGTCGATACAGCTTATCTTACGTGACAAAGTTAGAGAATACGGCTCCTGTATGTAATAGAAATCATTTTATACGTCAGATCGACCATCGAGGCGAATGGTCGTTAGCTGCCAGTGAGTGCAGTGCCGGATTTACCTATGGGCACTTAGGGCACAGGCCCCAGGGCCCCCACAAAATATATCTGTTTTTTTAATACTTTGAATCTACTATTCGTGAATTATTTTATATGTTTATTAAAGATTTTACTGGTTTTCCGAACAAATCTTAAAGAAAAATTATTTTCAAATTATTAATTGTTGCCTTGTCAACTAGAGAAAGAATCGCATCTTGCAAGCAGCATTTACAATCTATAATGATAAATATAACCATTTCCTTGACTAAAATGTACCGTTTGATACTAGTATATTTCGATTATAACATCTAATGTGTTTAAGATAGAGCTGTCTATATCTCACTGATGATGAGCTAACAGACAGTCTCGTGCTCGAAACATATACTTTTTTTATCTTTTCGAAGTTAGTTTTTTTCTTCTCTGGTTTTGATTCAGTTCTGTAAAAAAACAGAATAGTCATTATATCAGGAGATTCTATAAAAATAATTTTTCTTCGAGATTTGTTCGTAAAATCTTTAATAAATATCTGATTTTTTCTTTACTCATTCCCATATAGAAAAAATTTTTGGATATAATTGTCAATAACTGTTAATAACTGTAAATAAATGTAAATAAATGTAAATAACTGTAAATAACTGTAAAAAAGTGTTAAAAATGTGGGAATTGAGACATAAATAACAGTTATTTACAATTATTTACTGTTATTTACACTTATTTACAATTATTAACTGTTATTTACACTTATTATCTGTTATTTACACTTATTATCTGTTATTTACACTTATTTACGATTATTTATAATTTTTTACAATTATTTGCAGTTATTTACATTTTTGAAAATATTCACGAATTTATTCAATAATTTTATATAAAGCGAAAATTTTTAAAAATGTGAATAACTGTAAATAATTGTAAAAAACTATGGAAAATTGTAAATAATTGTAAATAATTATAAATAACTGTAAATAACTGTAAAAAACTGTAAATAACTGTAAATAACTATAAATAATTGTAAATACCCTACTAAAAAATCTCAGGTGAGAAATCACCTGATTTATCATGCCAAAATCTCATGTGACGATTTTTTTGGTTTTTACACGTTTCAAAGCATACTTAGTCAATTGCGAACTATTTTTGAAAATTTTTGAAAAATTTGAACTTAGAAAATTTTTTTAAAATTTGGTCTTAGAAAAAATTATGACTCATTTTACAAAAAATTTTCTAAGTTCAATTTTTGAAAAATTTTCAAAAATAGTTCGCAATTGACTAAGCATGGTTTGAAACGTGTAAAAACCAAAAAAATCTTCACATGAGATTTTGGCATGATAAGTCACCTGAGAAATCAGGTGATTTCTCACCTGAGATTTTTTAGTAGGGTAATTATTAATAACATTAAATTATTCACTAATTCAAAAATTTTTGAAAATGTAAATAACTGTAAATAATTATGAATAATTGTAAATAATTATAAAAAACTGTAAATAATTGTAAATAATTGTAAATAATTGTAAATAATTGTAAATAATTGTAAATAACTGTAAATAACAGTTAATAACTGTAAATAACTGTAAATAATAGTAATTAATAGTAAATAATAGTAAATAACTGTAAATAACTATTATTTATGTCTCAATTCTGACATTTTTTAACAGTTATTTACAATTGTTTACTATTATTTACATATGTTTCAATTCTGACATTTTTTAACAGTTATTTACAATTATTTACTATTATTTACAGTTTTTCACACAAATTATTTCCATATGGGTTGAATTTAAAGATTAAAACTTTGGAGAATAGCATATGCTACACTAAAAAATTACTAAAAATGAGAATACCTATATAAAAATTTATATGTATAACTTGTACCTTGTAAGAATATGTTTCACTTCATACTGATTTTTTATCATAGTTAAAATATTTCAGCAAATTTACGTACATCAAATTAATAATCTTTAATTGGTTAAAGTTAAGAGTTATAAATAAAATTTTTTATTTACTAACTATAGTACAATTTATTTTCCAATTTTGAATTCCTTAGACAGGACCCCCACATCAATTGTGCCCCAGGGTCCAACAAATCTAAATCCGGCACTGAGTGAGTGTATGTGCTACAATAAAAATCTTTTAATATTATCGCACTGTTCATCGTTAAATTATCTCAACAGTAAAAATATTAAAGTAAATACCGTAAAGGAAGTAATTTCTGATCACTTAGGAGGTATTTCTGATCACTCATTTACACGCGAAGAAGCGAAAGTTAATTATTTTTTTTACATAAACGAAGCACTTCTTACTCTAAATCTATTTTTTCTCATAAATTAAAAAAAAGTTTTTCTTGCTAAAATGTTGTAGATTATGATTTTTAATCAATAATGATCAGAAATTACGCCCTGATCAGGAACTACGTCCTTCATGGTATGTTAGTAGGTGTTTTATTATTATATTTTTAGATTATCTTTCTATTGTACGCATGAAATTTTGTGTTCATCGACGGGAAAGTTTACAGGTTAAAAACTACGTTTACAAAGAATTATATTGTTGTTAGTAACATATATAAAATTATATTGTTAATTTGTAATATATAATTTCAGATAGAAAATTGAAAAATATGTTTTGTTAATTACAGCATATTCTTATGATTAAATAAATCTAAACTTGCTGTATTTTATTGATAAAAATTATACGAAAAAAATCTATGACGAATTAAAAAATTAATTTTATTCAGATGAGATATCTAATGCACCGCGCGCTTCGCGCGCTAAATGCACTAGTTTGATTAAAATAAAGAAAAAACAATAATTCATGATTCTTAATCTTAATTGCTAGAAACATTTTAATTCAATCTTTTTTTGAAACTTTTAAAAACGCAAATAAACTCCAATCTAAAACAAAGTAAGAGTCGAACTTTATGTTTGAAAATTCATGACCAAGGAAGTTTTTTTTAAAAACGTTTTAACAAAATACCACAGTGAATATGTTCTTGTCGAGTGTACGATAAGACTATCATTTATTTTAATCTACTGCATGGATATTTTATTAATTCTTGATTTCTTACTTTGATTGTCACATCACATAACTTGTTATCCTTTCTTAAACTTTTCAAAAAAGAAAAGTGATTTCGACGTTGATAACTAATATTTTTTTCACTACGTTTTCGTTTATTGTTTTCCATTTTCTTTAAATGTGCAATAATATAATGATAAATATTCTTGTAGTTTTATGAAGCTTGGATTGCAGCACATGTACACATCTATACACTAGACGATATTAGCTGACTAGATATAAAACGAAAATAAGCTTTTGTTATCTTTGCTCGATAAAGTTTTTCACGTTATGACACTTACATTTTTTAACTTAAAAATTTTCAAATTCACTTAAACTTGCACAGTTTAATTTCAAATGTATTTTATTTTAACAAAATCGGAATCAATATGTTCACCTCCAACAACTTCAGTATACTTACTAAAAAACTGTCTTCTTAAAAGAAATGAAATTATCTTCAATTGAACTGATAGCTAATCGTTAAAATTGATAAAAGTCAAAGATAATAGGCTTGTTGATAATTTTTACGCTATAGGTTATTAATTTTCAATAGTATTATACGGTATTCAATTTATAATGATTCATCGAACGTCTTATCTATAAAAATAGTTTTATTATAAATAGAGTTTAAATGAATAAGTCTTACTTATACAGAGAAAAGAATGACTTTCACAATATAATAATACAATGTCAGTTATTCTTTATTTTATGCAAACTGAGTTAGAACGATCTAACGCCTTAAGAGGCGTTATTGCAAACATTTTAATAAAAGTAATTTTTGTTTTTTAATTGAAAAAAATAATCTTTCTAAATTGAATATTATATAATTTTTATGTTGTTCGATTTTTTATAAATATTAACCATATATATAATACGCATACAATCACAATTACACTTCAACAATTTAGATCTAAAGCAGTAACGCTTATCTTATGAAAATAGTCGAGGATGTATGTAATTCTAGCGTAATTAGCAACCTCTCAAATATATCTCTTATTCTTCTTAACTTCTCTCTCTTTCTTATACTCTAGTCGAAATTTTGTTACTGAGAAAGTCCTAGATCGCTCACGATCTGTGTGAATTAGTTTTGCAGCAACCAGGTGATTAATAAAGATTTTCAGATGCTAGTTCACCATAACTAAAATAAAAATAAAACTATACTTTTCATATATTGTTCCACTGCCTGTGTGTAAGAAATATAAACCAATACGTTAAATGTAGAATGATCTTTACACGTGATATTTAAGACTCAATTGACTTGGTTTTTTGAAGGTCTAAGAAAAATGAAATAATCCAAATTTTATTGTACATTTAAAGATGGAATATATATTGGAATTAATAAAAATACTACAAAAATTTTATTAAGTGTTTAAAAAATTAGATGCCAGATCCGTGGATAAATATTTTGTTGGTGAAATGTGTAGATTTGCAGTAACTGTAATTTGAAACAGTAATAATAACAGGATATCTGTAAGGCACAGGTACTGTACAATTAACCACTTTTACTTACATAAAACACATTCTTGAATGATTCTCAATACAAAATACTATACTATGTTATAAATAAAAAACGAGGAAATAAAATATTAGCATTCAACAGCATTTTTTTTTGCTATTTACTTTTCAGTTATCACAAGTAAAAATTCTTTGTAAATATATTTTATTATTCCAAACAAGATTCTCCACAAAAGGTGAAAGCACTATTGAAGATAAAATTCACATCAATTAATACAAAAATTACAATAACCATTGAATTAGAGTGACGGAAAAGTCTCGTATAAAAAATTTAAAATTATTGTAATGTTCATGGGTGATTATTTCACTGATTAGCAACAATCAGACTTAAGTAAAGTGCAAAAATAACAGATTTACAACAAACAATTAGCTGATCAAAATAATTATTTTTTATGTATTTAATAAAGTTGATTAATGTAAAAAATATAAAAATAACTTAAGAAGGTCAGTAGTTAGTACTTATTGTTCGCGAGATCATAATTTGTTATGCCTTCATTTTGATAGCATTATCCTATTCAACCATATACAAAAATGTTAATTTGTTAATAATGTATTATAGTACATACAAATATTTCCAAATAGGGTAGATGCGTGAGTCACCGTGCCCTCCCCGATTACCGCGGCCTATGTTGAAGCATACATTGCCGATAATCAGAGCACGATAATAAAACTATGTATTTATATGGTAAGCAGACGACTCACGGGAAACTGACGCATCGAACAAGCTGTACAAATTTAACCATTAAACTAATAATTCTTCAGTTTTTCACTGAAGAAATTAGCTTTATCCATAAAAAATGTATTCTACTTTGAGTAAATAATCTATAAAACTTTTAAAAAAATAGTGAAATTTGTGTAATTAAACAAAATGTCCCTACAGTCACTTTAAAGGCTCGGTAACTGGCGCATCGATCCTAGTATAAGCTTACTATAGGTATAAGTTTATTGTATTGATATAACTCCACCAGCAACAAATTCTAATCCATTTTCCGGCGGAGATACATAAGACCAGATATTATTTTCAGGATCATACACTTCTGCAGATGATAAAACCGCTATGTCAGCAGACCGTCTACCGAAAACCCAAAGTTTGTTCATATGTGCAACAACTACTGGTGCATTTCTTGCTTCGTTCATGCTTGCTACATATTCCCAACTATGAAATTAAAATTAATGTTTGAAAAAAAATAGATGTTATAAAATTAGTAAATATTGGTACGCTTCCAATATAACTTACCTATTTAATTTTGGATCATAAACTTCAACAGAGCATAATGTTCTACGATTATTGTGTCCACCACAAACGTAAATTTTTTCATTCAAAACGCCTGCTCCCGGAAGATAACGTTTTTCAAGCATGGTTGAGTCAATAATTGTCCATTTATTACTTTGAGGATCATATCTTTCGACCTAAAAAAATAAAAAAAATGCTATTGTAACAAATTTCAACTTTTGATGATTGATAAATTTTTTAAAGATTCATATTGTACATGAGAATAATTTCAATTGCTGCACAATTTCTTTACAATACAATGAAAATTCATTCATCTCTGCAATTTCAATTTTTATATTAAAATTTTTATATTAAAAACATTTTTATATTAAAATTATTGCATAGTGAACTAATTTTTAAAATATAATCGTTATAAATAGTAGCATAACAAATGTAATAGTTTTATTCAATAATGATAATCATAGCATAAATGATTTTATATTTCAAACATAATTAAGTTTGCGCAAAAAAAATTTTTTATTAATAACTGTTGAAAAAACTAATACTTAAATTAATTTTTTTTTTTTAAATCACACCAATATCTAAGCAATAACATATTTTAAGAATAGTTTACCATAATGATATTGTTTAAAAATAATTTGCCTCAATATTTATTTTAAGCACACTATTATTGATTTTTTACTTTTTTTAAAGTTACCACCAATAAAAATATTTAAGTAGTTTAGAAACTGAAATTAGAAAATTGGTAATTTCGTATCCTTAATTTCAAGAACATTATAATAAAACTTTTTAGTAAAATTGTTAATTTTTATTTAATTTACGCTAAATAGTTATTTGCTTAATTTTTTATTTAAAATCATCTAATCTTTTTCATCAAATACTAGTTCTCAATTATGTAGTTACTAATTGAACATATTAATGATTTATTCACAAAAAATTTTTTTTTAATTCAGTCATTGTGTTAGAACAATAGCTGGACTGTACTGAAAAAGTCAATTTATTTCAATGATTTGCTTTTTTTTAATTCTGGTTAAAATTTTCAATCTATCAATTTGTGAAAATCGAAATTTTAATTGGAATTCTTACTGTCAAATAGAAAAGCTTGTCAAAAATTTATAAAGGCTAGAATAAAAAAATTACGGAGATTTCTAGTATGGTAAAATTAACAACTATTTGTATAATTCAAGTGGAAATTGGTAATTTTTTGTAAATTAAAATTCGTCGTCAAATTTTCTAACTGATAGCATTATTTTAGATTTTTACTCTTTATTCATAATTTTTTTTAAATATCTCTATTCCATGCTTTTATTATATATAAGTTAAAGTTAAAGTTGAAGTTAAAAGGTGTCAGAAAAAGATATTTTTGAAACTTTCATATAAAGAATCAAAAATTTGGAAAATTGTGATGTCATAATTTTTTATTCATTGAACAGCCATCATGAAAAAGTTTTCAGAAAAAAGATAAAAGTTTTCGAGCGTTAGAGCCGTTAATTTATTCATTTGGAATCTTGCATTAAGAGGCGGTCGGAACCAAATCGGTGACTTGCGGTATATATCAAGTTAGCATTTTTCGCTTCACGATAATATTTTGTATATTTTTATAGCTTGAACTATTTCACATTATTCTTTATATACATGACTAGAAGAAATGACTATATTTTTACCATATGAATAAGTAAATAAATTATTATAAGCATTTATTACAAATATCAAACTGATTTGACATATTCCGCATGCAAAAAACTGTCGTGTCGATTGTTAGGTGGCATTTTTCGCTTTATAACAATATTTTGTATATTTTTGTGACTTTAACTATTTTAAATTATTCTTTATATACATGACTAGAGGAAATGACTATATTTTTACCATATTAATAAATGAATAAATTATTATAAGCATTCATTACAAGCACTGAACTAAGTTACCGATTTGGTTTCAACCGCCTCTTAAGTTAAATCTAGAAATTTATTTTGTCGAAAATTCATACGAACCGTAGTTGAAGCATACGAAGAACTAAAATATCCTCCCAGAACATAAATATATCCTTGAAGAGAAACAGTTGCCATACCTGAGCGTGGATGATTTAGCGAACTCATTATTTCCCATTGATCAGTCATAGGACAATATCTTTCAACAGTATTCGTTGGATCATCTGCAGTATCAGTTTCTGTTCCTCCACATACATATAAGTATCCATTTAAGGCAACTACTCTGGTCCATCTGAAAGTTTCAATAATATTAAATTTATCTATTATTAATAATAATAAAAGAATTATATTGATAATAAATATTAATTAAAAAATATAAATATACTTATGTTCACTATGCATCGAGGATATTGCTTTTAGAGACATTTCTTTATAGTCAAAAACTTCTGAACTTGTCTCTGCACCAAACATGTAGACTTTATTTTCATAAACGATACAATTATTACCAGCTGATCTACCATTTATTGTTTTAATTGCATGACATTTATCTAAAAAATCAAAATTTACTTAGATAAATAACGTTGAAAAATAATTTTTTATTAAAATTTAAAAAAATTAATATTATTACATTACTTGTGATCGGATCGTATAAGTTAATGTTTACATAAGATGATGTATCTGTTCTTGTTATCAACAAAATATGTCTTTGGTTTCTCAACTTAATCTGATTATGTATTTCTTTGTTAACTAAATCCCTAATTTGAAACAAGTATTTTGATTAATGATTTTAAAATTAATTATTTAAGGTTACGGTGGTAGCTTTCTTTACAAATATGTTGAGAACCTCTGCTAATCAACATCAAAATATTAACATAAATACCACGTTATTAATAAAAAAAAGCTAATTAATTACCTGCATTCAACTAAACTGGCAATTAATTCATCATCTATGACTTTTTCGACTAAATAGATATCGGTAATTTTTGAAAGTTCAATGATTTTCAGTAAATCTAAAAGATATTTTTTTCTTTCTTTAACATTATTTTTTACCCATCTCATTACAGCTTCAAAGACTTTCTCTTGCAAAATAGAATGCGAATTGTTACTTGATATGATTTCTTTTAAATTATCGATAGAAAGATCTAAATACTGATCTGCCAGTAAAATATCTGAAAAATTTTTTTGCACATACTTATAAGATTCGTCAAGTAATGAAGTACAATTCAATGCTTCTGCAAGAAAATAAATTTCAAGAGCATTATTTGGCGTTAGATAAGATTCTAAAAATTTTGAACATTCATTCATAATGTCAGTAAGGCCAAGAAAGGAAGCATCAGTCATCAATCCTTGAGCATTGACTTCTGTTATTGTAATTTTACCTGTATATGCGAATTTCAAGAATAGTTCCATGTTGCTGAAAAATTATTTTATTTTTGTATTAAAATTAAATTAGATACATAGCACGCGAGTAATCGCCGTTTCTAATTATTATAAACTAATTTGACTCTGATTGGTACTGCTGCAATTTTCTTAAATAATTTATTTACCATGGTTTGACATTTTGTATCGTTATTATTTCTTGTTTACTTTCCACAAAATCATTTAAAAACATTTTTTCAAAATAATTTATAGCTCCTACAAGAATAATTTTATGAGCCCGAAACGTTTGTTCACCTACCTAGAAATAAATGAGATAACAATAAATCTTTATACCTAATCGATATTTTCATAATAATATATTATTTTTTGAATAATTAATATATTATACAATACGTGTACACTTAATGGAAATATATTCATTGGTATTTTTATCAAATGTTTTAAAAAAATAGCAGCTTTGTGTGTGCATGTATTACAAATATGATTGAATGAATAACTAAGGATGTTTTTTTCCAAAAACGTTTGATCAAAATATCGCAGCAAATATGTTTCCGTCGAGTGTGCGATAAGACTATCATCCATTTTAATTTATTGCGCGGATATTTTACAAATATTTTTAGAAACAATTCTATTTCTTACTTTAATTGTCACATCACATAACTTGTTATCCTTTCTTAAATCCTCCAAAAAAGAAAAGTGATTTGGACGTTGATAATTAATATCCATTTCAAAATGTTGTAGATCGATTTCTATTTTCTCTTAATATTTAATAATATTATGATAAGTATTTCAGTAGTTTTCTCACTTGGTGTATTTGTTATAAATTAAATGAAGCTTGGATCGCAGCACATGTACACATTTATACATTTGACAATATTAGCTGACTAATCTTTCGTTATGACTGCTTGATAAAGTTTTACACGTTATAACACTTGAATTTTTCAACTTAAAAATTTTCAAATTCACATAAACTTGCACGGTTTAATTTCAAATGTGTTTCAATTTAACAAAATCCGAATCAATATGTTATTGAAATTACAGTTACGAAAAAAATGGCCAAAGCAAACTTCATTATATCAGTGTACTTTACAGAAAGTTATCTTTTTAAAAGAATTGAAATTATCTTTAATTTAACTGATAGCTTATCGTTAAACTTGATAAAAGTCAAAGATAATACATTTGTTGATAGTAATCCTATTAATATTATAAGAAATGAACAGTTAATATTTTGAATAAAAAGAGTCTACGGGCTACACTGTTCAAAATTGAAATAAGTAATTTAGTTTAATTTTGAAATATTTGTTTTGGCAAACGTTTGGAAAAAGTCCTTACTGTGATTTTGAACAGTTTAGCTCGAAAATTTTTTTTATTCATTAAAAATATGAATTCTTTGTAATTTCTTATAATATTAATAATCGATCTCAAAAAATATTAAATAATGGTAATTTTTCAACAAATCTTTTTTGATATTTTTTTAACGGGATGTCGTAGTAGTTAGAATCGATTTTTGCGTTTTTTATCTGATTCATATCTCTTCAAATTAACTATTTAGACAAATATAATGACTTGTCCGCGATAAAGCTACATTAATTTAATCATTTTTGTTAAAAAAAAAGATCTCTTAGACTTGTTATTTTTTCATGAACTTTGAATGAAAATTAGATATCAAGCTCGATAAACCTAACCTCAAAATACTATAGATTAAAAATTTGTTCATAACTTTTTATGTGTAATATTTTAATACATTTCTTGACTTGTCCGCACTCAGGATTAATCTTATAAATTTTCTTTCTTTAGTGAAAGCATATGATTTGACGCACCGTTTACTCATGAACTTTGAATAAAAATATTATTAGGAGGGGATAACTATGATATCCTCTTAAGTTTACTTGGTATGTAACTTAATATGCCAGAAATAATTATTACTATAAATGTGAATTTTATTGTTTAACAATATTTTTAAAAATACATTATCTTTACGTACTCTTATTCTCTGACATGCGTAAAAAACATTCAGTAAAGAACAAACGTTTTCAAGATCAGAAACTGAGCTTTTATTACGTTACTGTAACCCTCTCAGCATTTCAATACTATTTTGTCTTCTATACTGCGCATAACTAGCTTTTTCGTATTTCTTATTTCTTCTCTTGTATCTTTTTTTTTTTTATTTCTTCTGCAACGCGTAAATTTTTGAAATTCTCTCGCGTATATAAGATCAACGCCTTGAATTTCGTGCGCGAGCTTAACATATAACGCGAGAACTCTGCGAAAGTTCCTTCGTGCAAAAATTTTTCTAAGATACAGCGGATGCAAGAGTCTCAAGGGAAAAAACTAACGCTTGTGCATATAGTTCGTCGTGTCGAAAAAAAAAATAAAAAAAAAAAGAGTATACGTTCCCGTGTGAGACAATGCTCTTTTTCCAGCCGAGAGCTTTTTATTCTTCGTGAATTTGTTTCTCTTCTTGATCTTTACTTTTTTTCTATATATTTCATTTTTATTTTTTCAAAGTTTTTGTTATGAGTTTAAATTTTGATGGATAACTTGGTGATAAAATTAAAGGTGAAGGTATCAAAATACGAATAAAGGTTTTAAATTGAAATTCAATGGTGAATATTAATGCTCACAAATAATGAATGATGCTTTAAGGTAGTACTATCGTTAAGGGATTGACGGTTCAGAAAAATCTGAAATTAGGTATATAAGTAGATTTAAGTTAAAATAAGATGTAGTTAAATTTTGGTAAACTTTTGGAGCATGAGAGAAAAATGACAAACATTTTAATTTTCACATTTTTAACACGCGCTCTTATGGTAACCACACAGAAATTCTTTTTCAACTTTTGATTATAAGCTACTGATGGTTCCCAATTTCATCAAATTTAACACGTAATTAATTAAAGAACTAAAGAATAAATTTTTCAGTATAGAATTTGAAACGATATAAACATCTTAGACTCAATGCACGCTCGTGTATAGCTATATATACACTATATATAGATATAAAGCGCGTGTTAAAAGATGAAAATTAAAATGCTTATAATTTTTTTCTCATGCTCTAAAAGTTAACCAAAATTTAACTGTGCTTTATTTGAATTAAAATCTACTTATGTGCCCAATCTCAGATTTTTCTGAACCGTCAATCCCTTAACGATAGTACTACCTTAAGAAAGCAATCATTCTTAGAAACATTCTAAAATACCATTGTATTTTTAAAAGATATTATCATTCAACTAAAATTCTTTGTGATTTAGAAAAAGTTAGAATATTGTACTTGATAAAATAATATTAAAAACTATAAAAAAATGATAAATTATTTAATATTAAATAATTTATAATAATGAAAATTTAACACGAAGCATTACCATTACATCTAAATAATTAGAATAACAATTTCGGATATTGTAAAGCTCGTTTACGTCGGCATTAAAGTTTCAATTGAAAGACTATCAATTGAAAATCACCAGAGCGATCGGCATCATATATATAAATATACATATAGCAATCCACATTCGAAAATGAAATTTAACGCTCAGGATTATCAAATGTATGGAGTTGAAGTAGGAAGGAGTATACCCATTTCAAGTGTATACTATCCGTAAATGAATGACTACATATATGAAACGTTTATTGACGATCCACGTAGCGTAACGAAAATAAATGCTAAGCAAATGACAAAAAGGACTCGCCCAAAAAGTTCACGTAATTTAACATTCATTAAATTGTATTTCATACATTGCCACGAAACGGATGTACGACTTTAGTTGGTCACTACGTGTTCAGGTGTTAAGTGAATGAAGTATCAAATTGGCTTTAATATCAATAAATTATTTAATTATTATATATTAGAAAAAAATTTAACAATTTTTTTTAATTATCTTAATGTAGCAAAGCTTAATAAAATTTCTCTTTCATGGCCTAATATGTTTAACATTTAATGGTAAATTTACGTAAATCTGTTTAATAATTTGTACGGCATGAAAAGTGAGAGTGAAAGTGTGAAAAATAAAAATGATGACATGTGCACTACTGTAGCATATCATGGCATTAAGGTGAAGAAAAAGGCAAATTCTATAATTATAGAATCGCCAAAGATAGTCGTTAAGGAACATTGGTGAGTTTTTGAAAAATTCAATTGCTCATACCTGATAAGTATAGATATAAAATGGTATATCATATTTTTATAAATCTATCTTATCTTCCTAAGCAATCAATATCATACTTTGTGATTAAATGTTGACACTATTTTTCAATATTGTTTAAAACTACGAACATATAAATTATTTTTAAGTTTCATCGAGATAACAAAAAAAGTTTCTACGCAGTATCCAGGTTTTTATAAAAGTTAATTAATTTTATTAGATATTAAAAATTTAATCCATCTGATTAATTCTTGTGCACATATACTCTTAACAATAAATTACGATTGTTATTTGCAACAACCAAGAGAAATGAAATTGGAATAAAATTTATTTGATCGATTTCAATGAGATGGCTAGATACTAATTAAATTTAATATTCAATCTAACTTCAAACATTTTCAGTTTCAATGGTACCATTACCAAATTCGATCATCTTTTTATTAAGTTTTAAAAACATATAATAAGTAAAAATTAAAAAGCCTCGAAAATCTAAGGAAAATCCTTGAATAAAACTACCAAGCTACCCTATGCCTTCATCGGCAAAGACACTTTTATTTCGTCGGCAATACGTGCCATACGTCGCGCGTTCACATTACACGTGCTTGGATCGCGAAGCTTAACGTTATAACTGTATATGCTTCTGTATATGTATGTAAGAGAGATGCAAAATTTTCTAGCTGTGCAAAAGACGAGCATGACGTGCTGAGCATGCTTTGCGTTACGTAGCATGCGAATACGAGCAAATTGGAATGTATATGCGCGAAAGGGTAATACGCGTAACTGTTCACTATTTTTTTAGTTGAGACATTAAAAAAAAAAAGGAAATAATAAACAATGATCTGTTGAAATTTTCTTATGAAGACGTAGATGCGAGGTACTTTATTTATTTTAGAACTTGAGTACTGCTTGAATGTATATTTTTTTATTTCTGTATATTTATATTAGAAAAATTCTAAATTCTAAATTCTTAAATAGGTTAATGGTAAAGTTTTAGAAAAATTTCAAGAAACAATGACCGATAGCATAAAATTTAATAGTACATTACGCAACTAGGGACTAAAGTCGCTTATTTCTCCCGAGGGTTGAGTTTGCGCAATCACCTTAATGAGAAATAGAATATCAAAATGGTCGCAATTAAAAAACTGAATTTAATATTGAAATATTAAATTTTATTGATATTTTAATATATTGATTAAAATTTGATATTTTAAAAATAATTTTCATTCGTTTATTCAATAATTTGTTATAAATTTTAGTAACATATTCAATTTCATAATATTTCAATTCAGCAGCAATAAAGTATTAGCTTTTCAGCGAATTTTACGAAATATCCTACTTTTGGCCTACTTTTCAAGTATAAAAAGTGTCCATTACTGTTAAGGTAGAAATAAGTTCAGTAATCATTATAACTTTAAAAATTTGCTGCTATTTTAATAAATGCAAATATATGACAATTGATAATATAATTACATAATCAAACCATGACTATTTAATATTTTATAAAATCCTTCAGAAATATTATGTTAAACAAAGAAACTAACCTTTCCACAATAACTCTTTTTGTCAGAACCATCAGTCAATTTGATTTTTTTATTCTATTCCGCACAAGACTCGCAGTGCGAGGTTAATGTTAAATTAATTTTAACGAGAAACATCTTGTATACTCCATCAAGATCAGCTCCGCAGAGAGACTTTTCCATTTTGACCAGAAACGCGTGGTAAATTCAGCAAGCGCATCGTCTAGAGGATTATAAATTTTAAAAGGAACTTTCGTATACCGTCGCGTCATAGATCTTTACACCATATAGCCATAGGCACGATTTCCAGGTATACATAAGGTTAAACGTACAACTTGTAAGGTTATAAAGACTGAAGAATTTTCCTTGACCCTCAAATATATAGAAACTCGATCTGCTGCATATGCTGCGTTGTATGTACGTACATGCACAGAGGAAATGTACCTTAAGCTTTAAAGGTAATAGATTGGTATTACGTCGTAAGATTGCAAAATTTTTCTAGAGATGCTATTCTATGCCGGAAAACGTGTTGTTTATCAAAAGTTTCTTGAATTTTATTCTGAGTAAGCTGCTACGTGCTAGGAAACATTGATTGAATGTTTTTATGCATTCTTATCTATTTAATTTATTAAATCTTTTTGAATGTGGATTTTTCATGATAAATTCATATTGTAAATTTAAGGTAAAAATACCTATAACGAAACAATTTGTAAATTCTGTTCCTATTGAGAAAAATTTCATTAAAATATAAGATGAAAAAGATTTGAATGTACGTAATCTAAAGAAAAAAATTTATCTATGTTTATGAATTAATTTATTTACGAATTTACAGATGCAATGTAAATTGTTAATAAATAAAAAAATTTAAAAAAAAATATTTTGCCTACTTTGAAACGAGTGTTTAAAAAATACAGACACGTTTATTCATAGTCGGCCCTCTTTATTAAACCCGTACGTGATAAGATACCAAAGCAATTAATTTGATCGTTTTTCATAGTAAAAATTATCTTGTGGCTATATCAATAAAAATAAAAAATCATTATCAATGTAACAACAAGTACAGAAAATGAACATATACTAGCTAAAAAGTTATTTTTTATAATTCTAACATATAAAAACTAAATACATATCTTTGAATTTTCGTTGCAGGTGTTTGAAAATAAGTGTTACAAATATATGTCTTTATGGAAAAATTTAAAAGAAAAAATAAAAAAAGTCATTTCGATGAAAACGTCATCCTACATAAATGCATATGATTTTTTCGATATTTTATTTTTCAACATTTTATAAATTAGTTTCTGTTCTCCAATCTTTAACTGATCGAATGTTATCGCTTTTATAGCCTAAAAGATTGTAATTATTTAAACGGTTGTTTTAGGCGAACACCGAATGACGTTTATTCGTAAAAGGTCGAGTGAAAATTGTTTACATTTATGATAATAATTTTGATTTTTTTATCCCTGATTTGAAATTTCAATAAATACCTATGATTACTCTTGCAGAATGTACCACGGTTTCAATGTAGACCTTGCATATAGCGGCCAGTCGAGGTCTTGTTAAGGAGTGTCATGTGAGAATCACGAAATGACGCATGCGAGAGAATTAAACAATTGCTACAGCTCTTGATAGTTTTATACGAAAAAAGTTGTATTTAATTAATATTATTTTTTATGGATTGTTAATACCTAAAATAAACTTTATATTGTGTTTATTAAAAATATTTTTGAAAAATATACTTCATAATTATAATAGAATAAGTAAATTAAAATTTTTTAACAATATTAACGTTTTTTTCTAAAGAAATGCTCAAACGCACTATCTTTATTTTTTGTATGATTTTAGATTCGACAATACCTTAATTTTTTTGACATTTAATCTTTATTTTTAAAATTGCTTATTATGTTAATAATTAATACAATACTTTACATAACAATAGAATGCATAAGGCTTTGGTTGAAGTAATATTGTTGCGAAAGTATATCATGTATTAAACATTTATTTCTAAAGTACTCAAATTCTTTGAATTCAAAATTATTTATTAAGTACATGAACCAAAGAAAAAAAAAAGGTTTCAAAAAAAGTATAAGCTTCTTAGAGAATACAAGACTATATAGCTTTCTTATGCAAAAATTTTGAATTTGCAATGTTTATAAAGATTACACGTTTATTCGAATTATATTTTCAACTTAAACAAACGTAGCATTACCATAAAAATAATATAATTTAATAATTTCTTTTTTATATCCTGTTTAAAAATTCTATATTCAATATATAATACTGAATATATATCTTATGAAGAAAATAGTATTCCAAAATTATAAATTGCATTATGGAAATTTGAATAATATGAAGATATAAGTAACTTATTAACTTAGATTTAAAATTTCAAAGAGATATTCAAGAAAAGTCATTGCGCATGGAAAACTATATGCAAGCCATAAGCTTAAAGCCCACAGTGAAATAAGAGGTATGAAAGCATACGAAATTTTCGGGCTGAGCTGGGGGGGGGGGAGGTGGTTAGGAGGGGGGGTTGCTTTATATATTTGCATAATTGTGCGTACAAATTCTGAACTTTAGCCTTGGAAAGAAGGATTTATCAGGGAGGTTTTGCGCGAAAGAGGATCCCTCCTTTAGAATCATACGTATACGATGAATTATTAATGTAAGAATGCTTTGCTTTTAAATGTTAAGGTTTTGGAGCTTTTGAGAAATTCTCAGGAGGGCTCATCTATGATTCTTACTTGTATGCTTCTTTGCATTTTATTGTTACACTTTGAGGATTCTTTTTATTCTTCTAGGATTTATTTTTAAAAAGAAATAAAAAGAAAGGATATGAAAAGAGTTATGAAATCATTTTTTATTATACATGTTTAAAATTATTCAAACATTTGTTTAAAAAAAATTTTATTTTGATATAAACATATAATTAATTTTAAAAAGTTACGTAAGACTAAATATTTTATAAGTATCTGAAATTAGAAAGAAAAAGATTTGATATTTTTCTATCTGACATATTCTGTATTCTATTGGTAAAATATAAAATTTATTGTCTCTTGTGCCAGTTTTTTCTTCGTAAATATCAATAAAATTATTTAAGTTCTAGATTATTTAAGATTTGAGTTGTCAAAACGTCCTTTAAAAATGCCTAAACTTCTGTCTTATATAACATATCAGGTGGGTAAGAAATTTATATCATTAGTCAAGCCGATATTTTGGCTTCTCGGCAGTCTATAGGTCAATATTTAAACACTTTATAGATTTAAGATACTTCAACAAAAAAGATCTTAAATTGATTGTTTTATTGAAATTGTGGAGATAAAAAAACTCAACATCTTAGATTCGTGGATAATTTTTTATCTTACAGTTGTTAAATTTTTAAATTAAACTATACTTTTTTATCGCCTTTTCTCGTATAAAAATTAAAAAATCAACAGATTCTAAACATTCGAACTAATTAAATCTTTTCTAAAAAGAAAAAATTTTTTTACCTTTTTACCTAATCACATCTACTCCTGTTCTTTTTTTTTGCTCTAGTACCAAAAGCTTTTTCTCTAAAATAAGATAAAAAAAAAGACAACCACGACACTTGCGTTAATGAAATCCCCAGCTCACTAATGAAATCACAAAGACACCAACCTTATATTTCTTTTATTCTTTTTACTACTCCTCCTAAAAGATTATTCGAGTTAGTATATATATATATATTTTTATGTATGGGTATATACGTGTGTATATACGTACAGGAGGATGAAGTGATGAGTAAAACCACACGGGCGAATAACATCGTACGGCGACGTTTGTCTCCATTAGACGACTAAAACAAAGAAAAAAAAAAGAAAAATAAAGAGAGGGCAAAGTGCGCTACCCCTCCGCGCTAAAACTTGTTCTTTTTGTTACTAACCAAACCTACGTTTGACCAGGAAACTCGACTGAATTTTTTATTGTCAGGATAGGGTTGAGCTCGCGTGGAATGAAAGAGTATTCGCAAAGTGTTATCTTTATTTCATTAAATTTATTTTAAGGTTCAAGTTTATCATAGCATGATATAATTATGCTCTATTTGAATATAAAATTATTACAGAAATGGATGAAATCGATAATGTGCTGTAATCAAGGTTTTATATAATATGGAATACATTTATAATTTAAATTGAATAATACACTAGGTTAAAAAGACTGTTGGAATATTTATAATAATTTTATTGAACATTAAAAAAATAATCGAAAATAATGAACGGAAACATCACTAATACAAACACAGATCTTTTGAGTTTTATTTTATTTAACGTCGCTGTATTTGTGCTATCATTACGATTCTAATTAGCGACGGAGGTCATCAGCGTGTTTATGAACAAAGCACACATATAACGTACAGTGGTGCTAGCGTAAATCTACCGAGAGCGGGATTCGAACTCAGGACCTCGAGATTACGAATCCATCGCTCTACCAAGTGAGCCATCGAGACCTCTTTGATTCATTTGTCTTAAGACGATGTAATAGGGTACATAATTGATACATAGTTACCGACATTGCAATTTCTCGAACTTCTAATTTTTATTCAAAAATTTTCTGAAATATTTTTATATTATGCTTTTCATTAATTAAAATGGAAGGCTTTAATGTAAAGATATTTAAAAAATTTTAAGTTAAGAATAAAAATATTGAATTTGATTTTCAATAGAATGATGATTGTAAAGTGTTTTCATTTGTGTAACGGACAGAGCTATATGAAAATTAAAATAAGAAAGTATTATTGCTAAATATTTTTTTGAGTAACCATAAAATTAATAAAATAATATAAAAATAATTTTGATACATGTACACAAGAAAAATCTATTAATAATTGACAGAAAAAATTGATAGTAATATTTTTTATAGCACTGCGTGAGCTAAATTCGCGTTTTCTACACCATTTAGCGGGAGCTAAATACAACTTTTTTGAACTGTGTAAAAAAGTACTACCGTCAGAAATTTTGCACTTTATTATACTGTTCAAAAAAGTAATATCGAAATCACGCATCACAATCACTCTTTGTATATATATTAATACGTAGAAATGTCTTTTCACACATGATAATACGTAGAAAATCAATCAAAAAATATAAATACTTTAATAAAGAATTGAAAACATCAAGAAAATCAAAACTATAGTTTATAAATTACTGTTGTGCCGTGAGTTGTCGAAACAAAACATCTGTGAGCGGCGCGCATGCGTGTACAGTGTGTACGGCCTAAGAATGAGAAAGAAAGAGATAGCTGTACGAACAATAAACTAGATGCTTTGCTTTGTCTGACCTGTGTATACATAAATCTAAATAATCGGCAAGTTCTCTTTTTATCATATTGTATTTAATTAATAAAATATCACTGACATCAATACTTATTTGATATAATGTCTCAATCTAAGAATATTTTTGATATCGTTTTTGCTTTTTTTTTGTTTGCGATGGGTCTATCATTGATAATAAATAGTTTTACTTTTTTTCGATTTATCATTCGTGGTGTGCATAGTTTTGCTGATATATAGAATTCGTTTTTATTTACGAATTATCATTCGTGCGTGCATAGTTTTGCTGATATATAGAATTCGTTTTTATTTACGAATTATCATTCGTGGTGTGCATAGTTTTGCTGATATATAGAATTCGTTTTTATTTACGAATTATCATTCGTGGTGTGTATAGTTTTTGATAATATTGATTTTCTGGGGTATTAATTACGTGTGGCGAATTTATCTCACACGTGCTATAAAATAATATAGGATACGTGTGCTCGAAGTGGTCCTCTTACACGACGTGCATAGCACCCTCGCTGCGCTCGGGCGCTAACTGCACGCCGTGTAAAAAAGGACCACTTAGAGCACGTGTATCGTAATGTACTATTGCGGTACAGATGTATTTACTTCCTATAAAATCATTATACATAGATAATTAAATATAGATAATTTTTTGGTTCTCTCATTTAATTTGATAATTTTTAAATAACAGAAAACAGTCAAAGAACATATAATATATGTTTGATGCACTAGATTTTATATTCGCCACAATAAGAAAAACCTCGCTATGATTTCACGACGCAAAGATTGTTTTTATTTTACGTTAAAAATGAAAATGAACATAAAAATACAATAGAATAAATTATAGAATTTTATAAGAAATTAATATAATTAACAAACTTTATCCCATCATTCTTTTATAATAGGGTCTAAATCAAAGACGTAAATGATAGTACACAAGTTTTATCTAATTGTAAAAAAATTTTATTTCGAGCTTAAAAATCTGATTTCCTGAAGCCTAGTATGCAATAAAAAAGAAAAAGAAAAGCTAATAAATTTATCGAGTACACCACCGAACAACATGTTTTCGACTATCTTCTGTTCGTTCTTCTTTTCTCGTTTTTTATTGTCTCTAGCGAAGACAAGTTGTTTTTCAGCCACCTGGGCGATGCCCGTAAGGTATATCGCTTCGCTCTAACCCATGGGATTTTTTCCAATGTGAAAGAAAACAGGTGTAAAACTATCTGCTATCCTGTACCTCTTTCTCCTTTTTTTCCTCTCTTTCTCTGTCTCTCGCTTTTAGTTTTAACACGGCTCGAGGGTTGGATTTGTTCTTCCTCTTTGAATTTATCGATAGCGAGTTCGTTAATTCGTACCGAGATATCGGCCTTCTCTACTGCGTGAAACTGTTTTCTATAAGACAAATTGCATATGATATATAAAACAGAAAATATATTACTTTTTACATAAGGAGTGTGTTTATTAAAGATTAAAAAACATAAATACCTTTAATAATAATAGTTTGTAATCAAAATAATGTTGTGATAAAAAAGTAAATAGTTACTATGAAACTTTTTTGTAATTATTGATTAAAATGAACTGTTAAAACTCTATGATAATACGAAATGCCATAATCATTCAAACTCGCTGAATTTCATCGAGCTTAAATTTAATGTAAAAGTTTAAAAGATAAAATCCAAAGTAAATCTTTAGTAATGGTTTTGGATTAAATTTGGGTTAAAATTGAAAATCCAACAGTTACAGGTTATTCGATGCCCCCTTTGAACTTTTCTCTATTTACCATTTTGAGTGGCTCACTCGGTATTTGATATAACACTTCTAGCTTTTCCTGCTTCTCGTTCCTTTGTACAATGAAAATTGTACGAACATATATATAACATGCGTATGTATCGATGCAATATAAATTCAGTTCAATTTAATCATATGTAAAAAAAGAAATTTTAACGTTACAACAACTTCTCTGATGTGAATAAAGTTGAATTTAGGAAATTTATAAAACGAATTTTTTACATTTTGTAAAGGTTTTTTTCGGCAATAAATATTAGATGTTCTTCAGAGAAAAATCATGTTCCTTTAAATATTAAAAAATATCAACTTAAAATAAAACCAAAAAAAAACTGTATTTATCAATAAGAAAAAAAAATAAAGCTTCTAACTAAACTATACATTCACCAATATTCTGATTGTCAAAATCACAAAGTATTAAATTCTAAAAATTTTTACCTCAACATCATATCATAGGCGATTCGTCATAACAGCTTGACGGGCATAAAAATGCTTGACGTTCTCATAACCATTCCAAATGGGAGGGTAGCTGGTAGCACAGTTTCTCGAAAAAAAAGACGTTTATCCTTTCTAGATGAAAAGAAAAAATAAAGAATCTGGTATGCGTCAGGCGAGGCACTTTTATTAAAGATAGCGGATATAATTTATGTGCTTGAATTAAAAATCTCTTTTTCTACTACTTTTTTTCTCCGTATATTTTATATCCTTTTTATGTATGAATGTATGGCTGTCCTTCGAATTTCATATGTACGTCTAAGATTTTTAAAAGAACACGCAGTGAGGTAAGGGAATATTAAAGATTGATTTTACATTTGAGAAATATTCTTTTACTAAATATTTATGAAATATTTATCATCCCATTGTTTATGAATCATTGATTAGTAATATAATGGAATTTACTTATTAACATTGTTATTTTACGCATAAAAGGTATTTCATTTACAAGATCCACAGACTTATAAGTTTAAGAATTTAATGTAGTAACGGCATTCGTGATTATTTAAAACTGATTTAATCAAAACACGTAACCCGAATTTTCCTTCATAATTACTTTACGAGCGCATATCAAATAAGTTAATCTTTTTAAAGGACATTCAACCGGGTCCAGTGTATAAAAATTGATTTTCTCGCGAGTTTAAATGTAATTGAAAATTTTACATAGAGTGATGGAATTAAAGTTTTAAATTTTAATCTAAATTCAGCTTTACGCTATTTGTACAAGATAAAAATAATTCATAATTTTTTATTAAAAACTGATATTTTAAATATTGATATCTTATGGATTGTTGTGATTCTTTTCTATAATAAAAAAAGAATGGTTTTCATTAATTTGATTTTGAAGACGTTTTTAAAATAAGACAATACAATTTCTTCAGAGATCGTCAGTGGCTCAGTCGGTAGAGCGATGGATTCATAATCTCGAGGAATCGCGAGTTCGAATCCCGCTTTCGGTCGACTTGATATGATACAAGAACCACTGTACATTACATGTGCTTTATTCACAAACACACTGTTTACCTGCGTCGCTAATTAGCATCATTAATGATAGTATAGATACAGCAACGTTAATCTAAAATAAAAAAAAACAAATTTTTCAAAGTTCATATTTTAACTAACAAGGAGAGACTAAAGAGATTTTGGATCTTGGATATCTGCTAGATTTCTAGTTAATTTGATTTTTGTAAAAGTATGCTAAAGATAGAACTAAATCTGAAACTCAAAGTTTCTATTTTAATTCTTTTTTATATTATGTGTACAAATATAAACATAACTGAAAATATCTAATTAAATATTGATGTTTTATCGAAGTATAATAAAAAAGGACAACTTTTCACAAATTTTAGTTAGGAAAATTAAACATGAGGTTAATCAGCCGATAAATGGACACTTAAAATACATAAATAGACAGTTTTTTTTTAAATTTTGTTAGATTGATACAATCACGATAACTCAAAATTTATGCACTAATATTTTTCAATGCAATTACTTATATATATAAAAGATTCTCCTTACGTAAAAAAATCGAATCTTCAAGAATTATCTTTGATTTTGTGCATTTGGTGTTCAAGTACCGTCTTATCAGACTTGATAGAAATTTTTCAAACTCAATATTTTAACAATATATTAATAAATTTTTACCTTATAAATCATGATAAATTAAACATATTTTTTTTATTGGAAAAATATATTTCTTCGATCTCTCAACAAGATAAATCAGAAACAAAATTTTTTAATCCGCAAACCATAAAATAGAAAAAATTTTTTTCAAACAGATATCTAAGGACTTTATACAGGCATTGTAGGAATCGCGCTATTCGTCTAATTACTGCCATGTACCTTGGTGAATCTCTACAAACAAGCTTACGGTGTAATTCAGGTCATTGACGACGGTTTTCCATGAATCTAACGATATATATGTGTATATATATAGAGATACACATACATAGTGTATGTATACTCACGCGACGCTTCTCTGTACAAGCTACTCGACGTAATTACCGACGCGTGTACATACACTACAGAGACTTTAGAAATGAGAGAGAGAAAGAGAGTATGAAAGGGATGGTGTATGAGCATAGGAAAAAAATGTCTCTCCAAGGACTGTTATTTTAGGAAATATTATATGAAGCCTTGAAATTGAGAGGTGATCGAACGCATGAGATCGGAATGAATGAAAAATCGGATATTTTTAAGGAAAAAATTCGTTTTTGTAAATTAATAAATATGGAATCAAATATTAAAAGTGGCTTTAAATTATTGCGTCAAAATCAATTCTTTTTCAATTGAATTTTGTAATTATTGTATTCGTGAATAAATTGTAGAATCACATTAAAAATTTTTATTATATTATCTGAATTAAGAGATTTGAAATCCTAAAATTAATTTAATACAAAAATAAGTTCGCTGTCTTTGACAAACATAATATAAAAATTATTAACATTATTTTTATTTCGCTTGAAAATATAAATAATTCTGTATAGCTAATTTAAATATAGTTATTTTATATTTTTTATATAAAAACATGCTGCACACTATATGGTATACAAATTCAAAATAAAAATAATCAAAATTATTCTAATGACCTGAATTCAAATAATAAATTACCAAGTATAAAAAAGCGATAAAATAATAACAATTAATTAAATAATATGATTATACAACTTTTTATTTAATTCTTTTTTAAATTTATGCTATTTTGTAATGCTAATCAACGACGGAGCTCATAAGTGTGTCTGAACAAAGCACATGTGACGTACAGTGGTGCTTGTATCAATCGGCTGCCGAGAGCGGGATTCGAACTCAGAACCTCGAGATTACGAATTCAACGCTCTACCGAATGAGCCACTAACCGGCTCAATTATATAGCTCTAATTTAAACTTCATCACGATAAAAGAATTAAAATTTTCGAATAAAAAAATAAGAATTATAAAATTTTCAGTATTACGATAAATTGAAAGACAAGTGATAAAATGAAATTTTTTTATTGGTCATGGGTGAACTTTAAATCATAAATTCATTCTTCATAGCTTTAAACTTCTATGGCATTAAAGATATATATATATATATAATGTGCGCGATAGGAGAATTTTGAAGTAGATATGGTGTAAGAAGAGAGAGAGAAGCAAATTTTAGTGAAAGGTAAAGTTTATGCATATAATGGCGCCTCTGGGATTCAAATGGGAAATAAGCGCGTAATTGAAGGATATGAATTGCCATTCGCAAGCAAATTTCATGAATATGTTTGCGTTTTGATGAATCGAGATTTATTAAGTTGAGAATATGATTGTTTGTAATCAACAGCAATACACAGTTTGGCGAACTTCAATAATTAAAGTTATTTTAATTGAAAATAAAACAAAGAATTAATAAACATTTTTTTTAATAGGGTCCGATTCATGGAATGTTCATCAAAATTTAGCTCGATATAACGCAAGATAAAAAGCTAAAAAAATTGAAAAGAAAATCTTCTCACTTATAAAAATAAAAGTATAAATAAATTATCCATTCAAGATAAAATTCAATCAAAAATCTTAATAATGTTGTGGTGCAAAAAATGTATCAACAAAAATCTAATATATTATAAGCTATGGTTTTGCTACGTACTTTTGAATTACACATAGTATAATTATGAACTTATAAATATTTTAACTCAGTATTTCTACATATTTAATTTTTATTTATGAAATGATTCAATTTCATTTTAATCAAATAATTTTTAAAATTTAATTAAAAATAAAGTCAAACATATGAAAATAATAGGGCCAACTATATTATTCTCACAGCGTATATATTATTATGTAACATTTGGAATGGGCCAGTTTTGTAAACTTAAAAATAGAGATATTAAAAAATAAGTCAAGAGATTACAAATTGCTGAATTGTATAGTAATTAAAATTCATTATTTTACTTGTAAATATTTTAATTTGTAAAAAATCAAAATAATTAAAATAAATTTATGATAATATAGTATATTTCCATTTTTCTACTTTTGTAAATAATTTATATTTAGTGTTTATAGTAATTTTTTAATTACTTGCGAAATAAATAAATAAATTTTTCAACTTAAAGATTTTCATTAATCAACTGACTTAATTATTTATTTTTCAATAATATAAAAAATATCATTTTGTAAAATAAAATATTTAAAAAAATTAAAATACAACTTTTATGAATAAAAAAAAACATTGAATGTACCCGGATTTGAACCTAGAACAACAACATTTCAAAGCGCACGTCGTAGCCATTACGCTAAAGCTGCATCATAAATAAGTAAACATGAAATGATATATGCTCATCTGCCCTTATATACTTTACAAAAGTTTAAATTTCAATATTTTTTCATTAATAATTTCATTTTTATAAAATTTTAAAATTCAATAGATCAAAAAATATTAATCAATTAATTTCATGAAAAAGTAGAAAGTATTTTTTACTTATTTAATTTTATTGAGACATATAAGAATATAAAATAAGTCTATTATTTACTATAAAAGCAAATAATTTAATAAATAATTTAATTTATTAAATAAATATATAAGTAACTAATAATTACATTTATTTAATCCACTAAAACAATGCCACAATGTGTTCACTCACACACGGCCATTCGCTGTTCATGAATAGCTCACGCACACAACGATGCGTACTCAGTGGGCTTATGTAGGTGTGCACGTGGAGTATCTACCTAAGTGGCTCCGCCACGTGGAGAAGTAGAGAGTCAATTCTATAAGCGACACACGTTTTAATGGTGGGGGAAGGATAGTCGAATCACCTTTTATTTTTCCACCGTGGTATTAATAGAAACTATTTAACAGCAGTATCTTTCGGCCCAATCCTAACCAAAGTTGATGATTTAGATTTTTTTGGATGATTGAATATCATTATGATAAAAAAAACTCAGATTTTATAAAAGTAGACTTAGTCAACAGAAGCTTTTCGGTTTGTGTCATATTAGAGATCTTTTTAATCCTTCAATTTGATTCAGGTATCACCATTAAATTACAAGAACAATATGAAAGATTGTCATTTATTGGTAAAAAAATAGGAAAAAAATTTCAAGTAATAACAAAAGATTACATGTTGAAAAATACAAAAAGTATTAATATTAATATTAAGATAAATGTAACAAAGATACCAATATTGGACAGTTTAAACTCAAATTTCATGGATATAAGTTCCATATTTATAAATCAAACAAATATTAAGAATGCTGATGTAGTATTCATAATTGGTAACCAACTGTTGAAAGCTCACAAAGGTGTATTGAAGGAGCGTAACAAAAAATTATATGAAATGGTGAAAAATGATCAAAAGAAAGTAATACATATAGACGACACTAGTTTTTCCATATTTAAACAGCTACTGTTTTTCATCTATGCTCAAAAAGAGCCTAACATTAAAAACAACAAATTAAGAGATTTATTTGTGGCTTCTATAAAATATAAAGAGAAAAATTTAGAACAATTTTGTATTTTCAAGTTAGTGAAAAATATGCAAGTTAATAACGTTGCCAACCTGTTTATTTTAGCAGAGGAAATGAAAAATGAAAAGTTGAAATCAAGAGTTTTGAACTATATAGATTATAACAAAGATAAAGTGATTGAAAGTAAAAGCTATAGAGATTTATCTAAATCTCATTTAATTTTGCAATCATTTAAATACTTAGCTAATATGTAATTTAGAAAAAATAAACCATGAAATAAAATCTCAATACAACTAACTTAAAGTTTATTTTTTTTAAATTATTTAATGTTTTACCTTATATTCCATGAAATCCCAATGTATTCAAATTTGCGGTAAAAATATAATTACCAGTAGATGATTGTCAAAGATCATGGTCAAAACCAAAATATTTACTAAAAAAAATTATTTAAAAATAATTTATCTTTAAATTTTTTATTAATAATGTCTACCATGTATTAGAAGTAAAATACTTACAAATTAGCTTTTTTTTATAATTCAGTCATGTTTTTGGTTTTAGAAAAAAAAATAAATATTTTGAAACATTTCTGATTGTAGAAGCACAACCTCCAACCATTAAAAATGGTAAATTACATTTTTTTACAAATTTAACACATTTTCCATGTCCTCTTACTGTGAGATTAAAACAGCCTAATCTGTCTCCTATTAATGTTACAAATCAGTTATTAAAAGTTATAATGAATGAAATATTTTTATTGATTGGGTTATAAGTATAGATATACCAGTCAAGGAGTCAGCATTAAATTGTAAAACTACAGTTGATGGCTGGAAAGTTTCCATTAATCTTAAAATAATTGATACAAATATAGATTCATAACTTTTATCATCATTCCATCTCTAAAAGGAATATTAACAGCATAACATTTGTCCTAAAAAAATAAGTCATGCTTTAGAAAATAATTCTAAAGTATTATTTCTTCTGTTTGAATAGTTTAAAATGATAATAAATACTGTTCAATAATCTACATAGATAAAAATTAGTTGATAATAATATTATTACATTTCAAGCTCCAATATCTCTAAGGTCTCCCGTTCCAGGAAAATATTCTCTATACTTATAGAATGAAACTTGCATTACTCTGTCAGTTGTATAAAATGCTTCTTCGACTCCATCACCATGATGGAAATCAATATCAATATATAAAACTTTTTGATGATTTTTCGATAATTCCAAACTATAAAGCACAGTATCATTCATGTAACAAAAATTTGAAGCCTTACTCTTTTTTCATGATGAAGTCCACTACCCTAATTTATGCAAATGAAGAAATAAATTAATATTTATATTAATTAATAAATAATTATCTCAAAAATAAAAAATTATAATAAATAATAAATTAATTATTAGTGAAAATAATACTATTTGTGAAACTATCAAAGGAAAAATAAGTAAAAATTGCGAGAAAATTTTTCTATGATTAATAATTATATATAGCATAACTGCAATTGTAATATACTACATTAAATCTTATAAAATTTTTTACCACTGTGGAATATTTACATTTAAAGAATTTAAAAAAAATATACATACTATTATAACAATGGGTATTATATTTTACATGTAGTTAGAAAATATACACTACCCTCCAGTCACATTTGCCCACCCTACATGAAAATCGATAAAACTTTAAAGTTTTGTGGCTCAGTGAAAAATAGTCGTAATTAAAAAATTCCAACTGGGTTTTAAAAAGGGTTCAAAAACCTTTAATTTAAGCCGATTTGAGCAAAAAAGAATTAAAAAATGCATGCGTTATGCGTAAAAAACTAACTAAAAAATATTCAATTTTTTTCGCCCCTATTCAAATGCCTGCCATTTTTGCGGAAATTATCGCATCATAAAAAAACAAAATGGAGGTAAAAGCTAAAGGAGTCACCTTCAAAATGAGCTATAGAAAGCTAATTTATGATCGATTTTACGGTAGTTATGGTCATTTTTTATGAAAAAAACGATTTTTTTTAATAGCTATTATCTCAAAAAATACGCATATATAAAAAAATTTTTAATAAAAAAGTTGTTTATTTTTGAGTCAAAAAAATAAATATTCAGGTTAAACTGAGAATCAGTAAAAAAGAGATTTTATTCATTTTTGATCCCATTGAAAAAAAATCCGTTTATTCAATATTTATATTTTAATGAATTTAAAAAAAAACTTTTTCTTCCAGATTTCAGTTTAACCTGAATATTTATTTTTTTGACTCAAAAATAAACAACTTTTTTTATTAAAAATTTTTTTATATCATGCGTATTTTTTGAGATAATAGCTATTAAAAAAATCGTTTTTTTCATAAAAATGACCATAACTACCGTAAAATCGATCATAAATTAGCTTTCTATAGCTCATTTTGAAGGTGACTCCTTTAGCTTTTACCTCCATTTTGTTTTTTTATGATTCGATAATTTCCGCAAAAATGGCAGGCATTTGAATAGGGGCGAAAAAAATTGAATATTTTTTAGTTAGTTTTTTACGCATAACGCATGCATTTT
The DNA here is from genome assembly GCA_017163975.1 of Anastatus disparis. Lineage (NCBI taxonomy): Eukaryota > Metazoa > Arthropoda > Insecta > Hymenoptera > Eupelmidae > Anastatus > Anastatus disparis. The sequence goes on from JAFFSR010000222.1 coordinate 758,561, forward strand.
TTAATTCTTTTTTGCTCAACTCAGCTTAAATTAAAGGTTTTTGAACCCTTTTTAAAACCCAGTTGGAATTTTTTAATTACGACTATTTTTCACTGAGCCACAAAACTTTAAAGTTTTATCGATTTTCATGTAGGGTGGGCAAATGTGACTGGAGGGTAGTGTATGAAATAATATTTAGAAAAATTTTTATGTATAAAAATTGTTTATTATTACTAAAACAATATTTAAACTTGAGAAAAAAAATAAAATTCTGTTAAAATAGTAACTAATTTTTTCAAATTTACTATAAAATTAAATAATTCATTTAAAAATACAAAAAAGTTGTTAAAAATCACACAGCTTTTTAACAAAAGTATTGTTTTTATCAAATTAAGGCGAGATTCTCAAGTATACTACGGTTGCGTGTAGACATAATGGACGCCTAGCTCGATTCCTAAAGTACGGTTGTCCGATCAACTTACTTGAGAAACTTTCATCTTAAAACCATAAAAACAGTATAAAAAATATGAAATTTTAAAAAACCATACAATTTGGGTTGATAAGAATCGCGATCTTACCCCTGTCTAATTATCGAATGGTACCATTCTGAAGGTGTTCAGGTACTGGCACATTTACCTTAATTGCAAACAAAACTTGAAGAAATAACTTTTGATTGAATAAAATAAAAAATCTATTTTTAATATCAACAGTAAAAGTTAAATATCGGCGACACTTGTATGGGCTCTATGCAATCATGACACTCCATATTATTGCTTTTCCTCAAACTAAAATAAAAATCAAACGTTACTTATTATAATAATACTAACAAACACGCTTCCGACTAATACATTTGCGACATTTTTATAAATTTATTGTTGACGTTAACTGATGGAGAAAAAATAATCTGAATAGAATAATTCCAAAAAAATTGAACGCAAATCGCGGATGGTACAGCGCAACACTCAAGCAGCGAGTTACACTATAATACAATCCACCACCAAATCAAACAGCACGTACACTAAGGGACTATCTACATGCAGCTCGTACGGAGTACTCACAACTCACACGGCACATTCCGTGCGCGTTCGGATTCTTGCATAGGGTGCGCCCATCTTGACTACTACGTTCCTTTGATGATTCGATAGCCGATGTAAGGATCACTCGCATCTATAAAGAAACATGTGGTAGTCAAGATGGGCGTACCCTATTGAAAAATCCGAACGCGCATGGAATGTGCCGTGTGAGTTGTGAGTATCCTTGTGCGTTCCGTGCGAGCTGCATATGTAGACAGTCCCTAATAAACTTAACAACCAACGACAATTGGCGTCGTTGGCTTATTGTACGAGTATAATGAGGCAGTTGTTACGCATGCGCATTATCGTACTTCACCGTATGTTTCTCCCCCCTAAGGAGTGGCGGCAGCATAGGAGCTAGGCTTTTTGCTCGTGATAGTTAACCAGCGTTCAATTCCCCGGGAAAATTTCTGAAAAAATTTTTTCGAATTTTTTTGCGGGGAGTAGAACCTGGAGTCACGAAAAACTTGTTTACAAAGTCCCACTGCGAATAAAGAAAAACTTGAATATAAAAATCTATCTACCTGCCGATGGCCGAAAGACAAAAGTCAAAGTGCTAGTCATGGCCAATAAAAAAAAAAAGGTTTCTCCCCCTTCAAGCTACTCCACCTTTTTGTCAGAAGAATTTTTAATGGCTGACATAAGGAAATAATGCGATTGGAGATGCCATCTTTATTAAATGACCGGACTCTGTTTTTGTGACCATTCGCCTGTTCTATCCTCTACCCCAATATGACTTGAGTAATTAACGTTTTTTTTTTTAAAGAGCGCCCAAATTCAAATGCATTGTTGAAGAAAGCCTAATTAAGCATACTTATTAAATATTTCTTATAAATCTTTTTGTAATAAAATTATAAATGCAAAAAATTTTTAATTAAAATAAATGTAAAAATTAAATGTATTTATTTTTATATCATTATTGCAGTATCATAATTCAATTTTTGAATCATAATTCCTAAGTGTATACTTCATAAGAATCATGTAATGAAAGAATTAGTGAATTTTATAAGGAATAATTAATGAATTTTATAGTGTAGTAAAAATAAGTACTGCAAAAATAAATAATTTATACAATTTTTATAGATGATATATCACCATATTTTTGTGGTCTATAAAATTTTTTTATTTTATAATACAACATAGTCAACATAAAACAATTTTTTTTATAGTTGAATTAGTGAGCCGAATTCTATAGATACAAATAAATTCATAATTTTTTTTTCTTTTCGTTTGATTGATAAGGACTAATAGTTTTATATATTTTAATAGACTTAAATTTTTAAAGACTCGCGCGAAGTATTAAAATAGCGATCAATCTTATCATAAATATATTTAAATAGATTTTTTTTTCAAAAGCTTTTTGCAATAATATCGCTCTATATATATTTCCTATTAAGATAAAATTGTACCGACACGTGACAATACATAATTTTTTTGTTTTGTTTAGATGAAGGCTACAGAGCTTTTGTATTATTATTTTTTTACATTCTTTTGTAATATGTTATCCAAGAAATGTAAAATATTTTCCATTGTTTTGAAAAAGTAAAATTTTAAATTTATTCGAATATAAAAATATTCAAGTTAATTTAATAATTAAAAAGCATTTTTCTTGCTCCGAGGTATATTGTAATCTAGACGACAGAGTGTTAATACGATTTCTGATAATTGAGCTATAACATAATTAAACAAGCTCAGTTGTATATATATGCAGAGCCGGACTTAGGTATGGTCTAACATTGACCATTGCCTCAGGCCCCAAGCATTTAAGGGCCCCATAAGATTCTGATTGAAATAAATTAGGAAAAAAAACTAAAGAACGAATTAAAATGAAGTAGAATTATTTCTAAATTTACAGATTTTACATTTAGTAAATAATATTTATAAAAATGTTGCATTTCATGAAAAGTTTAAAAAATATCAAGCTTTTAAAACATTGAAAAGTAATATCATAAAACATTGGATATAATTTTAAATATATAAAAACATATTCAAAAATTTTTTATTCGAATCTACGATTCATATAATGTATAGAAATAGTAATTCAATTTTTCGATCTGTACAATTTTGCATATAAAATTATTTTAGTATTTTTGCCTTTTTGTATGTATTTGTCGATGAAAAATCTATTTGTCTCTGACAGGAATCATAAATCTTGGAATCATTTATAGTTTTTTTAGCAACTTTACAACTTTACTAAGTACCAGTAAATATTTTCAAAATTAATATTCATCGTTTGTCCGTTTTAATTTTACCTATTTATACATAAATTCGTAAATTTAATTTTAATGCACCAACACAAATATTTTTTATAGCACTGCGTGAAATAAATTCGCGCTTTTGACACGTTTTCCCGAGGCAAAAATAGCCTATTTTTTAACAATGAAAAAAAAGAACTGTGAACAATTTTTAACTTTTTCATACGGTTCAATAAAGAAAGACTAATTTTAAATGTGCCTCGACACTTGATCAACAAGGAACGTCAGTATAATAAGCAATAATTTAATATTTCGATTATTTTATAGAGTTTTCATTGATAATTATAAGGTGTGGATTATTGCAACTCATTTATGTTAACAATTTTAAAATTAAATAACAATTATAAGCAAGTAAAATACGAATAAAACTAAAATTAATAGTAGCGTAACATGCGAAGCGAAGAGGTATAGTCATTTCGGCGTTGTATTATAAAATGCTTCGGGGAATCCCCTATTACTACGCACGATTTCTATTGCTATAATACAAGAGTTACCTCCTCACCGCTCCTACGACGATAATACATACGTGAAACAAAATTTAAATTTGACTTTATAAAAAATGATTTCAACAAAAAATTTCACATAATATCAATTATATTGATTAAAATTAATTATTATTACACATTTTAAGTATATTTTGAAATTATAATTTTTTAAAATCTTTTTCGATTTATCATTCGCGGAGTGTTTAGTTTTGGCTAATATATAGTTTTCGCTTTCTTTTTTTTTAATTTATCATTCACGGAACGCCTACCCTGGTAGAAAATGAAACGCTTTTTCTACCATTTTATGGCCATTTCTTTAAAGTGAAGAGCAGAAAATGGGAATGTTTTATGGCCATTATTTGAACTAATATGAAACGTTTTTTTCAACCTTCATAGTGCTAAAAAATGCTAATAAAATGTTGAGTCTGATCCACTATTATTTGAATATAGATAGTTAACAGTAGAGTCTATCAAATTGTGCTCTAATTGACTATTATTAAGAATCATTTAAGGTTTTTTCTTGAAAGTTATCATTAATCATTAATAGAATCACTTTTGTTAATATATTCGCGCGTATATTTTGAGTTGTGATCGGATTGTTAGAGGTTATTTTTAAACGATTAATAAAATTTTCCATTTATTATTTTAAAAAACGATATTTTTATACTCGTTTCGTACTGCGTTTCATATTTTTATTTTAATAAAATTTAATATTATTTTTATTTTTATAAATTCCAATAAAAATAAACATTGACGAAGGAATGTAAATAAATACTAATCTATATTTTCTCGCCACGTGGCAAAAGTGAGGTTATGATTTTACCTATGATCTGAAAAATTAAGGACTCATTACTAAAAAGTTATATAACTATTTAAAAAAAGTTGTCCACAGTTTACCTAATTTTTAGATAGCTGTTACTGATTTTTTCTCTCCTGTTACTTAAAATGCGTATTTTTTTGGCTAAATACAAAAATTTTGAACAACATTTTTATATTAGCATTTTTTGCCTATAAGATGCTAACCAATATACCAAAAAATTTGAGCTCTGCAGATTCAGCAAAAAATTGCCATTTATTCGCCAATATTGACATGACAAAATATTACTATTGACAATGGTCATAAATTGTTGTTTACACCATTTTTAATGTTCACATTTCTACCAGGGTAGTACTTGCTTTTTTACAGTTTTCGTTTTTATTTTTTGAATTATCATTCGTGAAGTGCATAGTTTTTGTTTGTTATTGTTTTTTATTAGTACAGATTTAATATGGCGAATTTATATCACTCGAGCTATAAAATAGTATAAGATACTCGTGGCTTCAATGTCCCATTATTTCACGGCGTTTAGCAGCCTCGCTACGCTCGGCTGCTAATCTCACGCCGTCAAATAATGGGCCATTTTAGCCACTTGTATCTTAATATACTATTTCATATTATTAAATTGTTAAAATTCCGAAATTAAAAAAAAATTATGTAATGATACTTAGTACTGTTTGTAATAACATTATTTTGCGTATTCTTAAGAATTTTATCGTCGATGTGCTCCGCTTGGTTATAATTAATGTACTGAAATATTGGACAATCGCGTGATACTTGTGCCTACATCATTTTTTTTAAGTCGTTCTATTTTATTCATGGTTACTATATCAGATAGTAATTTTTACGATAGAATTTTTCTCCTTGTACGAAAAAATATTATTCCATTGAATAATCGTTAAAAATCGATCTATTGATTTTTTTAAGTATTGTTATTTCGAAATTAAGTGGCCATTGTTTTCGGAATAGGATCATTAAAATTACATTTTTATATAACATATCATCACATTGAATAGCGATTTTAACTAAATTGTAAGGTCATTAAGGTATCAATTTCAGTAAAAATGAATATTATTTTTTATATCATATTATTTTTAGTCAACAAAAGTATAAATTTCAACTAAACAAATTTTGTTTTTACCAAAATCAGATACTATCACCTTCCTTCAAAGTGTTCTATCGTGTAATGGTAAGGCAATAGAGGTAATCTAGTTCTAGTAAAAAAAAGATTTCTACTTGATCGACTGTTAGTAATCATTATTGAATTATCTCACTGCTGCCGAATACTGATAACAGTGCAATATTATTAATTCGGTTTGCAACTTGAAATTCATGGAATGTAATAATTTAGCAAAATATAGATATCAAACGAAAAATCCTAATAATATATAATAAACAATTTTCTTTACAGTCTCAATTTGGCAATACTTAATGTTCAACCGAAAGGTAAGTGTTTTATAATAATATTTAGATTGAATTAAAAAAAAAAATAATTTTAAAAATTCAAATTTTACAATTGTCCAAAAAATTAAGCATTCGAAAAATCGCAGCTGCGAAAACGGAAATAAATTTTTGAAAAAATAAAGCAAGCTGTACGCACAGGTGTAATTTTATTTTTTCTTCCACTATATACACGTTATAAGCGCTCTATATTATTCACTATTTTACCGAGCAGATGTCGACACGTTATACCCTTATGCGTCATCGGTATGAGTGTTTAATGTTTTATATCTATATATACATATCTGTATATAGATATATGTATACATATGTTGTAAGTTCACTGCGCAAGACATATCGCGCACTTCCCATCCATTGACCAGTTTTACTCTCGTTCTCTCTCCTTCTGCTTATATTTTTTCTCTTTTTCTCTTCTTTCTTGGCCTCTCTCGTTCGTTACAAGAAATAGTATTATACGGTGCCTTCGAGACGGACAGTCCCGTCTAAGTGCGTCGACAGTTTTAGTTTATTATAAAGAAAATTTAAAAAAACAACAGAGAAGAGAATCTTTGAGACGAGGCATTAAATATCAAAGATTGCTGAGAGAGAAATACAAGCCATAATTCATCATCATCGAAATAACACACACAAATTGAGAAAAAAGGTTAAAAATTTAACGTGCGCGTTTTATCTTTCAATTTTCATTCATTAAACAACTATCAAAAATAAAGAAATAGAAAAAAACTAGCGTGAAGTTGAACAAAGGGAACGGATAATAAATCGAAGGAAAAAAGTTCAGCAACGCGACAACACCCCTTTATTAGAAAAATAATAACAAAGTTGTAAAAAAGAGAAAGCTGCAACTGTTTTTTGGCTCATCGAGGTTTCCTGCGTCGTCTGCGTCAACTAGCCGCTGGGAATCAACGACAAGGTAAGCTATACATATATATTCAAACATAACGAAATCTACTTTTAATGACACATGTATACACAACGTTCGATAACATTACTTCTTTGCGAAGCACATTTTTCTTTTATTTCTTTAATTTTTTTTCTATGTTAAAAAATAATAAATGCACAATATCGTCGCTGTCAGCTGCTGCTGCAACTGCTGTAGATTTTTTTTCTGTCATTATTAAAAAAATATATATATATATATACATGGATGTAATGTATATATATTTTTTTTCTTTTTCATTATATGACTATATGCTGTGGCTCTGCTGCGCGCGTGCAGTTCGGCGGCCAACCGATATATACTATTATTTTATAAATGTGTGTATATGTATACATTTGAATGCAAGTCTGTACATATACGTATACGTATGTATGTGTGTGTGTGTATGTGTGTGCTCTACAAAGGCGCCCAGCCAGTCACGAAATCGATCGGTGCGGGATTTCCCTTTATATGTGCGCCTAACACTTGTCATCGTCGTCGTCGTCGTAGTCTTCCTCGTCGTCTTCGTTGTCTTCACGATGCACTCGATTTATGTTTATTATATTGCATGTATGAAGGATGAAGGATGTAAAGATTTAAGGGGATGATTAATTGATCTTTGCTATGGGATTTATTGTATGAAAAATTGGCGAACCATTTTAATAAAATCTTATAAACACGATGAAGAATAAAGCTCATTTTCAAGGATCAATTAAAATTAAATTTATTCGTTAATATTTAATAGATTTTTCGATTTAAAAAAGCAAGAAATAAAAACTAATATAATTCTAACTAAATGGATCGATGAAGTTTCGTTCGCCAGAGCGTCGGTGGTGCAAGGCTTGACCCGCTAGGTAACGATCTATAGCCATGTGCTCATTATCATTTCATTTCAATGGATTTTTTTATTAAAAAATAAAGCATAGTAAACCTAGAATAATAAATATGAATTTAATTTCTTGTAAATAATAAAATTCCATTTTTATTTTTTACCATCAATAATCCTACTTTAACAAAAATTGTTTTCGGTCAAATTTCTAATATTTTTTTTATAGAATTATAAAGTAAAAAAAAAATAAACATTTTTTAATTGAGGTAAAATATTGAAGTTCGTTATCATTCTTAGTACTGCTGTGAAAAAAAAAATTTATTGATTAGCAGATAATGGAATTTTGAAATTTATAGTTCCAAACAGATAATAGTTTGTTTCATCGCATTGCTTGATAATGACAACAACAATAAAAATAAACGAAATGATTTTATAATGTAATAAACTTGGATTCGAACGTAAGCGATATTACATTGATACATATTTTTTTTTTAAATCAAGCTACATTGTTCCAATACACGCACCCGGAAGCCATTTACCTTCGAGCAAGTTCCTATTAAAGTGGAAATGCAAACTTATTTGGTAAAGCAATCTTATGAGTTTAAAAAAAAACGTTAAAAAAAGATTACAACAAATTAAATTCTGTACTTTTCGTAAAAATAAATTTTATTCAGTTTTTTTAATCAATATCCTTGGCAGAATAACCTTAGTTAAATCAAAGACAGCAAGCGCATTTATTTCATTGAAATGACAAAACTAGCTTTATAATTTAATTACAATATTATCTAAATCGCTATAAAGACTTAATTTTTTTTCAAGGCGAAAATTTCATCAATTCGATTTGATAATATTGGCGTATTAAGCGCGGAAAATCTACATAAAATTGTTATTAAAATAAACAAGGTAAAATTTCAATTCGCAGTGTGTTTGTTCGATTGTAAACTGTAATCAGGTGTCTCCTGATATAGAAACTGGTTAAAACAGGATTAAACAGGTAAACAAAATAAAAACCGTGTAATCTCTTAATAATTTCGTGTATTTTGTCTCTGTATATGTAAGTTATGCATGTAAATTTATTATCATAGTGAAAATTTCCAAATGAAATTATAATAATTACTCGTAAAATATTTGAATTTGGTTATAATTTTTTCACTTGGTGTTAAAATCAACATCAAATTGATGTTCCACACTTTTTATAAGTTTTATCGACTTCTGACTCGCGAGTTAAAAATTAATATTTCAAAATTGTAAAAACTAATAAAATATGACAGTAAAAATGTAAATTCAAAAATATTTGTTAAATAAGCTTGATTGAAAGATTCAATTTTATTGAATAAGAATGAACTTTTGTCCTTATTTCTTGTTCGTACAAAGACCTTTAACCTGGTTTAATCAGTTCAGATCAAGGGCTCTGTATTATTATAATATCCCCCACAATATAAACTGTAAATTGTCCAATCAAGAAAGTTCCAAGTCTCAAATATATTTCAATAGTTTTGAACTATATATATTTTTTGTATTTCTGATATTAATTATTTTTTTTAATTTTTATTGTGGATCTTTAAGTCTAGAGCTTTTCCACATAATATAAAATATGTATAGAAGGAAATTAAATTTTAAAGACATTTTTATGCCCTGAATAAATTTGCCTTTATTACCATTTTTTTGAGGTTAAGGTTTTAGCAGTCTACTATTCAGTTTGAGTTTGAAATAACGTGTAAAAGCTTAGCGCGAAAAATATTTCATTAATTAAAATTAAATCGTTTAATTCCTCGTGATTAATGATTATAATTTGAGGAATTGAACACGTAAATATTTGATATAATTATAATAACTAAATATATAAAAAATTATGATTTATATGAGTTATTAGTTAGCGAAAAACCAGCTTAATAAAAATTATAACTAAATAAAACAATTTCTCTTAAATTAACGTCAAAAAATTCCAATTAACAAAACACAATAACGTAATTCATAATTCAAACGTACAAAATCTCATAATACCTATAAATCAAATTACCGATCGCATACTTTTCCATAAGAATCACCAATAAGCTGATAATCAATAAGAAAAAGAACTTCAAAAAGTTGAAGAAAGAAAAAGTGTGATTCAAAGAAAAGAAGGAAAAAAAGAGGGAAATCGGTGAGTTCGGTAAATAAGTTAACTTGGGAGGAAAATATAACTCTCCAGCGGGTGTATAGTGTATAAACGATAGGCCTTAGTTTAACCTCGATTCCTTTTTTTCCAAGCTCTCTTTCTCAGTGTAGCCGTACTAACTTTATGCGCGAAAAATCAATACCAACAACACACGGCTACTTTACTTAATGTATACATGTACGTACAATACATGCACAAACCCATACACCTTAACTTACAATAAGCGTATGTTAAATGTATAGCACAACACGAAGAGAGAAAGAGCAAGACGTAAAATATAATTATCACGATAGCACCTGGCGATTTTTCTCGGTATAAACGTACGCAGACATGTTAATGTATGTATATATATGGAAATGTAAGAAATTTTTTTTTCTCTTTTTTTTTTTAAGGGACTGGGGTGTATAAAGGTTATAGGTCGTGAAACTCTATTTTTATCGTTTCTGCTTATAAAGTCTTCGTTGATTTCTCTTCGATCGCTCATGAAGTTTACCGAGTTGTAATAGAAAAAAAATTTTCTTCTTTTTTTCGATGAAGAGCAGAAATATTTTTGTTAACTTTCGTTGGAAATTTAATTGTTATCGGCTTTTATTTTAATGATATTTGCTTGAATTATTCATAATGTTAATTAGAAAATCGATAATATATTAAATCATAATTATGGAATCAGTAATGCATAAATGATTGGATATTTAGTATTCAACGAAAAAATGTAATACGAAAAAATTTAATTGAAATTTCGCTTAAACAATCGAACGGAATTTAATTCTTGAAGTTTATCGGTGCTTGAAACAATCATTGATACCGACTGCAATTTCGTTCAATAAGCGGTTTTTAGTTATTTTTTTTTTATTTTTTGTAACGAACTTGTCTATTGAAAATTATGAGCTTCAAGAAAATAAGCCTAAGAAACGCAATAAACAACAAATTAGGAGCCACGGGAAATGAAAAAATAATGAGGAATCGAAAGGAAATCAACGTTGAACTTATTTTAGGGAAAATTGATGGACAAGAAAAATAAGATGTAAGAAGGAAAAACTTACTTGATAAAACAGAAGTAAAAGAAAACAAAATCAAAAAGTTTGAGGTCATTTTCGTTTTAGTTAATTTAACGGCAACACACAAGTTTTTCTTTCCTTTTACTTTATACTTTTAGTCATCGAATCGAATTACGCGAGCGAAACTTCTTCTTTTTTTTCTTTCTTTACTTTTGCAGTTTTAAGTTCGCGTATATAAGAAACGCGGGCGCTCGGCGCAAAATTATGATCTTAATGGAGCTGCGTGAGCAGAATTACAGAAAAAGCTTAACTTTGCTTTTTTTTCTTTTCTTTTTTTTTTGTAAAAGCTTCTTACGATTTCTTTCGAGAAAATTGCTATTTAATGCAAATTGAATTTTTAATAAAGATTTTCAAAAATACTCCAAGTTTCTCAATGCAATTGTACTGGAAATAGTGAAATAGAGTTTTTTACTTTAATGAAAACTTTTATTTTCAGTGAATTTTGGTACGTTTTAATAAGTAAAGAAATTCAGATAAAAGTAGTGATTTTGAACAAATGTTGAACTTTTTTTACTTTCAATACAATTTAACAAATTATTAACAAACGTATCATCTAAAAATGCATTTAAAAGAAAAAATCTTTTATTTTTATTTCGACTTAAAAATAATTGAAGTTGCAACAAAAACATTACTCTGTACTAATTTGTAGTTTTAGAGTCAAATATACTGTTCTTCCAATAGGTTATAAAGTTAAATGTAATTGAGATAAATAACCACTCTGTTTGATTGGTTCCGCGCAAATTTTAACGTATTCAATGTAAATCTGTTTGCTAGCGTAAATACAGTGCTTAATATATTCAAATAATGAAAATCTAAATATAAACAAAAATAAAAAAATATTGAATTTTAATTTTTAGTTGTATCTAACGCATATATTTTCCTTTCATATCTAAAAGATTTTCTAAAATATTCCATCGTTCCGAGTGCTTTTATTCGAAAGATTCATCGGAGTAAATAATTCATCGAAAAGTACTCAGTTTATCAGGAAAAATTGAATTTAAATCTACTGCAATATTTACTACTAAAAATATTTATCTTTCCTTATTTCCGACATGAAACTTAAGCTCGAATCAACCCAAATATTGAAATCTTTAATCTAGGGCGATAAAATAGTTTTTAAAAATCACAGCGTATAACAAAGAATTAATTATCGTGTCCATTGCTCGTTGTAAATAAAGTTAAAAAGATTTTGAACATAAATAAGAAAACATTTTTACTTGTTTATAAAAACTTTCCAGCTTGAAAAAAATTCCATTATTTCTCATGACTAATTCAGTTGAACTCTCGAAAAATTTATAAATACCACAGATTAGATTTTATATTTCAGTAGATTTTATATTTGCATGCAAACATCACAAGTTCTATTAATAAGTTACACAGTTTCGAAAAAAAAAATAAGTAAAAAATGTAAATTATCGTCAACACGTTGATTATAGCTGAAAAAATAAATAGGAATCGCATACGAGTTTAATGATATTATTTTCCTTGTGTTTGAAGGATTAGTCGCGCATACATTAGCCATTTTTTATATCGTGAAGCAAAACACTTTTTATTTCATTTGTATCTCTCCAGCTACTAAAAATAGTTAAATAACGAAAAAAATCATAGACGTTGAACTTGAATATCATTTCTAAATAATAATATTTGCTTGTTGAGAAAAATAAAACTTTGATTTAATAAATCCTACGATAGAGGATGTCAGTGGCTCAGTCGGCAGAGCGATGGATTTGTAATCTCAAGGTCCCGAGTTCGAATCCCGCTCTCGGCTGATTTATACAAGCACCACTGTACGTTACATGTGCTTTGATCACAAACACATTGACGACCTCTGTCGCTAATTAGCATTGAGATAATGGCATAAATACAGCGGTGTTAAATAAGAAAAAAAGTTGAATACATGAGTCTTCTGTAATTTGGAGTTCCTCCATATTTTAATTATATTTTTTATTATAAGAAAATGAAAAAAAAATACTATTATTATGAATTTCAGAGTTTTTTTTTAATTATTTATATTTGTCATTTAATAAAATAAAACACCCTCGCATCGAGTTAAATATTTTAAAAAAGTAATCGTGCAAGTATATTTAGTTAAGATAAGTTATACAAAATATTCTATAACTTTTATTTTAATTTGAATACAAATTTTTTTTCTTTCTTCCGTAAAGCTAACCAATATTCCTTCATCATATCACTGTCTCTTTCGGAACTCATAATCATCGATCAATTAGTATTTGTACTTGGCATATTAGACATTATTGAAACATGAAACTGAAAATTGATTTGTATAATCAAAAGTGAACGAAATCACTAATCACAAAAAAGTAATGAAAAGAAAGTCAAAAGCTTTAACAAAATTATAAGAGCTAGAAAAATTATTAAATAATAAAAAAATTAATTTTTCATTCAGACTTATTTATAAAATTTAAAAAAAATCCAAACCAATGAATAAATCAATTAAGATAGTGAAATAAGTTAAAAATATATCATTAATCGCAAAATGAGCAGCATAACGCGTTTATAGGCAAACTTAATTCAGTGCACGTACACCCGGTCGACATTGAAAAACGAGATGAACGAAAAAAAAAAGATAGAAAATAAAAAAAAGTTGTTTTAATATACAACAATGTATGTACACCTGACGACAACGACGACGAGGACGATAATAATGGCCACTCTCTTTTTTTCACATTTCGTATCAAATATTATATATATTATTGTATAGTGAGAAGTGAAAGGTTGAATCGGTGTCCTTCGATAAGAATTTAATGTTTTGTATAGTGATGGATAATTTTTCTGTTGGGATTATTTTTTTATTTCGTATTAATGCTATGGGATTGTATGGCCATGTTATTTGTCATTTTTATGGATTACTTTCATGTATAAAAAGAATAATAGTTTCTGATAAAAATAAAATTAGATTCTAACTTTGAAATATTATAAATTAAACATTTGTGTTCAATCGCATACTGTTAAATATTCTTTTGAATGTAAAAGTTTTCTAAAAAAATTTATAATAATTCTATTAATTTTTTTCATTATTTCAAAAATTACTGAAAATGCTCGACTTTATAAAATTCAATAAATTTTGCATGTAGAAAATTTGAACCTGATAATAAGAAAAATGCATAAAGTTTCAATAGCTGATAAGTCACCTAAAAAATATGTATCACAAATTTTTAATTTTTCGTTGTTGATAACAATCTTTCAAGGAAACTTATTCCTCTATCTAATGATTAATAACTAGTCGTTACATAAAGTCTTGAATGATGAATAGCATGGTTATATTAAACTTTGAAAATCAAAGACAAGGGGCAAAATTCTACATTTTAGTCCTCGAAATGGGATTAACTTTTATAAACGCTTTACTACCGGAAAAATACATTTTACGCAAAGAGCCTTGAGGAGTGATAACCGCGCTTCACTATGGTTATTGGGGAATGCGCAGCATCCATTTAAAGCACATGTATTTTGCGTCGCACATTATCAAAGTCTTTTTCTTTTTTTCATAGTGCAAATATGCTGCAATAGTTTTTTCTTTCTTTGCACATGCGAAAAACGAATAGGTTTTTATTCCTAAATCATTTATTTTGGTTCGTCTGCTAAAATTGCGCATGCGCAATGGCTTAGATTTTTAAGTTTTTAAAGATATAGAACCAAAATATTTGGTTAATCTATTATTTAAAATAAAAATTTAGATAGGTATAGAATATTTACTCGGCATTGTTATTCTGAAAAAAATAATGTTTTCCTAGTTTATATAATCACCTATATAAAGGAATAAGATTTTTTAATTTTTACTCATAGATACACTTACAAACTGTACATTTTATGCATGCGTTATGTAATAAGACAAAATTTTTCAAAATTTTTATTTTGTATTTCTTCAATAATTTTGTGTTACCTCTTTGTTTTTTTTATAGTAAATATTGTATTTGTATTGTGAGCCATGGAAAAACATTATTTTTTTTACTTTGACGATTGGAAATTTTGCAAAAATTAGCATGAGCTTTAAAAAAACAGCATGTGGTTGTGTACAAAATATATTTGATGTGCATCTATATTGTAGATATATTTTTTTTTTCAAGGCATGCAGATTTATAAATAAAAAATAAATCAAAGTTGTAGCTCGTGACGTTGTTGTGCATGATCTGTCACATATACATTATACATATGTATCATTCATCTAAAAGTACATTATCTAGAAAATTTATATTACATGTGTATATCGTCTAGCGACGAGAAAAAATAAACATACGTACGTTACGTCTGTGATTTTACTATTTCAAGGTATCTGGTACAGAACATTTTTTTATTACATATTGTCTTTTTTTTTTGAGTTTCAGTTTAAAACTTTTTGTTTGACTTGGATTTTTATTGACGTCTGAATTTAATGTACATTTCAGTTAGTATTTGTAATGAAAAATATTGGAAAAATTGAAATTAAAAAAGTTTATGGAATTTTTCATGTGTTGTTTGTTTTTCTTTTCGAAAAAAAGAATGTTTTTCAGTCGTAATACATTTTTCCGCGTTTTTATTTTTGGCAAATAGCCCGTACCATTTTATTTTGATTCAAGATGAAGAATCTAAAGTGTTTCCATGTATTTTTTTAAGTTGACGTGTTACATAAAATTTTAAAAAACTTTTGTATAAAGATATGGTTGTTTTCTGAATTCTTGACAAAATTGTCTCGTTACTCTGTATAATCTTACATACTTTAAACGGTACTTTTCATAATAATTAAATACGAAGTTATAACTTTTCAGATCTATTTTTCTATACTACATTTAATTTGACACGTATTTTTAGACGTTATTATCATTTGACAGTGCGAACTTCTTAAATGAATTTAAAGATTGATAATATTCTTTCTTACCCTCCAATAAGAAATTTTATCAATAGTATTATTAGAGCAATCCAAATTTTGGAGGAAAAATATTTCATCTTGTAATGCATACTATAAACTCAGTTAAATTTTCAAACAAATTTTTTGATTAGTTACGGAAAATTTTGATTTTCCAGAAAGATAACCTAATATTTTTTAAATTTTAGGTTATCTTATCGAGGGTTCAAAAACCTACGTGACTAATAATAAATGGATTTGTTGGAAAATTTAACTGAATAATGCTTATGTTTCCTATTACAAGCTAAAGTCTCTTCAAAAACTCGTGCACTTATTTTAATTATTAATATAATTACTTGCTGTTCGGTAAGGTTAGAATATTATGGACTTTTACATTCGCTTAATGAAACATGGAAATAAACAATACAAAATTTTTAATAATTATTAAAATATTCAAATAAAAAATCACAATCAATGCCTTTGAAGTAATCATTCACAGACGTAGCGTACTATGTGAAAACAAAAAGCTCATCTCGGACACGTCATTCAAATCTCAATCTCTGTACATACATCACATGGACATTTCGTAAGCAATCATAATCAACAAAAAAAATTTCATCAAGCGCATCTCTCATTGATGCACGTTTTGACACACAAATTAAACAAAAAAAAAAAACTAAAAACAAAAGAAAAAAGAAAGACCCATCACACGCACACACTGTCTCTCACAGCTCAATCACGTGCACACGCAGTACAGCTGAACGAAAAATACGAAACAAAAACAGCATCAACAACTACTTCTCTTCTCCAGCACCATCACACTGCGCACGGTTTTTTTTACATATAACAATCAGCCAGACACACTTGCAAAATAGAAAAAAAAAATTAAAAGAACAAAAAAAAACGAAACAATAAGCCTGCATCAGCACACCGTCCAGCACGTTATCATTGATAAGGCGTAAGGTCGTCAGGCCGAAATCGGCATCGGCGGCGACCAAATCAGTCAGTAAAACCTCCAAGGATAAGGATTACAAAAGGAAAAATAATAACGATAAAGGATTATATCGGAATTGGCGAGATCGACGAAGTTGGCGTCGTTCGGAATTACGAAGGCGGCGTCGTGACGCTGAAGGAAGTACGGTAGTAGTAACAAGAAACGTTGCGCCGATGCCAGCAGGTATAGGCGCTTCGTACAGGTCCCTTGGGGACCTGGGCGAAGACGTCTACAAAAGTACGACTATTGTCGAACAAACACAAACCACTGGTCAAAGTGTATTGGAATCGGTTAAAAAGGCTTTCAGTTTTGCTGCACCTAAAGTCGATCTCATCAGAAAGAAGGATCCATTGATCGAAGATAGACGCGAAAGTGTCTCTATCGTATCCAGGTAAAATTATATTTTTTTTTCAATTTCGTTTTTTTTTGGTGATGGGTTTATATTTAGAGGTTAACCTCTTGACTGCCAGACAAAGAAAACTTCACATGTTAAAGATGGATTTGAAATGATAATTTTAGGGAGTTTTTTGAAACTTAATATATTTATCACATCAGGATTTCAATTCTAAACTACTAACCTATCATAGCTTAACATAAAAATTTCTTTTTAGGAGGAAGTCTCCATTATTATCAGTCAAGAGGTTAAAAAGGTATGGGTATTTAATTATGGTTATGGGATGACAATGTTCGAAATTTATGATTTTTGTTATATTTATAGTTGGTCTAGCTCTTTTTTTGGAGGTTAAACGTGGAGCGGGATTGTTTGATCTTTGGTTATGCCGATACAGTATTGGATATATGTTAAAAATAGGGGATAAAAAATTGCAAAGCAAGACCAAAGTTATTCGTTCAGTGAACTTTGATATTTTAGTGGAGATTCACTTATTCTCGTGGGAAATTAAACTTTACCAACTGAATTTTAAATTGAAAATCGTTCTTTTATGCACCTTTTTTTAAAATGTAAAATATACAGTTTTATACCAAAAAAGAAGCATTGATAATAATCGCTATCATTACTTACGCTTCAGTAAATTTTGTAAACTTTTGTAAAAGTTGGCATTTAGATAATGCGATGAATATAATTATCAAATTTTTAAAGGTATCAAAGAATAATATTTGACCAATTAATTTGAATTTTTGAAAATTTCAAATGAATAAAAAAACTTTAATTTTTATAATATTTACATTTTAATAAATTATAATAACATTTGAAATATCATAAATAACATCATGCTAAATATTTGTTCATGTGAAAATTATATAAAAAAATTTTTCTTTGAAAACCTCTATAATTTTTTACCTGAAAAGCACTGTATCAGCATAACTCAATGGATAATATGTTTTTGCATAAAGAGGCAAAATTAACGCCTCTTCTGTAATGCTGTTAACGCGGATGCTTAATCTTGGTTAACGGAAATTCTTTATAATTATCAGCCAAAAAGAATAAAAAAAGCTGGCTGCACAATTTTCTACTCTTTAGCCTCATAATAAACTTCCTTTTTCTATATAACTAGTACCAGCTTCTTCTATTCTACTTCTTTTTTATTATTTTCTTGTTAACAACGTTGACATAGGTGATGGGGCTTTTTTATTTTATTTATTTTACCGTAATAAGCGCCTCTCGAGTTGAAATGTTTTTTTTTTTTTAATATTGATCAAAATGGAAATTCTTTGTGACATGTACGTGAAGATTAAACAGTGTATAATTGCGACTGGTTCTTTTTTTTCTTTTCTTCCTGTATTAAAGTAGAGAGTATATTAGATAAAAAATCCAGTTAATATTTGAATTGTTTGGTATCGAATGGTTAGATTCGGGGATGAAAATGACAATAGAAAGTAGAACGCAATATTTTTGACGTTTACTTTTTCTTTTGGATTTTTTTATCGGTATTTGTTAATCAACAAAAGCAGTATTGGGAAAATTGTGCCAAACATGTTATTGATATTTTTATTTCGAATAAAAGTTAAATGTAAATTTAAAAAATTACTGAAATTTTATTTTTTAAAACACGGTTATATTTAAATATTATTAAACTAATTCTGTTATTATATAAAAATTTGCCTAAACTACCAAAAGTTCATAATATCTATGTTTATAAATATTTATAATAACATTAAAAAATTTATACCATAAATAAAATAAAATTTTCAATAACATCATTCCTAATTAAAATTCATAAAAGTTTCATAAAAGCCCAATTCAGTTTTTAAGATTATATAATGAACCAACATTTTTGAATCGATCTAGCCTCTAACTTACAAACATCAACATTTTTTAATGTTCATATCCGCGTATATTTCAATTCTTCCTTTACTCCAGTCATATATGATATTGCGTTCTATAATTGTCGTAAAAAAGAACCGATAGCTAAAACAAAATGCAATAAAGTTCAGCAACTTTTTATACACACTTTGATATACACACGAATATTAACAAATAGTTTGCTTAAGGTAAAAAAACCTAGAAAATAAAAAAAGTCATTTCAAACTCGAGTCGCGTCTATATAATATTTTCATATTCCTTAAGACGAATGACGACAACAACGACTACGAAGACAAAGACGTAATAGAAGTAATAAAGAAACAAAAAAAAAAATAGAAATGAAAAAAAGTAAAAAAAAAAAAAAATAGTTTGAAGTACGGAATTTCATTTGCGTCAGGCACGAAATACTCAGAGAGTTTCTAGGATCAAAAGCTGTATGTGTATATGAGAGAGAGAGAAAGGTAAAGAGAGAGAAGGAGAAAGGGGCCACGAGGAGGAAGAGAAAGAGAGTAAGAGAGAGAGAGAGAGAAGAGGATGTAGTATTATCGATCTCTCCTCCGCGTGGCCCAATACAGGACGAAAAGCAGGCCGTGCATTGCTGACGTACCTCGAGGTAAGGGCTCGACGACCGCGCGCTTTTCTTATATACATTTCTATATTATCTTGGTTTTTTCTCAATTTTTTTTATTTTCTTACTTAAGCTTTTCTTAAACACTACATCCTTTATGCTTGTGTATTATACAAATATATACATTTGCATGTTACAGCTTGGCTTTATTGCTTATACGCGTATTACAAAAATTCCTTTATTCTTTGTTTATTGTATTGTGCAATGTGTCCTCCATTCCCTTTTATCTTTCTTTGATTCAATTTATTGTTTGAAATTGATAAGTTCTCATTGTTTAGTCAAATATTGGGTCAACTATTATTTGATTAGTCCATAGTAAATTCAAATATTTGTTGTTTATAATTTGAAGTTATAGTGTTGCATATAGACAAAATACATTCGCAATTAATTCGAGGCACTGAATCCTCTTTGGAATAATAGTGTGCAATTATTTATTTTTTTCAGAATAAAACACTTGAGCTTTTATTTTAAAATAGGTTTCTTCTTTCTCTTCATTTAGTTGAATCAATACTTTTTTTAAATGGAAAACGATATAGCTTCCAAAGTTCATCCTGTTAAAAGCTGTTAAAATAAGTGATACTGTTTAAAGTCTTTTATTTTCTTTATTACTTTTTCTATCGTTTAAAAAGAAAAAATTTTAAACACAATAATTTAAAAAAAAACTTATAACAGTGTAGCTTTCAGTAAAATCGATAAAACAGTAATATTTCAAACATAACGCAAATAAACGACATTTGTTAATTTTGGAAGTTGGCCCGCATATCCTGTTTACACAATTTTACACTTGGGAAATTGTGTTATCATGCTATAAGCACTGGTCTTGAAAAGCAATCCTTGGAAAGCTAAAGTGTCGTCGAGGGATTCTTTTAAACAAGAGAAAATTTCAGTAAAACGTGCCGCATATATACAACTAAATTTAGGATGTCATAAAAAAAGTGTAAAATTTCTTTTTTCTTCTGATTTATCGAGGATTCCTGAGAAAGCAAATGCTTCTTAATTAGAATTTATGACTTCTAATACTTTTTTCATAAAATGAAATTTAAATCATTTTTCAAAAAAATCTTATATGAATGCTTATCTTCAAAAAAAAGTTCTAATTTCTCGAACAATGAAAATTGATGAGTCATCTGAACCTTCACTTTTCTTAACCTATAAAGATGAACTCGATCAATAGTTCATTGATCAGTTCAAGTAATTTCGGCACACATTTATTCCAAACACAAAGAGAAATCGTTTCGACCACATGGTTCTTTCAGCGACCTAAAAAATCCAACGTGTTATATACGAACGTCTAAGAAAAACGTGCTTTCTGTAACTCTATTGCAAACTTTGGGTTCACCCAAAGCTATTACTTCCCAAAATAAAATAAAAAAAAAGTAAAATAAAAAGAAAGAGCAAAGTTGTATGCACGTGTGTATTTTGCTTTCGACGAAAGCTCGCGCGACCTGGGTGTTGCGTCAGCGTTCAGTAGCACCCCCGATGAAAACGACGGCGTAGCAACAATAGAGAGAGAGACGCCTTTGGAAAAACGTTGTCGTTGCGACACACATTTTGCTCGTCCTAGTTTACTTTTCGTATATAATCTTTGAATTTCTTGTAAGGGAAGAAAAAAAAAATTTTAACTTGAATTAAGATCAAATATTGAATTTAGATCTGGAATAAAAGTTTTGTAAGTTTTATTGAACGATTTAAAAAAAAAACTTGGTGATTCTCGTATTAAAAGTTTTATTTAAAAATATTCTAATAAATCCAACCTTACCATTATATTCTCTCCAGCACATTGCACGTATGCAGTTACAATTCGTACAAGTGTGTATGTATGTACAAAAGCTGAATAATTTATGTAAGCTTAAAGTGCGGCTTGTGAGCTTTGTCGGTTAGCATGTTGCACGTAAACTCTAGTTTATATCTACAATAGTATAGCAAAAAGTAGTATAGAGATATCAAGGTGATGGTGAATTAAAACAAAAAAAAAAAAGAAATGCACAATAAGCGTAGATAAGCCGCCTAGGGCCGGCAAGTGTGATTATTCGCAAGCGTCCATTTTGTTTTAGGGACAGACACAAGATGCCGACCGCAGCCACTGCCGAGGAATCAGCTCTGTTGGGGTAAGTTTGGTTTTCTATTGCATTATAAATACATATATGATTTTTTAAGTAAATATTACTTGGCTCAAGATGAATTTAAAAAATTTAATATTGTAATTTGTCGTTTTTCTATCTACAAAACTTTTGGAAGCTTATTCTATTTTCAAATGTATTTGTAATTACTATTGTGTACGTATGAAGTATGTATATTTATGTAAAGTTGTTGTTGTTTTTTGATTTTTCAATTAATTAATAATATCTTGTGAAAAATATTCTATTTCTTTCTTAATTACTGATTATTTGTTTATCATATAAATTGAGATATTAAGTAAAATATAGGTTATGTTTGAATTATGTTTTCTTGTTTTTAATATAATTCATCTTAGCTCAGTATAATTATCTCTGATATTATAAATTATTTCGTTAGGAGATATATTTATAAATTTTGGTTAACTAGTATTCTGAAATTGAAAAAGTTAATGCTGAGTTGTTTTCGTAATTTTAACAAGTTTTTGATGAAGTTAGGTAGTGATTTAATAGCGTTGATATAACCTGTAAAAACAACGTTACTGTATTATATATTGTGTACATATTTAGAATAATATTAATACTACATAGCGTAGATTTGATTTTGTGAAAATTGCAATAATAATGTTTATACTAATTATAATGAAAAAAAATATATAACAATTATAATTTCACCTATTCAACAATTTTGTAAGGTAAAGATTTTACTATTTATATAGAAATATTTCATGGATTTAAAGTAATATTTTATAAATATACACGTATTTTATTACATTTATTTGATATTAATTGAAACGTTTGTTAATATTGGATTATTCAATTCAATATTGTCACAATAGCTGTGATTTTATTCTCAAATTTTAGCTATTGTTTAAATCTTTAGGTGTTATAAATTTTATTTTAAAAAATGTTAAACAACTTTAATTTATAGAAACATAACATTATTAAGGCTAACCTTATTTTGTACAATAATTTTTCTACTAGAAAAACATTCCAAACATATTTGAATATGACACGATCTAAAGATATTTGAAAGGAAAAAAAAATATGTAATTATTACATAATCGTAGTTCATTGAATACAATATAAATATTATTGCTAGAGAATGCCAATTCATTTGTTGTATATAAATTTTTTTTAAATTTCTATCCTCTTTAATGATAAAGTAGTTAATAGACAAAAGTAACAAAACATCTAACACATTTACATAAATGTACTATGTACAATAAAGCCCCAGCGTATATAATATAATACCCTTTTGAAATGTTATACGCCAAGCTAGATTGCAACCTCTTCTTGCAAAGTAACGTGCGACCACTAAATTTGCATACTTCTCTGTAAAGGCGCGCTTTCCTTCCTACTCGAAATTAAGGCTCGTGGCTACTTCTTATTCTTTTTTAGAACTTTATACCGTAATTTTTCTAATAACGTTTTTTACAGTTTTTTTTATTTATTGTTTGGTTTTTTATATTTGAAGATAATGGATCACGGTGGTTTTATGCGAACTTTTGTTATAATATTTGCAGGTGATGTATATATGTGGATGTTTCGATTAAAATGGTGAATAATAGTCCATTTGGTACTGATAATTTTTATCTGTTCTGATGGATAACGTTTGTATTTTTATCTGAGTTAGAAGAACGAAAATATATCCATTGAATCAAGTTGTTCCATTTTAAAATGTTGGATATTCTTTTTCCAGATTAATTTATAAGTATATTATAGGATTTCAATAAATTGAAATTTAAAACCAGCCACTTTATGCTTTTTGTTTTTTAATCTTGTAATAGTACATTACGTAACAAGGGAGCAAAGGCGCATATTTCTCTCCAGGGTTTAGTTTGCAACCCAAACGAACGAAATAATGCGAGGCTAATTGACCAAAGGAGAATAGACTTTACTTTCGTGTTGTACAAAGTGCTTTATTCCTACCTCAACTGTGTTCACTTTATTAACCTAAAAAAAATGGGTCTTGTCGGAAAAACTGAGCTTTTTTCAAATATGATGGAAAGTATAACAAATAAATTGATATTAAATTTCATTAAAATTTGATGCGTTTTAAATCTTTTTTAGTAATTTTTTAATTTGTTGCACACTTTTAGAAATTTATTCAATTTCAGAAACTTTTAATCTAGCGAAAGTAAAGTAAAATTAGCTAATTTTGGACTTAAGAAATTTTCCAGTCTATAATGTGGTCATTATTGTTGAAATGGGAATAAAAAATAATACTTTCCTCTTTTTAAAAAAAAAATTTGTTGTTTCCGTCAACGAATTGTACTTGAGGAAAAGAGTAAAGCAGGGGTAATTAATCTGGAATACTATGACAAGAGAAATATTTATCTTGATTTAAACTCTCTTCTCAAAAGTCAATATTTTTTCAAAGACTGACAAAGATTTTTTTTTTCATAAATGAGTTTTTAATATCAACAGCTTATACTTTATTCAAGAGCATTTCATCTTTATATACACTCAAAACAATCTTATTTTGAGCAATAAAAATTTTTTCAGTATAAAAAAACGATGTCACGCATTTGAAAATAAAAAGACACTTAAATCTCATGAATTATCTACACAACAATCCCTAAAATTTAATTCTCATATTTAATATTCAAACGTGCTAAAATTCTGAATTTGTCGAAACACGTCTATAATAAACAAAAGGCTATTATATGGTCATACAACTTCTGGGAATGAAATGTCAATTCAAACAAATTAAACGCACGGAATGCTCGTTTGACAAAATTATGTTATGGGGGTGTGTATATACGTACGCGTTATACAGAAATAACTGGAGAAATCTGTAGTACAAGTTTAGTTTACACGCGATAATTAAACGGATTGTTTTGGTTTATTTGAACTTTGAAATCTCTTGAAGCATGATTTTACATTTTGCATTATACTAACATATATGCATTGCGATGCTCGCCATAATAGCCGTGGAATAATTGAATTTTCAGAATTATGCGGTAAAATTTTCTTTTTATTAAAACTTAATGGCGATGAAAGGTTTAAATTTGATATAAAATGATGGAGTGGATTTATAGAACAGTTTTTACCAAACAAAAATTTATAGTTAAATATTCTGTCTTTTTTACACTAAGAAATAAATTTGTTTTAATACAAGAAAATTAATTTAGAGTATGATATAAAGTTTTCTTTAAATTGTAAATATTTCACATTTATAAATAATATAAAATATTTACTTCAGTTTGAATAAGTTTATTCTGAAGTAAAAAATGGCTTTATTTTTAATTAAAAAATGATTCCATTTAAATCAAATGAATATTTTGTACTATAAATAATGTTATGACTAAAAAAAATTTTCTTTTTGCTTATTTTATTTAAAGTAAATATTTCCATTTATACTAAACTTATTTTTTCAGATTTAAAAAAGTATTTTAAAAAGAAAATTACAAATTTATTTATTGTTAAAAATATTTCAGAAACTTGAACACTATTTATTTGCTGATCGTATGAAAATCTATTTATTTAAATATTATTATTAAATATTATTATTTATTTTAAATTCGTTTTTTTTAATTTTAATTAATAAAAATTTGGACTATAAGTTTTAAAAGTAATTACTAAAAACGTTTTAAAATACATCTTTTATCGTACTTTAAAAATAATTCCTTTTACATATTTTTGTTACAAAGCAAAAACAACAAAAAATTCATAAAGTCCCATCCTTCAAATTTTGTCATTTTGAACAAAACTTACATTGTTTACAATAATGAAAACAACATTCATATAACTCACAAATATAAGTTAAAAACATGTTGATCAACTAAAAAAATGATTAGACTTGAAGATGATACGCAGCGTGTTTAACGTGCTGTGACAATAATTTGACTTAGTTTATACGGGCCATATTACCTTTTATTACAAGTCACGTCTATCTCTTTCTGTTATCACACTGACACACTGAACTACACAAGTGTAAACGTTTCCGGCCTCGTAATTGCTCAAACTCGACGTTCTTGAGACCGTATGTACGTAATTCGGCAAACGTATGTGATGATGTGATATGTTAAAGAATATATACTAGGTACTACTGTACGTCAAATGATTAAAGATACAATATTGTAAATTTTTTTTTAATATTTAAACTAAAGTTTGATGTAGAGAAAATTGTCGAAATTATTTATTTAAATTTATTATATTAGAAAAACTAGCTATGAAAAAATTTTGTATAAAATATGATATTAAAAACTTTTAATATTATGAATAATTTTTAAACAGAAGGTTTCGGAGTGGCTCAGTTGGTAGAGTGATGGATTCATAATCTCGAGGTCTCGAGTTCGAATCCCGCTCTCAACCGATCCACACAAGCACCACTGTACGTTACATGTGCTTTGTTCAGAAACACTCTGACGACCTCCGTCGCTAATTAGCATCGCAATGATAACAAAAATACAGCAACGTTAAATAAAATTAAAAAGAACTTTAAAGTGTCAAAATGTCTTTTATGGTGTGAGTATTTTTTTGGTTATAACGTTAACAATAACTTTTTATGCGATCATGTATAAAGCATGATAATTAGGCGTATAAATTAATCAAAATTAAAATCTTGTCAAAAAAAGGCGCGTTAACAAGATATAATATCATATAACTTCTAAGATTATAACATAATAAAGTATGATATTAATGCTATACGTGGCTTTATAACACAAGCTAGAAATTTATTATGCTTATGAGACGTATGAGGCACTTGAATATTTCTAAGTATACTTTCTTTAATTATCACAATTATCTTGTTAATTCAATTATCGTTGTTGTTGTTTTAACTGATGAAAATTTTCTAATTCTAAATCCTAAATATCAAGAAGATTGTCTTAGACTTTAAAAACAATTTAATTACATGGACCTCTATGTGATCTTCATGATAATTTTAACGTATACTTACACTGAGAAAAAAATTTCATCAGATCAACTGAAATGTTATTGATTCAACAGATCTGCTGTTAATCTGACATAATTCTTTTGATTTAACAGAATCTGTGCAGTTGAAATAGCCCGAATACGATCGTGCTGCCAATTTAACTGCACGGCTGTTGATATAATTGAATAACAGTTAAAATAAAAAGACATAAGTCAAAATAAAAGTATGACTTACATTTCAACAAAATTTTATGAATTGAATCAATAAAATGTGCATGCTCAAAATAACTGATGAATTATTTCAATACAAATGTTTCAATTTAATTATATCAACAGCACGGTTGTTGATATGATTGAATAACAGTTAAAATAAAAAAGAACGTAAGTCAAAATAAAAGTATGACTTACATTTCAACAAAATTTTATGAATTGAATCAATAAAATGTGCATGTTCAAAATAACTGATGAATGATTTCAATACAAATGTTTCAATTTAATTATATCAACAGCACGGTTGTTGATATAATTGAATGACAGTTACAATAAAAAGAACGTAAGTCAAAATAAAAGTATGACTTACATTTCAACAAAATTTTACAAATTGAACCAATAATATGCACATGCTTAAATTAACTGATGAATTATTTCAATACAAATGTTTCAATTCAATTATATCAACAGCCCTATACTGTTGATATAATTGAATAACAGTTAACATAAAAAAACATAAGTCAAAATAAAATATTTATCATTTATGTCGTTGATAAATTTATTTTATAAAGATTTTTGTTATTCAATAAGTATTTTTAAATCTCCCGCTTTTCAAAACAGTTACGTTTCGATAGTACAATACTAGATGGCGTATTTCTTGTAACCCGCAAGTGGTGAGATTGCACGTCAGTTAGTATATAAGAACGAACGAATTTATCCGCTGTATGTAGAAATGCGATGCGATGCGATGCATATCGATTATTAGCGAGCGATGTTAAATTTTATTTGTAAATATCAATAGTGTAGTGTGAAGTATTTAAGAAAATGTTCAAAAATTTCACTTAAGAATTTGTAATAATGATCATTGTTTATAGTATGAATTATGTGCTGTTAATTAATATCTAGAAATCGGAACACAGTGAGCTGTGAGTTTCAACTAAATAAAAAAGTTTTTATCATCTTTAAAACTTATTTGTTTGACACAATAAAAAGTATCAGCTATTTTGACTTACTTTGCTGTTAAATTAAAGTTAATTTTAAATTGAATCAATATTACGATATCCATCAAATTAACAGAACTCGTCTGTTAAATGAATAGAATATTTCATCGTGGTATATTAACAGAAGGATTCAGTTGATACAATCATATTTTTTTCTTAGTGTACTATATATTTATCTTATAAACACCATTAAAAATAATACTGAACAAAAAAATTGGACATTTTTGTTAATAAGTTGAGATAAATAATTTCATTAATTAATATCAGTTGAACAAGAATAAAATGCATAAAGTCCAATTATTTGAATACGCGTATACTTGAGCTAAAATTCGTAAATTCAAATTTCCCATTTGTAAACTTCATATACTTTAACAGATCGTTAATAATTATGTGCCCCAAATAAGAAGTACTATTATAACAACTAAATATGTAGTTTCGTTTAAGAACTTCCACCAAGTCTCGTATAAAACGAAACTTACCTCTTAACAACCGCATCCACATTAAATTTCGAACATTAATTTAATCAATTTTCATTTTAACCTAAATTTAATAATAATAGCTAAAAAGTAACGAACATATAACAAAGAACTCTGTATACGTAATGACGCACAAAGAAGGTAAAGAAAAATTATATTAATCATCGAAAGAAAGTATCGTAAAAAAAAAATGAGTTCGATGCACTTAGGAAAGACATACGTTATGCAATAACGTTTAGTGCGTAGGCTGAATATCGTGTTAATGAGAGGCACCTATACACGTTTGGGTATAGTGAAAAACGACAATATACGTACATAAGTGTAAAAATATATGTGTTAAAAAATATATGTGAGAAAGAGCGGAGGCTGGCTCTGCGTGACTTCCGACATTGCCACGCGTTGAGATTATTTCATTTGCCTTTTGTCTGATTCATAGACTCGTTTTGTTAAAGAGATAGATTTATACGTGTGTATCGTGTTTGATGTTAAAGAGAGAAGGTTTTTTTAACTTTTACTTTCTTGAATTGTTGCTACAAGGATTTGTATTTGTTGCTTGCATATTGTAATTTAAGTTGAAGTATAAGGAAATATTGAAATGTTTTTTTTTTTTAAATAAGAACAATAAATCTTCAATTAAAATTTTATAATTATAGATTACTTTTTTATGAATGTAGTCAATCTATTGATTAAATCAATATTATATTTGGTTAAGACAGAAAAAATGAATAAAAAACAAATCACAATAGTTTTTTTTTTTAAATCTTAATTAACAAGCCCAATGAAGATTTTTAAGAAAAATATTGTGGCTCGTTTTCGATTAATTTTTTCTATCACTAATAAATATAAGATTACTTTCTTTGTTTTTCGTCAACGTGTTTGTTAAGATTTGAAAAACTTTTGCCGAGTATATTTTTATCGCATCTATTGTCCTTTGAGTGCACTTATATCGTGAATTTATAGAGTGGAAAGTTGTACCGATAGCAGTTATTCTTTTTTTTTTCGTTTAATCTTTCATAGGTACATAAACTAGAGATTGATATTTTACTATCAAAATATACGGTGATGCATAAATTTGACGAAAAATAAATTCTCGAGTAAACTGGAATATTATTGTCATTCAAATAGCTGAAAAATAAACATTAAAAGAACATCTATTTTGCATTTTAATACTCGTTTTTAATTTCAAAGATTTTCGTAAAATGCGAATTCGAAACTTTAAAAATTTTAACTTTATTAATAAAGTTGAGAAAAGAACTTTAATGCAATTTTTAATTAAGAAGAAAAAGAATAAAAAAAATGTGAAACGAATGACAGAGGTCGCTTTGAATGGTAGTTATTTTAGGTGAGAAATAACAAGCTTTGTTAAGACTTTTATTTCTGGTACACATGTACTGTATGCGTACAACAAGTACTTGAAAATCATAAGGGTATATACATTTGAATTTGTGTATTCAGAAGTTATTTTGTGAAAATTTTCTTTTTTTTTGTGCTATTAATAAAATAGTTTTTCAGTTTTATGGAATTCAATAAATAATCTTACAATAGATATACAAATACTCATAATGGCCATTATTGAATTGTAAAAATGTAATTTTCAATTGGACGAATCACTAAATGAACACTTAGACTCGTGAATGGACAATTAAAGTCTTGTTAAATTATTAATATTACACTAGCTGTACAATTTATTGCATTAATATTTTTCAATGTTATTACTCTATAATTGGTCGTACTCAAGAGATTTAAAAGTTCAAAAATTATTTTTATATTTGTACAGCAATCAGATGATTTCCAGATAATGACTGATTAACCCTATAATAGTTATTTTAAAATAATTTAACGAAGAAAATATAATCATCTCAAACCGGTACATAAAAAAGAATAGAAAACCAGAACATATAAAAATAAGAATCACTTGATATATAAACTTTTACGTATATCAGAAACAAAGCAAGAAAAACAATCTTGTCTTCAAAATGAAATTCGATTACACTTGACTATATACGAAAAGAAATAAATAATTTTCCCATGCTACCGTATCATCTTTTAGATGCTTTTATCCGTGATATAAAAAAAAGGTAAACTTTAATAAAAACACGCAATAACCTCAGGAGTGTCAACTCGTGATTTTCTTTGCAAAGAGATCAGATTTTATTTCGTATATATCATTCGAGTAGGCTTTAGCTTGACCTCAGCTCGGCGTTGTAATCAGAGACTAAAAAGCAAAACTCATTTTACTCCTTTTCTAATGTGTGCACACACAGAAGCCGCGACGAATGAAGGCAAATAAAAAGAGAAGCAAGTTAAAGGTAGTGATGGATGAGATATAGTGAATAAAATGAAAAAAGGCAGATAGAAAAGAGAAATAGCAAAAAATATTGGGATAACAGGAGCGTATCAAGTATCTCATGATATCGAATTACTCGCTGTCTAGCCACATTTCGTGCTCTCCAACTTCTGAAGCTTTACTTTGTGAAGTTAAGATTGTAGTCTTTTTTTATGGAATTTATTTTATTTCAAAAGAATTGGTTATTTATGGCGTAGAAAAGAAATTCAGGAAAAAATATTCAATTTTGCAGTATTTTTGTAATTTTTTTATTTAATTTTTGCCATTTCCATTTCTGATTCCAATAATATTCGAAATTTATGATTATATTAATAATGCTTGAAAGCATCTAAAAATAAAATAATATAGATTGGTATGATTCATATTTTTATACCAAGGATCATAAAGTAATTACTAACTTTTGAAAATAAATACAGAATTTCTATTAATTTCTTTCATATTAATTTTAACTTTGGTCAATTAAAAATAGTTTCAAGAACCAAGTTTTTTTTAATTGTGATTAAAAAAATAATATTTACAATATAAAAGTTAGTTTTTCAAGTGAAAATGAATAAAGGCAATCGAATGCCTTTAATTTTAAAATCTTACAATACTCGGATACTATATAAGCTTTAAAAGCGAAAAAAAATTCTCTCAAGACAAACTTGTTTTTGTTAATTTCAATCGTCCTCGATAATTTTAAATAACGTTTCAATACATCAACGTTACTTTCATCCTGTCTCCGCGTAACCGAGTACAGCTTTTTTTTTTCTATTTTAAATAAAAACAGCCAGTACCACGGTAATCCTTTCTCGAACGTACAAAAATTTACCTCGGCTCCTTTAATCTTGTATTCACAAACACCCACGCATACTCATAGTCTCTCGAGCAATTGAGGTTTTCCTTTGTGTTCTTGCCGTGAATATACGTTTTCTCATTGTAAATCGGTAGCTCCTGCATTTTTCAGACCCTTATTGCCTTGAGTATACTTGTAGGTGTGTACGTTTGCGTATAGATATCTACTTGTATCGTTTTTATACTTTTTAAAAGAGTTGGATTTTAAAAGTAAGAATCTTTGCGGTTATTGGGACTTCAATAATATTCTTTTTAATTAAAATCGTACACTTTTTGGGCAAAGCTTGACTACAAAATATTTTTGTAAGTCTATTTTAAGTTAAGTTTAAGTGATAAATAAATTATTTGAATCAAAAGTAATTTTTGTAATAAAAATTTTTTTTTCCTTTCAAATAGACTAGTTTCTGGTATAGTCACGTCTAAATGTATAAACATTTAAACTTCAATCTACCCAAGTTATTGAACCTTAACCGAACGTTTTCCAAGTATATACAACCATACAAATTTTGCTCTCGCACTATTGACCTCTTTATTCTTGTTAATAATCAAAGAATATTTGAATTTTTTAAGAGTATCTATAATGTATCGACAAAGCCGAAAGTTATACTTGCGTGTATATGTATAAATGAATTCACGTATTTATGTGAACGTGTTGTCGAACTGACCTAAATGTACAACTCAATACGTGAAAAGCTGCAATGTAACTAATTCAAGCTTTGCAGCTGCTCGTTCAATTCACTATTCCTCGAGGATTTTAACTAAATTATTTTTTTTTTTTCAATAAACTTTTATTAATTTTAAGTACATTTTATTGTCAATCGTAAATTATTTATACGATTAAATTTGATCGTTTCATCGAGTTACATTGTTAATGCGATGATGTAATTTTTTCTAAAAATATTTTTACATTATTTTCAATGATAAAATACATTTGGTTGGAAATAGAACTTTTTAAATCGAAAATTGGAGAAAAGATTAAAAATTAAAAAATTTTATTGACTTTTTCATTAGGTCAAAGTTAATTATCATTTTTTTTAAAAAAACAATATTACATTGATTCTTATAAGAATTTTTTCAAAACTGAAAATCTTTTCACAATTTTTTTTACGGAAAAGTACCACAAAAATTGTTGTTTCGCAGAATCATTGAAAAATTTTTGTAATTTTTATATTTTTTTATATTTATGAAAGTAATGTTATTCATAGCGAATATACTTATTTTAAAAAATGGAAATTTTTTCTTACATTCAAGTCAATTCAAAATTTATATTATACATTCCGCACATGACTCTCCTTTACATTATATACATCTTTTAGTTTAAGAATTTTTGTTCGTATTTGAATATCTTCTTTATACTTTCCTTTTCAACTGAATAACAAAATAAGAATATAAAGAATTTTATAAAAAAAAATAAAACAAATTTTTTTATTCAAATGGTAAGGAAGAAACGTACGTCCTGGTGGGAATTGACCTTTTTAAGGTTAAGTTTAAACCAGTTTATGTTTATGGATTACAATTTGTTTATGCTATATATGACTAATTCTTGATGCAAAAGCGTTACGTTTCTGGTATTATTTTTCACCAAGGTGCACACATCAAGTAAAATTATTTTTTTAAAGTATCATCAAAATAGAATTTAACCAGCAAAGCTCGTCTAATGAGCAACTAATTGCTACATTAAAAGCATCTCATGTTTAATGTAGCGTTTAAAAATATATTTTACTCATGACTCAAAAGTTTTCTTTTTGCAAATCTCAGTTTGACACACTTTCCATGATACAATTTCAAACAGAAGAAATAGCTTTATCGGATATTTTGAAAATCTTTCAAAATTTTCGAACCGAATTTCACATTTAGATGCTTTCAAGCTTGCGTAACACGTATAAAGAAAACTCGAAATAGCCGTAATTTTATTCTCATTTTAATTTCTTTTGCTTTCGAAATAAAAAGAAAAGAAAAAACAGAATTATCACCAACATTCTTATTTAAGTATATTAGATTAACCGCTGTCGTCTTTACTCTTTTCGCTAATAGACGTAATAACTTAAAACGTGAGGTAAAGCAACATCGACGTCTTTACTTAGTATCCAGTACTTAATGACGTAAATTGAAACATATTAAAATTTTGTTTGACCCACATGTTAACCTACATTACAAATATAATTGTTGATTAATAAATTTATTATTTAATTATGTTTGTTTAATATCGTAAATACTAAAAATATCCTAGTAAGAACAATAATAATATTAATTAAATAAATTTAATAATTATATTAACGCAGCAACATATACCGTATTAAATAAAATCAAGAAGCGAAAAATTTCAAGCTCGTGAAAAATGAAAATGCATCTTTCGAACCGCAGAGAAAAGCAATAAGATATTTCCTCCCTTTCTTATCCTATACTTTCTGTCATATAGGTATCTATATATATATGACATTTTCATTAAAACTAAAGTCTCGCTTGAGCAGGAACTCGATAGACGCCGGAAATGATGACGCGCGAGTGCCATGGTATATAAAGAGGAGACATCACGGGAAACCGTTCGGCGCAACGTGCTTCGAAAATCCAATGAATGTGACACGATCGCGACTTACGTCACGTTTAATAAAATTGGAAAAAGGAATAAAAAGAGGATAACTCGGATGATAAATATATGTGCATAACTAATTTATAAAAAAAAATGTAATTAATACTTGTATGCATTTCTGGTGGGAAGTTGACCATATTCTGGGCAGCATTTCTGGTCAACGTAAGTTAAAATGACATTTATTTAGACTTTATTGGAAATTCTTTGAATTAATGTTTGGATTAGTGTCATTTTTAACTTATTTTGACCAGAAATGTTACCCAGAATATGGTCAATTTTCTACTAGGGACATAGTAAAAGAAAGATTGCGTTAAAACGCTCAGTTTACAAACGGTTGTTCAAGTGGGTAGGAAATGTAGTATTAGGTATAAAAGCAAGATAAAAAGTTTCAGCATATACGAGGTTTAAATGGGATAAGCTAGTGATATGATGTATCTTTGTTTTTGAATAAAAAACGAAGCATGAATTTTTAAAGTTGTTGTTTTTTACAATGCGTTTATCGTTGCTCGAATAAACTTTGTAAGTTTAACATTTTTTCAAAAAATTTTCTTTTCCTTTTATTCTTGATGTAATCCATACACGGATGTTTTAAACTTTAGAAACGAAAATTTCTACAATTTGTTTGATAAAACATTGCAGTTTGCCATAGTTCTAAATTGAATTAAACAGATGAAAAACAAGTTCAATGATCGATGCCAAAATCCACGAATACAGAAGCGCGATCGCAAGTTCTAAATTCAAAAGCTTCTTTGAGCATCGGATACCAAAGCATCAAGTATTGGAATATCGGCAATTCTCTTTTTTTTCTAATCCTATAACGTGTAATGGACGGCGTGAAATAATAATGACAAGAAAAACTTACATAATGTTCATGCTGCATTATTGCGTC
This sequence comes from Anastatus disparis, assembly GCA_017163975.1. Lineage (NCBI taxonomy): Eukaryota > Metazoa > Arthropoda > Insecta > Hymenoptera > Eupelmidae > Anastatus > Anastatus disparis. Next base: position 793,659 of record JAFFSR010000222.1, read on the forward strand.
GCAAGGAATTTGCTTAAGTGTTTAGTGAAGCAGATTGTACATGATTGTGAAATAGGTTGCACATGATTATACTGATTTTTCTTTTTTCCTGGATTGATTGTATATACAACGTGAGAACTTTTTTTTCAATTCAAAATTATTTATTTATGCGCGTTACATTGTTTCAAGCACTGGAAATTAATCAAAAGTAATAATTCAAAAAACTTCTAGATTTTTCTTTTTTTTTTAAATAAGAAATAGGAAATATCTTTTAAAAAATTTAATAAGGAAATTCATTTATAAATGAAAAGTTCGCTATCTTTTATTTATCTTAAAATATATTTCTGATCACGTTTTCGATCAGACTTTTTTCAAGATTGAATTATATGAATTTATATTGAAATACATTTTTTTTTTATTATTAGAAATTTTCCAAGGTGCATTGTCATGTTATATTATCGATTCCATTTATTTATGAATAAGAAAAAATTATTATTATTTAGTTTTATGAATGTAATCAGACAGAAAAGTATTTGCTTGATTCTAATAATCAAATCATAATACCTGGATAATTTTAAAAGTTGGTTGAATTTTCAAAAAAATATTTTCCACTGCTTTTAACGTAAAATTCTTTTTTTTTCCTTCAACTTAGCGCTGAAATAATATAATCCAGAATAACTATTTGCCCAACTTGAAAAGCCATTCAACATTCGTGCATCCAGAGAAGCCGTAAAGCTAGAAAGCATATTTTTCTTCCTTTGAAAAATATGAAGGTATCCTATATAATATAGTATAGCGTGCAAAAAGAGTTAAAGGAGAGAGAGAGAAAAATCGGGGTGGAAAAAAGGAAGAATGTTTTATCATGACGTTCTAGTATACCTGGGTTAGCTTGTTGTTTGCCGATTTATTTTTCTTTTGTTTTTAAGCTCTTTTTTCTTCTTTTTACTTTATCTTTCTTGTTTGTCTTGTACCTTTTTTTTGACAGAAGAAAAAATGAGAATGCATATGAAAAAAATTTGATGATTTTAATATGTTTGAAACTCTAATTTATAGCATTATATAACATAAGCTTTACTGATAATAGGAAATAAAATCCTTTGTTAAAAATCTTTAGTGGTAAAAAATATTACAAGACTTCATGTTTTATTTTAATATTAAAAATAGTTTATTTTGTAGCTTTTTCATGAATGAATAATCTCGTAAGTTTTTATACCGCGTAAAGCTGTAATTTTACAATAGACTGTGCGGAAAAATTTTATAAAAGCTGTAGATTCTTAATATAATTATCACACGGAGGATAATTCTATAGGAAAATTACCATGGTATATTCTAACCCTCGGATATGCTTCATTTTGTATAAAAATTACTATTTATACATAATAGAAATCGCTGCATATACAGTTAACGTTTTATGTATACTAATTACATATAAATAGTAACTTTCATATAAAATCAAGTATGTCTCTCGGTTAGAATGAAAATAGTAATTTCATTTTATAAAATTTTTATAGAATTTTATTTTATGGAATTTATTTTATAGAATTTTTCTCCATGCAGCTATAAAATAGGATAGTCGATATTACCATAATTTCCATAATACAATAAAGAAAAACACTAGCAGCATTAAAAATTTTCCTAAAATATTGAAAATTAACTATCTAAATAAATATATAAATTTCTTATATACGTTAAAATACGAGATTTTTCCATAGTTCATTTAACGAAAATAATAGCCAGCAATAAAAGCTAATTAGCCCAAAATAATTGCTTTCCTTTCGCTGAATTAACTTGGAAATATATAAATGGCATGCCGGTACTATAGGTCACTAAAAATATCCTTTATAGGTCATAAATAATTAAAATATATATGTATTAGGTAATTCTTTAATTTTTGTATGAAACTTTTTTTCACAGACGCTTTATGACTGTCGTAAATAATTGGCCTTTGAAAATGTCGAGTTTTTAAAAGCTTTTTTAATTTGAGAAATTTATTATTACTTTAATCGTTATGTTATTTTTTATTTAATGCATTAGTGTATGAATTATAAATTTTATCAAAATATTAAAGTTTTGATAATTCAATTGTTAATTATATAATTTTGATATAACGAAGGTATAATGCAATGTAAAATCAAACGTTGTAATAATGAAGATCTATTTTATATGAATAACCTCATTAACGTAAATGTACATATAAATTATATATAAGAGTTTGAAATTAAATTAGAGCAAATAATTAAGCAAAGAGAGATCTTCAGTAGCTCACTTGGTAGAGCGATGGATTCGTAACCCCAGGGTTCGAGTTCGAATCCCGCTCTCGGCCGATTTATACAAGCACCGCTGTACGTTACATGTGCTTTTTTCACAACACGCTGAAAACCTCCGTCGTTAATTAGCATCGCAATGATAGCTGAAATACAGCGACGTTAAATAAAATAAAAAAACAGTTTATTTTTATTGCGCCCTTTTCTTAAACTATTCGAAAATACTAAAAGTCAATTTTTTTTCTACACTTTTCAGTAGTTTTCTTACGAACTTGCTTTACATGAACTATTAAATTTATCACACCCTATACGATTGTACCTATACAGAACATAAAAAACGATCGGCCGCGATAAAGCTCAACGTGAGAATCAATTTATGGTCTTTAACATTGCATTTTACCCCTTTTAATCTGACAAATGAGTAAGGAGTATTTTTATTGCTACTTGCAGTATTATAAATCAACATCAAAATACTATCTTTTAAAAGTAACTAAAGCTAATATAAACGAGCAAGAAAATTGGGTTAGAAGAGCTTGAAAATGGTTATCTCGATGTCATGTAAAAAAAAAGCCTTCGGATATATAACGTTATAAGGTTTAATTTTTTTTTTCTTTCTCTCTTCTTTTCTCTTCTTCCTTTTTTTTTTAATGGGACGCTAGGGTAGATTTCTAGTTACTCTAGATTACTTGGGCATTGGGTACTTTTGATTTAAGAGTGAGCTAGAAATAATTGATGTCTTAGAAAGATTAGGTTTTTGATTGGAACAAATTTTTTTTTTTAATCAAGAAGAGTTTTGTTTTTGTTTAAAACTAACAAATGTTCATTGAAGCGATGTGCATAAATTGCATTACAACGATCCTGTGCTTTCAAAAATTTTTCAATAATTTCAATTAAATCGCGAGATGTATGTTTTAACTTTTGTTTATGTTACCTTCCAGAGCCAATATATAGGTTTAATAAAGTTTGTATTATTTGTTAACAATTTAAAATTTAATTAAGTGTTTGTAACAGTTACAATACTGGAAGAATAACAAAATTGGGCCGTTAAATTTAAATAATTATTAATTTAAACATTTAAAAATTTTTCTGTGAAATAATAAAAAAAATTAGCAAAATTATAGTTGTTCTTTTTTATAAAGAAATTTGTTTGATAATTTAAAATTTTTTTAAAAATTTATATAAGAAAAATATTTCTTCAACGTTGAATAAAAGGATCTGCATCATTCGGTCGGACATCCCCTTAAGATCTAGGACAAAGACATACCCTTAAGGTGCAAAATAATCTGCAGAGCTACGCTTTTGAACCTTTTAAAAATCCAATGAGGTCACTGTGCATGTGGGACCGGAGATATTATGTAACTTTCTTTTTTATAAAAAAAAAAGAGAAAAAAAATTGTAATTCAATTTTTTTTATAACGTTACATTTAAAAAAAAGAAAAGTTTTATAAAAGTTTAAACGAAATTTGCAAAATTATCTTGGCCGTTTTTTTAAAGGATTGTGCAAATGCGTGTGGTTTTTACACGAATTTATAATTTAAACATTTAATGAAATTTTTATTACTATAATATAAAATTATTAAAAATTCATGACTTATTATTATTTTATTTTAAAGTTCCTTTTATCATCGTAAAACTAGGATGAATTTTTCAAGTTTTATTCTTTATTTAAGTTCCACTTTTTTTCACGTCAATAAAACATGAACCTTCCTCGACGTCTTTAAAATATTTATATAAAAATGTTTCAAAATAAAAATTTCGTTTTAATTAAAAAAAATAAAAATGTAATCTTCTCTCTGCTACTAAAAAATACATTTCCAAATTGCTCATAAATATTTCTGTCTGACTAAACAATCTGCAGGCATAAACCATCTCGTAAATACCTTTGTCTTCATTTACATTCTTCTCATTTATTTCTTTTTTTTTTCTTTGCAAAATAAACAAAACTGCAATAGCTCTATAAACTATTGCACAATAAATGTCAAGCATTAGGAGAATAAAGAGAAGGAGAGACATTCGTTACATATCGATCATAGTTGACCTTTGGACAGGCACGCGGTGTGTACGGCACGATACGATGTATAAGGTTTAGAAATAAAAAAAAAAGAGTGAGAGAGAGACCTTAATCCGACCTATATAGCAATGAGAAAAGATGTGTAACTCGGTTATCGGTACTGGAAAAACGACTCATCATCCAATTAACTCATTACTTCACTAACAATGCAAGTGCTCATACAATGGCTATCTTTTATACTATCTATTTTCGTTTTTTTATATTTTTCTTATTTATTTAAGATGAAATAGAAACTCGATTGATTTTTACCAGAAGAGTTATCTTGCTTGATCATTATAAACGGAGAGAATTTTTTTCCCATGTAGTGGTACATCGTATTGATCGTATAAACAAAATTTAAAGTTTGTTTAATAATTTTTTCCATGATGGAGTAATTTTTATGGTACTTATCCATAAATTTTGCGAGCTTTCATAACAATAATTCAGAAGATACGTCACCGTAATTATTATGCAAAATTTCATTTAAAAAATTAACTTATAATTGAAATTAATCATATATCATATCTTGTCTAATTATTGAATAAATGTGATTAAAATACTATTCATGGATAATTTCTAAAAGAAGCCAAATCTTTGAGTTACAATTTTAAATTTATTAAATAGTATTCAGAATCATTGAAATCGTACGAAATCAATACTTTTATTGTAATAAATATTGTTATTGAATTCTTAACAATTTTCTATTTCTTTTATTTCTAATATTGAATTTATTTTGAGAGGTCGTCAGTGGCTCACTCGGTAGAGCGATGGATTCATAAACTCAAGGATCCGAGTTCAAATCCCGCTTTGGGCAGCCGTTTAATACAAGCGCCGCTGTATATACGATGAAACGACTTCCGTCGCTAATTAGCATCAAAATGATAGCTGAAATACAGCGACGTTAAATAAAATTTAAAAAAGAATTTGATTCGATAAAATGTAGATTCCTGTTGAGCGAGGCGAAAATAAAAAATTAAAATATAACTAAAATGTAACTTAATTAAGTATATTTTTTATAATTCAAAGAAACTTTTTTTGCTAAAATACAGAGTTGTTTGTTGAATTCGAAAAATAAGTTTGAAAAAAAGTAAAAGTTGGAAGATAAATATTTTATAAAATGTTACAAAAAATATAAAAACTCTACGTTGTGAAAATATCTTTTTAAAACGCTAATAAAAAGTCCGAAAACTTTCGACTTTGACCGTACGTATAAAAATAAACAAAAGTTTCCTTTTATAAAAATTTCATTGTTAATCTTCGCCTCTTAGTTGTAAAACTTTATTGTAAAGGTAATGATCTTCTTTTGACTAAAAATCGATTTAGTATCGGTTAACAACAACAAAGCCAACAACAGTAGCGGCAGAACGAGCTTTAACGACCTAAACTTAAAAAAAAAAGGAGGTTTCACTTGGAATGATATTGCAAAGTAAAATAGGAAAATGCATATATATGTATGCACATACAAAAATCGATCGTTAACGTCGCGACGTTCCGTCTAGCTATATACTTTTTTCTCTTTCTAGACGCGTCTGACTTCGATCCTGGATTCTCTTGTGTTGTGTGTAGTAAAAAGCTCACATATAGAGAACAAGTAGTATTGTATGAGCTTGCAAGTCGAGCTTGCATGTGAAGATTGAATTGTAAGATTCAAACGGACAGAATGAAAATTTTCATTTCCATTGTTAGCGATAAAGAGGTCAGAGCGTTGTTTTATTTTTTCGCTTTCTTGTTTGTCTAGCTGAATTTCAACAAAAATTCAAATGTTGCTATCGTTTAAAAAGCAAAAAAGAGTTTTGTTTTTACTACAGCCAAAGTAAATGCTCGTATTTAAAGATAAAATGTTGAAATAAAGATAAAATGATGTTTATATTTTAATAAATAAATCAATACGTTTAACAATAATAATATTAATTATATCATAAATTCATTGGCAACTTAACATTATTGTTTAAATGATTCAATACAACATTATTCTGCTAATAGCTAATAAATGTTCGATAAAAAAAATTTATTTCCTCATAAAATACACATTTTGAATAAATTACAATTGAAAAAAAAGAGAAAAATAACACTTGAATATTAAAGTTCTCAGAAAGCTCAACATTAATCAACTTTTAATGAAACCAAAAGTACCACAGAGACTTACAATCATTTAAACGTTATCATCGCAAACTAAGTTTAAAGACTTAAAAAAAAAGAACCTTTCTTACTTTAACCATTTTTCTCAATGGTCGTGGGGGCGTTTTCTTCTAGCCGCGCCTTTTCTACAATGTTTTCAGGTACTATAAACTAATTGGGTCGATGTATAAATCCCACGGGGACGAGAAAGAGGGAAAAAGAGAAAGAAAAAAGCAATATACGGTGTTATAATGGCGTGATGTGTCGTGAGAATATGCGAGTATTTTAACGGGCAGTTCTATATATATATATATATATATATAGAAAACGATAAGGTGATTAAGCTGCCTTTGGAAATCGATAGACCTAATGACCGGGAAGTGGGTAGTTTAGAAAAAAATTTTTATATTCGTTTTTAAGTGGTTTTGATGACTAAGAAAGATGATCTTTTTTTATTGTTCTTATCAAATAGCTGTACGTTTTACATATTTATAGTGGTTGAATTTAAAGAAAAAATATTTAAAAAATGAAAGTTTAAAATTGATCTTTAAAAAATTAAATCTTTAAAAAACATGATACACTGAAAAAAATAGAATCTAGGAGTAAGAGGAAAAATCTATTTGATTCTTAGTTCTTGAATCAAATAGAAATCTAGTTGTACCTAATAACTATAATCAAGATGAATATTCATCATATTAAAGTTTAGTTGCTTCAAAAATATTTCTGCTAGGTCGTAGCAGAATATCTATTAGAAGGAAGTCGATATCATTGAAGCAGATTTTCCTCTAGAGTCAAGCGGAATTCTACTATGGCTTAAAACAAAACGAAAATCTTCTACCACCAAGCGGATTCTCATTGGTTCTAAATTCTATTTTTTTCAGTGTAGGTCAAATATTCAAGTGATTAGTAATACATTTATAAGGAATAAAAACTAAATTAGATATTTTAAATTTTTTAATTATTCCATTCTAGCCTTTTTTAGTAAAATAGTATAATTTATTTTTGCATCCGATGAAATTATCAAGGCAAACGTGTAAACCAGACGGCAACAACTTTCGCTATTAATTTAAATACGTATCGTGATTATTTTAAGATGCAAAAAGGCAATAAGTTTGAATAATTTTTATAAATAATTTATAGCAGTTAAAAAAATTCTGTTTAAATTATGTCTAAAAATAAAGTAGTGCTTAAAGTGTTTACGTGTCAGCTCTTTATTACGTTATAACGACATTTTTATTTGGACTTTAATACCATGTTTGTGCCATGACTGTTATGTGATAATATTTATTTTATAAACATATTTTTTTTGCAACTTAATTTCAAAACACAATTCTCCTACGAGGATTTTATTAGCATATACGTTTTTTTATTTGTAGGCGATACGTCAAAATTTATACGCAGTAAAAAAGCTGTCAAACCTCGGTTAAAAAAAAAGTACTTTCCAAACAACGCTATACCGAACTCATCAAAAACTCCATTATTAAAAGAGAGTAAACAAAAAACAATCTAAAAGCATCTCGCCGAAAACAAAGTCGTATACTCCTTTTAAAGCACCCTCTGCCACGTGACAGAGAAAGCCACATATTTGCAGCGTCGCGACGTGTCGATTCGGGGCGTGGCTTTTGACGATCGATGTGGTGTGTGCAAAAAGAGAAAAAAAATAGCAGAAACTCAAGTACGGTAACATCTCTCGAATGCTTGGCTGTGTTGTGCATGGTCATGTTTTACGATCAGCTGTTATATGCATTTTTTTTCTATAAATAGTGCATATGTATGTAACTCTCTTGAGATATTTCTTCTTTTTTTTATATCTATACATCATCCCATGAGAGTAATGAATATTTTCTGATCGATCGACCTTGCTGTGTACGCGATATTTTTTCTATATCAAATTCTTGAATTTTTCAGTTGATTATATACACTGGAGCGAAGGCTTAGGATATCTTTTATCTTTTTTTTTCTTTTTTGCTTATGAAGGAATTTCATTAACCTGAAAAACTTTATACCTTCTGTTGTATGTTATTTTACTTTTTCATTTAGGACGTAAATAGATATATTGTAGAAAATTTGAATATTACTTCAACTTTATCTTTTAACGTCTTCATATGATATAATATTGTTTATGCGAAGAATTGTCTGATTTTTCAAAGTTTTATTCAGAACGTGAAAATGTATTTGGAGATGGAGGATTTGTATTATCAAATGCTTCGGTGCACGCTGACGGAAGATATGAATATTTGCTGAAAATTTACATGTTTATCCAATGCTTCGGTACTGAACTATTTACCAAAGAATACACTTTTGTTCTTCGAGATCAAAAATATCTTAAAATTTATTGTAGGAGGTATTTTTCTTTGGTTTTATTATTAAATGAATATATTGTTCTCTGAAAATTTATAATTTTGCAAATTAACATAAATTTTCTAAAAATCTATTTTTAGCTGTGATCCACATTCCTTTTATAAAACGAAGTACGATAAGCAAGCAAATGTAAGACACGAAAATACAGCCAACGTTTGTCTCTAATATTTGCATTCTTATTCAACGTAAACATACAGTACGATCGATTTGTCCTCAATCGTCTATTTTCGATCCCGTGCACCCTTATTTTAGATCCCTAAGCTAGAAATTTCTGAATATCCAATTCCTTTCATTTTTCAAATGACAGTCATATCAAACAATGAAACTTCTAGTTTAACGATTCATTAGATGGTAAAGTTTTCCCGGAGTTCATTGAACCCTATGACTAACACGCTACCAATTTTTTTTATTCCTTCCTCCTCATGGAAACAATCGAATATTTCCTATATATCTATATACGTATATATAAAGTTTAATGCCTGATTGGCGTTTGCACACTTTGGTACACATTGGTTAATTGGAGTATCGTCACAGGCATTGCAAGTTGCGCGAGCGATCGTTCGTGTTTCGTTCACCGTTTCTCTGTCCCGATAATCGCTTTTTGGAGAGTGAGAGAGAGAGAGGGTAAAGGCGAATAACACATTTGCCGGATTACACGCTGTTGTCGTCCAAATGCAATTGCCAAGAGCGCACCAGAAACTAACCCATCAACTTCTCTCTATCACAAAATGCATTAGAGCTAGGAGTTGTATATATATAGATTGAAGATGGGCTTGATGGAACGAACATACATCGATCGTGTTTATACTGATAGGGGATTTGAATTTTGTTATTATATAAATTTGAGTTTGGTAAATGATACGTGATGTAACAAATATTGAGTTTTTGTTATTTTTTTATTTTTTAAAAAAATTTTACTTTCAATTGTTACAAATATATTTTTGAAACATTTTCGACAGAATGTTTGTTCGACGGATAAACAATATCAAACAAAACTCACATTTATCCGAAAGTAAAATATTGTTACAATAAACATGGTAACGGTTACAATATGTAAAAATCAATACTGCTGAATATATAGAATGAAAGTTCAAATATGTATTGAACCAATTAGTAACGTTAAGCTTGGGTAAATTATTCAAACTATGATATTGATGGGTTGCCGGAATGTGTGGATAACAATGTTTACGGCCAACGTCACTTGCTAACTATTAAAATCGTTATTTTATCAATGTATCATAAATTTATGTAAGGTCGTTTAGATTATTTTTTTTAAAAAACGTTGAATATATAAAATACTAATATCGTCGACGAAAAAAGGATTTTATCTTGGGTTGTGAGAAAGGTGGTGATTCGATCGTAAGATGAAAAAAGGGTTATTTTGTATAGAATGAAAAAGGTGCTATCTTGGAAAGTATTATCTTGAATACAAGGTGAAGAAAGTTCTATTTGAAATGTAAGGTAAAGAAGATTCTATTCAGAACCTATGAAAAAAAAGTAATTCAATTTTCGTTGATTCGAATTCGTTTGATTTTGAAAAATAAATTTTTCTTTTTTTTTTAATTTCATTAAATTTTTTCAATATTACAGTACACAAAAATTGGAAAAATTTATATTAAAGTTGAATGTAATACGTGCAATTGCAACATTTTTATAATTCTGAATATTGATCATGGGATGTAATAATTGTTAAGAAAATCTTTTCTACTAATCAATGATCATCGATTTCATGGAATAAAAGTACTTATTTATTTCTTTAACATTAATTAAAATAAGATATTTTAAAATAACTTAAGTTGGATTATTTTCATCATAACTCCCAAGATAGAGCTTTTGTTAACTTTATATACGATATAGCACCTTTTCAAACGTCCATTACCGATAGCAACTATTATCTTTCATCTGAAAAAAATTTTCAAAAATTTTCCAGTACAGTTTAAAAAAAAACATTTACGATAATCGATAAAGTGTTAAGTTGACTATATATATACATTATTTAATATCCTAATAAAGTAAACGATTATTATGTCATGAAAAATGTTGTCTACGTTCAAAAGTTTTTCCAAATCCGAAACTCAATTATTGACCATACATCACACTTGTTTTTCTTATTTTGACAAACTCAAAAAGAAATTGCAGTATTTTTGAGAAAAAATAAATTGAAATGTACTACTTACAGCAATGTCAACAAGACGATAAATGACTTTCTTCAACAAAACTTCTTTTTTTCCTTCTTTCAATTTATCGAGCATCATCAATCAACATTTATACTGTTATTTCAAAAGGCCACCTATAAATGTCAAAGTTAATTCGGCAAATCTCACGCGAAATTGATCTTATTTTGAAAGAAAAGAAGAAGAGGAAGGTTCATGACTCCTGAAAGTACAAAGTGTATAAAAGAAGCTTCATTTCTTGTTATATCGTTTGGAATTTTAACTTCTTCTTTCTTTTTTTTTTTATACTCACTCGTTAAAACACAAGGGAGCTTACAAATTTATTTTCTTATACTATATCGGTCGCGTGTTGCTGGCTTGCAATATCGATTTAAAGGGGATTTATTCTTGTTCAGCCGTGACTTTAACGACTTCTCCACATCTCCGTATTATATACTTTCGTATATACGTATATGTAACGTGCTTTTTTTTTTAACTTACTTTTCTCCTTTTTTTACATTTATGACTCAAAATTTGCGGTTGATATGTAGATAAGAGGGAAAAAAAAAGATCTTTAGAACGATTGCGGAAGTAAAATGTAATTGTGTACAAGGTCGAAATGTGGAAATTATCGATCACTTAGTTGGTATTAATGGTATCTTGATTATCAGGACTATTTTTTCAGATAAGGATTTATTTTTTTATTATTTTGTATTTTTTATATTACATAAAGTGAATATATTTTCATAATAACTAAACAAAATCTAATTAAATTCAATATTTTATTCAATTATAAATGGAAAGCTTAATCAAAAAAATAGCGTCTGGTATTAAATAAAATATTATTAAAAAATTTTCATTACGAGTAAAATTACTACCAAGAAAAAAAAGGTTTATCGTAAACCAATTTCCAACATAATTAAGTAATTAGAATTCCCTTTTACATGTCATCTATGAAAATTGCAGACACGTATGCACACACATACGTTTGCAATTTTAACTATAGTCAAAGCTTTTGAAATAGCAGTGTATTTTAAAAGGCATTTTACGGGATATCAGACTTCAAAGTACAGCCTTTCTGATACGGCAAAAGCTTCGTTAAAATTAATTTCTTCATGTTTAAAGATAACGGAACGCATCGTCTAGTTTCCACTTGTATTTCAAATGAAACTTTAACGCTGTGTTTGCAGTATCAGAGAGGAAACATTTTTTACATTGTAACAAAAAGTACTCTTGACTTTTTGAACAAAACAGGGTTGAATTTAATGAATTTGAAAAGCTTTTAAATTTATGTTTTCTTTTGAAATTTGACTACTGTCAATACTGATTTAGAAACTAAACCAAATACTATTTGATACAACCCTTTGAATATATATTCTTTTAGCCTCCAAAAGGCAGGAATGGTAGAAATGTATACCACCTGAAGTTTTATTTTTGTCAGTTTCGCCTTCTGAAGGTTGAATTTTATATTGTTTATTAGTTGAAATGAAATAAAAACATTAATATTATAACTAATGAATTAACCAATATATTTAATACATCATAGAATTTTAAATCAATGTATAAAAAAGCCTTTGAGGATTGCCATTATATTTATATAAATTAATCTGGCTTTTTTCTCAAATTTTTAATTTAATAATGCTAAATTATACAGGAAATTACTGCAAAATGTATACAAATTAAAAGACAAAAAATAGTTTTTCATCGAAATTTAAGACAAATTAAATTCTTTAAAGACAATAAATCTGTGCTTTTATAAAAATATAAACTAAGCAATTATTTATTAATTTTCATCCATAAAAATATCATCAACATATAATTTATGATTCCTCTTTAATTTTCAACAGCGCCATGCCGTCCGACAGTATGGATGATATCGAGCTGAAAAACATTCAGCTTCAGTTTCCAGCATTGAGGTATTTAACGAGAGACGATGGCTCGGTTAGAGAGGAACGCGTTGAGACTGATAAGGGCTCAATTCTTGTTGCCGTACAAGGAAATCGTGCAAAGCCTGCCATTCTCACGTATCACGATCTAGGCCTTAACTGTAAGTAATCAATATTTTTTTTATTGTTATTTTTATCCATTTGTTCCCTGGTAGAAAATTGACCATATTTTGGGCAGGATTACTAATGAAGTTAAAATTGACCACATTGTAGGCAGAATTTCTGAACGAAAGTTAAAATGATACTTATCTAGAAATTCTTTGAACAAAATCTTAAGATGAGTGTCCTTTAAATTTATCGTTGACCATAAATTCTGCTCAAAATATGGTAAATTTTTTACCAGTGTCAAATCATTATTATTACATGCCATTGATAAAGCAAATATTAATTTATCTGAAAATATTACGGACTTTTTCCCATTTACATGGTTCAATGCAAAATTAGAAAATGTTTTTTAAACTTTGTATTGATTTTATTGAATATATAACATTTATTATTTAAATAAAATAATATTTAAGCATAACTATTAAATTTTAAAAGACAATCGTTCAATAACAATTATTCTTTCAGTGGAAAAAAAGTTATTCAAAATTCATTCATTGACGTCATAATATAAGTACATTAGCATTATGACGTTACAAGTCGATTCAGTAATGTTTAATTCCCAATTTAAATAAAATAATATTAATGTAACTAAACAATTAACGTTATTAATACATTTAAAATCGTATACATCAATTTACTTTAAATTCTACTGAAAAAAACGAAGATTTGCGTAGTTTTTTACAATCTCGAACAAGTATCCAAAAATTGAGCGCAACTAACAAGAGTACTGATGAATTAGCAATTTTTTTTTCTCATCCTGTTACATCGAACGTCAAAATTAATCAATATTATTCTAGCTAAACAAATACATTAATTATAGCAGCGGTCCGTGGTACACGTAGATTGATCAAAGAGTATTGATAAACGACACACTGTCATACTTGAGTTAGATCTTTATAATTAAAGTACGGAGCTACCCCTAAAACTTGGCTAAGTGCCAAGTTTCTCTTACACGCCGACGTTTCGAGGACGAACAAATTATGTCCTGTGTTAATGTATAACTTTTCTTTTTCCTTTTATTATAACGTTCCTTTACTTGAATATGTCGAAAAAATTATAAGGGTTATCATTTACGTTTTATTTTTAATTTGGAAATCTATAATTTTTGCTCAATTAAGAATTATGTACTATTCGACTTAAAAAAATTTTTTTTTGAGGATGGTGTAGGTTGTTTCAATTGGGGATTGGAATATATTAGGTTGAATTATAATTTAAATGATTTCATATATTAAGCATTGTTTTAAATTTTCTTTCGTTATTTTTAGGAGGTTCATAATTTATTGGATTCGTTATACCAGCTTTTCACTAAAAATAATCCGACTAATTAATTTGAATTCAAAACTTTATTATAAGATCGAATAAATAATTTAAAATTGATATCGATAAAACAATTTTCAATCGTGAACCAAAAATTTCCTGTTGCTACCTGAGCCACGAACTACGAAAATAAAATAACCCGCACTAACGAGATCATGACCTATTCATAAAAGCTTAAACACTCGACACCAATATAAGATGAATAAAATTTTCCCAATTCTACGTACAAATTTTTAAAATTTTTTCCAGATATCTCGAGCTTCCAGGCATTCTTTAACTACATCGACATGCGAGTCCTTCTTGAAAATTTTTGCGTTTACCATGTTAACGCTCCTGGCCAAGAGGAAGGTGCACCAACATTAGCTGAAGAGTGAGTTGCTCTTTTTCATTTTTTTACCATTAATTTTTTACTTTATTTTTTTCAATTTGCATTACGGCGTTAACGAGATCTGCTAATTATAAGGTTTAAGCTTAGTTAGTTGAAGGGCTCTGACATTTACGATCGAGTTGACGCTGTATATGTGTATACGTAGATGCGACAAGCGAGATATATATGGTATTACTCTTGTAGTCGGGCTTGTGGAAATTGCGGCAAAGGTGGTTGAACTAGTTTTGTAGGAGCAAAAATGCTTGATCTTATACGCTCTAAATTTTTATTATTATCGTCGTTGTTCAGTTTTTTTTTTCCTTTGCCAAACTAGAATATATTGTTTTTAATTAAAATTTTTAAAATAACCAATTTTGTATTTAGTATATTTCATATTTTATTAATAATTAAAAATAAATTAAATTTAATAGTAAAAATATTATTTTTTATGTGCTTAATTTCATTTCTTTGAAACAATTATATAGTTTCTTACAGAAGAAACATAAAAATTTTTGCAAAAAAAGATAAGCCGTAAACTTATTTATATAACGATTTTGAAAACTTTGTTAAAAAGCATACAAAGGAATGCAATTAAATTTATTCATAAATCATAAAAGGAATTCCTTGTTACTTGGCCATCCACTAAATCAAAAAAATATAAAGGATTTACTTCTAAAATAACTTTAATAAATGTACAGCTAGAGAACTCCAGGAAATTAAGTCAGAACTTTGTAGCAAGGTTAGATTTAATCAAACTTAATCAAGGTATTTTATATCATCTGGAAAAAAAAAACGCGAGCAGAGGTACAAAAATTGAGAAAAAAAAAGAACTTGAACTATTAAATAATTGATATCAATTCAAAATTAGAGATAACTTTTCGAGTTAAACTGAAACGCGCGATTTTGTGTACAAGGACAAATTTTGTTAAAGTTAACAAAGTGCTATTGATCACGAAAATATTTTCTAGTAAAAAAAAAATAATGATACCGCGTGTGTATAAAAAAAAAGAACAAAAACGGAACGAATAATTAATTGTGTATGTTCTTAACTAATCTTAATTTATCAACTGCGATTATGAATACAATTATAGCGTCAGAGGCGCAACATCGTTCTCGTTTTTAAACTTGTGTAGGATTTACCAGTTGCTAAATGAACACACTTAAGAGATGTAGATAGACAAATTTTGAAGTTTTCTTTGATTAATAGTACAACGATTAATGTAAAATTTATTGCACTAATATATTTCAATGCAATTAGTTCACGTGCAGAAGCTTGATCGTATATAAGGAAATCGAAAGTACAAGAAATATCCTTAATTTCGTGCGGTTACCGACTAGTGGTCAGGTACCGACCGATCGATTTCAGTTTTGATTTCCGCCTGTTCAATCAAAGGAGCTTTCTACTCAGCTTTGATTAAAACTTCATTTCTCAATCATTAACCGCAATCACATTCAATAAAATAAAATTATCCAATAATCCAAAAATAACCCCCTTTCTCTAAGTCAATGAAAATTCCAAGTAAAGCAAAAGGCTCGAAAACCGTGTTATTTTCTTTGAAATTGTTACAGTTATGACTTAAGTAACACTAACATTAGAAAAAAAAGAAAGAAGAAATATAATAATAGTCAAAGCGAGTCCTTAACCTTCTCGCGTATGTAACTAACAAAATTATTTCGACCGCATTGCAGATTTGCATGCTAGTAGCTCTCTTTCTTCTTCTTATTCTCCAAAACTATATCCAAAATCGCGTGCCAATTTTACGATTCTTCGCTATGATTCTTCGGAGCTGCTTTAAAAAGAAATCTTTGCTCGAGCTTGTTAATCGATGCGTTCGATTAGTTAATAACAAAAGCATAATTTTTTTTATTGTTAAAAAATTATCACTATAAATAAACTTTGCATGATTGATAACCATCCTGTTGTTGCGAGCTTTCAGGCAAGTTAAACAATTCAAATATTAAAGTTTTTAAATTTTGCGAATAACAAATTGTTTAAGATTTAATTGTACTCCATTTAAATAAAAAAGAAAAAAAACAGTAGAAATCAATTACGATTTAGCTTGAGCATCATTTCAAAAGGAAATAAAATATCGAGCGAAGAAAAATGACTTAGCTCGGGAAAAAGGAAACAAATGTGCGAGGCTAGAAAATTCAATCATCGGCAAATAGGCAAGGTGACGCATAAAAGTTTGTCGTACAAACATTCCTATTGGCGCAAAGTTATTTCGATGGTTTTAGCGAGTGAATTTTATATCAAACGTACATACACGATTCAACTTCGATTATCGTTTATATGCTTTTCGCTTTGAATTTTCGAGAATAAAAATGTTCTCTTGTATATCAAATGTCGATGCTCATTTTTCTAAGAGCTTTTTTTTTAGTGACGCTGATAGCTACAGTTTATCCAATCTATTTCGATATCATTTTACTCATCTTTAAAAGTGAGGTATAACTTTTTTATTTTAAGATACGTGTGCCGAATAGTATTGTTGAAACGTGACAAAGGAAATTTATACTAATATTATTGAATCGATATTTATAATAATAATTTTTTGTTTTAAAACTGAATTGAATTACATTACTGTATCGATAACTAGAAATAATTGGGTTACGAATCGGAAAAAAATAACGGATAGTATGTTGAAATTATTTAACTAATTTGTGTGAAAAAAAAAGTTTTTTTATTATTAGAATCATATTTTGACTAATGTATAACTTGATCGAGCTGTATCATAAAAATTTTTCAATTTTTATATTAAATTTGCATCAAATTATACTTATTATATAAATTTCTAATCTGCAAAAAAATTCATATGTTTATAGAATCTGAAAAAAAATTCAAATATTCATAGTTCCACATACATTTCAGCAAGAAGAAGAAACTTGATATTTTTTTTATATTTCATTTATCATCGCTGTATGTATGTTTTAATTGCGATGTTAATTAGCGATGGAGATAATCAGGGTGTTTATGAACAAAGCACATGTATCGTATACAGTGGTGCTTGCATAAATCGGCTGAGAGCGAGATTCGAACTCGGCACCTCGAGATTACGAATCCATCGCTCTACCGAATGAGCCACTGACGATCTCTGATGGGGTCGATATTGATATTTGCTTTTAAAAGAATGTCTTCATAACTATTCAATAAATACTATTCTTAGCATTAAAGACCATTATAATGAAATTTTTAAATAAATGTAAATATTATTAATTTTTATCGATGATATAATTTACTGACATTATTAAATGTACATACAATGTAATTTAAAAATTTGCAAACTTATTAAAAAAACATTGAAAACATTTAATAAAAAAAAACCATTAATCTTTCTTCTTTCCTCCACAGTTACGTTTATCCGTCCATGGATGAGCTGGGAGAGCAATTACTGTTTGTAATGGGTCATTTTGGTCTTAGATCGGCAATTGGTTTTGGTGTTGGTGCAGGTGCCAATATCCTAGCGCGTTTTGCTCACGCTCATCCAGATAAGGTTAATGCACTTTGCCTTATCAATTGTGTATCAACGCCAGCTGGTTGGATTGAATGGGGATATCAGAAACTTAATTGTCGTCATTTGCGCTCCCAAGGCATGACCCAGGGTGTATTGGATTACCTTATGTGGCATCATTTTGGAAGGGTAAGATATTTATTTAAATATTTAGAAAGCTTTTAGACTCTCGAGATGGTCGTTAATAATGGTATTGTTTTTCGGTTTGACATCGCGTTGAATTTTTTAATTGTCGTCGGCGCTTTACGAACATTGCGGTTTACTTATTCAGGACGGAAGTGAGAAATAATTTTGAATAATTTTTGAATACTTAAAAGATAGAACCAATTTCATCTAAATTTTTTATTACGAAATTATAGTTGTCATAAAGTTGATTTTCTAACAACACGAATTTTCTATTTTTAATTTCAACAATAAACCTGAATTTTTCATAAAATTATCAGCGCATTAAAAATTGTGTTAAGAGCATATAATTCTTTACGGAAAATTACAGTTTTACGTAAATATTCTGAAAATAGAACTAGATTTTTAAGTCTTTAGAAAATCATGCCGTTCAAATAATCTTTAAAAAAAAACTATTGGATTACTTCTTGACTTGAAATTTGAGCTTAAGTAGAGTCGTGTGCGACTTCAAATAGCTTTGCTAATAGCAATTTTTGTGCAAAAACAAAATACAAACTTTCAATGATTATTACTCAGTTGCTCGAAACTATTTGAAGTCGCGCATGTCTCTACTTAAGCTCAAATTTCTCTTTCTCGAGTCAAGAAAATAATCCAATAGCTTTTTTTTAAAGAATCGTTTGAACGGCATGGTTTTCTAAAGATTTTCAAAAATCTAGTTCTTTTTTTTAGAATATTTACCTAAGATCGTAATGTTTCATAAAAAATTGTATCGCTTTCAACATAATTTATTATACGCCGATTAATATAGTTTTATACAAAATTAAGAATGGTTGGTTAGATTAAAAATAAAAAATTTGAGACCAAATAAAATTATATGCACTTTAATGTAAAAGAATAGTAGTTATTTAAAAATTGTGGAAAAAATTCATACAAAAAATTAAAGGTTCTGTGAATTTACTAAAACTAAAAACTAAATATTTTTCAAGTTTCAAATAAAATTGATTTGATGATTTAAAATTTTTTTCTATTTACTATATTATACATCTGTTTTATCATAAATTCAAATTTGATATAATTCAAATGAAATTCCAATACTTTGAAGCGCTGACTTAACAGAAGGAAAAAGTCGCATCCAAATAAAATAAATCACAAAGAGCAGAACAAAAGAGAATCCTTTTTTTCTTCTTCTATTTTCCATCTCAATTCTTCAGTCTGCATTACGTTAATTAAGAGAGAAAGATATATAGCCCGAGCAAGGTGACAAAAATAAGCGGGTCGAGGACGTTCGTACCGAAAATTAATTGATATGCTTTGTGTTTTTCCTCCTTCATATTATCTTATTCTTTACGTGTATCCAAACAGAAAAGCTCCTCCATTCATTTTCTCTTTAAGAGAGGATAGAAATGCAAGTTCAAAAGGTTGAAAAGCTATTTGTGCAAAGTGCAAGATAAGTTTTGTGCGAATTGGTCGAAAGCTCCATAGCTTCCACAGTCGAGGAGCTTTAATGCAGAAAACAATATTTAACTCGGCTGGATATTATTGAGGCTCTCTTTTTGTATTTTAGTTTAACATTGTAAATTGAATTAGCAACTCGCTTATTGTTAACTCGAGACAATTGTATTCTTTATGGTTATATATGCTCGATTGTTCGTATACAAAAGATCGACGCTTATGTGCTTACGAGCGTGTGTTAGGCTAATGATAAATATATTTCGAAAGTTAATATATAGATTGACACTTGGGAAAGTCTTTTTATTTTTTCTTTTTCTTGCTCTTTTTTTATTGCGCAACGGGCTAATGAGACTTGTATATGAAGAAGAAAAAAAGCTAGGGTCACCTTTGAATACTAAAGCTTCAACCTAGCGCAAATTCCTTTGGGGATTAATCTTTAGTTGGAAATGCTTGGTAATTTTATTATGCACTAAGAAGAATTATGTTTCGATAGAAAATTTTAATTTTATTAATTAATTTTTTTTTTCGTGTATAAAAAGGTATGCAAAAAGTTCCATGATATACATGTATATTGTTTTAATTAATGACTTTCAACAATGACTTCTAAAAAGTAATATACGGTTAGAGTAATTAGTATAGGAAATATTTAATGACCAGCAAAAAGGAACAAAATATTTTTTTGTGATTTAAATAATTTTCATAAGAAATGTTGAAAGTTTATTGTTATTTATTTGTAACTTTGAAGTGATATAACTGAATAGAAGAATTCTACCTTATCGGCTAGTAAGTAATTACATTATTAATTACAGATTCAGTAAGGATTCCAGAAAGTAATGCATATTAGCTGGAATTAGGATTCATAGACGACATTCGGTTAAATTTTCAAGCGAATCCATTTGTTAGTCTCGAAGAATTTTTGATTTCCGATAAAACAATATTTTTAAAAAATTATTATTTTAATGCGAAAACCTAAAATTAGACTAATGGTTGGACTTGGAACTTTTAAACTAAACAACGTTCATGGATTATATTCCCAACTAATGTGTTTTGTTTTTTGAAACTCTTGCTTCAAGTGCAATTATCGATATAATTTCTTACTAGCCATTAAAATGGGATGTTTCTTCAGTTACATCACCTTAATTACATGTCATTATTTAAAAAAAAAAATACATATAATTGAGAATTATTAAGGTTCTAATTTTATTAATTTTTAAAAATATTTTTCTTCCTCATCAATGGCGTAACATTTTTTCTAATTGTTATTGTCGCAAAATATCTGTGATCTCGTTTTTGGTTCATTAGAAAAATATTTCATTTTCTTAAGTTAGAAAATCATTTTACCCGCCTGAAAATTTGAAAATTAAAGAGATAGTTTTAAATAAATCCATTATTTAGAATAGTAAGTTTTGAAAAATTAAAATTTATCACTATAATAAAGGTCATTTATAATTTTTTTAAAATTTCGTGTTCGTTTTAACAGTGTCGTGCTGCTGCCAAACTCTAAATTATTCATACTACAGATAAGAAAATATCTTCCAAAGTTTAACTCGGAAATTAAAACTTTAATTTTACCAAAATTGTAACCTTTTACATAACTATTCATACGAACTTGAATATTCGTCCTTAAAATCAATTTTTAAAAATTAACCAAATTAAAAATCAAAATTTAAAAATAACACTAAACTACTTAACTATAATATATTATGATTTTTTGTAAATTTCAGGGCACCGAAGAAAGGAATCACGATCTCGTACAAGTCTACAAGAACTACTTCGAGCGTCGCGTGAATCCAACGAATCTCGCATTATTCATCGACAGCTACGTGCGTCGCACGGATTTAAATTTAACGCGCGAATTGGATCCAACGCGCAAGAAGGATACGACGACATTGTCGGTGCCGGTCATGAATATCACTGGCTCATTAAGCCCACATGTTGATGATACTGTTACGCTCAACGGACGTCTTGATCCAACTAATAGCTCGTGGATGAAGGTAATTATGAATATTATGAGTAATTTTGTCAAACGTTGATACATTGAAAAAAAAAAAGCTTAACTTTTATCATACAAGTTTATCTCTTAATTAGCAAAGTTTTGAAGCTTCCATGTTTACTACTGTGTATGGCTTTTAGTTTGGTGTTAAATAAACACCTAACGTTTGGCGTTTTAGTTTCATGTTGGTTATGAGCTTATCAAAGTTATATATTTAATATGGTTATGTTAAAATTGTATTTTTAAATTTTTACTATAAATTTATTGCTTGGTTTTAACATTATTTATCATTAAACTATTGACTTGGAAACTAAAAAGTATGTAAAGATAAGAAATTAAAACTCGCTTGTAATCTATTTTTCAAAAGTTCAAATTTGTAAATTTTTTCTAGTAATACCAAATTTAATGAGCTTTCTAAATTTCTGGTATCTGCTCAAGCTCATATAAGGAACTCTATTAATATAATGAACGCGCATGTTACGTATAACATCCGAGATTGTTAGTGACTTCTTATCTGAGCTAGAACAGTTAACAATCTCGAATATTGTACGTAACGTGTATGTTTTTTATGTATAAAAATGTTTATCGTAGCAGAAAGAAATTAATTATTGGGCAAAACATACTGAGCTTTAATAAGTTGATTTTACGAAACATTTTCAATTAACAAAAATAATTAACAATCATACCTTTGTTGAGAATAAAAATATCATAGAAAAGAGTAGAATAA
Organism: Anastatus disparis; assembly: GCA_017163975.1. Classification (NCBI taxonomy): domain Eukaryota; kingdom Metazoa; phylum Arthropoda; class Insecta; order Hymenoptera; family Eupelmidae; genus Anastatus; species Anastatus disparis. The sequence continues at coordinate 816,123 of JAFFSR010000222.1, forward strand.
ATATAACAAGTAAAATAAGAGTCGAATAGAGTAATTAATTTCATGAATTTTTTAGAGAATTCAGTGATAAAAATATAACAAGAAATACTTGATGAAACAATTCGACACATATACCGAATTTTGACCTACTTTCCATAAAAAAATTGTACTCTTATTCTTAAAATATAACGTAATAAAATTTAATTTAAAGTACGTACCTTTTAAATTAATTGCATAAAAAAATTTTTGCAGATCTCAGATTGCGGAATGGTGCTAGAAGAGCAACCAGGCAAAGTAAGCGAAGCTTTTCGGCTGTTCCTCCAGGGTGAAGGATATGGTAAGTGAAGCGGTGCGAAGAATGATTAAAAAAAAACTAAAAAAAAAAAAAAACAAAAACACTTTAGAAACAAATTGTAATAAGAATCGAACAAAAAAAGAAAAACCAAATATTATCATCACGAATCTCATCACGTGAATCTATCGCGTCTAAAACGTAAATTAAATTTCAGCAGAGCAAAAATTTATTACATTTACGATAATGGAATCGTGTTATTCGAGAAAATTAAACCAAAGAGAATGAAAAAAAAGGAAACCAAAGATAAACGAAAATAAAAGGAACGAAAAATCGAGTGGAAAGAAAAAAAAAAAGAATATTAGTGACAGTGGTAGGTCACGAACGTGTTCCCAGTGAAAATTATTCGATTAAAAAAAAAGAATGCCAAACGAATAAGGAAAAAAGCTTTAATCGAAATTCTATTCTATTCTATTCTATTCTACACGTGAAAGATATAGAAATTCAAAAATAACGTAGATGACATTGGGAATAACGCGACAAGACCTACCATTGAATATCTAGCAAAATTAATTGACATCAACAAAAAAGACACTCGAAAAATGTTTCTATTGTTGATTGGCATTAATTTATTATTGCATTATTGCATCGATCTCGTATTGGCCTACGGTCGTAGTTTATAGATTAAAAAGTAAAAAAAAGCAAAACCAAAGAAAAAAAAGCATGATGCGTTTTATTGAAAAATGTTTATCGACGTTAAAAAGAAAAATGAAAAAAAAGACAAAATTTAAAAAAAAAAAAAAGAAAATTGAACACGGATGATTAAACAAGCGTTTCTTTTTGTGCGTATTGTTTATTTCTCAAAGTGTTCATCGTGTCTAGATGACGTCTAGATATGTTGTATATGTGCGACGCAATCTAAAAAGCTTGTATCTTTGTATTCTAATGTTGATTTGAGTTTTTTCTCTTCTTTTTTTTTAATTAATTATGAATTTATGTATCTTTTACAATTGAGTTGTTCTGTACTTATACTGTTGGACAGCTTAGTAAATTCAATCGATTTTTTCAAAAATATCGATTCGGGAATTTCCCAAATGTGTAACTTATTGACTCTTGAAAATCGATAAAATTAACGAAATTCGAAAACAAATGTACAAAATTGAATTCCACTATAGTACTAAGCTATCCAATTGATAAATAATCATAAATGTACTTTGACAACGATAAATAAATGTTTTGCGAGGCGATCAAACAATCTTCTAAGACGCTTGAAAGCCACGTATTGTTAATAAAAAAAAAATAAAGTAAACTAAAAGACAAAGCTAAAGTGTAATTATTTTTTTGTTTATATTTTTTTTTTTTATGTTTTGATTGCACGTGCATTATTATACGGTAGTTTTAAAAAATTGACTTTACCTCCTTAACTACTCGGTAGTAGAATAAACAAACGAGTGATTAAAAAAATCTGCGCGTATAATCGAGGCCAATTGGAATAAGATAAAAAAGTAAACACGATGATAAAAGAAAGAAAAAAGTATACGATGAATGAAGAGAAAGTTGATGATAAAAAAAATAAAATAAATATATATATACACGTATATATTAAGACGGTCGGCATCGAACTTAAATAAAATAATATCTATTTGCTGTCTTAGACGGCGTTCGTTGTTCTGTTTGGCTTTTTGGTCACAGAAAAAACACACCCGCACTTGTCACTGTTACACTATAAATACGCTTTCTGTCACAGTAAACTGTACATCGACGCAAGTAAGAGAGTGAAAACATAAAAAAAAAAGGAAAAAAAACAAACAAACAAACAAACAAAAACAAATTAATCCAATTCCGGTGATAAATTTATCAATAATTAATTTATTATTACTACAAAATCTTTTTTTATTACATATCTTTACTTTTATAACATAATATTGTTCTTGTACTTTGTTGAAATTTAACACTTATAATTTAATTAAATGGGCCGAGAAAATTGAGAAAACAAGCAAATAAGATTTGTTCTTACTTTTTTTTATGTGAAAAAAGTCAATTTTTTTTGTTTCTTAAATTGATTGTGTTTAATTGTTGAAACTTTCTTTTTTTCTCGTAGGATGTGGAGATAATGTTAAATCCTTCCATTGTTACTGTTATTAAACGAATCATCTTGTTGTTTAGCATTAATTAATGATTTTTTTTTCATAATTTATCATTACTGTCACTTAAACTAGAAAAAACGAGTTTAAATTGTTCTTGTATGAATGAATTTAATAAATATTCATATTGAATTTTAGACTGATAATAATTTTTTCCTTTTTTTTTTAAATTTTAAATTCAAAAATGTTTATTCTGATAAAATTTTTTACTTTTCAAAAGAAAAAAATGAAAGCTTTCAAATGCTTATTTTATGTAATTATCCATCTAAAATTCAAGCTGCTTTGAATGAAACTTTTGTTTGTTTAGTATTTATTTCATCTTAATATTAAAAAAAAATTATAAATAAACGAACATTAAAATATATTTCACCAAAAACTACTCGTCTCTTAACTTCATTATCGCCGTATACATTCATTTCTTTTGTTTTTCATTCATTCATTATCACATGTATAATTTTTTTTTTCTTTTTTAAGTTTATTCATTTTTACAATAATTTAATATTTAAAGAAAAAACATAATAATAATAAATAATAACAAAATAGACAAAAAAAATTCTTATTCACCGACTTGAGACTTTATTTTTCCCCCACGCGTCTCGGATTGATCGAGTGGTATGTATTAAAAATAATTCTTTTCTCAAAGTCTGTAGTTGATTTAATTCCTTTCGGCTTCTTGGCTAGTTTCCTTTACGTTGTAAACGTTTAATTATATATATTTTTTTTTGTTGAAAAAAAAAAAAAAATTTTTTTTCTTTTAACCGCGAGTGTTCGCGTTTGTATATAGAAGCAAAGAGACTGAAGTAATTGTCCTTTAAAATTAAAAAAAGTAAACATGAAATCTTTTGTTACTTAATAATTCAAGTTTTTTACTATTTTTCTGTCATTTATCTCTTTATATTTATTGTTATACATTTTCTAATATTTAATGAATGCATGTTTTTCACATTCAATGTTTTTGTGTTAGAAAAATTTTTCTCTTTACGAAATTCAATTAATTTTAATAAGAACGTTCTGACAAAGTAACAAAAGCCTTTCATCTTTAGAGTATTTCTTGTAATTAATGATAAGGTAAAATATAAATTAATTAAAAATCCTTTCTGTTTTTTTTTTTAAATTTCAAAGAATCTATATTTAACCTTATGATTGATATAGAAAAAAAAAACAAAAGTATTGCACCTCGTTCTTTCGTACAATAAATTATTTTTTCTTTTTTTTTTTGTTAAGAATTAAAAAAAAAAATAAAAGCAAAGATCATAAATAAAACGAGTATTATTTTTTTTGTTTCTTCTGCGTTTTAGTGGTGAGATCCCCGGGGAAGACCACGACGCCTACAACACCCGAAGGTAATTGTAATTAGGAATTGAGGCCGCAAAGGAGTCGAACGCGCTGTGTCGGTCAATTAGGCCACGTCTAAGCGTTAAGTAAGTCGGATTACAAAAAAAAAACAAAAAAAAAAAATTAAAGTAAACTAAAAATCTATTTTCGGGAAGTTAAATAATTAACTGTGAATTAATCAAACAGAAAAAAAAGAGAGACTAACAATCGGGAAACTAACCGGATGATAAAAGAGTTTGTAATTATTAACATAATGCAAGATTTATTTGTATTTTTTTAAAAATAATTAACGTAGACTAACAATCTTAAATTTATATACTAAAATTTTAATCAACTAATCTTTTCGTACTAACTACTGTTACTTCTTCCTTTATTGATCTACTTGAACGCACTATTCTTGTATTCTATTGTAGATAAATCCTTCAGTCTTTGTTATCACGTATGTCGCTTCTTTTGATAACTGACAAAAAGAAAAAAAAAAGGAAAATACGTATTTGTATACTGTTCACTTCTGTTACTGTGTTATCCTCATATTACAAAACTATATCCTGTCATATTCAGACTTTCTAATTAGCCTATTTATTGAAAAAAAAGACTTCACTGAAAAAATGATCATTACACGCGTAAAAAAAGTTACCTTTTCTGAATTTTTCTATCACTTCTTGTTCAGTCTCATTTACTATGTAAAATATGTCTATATAAAAGAATTTTTTTTTAATCAATAATTAATGTTTCTCTCCGAGCTTTACTAATGTGGTCTCTTGTAATTATATCTGGTGTCTGTGTATATGTGTATAATGTACAATAATGTAGCTTCTGTTAAAAAACGTATTGACTTTTGTAAAGCAATGGAAAGAAAAAAAGCAAGAATATTGAGCTAATTTTGTATAATGAATGCTTGGTTATTACGTGTTTTAACAGTAGTCATATGTTAGCACCTACTGCACGTGGTCTATTGTAAAAATGTTTAATCTCTTTCTACATAATTATGTCATTGTTGTGTGCTCGAAACCTTGAAAAATTTTTTATTCTTTTTGATTTTCAAGAAAAAGATTTTATATTACGTCTGAATATCTTACGTCATTGTTTGATTTGAAGTACGGTATCTTAAGCTACCTTTAATTCTTATGAAATATTTCGCTGATAGATAGCGAACATGAGATCATAGTCAATTGTTAAATTCAACAATTATCTATTCCAAAGAATTTTTTCATGATATCAACATACTACTGTGCAAAATACTTTCAAGTGAAATTGATAAATTTAAATTTACGTGTAGAAAGAGATTAACAAATTAAATTGATTTAATTGGATTAAAATCAAAAATTTGAAAAATAAGAATTAGTAGTGAAATTTGACTTTACCGACAGAGAAATATATATTATTCATATATTTATGGATATGGGAATGCATTTATAGATCATTAATTTACTCTTGGATACCGACGGATGGTAATTCAGAGACACTAATTATTTAATCCGTAATAACAATTTAAAATTGCAAATTTAAAAAAAAAAAGAATCCTTTATCCTTTCCTGTAAACATCATATAAAACTGCATTTTAATCCCTATAAATCTCATCTATAAAATTATGGAATTCCAAATCTTTAAATAACTTGATTTTCATATTATAATTACCAAAAAAAACAACTAATTTAAAAAAAGAAACTGTATATATCATTTGTTTTGTGTTTATAGCGGCTCTCAAAGTTTCGCGGTAGGACCACTTTCAAATATATGTAAAAAGACCAAAAATCTTTTGTTCTAACCACTTTATATAATATTTTTTTTTTCTTCAAATTTTCTTTGTTTGCGTACGAAGAAAATGACATGATGACGGATTTCTTGTTTAAAAAGAAAAAATTTCTTTTGCAAAATTATCTTGCACCGGATAGCTAAATACGTAGAGTATACTCTGATACATGGCGTGACTTACTAATACACACTTTAATGTCTTGCTGTTTAATTGCACACCAACAGACCACCAAACACACGCATTCTACTTCTTTTCTTCTTATTCAGTTTTTTTTTATCTATTTTTTTTTTTTTCTTTATTTGCATGCGCGCTTGCATTTGGTTGTTTTCTTTTGATTATCTTTTCTTTTTCTTCGTGGTAATATACTAAAATATATTATTACTGTTATAATTATTATTATTAATATTATTATTATTACGCTTTGCGCCAAATCTGCCGATCGCAGCAGCGTCGATTTGGTATAAAGTTTAAATTATTTTTATTTTTTTTTATTACATAAGCAAAGTTATATTTTTGCGTTGAAAAATAAAAAAAGATAAATAAATTTCTGATAGAAAAAAGTTGAAGCAAATTACTTTTTACATAAAAGTTGTAATAATTTGTATACCTTTTGCTAAATATATTATCATTAAATTTGGTTCTGATTCTGTTTTTTTAAAAACAGCTTAATCGACTTTTTTCTACGAAAATAATAATTCAGCGCAATAATAATTGTATTTCTTATTTTTTTTTTTAATTTTTGCAAATAATAATGAAAAATCAATAGCGATAAAATGATAGATTTGCTCATTATGCCGATGTGCAATTTTTTAATTTCCAGTTGCGCCGCTCTCGCCGTTAAAGATGGCCGACTACAGACTCGCATCGCTCGAAGGACTGAATCACATCTGTAGCAAGAAGATAGATTGGCCGACCGCAACAATACACATCACTGAAAATCCTTTGCCCGAGGCTGTTGTTTGCTAAAAAATATTACCATGCAGGGAAAACGCGTATACCCTTTCTTTTTTCATTTAAACAAGTTTTTTTTTGTCATTTTTTTCTTTCACTTATTTATATAATCAAGAGTTTGATTGAAGAAGAAGTAAAAAAGAAAGAAAGAAAGAAACGTTCGTCTCTCCTGCATTTGTGTACAAATGAACTGGAACGAGGACGATTGGTGTCTAAAATCCAACAAAGTGGAGAAAAAATATAAGATAATCTAATCCTTTAACGGATTGGGACGATAGTTAATCCACGGTGTATACCAAATGATAAGCTTTATTGATCACCTAAACAAATTTTGCAATTTTCAAATGAGATAATTTTTACTTGTCAAACATCTACTATCCACTGAGAAATTTCAGTAAACGGGTGAAAAAGTTTTATGAATTTTAACTCGAATAAGGAATACACTGAATGTTTAAGTCGTACAACTTATTTTGCACAAAATTGATAAAACTTCGCAAAAGGAAAAAATTTTCAATGTTAAACTTAATTCAATGGTTTTTATATTCGAGAAAATATTTTTCATCTGAAGCTCACTTATACAAGGATCGTGATTGTTCGAGCTTTTTCACTTTCTGCGCATCTCGCTTACCGATCCTTTTTTGAGTGATTTTCAAAAAAAAAAGAGATAAGTTTGGTGTTCATTTACATCATCATATTGGGTTTACATAAGTTAACTATCGTCTTATCATAAAAATAAAAAAATATATACATATGAGTTTAGGTCAGTATTCTCCATCAGGAATTGAACAAAAATACACCCTCACGCAGAGATTTAATTAAGAATTAATTAAAGCAACAAAAAAAAAAATATTAATAATTAACGATGAATCGAGTGCAGCAACGAACGAGCAAATAATTATCATTGAATAATAATTATCTCATTATTATTAGAAGATACGCTCACGCGACACTGCTTTTCGTGTTCATATCTATTAAAAAAAAAGTAATAATAATGAAAAGAAAAATGGAGATAAAAAAAATATATTACATTCTCGAATTACCTCTCTATCGCAGCATCATTGTCGCGGCTCGATTATTTGAGAATATAGGCGAACTTTGTTTTTTTCGATATGCTGTTTGTGCGAAAATTATTATTATTTTTTTTTCTCTTTATGTGTTATTTTAATTGTATTTATTTTTGTTCGTTTAAGCTATTGTTTTTATAAGTTAACTAAATATCATTAGTTTTTACTTTATTTTATAGAATAGAGATATGATTCTCACAGTTGTGAAATTGTAATTTTAAATTTATTTAACGAAAGCATTAGTTTTAATGATTATGATGCGTTATTTTAATAAGTTACGAGTATTATAAGTTTTACGTTAATGTTTAGTTTTTTTTATATTCACTCGTTAAAAATATAATCATATATGATTTTTTAAATTTAAGTTCTTTACTATTTTATTTCTAAGATGCGTTGTAGCTTGTTCTTAAATTAAATATATAAACGAAACTCACTAAAATCTAAATACTTCATAAACGCTGTTATTAATCTTAAACGCTAATAACCTAAATGAAAAAAAAAACAAAAATTGCATTGTCGTTTTGCTACATATGTAAACGTGTATAAAAAAAATATGTATTAACCGTATATAGAGTCGTTTTCATTTTATCTATATCAATATCGCATAGATATGCAAATGTAATCTTGAAAATTTAATCTTTCATATAAACTGAAACGAATTTTTTAGAAGTTTCGAATTATTTTTTCTTTTTTTTTAATTTTCCAACAAACAGCAAAAGAAAAATAGTAGTTCGAACAGTATGCATCGAAACGCGTATGCTCTACATATGTATAATCGCGTATAAATATATATATATATTATATATATAAACTGCAATCCACGACTTTCTCACATATATAGCTTCGCAAAAATATACAAAAAAAGAAAGAAAAATGTTCAACCGAAAATGTCTGATTAATCTCAAAAATTTGAAAATTTTATTGGACAATACTTGCTTGTCATACACACTGTACTCAAACAGTGCGCCACTTGGTGAAATTTGTACTCTTGATTTTTAATTTTCTTATTTCGTAAGATAAGATCGTTACCATAAAGGTATATGTGTCACTTTATAAGATTACGTAAATTTTTATCACTTATTTGTAATTCGCACAATTTTTATGATACACTGAGATCAAACAGACGTTTAATTATAATGCGCCTGAGCTTAAAGCGAGCTTAAAAACAAAAAAAAACTACATGTATAGGATGTTTTCTATATTGTCGATTATTACCAAAGCAAGCTCAAAGGTATACACATATATAATCGAATACCAAATACACAATGTTTTACCCGGCTGACTAGCTTTAATCTGAGAAGTTGTGGATGCTTCTGAATAAAGTGATAAAAAAAAAGAAAAACATTGAGAAATCCGCAAACAAAGAAATCAAGCTGTGGAATTCAATCGATAGAAATTAAAACGCAAAAAAGTAAGAAAAACTGGAAATTTCAAATAAAAAAAATAAACACTGGCCTACGCATAATTAAAAGAACAAACGAGGAAAGCGATATTTTGAATCCGAAAGCGCCTAAAATAAAATAAAAGTAAAAATAAAAAAAAAAAAAGATTTATGTAGAACACTGCAGGTACGATGTGGTTGGCCGCGCGTGCTTTTTTCTGCCAGGGTAGCGAATTATATTTACACGTAAATACGTACGAGATGTTACAGGGATTATTAGATTAAAAAAAAAAGCATTAGAAATGTGGGGGAATTACGATAAGTGTAATAACGAAAAGTGCCGCGTATAGCAAAACAAAAAAAAACACAAGAAAGCTAAGCTAAGCGTTTGATTACGATTGAAAAGGTTTTACGTATGGAACGATTCAAAATTTATATGAAAAAAAATTATCATTCTTTTTCTTTGTTGTTTAAAGAATAAGAAAAATTGAAATTCGACAAAACGAGAGAAAGAAAAAAAAATGTGGTACGATGTATATATTAAAATTAGACTTGAATTTATCATAAGGCTGTTTAAAAGCATATCTAAATCCTTTTCAGTCAATTAGGAATTGAAAATAAAAAAAAAAATAATAATTATGTATCATATCATTTTTTTATGATAAATTTTTAATTAAATGCGGTTATCAAATCGTCAACGTGGAATTGGCATTTTAATTATAATTACGTTATTGTCTCTTCGGAAACAATTGGCAAAGTTTTGCGCATTCTAAAGTAGGTTTAGAAATAAAAAGTATCCTAATTAAGAAAAAAAAAAAATAATTCAAAAACTTATATCCAGTGTGAAGGAGAAAACGGAGAAATGAAATGATAAAGAAAGAAGAAACGTGCGTAACACAAACATATATAAGGCGAAGGAAAATGATAATCTATATAATTCATTGATAAGAATACACGCATCAAAAACACGCATACTTTTACATCAATCTTAAAATTCTTTGTTTATCATTTGGCGATATAGAGGAAGAGCGAAAGGTTTAGATAATCCGATGGGCGCATTAGTTTAAACATGGATTTAGCTAGGCAAATATTTAAAAAAAAGTAAAAAAAAATAAGAATAGTTAAAAGATAAATATATAATTGAAAAGCAAAAAAATCGACGAAAATAAATGAATAAAAAAATAATGTATTACCACGCGCGATTGGATTAGAATCTTCTTTATAAATATTAAACTACGATTCATCCTTTGAAAAAAAAAATGCGCTTCCCAAGCCTCTATAGCGAGTGATATGAAGTATAGAAAGAAAAATAAGATAAAAGTAAAATAAATTTAAAAAAATATAAAAAACGTGCCTGCTACACGAGACAAGATTAAAGAGAGAAAGAGAGTAATGCGTCTAGCTTAGAAAAGAATCATTATTGAAAATTATTAAAAACTAAAAAAAAATATTAATGATAAAAACTATAAACTATCGTCGCCTTTTAGTTTTCTATATAAAGAAATATAAGAAACAAATAAAAAATAAAAATAAACTAACGATTTTCTCGACGAGCATAAGCGACTGCACTTTATATAGATATTTCTTGATTGCTTATCGCATGTAATCGATCGTCCCTTTCATCGAGCAAAGAATTAAGAAAAAAACTATGTTTTCATCGACTTTATACATTGATATCTAAATCATCTCCATCGTAGTACTTAAGTTTTAATCATTTTTTTCGGCCTTACGAATACATAAAACAATTACTCAAATCTGTTGTACCTGTTCTTTAAAAAAATCTTTGTCTTTTTTTTTTTAATAGAACAATTATACTACGCCCAACCATGACCAGACAATTATTCTTTCTTTCTTAAAAACTAAATATATTTAATCGTTAAAAGCGTAAAGAAAACGTGCGTATTTCTAATAAGTTTACGTTTTATTTTAAAAAATCTATAACGTTATCTATCGGGAGGATTAAGATGAACAAACGAACATCTTAAACAATCTATATATACATATACTAAACGGCAGAGAAGCAATGAAAGGGATAATTAAAGCTATAAGAAAAAAAGAAAAAAAAATGATAATCGCAAAGCAAGTATCGCAAGTATATAATAATGGACACAATAAGTAATTCGTAAGGCGTTTGTTTTCTTTTTTCGGTAAAGATATTAAGAGAGATAAAGTTTATGGATATCGAAACGAAAGAGGAATAGATTAAAAGAGAGTAAGAGAGTTGATAGCGAGATATTATAAATATATATCAAATATTATATATTTATTTAGCTAAAATGCGTTTAAACAAAAGGAAGAGAGATTCGGACGCTGAAAAAATTAATGATAAAAAAAAAGAAAAAAAAAGAGAGAGAAGCTGGAGAGTAATGCATTAATTTGCGTAACAGCTAAATTATATATAAATATATAAAAAATATAAAAAAGTTAAGATAAATATTTCTTTCGAAAAAAATAGACTCTAAAATACACCCATTGCAAATATCTTTGAAGAAATAAAAAAAATGAAAAATGAACGTAGCATATAAAAATACTTTCTAAATCCTTTGTAATAATAAAGAAAAATGAAAAAAAGATAAAAACTGTGTTTTATATGTAATATGTTAAACGAGTCTAGATGTATAAATAAGCTGTAAGATCTAAAATCGTTTAATGTACTTTATATCAATGTTAATTTTTTCTATTTTTCTTTCACGAAATCAATATGTCTAATGTATTTTTTTTTCTTCTTTTTTTCGTTATTGATTGTTACCTAAATAATAAAGCAGCGAAATAAAATAAAATCGAATGAGATAAAGGCCCATCATGTATAATTATTACGTATACTAACGAAACAAAAAAAAAAACTAATGACACACAAATTAATCGTATTAATCAGAGCAAACAACCTCATAGGGTATTGTAATAATCGTTGCTGTAAAATGATAAAAAAAAGTGTTTCTTTTTTCTAATGCTATAATATTAACCACCCGTATGATTAAGAGAAAAAAAATCGTTGCTAATATTTCGCATTGAAAATTCAAAGTATAAGGAGACATTTTACATCTACATTAAGTAAGCATACGATACTAAAAGAAAGCATCTTCTTTTGTGTTTGAGCGATAACATATATTGCGCGAGGAACAATAGAAACGGAAAAAATACCAGTTCTGAATCAATTTTTGCGTAATTTAAAGTAAAAATAAATGAAGCCGAGGGAGCCTGTAAATAAAATTATTACCATCAGACTTTTTCCACAAATTTATCTCGTCTCGAGGATCGAAAAATCTCTATTTTAACATTTGTATTTATTGCGTACTCTATATATTATCAGATATATGGACTGCTGTAAACTTCAAATATAATTATTTTTTTTCTTTTATTTTATAGTTTGCGTCTGTATACTATTGCATTACATGCATCGATCGTTCGTGTGTTTTATCGAAGGACACTCATTTTCTCATTGATTTCTTTTTTTTTAAATAAAGAAAAAAGGTGTTTGTTGTTTATATATCTTTAAAATGAAGAAAAAAAATAAAAAAAAATAAATAAATAAATGAGAGCGACTTTCGCTCGCACGTTATTTACGCTATGGACTGCACGCGCTGAATTTAATCGTTCGATGATGAGCGACTAAGTTACAAGAAGAATTATAAAAAAGCCGAGAAATGCAAAAAAATAAAATAAATAATTAAAAAAAAAAAACTAAAGTAACAAATAGGCAGCCAAGGCGTTAAACATTAGCAAAAAGAGATTTAAAGAAAAAATAAATGCGTGTATTCGAATTTCATTTATAGATGCTTAGGTGGAATTCGAATACAAGTAAATTCACACCCATAGATGGAGCTTCAAGAATACCAATAAGATTAATGAAAAAAAAAACGTGCACATCGAGATAATACATCTTGTTATTTATAATAAACAGACGTGGAAAAAATACATTTTTTGTCTTTGTTCTATTGTTTTACCCTGTTCCATTCCCAAATCAAACTTCATAATTATTAAGAAATCAAGAATTTTTTAAATTTGAAATATTTAAAAATTCCATTTGAATTGAAAAAAAACAATTGATAAGGTTTTTTATTAATAATTAGTATTATTCACGATATTGATAAAAAATGTTATTGAAATAAAAATTTTTTAAACTTATCTGTAGTATCGGGATTTCCAAGCATGCTATTTATGCATCATATTTATACTTCGTAAAGTTTATTAATTTTTATTTTTATAAAAATTGATTGCTTAAAGATATGAATAAGAATTTGATTATTTTAAAAAAATGTTGTGAATATATTATTCTTTAAAAGTAAGTAAATTAATAATCACTTATTAATCCATGAATACTTGACAATTAATTTTTTGTGTTGAGAATCTGAACTAGAATGTCAATAACTGATACTATTTCAACCCTTATCGACCCTTATCCTTTGATAATATGCCAATATCTCTTCTCCTCAAGCCTTTGCTCACTAATTCTTTTTAGTTTTACCTATAGCCTTAATACTTTCACTTATAGGATAATACCATTATTGGCCTTTACTTAATCTACTATTGAACCACAAAAATATTAGCCTTTTTCATTTTTTATTTTTGTTCCCTATGGTAGAAATTTACTCTAGATCTGTCTAGATCTGTCTAGTTTTGTATATTAAATAATCGAGGCCTCGATAAAACTAGACAATTTTCTACCAGGGTTGATTAAAAAAAATATCAAGGTTGTTTTTTTTAAATAAGGTAAATAAAATTTTGAAATAAATAAAGTTCTTGTGTTTGAGTTATTTATTTATAAATGAGAACTTGATAGTGGATCATTCGCTTGAAAGACTTAAATAAAGCTGCAGATTACTGATGTTCTGTCAACATGCTCTTTTGACGTTTAGTCGATATTCATTTTCCCTTGATCCTTTTTTGCTCCATATTTACTGATAATATTGCTATAGGCATATTGCCGTTAAGTCGCGCCTGCCTAATTTTTTTTAAGATTATAATTAAAGCATGATATTTTTATTGAGTCTAGATAGATTTTTGACATTTTTTATTTCAAAGGCTTAAAAATATTCAAATTTTAGTACATCAATATTGAAGGAAATTCGCAAAATTAACGAAAAAATTTTGAGTACATTACAGTTTTAAATTTAAAAGTATAAATAAATTTCGATAGAAAAAATTTAACTGATCTTATGAAAAATATGATATTTCTTATTCATTTTTATTCTAATACTATACAGTACTAGGGTAAGATTCTTCATAAAATACTCTATACAAATCGTACTAAAAAGTTTATATAAATTATCAAAAGGTAAGTGCTTTTTAAATTTACTGATTTTTTATTAATAAATAAAATTATATTATGCTGATTGTACAAAAGCATTTTAAAATTTTGAAATGTTCTATTTTAAGTTTGAAATCTGAGGTCTTCAGTGGTTTACTCGGTAGAGCGATGGACTCGTAACCCGAGGGCCCGAGTTCGATTCCCGCTCTCGGCCGAATGATACAAGCACCACTGTACGCAACATGTGCTTTGTTTACAAACACACTGAAAAATCTCCGTCGTTAATTAGCATCGTAATGATAGCATAAATACAGTGACGTTAAATAAATAAATAAAAAAAAAATACCACTGAGCTTCATCTTAGCAGCTCGTTATTTGGGCAATATTTTTTTTACTATATTTAAGATTGTATTGACTATACAGTCTGTGTCAAAAGTTAATTTTTCCGATAATCGTTTTTCAGTAGAATGTGTTTATTCAATTTTTAGCTCAGCAACTTAAAACTAAAAACAAATTGTTTAATAAACAAAATAATTAATTCATATAAATAGTTTCTTAATGATTAATATTTCTTATAAAAAATATCACAATTTTTTGCTGCTTAAACGTACTTTTCGATTCTAAAATTTGTTATTTTTTACCATTAATTTTAACAAAGTGTACCTATGTCCGTATGTCAAAACATAACCAGGCGTCTTTTCGGTGGCACCGGGTGTGAAGATCCCGGATCGCAAAATGTGTGAGAACGTTTAAAGATAAATAAAAAAAAATAAAGCTCCATGCAAGTTTTTTCAGATTGTCAACACATGTATTTTTACGACGCCCCATTCCAAACTTTTATGACGATGTTTTGAGATCATAAATTATGAAAACCTGTATATTTGCTCGTTTTTTTTTTGACAAATGATCCTGCATTTTTTAAACCTTTTAAAAATGTGTATCGAAGGGCTTTTTTAAAAATGTTAATTTTATTTATAAATCAATTTTTAATAGTTTGGGATTATAAAAATTTTATAACTTTTTTCAAAGGCTTATAATTTTTTAATATTTGGACAAAATTTTGTACAAACGTTTCTAAGTGATAATTAAAAAAAATTTTCAAACTAAACTTTTATTAACAATTATCAATTGTCAATTATTTATCAGTTCAATAAATTTTCATTGTTTTTAATTTCCACTCGCAATGAAATAATAAATGCACATTTCTATTGATCGATGATTATTGAAGTAAATTATACATACTATGTTTAATGCAATGATACACGCATTAATTAATGCCGATCAAACGAGCATACTTATTGCTGTTAATTACAGCTGACAGTGTGTTTTGACAAGTTGAACTTGCGGCCAAATAAATGACGTTTTGTAATCGAATGCGAATTTTATTGAAAGAACGTTTTTCAAGAATATTAGAAGGGTATTTTTAGAATGTTTTATGAGTATTGAAAGTTAAAGGTAGTTTTCAAATTTACTTGTATATTTTATACTTTTACCAATGTCAAATTGTGTATATAAAAAATCAAGATATTAAAATACACGTACACCTTTTCTCAGCTTCTTTCCCATCAAACGAATCGAAAAAAAAAGAAACGTCAAATAAAAATTTTCTGCCCTTTTTATTTATATCGATTCCACCCGGCCGCAAAACCATCCTTATATAAATGAGACTCATAATTACAATATTGAAAATTCATTCGACGACCGCAAGCGCATTCTGCAAACTTTACAAGTGTAAAGCTCTGCGTTCGATTCGCGTTTACCTTTAACAAGTAATTAAAATCGACAGCAAATAAACCTTTAAGCTGTACGGCGGATAGCCACATAAAATGCAGCATCTTTTTCTTTATTTACTTTTTTTTTTCTCTCCTTTTTTTTATTCTTAGGAAGACATATAATGTATCACATAAGCCTCGCCCATGTGAGAAACCAGTTACCTGTCGCTTGTCGTTGCTCTCTCTCTCTCTCTCTTTTGCAATGATTTTTGCACCGATAAAACCAAGTTTACTCTTTTTCTTTCACTCTTTCTCTCTCTCTCTCTTGCGAGCGAGTGAGCGAGTGAACGCGTTCAGCTTACAAGCTTCTTCGAGGAATCGCATCGAGCAACCATATATACCGGTCTTTTTCGCTCTAAGGAAAAATATATCGTTGTTGACTTCTTCTTCTTTTTTTTTTTTTTGATTTCTTATATTTACTTGGTCGTATAAAGTTGACTCGAGATAGAGGAGGCTACTGGATACGGCTTGTTAACTTTGATTCTGCGAGATGCGCAGAGTAAATGAGAAGTTTTTAAAAATTGCAAATATGATTAGCTGATGTTTGGCAAAGACAGCGCGCTTAATTTCAAATGGAATAATTTTGAATTCATGTTTTTAAGAAAATATTAACGATTATTAATATTTATATATTTTGGAAGGATATAAAATTTAGGATTAATTGTAAATGATTCCATTGGGTTTATCAGAAAACATATAAATTAATGAAAGATTTATATTTTCTTTGCATCAGAATTGTTATCGATAAGAATTTAACATTTTTAAATATCTTATTATGACCCCATACAAGCTATAGGCTTAATAACTATTATCTTCGTGCAAAAATTTAATGAACTTAATTAGAAAGAAGAATCTTTAATTTTTATTTATTATATTTTGACAAAAACCAATTATTTAATTCAAAGTACCGAAATTTTAACATAACGATTTTTTCAACCGATTCAAGAAACAAATACAAGTTTTAAACATTTAACCTTAAATTGATAATTTTTTTGTAAAAAGTGTATAACAATCAATTTTAATTAAAAAAAAAAAACAAAAAAGAAACATAATGCTAGTTCAGTTAATACTTATTTTCCAACTTAAGAGTCAATAACCGCAAAGATAATACAATAATTTAACTTTGAAGTACCGCAAAACAAAAGGGAAATAAACATCTTCCTTATTGCGGTAGTCAACTCCTAACAATTCGAATTTTATTATTGTCCGATCCTTTGCAATATCAATAACGTTAAAGCGATTTTTATTGTTGCAATTGGATCGAAATTGAAAATTTTAAATTGTAAAAGGCGATAAAAATACCGCGAAGTCATTTTCTGACACTTGTTTACGTAATCCGTAACCCTTTTCCGCTCGCTCTTCGTAAACAAGGGCTGCATTACTTGATGCATTTGATGTTTCGATGATAAAAATAACTGAAAATTCTATTTTAGGAGACGGTGATTGAATTTATTCGGCAATATTTTGCTATTATTAACATTATTAAATTAATAAAATTCATGAAAAAAAATATCGATAACGAATAAAGGCTATAAATTAGAATAATTTATTTTATTTAACATCGCTGTATTTATGCCATCATTGCGATGCTAATTAGCGACGGAGGTCGTCAGTGTGTTTATGAAAAGAGCACATGTAACGTGCAGTGGTGCTTGTATGATTCGGCCGAGAGCGAGATTCGAACTCGAGACGTCAAGATTACGAATCCATCGCTCTACCGACTGAGCCACTGAAGGCCTCAATCAAATCAATTATTATACATCAATCAGTTTGTCTATGAAAAGATAATTATAAATTATTTTGATTGGAAAACAATTTTTTTTGCATAAAAATAACAACAAATATTAATTAAAAAAATCGTTTTAGAAAATATTTGAATAAAAATCGAATGTCGTGATAAAGTAAAAATTTTAGTCAAAATTCCAATATCTTATTTTTCACTAAAATCTGAAAAAGTAGCGCATTCATTTAAACCCAGCACACTAATGCAATTCTCAAAGCAACCACTAGATGCAACAGCAACCACCAGTTGAGAGAGAAAAAAAAGAAAAAGGAAAGCCAAAGTAGTGCAATAATACATGCATTTAACCGTATATACAACACGCGTATGTAGCACCCAAAGTATATAAGAAAAACGAGAAGAATAACAAAAATCGTCAACAGCGCCTCGTCACGGCGTTAATCCGAACTCGCCAGCCAAGTTGTAGTTGTAACTATAGTGGAAGCAAGCAACGCTGGGCCCCTCTTACTGTGCGCTCGGTATTCTTCGCTCGTACGGCGTAGGAGTAAGTCCGCAACGAGGCTACTGTCGCTCTGTTATACATTTTTGTGTACATATACAATACTGTTCGAATTCTTTTTTTTCTATATTTCTCTCTCGATATTGTGTATACGCGCGCGCGAGAGAGAGAAAACGACGCTGTTTTAACAAAATCGAGAGAACGTCAAGTGGTGAGGATGCGCGTCTTTTTGATTTTAAAATTTGAAAAAGTGAAGGAATAAAGATTTTTTTATTTAAATCAAATTTAAATAAAAGAAAATTAAAGTGATCGTTATTTAATTACGCGAAGCTGGATATGTCAACGCGAGTGTTACTGTTACAGTGAATTTTCGGAATTCGGTTCTCGATGCCACACTGGAAAAATCACATTGCAACAATGTACCTGTAGTTCCACCTGCAGTTTCTCCCTCTACATAAAAAAGATTTTTTTTCTTCTACACGGGAGAACGCGAGTAACTATTGTGCATAGAATTTTTCTATCGAAATAGTTGAGCGGCAGCATTGTTCAATCCAACTGCATGTGATTTACGTGCATGTACAAGTAGAGAAGAAATATAGTGAAATTTTTGCAAAAAAATAAATAAAAAAATTGGAACGAAAACTCCGAAAAAAATAAACGGAAGTGACTTAGTGTTCTATGTTTTGTGTCTGGTGAAAGGTAAACAAAAGAAGCATTCATTACAACACAAAACATCTTTCTTTTTTCACAAAATCCTACGCAGAATAAAAAAAAGAGAATCTTAAACCGGACGAAGGTATCTTATACATTTTTTTTCTACTTCAGGAATAAAAATAATAAAAAAGCAAAAAGTAAGAAAAAAGTATCAAGGTCCGATGGCGCAGCTACTGGAAATCCGCACGTGAGACATTATTAACCGAGCGCAGGTGGTTTTGTTTTTTTAAAAATTTCATGAAAACGAATAAAGTGCGCGAGTGTATGTGTGTTTCTTTGATTATTAATTAGTAATACAAAAAAAAAATCAGCTAAAAAAAAATATAAGAAAAGATAAGATACGGTGGCTGTGTAAAGTGCTTGGATATGCGTTGTCAGTTAACAACGGCGACGGCGGGATCGTGAGAGTTTTTTTACTCTCATTAAAACGATTCTCATCGGAACGCCGAAAATAAATAGAAAAAAAATTGAAAAATCCTAATCGAAGTACAGTGGAGAGGAAAGTTTATTCTCAACAATGATGATGCTAACTATACGCCGAAGCTACCTGTTGCAGCCTACGCTGTTTGTACTCCTACTTACTTGCATCGCTATTGCCGATGTCATCGAGGAAAGAGGTTTGTTTAACTTTCTTTCTAGTTATTTTACGTAACTACTACTATTTTACTGTTAGCTTATTAAAAATTTCAATAAGATTATAGTATGGTGATAATTACGAAATTATGATTAACTGATGCTTCGATAATTGATTCTTTAGAATCGGAGTATTATAGGTTATATTAAATATTTTATAAAAAATTTTGAATTTATTTTTATGATTTCAAATTCATTTACTGTTTATTATTTTAAAAAGTTGTTAAAGTGGTGTTTAACAATAACAGTTTATTTACAATTAATTATTTACAATCAGTTTAAATATATTGAAACAATAATGGTATCCATAATTTGTAAGCGATAAAATTAAATGATTCGAATAAATAATATTGTGGTATTGCAAAAAAAAATCATAAGAAATATTAAGAATTACTATGTAGTAATAGAATTTAAAAAATTGTACAATAATAGTTAATAAATTATCCAACATTATGAATAAAAGTGTGACTTTATAAAGAGGTAAAAGAATTTTGTTTGCCTTCAAACTGAGTCATCATTCCCCATCGACAATAGATTTTCGTATAAAAGCAAATATAATCGCGAATTAATAAAAAAATAATAAGAATGTTATACAGAAAATATTCACTTGATTCTTTACCTTTAACAAAAGACTAGAATTCGTACACTTCATTTCGAGAAATAAAATTTTACGAATTTATAATTTTATATACAGCAAATTTAAAAACTGCTTAGCAAGAAATGTATAATATTTCCAAGAAATTTTTTGGTTTATATATATATATATATATATATATATATATATATATATATATATATCATATGTTGATTGAACTATTTGCGGCAATAATATATCATCGATTTAAGCTTGAGCAAGCAGTTAAAGAATAAAAAAAAATCGCAATATCAACGATAAGGGAACTTGAGCTGATATATATTTAATAAGCATTTAAAACCCGATAAGAGAAACAATGATACGCGAGAAAATAACGAGAGTTTTGTTTCAATTTATATTTAATAATGAAAAAAAAGTGGAGAAAAATATTGCAGATTAGATATTAATTAAAATTGAAGATAATGAAGGAATGACATAAATTGTTAAAAATAGAGTTCGCGTAAACGTTTTGCTTTCTTTTTTTAAGTTATTGAATGTAAGTGTTTATTTATTTCATTTATGTAATACGCAATTAGTAATTGAAAAAAGTTCTGGATTGAAAATTCGAATATACTTTCATTGTCACGTCTTAAAAACATAAATATAAAAATATTTTGAGTTACAAGCGCATAAAATATATATTCAATTTTGTCATAAATAATTTAACAATAAAAAACAAAAAATTGAAAAGAAATAATAAATAATATTTGTCAATGTCCGTGCGTCATTAAAATTTCATACGTAAATACTGACTCTGTTATGCATAAAATAATAATAAAAACATTGTAATAGACTTATTAATTACTTTTACAAGCAAAAAAATAATTATCATAGAAATCGAGCACATGAGACTTAAAAAATAACTCCGTTGTTGAAATTTAAATCCAAAATTCATGGCTTTAATTACAATAGAGAACTAAAAATTATTCTCTAGATTTGTATTTAAATTTAGAAATTAAATTTAAAAATCTTAATAAATCGAAATTTTCCAATGAATGAATTCTCAAAAATCTGGGAGATAATATTCGAAAAAATAGTATTAAAATTTAATTATATCAAATCCTAATATTCATAAAAAATAATCAATTTTCCCTTATAAAATATTAATATTTTAATCCAAAAAAAATATCGCGATCCTTGAGCAGCGTAACACTTGTTTGAGCCTTAGCGTATACATAAACATAACAGGACTTTATCCTCTTGGTAAAGTGTCTAGACTTGGGCGATTCCCGCGATCTATTTATTTTTATCCGCGTGTATTCAGTAGTTTCTTTAACTCACACGTCGCTATATATATACACACGTACACATAGTACATAAAGCTTAAATATATCTTGTTAAACGGTTAATTAGGCCTTTAATAAGATCGGTTCACCCGTGTTATAAGCTTATATTTCTTCTCCATCTCTCTCTCTCTCTCTATAACGCGAGTATACGCGCGAGGAGAGTATAGCGCGGAATTCAGGCCAATGCTGCGCGCATAGTGATGCAGCAGCTATATAAGCCCAGAAAACTCTGGGTACATAAGCGGGAAATACACAATGGACAGGAGTGAGATGGTAAGCTGCGATGTTTTTTTTTATGAGGATATCCTTAAATGATGGATATGTTTTGACGTTAGCGCTGGATGTTCATGGGAAATTTTTAAGAGTTATGGGATTTTTTGGTTTGCTGGAGTTGTTTGTCTCGGGTTTTTCTTTATTTTATGTTGTATAATTCTTTATCTTCTTTTTTTTTAATTACGGTTCTGTGAAAAATTCTAATTTGAATCATTATTAGTAGTTTTTTTATTTACTTTTTTGTAATTAAAAGAAATTAGAAATGTGACCTATTTGACTGTTCACGTAATTAAATTTTGAAATATACAATATAATTTATGTCATGCTAGAGGTCGTCAGTGGCTCACTCGATAGAGCGATGAATTCGTAATCTCGAGGACTCGAGTTCGAATCCCGCTCTCGGCCGTTTCATACAAGCACTACTGTACAAGTTACATGTGCTTTGTTCACAAACACATTGACGACCTCCGTCGCTAATTAGCATCGCAAAGACAGCAAAAATTCAGTGACGTTAAATAAAATTGAAAAAAAAAATTCTTTAAATGTTCCTTAATATTGGCCAGGATATTGTCATATTTTTTTAATATTGTGATTTCAAAATAGATTTATAAATTCATTAAAATATTTCCAATTGTAAACCTCGAAAATTTTTTCTATCCTGTTGTACAATTTTTACTTACTATAAAATTCAAAGCGACAATTTATCGTTAAATGATAATATCAATGTGACTTATTTTCCAGATGTTTCTTTATTATCACGTGTCAAGTAAATCGATTAACACATCGGAGGAATTTTATTATTTCTCCACATGTGTAAGACTCGATTCGCGTAATCTATCACGTTGATTTATTCCCAAGAACTTGAGATTGATTCATCGGTTTTTTGGAATGACGCTGAAAAAAACATATTTGTCAAATATTGAATCTTGTTACGCGTGTCCGATAATATGTCAATATTGTAGGCATTAATCTACTATTATATAAACAATTAATTGCTGATTAAATTGCGTTTCGAACTAAAGTAATCAATGTTTACTTAATGAAATTTAAAATACCGATATTACAATTTTTTAAATTTAATATTAGTTTTAAAAATATTTTTATATTACTCTTCTATTTTAACCAATAAAAAGCATGACAGAGATATTCAAAAAAATTATTGAAAAAAGATAAATTTAGAAATTTGCAATGTCGGTAACTATGTTTAAAACATATATCTTACAACGACACCGTTATAAACGTAAAGACGTTCTTGAAGACAATACTTATTAAAAACTTTAAATTTCAGAATATTGTAAATCAAAATATGATAAAACAATAATGAATTTTTCCGTCAATTCTAATAAATTTCCACAAAATATCAATTAAAACAAAATAACTTAGCGAACGTTAATCATCATTAAAAATCTTCACCGCGCCTCTTCGCCAAAGCATCACAATAGAAAAACCACTCCTAGATCATCGAGTTTACAACAAAAATCCTCATGGAACACAAGGCTTTCTCGCGAGTGAAAGAGTTTTTCTCTCTCCCTCGCTCCTCTCTCAATTTATCGGAGAAAAATACCAGCGTCCTCGTACAGCATTAAAGCATGCGTACGTATACACACATATATCTATGAAACGCTAATTGCACGTCTGCCGCCAGAGAAGAGACTTAGCGGTACAGCAATGACGAAAGTTTGAAAAAAATATAAGCGTAACTACTCGCGTTACATAGTTTCTCGGTGCTTTTTTTTGCGCTTTCATCGCTTGTACTTAGGTGGAGTTTTCTTATAAATATATCCCATAGGATCGTTTTTTTCACGTTTCTTGTTCTTAAGACCATTACGTTGAAGTAATGATTACAAGACTTGTTTTTTCTTTTTTATTGTAGTAATGGGATAAAAATTATTGGTTGGTAATGTTTTGTTGAAGTGTAAATGCTTATATACTATTTGCGTTGTAAGAATAAATTCTTGGTTAATGTTTAATAAGAAAGGAGATGCATAAATACATAATTTATAGTTATGAAAATGCAATAGCAATTCCAACTAATATAATGAAGAATTTTTCTAAAGATACTTTCATAAATTTACTTTCTCGAAAGATTTTCAAAATTTCATTTGCAATACAAATGAAATTTTGAAAAATTTGAAATACAATGTATAATTTCTAAGAGATAAAAATGAGCATACAAAAATCAAGCAGAACATCATCTTATTGTTAATACTCCGATGCGTTACCTACGGCTGAACTTTTTAGTTTAAACTTTTAGTTCACCTCCGCTTGCTACAAAGCCAATCTCCTTTCTCTTCTACGGTGCAACAACTACTGTTTGACGTGCAGTCAGTCGCAAGGAAAAAAAAACGTGCATACACGCTTATATACAGATATATAATATAAAGTTATAAAGGAGTGGTAAGTCAACCAAGCGTAAATTGTATAAGACCGAATCGAAGACCATAACCTCGGGGAACATTAAAAAAAAAAAATGGAAAGAAAAGAAAAAAGACGGGACATCATAAGACCGATCGAATATTTTTCTTGTGTTTAATTTCTTGTAAGTTCTTATACAAGAAGAAATGGTGAAGTCTCGGTTGTTGTTGTTGTTGTTTTGGATTGAAGAGTAATTATATTCACGATTTCTGAAGTTGTAGTTTTCAAACATTTTAGTATTTCAGCTTTCCATGCTTTCTTATTTTTACAAGTTGTATTTTTATGAAAATTTCAAATTAGCAGTTTACACCCACATCTTCATTTTTTTTCTAATTTCATAACATTATTTGATTATTTGATTTCATTAAAATATACGAAAATATCTATACCGATATCTCATTCTTAATGTATGCAAACAGGTCTAATTAAAGAAGGCAATAATTTACAATTTTGTTCGGCTCTAGATTCCATTTATAAACTGGTGACTATTTAGATCATTTTGCGGATACTTAATATTTATTGATTCCCATTAAAAGTCCATAAACATTCATAAAAGTAAATGCCATTCAGAATGTTTAATGGACCGTTTTAGAATTCTAACTGTCGAAGAAATTTCAAACGTATACGCATTTCTAATTCTAAAATCAAATATTCAAATTTCTCTTGACCAAAACCAATTCGCACTCATATTCGTATTTACTATTTTTCTAAACAAATATTAAAAAAGCAAAGAAAAAAAATTTATAAAATATCAATATCAAGAGCAAGAACCTTCGCGTAACATGAACATTTTTACTCGTTGTTGAGAGCGAGATATCAAGAAAGAGAGAGAAAAAAGGGGGGCAAGGGAAAAGAGATTAATATGTAAAGAGGTTCGTTGGTAAGGTGAATGTATCACGCTTGCGACCCTGATTGCCCAAGTAACCGTCTCGTACAGCTGTTGCATATCTATGTACACGTATATCTGTATATGTATATGCATCTGATAGCTCAATTGCTACTGTTAAAGTCCATTTTAGCGGTACGATAATTCATGATCGAAAGGTTCAGTTTCTATACGTGACACAATATTGCTTGATGTATTTTATTTTTTTAAATTTTTGTATTCAGTTTACATTTGTTTCAATTATTGCTTCAATTAGAAGACTTGCTTGGAAGAATAATCGAAGATTTATTTTTTATTAAAATGTGCAAATTTAATATATTTATGATTAATAATTCTAAAATAAATGTCAACGTTTTATCAGAATTAATTAAAACTAAGTTTTAGTATCTGGTTTGATCTCGTTTGACATAGCTATATCTTTTTTTTTAGAATCAGAAATTAACGTTCTCGATAAGTTAGCTGTTGCATTAAAATGACCTTAAAACTAATGATTCTATTTACGCTGCGTTATAGTATTTTTATTACCTAATTTAACGACAAGAACAGAAAGAAAAAAAAAGACTCGCTGCGTTGTATATGTTATTATTTTAATTATAAAATGCATATTAAAGTTTGACATCTATTTTTTAACGTTATCATTCGAAAGATAATATAAAATTATAATCATATCTGTAAATTTAATGAAACAAAAGAGAGATCCTTATATTGATAAACATTGATACTAATTCTCCAAATTATGTAATTTGGAAACTAAATCTGTTTTAAAATCTATTCTGTTTTTTTAACAATTAGAAATAATTTCTAGCAAGATATATATCACTTCCAAGTACGTATACATGTATTATCTTTAAACTAGTTTATGATATTCAAAGATATTTGCATGTAATATTGACTCACTAATAAACGAAAATAGACTCGAGAGCATCTAAAAGGACACGCGCTCTCCGTATGGCAATCAAATGATATCAACGCCTTGTACATAGACATATACACGCACAATACGAAGTACCCTACATAACTCATATCTTTAAGAAGCACGCGTATATACTGCTTCAACTATTGAAGAGCGCGAGACGAAGAATGGCGATATAAAAAAATTTGAATCATCTTTAAAGCTTAACGTCTATTGTCGTAGTGACAAAAGAAGGAAAAAAAACAGAATATATATGTGATATGGCATGTGAATTGAGAGTATCGTTTTTAATTGATCTTGTGGAATCGGATGAATGTTATATTTAAACTGTGCTTTTATTCGTTTAAGTAAATTCGTTGCTTCTTCGATGGAAGAAAGTTGCTGAAAAAGATTTTGAATTTTTTATTGTCACAATAAAGTGAGGATGATTCTTGTCAATTAAAATTTTATTTTTGAACGCTATCAGAGTTTTTTATCTAAATTTTATGTATTCGGTTTAATTATACATGAAAATATAAATTTCAATTGTACCAGTTATACGGGATCTACAATATTGAGCAACAACATCTCGGAGACTTGAATCAACAATTACAAATATTCATTGCATGAAAAAAAGATAAAATTTAGAGTAATCTTCTTCAGTAGCTCGAATACATAAGCGCAGAAAAGAATAAACGACTAATATTAATATACACATTGTGCTCGATAAATTTAAAGCCTAGGTCCCATAAATTACCAGCGTATATAACCATTATTTAGAAATAGAGCGTGAATTCGTTAAAAGCGTTTCGTCGTTTGGCAAAACGATGACTTCACAGTTTCTTTAAGACTGTAAAATTGTGCTATTTTAATGTGTACATTCAAAAGGATGACCTATTGCGATGCTCATGAAAAGGATCAATGAAAATGGAATTGTAAAATTTATTATTTTCCAAGTACTATTCTCCGGCTTTTAATTTTTGTAAAATTGAATTAAATAAGTTATTGTAAGAAACTCTAAGACGTTTCGAAAAACGTAGTAGCCAAGTAAATTTGTAGTTATTGCTTATAGGAGAAAAATAATGGCATGTAATAAAAAAGATGAATGTTACAATTGATCATGCTTCAGTGCATATGAAATGGCAGTTGCTATGGACTATATATAGATTGAAAATTGCACTTCTTTCATTCAAAGAAATAAAAGAAAATATTCTATGAAATGACTTTGATTAAATTGCGGTTTATTAATAAACCAATGCGGAAAATATCGAATGCATTACCAAGAATAATAGACTTTCTAAAAAATCTAATTGACAATAATTAGTAAGAATAAAACTGAAAATAAGATCCAAATATAATCAAACGATGCGTTATCAAAATCAGACCACCACAAGTCTTACAATCACGCATTTAAGAAATAAAAGAAAACCAAGAAATTGGGCCTACAATAAATCAGCAGCTGTTCCACTGACTTGGCAATAATAACGATACGTCTCGTCGGTCCATATACAATATAATGTGTGCGTGTATGTATACATATACATATCATGATTCGCGGCGTGCGTACATATGCGTCATCATGTAGTTAGCGCTCTCTGGTCCAGCTGTCAATCGGCTATTAGTTCAAGTGATGTTGACCCGCAAGAGAGAGAGAGAGAGAACCGTTTTCGAATCATTTCTGTTATGTCTTCTCGTTACTTACTTCTACAATGTATATATATGCATGGGCTTCGTGTGAAAGTCATACGTTGAACTTGTGACTATTGCATGTGATGGGTTTGATCATCGTTTAATGACGATTGTTTTCATGTTATTAGTCGTTCATTTCGCAAACATTGATTAGAAGTTATGGTACAACAGAAAAAAATTATGAAGATGCCGTTGATTCGATTGGCCTTCTAGGAAATAAGATGAATTTTTATGATTAACAATTGAATTGATATATTTTTTAAATTGCGTGTATTAATCACAAATTCGACATCATCCCACAATGGTTGCCTTTGTAGTCAGAAACTTCTTTAACTGAGCACTACTCGTGTTTCTAAAAAAAAGTACTGTAAAAGGAGATCGTTATTACGAAAGATGTTTAACCCAATTAAATGCTTGTAAACAACACTTCAAATAAGACAAGATGTAAAAAAAAGAAGAAAGAAATAAGAAGAACCTTAGAAGAGCTAGAAAAGATTAGGCAATTTGTACCACGAATTCTCTCTAATTTATAATTGTAAGAAAGTTCATATAACAAGTGTGACAACAATAAGTAATAATAACAACTGATTTCGACCCTACATGTAATGCACAAAGGACAGATGAGAGCAACAAGTGCACGCGTTCCTTAGCGTGTGTGCATATGCTTCTTACATACGTATATGTACAAAACTTACGGAGGGCTTGATTATTTAATGGCCTAATGAAATGATACAGCTGCCGAATATACATCTAAGCCCCCTTGGTGGCTCGTGCGAGACAGGAACATTCTTGTATATTTGGTGTTTTTATTTTACGATGGGCGCAGGTCATAGGCGCACTGTGCCTCTAATTGATGGCCTTTGTACTTTATGTTTTTATGATGATTTAGAGTTTTCTTTTTCTTGGTTTAATTTTTGAGGATAAATTAAGACGCACATTGTATACTTCCATAAAATATAATTGATAAAAATAAAGTTGAATTTAAAGCTGCATTTTAATGATAAATTAAAGACAATAATAATAATAATATATGGACTTGTTGAGTGTGTAATTGTATAACATTAAAATAGCTTAAACGATCTGATTAACAAAGTTTTTTCTTCTTAAAAAAACTCAAACATGCACGAAGCTTTAAATTACCAACTTGCTCTGCTTCATTCCTGGGTCTTATAACATCCCTTTAAATCAGCAAAATTTAAAAAAATCGCATAACTCGAAACCCTCTCTTCTTATTTAAACTCCTTTGAACTCTTTATTTTTCCCTATTTTTATTGCCTTCTCATTAGCATATATACGTGCAAGCGTGTATGTATCGATGACAACAACCAGTTTGAAAAAAAAAAAAGGAAAAAGGTTGGTCCAATGGCGGAAGATTATAAATTTAACAGAGCACGCAAAGCTATGCGTTTTATTGGCCTACATACATAGGCTTAAAACGACGACACACGTTTGCCGGGGTCTTTCTTTTCTTTTTTTCTTCTTCTTCAAGGGTTATATTGTGCACACACATCGCTGGGATTCCAAAACTGGCTTTGGGTAAGGATTTACCTGCTGGTTCATTGAAAGGATGATGATTTGTTGTCGTAGATTTTTTGGTAGTTGAATGTTTTCTTGTTAGGATTTTGATGACTCGGGGTGCAATGAAATACAGGAAGTTATAAATTTGTTTATGAGTAATGAAGCTAAATAACAAAGTTTAATATTTTTGCTCGTAAAAGCTGTAAGTAATTTTCTTTTCTTTCTTATTCAAAGCTTAACATGTTTAATAGAATATAAGTATTTAAAAAAAAATTAATTGTTAAGTTTTATGCTTTAAATTAATAAGCATTTCATTCAAATTAAAATATGAAAAATTTAGAAGCATTAAAATAATTATAAAAAAAATTACCAATGGCATTAAAAAACTTTTTATAAAAATTACTAAATTAACCATTAATTAATAATAATAAAATAGAAAAACAAGAAGCCGTGACTCATTATGAAACCAAATCAATAATTATCAAGTAATTTCGAAAATTCAATTCTGAATTGTAAAATTACGAAAATAAAGCTACATCGAAATATTTCACCCAAAAAGCTAAAACCAACGAAAATCTCAAAAACCGAGCCATCCAAAAATTCCTGAACAAAAAGTTTTACTGGTTATAGTGAAGTATAACTGGTGGGTATAAGATGAATCGACAGGAAAGACATACAGAAAAAAAAAATAAGTAAAAGGAGACTTGGCAACGTAGCAAACGGAGGTGGGATCCTGCGTCACGGAATCCAGTTCGTTTGCCTCTGTGTGTTGCGAATATAAAAGAAGAAAGAGAATGGGAAAGATAGAGAAAGAACGAGAGAAGAAGGCACCCTGCCGAGGAAGGTTTTTAACGGGGGTGGTATTCATTCATTTCATTCGTACCGTACAACCTGGCGCGAAGAGAAAAAAAGGAAAAGAAAGAAAGAGAGAGAGAAAGAATAGGAGATTCTACAAACTTGCCTAGACTGATGTTCTATTCTTTTGAGAACAAGATCAATTCGGAGCATAGAATTTTTTTCGAGTATACTTTTTCGTTAATTTTAATAAACTTACAATGCGATTTATACAATTTTTACATTCTTTTATTTAATTATTTTAAGAAAATTAATTTAAAAATTAATATTTATTGAAAGCTAATATATTTTATGGTTATTAGACCATTTACTAATGTATTGCTTTATACATATAATATAAAATGATATTTCAATTATTATCATTTTATGTTTTAAAAACATTTATAAAAACCAGATTTCTTTTTTTCTTTTGTAATACTTTTTTTTACGTTCATAAAAATTATAGTAGATGAACGTATACCATCTATAGTTTGCTCATGGAGAATTCGCAATTTGCATATAAACGGCTTTTCTCGTTGCACTTTATAATTTGCCTGGAAATTACTTTGCAAAAGAATATATCGACTCGATATATAAACCCATCGAATGTACATTACCTATACTCGTTCGATGTTAAATCGATGCCAAAGCCTCATTCTATTTAATCATCAAGAATTGCATTAACATCGCTTAAAGAAAAAGAGAAGAAAAATTTTCTATCCGGATCATTGTGTAGTAATTTCTTCAACTTGATACATTGGATAATTTGAATTTTAGAATATCTTTCAAGTACTTAGCCGAGATAAAATTTCATCCTTGGAATATCTTTTGACATTATAACGCGGGAATGCTTCATTTTTATCTTTAAAAGCGAAGGTTAATTGCAAGCCTTTTTTTTGCACAAAAGAAAATAATCTTTTTCCTTTCGTTTCCTGTCATCCCGAGACACTTCTTGCGACACCTGTAAACTTGGATATTTCTTTTTTGTTTTTGTTTTCCTTCACTTTTTTTATTTAGCCTTGTCCTTAAGGTACTTGTGATATTTTATTTTGCATAGATCGGCGAGCTAATCGTGCTTTTACGGATTATAAATTCAACTTCCGTTCATCAAAAACCAGTTTTACAGTGTCTCCTTTTGACTTTTTTTTATCGAAATCGATGATGCGATCTGTATATTTTTTGGATTATGCAAAATATATCAGTGAATATAGACCGGGAACTAGAAAATGCCATTCTTATACTGTCAAAAATAAATGATCTATGGATTTTGCAGTTGAATAATTAAATCCTTATGAATCATAAATAATTGCAGCGAATAGGATCTGTGATTTATGTTAACGCTATTCAGATTTATTTTCAAAAGTCTCCAAGATTCTTTTCGAAAATTTAGTTATTTATCATAAATTTATAATGCATAATACTCAAATCCAGTTTCGTAATTGAAGTCACGATAAATTATATCAAAAAATGATTTTATTTTTCTGAAAAGTATATGCATGCATGAAAATTAATATTTCATAAAGGCATTGTATTCCATCGAAAATTAAAGAAAAAATCTCTTATAAGATTTTTTTTCCCTTACAAACTTTCATTTACCGCTTACTTCGTTTATGCTTTACAATTGCCTCGTATTAAAAAAAAATGACAACAGGAAGTAATGGAGTATATCACAACTTGATATGATTGGCTATCGGGTCGAAGCGCAAAAAATCAAATAAATGTATAAATATTATCTAAACTGAATTACACGTATAATTATTAAAGTCATTGCGATTATTTCGTTACTTTATACAAAAATTAATGAAATATTAAATTTTTATTATTTTTTTATTTATTTTATTAAACGACGCTGTATTTCAGCTATCATTGTGATGCTAATTAGCGACGAAAGTCGTCAGCATTTTATTTTTTATCATTATACATTATTTTTTAGTATTATTAAAATTTAATATCGTTTTAGAAAATTCGAAAATAAAAATAAGTCTTTAAGATACATGGATGGAGAAAAAAGAGCTGTCTAGGTGCAACAAAATAAAAGGTTCAAAATAAATAATTCTTTTTTTCCGTATATAGTCATACGTCAATTTCTTATATGATAGGATATCCTTACCAATGAATTCATTGTTCGAAAAACTTGTGATGAACTCCGATCGACTTTTCGTTATAAAAACTCAATAAATGAAAAAAAAAAAATTCCTATGTATAATGTATTCAATGAAATTATATATATATTCTTTTTAATTTTATTTAACATCGCTGTATTTATGCTATCATTGCTAATTAGCGACGGAGGTTATCAGTGAGTTTGTAAACAAAGCACATGTAGCGTGCAGTGGTACTTGTATAAATCAGCCGAGAGCGGGATTCGAACTCGAGTCCTCGAGATTACGAATCCATTGCTCTACTGACTGGGCTACTGACGACCTCAATTCTTATTATTCAATGGTATAATTTTGAGCGAATAAAAGATATAATCAATAAAAGAAAACAAAAATTAAAATACATAATAAAATAGTTGGTGTAATAAATCTCAAATAACAAATTTATAGTGATTTAAAATAAAAAGAAAATATAAAATTAATATGTTAAAAATATAAAACCAACATTTTATTTCATTCATTTGAAGTAATAATAATAATACAGGTAGTTACATTAGTAATATTGATAAAAGCAAAAAAATTAATGCACGCATCCACGTGTTTTAAAACATATTAATAATTATAAATATCAAATACTTTCTCTGAAATGCATATTCCATCGCAAAGAGAAAACGAAACTAAAAATTTCGTGTTTTAAATCTAGTATCGTTAAAAAATGTCCACAGTAATGCGGATTCTCGTCTCACAAGAACGACTCTTAGCAGACTATCTCAACAGATAAGTGTCAAAGCGAATCTTCATTCTTTTCTTTTCGGTCTTGCGGCCGTTACTGCAATTTTTTTTTTGTTTTCGTTACTCGATCGCACAGCCGCGAAGAATGCGCTTAAAAAGAAAAGAAAAAAGGGACACTTGCGGTTTTACTTTTGCTCCATCGTTTCGAGAGAGCAAACGGCTTTAGTTTTGTATGGATTTATAATGAATGTTAATTGAATAAAGAATTAATTTTATGAATAAATTTTTTATTTACACGTGTAAATTTATATGCGATATGTATGCTAATTATTAATAATTTTCTTCACGGCTACGTGTTATGAATTAATTTTCATAATTTTAAGATTACTTGTGCAGAAAAATTTTAAATTATCATACTTTATAACGTGATTCGTTCGTTTACTTTATTATAAGATACTTCGCGTTTTTATTACACTTATAATTTACCTTTGAAAAATAAGAATGCAAATGTAAGTTGATATTTTATTTTTAAAACCGAATGAATAAGTTAACTTCTTTCTGGAACGATAAATAAAGCAAAGCAAAATAAATAATAGACTTTTCGATACCGAGAAAAGCTTATAGGAAAAAAAAAAGAAAATACCATCACGTAGAAAAAGTCCATCGACATTAGAGTTACTGTAATTCTCAAGCTTTATTTCTATCCGATACTACGAAAGGCACCGTGGAGTTGAAAAGTACAAAAAATCTATAAAAAAAATGAAAGGCCCTTGTATACCAGCCACAATAAACCTCAACTCAGAAAGAGAACTTGACACCCGCGGATCTTGAGAGTCTCTTGCAAGCAAAAACATGCTTGCGTAACTCCAACGTGAACGTATATATATATATATACATGTATATATAAACCAGGTCCTTTCATTTCCATCGAGTCAAAGTCATTTTCATTTCAAAGGATTCGCAAGATACGTTGTAATGTGATCTCTTTCTCGACAATATCATTTTTTCTTTCCTTTTTTTGGGGGTATGTGTAGGATTTTTAAATAAGACGGATTGATTGAAATTTAAAGCGATGAAATTTTTTTTTATTTTAGAGAAGGAATGGTAAAGGCGTTGAAAATGAACGTTCAAAAAGCGTTAGGACAATGGTTGCTTTATGTTTAAATTTTTAGTTGAAATTGTGAAAGGTTCGCGAGATAATAAAATTGTTGAGAAATTGTTTTATTCGTGTTTGCATAAAGCAACGAATGCAAATTTAGTTAATCGAATATCAAAATCCCTTTTAACAATTTCCATAGAACCTGTTTTAAACCTTTGAGATGTTAAATTTTCAAAGCTTGTACATTCTGTTAAAAATTTAATCGATAATCAAACTATCTTTTGGTAAAAAAAATTTAATTGAATATACATTTTCAGATGGTAATTATTACAAAGTCTATAAACTTAAATAAATACAGAAATTATTATACACAGTATTATAGGCTTACTCATCGATGAAATGAATCTTAGTAAAAATTGAAAATAAAAACTTGGAAGTTTTATCGTCAGACATGATTGCTATTTATATAATGTTAATGCTTACATTCAATTTTTGAAATTGAAATCTTGTTTAAACATAAATCATTTCCTATTGAACAAATAGGCTAGTCTTGAACCTATTAAATTCAGTTCTACAAACATACAGACTACAAGAATTCACCATTCCTCTTATCTAAAAATAATCACATATCCGTAGCATCAAATATCCATAAATTTTCCAAAAATAATCAATCCCTTCTTATGTATGAATCAAACCAAAGCAATCAAATGTCTTGCAGCGCAATTATCCTCTCCATTGTAAACAACTCATTAAAAAATAAAAAAATAAAAGAAAATAAATAAATGAAGAAAGAGAGCCTTCGATTCTCATTAAGAGAGGAAAAAAAAAAGAATCGTGTGTATGGTTCTTTAGAGAACCCCCAAAGCCGGACGCTCTTGGTGAGCGAGAGAAGCGGAAGTTGGACACGCGTACATGAGAGATCGACAGACCCTTTTTCCTCTCTCTATACGTATATGCATGTATACATATATGAAGGAGGAGGTATAAGAGAGTTCTTTTCCCCCCCATAAGTTCAAAGCCCCCGCGAACTAATACTTTTGTACTCACACACTCATTGAACCGATCACTTTTCAAAGACTCCCGCACTCTTTCTCTCGTGTAATTCTTCTTCCTCTTTTTTTTTATTTCTTCTTTTTTTTCATTTTATAATTCAATTTCTTTTTCTTTCTTAGCTTTTTTTTTATTATTTCTTACGAGCAATTCAAGTTCAGTAAGTGGCCCTATCAATGTTTACCGTTTTATAATCCGCAAATGATATTCCAAGGCACACGTTTTTATATATATGTATGCATGAGCTTTGAAAAAACGATGAGAGAGTATCAGCGACTGTTTGTGAATAGGAGAAAGAATGTCATTGACCGGGTACTTTTATTTTTAATGTATTCTCATAGCTTTTGACTTTGGCTTTCATTTCAATTTTTTCTTCTTCTTCTTCTTCTTTCAATGACCTTTGGTTATCCATTTGACTCTGCGGGCTCTTTCTGGTTACTTCTTAAAGATGATGCTTCTATTCAAAAGTATATGCAAGCTTCTTATCTTTGCGATTCTTTGTTCGATTTCCGAAAGTCCTTTAAAGGATGCTCTCTGGGCTTTTGATTTATGATACTTTTTATCATTGGAGAGACGTGTTTCTAATGCGCGGGAACATTTTTATACGATTAAAAGAGTCAAGAGCTGATCTTTAAAGTTTTGGAGGAAGAAGCCATTAAATTAAGAAGAGCCAAATGATACTTCGAAGCTTGTAAACACTTAACACTTTGTCGAATTAGAATAATGAATTTCCTGGACCATTCCAAGATTGTATTCTATTTTCTCATTATACATGAATTATTCTCATGATACTTTTTTCGATGATTATTTAATCAGTTGTTTGAATGTAAATAAATTTTTTAAGTCCACTTATTTTCCAGTTTTTGCAGTAAGAGATAAAATTTTAAAAAATCCACAAAAATATTGAATTCATAATAACCAAAAGATTCAAATTTTTCTTCGAAAAAAATTTACTTAAGAAAAGAAAAGAGAGAAAAGATCTGTAAATTTGCACGATAAAGAGCAGCGAGCTGTTTATATTTCTTTTTGCAGATGAATATAAATGCTTCGCGGTAAAAAGAAGTATTGAATAAAAGTCGTCTTTTGAGACGACTTGCTTTTGTAATTTGGCACGTGATCCATGAGATTCTCTCTCTCTCTTTCTCTCCGATGAGACGAAGCACAGAAAAGAAGAAGAAATATATACATATGTATATGTAACGTATGTCTGCTTCTTCTTTTCCCTAAGTCATCCCAGTGGACCAATAATATGACACTCGACGCAATCATACATCTGCGCTTATTATTCGTCGTTGAAAATAAAAAAAATGTTTGAATAAATCTTAATACATAGTTATTTTTCAAGTCATATGTTAAAATTTTAGATGAGGTTTACAGTTAGCATTATAGTAATAATTTCAATGTGATAAATAGAAATTGTATAATTAAATGTTATAATTGTGTCAATTATTTAGTAATATGAGAGGAAAATTTACAGTTGGGGAAAAAAATTAACTCACGTTCAATATTGAAACTACCAGTATTAAAGACTAAAAATTAAAAAATCTTCAATTTAATTTTTAAATTATAAAAAAAATTCAGATTTTTTTAGCATATTTGTACGCGTGCATGTGTGTATTTTCATAAGTCGCGCTTCGAAGCGCCTCGGGTGCGAATGAGCTAAAGAAATGAGACAGAAAAGAGAGAGAGAGAGAGAGAGAGAACGTTATAAGTGCGAGACGCTGAAGTTTAATTGAGGTTGATGAGGGAGGCGCTCGTATAGGCCCGGAATTCAATGCCGAGATATATGATGTTTCTTTCTTTCGTATATATTCTTGTTTCTGTCTTACTTGGACAAGCCGCGAAGAGTCTTACTTATGTCAAATGCAAAGTCTTTGTTATTTAAACTAATAATCGAATTTTCATTGATTCTACAAAATTTGCAATAACTAATTATAAATAAGCAAGGATATTTAGTAAAGATATCTAAATTCAATAAATAATCATCATCTGGTGAACGGTTAATCTTTTACAGTCATCTTTTCACTTTATTTATAGCGAAAATCCTGTTGGAGAACAATATATAATGCATATTTACTTCAACATCATTGCTGAATTAAAAGCGTGACTCATCAACGTGATATGTTATTGACAGCAAAATTGTAATTAACAACTATGAAAATCATAATTAACGATTTTAGATCAACCGTTGTATAAAGAACAACGCATATGATAAAGTTACTTGTCAATTAAAGTAGCAATCGATCTAACCAATCGATTCAATATAAAGCCCATAAAACGCCTGATCGATGTCTCTCTACAAATATTTCATTAATGGCGATTCTCGTTATAAACAAGGGCATATATATATAATACAAAACATATGTTAAAATGTCATCGTTGTATTCTCATCTATACATATATCGAAACAATTGGAAGCGCAGCCAGCAAAGACATCGTTGACAATTTGGATCGGCGTCCGCTCCAATTGAATCAATAATCACGAGCGCG
This sequence comes from Anastatus disparis, assembly GCA_017163975.1. NCBI lineage: Eukaryota > Metazoa > Arthropoda > Insecta > Hymenoptera > Eupelmidae > Anastatus > Anastatus disparis. Next base: position 853,529 of record JAFFSR010000222.1, read on the forward strand.
TGCACCGCGCTCATTTTTCTTTTCTCCTCCTCCTCCTTCGTTTCGTATTATAAGACGTCAACACTTTCTCCTTCGGTTCATTGCATGTGTACATATACATGCATATATAACTAAAGTGTCTGCTCGTCTCTTATCGCGCCTAAAGGTATATCCTATCCTTTCTCCCTCCCTCTCTCTCTCTTTAAACTTTTGTAACTTAACATTCCATAAGGGACGCTATCAAAAGCCATATAGCCTCGACGGTTTTGTTATGTGAGTTGCGCGAATAAGAGCTCCAAGCCTGAAGAGTGAATGGGACCGATAATCGAGTTGTCAGCATCCTGTCTTACGTAGAAAGAGATGCAAGTGTCTCGCGCGTCTGGTAAAAGTCTTGAGAAATTTTTCGTCTTTTATCTTATGCCGACAAAACAAGATACTGTATACACGGGATGTTAGTCACACATTCAACTACCAACGACAACGACAACGTTAAAAGCTGCTTGCCGTTTTACTTTGAAGAAATTGTCGTTTAAACGCGTGGGCATAAGATGCGGGATGAAAAACTTGTTTAACGCGCGAATCTGGTTGTATAGTGACTGGCAAGAGGCTAAGCGTAAATTAAACAACATTGTTAAGTCTTTAGATTTTTTTTTAAAAAGTGTTTAATAATATTGCGTTTAAAAAATTCTTTTTAATTGCCTTGAAAAATATATTGATTTAATTGATCAAATTCAAATACCGAAAAATATGTGAGGCCTTTAATTATTGTTAATTATCCTAATTTTCAAATATTTCGTATCGGCTGAATTTCGAATGAAAAAATAATTTTATCCCTGAATTCCAGAATACTCCAAAATTTACCATTCCTCTTTTCTTTGTAACAATTGACTCGTCTGCGGTATTCCCTCAAGATATTGCGTGCACTTGTGGATCCAAAGGTTTGAAGAATACACTTCGAACCATTATACATCGTGTCTCTTCTTCTGGTATTCTTGATTCTTTCTTATTTCTTGCCCCTTCTTTAGCTTCTTTCTCTCTCTCATTCTGTTTTTTTTCTCCTATCCCATTGAGAACCATAATAACCGTGCAGTTTCCCAGCGCGTCTTCAATGGGCGAAGATTGCATGTTACAAGACCTCGGACCGGTCCTCCTTATTTCTTTTCTTCTTTCTTTCTTACGTTCTTTCTTTTTTTTATATATATACTTATGCGCTGCGCCTTTTTTACATCTCTCCTTCCTTCTTTTATTTTTTACTCTGTTCTTTCTCTATACTCCTTTTTTTTTCCTTTTTGCCGTCTTTTCTTTGCGTTAAGGTTTGTCTCTTTCTCTCTTGCTTCTTCTTTTTCTTCTTGCTTTTGACTGAATTATTTTATTTTTATTTTCTTTTTATGTTACCAAAGTTCAGCACGGTTGAATATCAAAAATAAACAGACTGATGAATTGCCAATTCAAAAACTTGTTTACTTTTTGAAGCCATTAATGATTTTTATTTTATTAAATAAAATACTGACTGATCAAAAAATTTTAATTATTTCTTGTTTAACAAATAACTAATTTTTTCGAGATTATCATAAATTGAAATTACCACATTTTACACTCACATAAAATGTCAAAACAGTTTTAAGTTTTAGATAGACTTTTTAAAGCTTCATACAAACGGTTCAATCAATACTTGAAGTGATTATTTTCCTAATTAAATCTGACCATCTTTCTCCAGAGTTGACAGAAAAGGATTAAAGTATAGCTTTCCAACAATTACGGTAATCATTATTTAATTAAGAAATTCCTTTCTGTTCAATGATAAATCTAATACCTCCAAAAAACCACACCTCTGCCAAACCTTCTCTAAATAAAAATTCTTTTTATACTCCTTTAATTCAGTTTATTCCTTCATTCTTCCTTTTTCCCTATCATCTTTTTGCTTTTGTTATGCACATACATCGTCCTACGAAGAAGAGCTTCTGAAGCATGTCGATATTACATCGCAACGCAAAGCAAGCAAGCAGCAAGCAAGCAGCGAGCAACAGCAGCAGCAGCTTCTTCGCGAGTAATCGGAGACGTTCGGTTCTTGTCTTACAGCATATATACTGGTTGCTCTTGTTCGAAGAATGAGTTCCAAATTACATGTTTTAACGTTGAGCACAAAGAGGGAAATAAAAGAACGTCCACGTCCTGGAGTGTTATTATAGATTGTGAAGAAGCACAAGACGTACAAAGGATTTTTTTCCTTTTTTTTTTGTTGAAAAAAAAAGAGCAACGATCGAAACAGAATTAAAGATTTTAAGTTGAAGTTACTTAACGATAGCTACTGGGATACTTATGGGGATAATGAGTTTTTAATGGTTTATAAGGACGTGTAATGAGATAAGATCGGATAATAGAGATTTGGCGTGGATGAATTAAATAGGCTGTAATAATGTATCGTTAAAATGGCGGAAATTATGATTGTTCTCATTTTTACTCACTCTGCATTAATAAATAATTTATCAAAATAATAAATAAAATAAAGCTTCCAGTCATTTCCCTGCATTTTTTACAAATAAGTAGTGATCTTTATAACTGATATTATATTGATTTGTTATTATATGATTTGAGTTTAATTTATCAAATTAGGCGTGAATTTAACATCTCTAAAAATAGTTCTGATTTTAATTTAAAGAGTAATCTATCTCTCACTATTTTAGCTTTCCATAATGAGCAAAAATTCGAAAGCAATTGTCTAACCACAATATTTCAAAATAAAACGCAAGCCGTATCTTCTAGCACTATAATGATACAACTGACGATTTGCCAAGTCTCTCTCTCCGGCAAAAGCCTAGACTTTCTCGCGTATAATGTACAAGAAATTGTTATTAACCATTTTGCCAGGCTCGCAAACGGATTCGCTCAAACGAGGTATATCCGAGAGAAGCGCTTGATTATCGGGTGGGTCTCTTTTCTTCATTCTCGTCTCTTGTTTCTTTTACTTTTATTTGCTCATCGTAAAAGCTCCTTACTTATCTAGCCAGTTAGTTTTTCTTTTTTTTTCTTTTTACCATCGTCCATCTAACCATTTCAGAATTGATAGCCTTCGAGCATCAGAAGAGATATCGCAAAAACTATTTCATTACGTACTTATAAACAACGCAGTTGCTCTCTCGACGATTATTATCGGCAACGTACAAGTCGATACCTAGATCATGAAGCTTTTTTTTTTCTATGCATGTATGCGTGTGATATATGAAATGCCGCGTGACTAGGCTTGTTATACGAGTGATTTGACAGTTCGTCTTCATTTTTTCAATGGTGAAATTTTTCCGATGGGAAAATTGTTTGAATGTGGTTGCTTTTTTGAACGATAAAGAAACTTGGTATGAGATATAAGGTTTTGTATATGTTCAATTTTTATGGGTACGTGCGTATTACACAAAACATTGTTGTGATATCTTCAAATTATTGTAATTTTCTGCAACAAAGTTGATGAATTTAAAATTAAAGTCTGCCTCAAAACATAGGTGGCTCATTCTGATTACATTAAAAATGGGAATACACAAGTGAACGTTATTACGGCAATCAACGAAACTTCCTTTTAAACGATAATTACCAAAAGAATTTTCATATATAATGAAATTCTTTTGACCTTGAGATACCACAAAGCATCCTTTTTTTTTTAAACTTCATCTATGTAACCACTGGGCAGCGCAAGCCGTAATTTTGATGACATTCAATTACGAAGTAGAAAATCCACGACGTTAATAATTATTTAAAAATTGCTGGTATGCATTTCAAACAAGTTTAAAGGAGAACATTTCTAAAATGAATAAACGAGCATGCAATTTTTAATTCAAAGCTACCTGATAAGGTAGTTATTTAAGTCGTAATCCTTTCTTTCTTTTTTTTTTATATAAGTTGTGAAAAATTGTCATTAAAATCTATTCGCATAGCGCAGATGGTAACCGTGAACTCGTAAGTCGCAGTTGCACCAGCGAACAAACGAGGCATATCCGTTCGTTTTGCGGTTCACCTCGAGAGAGAAGGAGAGAAGTGTCTTAGCTTTAATACTGTAGTTGTAACACTGTTGACCAAAACTGGTATACACTCTTCACCGTATATGTAACTCTAAACAACAATCCAGATATGTCTCCGGAGACATGACGCTTTGTAATTCCATTGAAGCGGGACTTCTTCTTCTTCATGTATCTCCACATATATATGTATATACACCTATAGGTATATACGCTTAGATAAATTGTGAGGTAAGAGAGAAAGAAAGAGAGAAAGAGGTGAATGTCCATTACGAGTTTATACGGTAGAATGACTAGTGTAAAGATGCGACGACCGATCGTTGAGGTCGAGTGAACTGATGAACGACTTGGTATATATAAGAGTCTATCCTTCGTATATACTGATGTGTTATGGGTTTAAGGCGTGGTTTTTTACTCAGGATGAAGAATAGGGATGTTTTAAAAATGCTTGATGAATTGCTAACTCAATCATTTTAGTCACGTTTTTTTAGTCTTGTGCTTTAAATTTTTGTTCTATTTTCAGTAGACACGACAATTTTTTTTATAAAAAGTATACGATGGATGATGTAAACACAAATTTCAGATTTGAATTCTCGGTATCATAATAAATTGCATTATTAAAACTCTAAATGGCATAATTTGTTTTATCGAAAAAATCATTGCAGAATTCACTTTCGACTACAGTAATTACAATTTATCTTTACCAAAATTCTTTTTTTTTATTGATTATTTTCTTCATATATTTATAATGAAACTGAAGTAACGCCAACGCAAGGTGTTCCACCAGAAATAGCATCCCTCTTTTCTCTACCAGACTCCTCGTCTCCTGCATCCTCGCTGCGTATATATTCTATATGTATCTTTTTTCGAACCTGAAGCAAAATAAAACTTCTCAAGTTCAACAGTATACATACAACCACCTACAAAACAAGGCAACGCAGGTTACTATATAGATATATATATATAATAGACTATACACAGCCTCCCTTTCCTTTCATTTTAAACCTGATGGCGTCCCCTTCGTTCTTATATATATACACATAATAAAAAGAATACTATACAACGACAATGTGCCTGCTGGCTCGCAGGTAACTCAAGCTTACTTCTCTCTTTCTTTCTCTCTCGCTTTTTCTTTCTCTTTTACTCTTATATATATATACACGATGCTTTAAGAATTTTCTTATACTCTTCTTGGATGTGCACATGGTGTATCGTTCCACCTTTTGCGGATCTCTCTCGCTCTCCTCTATAGCTCGCTTTTCTTTGCTAGCTGGAAAGAGAGGATGGTATAGTACGCGTATAAGTTTTATTTTATTTTTTCTACGTATTGCATGCAAATTATAAAAGTGCACAGCGTCTAACGGTAGAGATGCTAAGCTAATCATGTGCATTGAGGAAAAAAAATTCTTGGATGATTTAAAAAAAATTATACTTATGACGGGGTGCGAATAAATTAGTAATAGAAGTTTAAACTTGTAATTTATATACATATAGATAGAAATTAAATTAATCTTTTTAGAAAATTTTTCAAAATAAAGTTTTATCACTTATGAATTTTAATGAAAATAAAGTAATTATCTTGATTCATCTAATTTACATCATTAAATTTCAAACATCAGCTATAACAATATTTTTTCGACGAAAGGCTTAGCGTACACACAATGTAAAGGGCCCACCCACGCAGAGTTTCCTGAACAATTTCATAAAGTGCGTACGAATATACATGTATACACAGAAAGAAAAGTTGAGTAAAAATTGCAATATATATACTCTTACATATATATATGTATATCATAATAACAAACAAGCGGGACAAAAAAACTCGGTCGTCGTTACCATCATCATCATCGTCATCATCGTCGTCGTAGTCGTAGTCGATGGTATAGCGTTACAAGATCTGCTCTGCTGCTCTCTTTTCTCTCCCTCTTGGCTAATGTTTAAATGCGTGTATATATATATATATATATATATATATACGTGTATAGCTATATATACATGTGCTATGCGTTTATACTCTGTGGGAACGGCGAGACTGCAACTGAGAGTGTGTGTGAACCGGACTTTGTCAATACTCGTGTCTTCTTTTGCTTCTTCACACTGTCCTTTTTTTTACTCCACAGAGATATCATGCTTTTTCTTTAATTTGGAATAGAGCTGAGAGAAAATTTGGAAAAGAATGAAAATTAAAGAATAAATTTTGTTTTGTTTGGATGTGTTTTTATCAAAGTTTATCAGAATTTTTAAAATAGTTTTTCAAAATTTATATAGTTTTTCTATAAATAAACTAATATTTTTCTGGCAAAATTTTTTTGTAAATGTATGTAAATTAAATGGTCTTACCCACTTGTTCTCAAAATAAATATTTATTTTTCTTATACAAAGTATCAAACTATCAATTCTTTCATGTCAACTAAAGTTCTATCAAACGCGATTTCAATTGAAACACTTTGATTCAACTTAATTGCTCATAAGCTCTTCGTGGAATTATCCATAAAAATTTTTTTTATTACCGAAAGTGCTTTTTATTTACATTACAAGTGACCTCGCTAAAGATTAGCAATTTGTCACGTAACGCTCTTTCGAGAACGGCGCCAAACTCAAAACCGTTTAATTTATTTTTTTTTACTAACATTTCTACTCATATATATTAGGCTCTGGAAAAAGATAAGACTTGCGTCAAGTCGCACACGAAGTCGGAAGAAACAAAGAAAAAAAAAGCGTGTAAAAAATTTCATATACATACACACATAGCGTCTCTCAAGGAGCCATGTGGACATGAACGTTTGCCTCTTTGACACAACGCACATGTAACTTTTCTCGCGGCACTTTTTTTCTCTCTCTACTTTCCTCGGTACTCGTTCTTCTTTTTTTTTACGTATTATATACAAGAGAGTTCATGTGTAATTTCTCACGTTAAATATTAAAAAAGTGACATATTCTGTTTCCGCTTTTGATAAATTGCCAGCTCGGGTCGTTTTATGTACGAATTTACTTTACATCATAATGCGAAAAGTTTCTTACTTTATGTGCTTTAATAAGGTGCAAAATTTAATGAACATATGTAACGTTTTTACGAGAGACTCTTTTTTTTTCATTTTTCAGGCAAGTTATAAAATAATGAACATATGTATCATTTTAAAAGTATTCTGATTTTATTTTGTTCGTTATAGAGTTATAAACATTTTCTACAAATTGAAATTCTTTATAAGGATTATGAGTCGTTAAATTGTTATATCAAACAGTGTAAAAAAGTAAACAATTATTAGAATCCAATAAAGCATTTTATCGTCAATAAATATACATTCCTCCGATTGATTTCTTTATAATATTTTATTAAACTCGACCCAAGAAAAAAAGCAAAAAAAAAGATAAAGCCATATAAAAGTAAACACAAACGCACACAAAGACAGTCGCAGTTCATCATTCAATTCCATATAACCCTTTACGGTAATGTATGACTCTGAAACAAAGATACATTAAAAGCCATATAACAAACCTAAGCATCGCGAACGCGTAAATCAATCCTAAGTCTTATATACGAGTTTTCTTTTATTTCTTTTTTTTTTCTCCTTTTTTTTTCATTTCTTATAACTCTCAACTTCTTTTGCCGAGCATTGAGCTATCCCGTTATGGGAATGAAGCACTGGCGAACACGCAAACGGTCTCTTCCCACCGCACGTATATCTTGCACGTATATATACTCAAATCTTTTAGTTATTTTAACTTTTATGCGTCGTGTATGATGTTTCGTTCTTCTTTTCTTACCTCTTTTTTTCTCTTTAAAGGGAGATTCTTTGAAAGTTATGAAAAGATCAAATTTTCGCGCGTAATTTTGCAATTTTCGATGATTTAAGGGTTTGCGGATGAATGCAGTGATTGCGAGTTGAATGTTCTTAAGAGTTTTGGAAAAAAAAGATATGGTGATTATTACTTTTTTGGTAAATTCTTTTTTTAGGAATAACAAATAAGAAGTTTTTAGGGTGATTTACAAGCTGATTGGAAGCTTGAGATAAATTGTTCTCGTATTGAATTGAAAGGCTTTTTTTTTCATTTTGTAAAAAGAGCGTGTATTAAAAAGAAAGTTTTCGCTTGAAGCGTGAATTTTAAAATTATTTTTAAAGCGTAAAATTATACTTTAAACATTATGTTGATTGCACATTTAATCATTTTAAATTTATAAACTAAAATTAATTTAAATTTTTAAATTACAATTAATTTAAATTTTGAAAACATATATTTAAGTTTTTTATGAATATTGCAAAAAATTAAGTTTATTTCTTGAATGTATAACGTAAGCAATGTTCCCACTTAGAATCTACAAAGGTTTCGCACCCCGAAAATTGAATGAAAAAAAAAATATTTTTTTTCAATACTCTTAGTTCGTCACCATATGTACAAATAGCCCGCAGCATCTCTTTAAAAAAAAATCGCGATCTCTTCCAGGCCACATCTTTCAAAAGTTCTACAACATCATTGTGTTGTACATACCTTTTTTTTCTTTTCTTTTTCTCGAATGAATGACGCGGAGGATTTCTCTTCTTCTATTTTTTTTTCCTTTCTCTGTTTCTTCTTCTTAGCAAACGGTTAGAAAGCGGGGGTTGAACAATAAAAACTTCTACTTACCGGACCACTTCAAGTTTTAAACGTTGAATGAGCCAACGAAAAATTTGCCGCATGAGTTTTATATTATTGCTACTGTTACTTCTTCTTCATCTTTTTTTTTTCGTAAATGATCTTTTTCAGTTCCAAAGGTTACAACGTAAGGTTTTTCACTTTAAGCCAGTTGAATTCTTTTCCTTCTTTTCTTATGTAATACTGCTAGCTACGTCTCGACCTGCATCGTACTGGCTAATTTTGAAAAATTCCTGAGGCGATGATCCCTTATATGGAGGTTAGTTTTTCCCCTATATAGCGGGATATATTGTCAGGAATTTAATAGGGGACAATGGAATTTTTAGTATACTGGAGGATGTTGGGGAGATAAATTTTGGTTTAGATCAAATTTTAAGGACTAATTTTATTCCACAAGTACTCTTAATCGAGATTAATGATTTTTTATATGATTTTATTTATTATGCTTTTATTGTAATTTATTTAATTTATTTATATGATAAATAAGTTAATATTTATTATAGTAAATACATTTTAGAATCTTACTATTAGTTTTACAATAATTTTAAATGACAAAAAATATTCAAATGTTGATATTTTAAAGTACAAAATAAAATATAAATAAAAATTCATAAAATTATTAAAGCCTTCAATTTTTAATGTTCTATCGCGTAAAGTTGAAGTCAATTCAAATTAAAGTCACATGGATTTGTTTGTCACGTATTTTTGAAAAAAAAAGAATTCATCGCAACAATATAACAGTTCTTTTGTTCTCTTTCGACCTTTACTTCACTTCATCTATACGTTATTTTATTTAACTTCGTAGAATAACTGAAAACGAAGAGTAAGCAAAAGTATTGTGAAAAAGAAGTTTAAAAAATAAACTTTAAACATATAAACTTTCTATTTAATTTTTCAAAGTTATCCTAAAATAAAAATAAAGTTTTTATTAAATTTCTTATACTATTTTTTCTAAAATTTTATTTTTTTTAAATTTTATTTAACGTCGCCGTATTTTAGCTATTATTACGATACTAATTAGCGACGGAGATCGTCAGTGTGTTTGTGAACAAAGCACGTGCAACGTACAGTGATGCTTGCTTCAATCGGACGCTGAGAGCGGGATTCGAACTCGGGCCCTCGAGATTACGAATCTATCGCTCTACCGACTGAGCCACTGACGACCTCTGATAATCATATAAATATTTAACAAAATTAACTTACAAAAACATAACAAGTTGTTCAAAAAACTTACTTTTTTCAATAATTTAAAATTTCCAAAAATATTTAAAAATTAAAATCTCGTAAAAAAAAAATTTTTACTTCCAAACAAAAAATTTAACTTCAATATTCTTCTCCTATATGTATATAAGTTTCTCCATCGGCGTCTCGCTTTTTCAACACACACATATATACGCGCACAATTTTGCACGCACATATATAAAATAAAAGCGAGGCTGGCCGAGAGTATAGAGTTACGTCGTCTTATATACCTGTTGTACACTGTACACCGTTGCGCGCAACGATAGATATTGCGCCGCACCCGCTTCGTACACATGCACACACATAAAATTCGCACACATACCTATACACATGTACTTAGATAAAAGAGCTCTGTGTGTATACCAAGAATATAATTATTTACATCGCGAGTAAGCATACTATACACATACACATGTATATAAAGGCTTGTATTGCAGCCGTTGAAAGAGGAGGTTGAGCAAGTGAAGCGAACCAACAAGAGATATATATAGAGTCGTTGTTTTTTTTTCTTTTATTTTTTAATATAAAGATATTTTTTTGTTTTTGGTTGGATAAGTAAACTGTACTTTGAAACTTGTTTTTTTTTCAACGTTAATTCATGGAGAAAAGATGCTGTGATTAATTATTAAAGTTATTAAAATTTATTATTATTTATAATTAGTTTGTAATTGAAGGGCAAAGCAGATATTTTTTTTTACAATAAATAAAAAAGTTATTAATGCGAAAACAAATCTTTGAAGTTAAATCTCTTATAAAGTTAATTAATGTTTCTTCATTTACAACGTTTCATTAAATATATTGGAAACCTCGTTAGATATTTTCCAAGGCCTTGTAAAAATTTTGCAATATTTTATAGATATATCAATGTCCGCGAGGTATGTAATGCACATATGTTTAATAATAAATCTTAATTTTATATTTTATGACCAAGAATAATCAGATTTATATTTTACGCAGCCTCGTTTAATTTCAAATATTTTACTTCAAATGTATACTATCTTGTTTATATTTTAAATAAATAAGCCAATAAGCTAGCCTTTGAAAAAGTTCACAGCATCAATAATCCAGTAACCAATTCTACGAAAACACATTGTACAATTCTTCCTTCCTAAAATATTTTCTAAGAACTTAAACTATTCCCTTTTAAAAGAAAAGATTTTAAAATTAAAAAAAAAGAGTAAGCTACCATATGTGTACCCATATAAAATTAATGCGTGTATATATAAGGTCTAATCCTTAAAAAGTCAAGAAGTATATAATTCATCGGTCAAAGGCATCCCTTGCCACCCCATTTTAAAGTGTCCACACGCCCGCAGCTTTGACGCATTAAATCAATCGTTGATTAAAGGGAGCCCGCGCCCGGCTATTTACGTACAAAAGACCATCATTCTCAAAATTAAAATGATGCGCTGGTTTTTATTTCTTCATTTTTTTTTCTTTCCTTCTATTTTTATATCGATGCACGCGTGGGATTTTCTTAAGTCCTTCTGGATCTTTTTCTTTTTTTTTTCAAAGGAAGGAAAGGACAAAGTATAGTGGGTAGTTAAATTACTTAGGGGCGCTGTACAATTTTGTAAGTTTTTTATACTTGAAAAAATGTTGACTTACTTTTTATTTATGTCTGGACTTTATACATATTATTAAATAGTTTTTGCCTTAGTCTGAGAAGCAGCTAAATTGTTATGTATTTAAAAAAAAAGTAAAAACTTTTTATTTTTAATTTATTTAAATTATAATTAAAGTTTTTTCTGTAACATTTTGTACTGTATTATCATTATTGCATAAATGATAGGATTATAAATATTAAAATTGAATACTAAATAGTCTAGTTTATCAAGTTAAAAAATAAATGATACTTGTAAAAAATATATTGCCCATAATTAACTTATAATCTTAACAAAGTCTTGACGTTATCCAATATTTTAAAAATGAAAATTTATTCTCAACGCCGTCATTGTATTTCATCTCATTTTCAACTTCAACGTCTTTTAGCGCCTGGCTAATGTCTCGTATTCAATCGATAACTTCGAGTAAAAGGAATTCAAACCACTCGAGAATGTCGCAAATCATAGGTCTTTCCGGAAAGAAAAAAATCGAGTGGCTCTATTTTTTGTGTTTTCACAAAGACGCTCTCGTTTTTTTTCTCTTTAGTTTTTCTTTCTTTTTCTTTCGCTTCTTCTTCCGTTCAAGATGAATCTTTCAAAGATCACTGTTTTCTTAGACTTACGTAAATATTGGGACATGAGAGTGTAAGGTACGTAAGATCAGAAGTTAGGTGCTCTTTTACATTCTTGACTTGAGACCAGGAAAAGTCCACTTGAAACTTTTCAAGACAGTTTTATGTGCCTGTTATTGGTATACCATTATGCTGTTGAAACTTTTATTCGTTTTTTGATAATGTTAAAATTTTTTAATTGATTCACAAGAAAATTGATTCACTTATTTTTACAAATTTACGAACTACGTTAAATAGTAAAATAAACAATCTTTTGTTCTCGCTTGGAAAAAGAATCACTCATAATAACTTCAAGAAAAACATCATAACTGTAAACTTATTTTTTTTTATGTTACACAATAAAATTTTCATTTCCCACGGATAGATCGTTACTCAATCTTTTTAACATTTTCTGTAACAATTAACCGATTTAACGTATCCTTTGAAAGAGGCATACATCCACACAGCTGGTTTTCCTTTAAACCTTTTTTGTAGTTCTTTGTTAAGTTTTATGTTGATAAATATCAATACAGACTCTTTGTAAAGCTCTAAAGTATTCTCGTATTGTTTTTTTAAATATATTTGTAATGCTTTAAAATTAAAATAATTTTTTTTCTAAACAATATTTAAAATTGATACAACAGTAAGTAATCAATTACTCTTCAATTTAATAATTTTTTATCATTTACAAATCTATCGAACTTGTCCCTAATTACTATCTTAGAATTTCCCAGTCGAAATTAATTACAAGCAAGATCCATACGTCAAAACCAAACCAGGACTTCTCATGTTAGTGTGAGAAAAAAAAAAGGAGTGTACATCTTTTTTCGAAAACATATTAGCATCGATAAAAAGGAAGCGAGAAAAAGAAAAAGAGAGAGGGAAAAAAAGCCTGCTTATACCAAAGACCAGGTGCACGCGTTGAGTGTATGGTAATATACACTGCTCTAGCGGAACCCGGAAACAGGACCTTCACGAAAACATACGCATACACACATATACGTCCTGTATATTCTCTTAAGGATCTTCTCTCTTTCTTTCTTTCTCATGTTTTTTTCCCTCTCTCTCTCTCTCTCTCTCTCTCTCTCTCTCTCTCTCTCTCTCTCTTCTTTTATAAAAAAGGGAAAACTCGTGCAGGCTTACATTATAAACGTAAAAAAGTGGCAGCTGGACCGTGAAAAAGAAGGAATGAACTTTGGTAAACGATCGTCTTTCGCTTCTATGTTTTAAGGAAATTCTAAATGGAAAGAGGGATGAATAAAAAAAACATGTACTTTGAGAGAGTAGTTTACAAGTTGATGAATCTTGAAATTGGAGAACCGTAGCGCCAGATGAATACTTATTTTTTAGAGACTTTTTTTGGAAATTAACATGCGGTGATAAAAAAAAAATATGTTAGATAAACGTGGAAGCGCGTGGGTTGCTTGTTATGATTTATGCTAATTGGGATGTCGTGTGTCGTTACGTTCAAAGGCAGCTGATGTTAAAGTTTTAATTCTAAACTTTTCATTTAGTTAGAAAATATACTGTAAAAAAATTCCACATATGAAATGTATCTTTATAAATTTATTAGCTCATTGGCCCTTAATAATTCTTTTTCATACATAATAATGTATACTATGAATAGCAATATTTTTTTCTAAACACATTTTATTTTAGTAAAAACTTGCTAAATCATTTAAAGAATATCAATATCCACCATATGCTCTTAACACCTTGGACTATATACTCACTTTTTAATCCAATCCAACCTTCCTCTCTTATTACTCGAAATCCAAAGAAGCTCTCATGAAGACGGAAAGAGAACCCCAGCAGACGTTTCGAACCACTCGAAAATCAACGATCTTGTGTATACATATATATATTTTTCATACAAGTATATACCTACTCTACCAGTAAGCAAGTATGTTTTTAATAATAAGAGGGGTCAGAGTCTATATTATTCTCAGGGATCTCTACCTTTTTTTTCGTTTATACCTTTCTTTTACCTGTAAGCAAGCGTACACCATCATCCCACGCGGCGTAGGAATCGTGGCGTGGACAGGTGGCGCAAAGAAATCGTTTCTGGTAGTTCATATATATATATACAGGTTATACGTATACCACTGTATAAATATACGGAAAGAAGAGAATCTTTTCGTCGTTAAGTTTCTCACCCTCGATTATCATCTTTCCCTGTAGAATATTTTCTATTGATTATCGGTCCTTTAGATAACTTCTAATTTTACAGGAAGATGGCTGGGTGAAAGTTTTCTTCGTCGTGAGATGAAGCGATGATTTAAAAAAAAACGGAAATTTAATAAGATGAGACTAAAAGTAGTTCGTTTTAGAGAGATACAATAGTTTAAACCAAAAAGAACTATTTTGAAAAATAAAATTATGATTTTTTAAATATACTAGAATTAATCAAGCATATTTTGCGTTTTCTATAACAGTGAAAAATACAAATATTTACACAATATAAACTGTTTAAAAAATTTATCCAAGTAAAGTATGATAATTTTCTTATACACATTTAATTTCTTTAAAATAAAGTATCTTAAACTAATTTAAAAAATATATATATTTAACTTTCGTATAATATTTTTTTATATAAGTCTCAACTATTAATTTAAATCTTTAAAACATATATTTAGCCTTTTTTAATATTTAATATTATGGGGATCAAAGAGATCGGCGTCACTTTCATTCGTTTCAACCGCACTTCTTTAGATGAATCGTCTAGATAAGCATTCGAAGTGCGTCGAGTCTTTCTTTACTCTCTTGAGTTTGAGATAATGAATTTACGGGCAGCGCTCGTAGTCTGTTAACACCCTATTAATTAGTAGATTCTTTTTAAAAAACCAGTTTGTACCGGTTATATTTGTTGAATTTGGTGGAAAAAACAAACAAGTATTTTTCAATCATTATTCGTTATCTTTTTCTTTTTTGTTTGTTTTTTCATGTAAAATTTAGTAAAATCATCGGTATATAGTTGTAAAAAGATAAGACCTTTATTGATTATGAGACAGGTAACATTTTGTTTCATATTTAGCAAATTTTAAACGTTAAAATTATATAATTATTTGCTTCAGCTAAATCAGCGTTGAAGCTTCTTTTTTGCTTGTATTGTATCCCGTATATTTCTCATGAATTTTCAAACCAGGTCAGCGCATTATAAACCAACTTATGCAACAATTTATTAATTAGCTGAACTAGATTACAATGCGACTTTTTTTTTTCAAGAAAATGATCCTTTGTTTCGTGTGCGTTAATCATCCGATCTTTCAACTTTAGACTACGCGTCTGTTGCTAATTTCTATTTATCCATAACTCGCGAACCTGCATCAAAATCGATCTTTTTGGTTTTAAACTCGAGGAAGTAGACTTATGATTTATAGGATTTTCTTAGGAATTTTTCAGAAGTATTTGACAGCTAGTTAGGTGTGAACGAGCTTTTCTCATTATAAGATTGCAAGATTTATAGATACGATGGTTGCAGGTGTCGGTGAAGTAATTTTTAAAATCGATTTTTAACGAGACTTTTTTTCTTCTCTGGTTCGCGTTTGTTAACATTATTAAAGCAAAATTTATAGTTGTTCGTATGAATAATGCAATGAGAACCAAAGCCATTACGAAATTTAAACATGAAATTAGAAAAACTAATGATTTTTTTTAGAAATAAAATCTTGTTTTCTTTTGACTACTGGAGTTACGTAAACTTAACGATTATGAGAGAGAATAAAATGGTTTTTGTTTTTATATTTTCTTATTATACATCCTCCAGAAGCTGTATAAGACAGGAAATTTGTTTGTAAAAATGTAAAATAATAGCGTGATTAAGCATCTTTCATACAATCTTTTGATTAACGTTGGCAAATATGCAACACCTTCAGACACTTTATCAAGAAGAGAAATCATTAGGGTTATTCAATTATATAAGTAGCTTATTTAAAATAATGAGTTTTGGTACTCCACTTAATAATTAAAATAAATGATATTTTTTGATACATTGTCAAATGTTTTAATATTGATTGGTGATTCGATTACAATTTTGAAAAATGACATTAACTTTATAGTTTTTTTTTCTTACAAATAAGAGGAACTATGAAAAAAGGGTGAAGTCTCAACTAACTTAGAGTAAAAAATGTAAAGAATATTATTGCGAGGAAGTTTTTGTTTCGTCCATCCTATTATCATTTCGCTTAACCATAACAATTGGCCATTCTCTGATGACTATGCAAAAGAATCTAGGAAAGAAAGCAAAACAGGAGAGAATCAATCATTTCGAGTTCGACGAATAATTTAAATTTAATACGTTTTCTATGAAACGGCTTTTTGTTACCTTTATTCCTGTGGTATTTTTAAATAGATGTAGAAGTATACATTCTACAGCAAGTTTCTTTTCTCTTCTTGCAGTTTAAAAAGTTCGTTGATTCTCTTCAGTGTTTCTTTTGAAAATGAATTTTGAAATTTAGTTTAAACACAATATTAAATATGTATACATACGTAATTATTAAACAATGTTTTATTTTTATTTGTTTCAGGTGAGTGTACAAAGATATTAGCTATCTTACAATTTGTTCATTTAGTAAGTAAGTACGTTTTTTTTTATAATTGAATCAGACATTCATTTCTACTATAAATCATATGAATTTTTGGTGTCAATTGTTGAAGGTGTTAAGAAATTTATTTGTACTGAGTCTGGCACTTTTTAAACGACATAATAAAACCTTATCATAGTAGAAATCGGGGCACTTTTACTTGCTGATTATTATAACATAGTAAATGGTCTGTTTTTGGTCAAAATTATATCGAAACTGTTTTTACCAAAGCACTTAATGCATATATAATATTTCTTTAATACGTATTATCTAACATAATTACAAACCTAAGAAAAAGCTATGAAATCTCCAAAAAAACGCTCATAGAAATAAAGATTAAAATGATCGAGCAATTAACTGCAGTACTCAGCACCGTTACGTCACCTAGCAAATAATAGAAAAAAAAGGGCAAACGACTTTTCCTTCCGGTAATTACTATACTTCTTACATTTTTCCAAACAATAATCAACCCTTTTTCTTTATAAAAAGTTCCTTACTGCACTTCTTTTATATATATATAAATTTAAAAAACTTTGGCTCCATCCAACTTGAAGCATCGGCAATTGTCTCCTTCCCAGGAAACACCACAAGCAATAGCGTGCCGCGATAGTTTGTGTCCCTTTTTTTTTCAATGTGTGTATATATATATATATACACACTTACTTTTTTTTTTCTTCTTCTTCAACACAACGACGCCGACAATTTACCCAGCGTGGCTTGGTTCCTTTTTTACACGCCGTAAACAACACGCGACGCGCGAGATGACGATAATGTCTCTGGGACAACGGAGGATGAACGATGATGCTGCCGCTGATGCCGCTGTTTGATGGCGATGCTGGCTAAAGGCGATTAATTTTTCGTGTTATAAATGATGGATGCGCTCGAGTTTTTGATGATGTTTATTAAATTGTTTAGTTTAATCTTTTTTTTATGGATAAAATGATTATAGTTGCATAGAAAAAGTAGTTTTTTTTTATTTAGTGTTTGGTGTGTTTATAAACTAGCTAGAAATTCCTTTGTTGAACTGGTTAGTTTCTGCCTTCTAAATTCATTAACTAACTAAACTCATTTATTTTTTCGTTGAGTTATTAGTTTTTCTAGTGTACTTTAAAATTAACTATACATTACTTAATTTCTAAAAAAAAGTACTATACGCCAGGACATTGAACTTGTAACCTATATGAAAATGTACACAATTATTTTTTTATTTTCTCAAACTACTTTTTCTCCTTATTTTTTTGTTTCATTACTTTTTTTCATAGCATTGAGTCTGTTGATGATAAAGTAACACAGAATGAGCAATGAACCTTATATATCGTTTTTTATGAGTGACTCAACACTTAAAATTTTTTTTTTTTTTTGTTCATTTCTCGTTCAGAAAAGAAAAAGGAGCAAACGTTACTGATATATTATACAAAGAGCAAGTTTACTTGAATCTCGACAAAATCAGTTTTACGTATCTCGAGTTTTGCCTCAAGCCGGAGAACGTAAGACGAGTTTTGCGATTTATTCGTGGCTTGTCTTTGAAAATCATCGGACAATAGAATTTTTTATTCTAGACGACGAATTTTTTTTTTAATCTTCTATGTTATATTATTTTTGGTTTTAGTTTCGTCGCCATACACTAAAGATGAAGGTCGTGTCTTATATGCTTAAATTTTTAATTTTAACCGTGATAAAAACTACTTTATTTTATGGTGATATCTTTCCAAGCTCACTCTTCTTTTTACTTTTTTTTCTTAAGGGAATTTTTTATTACAGTCTCTATTTCACTTGTAATTTGCAAGTTTAACAGCCATAAAATATCAGTTTTCAAGGCTTCTTTAAAAAAAATGTCGATTTCTTTATTTTGTTTAAATAGTAAATAATTTTAGATTCCGAAGGCGTCGAAGGCAGTCGTTATTTATCAAGTATTTGCTATTGACAATTCTTTCGCTTCGCTAGCAATAAATTCAGTAAAATAAAAATGAGAAATAAAAAATTTATTTTCCGAACGAATTTGAATATTTCAGTCTCCACAGCTCGCGAAAAAAATTTATTTTTTTTTCTTTAGATCTATATTCCAATCCACGCATTGACCATAACGAGCGCTTTGAACAAAGATGTTCGCTGCATGCCAGATAAATAAAGTATGTGCAAATCTTATTGGAGAAACATTATGTCGCGACACGCGCGCGTTCATCCTCTGCATTCGCGATAAACTTGCAAACCTTCTCTCGATGTATTCGACCAATCCTTTTATTTATTTTTTCTTTTTGATTTCCTTTTTTATTGCATTCTATCGAACAAAGCCGATATAAGATTCATGGTTGCAGTCTCTGGAGTGACGAGTTTTACGTAAAAGCCTTATAAAGTGCATTTAATTAGTTTATTTAATGCTATTTATTTACCGAAAAATGACAAATTTTACGAGTTTTGGTTAGTAAAGTAGACGGAAGTGAGTATTTATAGTTGAGGAAAAATTTAATGAGAGATAAGATGCCTGTTTTGGTATGATCTTGTTAAGAATTTAAAGGACACGTTGTTGCTAATTAGCTCGATATTTTTAATAGCGTATGCTCAATTTATTCGTTGTTTGTAAATTTTTATCATCGAATAAAGCAAATGATAGTCAAGTTTTACAAATGATAATTGTCAATTCTAGAAATTTAACATAGATCTGCGTTAAAAAGCTACCCAATCTTGCATAGTCATAAATCCTCATCAGTTTCTCAGGCTTCAGATGAATACATAGAACTCATCCATAAATTAACAATTATTCCTGAAACTCTAAATTCCAAAACTACTGTTTAAAAAAAAAGAAGTCCAGAAGGAACGTAAATCTAGGCATGCAAGCTGCGTTACTCGAAATTTCAAAGTCCATTCGCGCGCGAACCATGTAATTCATAAACTAAACAACGATTCTCTCTCCCTTGTAAGAAAAAAAGAATCAAGTGAAAAAAAGAGAATAAATTCTTGATAAATTTAGTCTTTCTGTGCACGCATTGGGCTTGCATCTCACTCTGGCAGACATTGTAGACATGTAGGATTTCGAAGAGAGATATACGACACTATAATGCAGGCGTCTGTGCATGTATATGTGCATATGCGTGTGCAATGTGGGAAGCAACAGGCTGTATTGGGAAGTCGGCCAAACGCACGACGAGAGAAATGAAGGAAAAGCATATGATGAAACGGATGAGGTTATTAGTAAAAGAAAAGTTGATGGAATATTTCAGTCTTTTTTTTGGGAGATTTGTCCTAAGGTGTTTTAAGATTGTGGTTGATGGAATCATAAGTTAGAAATGTCAGCTTCTAATTGGAATTATAATGATATTTTTTTACTTTTGACACTGGTAATATTTAATTCTTCTGATTGAAGAAGTAAAATACTTTGACAATATTAATATATTATCATTTTAATATTTCAGACATAAGAGAGCGTAGAAATAATGTGGTTTAAACATTGAATAAAAATTATTATATACTAACGTAATTAAAAAAAATTCAATTGATTCATAAAACTAAGAACATTTCTTGATTAATATCCTAAGTATCTTATGAATGACTTATTTAGATTAACAGAAGAAAGAAAATAATTAAAGTATTATTATAAAAAGAGATAAATAACATCTGTACATTACTCATTAAAAAAACCGTTTACATGCAGGAAATGCATGCGTAACTCAATAGATAAATTATTGAATAAAAATTTACGATCTGACAAAAAAAAACCTATTAAAAAAATTCCAATTCATAATTTCTAGAGTTTCATCAAATTTCACAAATTCGTAACAAACACCGTTCCAATAATAATCGAGGAAAAATCCGTATCTTCCTCCCACAAAAAAAAACCTTGTATTTCCGTATCTTCCTCGGTGAAAACTATTTCAGTTCTTCAATACCTAGAAAAAAAAAGAAAAGAATTACCGAAAAAAGAGAGAAAAAAAAAGGAAAAGATGCATATTGCTTTCCCTTATATACATGCGTACACAACGCACATGTGTATTGGATGGTGCATTTCTCTGGCTGCGAAGTAGCAGTGACTACAGCTTGCCGCACATGTGAATCTATACGTGTACGTATACGCACACTCTCTTATGTATATACGTACGAACCTTTCTTTAGTGAGGCGCGCCTTTCGCTTCCCACGTCCCATTCTGGGAACGCGAAACTGAGAAGCAGCAGCAAAGCTATCGAACGGAGGCCTAACACTGGCATTACTTGAAAAAAAAAAGAGAAGAAGAAAAATAAAAAAAAAAACATGCGTGCGGATAATTATTATAAGAGAGTTTGTGTATATGTTGAAGAGAATAAAAAAAAATAAAGGCGATGGTTTAACGTATTGAATATGCATCGGAAGTTGTATGTGGACTCGTTGATGATGATAATGATGATGATGTGTGTTTTCGTATTGTATTGATTGATGGATTTTGTAATAATGATTTTCGTTTTCATTTTACACTGCAGCACACGGGGGTTTTATAAAAGAAGCTCTTTCGTTCTCTTTTGTTTGGGCATGATATCGATTTGATGCATTAAAATATATTGATATTCTTTAGAAATTCCGAAAATTAAGAATTCTTGTAACTTCAGATATTATTTGAAATTTTATTATAACGCAAAAATTATTCAAACAATAATTTTTTGCATGATTATTATTCAGAAATCATTATCAAAATAATTTCACGTATTTTCAAAATTACAGTTTAAATTAGATAATTAACTTTTTCTTCATTAATTTTGTAAAAAATTCTAATATTCATAAATAATTCATTAGTTTAATTTTAAAATTCAGCGCAGAATCTAGTAAAACAAAATTTAGGAGGTCATTAAATTCATGTTGATTTGAAAATCATACGATTTAATTTGACTGCGTTAGGCCAAAACTCTTATAAAGAGGTTTAGAGCATTTTAACTCTTCATACGGGGGCCTCATTGTTATGCTGAACGATGAGCATGTTAGTATACACATTCGAACCCACGCACTTCTCTGCATATCACATGAAGCTCTCAGGTATGCGATGCAAGACGAATTATACACGTATAACCAACTGAATTTTATCGTTGGATTGATAAGAGTACGACGAATTCGAGAGTAACGCGCGGTATTTCGATCAATCTCGTTTTTAGAAGAAATTATTTAAAAAATTTTATAATTTTTTTTTTATTTATACAATGATTGCAAAATATATTGTTTGATATAAGAAATTGTTATGCAAAAAACAAACGCAAAAAATAAATTAATGTTTATAACACTACTAAATAAATTTAATAGCAACTTAATTTTCTAAAGAATTTTTACATTAAATCTCAAATCACATCTCTCTAATCAAAAAGCAATAACCAATAAAATTATATCACTAAGTCATATACACGCAAAGGTTACTCTTATGCATATTTACTATTACTTACATTATACCAAAGCCATAAAATCTTTTGACGAACTCGTTTTACGATCTTGCAGCAAAGTTAATAAGTAGCCTTTATGACAAGCGAGGCTTTTTTTTGTAATATAAAAAAAGAAAAGAAAAAAAAGAGACGATAACTTATACATTGGAATGCTCATTAAACGATTCATACATTATTAATTGAAAGTTTTTTTTTATTTGCGCATAATTGATTAGCGATAAACGAAGCGCCACTTATGCTTTTATTATATTCTTAATTTTCAATTACATCATGGTCTTATCTATTGTTGTGGTTAGACTTTCGATCTTAATATATGTATGGGATTTTTTCTTACTCTTTATTTGTGGTTTAATCGACTGCAATTGTTGTGATGAACTCCTATCGAAGTTTCGTTATAAAAACTCAATAAATGAAAAAAAAAAAAAAATTCCTATGAATAATGTATTCAATGAAATTATATATATATATTTTTTTAATTTTATTTAACGTTGCTGTATTTATGTTATCATTGTGACTCTGATTAGCGACGGAGATCGTCAGTGTGTTTGTGAACAAAGCATATGTAACGTACAGTGGTGCTTGTATAAAACGGCCGAGAGCTGGATTCGAACTCGGGACCTCGAGATTATGAATCCATTTTTTTTTTTTTTTTTTTCAAATTCCATTTATTGCTAGATTATGAATCCATCGCTCTACCGACTGAGCCACTGACGACCTCCATTTCAAATACTTTTAACAAATAAAATAGTTAAGGCATGAAAAATATCGATAATATAATAAAATATACGATGACTAATTATTATAATTTGAAATTTAAAAAACACTTTTCTATTGTTTATTTTACAGTTCGTCATACAATATTCATTTAAGCGTACATTTTAATTGTTTACAATTGAGATACATATATTTTTTTTTCGTTCGTGACACATTTTTTTCTATCCTAACTATCATAGCTCATTGTGCATTGACGTCACGCAATGACTCCATATGAATCAGTCTAATTCTTCCAAGACGCATTATTAGAAACAATATGCTAACGTGAGAGATGCTCGTAATAATTTTTTGACGCTTTAAATATCTCATCTCATGGTCATAAGTTAAGGAATGCAGAAGAAGAAAAAAAAATTTGAATAACCTAATTATTCGTTATGCGCTTCTTTTGACTTTTTAATTCGACCGTCACATCTTCATAACAAATCGTATGAATATCAGATGATCATTTGAAATAAGTTGGTATTCCTTTGAAGTGTGTAACCGATCTAGTTTTCCTTTTCGGATTCAATTGAATCAACAAGTTTTCTGAGTACGAATCTAATTTACATTTTTTAATATTTTTCTTTGAATGCCTATTGAAGTCTTTATTAAATGAATAACCACAGTCTTTAGGCTTTTTCTCCATTACCTCATAATCATAAGAATCAAAGAAAACTTTAACTTCTTCTCTCTAACCAAGCCTCCATAAAATCCATCTTGAAGCAACAAGCGTGAAAGTTTGTTTGAAAAAAATAAAAAATAAATAAATACAGAATATATCTTCTGTGTACACGCGCATAGCGGAAATGAGTATTCAAACTTAGATAACATCGCGTATAGTATTTCCAGCATCCAGTTCTCGTATAGATTTTCCCTAGTCTTTGAAAAAAAAATGCAGTACTAGTTTAACGCGTCGTTGCAGTTGCTACTAATTTAATGATAGCACTGGCGTATATAATACCCAGCGTTATGTTAAACTACATTATACGCAAGACTGTTAATTAAAGAAACATCTTAATTGCCGTTCAGAATTCCATAAATATCTTTGGATGCGGGTACTGTTTACTTTTTCTTCTTCTTTTCAATGTGTGCGGGAGCACAGTTTTCTGTAAAGTTGTATCTTTAAAGTTACCGTATTTTTTAGGGATAAATATGATGAATTCGTTTTTAATTGGAAGGGAATGATGTGGTATATGCTTTTTAAAAATTAAGATCTTTACTGAACAAATATGGGTAGGGTCAGGATGGAAAAGATGATTGAATTAAGGATTTTATAATTACGATAAAAATGGGTTTATTAGTAAAAAAAATTTATATTTCCGTGGCTAGTTATCCATGGAGGAAATAGCTTATCAATTTATGTTCTCTTCCAGCTACTCACACATAATTTTTTATAAAATTTAACTCATCATTACACCAGGAAAGTCTTTTATTACTGACAAAAAATATTGTAGCTATCCCACGAGTTTTAATATCGTTTACACATATAACAAAACTTTTAATTTATCAATTATTAGTAATGAAACAGAAGTAGTTTCTATTAGCAAAATAGCTACCCAAGCTAACCATTCATAAACGTAATAGCACTTGTAACTAAAGCGATAATTAGCCCACCCACATTACAAACGTATCAGTAAACCACATTGAATATATCTGCCAAGACGTTAGTTAATGAGAAAACATTTTCATTCATATATCAAAGGAAAAACTTCATTCCATTCATCTTTTTAATGATTAAGAAAAAAATATAGGAAAAAAGAACAATAACACTTTGGAAAAATTCGCACAATCAAACAACAGCAACAGCAGCCAGCACAACAGATAAAATAATCGAAGGTTATGTGCGAAGGACTCGTTCCTCCATCCTCTTGGACATTTTATAAAACGTAAAAAGCATCATGTAACAACTGTAATTCGGATGTGCGCGTAGAGAGAAAAAGAGAGAGAATTGTTGCGTAAGATAAAAAGAACACAGAATGCATCTGTGTTGCATGTACTATGCATGGGAAGAATTGGTCGAAACGATATATATATAAAACGTAAATAACACTTGATGGATTGTGTAATGAGAGTGGCACTAAAATTTTTGTATCACGTGCCGTTGCAGAAGTGAATGAAAAGTTCACAGGATGCGCGAAATTATAACACCTGTCAAATTATAAATGTCTGGAAAAAATTGGTTATTGTTGCTACCAATAAAATTGTTGTGTATTTGGTACTATCATTAGGATATTTTTAGTATTCATGACGTAACATCTACAGATAATTTTACTAGCACTATATGTAACATTAAAGTTTGTGTGAACTATTTTATGCGAAAACTTTTTTATCAAAACTACTAAAAATATATAATTATTTCAAAAAATTACAAACCCTTAAGAAGAAATTTTGCTCAATTTTATGCAAAATCATCGCATGCTATTATGTTCGTTAAAAAATTGTGCATGAAATTTTACATGAATTTCTTGTATGCTAATATCTTGTATAATAATGTTGTTAAGTTCAAAAACTTCTATAAAAATCTTTAAAATATTTTTTCATAATTTTTTAATTTGCGACAAAAATTAAAATTTTTTTTTAAAATTAAATATTACAGAAATAAAGTATAAATTTCTTTTTATTTAAAAATGCATCCATTTTTAATTCGCTCCAGAATCATGCTCCATAATTACACCAATTTCGACTTAATAAACAATGTAGAAAGAAAAAAAAAATTGTTTGAGATATTTTATACTATAACGAGAAAATACAAGATAACAGAAAGATTCTCTTACTTTACAATATGGGAAAACACACATATACACGCGCAAGATTTTTCATCAAGTACGATCGTGTCCTTCGCATCTTTCTCACGGCCAATTGTTCTTCATTGACGATGAAAACTTGCCTAGGCGTTTGTTACAGCCCGTACTTATACATGTAGCTGTCTCTTGCGCGCATTGCTTACACATGTATATGAAACTGGGTATTCCCAGAGAGCGATAGTTGTGAGTTTTAACTTTTAAAAGTATATGAAACGATGGAAATTATTTATGTCGCTAACATGAGTTTTTTCATGAGATTTTGCAGTATTTTTATATTATTTAAATACTGCTTTTAAAATTAAATTTTGAATAAAACTTTTTGATTGAAGTTACATAAAATTTAATACTTAGCAGAATCTGTTGACAGTTTCACTTTTATACTTGTCATTTAAAGTTTTTTTCAAATAAAAATTCAAAGTATAAAATATGTTTTAACTTTAATGTTGATTCATAAATAATTTAATATAAAAACACTTGAATTTCGAGCTAAAATTTTAATTTATTCTTTTTGATTCTAATACACTGACGTTAGAAATACTTTTTTTAGTAAATTTCCTTACCGAAGTGCTAAAATGTATATAATATTCAGTAAAACTTTAAAATGACTCATTCTTTAGATTAAAGACAAAAACGAAAAAGTATTCTTATCATCTTAAAAAACGTAAATACCAATACAGAGTTGAACCGATTAAAATTAAATAATAAATAAACTAACGATCATATATACTACAAAAAAATAAATGTAAAAATATTAAATTTAATAAATTGATGAATAACAACATTTTAAAAACTTACATCAGCGTTATAAACATGAAAAATAAATTGTATACTCGAGATTTTCAGTGGCTCACTCGGTAGAGCAAAGGATTTTTAATCTCGAGGTCCCGAGTTCGAATCTCGCTCTCGGCCGATTTATACAAGCACCACTGTACGTTACATGTGCTTTGTTCAAAAACACACTGACTATCTCCGTCGCTAATTAGCATGGCAATGATGACACGTATACAGCGATGTTAAATAAAATTAAAAAAAAATGAATAATTGGTTATTCAAGGATTTATTTTCAATATAAACTAAGCATCAGAATGAAAAATAATTTTTTTTCCGAATTTGTAAGTAATTAGAGTTTTTCACTCTATATTTTCATGAAATAGAATGATCCTGAGAAGGAAATTACATTTCGATGTACGATTTTCAAAAATAGTAAATTCTTAAAAGTCAAAAAATTTTTTATGAATTTATTATCTAAAAATAGAGTGACCTAGAAAAAGAAAATTCATTCTGATGTCTAGTTTTTTTTTACAGAATGTATAGTAGAGCGTATGCATGCCCTTAAAAATATTTTTCCAAAATAATATGAATGAATTTAAATAATTAAAATAATATTTACTTTAAATATTTAAATTCATGTAAGCACACAATTAATTTTTTCTATACCTCTAAATATTACAAAATTTTTATTTGATAAATTTTTTATTTATTTATAAAAAAATATAATTCTTTAATTTTAACTTGATTATATGAAATTTATTTTGTGTACTGTAGAAAGTACAATTACCAGAATTATATCTTAAAATAATATTCTACAAAAAGCATATTAAACCAAATTCAACAAAAATACATTAATCTCAAATAACCTATCGTTTAAAAAACAACCTAAAATTTCATCGTTCCACAACGTCTCATTGTATTAAAGCTAAATATTTTTCAATACATCAAAGGGCATAAGCCGGCAATAAAGATGACATTTAATATTAAAGATCCTTTGCATATATTCGCACCATATTAAGAGCTTCTCCGATCCATAAAGTACTCACGTAATAATACATCGAAAAGAAAAAAGTTTTCATTAGTATGCAAGGGAGGCCTAAGCTTGTAAACACGTTCTCCAACAGATGATGATTACTATACGACGACGATATATAGACGAGAAAGCGCGATCGTATAATGCGTGTAACAATATTTCTTTCTTTTTTTTTCATTTTACTTTTTTTTTAGCTGTAAGAGTGTACAACAAGACGCTTAAGTGCGCGGTCTTTCTTTTGTTGGAATTAAGAAGCTTTTGTGAAATGCCCACGCCAGCTATTAGTTTGGTATAGTCGATGCTGAAGATGCAATGAGTATTTGTTATTTGTTTTGAAGAACCCTTATATTTATAAAGATTAATTGATTTTTATTCAAAGTCTATGTATATTTAACTTTTTTACGAGCCCATCGTCATATTCAATTTAAGAGAATCAGTTTGTATCGTATCCACATAATAGAATCGTAGTATGATCATATCACAATGTGAATTTACGATTTTTTATTTCGAATAAACTTATTGTAATTATATAACCACATTAAATAATTTTATTATACCCAAGTATTCGGGTATAGTCTCAAATATAAAGCTCTCATATTCGATACGTTTCATGGTTTTTATCTCTTGTATTTAAAAAAAGATACGAAATAATAAACTATTAATTCATAACAAAATCAAAAAACAAAAATCGAACAAAGACCAAATCATTCTTTAAGAAAAATTTATTTATCTTATGAAATTTTTTCAAAAGATAAAATAAATAAATATTCAAAGAGCAGAAGAATGTATGAGAAATGTATAATTCATTTCTTCTTCTCATTTCTCTCTTGGTTTTAAAATAAACATAACTATCGGAGTTTAAAAAAAAAACAAACAGTTTTCTCGCTGTGTACAATAATACCAGCTCATTGTAATAACCGTACACGTGCACATTTGACGATCGATCGTAAATCAATCGTACATTTTTAACCATTTTCTTCTTTTATTTTTTCTTTATTTTTATAAGAGCGCTAAAGTTTCTGTAACGAGATGTAGAAACGGAAGATGTGTACATATTTTTGGTGAGGGCTTCTTTTTTTTATTTTTTATTTTAATTCGCTATATCCGCCCTACTTTAAATTTTGCTCACTCTTGCAATTGCAATTGTTGCAGGTGGAGAGAAAGTTATAACGGTTTATTCAGTATTCTATTGAATTCTTTATTATTTTATATTAAAATTTTTGTATGATGTGGTAAACGTTCATCTTTGTAAATTACACAAGATCCCATGCTGCATACGTATTGAATTTCTCGTACAAAACGTATGGAACGTTTGATAACATGTGAAATTTTCTATCAAAGACATTGATATCTTCATTCCCTTGAAGAACCTTTAGTATAATTATTTATTTTCAAAATGAGTATTATTTTGAAGTCTCAAGTGCAAAATCACTTTATTATAATGACAACTTACTATTATTGAAGTTGACGTACAACTACTTATTCACTTTTAACAAATTACATACTTCAGAAAGAGGCACTTTTTTACTTCAAGAAGCTTGAAGTATGACTAAAAAAATTACAGTAATAAGAAGCAATTATAACAAAAATATAAGCAATTAGTGTGTTTCAACTAATAAAACAAAATACGTTTATTGTACATCCAAATTTCAAATATATAATCCATTTAAAAATACCCTCACATTATATTAAACAAAGAAAAATATAATAACGTTTTTGATTTCGAGCTTGATCGCACACCTAAATTAGAATTTACAAAATAGCATATTCACCTAAAAGTCAAAGTCATAATATAACTATGGCATAAAACTCCCCCATATAACCAATAGAACCTTTTTATTACAATACAATAACATTTAACCGGAAATCAGCGTAAATATTTTTATCCGAATAACGAAAACAATACCTGTAGCATAAAACTCCCTTTAACGAGTATCACCTGACTTTTTACAAGCGCTTAATGCTCGAGCAATCGTTTGCGTGCGTATGCATTTTTAATTGCCCTCGTATACAATTATAATCTCGGGAATTGTTAGTTGCGTATACTCGTGATAAAAAGCGACACTTTGGTAATTTAATGAAAGCGTGCTGCTGCTTTTGCCATGTAAATTGCCGAGTTAGCTAATGACTTTTCGTGATGCTAGGAAAATTACAGAGAGATGGGGAATAATCACTTGTACGATTTAGTTACGGACACGTGAGGTGATTGTGAAAATATTGCTTAGCGTTTACAGAGATTATTGGATTACCGATGATGTAAATGGGAATCGTATATTTACTTAATGTATTTTAAACTAAAATGCTGGAATGTACTTAACTATTCTTAATATTTAATTGGAATCTAATAATCTCATAGTAAAAGAAAGAGGCTTAACTTTTATATTTGATTTCATAATGATAATTTTAATGATGTAATTAGAAAAAACTCTTAAACATTTTTAAAGTAGGTTCTGTAATCTTTAAAAAAATTATTCTTTAAAGAAATAATATAAATAAAAATGATTTGATATTAAAAAATAACTACATTTTTTATTCTAAAATTTCACCCTATTATCAATTTCTTTTTGTCATTCTTACGGATGTTTTTCTCATACTTTTCTAAAACTAACAGAGTACTCGATTTTCTATCTAAAATAGATCATAGCAGAATAATAAACACGACATGAGCTCAGTATTCCAAGTCGTTGGTATTTAAGTTATTTAAAGTTAATTAAAATAGATCATCACAAAATTACTTCACGTATAATTAACGGCTAATTGACGAAAAATTATAAAATTAGTCGGTAATTTCTCCCTTTCTTTCCTGTCAGAGTCATCCTCCAAATTTCAAAAAAAAAAAAAAAAATATAAAAGACAAAAACCAAACCACAGATTTTGATTTACCGCAAAACAATGTATATTTGCAGAAGTTCACCCTCGATACGAAAATTACTCTACACCCATTTCTAAAAATAAAAGGGTTCCGCTCTCTGCGCGCAATAATAAGTAAACGGAATCCCATACTATCTTGCGATCCCCACATTATGGATATATGACGGAAACACGTTTCTGTATATATATACACGCACTAACCCTCTTAGAAACATAAGTAGACCACGCGTGACGTAGTTCAGGGTTTTTAAAATAAAATAGGGGGAAAAGACCGGAATTAAAAGCCGGTCATAGTAAAAAAAAAGGATATTTTACA
The DNA here is from genome assembly GCA_017163975.1 of Anastatus disparis. NCBI lineage: Eukaryota > Metazoa > Arthropoda > Insecta > Hymenoptera > Eupelmidae > Anastatus > Anastatus disparis. The sequence goes on from JAFFSR010000222.1 coordinate 884,123, forward strand.
GGTGGAAATTTTTATACAGCTATGGGAATGCTCATAAGGAAGTATAAATTTTCCTGTTACATTTTTTTTAAAGTCATAGTGTAGAAATGTACTAATTTGAATTTTTCTCATATTATAATGTAATGTAAACGTTTTTTTTTCTTGTATGTTTTAAGGACATCTATCCGTTAGAAAGACGTTCCAGAAAGTGTTGATTTATTTAATTTTTTACCGTTGAAGCGTTACAGATATGAGAGAAAAAAAAACAAATAATTTCATAAAATTTCTTCCTAAATTCAGCATTAATTTCATCAACTTAACAAATTTGATATTTTGGAAACCACAAAAAGCTACTTATGTCCTCATTTATGCAGAAACAGTAAATTTCTAACACCTTAAAAAAACGTCTGTTGTACCTATGGAAATACTTCATTTATGCACAACCCATCCAAAATCACCTATAACTATATACTTCCTAAAGTATAAATATACCGAAAAAGAATTTTGAGCTTATGCAAGCTAACATCCTTATATCGCAATTTATAATTGCGCATGCACTTAAAAGTGTACATCGCTTTAGTTAAACGCTTATATGAAGCCATCCTTACCTTTCTTTTTGTAGTAAAAAAATTTTTCAATTTTTTTTTCTCTTTATTCTATACCTTTGGCTTCCGCCCTAAAGTGTGGCTGTAGAACTCCACAGGAAGTTGAGACAACGAACGCACGATATTACCGCTTTGCTCGTTCACGTGTACTCTCTTGTGTCTCTTCGCTTAATATATTATGTGTATATATATGAGAGCAAGTTTTTACTTTCACGAAAATTTTTTAAGTGCTCAATAGGAAGCCGATGCTCTGCTGAACTACATTTTGTTGTGCAGGTTATACATCTTTTAATTTTTAAAGATATGCTCTGTTTCATTTTTTTTTTAACCTTTTGTTACTCTATGCGTCGGCTTATATGAAAAGTATTTAGTGTCCAAAAATTTAAGATAAATTAGAAATAAATATTAGCGTGTCAATTTATATTTATAATAAAAGTTAAAATTTCAAACTTTTATTAATAATGAATTATACATATTTTGTCTCCTTATTAATTTCTTTTCATATGATCCATAACTGTCGACATACAAACTAAAGGTATCAAATAAAGCTAACTTATTTATTAAAGTTAATTATAACCATAACACCTAAAATTCAACAAAAGCATCAGAGATAAAGTACAAAGAAATTATAATTTCCACTGTCAAGTGTAATGATTATATTTAGGTTGGAGAACACCCGCGCCGGTAATGTATATCTATATACATATATATACTTTGCGCGAAGATAAAGACGTGCATCTCGGAGCAAAAGTTTCATCTTAATTTAGCCGGAATGACACTTGATTCTTTTTGATTTTGTATAACTTTTATTGCACACGTGCTCTCTCTCTCTCGTATTATTGTTTAGGAATAAAAATACACTTGAGATGGGTATTATGATATGTATTATCAATGATATTGTTAAGCTCGAGATTAGAAATATTATTTTGTAAATTTAATCAAAAAATTGTTGAAAGTTTTTATTAGCTTTTCATTACATATTATTATGTGATTGAAATTATTTTCGTTAAAATAAAATTACTTCTAAATAAATTTTATTACTATTCTAAAATTTATTAACCCTTTCAGAACGGAATTATTATTTCATCATGAAAAGTTCTGATAACCATTTAGCGATGATAAGTGTTCATTTATTAAGCAATTTTTGCGATAAAAATTTTTTTTTTTTTTTCTTTTCAAGTTTTCTCAGTTTCTATCAAAGATATAATAACTTAAGCCCTCAGTTTGAGATTGGAAATAGTCCACTTCAATCTAATACACATATTTTTTTTTACAAAATTTGAAGCCACTTTTGCACAATTTCAAAAAAACCAAAAAATGTCAATGTACATTGTAATCAGGGTTGGTTTAGCGTTAATGTACGATCACAGTTCATGACTGTAACAGCGCCACCGCGACTTGATTTTTAACTAACACACGAGTTCGAAATTAAAATTCGGATACTTTTATTGTAATTTAATATTGCAAAATAAAATATTTCTTTGATTTTTCCTAATACATATCTTTATTTGTTGAAAAAAATTTATTTTTCATTAATATAACGTTAAAATGATTTGGATTTAAATTTCGAACTCGAGTGTTAGTTAAAAATCAAGTCGCGGTGGCGCTGTTACTCGCTGTTACAGTCATGAACTGTGATCGTACATTAACGCTAAACCATCCCTAATTGTAATGTACATTGGTTCTGAAAGGGTTAAATTTTCCCCAATTAATATCATTTTACAATATAATATTTGAATGAGTGTTAATTGATTATTAAAATACGCATAAAATGCACTTACTTTCATAAAATTTTACAACCAAACCCAAAATCTATGCTAATTCAACAAGTCAAAGAAGTCCCGCCTCTAATTAAATATTTGTTTTCAACTCAAACTTCACCTACAAAAAGAAGGTCTATTAAAAGACGAAAAATAAAGAACGAGAATGAAAAACGAAAGTCGCGTATACCTTTATGCACGCGGTCCCATAGAAATCTTCTTTAGCATCCTGTATCTCGCCGTACAAAAGACGTCCTTCGTTTGGATTGTCGTGTTGTCATTGGAAGGTTTTGTTTCTTTCTATTCTGTACCGTTGGTTCATTTTAGTTTTCATTTTCTTTTTTTTTCTCCTCATTCTCTTGTACGCAGAACTTTTTTAACAGTATGTTATATATGCAGTTAATTCTTTCGTGTTTTTGCTTGAGAGCAAAAGAGAGAGAAAGAGTCGAAAGAAAAATAAATGAAAAAAATGTATGACCCTTTGTGTACTTGGTTTGAGTAGCGGAAATTATTAAAAATTTAACGGTAAAATGCACTTGCGTTCATTATTTATTTCTATCACGTTTCCAAAAATTTACATGAAAACGAGACTTTTAATCTTATTTTTAAAAATATCAATAAAAAATTATCCTTATAGTTAATTAAAGAATTTGAGCTTTCGGAAATCATTATCGGTGAATTTTTTATTTATTTTATTTAGCGTTGCCGTATTTCAGCTATCATTGTGATGCTAATTAGCGACGGAGATCATAAGTGTGTTTGTGAATAAAGCACATGTAGTATACAGTGGTGCTTGTATCAATCGGCTGCCTAGAGCGGGATTCGAACTCGGATCCCCGAGATTACGAATCCATCACCCTACCGACTGAGCCACTGACGACCTCATTAGTTTTAATTAAATACATATCAAAGTAATATCATAAAATATCAACAATACTAAATACTTGTACCAAAATTCAGTTTTTTTTATTATTTTATAATAAATCAATACACTCAATTAGTAAATAAATGTTTTTATTATTTAAAATAAATATTTTAATTAATTTTAAGTGACATTAAAACACGTTTAAACTCAAACACTTTAAGCTCTTCAACCTTGGAATAAATCAAACTTAAACTCAACCTAACGTTTAACACATTCAATTCACCATAATAGCAATAACAAAACGCTAATATAATACAATTAAACAATATATATATATATTTATATATACATGTAAAAGTGTATGGGAATGGCGGTAACAGTACAGATCGTTTTAATAGCCGATAAAAAGCGTAGGCGTATACGACCAAAGCAAAGAGAATCGCTTTTTAGTATAATATAAATTGTAACCAGGTGTTCTCTGCTGAATGTATGTATACGTATATAAAAGCAAACTCTTAAAGGAATATTTACATTGAGTTGTTGAGTTTACTGACCGATATTGTTTGCGAGCTACTGCTTTGTAACGCAGGTTTATTTTTAACGTGATTTCAAATGCTTTTTATAATGTTTTTATTTTATTATAATTTTATGGCTGTTAGATTTTTTTATTTGTATAACTGTATAATAGAGACTATTTTTTTCAGAATTTATTACTTTTTAACATGTTTAAATTAAAGTAAATTTTTATTTCATATTTAGCTCTATATGTATACGTAACTAGATATCATAATTATAGTTAACAAGTTTCACAATAATGGAAAAAAATTTTCAATCATAAAAGAAAAAAATCGATAAATTAATATGAGATCTGAGTTGAAAAAGATTGAAAGAAAATCAATAATGCATTAAGTAAACACTCAAAAATTGAATTTACCATTTACAAAGTAATAAAATACCAAAGGAATGTTAATTAACGGTACGCTTATTTTTTTCTTTGTTTTTTTTTTGTTTCAGGTAAGAAAATCTGGCAAATCATTTTGCGGCTACACGTTTTATAATACAGTGTACACCATATACCCGCTCCTTTTTTTTCATCCAAGTTAACTCTCATCATCGATTACGTGAGTATAACATCGGAAGCTCAAAAGAGTTAATCTTCCAATCTTACTTTTATAAGTTTCAGAGAGACTTTAAAATAATAATAAAAAAAAATAAGAGTTTCTTTTGGATGCAATGCCTTTCGTTCCGCAGACGTTCTCACGTCGACTTGCGTTACCTTTAATATTACTTCTTTTTTTATATACATATTAGTTATATATGTCCTTTGGCCGTATTCAGGTGGAATATGAATCGAGGACAATGTTTGTCGCTTGAGCTGAAATTGCCGAGGGCGCGCGAAGCGCGCCCGAGGTAGATTTCTGCTCAAGCTGCAAACATTGTTCAAGATTCAGATTCCACCTGAATAAACGGCCAAAGGACATAGATGATTTTATGTCCGAAGTAGGCCGTATGAGGAAATATAACTTATTAGTTGAAAATATTAATCTTTTTTTCAATACTTTTAAAATTAAATTTTAGTTCTATTGATTTTTTCTTTTGTTTCTTAGATTGACATTTTGTAATGAGTATAGCTGCTGTCGAAGCGCGAGTCATTTTTTTTTACTAACCTACGTTCAATATGATTGCTCTTTGACATATTGAACGAAACATAGTAGGATCGGTGATGCCATATTGATTTCTCCTGAGACATATTGAGTCTCAATATGTCTCAGGAAGACATATAATTCTTGCAATAAGTCGAGGAGCGCGTCTGAGACATATGGGATGCCAATACAAATTTAGCATGCTCTTTACATACTGACACGAATACGGCCTACGAGGACATAAATATTTTATATGTTCCACCTTCTTCTCCTTTTTTTTCTTCGTCTTAACGTTTCAATTTCTTATTTTTGGTCAGCAATCTTCTTCTTCTTAACTACTTTTTGGTCTCTTTTTCTTAATGCGTTCACTGTGCCGACGTAAGGTGGGCGTGTGTATACTTTAAGTCTATTATTGTACTAGAGTAATTATAGATTTAAAAGATCGTAAATGTAAAAAATAAGTATGTTGTTAAGATACAAATTTCAATGTTTGTTGAATCTAAATTCAAGAGATTTTAACATCTTTTGTAACAAGTTATTTTAGTTTATATATAAAACACACAACTTTTTTCATAAATATATTCTAGTTTTGCATTGATTAGCCGTATAACCAAGCAAGTCTTTCAGAAATAAGATTTTTTCTTCTTTAAAAACTAAAGGTGGTCATGAATATATACCAAAGTTCTTAAAGCTTGCACTTGCCGACAAAGCATTGAAAAATAAAGGGATTTCAATAGCCAGTTGATTGATCGACGCCCCATTGGATCCGCGATTCGTTTCCTTTCATTTGCTGTTCTTCTTATTCTCGTAAAATAAGAATATATAACAAAAAGAAAGAAAAAAAAGGGAAGAAACGCGCATTTTGTCGAGATTTAAGAGAAAAGAAGAAAGACGAGGAGGAGAACGCGATTTCGCATGCGTGTCGATTACATTTACAAAATTTGATATTCAATCGATCTTTATAATAGCATTTTTTTTCATATCAATACTTTTTCAGTTTTGTCGATCGAGAAATGTAGATCGAAATCGACGCATTCATTGTCCAAAACAATATGTGCTTTGTCACATTTTTTTATATGTTTCTATGTGGGTTTAAGCATAAGTGAGAGAGTTATTGATGGGCTGTCAGTTGGGTGCGCAAAAAATTAATAAAGTTGTTGATAATCGGACAATGGAAATGGATTGTAAAAAACTAAACCGGTAATTACGCAAAATTTTTTATTATAGAATACAAGTTTCACTGAAATTATTATTATTTCCATCGATATCGTTGTAATGTTTGCTTTATCGAGAACAATAATTTTCATTAATTAATCCCTTAATGCTTTTTTAAACGATTTATTCAATGAAGAAATTAAAAATGAAGAAGTTCGAAATTTCTTCCGAGCAAGTTTCCATTTTTTTAATATTAAAAAAAATAATTATAAAGATATAACAAATCGCCTTTTAATTATACCTCACAATAAAACATCTCAGTAATCTCGTAAGCATTTTTTTTCTTCTTTCCGTCGTCGTGAATCATATTTCACTCACTTACATTCGCACGTAATTAAACATAACGAACAGTTTCATCCGAAAGTAAAAAAAGAAGAAAAAGAGAAATCTCGAAACATCAATGCTCAAACAAGAAAGGCATTCGCAGAGGATATAAAGTTCCAGCTAGCTTAATCGCAAATAAAAAGTTGCTATTTCTGACGTGTAATTGAAAGCAGAGTAGTTTACTCGGCATAATACAAGAGGCTCGTGTGTTTATTTCTAAGATTGAAATTCAATAAAAACAACAAAAAATAATGATAAAACAAGTATATAGAGTCTAAGGTTGCACTGAGAAAAACAACATGTAAAGGGGAAAAATGAAAAATCTACTTGACGTGCGCTCGTTTGCAATAAAATAAAATTCACTTGTCGTTATGTTGAATTATTCTTTTTAAAGAGGCATACTGTGTTGGCTTTAAGTAGAACGTATATTTTTTTTCCAGGAGAGTATCATTTAATACGTTTGAAATAAATTATTATTAATGCAAAGATAAATCTATACTTTTATGAAATAGATTAATTTATGATTGAATTTTTTTATAAAACGCAATTACTGCCGTTCGTAGAAAACTTTTTTTCTAACTAAAAAAAACAATATTAACATTTTATAAAAGCAGATATTCCACTTACTTCAAAATATCTTTTTCTGTGATACAATTTAAAAAATTCTAAAACCATAATGATTTTCCTCTCCACGATGTGTGTATAAATAAAAGATAATTGATCGATTTTTAGAACGGAAATCAATACACGTTGATAAAATAAAAAAAATGTCGATCGATTAAATTGGAATGGGACTAATTTTATTTTATTTTCTTATTGTGATTGTGAAAATAATGTTGTTAAGATCTAATACATATGTTGTAATTTGTTTTAGATATTTATTGTAGATGTTGGAATGACAGTGATATAAAATATTGCTTCTTTTTTTTTGTTGACATCATGTCAACGGTAAAATGTAGTTCCCTTTTTTAATTATAAAAGGATGATAAAAACTAAAAAGTTCAAACTAAATATTAATCAATAAAATAAAATTTTGTTAAAATATACTTGAGTAAAGTAAACATAATAGAATATTTATCATACGATTTACAAAATAAAATTTCATGTATACTTATGCCATTATTATCGTTTACCAGAACATACGCATTGAAAAAAAAGGAAAAAAAAATTGATTGTGACACGATCGTCCGGTACATTTTCAACCTATATTTTACTCTTCTTGCCAATCGGAAATGCAAGACAAATTTCGAACATAAAAAAAAAAATCAACAAAAACTAAAAGTTAAAATTCGTGCAAATAAATATTTTCCATCGTACAATCAAAGTTCACGAGCGCAAGATCGACTTCCTGCGTGTAGTTTTATACGTACGCTAATTCAAGGAAGTCTCCTGTCGAAATCAACAGATGAGCGAATCGGTAATTGTATGCTTTTTAACCGCACACATAGGGCTTTTTTTCGAACTTTATTATTTTTTTTTTCTTTTTTATTTTTGTACATATTTTGCTTTCGTATTCGTGAACTGTATTATTTTGAAAATATCTCGTGTTGTGCGATTCAAGACAATCGATTTAATGTATGTGTGTATAAGTGTACAGCGATGCTATTGGTTGTACGTATATACATGTATAAATGATGTTATATAAATGGTTATAAAAAGAAAGCAATACAAGAATAATGTAAATATATTGCATACAAATGGAATTTTTAAATTTCGATTTATTTTTAAGCATTAATGAGAATCGATCAGTAGCGGTCGTTGACTCAGATTATTTTGGATATATGCTGAAGGGCTTGTGTATATTTAGTAAACGTGAACTTTTATGTATAACGAGTGCTGATTAGGAACGTATGGAAATGTTAAAATTTTTTTTTCTCTTTTGCAAATTTTTAAATTTTAAAAATTTCCAATATTTCATACAAAAATGATTGACAGAAAGTGCCCAGAAAATTTCTTAAATTTTACCGATCTGACCTGAAATAAATTAAAAGCAAATTAGGAAGTAACTCTTGACCACTTACTTTTCCCGTTACATTTCTACCTAAGATTTGTTTCCATGCATCTTTTATATAAGATTAAAATAGCAACGCTTTCTGGACATTCAATAAATGACTTACTCAGGTAAGGAGTACCTCTATAACTCTAATCCTACAACATATCCATTTTGAATCAATTGATTAGTTTACCCTACAAATGGCGATATTCCGTGCTTAATTTTACTAAAATTTATTTAATTTGTTGATTTTACAGAAATATGGTGTTTATAATTAAAATAAATTCATATTCAATTTTGAAAGGGACTTTTATTTTTTGCCAATATTTATAAAAATAAATTAGTAAATAATTGATAATTTTTAGTGTAGGTAAATTCATTCCTTATTAGTAAGTTCCATTAATGCATCTTTTTATTCATTAGCTTTCTTCTATCCATAGTATTTTCTACAGCTTCGTGTCGAATGTTACTTTTCATATTTTATATTACACAATTTGAACTGAATTACTAATTTGTTCTTCAATTTCTTTCTTTGTATCGTTTTTTTCAATAAGGTCACGTAATAATTGAATAAAATTACGATGTGCAATTTTATCTTTCTTAGAACAAATATGTTCTATATACAATAAAAAAACTCTTCCATTTATTACTATTTCATTTTCTGACAATGCACAGTGTTGAATGAAAAGTTCCAAAGAACACCAGTCATCATTTTCTAAAAAGAAAAGCCAAATCCTGATCCATTTTTCAGGAGAAAAAGACTCTTTCTTACCTATTGAAGTTGTATCTTCCAAAATTAATTTAATAATCTGTTCATCTTTTATAAGAAATAATTGAGCCAAAAGGAAAGTTTCATGTTTAATATTGCTTGTAATATGATTTTTAAATCTTTCAGAGCTTTTCTCCCAAAATTCTATGAACAAATTTCGATAGTCATAATATCCAGAGCCTTTCCATGACCAACCAAGGATTGTATTCAATAAAATTCTAAATTTGTCTACATCAAGATAATGCCATGCATGCTGTACTATCATAATAAAATTATGTTGCCAAGGCCAATTAAAAAAGAAAACTAGTAGAGAAAAAACATTACGTCGCAGTATAGTTGCTCGTTCACCTAGATTCATCTGCAAAAGTAAAAAATTAAAAACATCTATATATTCTCTATGATGTCCTCTGACTGAAAAATCATATTCAATGTAAGTGAAAAAGCCAGAATTCTTTGCGATATTATCAGCTGATCTTAATACAGACTCTCTTTTTTCTTCCAAAGAGAGCTTTTGAAAAAAATACTGGGTTGCAGCTTTATTACCGGCAAATGCTGCGTTCTCGAATGCGCGTTGATAACGAGTACTATTTGGATAGCACGTACTTGGACCATGATAATTACGGAAACCTTTGATTCCTACTCCACTACTCCAATAGACTACTAATGGTTCGTCGTTCATTTCTTCGAGATTTCCAAAACGGGATTTAAGACTGAAATTTGATTGCATCTTATACCACAAAGCTGAGATGTCAGATTCTAAACAATAAATATATGCTAATTTATAACGCATATTGATATTGATACTATCATCTCGAATTAGTTTCTCTGCTGTTTTTCTTCTATCTATCTTTCCAAGTTGTGTCCAATAAAGCTTATTTAAATTTCTTATAATATGTTGTTTGGATATAAATTCCATGTGAAACTTCTTCCATCTTCTGAGTTCAAAACCGATTGACTTAATAAACGCTATTATTTTCTTTCTCACTTTTGGTGGCAGTGGAAGCACTTCTGCTTTTTTCATTACTTTCTTTTCTACATGTAACCATGAGCTATTATTAAAATAAAACTTATGACGAGTGCTCGTTATCTTTTCAATATCTTCAAATTCACTCCACAATCTAATAGCGATTTTCACAAGAATTATATGCTCAAGTGATGGTATCAAATTATAACGCATTGTCTGTAAAATTATTAAAACTTGCAACAATAATATAAATATGTTTGGATACCAGGAAAACAAGATCGGTAAATATTGAACTGTAGAGTTGTGAAAATAAATATTCAAAGTTTCCTCGGTCCTTGTTTAATCTGATTTCAAAAGATTTATCCGGTGTGCCTCATAACCGCTTTCCTCTTAGGTAGTGGAAGAAATAACAGAAAATTAATTTCTAATTCTTAATGGTATGTATTAGTTTTCTGCCAGCCACAAGTAAGCTCGCGTACTGAGCTATAGTCAGTATAAAGTAAAGATCTTCAGCAAACTGACGCTGCTCTTTCACTCGAACGATTTCATTTCTACAGACAATCTATCAGCTTGACGCTTACAGCCCCTACTGCATCTACGCAGGTAGCGGTTATAAATTCATTAACGCGTGTGTCGCACATGCGAATTATTTCCACTGAATTTTATAATTTTTTTTAGTTTTTAAATTATAAATATTATAAATAAAAGAAGAAAAAGTTATAATTTAATGAATTGAAATGAATGCACTGAAAGAATGTTGGTATGTCTGATGCACAGAGAGAAAACTTTAGCTACGACAGCGTAGTAACTTGCACACAATAAAATAATCGAAGTTACCAAAAAGTATTAAAATTAAATTTAACTATAAAAGTGTATAAAACTATTCTTACATTTATTATTTGATTATTGTTTTTTTTTCATCAAAAGTAATTAGTATTTAGATGGGTATACAGGTAGATATTTTTAACTGGGTAATCACTTGTTTTTTTACAAGATATTTTATTTTGAACTAATGTGAAAAATTTCCAAATGGTTGAAAACATGGACTTTTTCAAGTTGTGATAATTATGAAAAGAAAGTAAAAAAAATATTGTTCTTGAAAAAGGCGGTTGAATACTGGACATTATAAAAATTCATTAATGTGTCTAACAAGCATAATTTTATACATTTTACTTTACATTACGAATATTTTATTCGTGTTTATTATAATAATTTGATTCTTTCCAAACGTGCCACATTCTTAATCTCAAAATTAAAATTAAAAAAAAAAAGAATGTATTAACCACACTAAACTGGTAAAAACTAAGAAATCTAATTACGTGTAAATTGATATGACACTCGAATCCTTTAACATTGTTCACAATGCGAAAATACATTATTTCTTGATTATTCGGTAGAAAAAAAGAAGAAACGACATGGTGTCAAGTTTGTTAAATCCATTTGAAGAATGTTAAATCAGCTTGGTTCCCAACGTGCGCATTTATAAATGCAACTTGATACTTGTTGACTCAGCAATTAATCGAAGATATTGAATTCTTTTTTCTCAACAAATGCAGAACTAAAAATCAAAGTTGCAAACTTTGCAAGTATCATAAATATGTAAAATTAAAGTTTAAAATAAACTGCGTGTAATTTTATTTGAATTATGTTTTCGGTTGTACGAAAAGATTCTGAATATTTTATTTTTTTAAAGACGTAATGTTGAATCTATCGCGTAATAACGTTGAATTATTATATTTAAAAATCATAATGAGTCTAATTGAGGATTAAACTATTTTAATAAATATCATTCAATAAATAAAATTAAATATGGAAAATTTTTTAAAGCAGTAACAAAATTTCTTTAAAAAAACCGTTTATTCGTACCGACAGTGACAGTTAAAAAATCACAACCGGATACCCCATCACGAAACGTACATACGCAAACATCCAACCGAAATCAGTAACAGAATCTATCTAACCAATTTGCCAAACGTAACTGCACGTTTCTTTGCGGAAATCTCTCGAATCGATCTCGAAAAAAACCCTTCCGCACTACGACATAATAATATCGAGTATGAATTTTTTTTTTCGCACAACAATTGTCTTGCTTGGAAATCTTATCTAAACTTCCGATCAATAAGAAGAGTAGTTCATGTAGTAGTAGTGGTAGTTAACCTTATGGATATACCAATGAGTACGTAACGCGGAAGGGGAGGAGTATGAGTGCATATTGAGGATAAGAAAAAAAAAAGACAGGTGATGTGGAACCAAGTGGGATTAAGTAGCTCATCCTGTCTCTTTTGATCATGTCTACTTCCTTTTTTTCGTCGCCCCTTCCGATATATCTAAGAGGAGGATGATACGCTAAAGGGACAATGAAAAGAGATCGGAAGTTATGAGAAGGTATCGATATGATTTTTTTCTTTGTTTTTATTTTTTTAGTTTGATCTGTATCTAAAGTGGCTCTTTAATTGCTGATTGTATAGACTATACCATAAGTGATCATTTAGTAACTGCTTGTTAATCGAGTATTTTTGCTATTAAAAGTTCTCATTTCAAGATTGAGAAAAATTATTATGAAAATAAAAATTTTCGGATAGTTTATTTATAAATAGAAAAGTGATAAATTTCAATTAATTTTGAACGAGAAAAAATCCGTAATAAGTCGTTTTCGATAAAGATTACGTTTTGCCAATTTAACTTTTTTTAAAAATATGTTTAATTAAACTGATTGATTATATTTCTTAATGGTCAAGAGTTTATTTAACAAAAGAATCCATCAAATTTTATGAATGATGGGTAGCCTTGATAATTTTTTAACCAACATTTATATTTTAACATTTATGCAAATTTTTAATATTTCCTAAAACCAAAATCACGATATAGTATCCTCTCCAAAAAGACGAAGATCCTCCTAAGACAAGAAAAAATAAAGGAAAGAAAGACAAGAAGAAGAGCAAGAATAGCCAGAAAAGAATAAGCAAATACTGACACACGATACTCGCGGGGGGCTAAAAGAATAAGAAAAAAAAGCAGACCAGAATACAAGTTCTATTCCTCTTGAGCGAGCCCAAGCAGCATCGTATCCCATCTTATACACTCGATTCTCTTCACAAGTTCACAAGATATTCCTACCACATATAAAAAAAGGATTTTTTTCCTTCACATACACACGCATACATAGGCTATACCATCTTAAGGAAGCGTTAAAGGATCTTTATACACACATATAAAACTATACCCTACATGTATATCGTGATATTCTTATTTTTTTTATAACAAGGTAAAGCACGCAGCAGATGGTTTTCGAGACACCTTCCTTAAAGACTCGTATACGTAACAGCTGCGCTTCGTTGTATATTACGCTTTTTTTTCCTCCACCCTTGATAGTAGTTATAGGATTACCCTTCGACCTTTGCTCAACACAAGTTTAATTGTTAAGTACACTTCCGAGGTCAGCGCCGAAGGAGAGATTTGTTTTTTTTTACTTATTCTGCTACTTGTTTCTTTGAATGTAATGTGTTCAGGTGTTTCTTTTTTTTTTGGGTGGAAAAAAGAAGAAGGATTTGTTTAGGATTTGGTTTGTAAGATAATTTAAGGAAGGGGTTATATCATGATTGTTGCTTCTAAGCATATGTTTATGATGCACTTCCTGAATTATACTGCCATTAAAATTTATGCAGATGTTACGTGTTTATATACATACGTGTATATATATATGCACGCAAAAGTCTTGTGAATAGAATTCTATGGTGAATTTAATTTAAATAATTTTAAGATTTTTATAAACTCTTATTTGCTTTTTTGCTAACGTTGAATTCTCGTGCGCCTTTTAAATTCAATGGATTGCATCGATTGAAGAATATTTTTAGCAGGAAAGATTAATGTTGGTTTATTAAACGTTAATCTGTACATGAAAAATTGTTAAAATAGTATTTTTCAATCATATTAAAATCAAAATCAGTATTATATACTTTGATTATTCTTTATATCAATGAATAATTATCCATGAAATAATTCAAATTTAAAAAAAATAAACTAAATCTACTTTACAATTGTACTTTATGCAACGGAACAATATGAAGCACTTGTTGCTATACACAGGATAAAAGAGGCTGCTTATTTTCCACAAACACAAGAAACTACCAGATGTTTAAACTTTGTACACGTGTTTCTTCATACAGCCATGTGTATATATATCTATACCATTAAAGCATTTCTATTTAATTCGCTTGTTTCTTTTTCTCTTTCTCCTTCCTCTCGTGTCCGTTCCCTTTTTCTTTAAAAAATTTTTTTCCTCTACATTTTTCTTTTTCTTTTCCTCGTGTCATCCCAGCGCACATGATTAAAGCTTATTACTTTTGCAGAGCGCGTGAGAAAAACTGAAATCGTTGCGCATGTTTCGGGCTTAGAGAGGAACCTTTTATATACTTTTAAAATTTCTTGCGAGCAGCATATGGCGCGTATATACGCGCAAACGATGTTAAGCTTTAAGTTTTAAATATACGTATACTGTTATACATATATACACGTAACAAGATAAATATTATTTCGATTAAGCGTTTTTCTGTACACACTGACCATTGAACTTTTTTAGCCTTTTATTTTTACGGGGTTATATTTAATTATACGCTTTACGTGATATGAAAATTGTTGTTAAACTGGTTTGGAAAGAAAAGAAGAAGAAGAAGGCGAAAACGATTAAATGTTACGAAATCATACGTTAGTGCTACTGGTTAGAATCTGAAGCTTTTGCTTCGAGTGAATATCTTGTCTTTCGTTCGCTAATTGTAGCAATTGGAAATAATTTTGGGATTGGAAACTGCCTTGTTAACGTTTATTTTATTCATGAATTTGTGTTCCGATCGTTAAAAATGCTTCGCTGTTAATGTAAAATTTCAAATTCTTTCATATAGTTTAGATCCATAACTTATCAAACGCAATATACTTTATCAATCACAACCTCTTCAATCAAACTCTCACGTATCAAATTAATCATCGATCTATTTACACTATTACCAATACATTGTATTCATAACAAGATAAAAAACTTATCAAAAAAGGGAGGGAAGTTACAAGTACCCGCGATATCAGCGCTTGCGATCGATCGGAAAGCAAAAACGCCCATTGATTACTTTAACATGAAATTTATTTTGTTCCAAAGAAAGTTTGTATAACCCCCACATGTAATAAAGCACATATACACAGCTACTCCTTCCCACGTGTATACGTAAGAAAATGTTGAATTACAGAAGAGAGAGAGAAAGAGAAAAAAGAAAAATTGATAATGCATATATATGTGTTCCAGGACAATAGAGAGAAACGTGAAGTGTTTTAGAAACGCGTTCTCATGTTAAAACATTTACTTTTATACTTAACGATGTGATCTCGATACGTGCGCTATTATATACAAGCGTCATGTCCAGTCTGAGAATATTTCTTGGGATACATATATTCGCGCGAAATTAAACGAGGTTATATAAATGATAAACTCCCCGCGCAAAAAAAATTAAGATCACCTCGAGATCTCATTGAGACTCATCTCAATTATGGCCGTTTTTGATACTTATTAAGATGTTACAAACGAACTTTTAATAAATATCTTATTGAGATCTCTTTGAGACGTCTATTTCAGATGGTTTTTGAGACGACGGTAAGATTATGTTTGAAAAAATCAGTTGATTTTAAGATGAAAATAAGATCATCTTAAGATATAACTGAGATGTTTTAAGATGTTTTTAAGATGACCATAAGACATCATTTTTTACAAAATCAGTTGATTTTAAGATGAAAATAAGATCATTTTAAGATGCAACTGAAATATTTTTATTACTTTTTTAAGATGACTGTAAGATATAATTTTTTTACAAAATTATCTGATTTTAAGATGAAAATCAGACCATTTTAAGATGCGACTGATATGTATTTAAGACGTGAATTAGAAAATGTCTAAGATGTAAATACAAGTACAACTACTAAGATAAATTTTACAGGTTTAAACGTAAACAATAAATATAATAAATTTATCAATTTTGAATTTTTAGGACAATAAAAATGAATATTTTTATGTTAAAATATTATACGAAGTAAAAGTGAGTGTAGAGATATAAAAGAAGTAAACTTAAATTTTAAAAAACCAATTTATATTCTTATGTATTAATTTGTGAAGTTTTAACGTAAATTTTGTGAATTTGGTTATGTACATATATATATATATATATATATATATATATATATATATATATATATATATGTACATAAAATAATATAGGTTATATTTGTAGGTTTATGCATATAATTATTAATGAACCATTAATAAATGATATGATTTAATATAATTTCTATTCTATTGTTTAAAATAAGTCTTGATTGAATGACTCTTG
This sequence comes from Anastatus disparis, assembly GCA_017163975.1. NCBI lineage: Eukaryota > Metazoa > Arthropoda > Insecta > Hymenoptera > Eupelmidae > Anastatus > Anastatus disparis. The sequence goes on from JAFFSR010000222.1 coordinate 900,605, forward strand.
AATAGACATATATTTTCCATATGTTTGACCTCAACATCCACATCTAAAAAGTCTTATTTTTACTGTTCTCTGTTGTTAATTTCATAAATGGGAAGATGCAGCTCTGGTTCTATCTATGCAGCCAAATTCTGAAATGAAATTAATTTTTCACCAAGTAAATGTTCTTAGATATATAATATATAAGACAAAGAAAATAAATACAAATGGTGAAAAATAATTTCAGGTTATTTGACACTTTCCGTTTTTTATATTTTATTTTATGTAAATAAAGCAGAAAGAATTTTTACTTATCTGATAAGAAATGAATCGGTTGTCTTGATATCCTTTTGATTAATAATAAATTTTCTAATAATAAAAACTACAATATTTATATTTTTACATATTTTTTTTTCTAAAAAGTGTACACTATTCGTAATGACGTTTCAACAACTTGAAATTATTTGTTTATTAACAGAAGTTGTTGATTAATAAATCGATACAATATACTACTTAACCACTTTTATTAATAAACAAATAATTTCAAGTTATTAAATCGTCATTACGAATATTGTACATTTTTTAAAAAGGACATACGTAAAAATATAAAAATTGTAGTTTTTATTATAAGAAAATTTATTATTAATCAAAAGATTTTTAAGACAACCGATTCACATCTTATCAGATAAGTAAAAATTTTTTCTGCCTTATTTAGATAAAATAAAATGTAAAAACAGAAACTGTTAAATAAGCTGAAATTATTTTTCACCATTTATATTTATTTTCTTTGTATTACATATTATAAATATAAGAACATTTACTTTGTGAAAAATTCATTTCATTTCAGATTTTGGCTGCATAGATACAATCAGAGCTACATCTTTCCATTTATGAAATTAACAAACAACAGGACTTTTTAAATATGGAAGTAAAGGTCCAACATGGAAAATTTATGTCTACTCAAGAGTTATTCAATCGACACTTATTTTAAACAATAGAATAGAAATTATATCTAATTATATCAGTTGTTAATAGTTTATTTATAATTATATGCATTAACCTAAAAATATCACCTTTATTATTTTTCGTATATTTTATATAAAATTATCAAAGTTTACATTAAAACTTCACAAATTAATAAATAAGAATATAAATTGTTTTTTTTTAAATTTAAGTTTACTTCTTTTATATCATTACACTCATTTTAACTTTGTATAATATTTTAACTTAGAAATATTAATTTTTATCGTCCTAAAAATTTTAAATTAATAAAATTATTATATTCTATTATTATTGTTTTAGTTTAAACCTGTAAAATTTATCTTAGATACATTATACTTGTATTTACATCTTAGACATCTTCTAATTCATGTAATAATTTCCTAAATTTCACATCTTAAATACATATTAGTCGCATCTTAAAATGATCTGGTTTTCATCTTAAAATCAGATAATTTTGTGAAAAAATGATATCTTACAGTCATCTTAAAAAAGTATCAAAAATATTTCAGTTGCATCTTAAAATGATCTTATTTTCATCTTAAAATCAACTGATTTTGTAAAAAATGATATCTTATGGTCATCTTAAAAACGTCTTAAAACATCTCAGTTGTATCTTAAGATGATCTTATTTTCATCTTAAAATCAACTGATTTTTTCAAACATAATCTTACCGACGTCTCAAAAACCATCTTAAATAGACGTCTCAAAGAGATCTCAATAAGATATTTATTAAAAGTTCGTTTGCAACATCTTAATACGCATCAAAAACGGCCATAATTGAGATGAGTCTCAATGAGATCTCGACATGATCTTAACTTTTTTTACGCGGGTCATTGTTGGCTGTATGATTTGTTTTTTTAAGATTCATTGTCGAGTTATTTAATTTAATCACCTTAGTATTATTATGATTTTTTTCCTCTTATCGATTGTATCATAAGTTAGTCATTAAATTAATATAACAAAGGGGAAATGAGAGTGGAGGGATTGTTTTTTAATTAAGAAAATAAACAATTTCTCTTTATCGATATTTCAATAATTATTCATGCAGACTGTAAACTGGTAACCGTTAATTTTCTTTGTAAAGAGAAAAAAGTACAAATAAATTTCCATTTTAATATCCGTTAATAGAATAAAACCGTTTTCTTCCTTAGAAAAAGAAAGAAGAAATCGTCCATACATTAGCGCCTTTGGAGCGCCATTTGAACTTTTTTTTTTCTTAAGTGCAACAGGTGTGCTTGTATATTTTAGCTTTGATAATACGTAAATTCACGTACTATGTACGGCTTATTTTTTTTTTACTACGTTAATATCTTATCCATTATAAGAGTATCCTCGTATACTCAAACGACAATGAGGTCGTTCAAGTTTTTTTTTTTTCTTTTTCTAACCGAGAGTTTTATGTGTGTGTGTTGACGACGACGTCGACGACAAAGACGACGAGACGCACACGCACACGCACACGTGAAGGTATATATAAATATGCTTCCTTCGGTCGATGAGCCGAGCTCTCTGCGGTGAAATACGCGAAGCGTAACGCCCTACCTCGGGGCCGCGAGCAGCACGACAAACGGTCAGGACAATACATATACTTGTGATACATATGTATAGAGCGAAAAATCATAGCGAGACGCGTATGTGTATGGAGATTTTTTTTTTTCGTTTAATTTTAGCAGATTTGTTTTGGGCCGAGGTGTTGATTTACATTCTTTGAAATTCGGAGTAAAAAAGCGGAGATTTGTTCTATTTTGTTTTTTAAGGAATAGTCACTGACTCCAAGTGAAAGAATTTTATTTATATCAAATTAATAGTTACTCTCTAATGACTCCATTCCACCTTAATTATATTGCGACTGTTGAATACATTTTCATACAGATTAGGAATCAATAGAAATTTATTAATAAAGATGATAAATTAAAGTAGAGCATTTTAAAAATTGAATTTCTGGAATGTTAAATAATATTACGTACAATGTTTATGAAATTAATAAGGATGAAATAACTGATTAAATATTTTGACGAAGTGTTGAATACTATTAATCATTGATAAAGTTAATCCTTTAAATAAACAACATATCCATTAAATATCGGTACATAATCATTATACGAAAATGTCACGAAGCACTTAAATTTGACATAATTTATTTATCTATGAATAACATGAATTCTTTAAAATAAAATAAAATAAAATATCACAATAACATCAACATACAATGAAACCGATTAACACTTGAAAAATTATTATACGCAATCAATATAAACAAGATCATAAGTCGTTCACGTAGTCTAGTCTAATAAAAAATAAAAGAAGAAAATAATTCAATGTAGATCTTGTATATATGTCTGGTTTTATAAAAGTTTAAGGCTCATTGTGTAGTGCGGCGCGTCGGTTTGGTAAAATTTGCATGCAAAATTACTTTTGTGACCTAAGCTTAGATCGGATCGAATGTATATATACAGGCGAGACAAAACGCATAACTTGGGTGTCATATTAAAATCCTCTTATCTCGAATACGTTTTTCTCTAGATTATTAAACATCTTTCTAACAATTTATATATATATATATATATATATTTATATTTCTTTTTTGTATAGATTATTCAAAATGTCGTTTGAATATCTTTGCAATAAGCGATCTTTCTCAGCTCTTTGCAAAGTCAGTGTGATATTTATCGATACTGAGTATAATATTCTAACTATATTCACATGATTATTCCTAAAGCAAATTTCAATACAAGTATCGAATTTTTTATCACACTTGAATTTTTGTTTAAATATAAGTATTCAAACAAAATTTTTTATTATTTTTTAAGATCAATGCAAGCCAATGCATGAATAAGGTCATTCACTCCAAGTGAAAACAATAGCCCAGCTATAAAGCGAAATAACAATTAAAAGAAAAAAAGAAAAAAAAAACATAGTTAAAAATCAAGTTAAAGATTTCAAGCATTTTTTTTTCTAGCACGATCCTTATCAACTTAAAGGGTGTTAGTTTGGCTTCTATTGAGCAAAGCAATTAAATTTTCTATATAACCCGTCGAGCATACACGCTTTCGCTTTCACGTTAAATAGTTCGTTGCAATGTAACGCTGAAATTTCGTAAGGATATACAGTTGAAATAACCCGATGCACATAATGTATAAAGGTAACTCTCCATCGGTAATGGTACGATGGCTTACCTTGCAAGATATATTTTGTGCTCTGATTTCAAGGTAAAGCGCATACGTAACCGTAAGATGTTGCATGAGCAGGTAAAGTTTTCTTCGATCTTCACTTCGAGCCTTTGATCTTGAGAATGTAGTGCTCGTACTTATCGACGCCTGGTTTCTTGGATCGATTGATCATTAAGAATCCTTTTGAGACGTTAGTTGAGGGATTTCTCGTTATATTGATTTTATGATCGGTTGATTATTTTTTTCTTAAATTTTGTTTAAGATGTAATTAACTAAAAAAGTAGATAAAATTTGTGTATGATAATAAATTAATTTTAATATTTACTATTTATACATTTATAATATTAGATATTTTATTAATATTGAAATCATAAAAATTTTAGTATAGTTTTTAATTTTAACACTATTTTTATAAAACAATTTATTTTGTTTTAAAATACTTTTCATATTACAATGCAATTCTGATATTATCTTTAAACATAATTATTATTTTGTAATAATTGATTACACAATGTTTTAGATTTGGAAACATAACAAGGCCTATATTTCAAATAAAATATTTTAACTTAATTATTTATTGTTAACTTATATGAATTAAGTTCAATTTTAAATAAACAATAAAAACAACTTTGTATCCAACTAAATAATTGATACATTTAAATATAATAAAAATTTCAATGATCAATAATCAATATCTTGGGAGTAAGTGGTCGATAAATATTTAGCTACAATCGGTAATACCAAAAACTTCCTTTACCCTCTTAACGCTGATCCTTTTCCTTTATACACTGATTCACCGCGTCTGCGCGCACGGCGCTGTAGATCGAAAGTTTTCATTTCTAAAAAGATCCTGTTTCGTAAGAAACAAAAAAAAAAAAACGAGATGGAGAAGAAGAAGAAGAGAAAAAAAAACAACAGACAAGGAGAAGGAGAGAAAGCAGCTTGCACCAAGCCGCGTAAAACAGCACTTGGAATGCCGTCGACATAGCGTATAACGATAAATCTTAATTGCACGCTGGACCTTCCGAGAACGGTGAAAACACCTTAAAGAAAAGCCGCCCTTTCTAAAGAATTATTACCTTCTCTTTTTTTTTTGGTTTTTAAAGAAATTCAAAAGTACGAAAGTCAAATGTTTAATAATTTAATTTCATGTTTTCGTTGTAAGAAAGAACAATTTTTCTTACAACTAAAAATGATATTATATACTGAAATAGGTGTTTAGATTTAAATAATTTATCATCGATCCATCCAAATATTTTTCCTTTTTTCGACTTGTTTATAATATTCCAACGAAGCCACTTCATTATATTTTTATTGTTTTATTGTTAGAAAATAATCACTCATGTACCCAAAGCACCTCCAAACTTCCACACTAACCACACATACATATTAAAAAATATCCAGAGAATAACGTTGTCATCTTTGGAGGAAAAAAAAATCATCGATCATGTCTTGTCGTCGCTTTGTATTAAGGCTCAATTTACATAAATCGTAATAATCTTCGAAAACTAATGGCCGAAAAATGTTAAACATATACGGGGAAAAGTTAAATTTTATTTTCGAATAATTAAATATACACTTATACATGTATGTTTATAAAGCAACATGTGTCATGACAAACAAACATTATATACATATACACACACGCGTACACATAGATGTTCTTTTAAACGAGTTAATCTTGGCGTTCATTACGCGACATGACGTCAGCGTCCACTTAATTACTGAAGATCAACGTATTAGGATCTGCTATTATGTATTCTTTGAAAAAAACACGCATACACGTATTCACACTCACATAAAAAATATAAAAAATAATAAACTGTCACAATCTCTGACAAAACTATTCATTCGAGAAAGGAGGACAAGGATGGAGTAAAAAGGGATAAGAGAAAAAAAAAATGTATACGTTATTCAAGCGTTGGGTTTGTTATATGTATATTTACCGAAAAAATTTCGATAGTTCTTTTTTTTTTGTCATATAAGGTAAATATTGAAAATGTGGAAGAAAGATTTCACTTCTCTCTTCTTAGATCGACGCAATGACGCGCAAACCGGAAGTCGCCACTTTCGCGCAGAGATAGGCATTATAAGGAGAAGGAAGAGACAAGGATATACGATATATATATATATATATATATATATATACATATATATCGCACTTCTTTTACATTGCTCAACATCTGAAGGAAAAAGGAAGAAATGTCAAGAGAAAGAATGTTTGAGAAAAAAAAAAGTTAAGAAGATGGAATCAACCGTTTCCTTTGGAAATTCAAAAAGGATAAATAAAATGTCGCAATAGTAGTATAAAAATGTGAAATTAATGTTTAATTGATGAAAAAAAGATTGGAATTTTTCCAATTCTGATTGATTTTACGTTATTATTATTTCCTTTGATCTAAAAATAATCTTAGTTTTCAAGAAATTGAAGAATTTATAGTATTTTAAAAGCAACAGGTATTCTAAAATAATGAAAATAAAATTAATTCTAGATAATATAAGGAATAAATTTCCATAATAGTAAAACATTTCTAAAGTCTATAAAATTAATTTCAGTAATGATTCAGTATCATTTTGCATTAATTTACTTTCATATTTTAATTATATTTAAACCACATAAACTTTAAATGCCAATTTAAACAAATTACTCAATCCTATTGTCTATTATTTGTTCAAATATACAAATAAAAGCAATAAATAATATTTTAACTACACATAATGTAACCAATTTTCCTCGAATTCTCTAATTGTCTTTCGCAAATTTATTGCAGTTTAATAAAATTCAAGAATCGCCAATTTATTTTTGCTACTACCGCACCAGAAAACAAGAAAAATATTAGTACCAGAGCGTGCCCCGCCGGAAATCGAGACTAGGACACTATACGAAGTCGTTCTTTTTTTTCTAATTAAGCCGGGGGTTTTACAAATGACTTTGCAATGCTTCATTGAGCAGAAAAAGACATCTCCTCGAGCTGTCATTCGCGTGTCTACAAGAAATTTTTTTTTATTTTTATGTATATATATATCCTCTCTTGGGGAACAAGAAAGAAAAAAAAATGTAAAGTTAATGGTGACTTCCCTTCTCGGTATGTATTCAAATAATATGAAAAATAAGGTAAACTATCCATTTATTTTAATGCTGTGCTTGTAAATTTCTTGTTAGCCAGTACGTATATATAAAGTTGTTTGCTTTTAATTGCGTAATATCGGCGCGTTTCTTTGGAAAAGGATAATTTTCATTTGGCTCTTGGGCTGTATACGGGAATTAGAAAAATCAACGTTAACTTATTATTTGTGCAAATAATTAAGTATACAGAATGTTTGTTTATCCCTCCTTTTTTTGCTTGTTAGACCGTTATTTATATTATAAACAGATTTTCTAAGAATCCGCAGAAAAAAAGAAATAATTTTGCAACAGATATGCAAAACGATGATTTTAAGCGTGATTACAAACGAATTAAGAAATTGTTTTTACATAAGACGTTTTATCATTAGATATTTAACATTTTAACGTTTTCTTATAGCTCAAGTTATTTCAAAATATATTAAAATTCGGAAAAATTTATGGCCAATAATTTTGTGGGCTCGCAATAAATATTTGTCAAGCGAGCGTTGGCTTTTTAAAAGTAAGGCATGGCACTCGTAAATCATAGACTTTGCATATACGCTAACTTTAACATACATATATCCATGTGTATATTTATGTGTATTTGCAGTGTAAAAACTCTTTCTCTTTTATATACGCGTATACTTTTTTTCATCTTGCATCGATACTTCAATTAAACATGAAAAAATTTTCATCAAAACAAACAGAACAACGTACATCCTAATTGTGCAATCATCCTCTTCTCTTTTCTCAAACATTCCATCTCTCTGGATCTACCTCTTCTTTTATTCTTTCGTATATACGTATTTCTTTTTTTTTTCTCTCTTTTACTGAATGACAGGATTTCTATCTTGACTTGTAGTAGTGTTGTAAAGTCACATGATTGAGAATGTACGACAATGTAAGAGATCTTTACGTTTGCTGCTGCTGTGTGTTGGATGAGAGAGAAAGAAAGAAAGAGAGAGAGAGAGAGAAGGAAAGACAGAAAAAAAAGATAGAAGGATGTCTTCGTGAGGTCGATAACCGCAGCTTTTAAAGGATCGCTCAAGAGTAAGAGAGAGCAAGCTATAGAATGAGAGAGGAAGATATACATAAAGAGAGAAAGAGATGGAATGAGTTTTCATGTCCAGCATCACCTATCGGATGGAGAACGAAATAGCTCTCGTTGCTCGGTGTCGTATAATCCGCATTCTATGGCAACTTGGAACCCGTTAGGAACTTTGCTTTATAATGCGGTATGATTTTAGTGCAAAGTTGTAAAAAAATTGGAGGATTTTTACTTTCAAATCAATTTTTTTTTTTCTTAAGTAAGATAAAGGGAATTTTCAAGGATAAATTACTCGTTTGAAGCTCTTAAAATTAAAATTTGATATTTTTTTGTACAATCATGATTTATGATAATTAAGTGATCTCATTCTTGGTACCTCTTGAAAATATTGATATTTTTAAAATAAGAACACTAATATTTATTTAAAATAAAGAAATAATTTGAAAAATACACAGATCATTCGGAATGCCGTTGAAACCTTTTAAGGAGGAAAATATTGAGATCTCACATAAGCGCGTGTGTACATTTTTAATGGTCAATATTTGCAGCCTTCTGACGTTTTTCAGACGAGTTTTGATATTTAAAAAAGAAAGATATTTTTTTTAAGACGTACAACGCAATGTGTAATTTATTTCATTTCTGACATTGAGAAAAATGACCATTTAAAATAACTTGTTTAATAAATTTCAAGTAAAATATTATATATTAAATAAAATATATATTTTCTTTAAAAAAGCAATAATTTCAAAATCAATTTTCAATTACGATATATATCTCTCCTAATCAACTCAAAACAACATTTTACATTAGTTTCAAAACGACCTACAAAGCTACATTATAACTAAAAACCAAAGATCACCGTCGCGTGCCTCTCTCTTTCTCTTCTTCTTAAAGAGAGAAAAAGTTACACCAAAAGATAAAAAAATAACATCTTTTAATACCCAACACTTTATCACGGAATGTATATGCAATGGATAAATTTTATATGTGTATATACGTATAACGTATATATAAACTTTTAGCGTTTGCAAAGCGTAATTGTTTCTCAACCCTCGTATATATGCGCGAAATCGTGACGCATCGATGCTATGAATATTAATGGCTGCCAAAGAGAGCCTTGATTTATAACGTTCTTAGTCATTTACGTCGAGGAGCATCTTATACATATACACGTACGGAGTTAATATTATTTTTATACCCCCCTTTTTTCGTATTATTTATGGATTTTTCTTTTTTATTTTTCATTAACATCGCACTTTTCGCGTCAATTAATCCTTAAAGATGATAAAAAATCACAGCTGCATGAACAGCACTGTATAAGATGGTTCAGGTTAACTGGGTACATACCGAGGTAACGCGATGATTGGGTGAAAGTAGTAAAGTAGAAACACTTGTTCGTTACTGTAATTCCGTTTGAAGGTTTAACTGTTTAAACGATAGTTTATCTTCGGCGCTGGGTAGTTGAATTATTAATTTGTAGTTTCAGAAAAGTTGATCGATCGAAGAGAGTCTCGGTGAACTTGAAGTTAGATTAGATGAAGTTGGCTTTCGAGGAATTTTTGGCTTTGGTGATTGAAGATAGCATTTGAAGAAACGGTTTTTGAGTGGATAACTGGTTGAGAGAGGATCTATTGAGAAGTTTAAATTAACCGTTGGATTCATTGATTGATTTGGGTTCTGAATAAGTACAGCTGTACTGATCAGCGTTAATTTATTAAACACATATATAAGTCTTATGGAATAATTAATTAAGTAGCGATTAAATACCATAAAAAAAGATTTTCGTATTTTTTCTCTTCTGATAAGTTTATAAATTCCATGCTATAAATTCGTAATGATGGAAAAATGTTTTTGAAAAATTTGAGAAATAAAAACAGTAAAATAAAAATTAAAGGCAAAACAAACATCTAAATCATCTGCAAGTCAGTAGAAATAACAATATAACTATAAGAAAAAAAATAATCCAACATATATTATTTATAGGGTTCACAAAATATTCACGTCTGTTAGCAAATGTATTTTTAGAACCTGGGCAATAAGTAAAATGTGGGCAGAGTAAAGTGTTACTGCAAGTTTCCTTTTTCTTCCGTTTACACGTAAATACAGAAGAAAGGAGGATTAAAATGATTTGTTGTATCGCTCGCGCGACAGTTCAACTTTTCTTTTTAATAAATATTGTTAAATTACATTTGAAAACCTCAAATAGTTATTTCTTAAATAAATTTATTGGATGTGCGCGTAATCATCCTTAAAAAAATATTTAGATTTAAGACAATCAATTATTTATTTAATTTTAAAATGCTCAATCGCGTATGTTTTTGTTTTATTTGAAAACTCTTTGAACAAATAAAATAAATTTGTATTGAAACAGATTTCTTATAGAATACTTACAAAATAATCTCATTATTATAATTTAGATTTGGTTCTCACAAACTAGTTAAGTCTCTCTACCACGCAATGATCGAATAGAAAAAGAAATAGAACTGACCAGTCATTGCTATTCCGAGAACATTTTTTCTCATTCTGGACCCCCTACTGACCTATAATGGAATGTTTCAAATAAAAATTCTAAAAAAAATTTGTATAACTAATTTCTATTAATGAAGATCGTAAACTTGTGAATGACATTTCATAAAAATTTGAATTTATAAATTTTATCAATTCTGTTAATTTAACTGTAAATTTAATTGTGTTTTCTCTTCTTTTTGTTACAGGTGAGTTCTGGCAATCCTTTAAACACGTTGCACGTCACGTAAGTTTAATCAAACTTGTAATGCGAGCCGATTATTTTTTTATCAACAAGTAATTTAAAAAAAAGGTTTTCACATTTCGTAAAATGAGAAGCAAAAATAGTGTGTTACTTCATTCGCGTTCATACAAAATGCAAGATTAATCTGATAACTAGTCTCGCAATATTTATTACCTCGATGGCTCAATAATTTTAGTTGACATTTCGGACGCTAATTATGAATATTCATCTTCTCTAAAACTATACCTTATATCATTCATATCTACCATCTGCATCGAAACTTTGAATTATATACGTTTTTAAATTGTTTACTTCTCATTTTTTCTCATATACTTTTATCGTCGATTAACATTATCGTCGTTATAATCCTCGCTAATTTTGGTAAAAATTCATTAATAATCTGATTTGATTTTGCTGAGATTTAAAAATATATTTAGATAAAAGGAAGGAATAAAGAAACGATGGGAAACATTGAGAAACATGTGATTTAACAAATCCCCCACGGACTTGATAAATATACAGGTTTCTCGTGCTGAAATTTCGGTTGGTATCGTCCATCATAATGCTGCAGCTAATCCGCGATCACGAAACATTAATAAGAATAAAAATGTCAAATGGCTGACTTGGACTTTGGCTCTGCGTAAGTTAAATAAAATTGAAAAGCGTATTGTCAACGGATTATCGTATTTCAGAATTTAGACGCTCTGCGTAAAATATTTGATCCATGCTTTTTTAGTTCAACTCAAAAATATTTCTATTACAGGAATTTTATTAGCAGAAAAAATAAAAACGCTGATTTTTTTTGTATTTTATTTAAATATATTTATGATAAAAAATATAATGAATAAAAAGAAACTCCTTGATAAGAAAGAGAACACAATTTTTTAAATTTAATTTAACGTCGCTGTATTTCAGCTATCAGTACGATGCTAATTAGTGATGAAAGTCTTCAGTGTGCTTGTAAACAAAGCACATGTATTGTACAGTGGTGCTTGTATGTAAAAACAGCCTAGAGCGGGATTCGAACTCGAGTCCTCAAGATTATGAATCCATCGCTCTACCGACTGAGCCACTGAGACCTCGAATATAGAAAAAAAAAATTCAATTATAATTCTTGTGATTCAAAACAAATTTATCTACCTATATAGATTTCATTCAAAAGGAAACATCAACAGCTGTCAACGTAATTAACTCTTGACCAATCATCCCTTTTTTTTCATTCCTCGCTTCACATCCAAAAAGCAAAAAGACACTTGCCAATACGCATTGCCGAATTAACTCGTCCTCCCAAATTTAGCCCCATCAAACCGGAACAGCTCTTAATGAATATCACGATATTTGATCGGCGCGCGTATATGAGATTTTCATTATATAACTTCAATTTTAAACGATTATTTTCCTCTCGACTTGCCACGTAAATCACTCAAAGTCACTATCTAGGCGGTCCTTTTTTGGAAATCTAAGTCCCATTCTTTCTTTAATATTTCGTAATCTAACTACTTAAATGATTTTTTTTTTCGGTTAGAGTATCCGTTATATACTTATTTGAATTTAAAGATATATATATATATATATATATATATATATATATATATATTCAACATATAATTTTTAATTGGTTCTATAAAAGATTTAAAGAAAAAAAAACGAAACTTCAAAAGAAGTCTCGAGATTTTTGGTATTTGGTATTAATGATGAAGCGCGAGGAGCATTTTAGTTAAGATCGTAAAATTCACTAATAGTACTATTTATGATTTTGTTATTGCTTATACCAAAAGCGGCTTTCGAATGGAAAAAAAAGTTAATATACTTAATATGGTTTAGTATTTAACGGATTTATTTTTTTTCCATGCGCACGTTTTAAAATGTATTTGTAGATAAAGTATGTACATATTTTATCATTTATCTCATGACACTCTTAATATTAATGCTAGAAATATAATTTTTCGTATATATTTTAACTTGTTTTTTTTAAACTTTAAAATTAAGTTAAATCTGTTATAAAATTGTGCAACGCTTTAATATTTATCTTATCGTGTATTTTTCTACCGAATGGTGACATAATTCGTGCACTTACATTAATCGATAGTAACATTATACGTTAAAATTAAACGTTAAATTAAAAAAGGAAAAAATATGATATTACCATACTGAAACAATTTTCGTGTACTTTATAAAACGAAGTCGATTTTTCAGCATAAATTATCCAGCAAGAGCGTTTAACGCCCTACATTTAATCTCCGTCAAAACACTGCGCAGCCTCAGCGCCATGACAATAATTTACAGCCATCATCGTAACAATTAATATTATATCACCGCTTAAACATCCTCCCCTCTCTCTCTCTCTTTCTCTTCCTCGACAAAAATAAAAACAAAAAAAAAAATATGGAGAGAGGCTTGCACTGACAAGCCCAGCGAACGGCAATTGAATAATTTATGTTTACTCAATTATTCAAATGTCCATTTGCTTTCTTTTTCTCTCTTTCTCTCTCTCTTTTTTTCTCTCTTTTAAGTTGGATAAGAGAAGACAAAAAAAAATAAGTACGCGTGCCTAAGTTGCCTGGCTTGGGTATCGATCATAAAACGACATGCCGACATTGCGTAATTGTTATTACTTTGAAACGACGACAGTTGCATCGATCCTTTCTTTCTTCTCTTTTTTTTTTTTAAATTTTTTTGTCAAGACTAATTTTCTTAAACCACATGACTTATATGACTGTAGGGAGGAGTTGTTAAGACTCGAGAAAAAGGTTAATTAAGATTCCGCGAGAGGAATATATAGCGATACCTTAAGAGATCTTTTTTTTCTCTCTTCCCCTCTCTCTCCGTTTCTCTCTTCAAAAGAACTGCATTAAAGTTTTATTAGGTTGATTTTCTTCTTCTTTGTTGCTTTTTTCTTCGACTTTTTTTACAAGGTGCTTTTTGGTAATTTATGCATCACGCGTATGCACATGCACGACGGATGCGCAAAGAAGATTTGCTCGTAAAAATTTAGTTAGAAATTAACGGTAAATAAATGCCGAAGTGAATGATTACGATACTTACCGATGATAAAGCGAAACGTTTTATCGTTTACACGCTTATATGGCATTACCGTGTACGCCAAAATAAACGGATTATTTTAATCGCAAAACCACGTAAATTATTCGATAATCGATTAAGCGAATTGAAATTAATTTTATTTTTCTAAATTGAGAATGTAAATATTTGTTTGGCTTTAAATTAATTATGTAATACGGGTATTTTTTCAAAATACAGTTACGAAAAGCAATAAACGTTTTGCAAATTAAATTTAAAAAAAAAAACAAACAAAAATCTTAAATTTATTTAAAAACTTAATTTAAAGCTCGAATCGTTACAAAGATTTAGCAGGGATTAAGATACCAAACGAATAAAATGAATGCTAGATCTTTTAATTTAAATTTTTATGTCTAACCGAGATATGCAAATACCGTAAATTAATACATACTTCTCTTATCATTACGAAACTATTTCACCATGATAGAGTACAGGTGTACAGAAAATCGGATCAAATTCATAATAAATAATATCAAAATAATGCTAAAAAATAGTTTATAAATAAAACATATTAGATGAATATATAATTTTTTTAAAATTGAACAAAAATTTTAATTCATTTTAAAATTGGCCCATAATTACTTGCTTCTGCGTATAATAAAACTTTTCGAGCAAAAAACTTTTAAATAAGAAAACACAATAGCTACCGTTCTCATTTTCTCTCTCTCCTTGTTTTTTTACACAATAAAAAATTAGTGCAACATTGTAATACCAGCACTGGCGAGATGGCAAAGAAGCCGGTTCTTATTTTATTTTATTATACATTTTTTGCTCAAGAGGAATTTGCTTTACACTCATATTATACGCACACTCATCTTCCTCTTAAACTTCCCCTTTAACATAAATCTCCATGAGTCTCGCGTAATTAAACGCAAAACCTTTTTTTTTTCTTTACTACCTTACCACATACTTCTCTCTCTTACGTGTATAAGCGTTATATGTTTTTCACTTTTTTTTTTATTTTCGGTACACAAGGCAGTAATGAAGAATAATTTAATGTAAATGCGTGGGCTATAAGGGAGAAGGAGAGAGGAGGTGATAAAAGCTCACGTCGAACGATTGACGCGTATGTTGATTATAAACTCGCGTGCTGAGCATAATCAATTTCGCGGTTCTGATAAGAGAAAGATTATTTTGGTTTTTTTATTGGTTTCACGATAGATTAGTTAAGATTTAATATTTTTTTTATAGTGTCCGTGTTATATGGAATATATTTTAGATTTATTTATTTCTAAATTATTTTTTGTTTCTTTCGTGTAATTTGAAAATAATTTTGATAAGTGATTAATTAGATGAACAAAGAATTATCATTGTTGAATTCAATTTCAAATCTGAATAAATTTATTTTTTATTGCATGTATTATATACATTTGATTACATTCATATAAATCATAAATAATTAAAAAATCTTAATAATTTGAAAAAAAAATCTACTTCATTAGTATTAAAATGTTTCAATTTTTTGTTTTAATTAGACAGAGATTGAAATCTTGAGTGATTGATTCGATTCTATCTTATTTACATATATGTTGCTACCAGTAATTACGCATAACTATTTCTTTGAAGACCAAGTCAATGAACTTTGTAAATGACTTTAAAATAATAGGAGATGAATAAACTGATTTTTGTTTTTTAGACTTTTTTTAAGGCATGACCAAACGTTTTGAGGTCCGGTTAATGCGTTTTTATAAAAAAAAATTTGGATTCTAATATGTTTATAAAAAGAAAATGATTGGAAATAGATTGATGCTTCTTATAATTGTCCATAAACTTTTCTTTTGAAAAAAGTTCTAATTATGTAAGTTAAGAGAAACTTATGTTATACGTTTAAACGAGCAAAAAAAACAACTTTTTTTAAAATTTCTAAACTTGATATAATAAATTTTTTTCAAATGAAACGAATATAATTTATAAATTTAAACGCGTAGAAGCTACTATTTTTTTACATTATCATGTGAGAAAACACTTTATGGATTATATCAAATAGAGTAAACATGACCTCGCTCGATTTGACGTCCGGTGTACAACGTAATATTTACACAGAAAGGTGATATTGCACCGGTCGAAAAAAAACTAAACTGGACGTTTATCTAATCATTAGGTTACTTTCGGAGATATTGAAGCGCCATGTGGGCAATCTATTATTATTTTTTTATATTTGTTTTTTTCACGTCCAATATCAGGAAATTCGACTATCTTTTGAAAACACATTGGAGGTAGTTTGTATGATTAAATTCTTTAGGAACTTTGAAAATTTACTAAAGAAAAGTATTTAAAAATTAAAATTTTGTATCTGATTTTGTATTTTTAATTTTACAAATGTTTATTCTGAAATAAAAATTTAACATAAAAATAAAATGATATAATAATCAATTAAAAATTAAGATATTAAGCACAAACTTTATTACAAAAAGATTAAATAAATTTTTAATTAAAAAATGTATTAAAAAAACAAGATAAAAAAAAGTATCCTCATAACGACACACGCAGATGCATTTGAGCTGCGTAAATATTTGGCACATAGTCCTCTTTTGTATATACAGATAACGCGTAACTAATCGTAAAACGACACAAGTTTCTGCGGAATGTTTACGCATTATTTTTAAAGGTAAATATTACGCATACCTTGTTGTGTCAATACGAATTCGCAAACTTAAATATATATGAAATTTTATCAAAATTTTATCAAAATTTTTTTCATAAAATCATATATAAAAAAAGGCCTGGAATTTTACAAAAAAGTTGAATATTGACTTTTTTAAATACGATAAGCTTTGAAATTTTTTTATCTCAGTTTTGCGAGATTATCGTACTACTCGACTACCCTTCAAAAAAATTTTTTCCATTTCACTTTATCTTCAACTGTAATATTCCACCGATCTAATAAAATTAAGAAAACGATCTATAACTACTTTTCATCTCATCAAATCCGCTTTCAATCATTAATCGTTCCGAATAGCATACCGCTAAATAAAACGATTTTGACGAGATTAAAAAACACAAATAAAAAGAAGAAGAATAAGGATAGAAGCATTACACGCGCGAAAATGATGCTGCTAATATAAACGAGTTCACGCCTAATGAGTGTATACACCAACGTTGTATATTATGAATAGCTTTGGTTTGCTCTTTAACTTAGCTCATATCTCGTGTATACATTAAGCTTGTCGACCGGCCTGTCGAGACTTTTGAATATTACCAAAGTAATTAAGGCGATTTGACGCTTGAAGTTTTTATTGAAAATAGCTTGATTTTAAATGCTTTTAAATGTTTCTTGAAATGAGGTCGATTGTCATTTTTTTTTTTTTTTAAATAACTGAATATTTATTAAAAAGAAAAATATCGATTGATCGAGTACGAATTTTGGTGTAAAAATGTAAAATAACGTTGATTTTTTTTCAGTATTTAATGTATTTTTAAAAACTGCACTTTTTCAACATTAAAACGCATACAGCTTCTAACAATTTCGTGGAATACGAATGGGTAATTCCACCTCGTGTCTTACGTTTATAAAAATCTTTTTTTTATAAAAAGAAAGAAAAAAAACAATATTTCAAGTACTTAAAAGTAAAATGATTACACGTATAAAAACACATTATATCCCCGGTCGCCATGTTAAAAACATTAAAACTTATCGGAGACAGATAACTCACGTCTTATAGGCTTGCCCTTTACTTTTTTAACTTAACGACACGCAGATAACGATCTTAGTAAAACTTGTGTAAAAATAAAGTGAAAAAAAAAACGAGAAAAAAAGTGTATATAAGAATCTTACTAAGATTTCTCGCAAGAATGTCATTTTTCATGGCACCTTTAATGCTTGTGCACAGTAGTCGCCTTAAGTGTTTATATAGCCTCTGGGTATTAAGTGCGTATATACCTTGGTGTTACGGAGAAAGAGTGAAAAAAAAAATTTTTTTCTTTTCAAGTTACGTGAATGACAATGAGGAAGAAAGGCATTTCGTAAGAGCTATCAAACTCTAGGATTTGGGGTAATTGAATAACTGGATCATGATTTTTCAATTATCGGTGCTGATAACTATTACTAATTAAATTTTGTTCTGTTAATTTTCATAAAGTTTGGATTTTTCATTCAAAATTTACGAAGAAAATATTTTGTTCTAATAAGACGTCCATTAATCAACTAAATACAAAATTTGCATTCTTGAAAATTGTTGATTGAATAAATAAATATAAACATTACTTTTATCACCATTGACGCATTAATCATAATCGACCATCATAACGTTTGAAACTCAGCTATAAAGCATATAATTAAAAAAACACAACGTCTTTATAAATACAAAAAATTTCCATTATTCATAATACTTGCTTAAATTAAGGAACTTCCGAATCACTGGCGCCGAAGTTGTAATTTTTTTTCTCTCTTTTCAACGAAATTTCGATGTGGGCGTGGAGAGCGCGTGTGGTTCCTGCCATATTTAGTCAACGATCCCAAGAGAGTATCATATCAAAATAATATTTATCAGAGACAATTTTTCGTCTCTTTCATCGAGTGTCGAAGATATCAATCTAACGATGTTTCTTTTCAACCAGGAAATAATAAATTCAGCTTTCATTTTTGTAGAAAAGTTCGCAGAGTTTATTATTTTACATTGCGTTATTGAGTTTAAGTAAAAAGTTTCTAAGAAATAAAGCAGTTGGACAAGATGCCTAATATGAATTTGTCATATCAGTGTAGGATATGTTTTATCTTATGATTTATGCTTTATTTCCTATTTTTAATTATAATGAAAAGTATTAGATTTCGTATTGAGTTTAATTAATATTTGAATATTTTTTGTATAAACACTTTCCAAACTTTTCTAAAGTTTGATACATTCACTGTTTTGTTTAAACATAAATAAAGTAAGTTTATTAACCATATTATTTGTATTTAGTGAATGTACTTAATATAAGTATGCACATAATTTTTTATGTTCATTTTAATGAAATTTCATGCTAATATTATGAAATTTCAACTTTATTATAAGTTATGTCCAACTTTAAAGACTTAAATGAATTAATTTTGTATACAATGAGTATTATTTGCTAAAATTTAGTTCCATTCAAAATTATTTCTAAATATCCAAGAAACTTTAAAAATTAAATAAAAATAATACAAAAAAAATTATGTAACATTCTTACCAATTTGTGAACTAATGATCGTGAAATTCACATATTGATAAATGACCTTTAAAACCGAATGGAAAAAAAGCCATCGTAAAAATTTATAATCCTTTAAAAAATCGTCCTAAAAAAATATTACTCCACTGACGTTTAACATTCGCAAAAGGAATAAGAAAAAATCTATATTTACGAGGCGAGCAAGATAAGAATTTCGTTTTAGCATCCATTAAACACGCGCGTAAGGTTTTTTTTTTGGTTTTTTAAAAAGTCTTTTATCCAGATCGCGAATCGATTTAGCTTTTATAACGGGGCGGTATATATATACGTATAAGCGGCGGCCTTTGCCATTTACCAAGACAAACCCGAATTTCATAAATAATGCTTCGACTTAAGTTCGGCATGAATTTGTAGTCTTTAAGACTTTTTAAACGTTTGTTTTTTTTTCTCTTTATTTTACTTGATCTCGCGTGCCCGAGGCTAATTCTCTACTCTCTAGTGGATACAAATATTGTACATATGTGTATTATGATTTTTGTTTTTTTTTTCATTACTGTTTACCGATATTGAATAATTATTCGGAATTCCTGTTAAGAAAAAAAATCTTATTGCTCTATTTGATTCTGATATTGATTGGAATGTACTTACAGAAAGCTGGCGATCGTTTTTTTTTTCATAACTATGAATATAAATAAATTCACAAGATTTTTGACAAATGAGCAAAATGCATTGATTAATTAAAAACTTTCTATTTGTAACAGATTTTTTTTATATTGATTAATATCACTTTTTTTAAATGTTACAAATAAAACTATAATCGAATAAATTAATAGCTGAACCAATACAAAGTTTTTTTGTTATTTATTAATCCTACGTGAACTTTGATTATTTTGCATGTATTTAATTTATATTGAAATTGGATTCGAATCGTAATTCTTAATTTGCCCGAACAAATAAATATCAATTTGATAAATAACGGAGCACATTCAAAACTATTAAATCATGTGTGTGTATACATATATCTGAACCATTTATCAGACGTTTTGTATGTCAAATCAGTGAAACACATATAGCAGCCGAAAAAACAAGCTTGTTAATCCATCTAACACGCATTAAGCGTATCTTTATACGATTCTTTTTTTTTCTCATTCCTCTCTCTCTCTCTTACAACCATTAAATTTACTCACCTTTAAAAAAAAAGAGAGGGACACGAGGAAAGACAGGCAGTTTAGAAAAGAAATCACACTGCGTTGAGTTTAATTACACTTGAATAAAAATGATAAAAAAAAAGAGGAACGTGAAACCACTTGGGTTAAAAACGTTAAGACAAAAGAAATACCGCGCGAACCAGTTTCTTTCCTAGATCAGATCCCTGCCAGAAAATTTTTGGTCATCAGAACTTTTAACAAGCAGCTTGAAACTCGTGTCAAGAAGTGTTTATCTTTTTCGGACATTCCTTCCTTCATTTGTAACAAAACTTTCATTGTTTTCTTTTTTCCTTCCTTAAATTTTTGCTGCCTCCCTTTCACGTGCTTTTTCTTTATTCCTCTTGTCCCTTTATCTCCTATCCTTCTGGATTAAACTTGATGCTTTGTCTCTTCAAACCAAAGACTTGTCCCGTCAATCTTCAAACGAGCGAGTAAACTGGTTTCTCGCGTATATATAACGCGAGTCTCTGTGTGCGTGGCGCGCAAAACAAATTAATAATAAGAACATCATGAGCTTCCAAGGATGTGCTCGAGTGTATATCGAAGCCACATGTTCAGGACAAGTTATACTGGATGACTTTGTGACGTATCAACGTGTACACACGCGTGTTTGTGAGTATATGTACAAGTAGTGCCATTGTGAACTCTGGAAATTCTGGTCAGCTTATGAAATTTCTACTTTTACTAGGTTTTAATACAGTAACTTATGCTTCTTTTTTTTTTTCTTCTTTTTCCTCTAAGGAACTGGATTACATTTTACGACTTTACATTTTCGACAAATAGGTTTGATGTTTAGCTGATTATTCAACAAAATGCCTTCTTCCTTTATCTTTATTTGCGTGTAATATTTGATAAATTATCTGAGATCTTATGTTACTTTTAGTTGAAATGCATAAATTTTGTAAAAAAAAAACTTTTTTTACATGTAAGAGAAAGTTGCAGTAACTGTGACTATCCTGTTTTTTGAACAATAAAATCAGGTTTTGCATAGAGGTTCTCATTATTTATTCATAGAAGTAGAATTGTTTGCAGTTAAATATTAAAACCCGAAGATATTAAGACAATAAAATTAATTCCACAACTTAGCCATAAAACATTACGAGACATCACCTGGTAGCATAAGTTTTCTAAGTAAATTATCAGGTCATGAAAGTTGCAATTACATTTGCATCTCTAAAAAATAAATAGTTGATGAAATTTAAAAAAAAAGTCATATTTACAACAGATCCTGGTATCAACCAATATGATACATCAAGTTTTACCGTATCCATCTCTCATCCTCACTCGAGAAATTCGAGAAAGCAAAGAGCGTTGGCTAAAAAGGAACTAGAGAGGCCCCAATATATATAAAACTTTACTTGCAATCTCAAAATTCATCAGAATTTACGATTTCCTCTCTTATATAGCGTTGGGGGCCCCCAAGTCTGGGACTATTATCAGGGGCCTCGTTTCTCTTTTAAAAACCCCAAGGATGAGAGAGAGAGAGAGAGTGAAGCCACTGCAACGCGATCGTGTTTCGCGGGACCCTTAATTTTTTTTCTCTCTCTCTCTCTCTTTAGTTTTATTTATTCTTTATATTCTTTTTCTTATTTAGCGTGGCCTTTTCGATCGTTCGTGTAGATATGTGTATAAAAGGTTGTGCACGAAGAGAGCAAGAGAGAGGGTTATGCTAGGGGCATAATAACAACAACAACAAATGAAAAACAAAAAAAAAAGGAGTAAAAAGTAGTTAAGATTATCGGATGTTTAATGAATATACGCCTTGATTTGAAAGTATTATTATTATTATATATATGTATATATCTGCCGCGAGTGGCTTAATTATAGAGTCCGTCAATTTATGCGAGAGAGAGAGAGAGAAAGCAAAAATATGCTTTTATAAAAAAAATCTAGAATTGAGACTGAACGGGATTCAAATGGGATGCTGGTACGAGTATATACATACCATTGTTATTGTACATAATGCTCGAGGTGATGCTGATTTTATTCTTTTTTTGTAAGGGTTTTAAGAAACGGGAATCTATATTAGGAAGGTGGTAAAGTGAATTATTAATGGAGGAACGAATGGGATCGATTATTAAATGTCGATAGATGTTAAAAATAATTTAGGATATAATTTTGACATGGATATAATGTGATTTTAATAAAGGAGGTCATTAGCTTGCTCGGAACAATGCCATAACTTATATACAAAGATTAGAGCTGTATGAAATGTTTTCTTATACAAGTGATTGAGATACAGATAATAACATTTTCTAATTTCGCTTGCTTGTCAGTGTAGGAATGAGTTTGAAAAATGTATATTGTCGTTTTTAAAATTCATAAATAATTTTTATTTAGATTGGATTGACATTGAATGTCCATTTTAAAATATTATAAATTTTGATTTTTTGTTAAAACTTGTAATCATCTTGTCAGGAATAATTTTTACATTAAGTTATACAATTTACATTCGAATGGATTGTCGTGTAATAACAAATTATTTTAATGATCGACCGATAATATATCCGTTTTACAACCATTAGTATAAAAACTCCCAACAAATTAAGTAACAAGTCATAATCCTCTTTCGCCACATTTGACAAGAAAGGAGAAAAAAAATTCTCCGAGAATTGGCAATAATGATTAAAAAAAGTAGGAACAAACCTCCGTTGCTCGGTACGCCCATTAAAAGCTTTTTCTCGTCTCACCTTAATAAAAATCTTACGTTTCCTCAACGTCATTTAAAAGAAAAAAAAAACCGGCTAGAATAAAGCAGGATGCATAATTGGCACCAAACAAACTAGGCTAAAAGCCTCCTAGCTTAAAATTCCAGGCTCTCCAATTTTTTGAAAAGGAACGTCAAACCACACTAGCAAAATTTAACAGTTCAATATACATAACATTACAAGTATATGCATGTGTGTGTGTATCAAAAAGAATCGACGCACATGCATGGATAATGTGAATACATATATATAGGAAGAAAAAAAATAAAAGAGAGAGGTACGTGACCCAGTAGCCGATGTATCGATACCCGAGGCATGAATCAAAGTATATAGCCCGTTACCTCATCGTTTCATACGACACTCACTTTGGAGACTATTGGAGACTTGTTTGGATTTATATATATACCTTGTTGTTCAACAGACATTTGCAAGTCTAAGATGCATTTGTTTCTTTCTTTTGTTTTCTTTTCCTTTTTTTTCATTGAAGTTATATCGATAGTTTCTATTTATATGGATTTTATACAGAGATCTCTGATTGGCTGGTTTAGTTGTAAAATAAAGTAGCGTTGTAAAATAAAGTAGCTTTCAGTAAAAAATAAAAGTTTCGTTTGTTTGAGAGAACGAGTATGAAGAGTCGTGAATATTTTATGATCGACTACTACTGTATTTACACTTTTCAAAATTCTATTGTCATTAAAGACATCCGATACTTTCGATTTTTTATGCCTGAAGAATTTGTAATTTTTGTGTCCTGTCAATTAATCCTCGTTTAAAAACAAAATTTTGAATCTTGCTATTGCCATTAAAAGATCTTTCTAATTCTTTAGGAAATTTGTAATTAATATATAATCTATCAACTTTCAGATTATGATCAATTGTTCGTGGAAAGCTATTTTCAGTATTGTATCAAAGATGAAAAAAAGAGGAAAAAATTAAAAAAAAAATGATTTATTCTTGTCACATCACAATAACATCATGAAAATTTCATTACGCTCAACACTTATCAGCTACCGAATAAAACATATGTAATACATATCCCACAATATATCATTTCTTAATAAACCAAACACGTATCCAAATTTCTATCTAATTATTCCTCACCATCCAAAGACAATGACGGAAGATGAAATTAATTTTACAAATGGAAACAAATAAACAATCAAAAAAATGTTGACATCCTTACCCAAAGTATAGAACGTCATTTTTCAAAGCTAAAAATCATCGATATTCCTCAATCATATCTTGTATATGAATTTCTAGTGCATATATATTTTTTAAATCTTCTCTCAACAAGTAGTTCCCTCCCTATTTTTCATTCATCGAGCTTCCTATACCGTCAACCATATAGCGGACGTGCATCGACCTCATCTTTTTTTCTATCTCTCTCTCTCTTTCTAGCCTCGTGATTAGAGTCCATAAATATATACCCGGACACGCATATTATGAAATTTCTTTCCTCCTCTCTTACGCACCTCCTGCTTCCTCTTTTCCTTTTTATTATTATTTTCATCATAATTTTTATTTTTAAATCTCTCGCTCTTCATTATTATGAACGCAACACGTTGACACTATGTGGCGTATGGTATAAGCAATATTATCATACGTGGCTTTTATGGATCTTGTAGATATATCTTTTTTTCGAATAGCATGACGATCACGTTAAAATTATTATTATGTGGGAATGACTTGTTGACTTTTTTCGGAAGACATTTTTAAAAAAAATGAAAAAAATCGATTTGTAATCCACGTGTCGGCCAGAAATAACAATTAGGGAAACGGCAGCAGCAGCAGGCCAGGATGTCCGGTGAAATCAGTTATATTAATGATAAGTAAGGTATGGAATTGAAAATCGCTGGAAATAAAGTATATTACAATACAATAACCGTTCGGTGAGATATTTGATTTTAATGATTATTTCGCGGAATAAATTATTGAATAATATCTTAACTAGATAATTTTCACTATGAGCTTAATGGACGGTTATTTAAACGGGATGTTGAATGAAATTACATGAATTCTGACACTTATCAACATCATCGATACTTCCATGTTTGATGTTGTTGTATTTCTTTTTAAGTAATATTGTTTTTTTAAATAACGGTGGATTTAGCCTCTATCGAGCACAATAAATAAATGAAAAATTCCTTTTTAATGCAATTTTTTTATCTTTAAATTATATATAATTTTGCAGAGTGAAAGATTTTAAATCCACCTATATTTCCGTAGATTAACGTTATATATTAAGATTTTTATAAAACATGAACCACTTTTAAACATTTATTCAAAAAACACAAAAAATTCTTTTATTTAAAACTTATTAGTACAATGCAAGGTATTATTAATTATCGCATTGTGCCTAAAGTTTCGTTGATTATTCTAATTGAACGTAGTTTGTCGGCGCGCGCCTCATCTTAATATTTCTTCACATTCGAGTACATTAGTAGCTGCTAATAGACGGCGAAAGAATAAAGGAAACACTAACGTTTAAACTCTATACACATTTCTCTCTTTCATTTGACTTTTTTTTATCTTTTTTTTTTCTTAAACGCTCGAAAGGTTTTTTTCAACATATACACGCTGTCTTGAGCATACAAAGTTTAATACTCTCTCTCTCTCTCTCTGTTCTCTTAGAAAAATGTTTTTTTCAAAGTGGCTCTGCGCGATCAAAATTGAAACAGCTTACGGAGCGCGTGTGTTTGTTGTTTGAAAATAAATAATTACATTTTGTTTAAAGTATAATTAAAGCATTTGTAAGACATACAAATGATTTAAGTGTAGGCTTTTCAAGTACGTGTTTGTAACGAATGAATGCAATACGTAAATCGTTGGAAAAAGAAAATTCTTTGCCTTTTCTTTGAACAACTGAGTTGTTATAATAATATCGTTAAAACAAACAAAGAAATTTTTCGATTATTTTATTCTTTGACTTCAAACTTGAAAACTATATTTATTAATTTGATTACCATTCTATTATCTAATAGCAGACCATAGTATTATTTCTTAAAATGTACATCACAACATATTCTTCTTTATATCATTATTTATATTTATTTAATTTAAACTTTGAAACTCGTTTCTCAAGAAAGTAAAACGATAAAATAAAATATAATTGCCTTGAAAGACTATTACTCTTCACTTTTCATCTCCAGCGAGTTAAGAAACATATATATGTTCGTGAAATTGGCGCAAATGCTTAGATTTACAGAATCATCTCGGGACCATTGAACTGTGAAGTATATACATACACAAGTTTTAAACTATATATAATAATATAATAAAGTCACGTAAACGTTTACTATTTTCTTTGAGAAAAAATATACAAGCGTTTGTGATATGCCGACGGTATTATGTAGAAATTAAGGTATAGAACGATGCGCTCATGTGTTTCTCCATCTCTTTCTCCTTCAATTTTGCAAACTTAATACTCGAGATGTGTGCAATGCGAAGAGTTAATGTCGGATTGAAGAATCTCAAGTTTTTCACGTAGCAGTGGAACGATTGGTAGTTTACGTTAAATTTGTTGTATTTTAAATTTACATGATTTCCATATTAAATGTTTTTTTTTCTTTTGAAAGAAAATTAATCAAGCAAGTTTTTGCATAAATATTGCATATTTTTTTCTAAAGATATCGACGAAAATAAAGATAAATTTTAAACGTTTGACTGTCATGTATTTCGTGTAAATTTATGTATAATTTATCATGTCCGTTGAAAAAAAGAATTGCCGTTTTAAAATCCATCAATGTTTTTCATGTTACTTAAAAATTGTTTAATTACCAGGCAATTATAAGACAAAAATAATTGAAAAATAATAATAACAACAAAAACAAAATCGTAAATGAGCTACATGACGTTTCTCGAAACAATTTCAATGTCGACAAAGAAAAACAATAAATAATATGCCGCTAATTTTTACTACCGCATAATAGAAAAAAATGAAAAAAATAGTATAGATATATAAAACATGTTGCGCGACGTTTTTTTTTCAACGATTTCCTTCGCATATCCATAAAATTACAAATAACAGCGGCTATGACAATTAGCATTTTTTTCATAGATAGCGCACGCGAAGTATATGTATTATAACAGAATGAAAAATAAAACAATAAGAAAAGAAATTCAAGCAAAAATCAAAGTAGAAAATAAAGAAATAAAAATAAGCATTAAGAGAGCTTAGTGCAGCAGAAATGAATGCATATACAAGAGATGACGAGTAAGAAAGAAAAAAAAATGAAGAGAAAAGGAAGGTAAAATCCGAGGTAGGGATCCATTAGCGTTTGCGAGATAGCAAGGACGTAGAGCTTCCTTTTTCTTTGCTCTCTTTAGCTCTTATATCTCTTTTCTTTCTTTTATTTTCATTCACTCAGAGTGTCTTTCTATCCTTTTTTCTTCTTTCATTCTTCTTTTAATTTTTTTTTCCTTTGCACTTATATACCCTAAAGCCAAAATGCAGAAGAGAGAAGAGGTTTAATGCCAGAATATTTCATTCGCGACACTCGATAAAACTCATGCGAAAGTGCATATAAGTCCTGCGAGGGCCTCTCTCTATGTGTGCACGTGATCTCATGGTATTTCCATAATTAAAATTTATACGAATGTATTTGCGGGATTTAAGTCGCGTATATGCGGGTTTATTCGCTGCCTCCTTTTTTATATTATTATTAATTCAAGTTGCATTAAAGGTCGTTCCTTCTCCTTCCTCTTTTTTTTGCAAAGCGATGCTTCGTGTTATTTATGCAGTTTTGAGAATCCGTTTAAATTAATTTAAATCCTATTTATGCGTCCGTGGGGCGAACATTTTTTTTCGAATTCTAATGTTTGTGGTATTTACAATTATTATATATTATGGGGAATATTTAACGTGGTTACGCAAGACGGTAACTTTATAATTTACTTGAAATAAAGTCACTGAGTACGCTAAATTATCATAATTTTGATAATGTTTCATATATATTGTAAATGATTCATGCTAATGATTTTCACTGAAATGTTAATTACTCGGTCGTTTGGAAATTAAAATATTACACGAGTTTACATGAAAGATATTTAATTATTATTTTAAATTTAACATTTTTACCACTGATAAATTAAGCAATAATGATGCATCATCATGGAGGTATTATTAATCTTTCCGAATTAGAAAAATATCGTCTTTTTTATTTTAATTTCTAAATAAACAAAATATAAACTATTAAATTTAATATTGATCTTTCAAATTAACTACCGCCATAAAAAGAGCTCATTTCCTTTGCAATAATTTGTAAAAAGAAAAATAAATGAAAACAAGCATCTAAACGCATCACAATAATTTTCATATAGTACGTATCCATCAAAGCATCATCATTACTCCACCGTATACATCTTGAAAACATATAATTTTCACTGGGTTTTCCAGTATTAAGTCTAACGCTCGACGTTTTTACTGTATAAAACTTGAATCCTAGAAACGGAGTACGCGTAGTTCTATATACACTCGAGAAGTCGTCGCTCCAGGATTTCTTTATATATACATGTATATAGATACGTAAAAGTAAGAGCGGTCGAAGACCTTTTACATACATACATACATATATATATACGCAAAGGATGTAATATAACCATGGTAAAAGAGAGACGAAGGTCGAGAGAGAGAAGAGGAGAGAATCGCGCCTCCATTACAAAATGCACACTGGGCGAGCTTGCTAACAACCAATTAAATTAGATTCAAAACCCCTTCTTCTCTTCATTCCTCTTTCTTCGTTTTGGTTTTCTTGCTTTTTTTTTCTTTTATTTTTTTGAGTTCTTATTTGTTTTATTATAATTTGAATTGCAAGCATACATAAGTTCATTCTTGTTTATAATTCGGTTTGAGTAACTTATTTTTGTTTTTTTATTTGTTTAAATGTATATATGTGCTTGCGTTGTTTACGATGATGTTTGAGCTTAATCTGATTTTGTTAATTAGTTCGAGCAATATTTTATCGAAAACTGATCTTGTTATGCCAATGAAATTTATTTTATGAATTTGTTATTACTACTTACCGCAATATTTATTTTTATTGCATTTTCAGATCGAATGATCTGTTAAAATATTTTCTGGAAAATTAAAGGTGCAAGTTTATCTGAAACTTGAAATAGCTAGTGTACGGACGAGCGTGTAATAATCGTTAATAAACCGTACGATTTTCTTAACTGCTTTACAAATTTTGTTATAAAATATTTCCAAATTCTGAAAGAAATGGTTTTTTTCTTGGAGAAATAAAAAAACTTATTTTATTGTTAAATAATTAAATAATCTTTATCAAAAAATTTCTAAATAATAACTAATATTATATTTTATAATTCTAAACTATATAATAAGAGAGGTCGTCAGTGGCTCAGTCGGAAAAGCAACGGATTTGTGATCTCGAGGTCTCGAGTTCGAATCCCGCTCTCGTCGATCGATTGACACAAGCACCACAGTACGTTACATGTGCTTTGTTTACAAACACTCTGAGAAACCTCCGTTGCTAATTAGCATCGTAATGATAGCTGAAATACAGTGACGTTTAAATAAAATAAAAAGAAGGAACATTATTATTTGAAGATATTGATCTAACTCAATTTATTAAAGATATTTATAATTTATTTTGTCATATAAAATTTTATATAACAGCCCAACAATAATACTTATAATAAAATATCTTCCCTTTATAACATATAAATCTTTGTATATACAATTTTTATCATATCACTTATTCACAATAATCTAATAGACTTTTTCTCTTTCTTTTGTTTCAGGTGAGTTGAAAATTGATGTACATAAACGGACCTTACCAGTCCCACCTCCAAACATTTTTACGTTCAAGACGATAACAGAGTGCAGAAGGTATAATGCATATTGCTATACTGATAAAAATCGCTCGTTAGCAACTTTACTGAAGAACCAAACCATCTTTATTAAAGTAAAAAAAAAAATATTAAAATTGGGATGTAAAAAGAGTTATATAGAATATTATTCATTCTTTGCTTCCTTATTTTCTTTCGTTTTTAGTTTATGCTTAAATTTGAATATGAAGATGTAATGAAAAGATTGTTCCTTAAAAACTTGATGATACCGTTTTTGACGATTGTGTTTATGCTGATGTTTTACTTTTTTTTTTCTTCTCTTTTTTTTCGGTTGCATCGCTTAAAAGTTCGTTCTGATTTACGATAATCTCGGTGAAAAAAATATAAAGATTAAAATCTCGCGATTGCGTTAAAAACTTAAACTCTGCCGTATTCGTAATTGGATTTATTTTATTTGTGCAATATTTAATTTGTAATTTTATTTAACATATGTTTCGCGCAAAAAAATCAAAGAAAAATATTTTTTTTATATTTTAATTTGATTTTATGTAGTAACAATAATAATAACTTTCGTAACTAAGTGCATGCCTAATTAAAACATTAATAATGTTTCCTTAATTATCTCCATCTCTTTTGAAATCTCAGACTTTTAGGCTTTCATAATGAACGTAATTTTTAAAATTCATATGCTTTGTCAGGAGAAAAAAAAATATTCAAAAATATTTTAAGTAAATCATTAAAAGAATTTTAGCAATTTGAATAATTGATTAGAATTCAGCTTACAGTATTTTTTTCTAATAGAAAAATAATCTTAATATTCAGATATATTTGTATGATAATAAGAAAAAAAGAGAAGAATTTAATTAGTACATAAATCTAGCTTAACCGACAACTTGATATCTATGAAATCTTTTCTAAACATCTACAAAAAGAGAAGAAAAAAAAAGTCTTTTAGAGAAAGAAACTTAAAAAAGAAGCAAAGAAAAAGATAAAGACATAGAAAGGTGCTCACTTTACTCATTTGCAGTTTAAAACCACAAAGATGTTTCAGGTATACAAGAATATGCCAAAAACTTTCTTAGAGGAGGGGACCTCTCTTATATGTATAAAATAGTTTTTTTTTTACCTTTTTCGGTATACTTTGACTAGGAGGATGATCATTCGCGCGTAAAAACACGTGTTTAGCGAGCTTCTACTACCACAAACTGACGTAACATTTCGTTCCTTCTTCTTCTTTTTTTTAACATTTGATCATTTTAATTCTTCATCTTTTTTTTTTATTTTTTTTTATTTTTGGCCAGAGGTAGATGAATCAAATAAAAAGAAGGACCGAAGGTATTTCGTCGGTTTGCTTTTATGATCGTGATGTAAACAGGAACTACAAATCGTGCTTAATGAAATGACATAGATTTGAGATTTTTATATAATTTACCTTTTTAGTTAGACCTTTTTATTACTTACATAGTTAGCGTGAATTTCAAGAGTTTTTTTGTTTTATTATCGACAGGTGATCCGATGAATAAAGTGATTATTAAATTGAATGATTCTCAATTAGTGAAAATTCAGAAAAAAAATTCAGAAATGAAATTAATTGATTACTTATTATAAAATATTAAAATTTTTTAACTACCAAACATGCAATTAAAATAAAAACGACTTCTTCACCTGTCCGAGCAAATTAATTTTTCTGCAACGCTTAAACTCAAAGAAATTAAAAATCAGAGCAAAAAAAGCAGTTCTAAAATTTCTAAAACCTATAATCAATTTTTTCATCGCTAATAAAGCGGTAGCTTATTTAGGTTACGAGCGTTAAAGCTTCTTGTTTTACGATATGAATCTTTCAGCCATATACGCGGATATACTTTCTTTGCAAATCTTTCTTCGTCCTTATAACTTTTCACGATTCTTATACGTATATGTGTATAAACATGTTTCTCTTAAAATTATTTTTTTCTTTTTCTTTCGCTTCTTTCACCGTCCCTGCGTAGAAACTCGACACCTCGGCTGGTGCGTAAGGTAGAAAAATAAAGAATCAAAGCAGAAGGGCGATGTCTCGATTTACGGATAAACTCGATCAATCGAACAATCTTGCGAAGATTGTTTTTTCTTTTTGGATCTTTTGTATTTTTGCAAGCTTGTCGTTAGGCATATATCGTTGACTTATAGGCTCGATAAAGCTTTCAAGGGATTATATAACACGCAAAATGAATCTTGAGTTTTTTTTTTTAAATAAATAAGTATTTGTAATAGTATTATTTAAATTTAATTATTTAAAGGTGAAACAAAAATTTTTATGGTAAATTTTGTATTAAATGGCTAATATGAAAGGTATTAAACTAATTATGAAATTATTTGATCGATTTCTACATAAAATTATGTAAAATTCACTCAATACATATAAAAATAAAATATGAACTCAATAAATAAAAAGAAAAATATCAAATGACTCACGTACAATATTTAAAAAAAAAAGAAACATGGAAATCTGTCACAGTCACGAGATAATCATTTAAAGAAAAAATATAATAATTACAGCAATCCTTCGTTCATTTTCTCGATATTGTCGCCTTTGGATATTTCACAATTAATTTTGCGCGCACGCATACGCGCGCATTTTTACACACACACACATACGCAATGCTCACGGCGAGCACCTGATGCGTACAAATCCGTTCTCCGCCCCGATAAAATCCTTTTCTTCTCCTTATCCTTTGAGATAAAATCCTTTGCCGATCGTCGATATTGGCCTCTCAATATTAACTTGATTTTTCTTGTTTTTCTTTCTCGTTTTTTTTTCTTCTTATTAATATCGATGAATATAAGCACGCGATGCAAAACGAAAAGATAAGGTGCCAATAGAGTTCAATAAAAGACGAGGGGAGAAGGCTATTTAAGTTGACTCTCTTTTTAAAAAATGGATTTTCAATAAATATTAGTTTAAAATAAATTTAACAAAGAAATATAATATCATTTATAATCCTTTTTTTATGTTTTTTGATTGATTTAAAGTCACTTACAAGATTGTTGAAGTCATGCATTGCATATCGCAGCAACGCATAAACAATCACGAGCTCACATTATAAATGTACGTAAAAAAAAATAAAGCTTCTGCAATAGTAAGTTAGGAATGTTTTAATGTTTGGTTAACGCCTTTTTCTTATTTTTAATACTCTTGGTGGCATTTTTTTTTTTCAAAGAATGTAAGAGCGTGTATATCTTAGGTACTCTTCTCTCTCGGGTACATATGCCATTTGCATATAGTTGGATAAATAAACATACATTATGCGCGTTATACGCGACAATGGTATGTAAATTATTTCCAACAAACTCTTTTATTTTTCATCATGATGTAGATTTTCTTTTTTTAAATTACCAGCTTGCACTGGTCCGATATGAAATTTAGGTGTACATACGCGCGTTATTCAATGATCAGAATATAATTAGACGTGATATTTTTTAGATTTTTTTTCTATACGAAATATAAACATACTTTACATACAATGTCAGCGTACTGTAATTTTCGTTTGATACGATATTACTGACATCTGCGATACGTGATTAAAATATAGTCTGGAATCAAAAATTAATTAATCAATGCGAATGGAAAAACATTAGCATAGAAAAAAATTATAATTATTACTTTCGTATATATTTTTAATCCCACAAGCATTTGAATATCAAACAAATAAGCCCACGTCCTTGTAAGTTTCCCTTTCAACTGAGGAGAGAAAATAAAACAACAAAAAAATAAAATTCAAATTTGTACACATAAACATAATTATATAAAATAAAAAATAAGAGTTCGAAAATCGTTCTCGTACATACACACACGTATTCGCGCGCATTTGAGTAAACGCCCGAAGCTTTTATAGAGATAGCGTGGGTGCATTATGTACTTGCGGAAAATTGATACTGTCCAATACGCGAGAGAGAAAGAGATTCTCCGCTTGTAATTTAATGCGTGTTATATACGTAACTTTACGTGTAGCGTCTACGTATACGCGTACACGTTGAACACTATGTACTTATGCAAATTTTTATAACGTTATATAGCCTTATCCGACGGTAGGTCGATCAATTTATTTAACTGTCTAAGGAAAGAGTAAGAACAAAAGGGTTAAGGGTTTTTTTTTTTTATTGTTAAATTTTTTGTTTATTTTTTTCAGTTTTACGGAGTTTGTTTGACGTTTATAGATTTGAAGATAGCAGGAGAGACATGAATTTTCGGTTAAATTTTGTAACTTGATATTTG
This sequence comes from Anastatus disparis, assembly GCA_017163975.1. Lineage (NCBI taxonomy): Eukaryota > Metazoa > Arthropoda > Insecta > Hymenoptera > Eupelmidae > Anastatus > Anastatus disparis. The sequence goes on from JAFFSR010000222.1 coordinate 934,836, forward strand.
ACCGGTTGTTGTGCAAAAAATTGTTTTCTTTCAATTTTGTTAAATTTTTTTGCAAGCGGTTATAATTATTACAACACGCACGTGCGTCTAAAATTTTAAGAAAAATTTAACTCAATTATCTTTAAAAACGGTTCATTTTTGACACCTGTCTTATGCAACACTACATAATTGGCATAATGATTGCTTTAAACGTGTTCTTAAAAAACAAAATTTGGTTAACTTTTTTCAAGAAAAAAGATAACTTTGAAATTTTTGCATTAATTTTGAAAAATTTTAACGAAAAAACTATTTATTTGAAATTCATACCAACAAAGTCCTTTATTCACGACACAACAACTTTAAATTCTCCGTGTACACCCTCTTTTTACTCTTTTCTGCACTCTCTTGTCATCTGCGATAACTTCGCTTCTATATACCTTTTTTGCGATATCTCGAGAAGCTATACAATCCTCAACCTTGCTCAGAACAAACTTTAAAAAAAAAAGAGTAAAATAAAAAATTGAGAAAAAAAAAATTCATCCTCTTTTCTTTTCTCACTCTAAGACTCGTCTCGTTTTCTGTATACAGGTATACATAAGAATCTTAAAAAAAAAAAAAAAGAAGGCGGGTAGAAGAAGAAGGAGTCGGAGGGGGAGGAGGAGAGAAGAGCTCTTTTCGCGCCGGCAGTCGCTCGTTCTACAAGTTGTTTTACAACCCTCTTTCTTTTCTCTCTTACCTCCTGTGTATACTTTTACCTTTATTTTACCTCTTCTTTTTATTCTTGAAAAAAAAAAAAGGAAAAAATTCGCCGCATGCTGTGTCCAATACTTTGGACCGTTTGCTTTATATATGTAGGATGAAGAATCCTTTTGTTAAGCCGCGATGAAAACTTTTTAGTTGAACGCAAGGACGTTGGGATTTCATTGGTAAAATTGTTGCCCGGTTAGTCAATTTATGGATTTTATTTTTTTGCTTTTCTTCTTATTGTTGTCGATGTAAACCAGGGAAAAAGATTATTGATAATGTTTTTTGAGAGGATTGGATTTAAAACATGGAAAAGGTATAATTAGTGTTCAATTGAAGGTTTTAATTCAATAAGTTCGATTTTTTTTAAATAATACAAAATTTTAAATTCTGACATAAAAAAAATTTGTTAATTAAGCAAACGTAGCTACGTAATATATACTTGATAATTACCTTATTAGTATAAACGAGAAAGAAAGAAATTCTCTCCCATCTTAATAAATCATAATAATTTTCTAATTTGCAAACATTTAAAAAATCATCTCATTTATATCTCCGGAATAATAAATGAAAGCCAACTAATAAGCGACGGAGAAAGAAGAGAAAAAATGAATCTAACCACATTATACCAGCGGGTGTCGAAGAATCTCATATTTGAAAACAAAAAAAGACACCCTAACTCGCAGAAAAAAAAAGATAACCAAGACTACAAAAGCAATGGAAAAAGAAAAGACAACCCGCGGCGTGCGCGTTTAGCTTATCTTCTTTGACTCTTCGTGGGGAGTTTAAAATAAAATAATAATAATAATAATAATAATGAAAAAAAACGAATAAACTAAAAAGAAAAGAGGGACAACGAATAGTTACGCGCAGAGTAATTTAAAAGCATATAGGGCCCGCACACACGCGCGCTAATAATGATTCACGTCAGTCAAAGCTAAAGTGTGCTTGCATATAGGCCGGACGCTTTAAATACGATGCAAATTCATGAAATATCCTGCTTTCTCCCTTCTCTCTTATTCTCTCTCTTTAATTTAACCTACTCTTTTAACATCTTTTAAAACCCTCTCTTATACCGTACCTTTTTTTCCTCTCTCTCTCTCTCGCTCTCTGTTCTAATCTTTTGTTTTCTTCCTCTTCCTACTTTCGCCCAGTTAATTTCAATTGCTCGAGTTGGCCTTTTTTAATTATTTCTTTCCTTTTGGTATAATATTTAATTTGCGGAGAAGAAATCTGATATTCGATTGTCACGCTGTCTCTTAATTTTTCTTTCATCTCTTTATTTTTTCGTCATTTCTTTTGTTGCGCATTGATTGAGATAGATTTTTAATTAATTTCCACGCCAATTTTGTTGTTATTTATTTGTTGCTCGAGTATAATGTTGTCAAATAAATGCTCGTTCTAAAAAAAAGGAAACTAAATTTACCAGCATTTCACATTCGCTCGGATCGTTATTCAAGAATTTATTGCCCAATCAAAATTTTATCCTTTTTTTTGCAACAAAACATTTCGCAACGCAATAACTGTATAAACTTTTTATTGAAATATATATCTAACGCTATTACGTGCAAAATATCTTAATAATTTTCATATTACTCTATTCTCTCACTGTTTACCATATAATAAATACTCGAGACAACTTACTCTCTCAGACAGACATTCAATTATAATATATACAATATATATATAAATAAAATTTAAGCTCAACCGATATCTCTCCGAGCTCGTAAAACTTTTGAATGATTCATATCGTTAAACATTAAGCTTACGTTTTACTCGTATGTTAATTTACTATAGTACATTTCGAGTTTAGGTTATTTTTGATTTTGCTTTTTTAGAAAACACTTGATTTAGTACTTGGTTCGATTGACAAGCAAGTGGTAATCATTGTTTCGTAGGGATGGATTTTTAATGGTAAATTATGGAAATTTACGATGCTGAACAGAAGCCGATTAGTTTTATAACCCATATCTTGAGTACAATAAAGAAAATAAAAATGGAGTCCTTCAGTTTAGTTTAATCTTAAATTTTAATTATAACAATTAATTATTTATGTTAAAATTTATCTTATGTTATATATTTATATTGATGTTCCCAAGTGATTAAATAAAATATTAATTATTTTATTCTTATTAAAATTTGTCTTTCTTAAGTTCGCAGCAAAAGGAGCTAAGCATTAAAATTGTTTGACCGCAAAAGTATATAAGAAAATGCAAATTAACTGCACATATGTTACGCATAAAAGAAGATACAAATATGTATTAAAGCGGTTTTACAACACGTGCTCGCTTCTTTTTCCTCCTTTTTCCATTGAAAAATGCAGAAGTTGTTCATCGATCAAGTCTTGCCTGATTTTGATTGATTTACTTTTACAGAAAGATCGTGATTTATTGAGCTTCGGAGCTGTGTTATTAAGTAATGTATTATAAATTTTTGGATTTTTTTTCTTTTGGCGTTACAATTAGCAATGTATATTATCAATCGTTAATAGATATCAAAATAAACATTTTTAATGCCTCCTAAGTATAAACGTTATTCGAATAAAATTTCCGTATAATCTAAATCGAATAAAAAATCTTTACGAATAACAATCGATAAACATCGTTGAATTTATTCATCTCAAACAAGTGTTTTTCTTGAAATTTTTGCTTTTTTTATCGATAACCGATCGGCGTACATTAAAAATCGATGATATTAATAGGGATTGAACGGCTTACTCATGTAAATTAATGAAGCCGCGCGTATACCCAAATAAAGTTTAGAAACGAAGAAGGCTCATATATACGTATTTATATACGCGTACGAAAAAAAAAAGAAATAAATGCAAGAGATTTTAAAGTGCGATAGGACAAAAGGTTCCCATAGGACCTCGTTCCTTTTTTTTTATATATACTTAAAAAAGAAGTTTTAAATCGATTCGATACAGAATTTATTTCCCCCGAGAAAGCAATAAACTTCTTTTCTGGTTGGATTTATAAAAAAAGAGGAGAAAAAAAGTTCACGTGAAATTCTGTTTTTTCTACTTTTTTAATCACTTATCCATATTCAATTTTCAAATCCATATCAATAATGATCGTTCGAAAGATCAAATGAAATGCACAATGAGGAAACGAAGTACAATGCAATATTATCGAAATGCAATTTTCAGATTGTTTATGTTGATAAAACAGTGTATTAATGATTTTATAGATGTACAGTTAGAACCATTTATTAACTTTTAGATGATAGACTGATAAAATATGTACATTAATTTACTTTCATATTTCTTTCACCGATCCTATATAACGAGAGCGGATCGTTAAACTCTAGTAACAAAACAATAAAAAATAATAAAAAATTTAAAGCTTATTTATTTAACATACGAAAATTGAAAGAATTAGCAAAGAATAAAAAATAAATTATTTGTTATAAACATTGCTAAAAGCATTAACCATCCTCACATTTGGAATATCTTTTGTTTTCTCAAGCGTGCTGAGTAAAGGACCCCAAGTCAGTATAGATCCTATCTAACATAAATAATTATCCTGCGCGTATATAGTGACTCTCCGAGTTCTATACGTTAAAAAAAATATAAAAAAATACGCAACAAATCTGTCCGCTGCAGGGGATTTTCAGTTTTATCGCATATACACACAGGCGCGGAGAAGGAAAGAGAGGAAGAATTTCTTCCCTAAAATACTTTCTTATAACATTCTCAACATTGAGAGAATAGTAGAAAAGAAAAGAATAAGAAATTTTTGTTTGAAAAATTCTTCGAGAGCATAAACAGTGATTAAACGCTGAGAACGATGCGTCTTAATTGATATTTTTCTTGGAATTATTTTGTTGCTGAGGGATTGTTCAGATGCGGGGATAGAGTTTAAGAGAAGTTGACGTGGAAGACTACATTGTTTATTTAATTAGCTTATTTTATTTCGTTATAATAGTGTTTATATTTTGTTAATTACATATTAATTGTGAAAAATATTGTTTGATAAACTTAATTATAGCTAATTACTGATCCCTGCTTGTAAAAAATGAGAAAACCTTTTTTTAATTATAAAGTGAAAACCGAGGTTTAAAAAAAATAAATTTTATATCTTATATCTTATATATCATGTTGTAGTATGCACAATAGAATTAAACGGATCGAATCCACCTAATTGTATATTTATGATTTATTATTCTTAAAATCACAACTCAAATAAAAATCAAATCCTATAAAACTTTAAAATCTCTCTGCTAGTTATAAAAATCGTCATTGAAATCGAGGCATAAATTATTGAAAATAGCATTTAAATAACGATACGCATCGGCAGTGTATAAGTGATAATGTGAAATCTGTAAACGATCTTGATTTTCTACTCCTGCCGGATTTATACCAGCGTACACGAGATATCCGATCTTAATTCTTATGTGACGTTGGTATACGTTTATTTATTCCTAGAAAAAAAAAAGAAAAAAAAAATGAAATAAAAAAACTAATAAACCGATCGATAACTGAAAATCTACGCTTTAGGTGTACGTGTATACATTGAAATTAATTTTCGAATAACGTCTGCAGTACTTAGCGTTAAACGTTGACATTATCGGCAAGCTTTCGTGTTTAAGAGCAGTTAAATTGTTAATTTAAACTGTGTAAATAAAGTCGATAATGTGCCCTGGTAGAAATCTTACTGGGTTTCTAGCTAGAAATAAGCGAGACCCTTAAAACATAGCTTTTAGCTACTGATTTTAGCTCATTATTATTAGCTTAACGGGTGAAACCTGTTAACCTTCTACCAGGGTGAATATTCTGCATTTTTCATTTAATGTTTAGTTTTTAAGCTTTATGGTTAAGGTATTTGTTAACAAACATTTTTTAGGAAATAAATTTAAAGTACATTTATTTTTGAAGTTAATTTAATTTGCAAAAATCTTTTTTGAAGGATAAATAAAAACGTATTTTATGCCTCTAATTGCATCAAAGTTTAAAAATTATCGACAACTTGTCTGAAAATATATTTTAATGATTAATGAATACCTAAAATGGTTAGCGATCGATAAAAATTCTCTCCGTGAATAAAAAATGTTTTTATATATACACGTCGGCGAAAAGACCGAGAAAGCAAAGCTGATGAGAAGAAATTAGTATACTTTAGATTGCTTACAGATACATCAAACCAGAGTCAAGAAATCCAGAGACAGTGTCACATCGTTATAAATTCGCCGTTTCTCTCGAGAAGATTTAACGTCATGTCGAACATTTAAATAAAAAAATGAGAAAAAAATCGCCTCAAGTCGATTCGTTATACACTTTTGAAATGTTGTCGCATGAAAATTACCGCTATACATGATAAGAACAAATCGGTTACGTAATCAAATTCATGAACACTTTTATTTTTGACACATTTTTAAATAATTTGGTCTCTTATTCTTCTTCCCTTTTCATTAAAATTAGAGGGTAATAATAATTCATAAATTTTTCAAAGAAATTACTTAAAGGCCAATTTGTTTCACTTCAATTTTTCGCAAAGCTATACTTCAAGGCAATTTAAGGTACTGATTTAAAAATTCAAATTACTCAATGCTCTTTTTTCTTCTCGAATCTTCAAGTTTGAAAACAGTACAATAAAAAAATAAAAAAGAGTAAGCATTGAAAACTACAGTCGAAATTTTAAAGTTCCCCGAAGTAGTTCAGTGCAATTTTTCTCACGCCAAAACTTTCTCCGTTCGAATTATTGGATCGGGGGCGTTATATTATAACGCGTGTCCTGCTATTTTAGATGATTACATACTCGGAAAGTCTTTTTATCAATAATTCGGTGGTCGAGAAAGAAAAAAAGAAGGACTTAATTTTTGGCTTTGCTTGAATTACTCGAGGCTCAAAGGGATGCAAGAAATATTATTTTTAATTGTCTTTTTTTTTCAAGATGAATTCACACGAGAGCAAAGTAATACGTTAATCATATACTTTTTTTTATATGCTGTAATCATACCATAATTTCTCAGAAACTACATGATTTTTATTGATAAAATTGATTCTCGATAAATAATTCATTTAAAATTAATTATTAAAAAGTAGAATTTACGTAAGGCTTTTTATCTAGATTACATTATATAAATTAACAGTCGATTAAACCGCGATCAAGATTTCTTTCTACATTTATATAAACAATCCATTGAATACTACTTTTAAAGTAATTCTTATTTTCGCGTACAAATCATCGAATCTCTCGTATTTAATCGTACCATCAATCGTACAGAGGTTGACATTTACGATTAAGCAAAGGAAGAAAAAAAAAAAGACGTTATTTTTCTATTTCTTCTGTACATATCCTATAAACGTTTTATCGTACGAGCATCGCTAAAAGGAATATTGCAGACATTCACCGATCGAATGGATAATACAAAGATCGATAACCCTAAGGCGACAATTTCGCATTTTCAAGCTTGTATTAACGAATCGCTCGAAGGAGATTTGAAAAAAAAAATATATAACATTTATTTTAGAGCAATCTACGTGCACGCGCATCGGGAAAATGCAAAGGAGGAAAGAATTATGGAGAACTGCGTACTGCGGTACCGGTAAGTGGAAAAATTTATTTTCTTATTATTATTATTAGACGACTTAATATTTGTGTGTTTGATTTTACATACTTTTTTTTTATTTTAACGTCGCTATATTTATGCTATGATATTTTTGCTATGCTAATCAGCGACGGAGCTCGTAAAAGTGTGTTTGTGAAGAAAGCACATGTAACGTACAGTGGTGCTTGCATCAATCGGCCGATAGCGGGATTCGAACTCACTAGGAGAGTATCAGACCTCCGGATCACGGATTTTGCTCAAACTTTGGGATAAGTTTTCAGATGTCAAAATATGTAAGGAAACAGAATTTTAGATCCCAACGCTCAATATTTCTCTAGTTACAGGCAATTAAAGAAAATCACTAAAAAAGTTACTAGATTTTCAAACGCATATAGTTCCTTAGCATTGATACTTAGGAGCATGAAACTTTTTTTAAATGAAAGCTGAGCTCAAATCCTTTCGAATTAGTAGTTATAGCATGTCAAAATATTATTTTTTCCCAAAGTTATAGCGTAATAAGGATTGGACCTAATTTCAGCTTTTATTATTAATTAATGTTTTTAAAAGAAAAATCAGGTCCAATATTTATCACGCTCTAACTTTGGGAAAAAATAATATTTTGACATGCTATAACTACTATTTCGAAAGGATTTGAGCTCAGCTTTCATTTAAAAAAAGTTTCATGCTCCTAAGTATCAATGCTAAGGAACTATATGCGTTTGAAAATCTAGTAACTTTTTTAGTGATTTTCTTTAATTGCCTGTAACTAGAGAAATATTGAGCGTTGGGATCTAAAATTCTGTTTCCTTACATATTTTGACATCTGAAAACTTATCCCAAAGTTTGAGCAAAATCCGTGATCCGGAGGTCTGATACTCTCCTAGTCAGTACCTCGAGATTACGAATCCAACGCTCTACCGAATGAGCCACAGACCGACTCAATTATTATTGAATATAAACATTTGTGTCATCCATGATAAACAATTTTTTGTGCTATATAAGCCGTTTAAGCGACTATAATTCGAGATTAAATCTTGTTTATTTTGACTTATAATCTAGACTTTTGATTTTTAATAAAACTAGAAAAATTTTTAATTTAAATTATTTTTTGAAATTTATGACTTTGAAGCTAGAACTTCAAAAGAATCCGTAAATAATGTAGTTTACTTTTTTATGAGGCCGTGTAAAACTTGTCAATAAGCTTAATCAACACTTCAACTTGTCAATAAACTTAATCAAAATCTCTTTAAGATTAAAATACAGCTAAAAAAAGTATTCATCGACTAGATTTTTAAGATCTTTTTATATTTATTATTACTTTTATATTGAATAAATAACTTGTTCTATTCAGAAATTAGGTTATTGAATTTATTGAGAGTGGCCAGAATTAAATTAAGTTTAATAAATTAAAATTTTATTTGGAGTTTAAAACTCGTATGACTATCTACTGCATTAGTGACCCCAAATGTTGTACTTTAAAATTTGATCAAAACTTTAAATTAACTTTAAAAAATAAAACTCCTTTTAAGTATAATTCCCTTAAAAAAAGAGAATCATTAGATACATCACTAAGATGGTAGCATTGCAAACTCTCCAAAATGAAAAAAAAAAATATTTATGAGATTCACAAAGAAGAAGAAGAAGCCAAGCAAATTAGCATTGAAACAAAATGGCAAACTAATCTAGCGTTACGATCATTACTCGTTGTTATACCAAAAAGAAATCTTCCTTTTTTTCGGTCTTTTCGAATATCCCCGCTAAGTAAAGAAAGAGTTTCTTTTCTCTCATTTCTTTTATATATCTCCGACGAAATTCTTTGTGTGTAGGTTAAAACTTAAGAGAGAGAGAGAGAAAACGTATATACACTTGATTTACGATCGTGAACGAATTGTACGAAGGAACTGATCGAATGTCGCGATTGGCCAATTTCAAGGGATTTTAACATGAATTTTTTTTTTTGGGTGCCTTTACAAATGTTTACGTTCGGGTGAATTTTATTGAATAATAAGGCATGAATAAAAAATTTAATTGACATCATTTTTACGTTAATATTGTTAAATTTGGTAAAATTACAAAATAATAAAAATATTAACGATTACCTATTCGTAAACTATTAAATCAATAAATATTAAAATATTATTTTTCAAATTTTAATTTCTTCCATGTAATATCTTTATATTTCTATCATGATTAAAATGTAACATAGGCAATATCAGTGTATCAACAAATGGAATAAACAATACGATCCATAATATTTTATAATAAATATTTTCTTAAAAACCATTTCTCTAATCGCACACCCACCTGAAAACCCCATCTTCCTTGACCATTTAAAATCTTGATATATAAATTCCATCTTTCTATAGGACTAATAAAAAAAAGATCGAAAAAAGAATATAGGGTAGGTTGGCTGTATATATGTACACGGTATGCACCTTATAGTAACACAATGACAGGCGTTACGTACCTGCATACCGCAGGGTAAAACTTATAATAATAGCGGATAGCGATCAGGTGCTTGTTTTATTACCGACAGATGTGCTTACAAGCGCAGTGTGTAGAGAGGGAGCCTGCAAAACTTCTCTCTTATTTTTAATGGCCATCGACGCCCTGGTAAACTGCCCTTTTTTCTTACTAAAAAAAAAAAATTTTTTTTTCTTTCATTTTTTTTTATTGTTCATCGATTATTACGATGCTCTCTTTCGGTTATGATGTTAACGCTGCTGGAGATAAATATTTTTTTTCAAAAGAAATATTGGGAAATGTATGATGAAGATGAAGAAATTCTTGAGAAAATTTTTAAGAATGATGTGAGAAAAACTTGTGTTTGGAAGTTTATTACGAATGTTGAGTTTTGTGCCAAGTATTTGAATTTCAAAATATTGAAAAATTGATTGGATTTTATATATATATTACGTTCAAAATATATTAAATTAGAATTATATTTTTTTATGATTTATGAAAATTAGATATAAAAAAAACATGAATTAGAAACATTTCTTTACGTACGAAATTACGTTATATGACTCTACAGCTTCAAACAAAATCATCGATACTTATTTCACCAATCCGAAAAAAGAAATTTTCGAATTCCACACGATTTTCTCTAACCTTCATGATTGCATCTTCTCAGTTACAATAAATAACTCAATAAACACAAAACAAAAATATAATAACCAACTCGTTCGTGAGTACAAAAAGAGAATTAAAAAAAAGCACGAATTTCCAACGTTTTCAGACACACACGCTCGCACGTACACACGCTCAAGTACTTTGTTTCGCACCCATCCCCCTCAACACTTTGCGGAATTACCGCCTCGGGCAGTAGCGAAATCTTTACAATAACCATACCTAGCGTATATACGTATACAGATGTACACATGTATGTATACACGTATTTATATATAAAGTATTCATATACGAAGGACGAAGAATGAACTTATAATACATTACGGCAAGGACACAACACGCTTTGGGTTATTTCCTATAATGATGATTACAATGTTTTCTGTATGCTCTCATATGATTTTACAATATTCTTGCGTGTTACTAAATTACGGGCAAATACATAGTGTGTTTCGTGCAAAAATTCTTTTTTTTTTTTTATTTAAGTGAAATATTTTTCTATATCGATGGATAACGCTGTGTATAAGGTTTTGAATATAACGTATTCAGTTTAGAATATAAATTGATCATGATTAATTTCAAAGTATTTTTATTCCTGCTTTAAGGCTATTCTATCCTGAAAAATTAATAGATTTTGCTTAGAAAAAATTTTGTAAAAAAGCATATGTGATGCATTTTATAAATGTTCATAGGTAATAGATCTGAATTGATTTCGTTAATAACTTAATATACGATGATCAAAGTTTCAGAAGATTAACTTTTAAATTACCATTTAATAACATCAAATTAGTGTTAATAATGATGAGTTTGATAGAAAATAAAATTAGGTGTATAATTGAAAAAGATAATGTTTGTTTAATATTTAAAAATGCAATTTATAGAGTCTATTTTATCTATCATATGTGTATATAAAGATATAAAAAATATTGCGTGCCAAAAAGCTCTGCATGCTATCAATACGGTATTTATCTAAAATTATCAAAGCTATGGTATGGTTTATCGTTTAGATTATTTTATTAAAAGTAAACAACATACAGGAAAAAATATATTCTCGAATATCAATATATTCGATAATAACAACGAAGTGCATTATATTATATTTCTTTAAAAAAAACGCTTATTCTTCAATTTATTACCGAAATTCATGAATTTCCATTCTCGAATAAGAGTTTTAACTCAATAAAACTTTAAAATATTCCGATCCTCCTTTATTACAATCATAACTATTAACATATATAGAATTGTAAAATTTCCAAAAACTTCCATTAAACCAGTTTTCATTCCATTAAAGATACTTTTGCCACTTATCCAGGAACGTTTCACCCGAGAAATGCTGTGTGTGTGTGTGTGTTTCTCCTCTTTAACAATAACAACAACATGCTACCTAAGAGGAAGATTCCTAGGTAATTGTAGCACAGCAGCAGCTAAGGTAAAGTAATAATCTTCAAGTGTAAGGCCTTTTATATACGTGTGTATGTATACGTTTAAAAAGGTGTTTGTAAAGGAATTTTCTTCGTACCTTGTCTTGTTTCTTTCTTGCTTTTTATCTTTTTGTTGTTTCGATTTTTTCTTTTTCGTTCTATTCGATATCTTTTACTGTAAGTCGATAATCTTCTTGCGAATTCTCGGGAAGTAAATGCAAAAGGAGCGTATAATCGATGAGTTATAAAATTATTTTTATTTTAAAAATTATAAGATCGGAATTTACATCCTCAAGATTGCATTTGAATCTTTGTGTTTCGAAGATAAGGAAGTTAGTTAAGATATCAAAATTATGGTTTGGAAAACAAGATTCTATTTTGCGACTCGTTTTTTTTAATGTTACAAATGTAGGTTTGCCCTCTTGACTGGCCGTTTATTGGACCGATTCGAGTTATTTCCGTTTTGTTTTTCCTTTTTCTGGTGGTGCAAGAAAGAATATTTCGGAGAATGTCAGAAGTTATGTTTATGAAATACAGAGAAAAATTTTTTCTCAGCTTTCTGTATAGCAGGATGTGCTATTGTTACGATGAAAAATTTAATCGATTTATCGTTTTCCTCGGTCACATTTTTCATTCGTCATTCGCATTCTAGTTTTTCCTTCAAGTCTGAAATAATTTTACTATGTTTAGTTCGAGGAAATATATAAGATCGATGCAAAATTAAATCTAGCGTTGAAATCAATCAAGTTGTGAATAAATACTATATTATATTATATTCCAGAGGTCTTCAGTGGCTCACTCGGTAGAGCGATAGACTCGTAACCCAAGGGCCCGAGTTCGATTCCTGCTCTCGGCCGATTTATACAAGCACCACTGTACATTACATGTGCTTTGTTCACAAACACACTGAAAAGACCTCCGTCGTTGATTAGCATCATGAAAATAGCATGAATATAACGACGTTAAATAAATAAACAAATAAAATGAGTTTATAAAAGAAATAACAAAGGGTGGTTTTTTTTTTACATTTTTGAAAGAAACAAACTAAATTTCCATAACAAAAATAAGAATGTTATTAATATTCGCCAAAAAAAAATCACCATCATTTTTCCTCGACCAACAAAAACATCCAAAACCATGTTGCCAACACTTCATTTAACAACCCACCAAACATTAAAACCTTTTCTTCCTTCCTCTTTTTTTCTTATAAATTCCTATCTTCATAAAAAGTACGAATTCACTTTTCGAGGAAGATATTCGCACTTTTGTTTAAAACGAAACTTTAAAACTTTAAAGGGAAATAACACCCGGACTTACATGTATACACTAGCCGCAAGAAGGATGCAACTGCAACTATTTAAAATACATTAAAATCTTGCGCTCATAACTAACACTTTCTTTTTTAACGGCAAGCAAGTATTTTCAAACAGACAATTTCTCGTATATACGTGCGTTTGTTTATTTCCCTTTTTTTAACTTTAAATGTAATACCATGGCGTGCTCTGAATTGCTGTGGATATAACACGTATTATGTTATAAGACGCGCGGAATGGAAGGGTTGAAGCAAGATAATGGCAAGAATAATGGTTGTAATTTCGCTGTAAAGGTAAATAGTTTGTACGATTACGTTTTCTCTCTTTTTCTTCTTTTGGTTTTTAGCTTTTCTGAAATTAAGATAACTTTTTCAAAGCTTCGTCTTTTATTAATGCCGCGAATTGGCAGCTTTAAATGTGGATTATAATAATTTAACAGATGTAACAAGATGCGTTATTGGCAGTGTATAGAGAGACGAAATTTTTATGTAACATTCGTAAAATAAGCGAAGCTCTCGTTGCTCTAATGACAGAGAACGTTTTTATTTTGTTTTATAAGTTTGAAGTTCTGCACGTTAAATAAAATCCCGTGAAAACTTCTCGGAAACGAGGGTTTAAGCGATGCTGTTTGTACGTGCGGTGGTTTTTTAAGGTGCGATTTTATACTTCGAGGCAAGGTCGTCTTCTCTCTTGGTTTTATTATTATCTTCATATTCCTTGAACAAAGCGAGCGTTTAAATTTATGTTATATATTTTAGCGCGAAATTAAACGCGAGGATTTGTAAGTTACTATTTTTTAATTAAGTTTTATGAATTCTTTACGCGTATGATTAAAACTTCAAGAACATTTTTTAAAACTTTTTTTATATATTTTATTCTATTCGAAACTTCAAAGTTTCAATTTTATTCTTTTCACTTGAAAAAAAAAGAATTTTCCCAGCAGAAGTTTTTCATCTAAAATGCACCGCTCGTAGTACTCATTAGTCTATGCGTTACAAACGATTTTCTTAAACGAATCACGCACTTCAAAACTCCTGTCCCTTCTAATTTCCTTTACTTTCCAAGTCTAGAAAATATTTCGAAAGAAAAAGGAGAAAAAAAGAAAAAGAAATCGTTTTTTTCTTTTTTTTTAAAAAAAAGAAAATAAGTAAAGAAAAAGTGCGTTCGAATTTGCCTTGTACACAAATTAGCAATTTCAATGTATCCGCGACGCGGTAACGCCTCGATCTTCGAAGCAAATTAGCATTGAAGCTTTAGCTCCAGTTAGCGCGTTTTAGTTTGTTTTTTTTTCATTTTTTCTTCTTTTTCGCATACTCTTTCTTTCTTTGATTCTTTACTCCTTTTTTCTTTCACTTTTATGGTGTGACAAAGAGTAGCATTATCGTGTAAGAAGGGGAGAGAAAGACTTTTTTTTTCTTCTTTAAAATAAGGACGTGTCTTAACTGTATTTCGTGATGCTTTGAAATGTTGAAAAAAATGGTGACATGGTTTGTATAATGAGACGAATGGGTATATTTTTTTTAACTTATTTTTTCTTAGAACAAGTAACTTTTTTTTTAAATATTTTTTTCTGTTAATTTTAATTTTAACATAAATATTCTAATACTCGTTGCTTTCGAACGACAATTAGATAACAAAATGAATTATTGCATGATTGCGTTGATTTGAAAGAAAAAAAGGAGAAGGAAAAAATCTGGAAAATCAGTATATATGCGAGATGAAAGTAGGTTGAATTTTATCTCAGCATCAAAATAATATGTTAAACATAAAATAACAAGAATTAATAGCAGATTGATAAAAACCACATCCGATTTGTAATAAGTCATTATTGCACTACAATACCATTTTTTTTTCTTTGCTCTCTTGTCACAGCAGTTAAGAAGAAAAAAAAGAATCGCTCTGCTTAACAAATCTTTACACTCAAAGCCATTATTGCTTAAAGGTACAAAATTCTTTTATCTTTTTTTTTTCTTCATTTTTTAAACGCTCAAAACACAGAGTGTTAAGAGAGAGAATGAAAAAAAAGAACCAAAAGGTAAAAAGAAGAGAAATCGTCAAACGTATACATGAATTGGAAATAAAGTACGAATAAATTAAACTTCTCTCGAACGAGAGAGAGAAAGAAAAAAAGGAACGAAGTAAAAGAAAGAAACGAATCGACAAAAGATATATATACATACGTACACACTTTTACTCTCTTGCGCTCCGAGAGCGACACTTTGCACTGGTTAATTGCAACGTCGTCAAACTGGTTTCCGGAAATCGCGCGTGTCCCTTTTTTTCCCCCCCTCAACTTGTACAGGTATAGCAGTACCAATTGCGATTTCTTAGACCAACTTTAAGGAACCACTGATTCTTTTATCATTCTCTCTCTTTTTTTTTACTTTTGCTCTAATGTTTATACGAGTATATAAACTTTCTCTCATTTATAAGTGAAAATTTTAACATTTATACAATATACAATATCCGAACGATAATATCTAATCACACTGTAATACCAACAACATTTTCTTGCTGGCTGGGTTTGAAACAGTTTCTGTGACAATGCACAATTTATACGCGCTACGCTTTTTGCGAGATCGTATAAGAGCTCGGTGCATATATACATTGTAAAGATTAATTGTAAGAGTCGTGGAATTAATACCGGATTTTGTGATATTTAGATTTAGAGATATTGTTTATGATTGAATAACGCTTGAAAGTTTAATCAAGAAAAAGTAATTGTTGTTATTTATTGATTTAATTATTCAAATCAAAGTGTTTTCTTACCATTTTATAGCTTATATAAAGCGCTATGCAACAGAGTATAATGATAAACTTTAAATAAAAAAATGCATATTTTAATAAGTAACATCATTTTTCGCGTTGTTTGCAGATTGAGCGACAATTAGTCACAATGAAAATGTAAATATTGAAGAAACTAACGCGACGAAATGAGAAAAGAAGCATAACAATGTATAAAAGTTACATGCGGCAACATGAGAGTATTCTATTTATCGTACGAAAGCGAATCTTCGTGATATATAGCTGACTAAAGGTTTAAAATGCTAACTTTATTTTCTTGATTAAGCCGAAATGTCACTAGAGATTCTTCATCCTTTATTCGCGTTAAAAATTATTTTTTATAATGTATAATATAACTGCCGTAACAATTGTATAGAATTTTTTCAAATCGTTGATTTTTATTGTTAAATTCGATTAGAAATTTTTTTTTTCACAATCAATACGGCAGTGCTTAATTACACTTTGGCACCTTATCGCTAAATTCACGGAGCCAATTGGAGACTTGTATTACGAAATGTTTGCAAATTTATATTTTTGCCTTTTCGCTTGCTAAGCAAAATGAAATTCTAAACTTGTATAGTATTATAAGCGGTCGAATTTATTTTTTTTGTTTGCGCATATATCGCTTTCGAATCGGCGATTAGAAAACGTCGTTGTTGCGAGTAATTACCATTGATAAAATTGTTTTGCATTAATATACATGCAATTATTTTTAAGATTTTAATTTTCTTTTTT
This sequence comes from Anastatus disparis, assembly GCA_017163975.1. Taxonomy (NCBI): domain Eukaryota; kingdom Metazoa; phylum Arthropoda; class Insecta; order Hymenoptera; family Eupelmidae; genus Anastatus; species Anastatus disparis. The sequence goes on from JAFFSR010000222.1 coordinate 951,487, forward strand.
TTTCATTATATAATTTCACTTAGAAAATAGCGATAAATATAAATATTGTCGTTTTTATTTTCTTTTACTCTTAATTATAGATTCGGTTGGATTAGATTTGTTAGCACGTTTTAAAATTTGAATACGACGCTAATGGTACAATAAATACGAATACAAAAAAGAAATTCCCTAAAGGTATATTTGAGTAGTTGCGTTATGTGACTCCAAATGAAAAAAAAAAAGAACTGTTTCAGGGCCGATTGTGGATACTTTTTCGACGAATTCCACGTGCTAAAACTGCATGAATGGCACGGATTGTTTAAAGTAAACATCTAAATACAAATGCGGTTATTATTGTGTCAAACATTTCGTTTATTGTGCATACACAGCAGAAATAAAAAAAAAACAATGAGCCTTTTCATTAGTGCAATTTTTATTTAATCAATTATTTTCATGGGTTTAAAATTATAAATAAAATATTTATACAATTCAATTAATTTTTTTTATTTAGTATTTCCTATGTATAATTTAGATACTAAATTTTAATATTTTCGCTTTTTATTCAATTTTTGTATTCAAATAATTATTAAAATCTAAAATATTTCAATAAATTTTGACTTAAAAAAAATTGATGCATCGAAATAATCGTCAAACGTTATAAAAGCCAATAAAAAGGTAAAAAAAAGGTAAACGTGTCGTATAAATATACCAAAGTCGTATTATATATTTGTCCCTCCAAGAGTGCAAAAGCACACAAAACGTAAACCTCTCCTCGTATGAGAGTACGAGAGTGGAGCTCTAAAGCAAAATATACGATAAGAACAATGGCGATAAGAAACCTTTTTCCAAACTAGCTCTCTCACTCTCCCTCTCTCGAACGATATAATATGTTATGTGCTACGATAAATACATTGAGAATGCAAGCCTTGCCAAAGGTGTGTATGTTTGTATGTGTGTATAAGCGTATGGTTCTTATTATTTTATTAAAAAGAAAAAAAAGGAGGTTGGGTTCGATTTATCGGTATTTGTAAATTTGAGATGTGGAGTTGTTGTGCTCTTTTTTTCTTTTTGGAAGAAAAATAGGTGGTTTTAATCTTGAAGAATAATGGTTTTTGATTGTAATTTTAATGGTGCTGCAGCTACATTATTACAGCGAAAATTGGCGTTGATTGAATGTTAATATAAAAACTTGAATTTAGAATGGAAGCGATAATTGAATAAGGTTTTAAATATTTTCTACACCTAATTACAAGAATTCTATTCATTTTATCTATTCCTTTTAATTGATTAATAATATTATGTTTGATACTTTGATTAAAATTAATCTGAAATCTTAACAATTGTATTGTACCAATTAAAATCCTCATCTCGTCTCAACTAAAACAAATACACACTTTTACTAAGAAAATTGAGAATTTTTCCTTATCATCAATCCTAACCAATCAAAAGATATAAAATTGCTATACATACATACATATACACGCATATATTTATTATAAACCACAATAAATATCTCATCGTCGAAGGTATATATAGAAAATAGCTCAATGTCCTATCGATTTATCTAAAACGTATTGCTCTTATATACAGGCTCGTTTCATATCTCTAGCGTTACATCGACATTTGCATACTTTATAAAGTTGAGTTATAAGCTTATATATACATATACATGCAAGAGAGAAAGGATGAGCAGAATCTTTATAAGCAATGAGATTTCTGTACCTTGGAGTGCGGATCGTTATATTCTTATATACCCTTTATTAAAGGTTTCGAGATAACATGCGCGAGAGAGATTTTCTGTATTTAGAGATTAAGCGATGATTGGTAAGAGAAAGAAAAGTGAATGAGAGGGACTTTGTAATTTTCATAATGAAATGGTGATTTCAGTTGGGTTTTTATCGATGTGATTGCAAGGAATGTTGTTAGTATGTTTTATTAATGTTTCATGAATGTTTTGTGAATGTTTTATTAGCTTGAAAGTCGTAGAGCTAATAATTGAGATATTAGAGTTGATTTCGTTTACTTTAAGTAAAAATTGAAAATTAATTAACGCAGTAAACATCTAAAATAAAATAGAAAATTCATACAACTTTATTTAACTTCAGATATTCATAATAAAAAAATCACGTATAAAACATAACATCTAAAAAACAAAGAAAACACAAAACAATGGCATGAGCTCAATAACAAATTGATTTGTTAAAATTCTTGAAAATTAATCATTAAAAAAATCTCCAATCTCTCCATTTCAAGGTAAGAAATCTACGTACTACGTTGGCATATCTCACATTCTGCCTGTCGCTGTTAATAATGCGATCAAGGATCAAATGAAATCATTCTGTAGTTAGTTTGTTAACTAACTAGCGTATACAATATGTGCATAACCGATGGTTAAGAGAGTAGAAAAATAAATCGAATCATTGTACTAATGATCGAATAACTTATGTTGGATTCAAAGTAATAACATTGGTACTCATCGAATTCTTGATCGATCGATGTGATGTTGATCTCAATCAGGTTCATTACTTTGATTATAACATTATACGTTTTGGTATATATTATTATTGTTTTTAATATCCCTTGGTAGAAATAAGTATATTTTTACTCGATGAAACACTCATTTGTGGTAAAAATTAGCGTGATTGTAGTATGACACAACAGATGAGAATGGAATATTTTTAACAAAGACTCTTTTGTGAAAACTTATGGATTTTTAAAAATTTAAATTTTATAATTACAGTGGAATAAAATTAGTTTTAATCCATTATTTCGTAATCTTTCATACAAAACAACAAACCACAAAAAGAGAATCATCAAACTTTAAAACCGTCCAACTGCTATCATCTTCCAACAATCCATTTCACTTAAATAGCCCACAAAATCTTTCGCAACTCGGCATAACTCTCATTGTCATAAACTAAAATCTAGCATATAAATTAAAAAAAGAAATAAAAACCATCAGCAAAAAATGAACCACGGGAGTTGAACGTTTCGATCACATTGTGGTCTAGCCGCAAATAAAATCTAATGCAGTTAAATTATAACCGCGTATCATTCAGCCTGTTGGCTCTTTTGTGAGTTTATGATAAGGAGCGGCTTTTGTTAGCTGCATTATTATGCGATGGAGTTATTGTCTTTTCGCTGGTCATTCCAGACTGTCAACACGGTGGATATTGCTATTGGTATTTATTAATGTATTGAGTGCTTTAAATATATAGGACATATTCAGATTAATATTAGCATTGAATTTTTCTATTCAGAAAGTGTTTAGAGGAAAATATATATGGAAAATCCTTGAGATAAAATAATTTTTTTTGTAATTTTTAAATAATTTAAAAAAAAGTTAAAATAGTCAAGAACAATGACATAAACTGGATGAATAATAGTAAAAAAAAATATTTTGAACCATAACTATATATTTCTCAGAACGGACAATTAATCATCCTAAATTACAAATTTAACGCCTTTAGGCGAAGTTCGTCTGAAAACAAGCGCCATAAAGTTTTGAAAAAGAAACAAAAAAAAAGAACTATATGTATCTCACGAAGATATTAAACTCGTACCTTCCTTGAGTCTTTAAAGTGCTACGGTAAATTTTCGGGCTCGCGTATATAACAGTCACGCCTTAAAGCTGCCCAAGGATTGATTTAGGTTTCGCACATAAGGCGGAGAAATCGTAATACAGCTTTGAAAACACTTCGCTTTTTTTTCGAGCCTTTGTCCTTTGGGTTTCAACGTATTTTTATCTAGGAAACAATAGGGAATTCGCGTAAAACAAGGATTAGTTAGATTAGGTATTTTGAAATTGACGTTTTTTTTATTATTCGTTTCATTTTTATGAATGACAGCATTCTGAGAAAGTTTTCGATGATAAACCTTTTTCTCAATATTGTGAATAAATTATCAAAATTTATTGATGATCAAAAAAAGCAATGATGAAATATTTTGATATTATAGATTTTTTATTATCAGGAAAATATTTTACTTTTAATTATGAAAAAATGCATTTAATTGCATTTAAACAAATTCTGGTAAAAAAACTTTATTTATTAAATAGTATTCCATAAACACCAACACTTTATAGTCCAATAACCTGTTGATATACAAACATGCACCCACATACACAAATGCATGTGTTTATATATATCGCCCACATCAAACACTACACGTCACTTCTTATAATAAAACGCGCGAATTTTCTTCTGCACCGGATGATCGATTAACCAATACACCGGATAATTAAAATAAATTTTTCCTTTAGTTTCCTATACGGCATCTCCTACGCGTTGAATTTTCCAATAATAAAAGGCATCTGTCATAATTTTATAAGACGCAAGGTGAGAAATGTATACCAATACGCTAATACGATCTTTCATTGCTTAAGCGAGCGCGTAGGTTAAATATCTATATATAAGCGTTTGATAAGCTTATTTTTGCCGGATATTAATACGCCCAATAGAATGCATATGTGCACGTAATAGCTATAATTTTTTACGTGATTTCATGTTGAAATGAGAATTTTTTTTGTATAAACTATAGTGCAGTAATTGTAAATATGTCTTTTTTTTCTTTTAAAGAGGATCATTAATCGGTTCGAATTTTATTTTGGTAACATTGATGGGATCATATCATGTAATAATAAACCGTTAATTACATTTGATATAATTACATTAAAAATAAAGAGTAAACGATTCGAAAGATAGCATAAAATAAAAATTTATATAGATTATATTTCATGAATAAGATAATTTTCTAAGTACCGATACGCAATTCGAGCCAATAATAAATTACATCCATACTTTCGCGCGATAACAATCCAACGAAATTCCATATTCTTACTCTAAAAATCTTAATTTCATTCTTTTTTCTTTCAATTTTGCAGCTTTAAGCGAAAAAAGACACGTTTAAAAACCAAATAGCGATTTAATCTTTCAACAAATTCCTCTTTATATACCAAAAGTGTATAATCTCAAACGACCTTTCACCAACTTAAAGAGAGAGAGAAAGAGGAAAAAATTAAAGAAGAAGATACGTACGCTTACCTTCGACCCCTTGCATATATATATATATGTATATAAAAGACAAGAAATGTAAGCGACCTCACATGGCATTCCATTTGGTGTATAGTGAAATACCGCAAGGTGCATATATATATATATATATATATATATATATATATGCGATACGAGATGAAAAATTCGATCGTGCACCTTCGTATGTATATGCATATATATAAAAGGCATCCCTCTTTGATCGGGAAATTACGATCGCGCTGAAATGCTTTTACCTTCGTGGGAATGCGATGTATGTTGCTGTTTTGTATATATAGCTTTATAATAAAATAAGATTCGGTTGGTGGATTTTTTTTGAATAATTTATAATACGCGGATGAATTTATTTTTTCGTTTTCCGATTTAGCGTTTTATTTTTACACGCGTAAGGTAAAACTATTCAATTTTTTTTAGGTAAAAAAATGTTTTTTTTTTAAGTTTATTTACAGTTGAAATTCATATGAAATTACATAAAAAGTCATTCATAATAAATAATAAAATTATTTTTAGAAATTTTATCTACAATAGTTCATAATAAAACATTTACATATATTAATAAAAACATTAAAAATATAAATTATTTATTTATCCCGATAATAAAAGTCACATAATTCTTCACCTTAATTTCGAAATTTTGAAACTTTCTAAAAAAACCAATTCACATTATCCTAAACACTAAACTAGATTCTATTAACGAAAAATCTTCTCACCATTAAAATCCTTACGTAAGACAATATTCAAGATTCCCATGCAAATAATAAAAGAAAAACAAAGTGCGTGAAAACTTATATACCACTTTGCTATCATAATATATTTCCAGCTTCAACTTTTGTATGAAAGAGAGAAAGAGGTATATAAAATTAACATTTTCATTTTTACGAGAAGTAACATCCATTACGCGATCGAGTTGTTCTTCTTACGTGTGTGTATATATATACGTACAGTATATAAAGTTTTCGCATAAAAGAAGGTACATAAACTACCCATTGGTGTGTATATACATCCAAAACGATTTAAGCTAATTGGTGCTCTTGTGCCCAGAGGCGTTAGTAAGCTTGTTTTCGATCTGTTTATAATCTATGATATAAGTACACGTATGTGTGTATGAAGAGATGATCTCCAATCGTTTCGTGCTATCTATATACACATATACTTTATTGATAATATTTTGTGATCGAAATTTTTGATTCGTCTCCTTTTTTTGCATTTTCATATCGATGTAATAATAATACGCGATGATTTAAGCGTAAATTGGTAGTTACTTTTGTATTTATATGCATGTAATCTTCATTGTCGTATGAGCTTATTTTGATATACACGTTGTAAAGCTGGACAATCGACAATTTGTCGTGATCGTTAAATTACATGAATACTGTGCGTTAAATTAAAAAGAAACAAAAAACAAAAAAATAATAAAAGAAGCACTTGGATTTCGAATCCCGGCATAAATCATCATAAAAAACAATGCAATTAAGAAAATACGAGCTGGCATTAAAAGCCAGCGTATTAAGCCGATGTCAACTGATTTTAATTAAGATTGTGTACAAGTAAAAGTTTCGCATATACGCTTGCACGTATACGATATTTTCGTACACGTGTAAAACTTGTGCGTGTGTATGATACGAAAAAATATTAAACAAAAAAGCAGAATGCCGCGGGGTTACAAAGCCACGAGAGACCGTCGAAATTTCGCGTTCGTAGGACCTTGGATCGAGACTTGAAGAATAAAGGAAAGTTTGTAATTGAGGCACTGCTGAATTGGAATTCGATCGATTTTATTTTATTTTTTTCTTACAATGGAACTTTTGTTTGGACATTATATAAATACGTCGACGTTTAATTAGGTTGAATTAATTTTAAAAATTCACACGTTTTTACTTGCTTATAATGGTTTTGTCTTTTTTTCGGGGCTGAAAAAATACAGTTAGATCGATGGATTTATTTAAGAGTTAGAAAAATCTGCTTTGTTATGCTTAATAGAACTTAAATTACTTAATCATGAGTTTATTGTGTTATTTTATTCAACGGATAAATCAATCATTCAATAGCTTTTTTTTATCAAAATATAATCTTCAAAAAAAGTACGTTTCCTATTCTACGAACAATAGACGAAACATTATGTAATATATTACATCTGTCCATAAACTTTGAATGGAAGAAGTTAAGTAAAATCGACGCTTGAAGAAAAAAAAAAATTTCTGCGACTTTTCCACGCATGATTCTTTCAATACAAAAAAGATCATTCTTGTTTTTCGAAAAGAGAAAAAAAAATTTCCACGCTTCTCGTGAAATGTAAATTAACACATTTTTCTCTCAGCATATATCCCTTGACCGCATTAAACAATGGAAAAGCCTCTCGCCCACTATATTTATTCCTTTTTTTTCGAAAGCCCTTCAAAAAAATAGTAAGAAGAAAAGAATGAGAAAAAAATAGCTTCGGAAAATTTTTGGAGTTACTTTTTTACTCACGCGGCGCTTGTCAGTTTTTGCTTATATATATATATATATATATATATATATATATATATATAACGTGTATGCATGCAACAATGGAAAAAATCTTGCAAACGATCCCTTCCGTAAATCAAACGAACTTTTAAAGACTTTCGAACGCGAGAACTATAGGGCCCTCCTGCCGTTTTTTCTTCTTCTTCTCTTTTTTTTTCCTTCAAAGACTCAGTTTTCATGCGCGCCTCCACAATCTTTTGACATTGTCTTTCTATCGTGGAACAGAAGATCATGAATGACCTGTATAGAAATGACAATAGGAGATCGATTTCGTTTTTCGACTTTCTTGCATAGAGAATATCCTGGATTGTTCTGTTGTAAGGAGACATATGGCTTCGAGTGTTTGGAGAAGTTTATTTCTCGCATATAGTTTTTTTTTTCAAGAGGTATACTTTTCACTTTTGTATGTGCTTTTCTTAGATTTTTTTGTTAGTTGATGGGTTTATTTTTTTGCCGTGATGTTTGATGTATAAATTTATATTTATGAGAGGAAGTCAGAAGTTATGTCATCAGAATGAATGAATATCGTTTGAAACTCGAGAAAATCATTGAGTCAGTTTACGATGAAAATTTCAAAATACTTCGAATCTATATGAGATTGAATAATTTTGAAAAAATAATGATGAAATCTAATGGCGCGGTTCTTAATAAAGTTTAATCAATTTATTCATCAACTAGTTTTTAATTTCAAATATTTATTCATACTTTGAATTCTACCACATCAAATGGAACGAATATAAAAACAAAAATAATTAAACACGTCAAGCGCTGAATGAACAATTACAGTCGTTGCTTCTGAAAAGTATTAGCATATATTGTCGCCTAAAATTTAAATAAAAATTGCGTACACAGAGCCATTTGTACTTGCGAAGAATATTTTCACCGCAGTCTTTCCAAGTGTTGCGCGTTTCAAACGAAAAATATAAAAAAAAAAAAATAAAAAAATACAGTTACGCTAATGTCATGTAGTGCGTAATACGCATATCTTAGCGCTTTTGCTTACTCGTAAACAAGGACAGACGGACTTTAACGCTAGTGGCAATTGCCTTTTAGAAAAACTGCGAACAAGTAATGAAGAAGAGGAGAGAGAGAAAAAAAAGGAACAGGCGAGAGACATCCATCAAGCGGAGGTCGTTTGAAATGTGCCGCACATGTAGCGTGTATGTGCTAAATTCAAAAGGCATCAAATCCGTTACGATAAACTTGAATTTTACGTGTTATAATATTTTTAAAAAATGGTAATAATAATATTGTTAGCTTAAAAGTTATGATTTATATAAAAAACGTTTTTTTTTCACGTTTATAAATTGATTTCAAAAGTTCAGCGTCGTAAAATTTAGAAGGTGTAATGGTGATTGAAAAAAATTAAAAGATAATGGACGTTCAAAATTACCGAATGAAATATAACATCGACATCAATTTGAATAATAATAATGAAGAAAAAAAGGCAACGAAAAAAAAGAAGAGTTTCACGGATACACGATGTGCAGTTAGTTACAAACGTAAACTCATTAAATCTCTGTCAATTAACGAACTTTAAATTATCGAAACAGACAAATACAAGCGTTCGTAAAATATGAAGAACTTATATATAGCGATATTAATACAAGACCAATTGCAAACAGATCATACCATTCCGCAAAGGTATAAATATCTATAAGAGAGAAACTTGCGCCGCATATTAATGAATATGTTATAATTTATGCAATATAAAGATTTTCGTTCCTTTTTTTCCATACTTTTTTCCCCTTTTATACCAGTTCATAATTCATGAAAAATTGCGTTATAACGAAATTTGATTATCGTTATGGCTGAGGATAATTATTTTAGATTTTGAAGTATATTATTATAATTGCTCAAATAATAAATATTCAATATTAAATGAAATTTATTTAATTACAATTTATAAGTTGGAATAAATTGAAATTTTAGTTTCCTTGTGCAGCGAGTAACTTTATACGTATTTAAAACGAAATAAATATTTTAATTTATCAAAATATAAATTCCAAATTAATTTCCCAAAGCAAGAGTCACCTAAATTTTTAAATTTACAATTCATAAACAATCTATATCGACTTATATTCGCATACTTACACGAAACACGAAATAAAAAAGAATCAACCAACCTCCAAAACCACTAATAAATTTCTATAAATACCAAAAACAAGTCCCAAAATACGTAAAATCGATCAACTCGGCCAAAAACATCATCTTTAAAAAAAGATTAAAAAAAAAATCTATAAAAAGAGGAAAAGAAAACCGGTAGCCCACTTACAAACTCCAAATTCGCGTATATATATATATATATTCGTTTATACGTATATAAGCGTCGCGGCATCATGGAAATTTGAGAGTAAGAGAGTTTCTATATGCTTTAGCTCATGCGTTGAAGCCGAGGCACATTCGAGAAAGACCTCGAAAAAGGTATGAAGAGAAGAGAATAAAGAAAGAAATAAGAAGAAAAAAAAAGATAAAAGAAAAGAAAAGAACGAAAAGAGAGGAGGATATGTTCTCCTCTTGGGATGCAAGGAAGGTGTGAGATGAAGCGAGCTAAAAGGAGAGAAAGAGCGAGAGAGAGAGAGAAGAAGTTAAATCAGAAAGAGAAAGAAGAAAACCGGTTACCTCAGTTTGAGAAAGAGAAAGAATGAGAAGTGGTAAACACGCAATGCCGATGTTGTATATATGCCCGAGCGAGAGTCTATACCGATTTACTGAAGGAAAAGAAGCTCTTTTTATCTTTTATATGTATACATATATATATATTTTTATGTATAACCTTTCTCTCTGTTGTTTAGAGTTGTTTCTGTTGAGCAGTACCAGCAATTTTGAGAGCTGTTTTCTGATTTTGACTATATTGTTTAGCTAACACTTTGTTTTAAGTAGATCATTTAAGATGTTTAAAAAAAGTTCGGTAATTTTAGTCAATTTTTTTTATCATCTACTTGTTTATATATTTATTTCTTTTATTTTAATAAAGAAATTAATATAATAGTTTAGTTTTCAAGCCTAATAACGAAATACTTACGAAAAAAATATTAATAAAATACATTATACAATTTTTTTAAGTCAAACGTTTAACAGTACGTCAATAATGGAATTTTAAGCACTTAAAAATCGATTTTCAAAGCAGAAGCAAGTCATTCTGATAAAAATCTTAAAATACAGCTATTTACTACATTAAAAAAAAATTTTAATCTTACCACAAGATGGCCACTTTAGTATCTTTTTTACTATCATTATTTGAAGAAGATGAATCGACATCTTACGTAAACATTCATAAAATTGTATAAGACTCTCGAAAACTATTTATTTCCCTGAGCTACGATGAACTTGAATAAAACAATTAAAACAATAATTCTTTTATTATATATTCTTTGGCCTGTGAAATAAATGCATTATATTAACTGATGCACATAGGTCGTCAAATATGATTGGTCGCGCACAATAAAAGCGCTAAAATTTAAATATGACCATATCTTCTTCGGAAATATGTAACCATGAAAATGAAAATTTGTACAAATAATTTGAATGCATCGTTTCTATTATTATTCATACTAAAAAATATATCAATCGTTTGCTTAGATCAGTATTTTATTCTGTTGCTGAAATAACATATGCAAATGACTACTAAACATAACCTAACTCAAGGCACGCTCGACCAATCCAAGCATAATGAAGAAAAGAATCTATTCTAAAATAGCGACGAAGTCATTGAAGAAATGACAAACATGACGTTAAGCTTATCTCTCATTTTCTCCCTCTTCCTCTTCTTCTCCTTTCATCTTCTCATCCTTTATAATAGTACTCTTGTAAAGGTTGTTGTTGTATTATAGTAGCGGTTAATACTAATGTCAGGTAGCTCTTGAGAGCGGCGAACCAAAGCGCGCTCACGTTTTTCCGATTTCGTTGATTGCGGTTCTGATTTCGTTCTTTTTTTTCCTCTTACTCTTGTTATTTTTTCTTCTGTTGTGCAGTGATTTTTTTTTCTTTTTTTTTTGCATGCTTATTCGTAAACGAGGTAGAACTAAAAATATGCATACACGCGGATTGTGGTTGGAAATGGATCGTTGAACAAAAAATTTTGGATATTATCATGTTTATTGGATGAGGTGTAATAGTAGTATTTAAATGTAAGGAAGCAGAACATCATGATTCCAATTATTTTTTAAATTCAAAACTTTCACATATTTATTGCAAAAATGAGTTATGCACTATAAACCAAAACTATATTATATCGAAAGAATATTTCATTTTTAATTTGTTGTTCGATTTTCTTGTCAACCTTAATTAGGCAGAGATGATTTTTGCTATTTCTTCTTTTTTCTATTTCCTTATTAAAATAACAAATGTAGAACGTGTTCTGAGTGATGTTTTGAGCTAGAAATATGAATTATTTATTTTGACCATACATAGATAATTCTCAGCATCTCTCAAAATATTCACACCAGTTCAATTTTGTTTACTGCTATTAAAAATAATTTTACCTAACACCACAACTATTCTTAATTACTAGCAAATTGTTACATAAACAAAGATTTACTGCCTCAGTCCCTATTTAAAAAATTTTATCTCCATGATTATCATATTAAAAGTTCACCTCTACAATCTGTTCGGTAAAGTTACGTTTCCCTTATGTTCTTTGAAAATTCTGCAATAATTTTCCCTCAGAATATTTTACTATTTCAGCGCGTAGCAAAATGTTGGGAACAGCTGTGTCAACCTGTTGTTTCTTCTTTTTGTAACATTAACTTTACAGAAAACACTCTAAATCTTGCGATTCGACGCGCATTTTTCTCGACTTCTTTTAACACTTGTATAAAAGTTAGAAAATTATTTCTCACAACATATTAATTATATGTTAATTTAAAAAATGATTCAAAATTGACATATTGAAATCATGCCACTAGAAAATTTATTTACATTACAACGCAAAGAGAAAATCAAACAAAAAATTCAATTCGAAATTCATTGTTGTTAAAAACATGTGTCCACTTTCATTTTTTTCATTTTGACCACCTAACAAATACGACGACATAAAAGTCTATGGACACAAAATGTTCGCATTAACGTACAGGCATTGAGCAAGACTTTTAAAAAAAATTTAACAGAGATCTTTTCGAGATTTTCTCGTTCAGCTTTAACGATTCGTTTGGATCTTGTTTCGAGTAGTAAAAGAAAAAAAGACCGACGCAAATGTAGACTGTAGTTTTTTAAGGAATGGACTATGTAAATACGTTATGTTTATTAAGGAGGAAAGGGTTTTTTTACTTGTTTACAGTATGACTTTTGATTTTTATTTTTATTCGAACGTTAAAAAACGTAGCTTTGAAATATTTAAATTATTTTAAATTAATTAACTTGGAAATGATTTGATTTCACGAAGAAAAAATTCACTCAAACAAGTTGTAACAATTAGTCGAATCAAATTATGAATAAATTACTTTAAATTAAGATCTTGTAATTAAAAGAAAATAAAAAAAAGCTAAAAATAACCAGTTATAAATTACCAAACATCGCAATTGAAATTCATTAAATACACGCCTCAAAATAACTCGTTTCGAAGAATGTCACTCGAAGGAAGTCAATTTTAATATAACTTTCAACAATCCAAAAAAGAAAAAAGAAAATAAAAAAATATAGAAGTTACATGTCACTGTGTGTTATGTACTTATCGAACACTCGAGCACAAAACGATCGCAGCCCTAACTTCGTTATGTTACAAGCTTCATACGAAAGATCCTTTACTCTGGTTTTAAAAAATGCAAGAACACGTATGTACTTAGCTAACAAGTTGAAGAAATAAAAAATAAACTAAATAAAGGTAGAAAAAAAAGAGAAACGTAAGTATACGTACTCTTTTAAGCGAACCGCCAAAGGATCGTTCGGACATTCTATAAGTTCCCTTGGACATTACTATATTTTCCATATCTTCAAATATTAACAATTGTACGTTCATATGTGGGTGGTTAACCCTGAAAGTGTATGATCGATGATCGATGAGGGCAAACAACTTTTTGTCTCGTGAATATTAAATACAGATTTGTAAACGATTGTTTACGTCGGTCGAAAGATCAAAATATTAATTTTTATTTTTTTAAATTATAATATTTGGATTGAATATTAAGATAAATAAAATGTTCAACCAAAATATTAATAAATCTGATTTATTTTTTTATTTTATTTAATAAAATATTGATTAGTTGAATAAAATATTCTATAAGGCTAGTACACAAAAATTTTCTTATTCTTTATGTTTTAGTAATCAAGATCTTTTATAAAGATATGATAATCAAAATTTATTTTAAATGACTGAAGAAGTAATCAACATTTTGTGTAACATCAAAATATTAAAAAAAATATGTTAATCACTATCATCCCATGCATTGAATCCATATTTTTATATGTGATTCTCTTAAAAAACAAACATGCATATTCATTTGTTTACTTCACCCACTAAAACCAATAGAAGAAAAATAAGAAATCCTCAAAGTTAAAACAAACCATTCGTTCGACACATATTAAAAAGATTCTTTACCATAAAAAGCTATTAATTCATTACACGAAAACAAAAGAGTAGAATAAAACATATGAAACTAACATCCATCAATTCAAACTTGTCATTCACTACCTTCGACTATCCATTAATCATCAATTTCCTTTTTTTTTTCCTCTCTTCGTTTTCTTATCTTCTCTCATATTCTTCTTCTCGAAACGATTAAATTTCTTATTCCTTATGTTTTAGTAATCATTTCCTTCCTAACATCCGGATTCTGCCAGACTCTCGAGTGAAAAATAAATAAAAAAATCATCACCTTCTGTTGCTTCTTCTTCCTTTTTTCTCAGCACGTAGTGTTTTAGGGTGTAGAATTGGAAGGAGATAAAGAGTATTAATAATTATAACAACAGGAAAAGACAATGAGACAGGAAGTTTAGAGTTGTATAATTAGATAAATATTATGTTAATTTAAGGTTTATTCTCGACACGAATTTTCGAAACTTTCCTTCTCGATTTTGGATTATTAATATGTAGTACATAAAAAACTTTCGTTTTTCATTGATTTCTCATATTTTATTTATACAACGTTTGTACATGTGTAAAACATCATTTAAAAAATCATTGAAGATTATTAAATAAAATTTGATTTTCAAAATCAAAAAAGTAAGAGATAAAAGTTTTTTTGGATTCTTCCTAATAAAAGTAAGCAATAGTCAATCGTTGAATTGCATATATCCCTTTCTTTCCCAGCACGTACGCTTGGACCATCCTAAAAATCAAACGCCAAAATCAAAAAAAGAAAAGGAGAAAGGATAAAACATGAGTAGAAGAAAAATAAACTAACAGCCTTTTAACTAAGAAATCAAAGAAACTGGCTGAAAAAAGACGTACGATAGATCAACAGAAAAAAAGGAGAACCAGAAAGTAAAAAAGAAGAATATATAACCCAACGAAATATTCAACTCGCGTACTTATCCTCGTGTATCTTTCGTGCGCTTTGGTGCAATGATAATTCAACGCATAGCTCGCGCTGTGAATTCTTTATAACATTTTTTTTCTACTTTAAAAAAAAGAAACATAACTACCTATAGTAAATAGTCGCGTAGATTATTCTTCATTGACTTGTACGTGTAACGTGAAAAGAGACTACGCCCTTGTTTTTTCTCTCCTCAAAGTACATAGCGTGCGATAAATGGACCAAAAAGACGCGTGTAAAAAATAAGCGTGTGTAAAAAAAAGTACGATGATTTTACTTGAGGAATGTTGAAAGAAAACTGAAGCATTTCTTGGGAGGAGTTAAATTATAGCGGTTTTACAAGTTATATATGAATATTTGTGAAGGATAAGCCTCTTACCTAGCCGGTGTATACATGCACTTATGTGCGAAGATTTCATTTCTTTTTTAATTTTTATTCCTTTTTTAGAAAGGAGGGTTCCCTTTTTTATGAGCGCAAAATTGAGCTCGATGGCGATGCTGATTCGTTTTTAAGTAGAGGTTCTCTTTGTCAACATTATTCCGCTTTAATACAAGGTATTAATCATTAAACGTATAGTTTCCTCAGTCTTTTTTATAAATTCCTTGAAAATTGTTATACGCTCCATATCTTCCGAGTTTTCGCATTACGTACGACTTAAAAAAGTTAAAAAGAATCCTATCACGTCATTTAAAAAATCTTGTTTATAACGTCGTGAAAAAAATACGTTACAAATTTTTTAAAAATGTTTAAAAAATATTTTTAAAAAATTTACAATATACTCAACATTTCTTTTTTAATACATGAAAATATGAAATAATAATCAATGTAAGGTTGTAAAATTATTCTTAAAACAAACAAATCCTTACAGTGTCCCTTATTTCTTCTTTTTTTAGAAGTTATCATCTTTAGCATACCATCAGTAATTCATTTCCTCAACTCGACCTCATTTTACACAGTCCAATGGATAGCCAGTAGCCATTACCTTTTAGCGCGTTTATTGATTGATATTACATCCGGTTCTTACAAGCACATTTTGCATCGTGGACGGAAATGCCAATGACGACCACCCTTGAAGACTTTTTTAAATTTACAAAGGCTTTTGCGTTTTTTAATCAATGCAATAATCAGTTGCGTTCGTTATTACCGGTATGATTCTTATTTTTGTTTTGCGAGGTTTATTAATTTGAAAATTTTGGTGTTTGATTTATAGATTATGATTTTTAAATAAAATTTAAAAATATATTAATTTTAATGTGAATTACAAAAAACTGTATATATTTTATTGATATTGTACTCCTTAAATAACCAGTTTGAAAATTGATTTGATTTGTAATACGATGGTCACTGTGTACTTACGTAGCAATTTCCACTGTGTGCACAGTAATTTTTGTATAAAATCAAGTATATTGCACTGCTGAAATAAAATACAGTTATTTTACCCATGTGATTCATCTTCGTGTAAATTTACTATAATTCCTTTTTCAAACACTATAATCATTAAGAATGTAACAATAAGAATTAATTCTAAAGAAAAATAACATACGATAATTTAAATTTAATAAAGTTATACAACATTGTCAACTTAACAGTACCACTTATCCAACATTTACATTAAACTCATCTTATTTTGAATGAAATAATATGAAAAAAATAAACGATTTTACTAACTCGTAAAAAAAAGATTATGAAAACAATTTTTGCAAGTTTATAATTTAAAACGAAACAACTTTTACATTCAAACTAAAATCGTAATCTTTATAGAACTACTCCAATTCCTTCGATGCTACGTAGCATGTTGTACAACAACTATTTTTAAACCATACGCTTTGAAACTCCATACAATGTAATATTCTTACCCATCTTGAGTGCAAAATCATTGCATTAAAATCGTAGGTGGAAGTTATAAGAAAACGTTCGTGCTTCTTTCATATTCAAGCTCGCGTCAGCTTAAAAAAAGTACATGCCTCTGGTTGCTTAGACTCGATTCGATATTTTTTTTCATTTCTGTTCTTTCTTCTTAGGGGGTTTTAACTTTGCTGCTGTTGGTTATGGTTTTTATGCTCGTGATCGTTGGGTCGAGTATTACAATGGTTGATATTCAGTTCACTCGAAGGTTACAGGCTCGAGAAAACACGGCTTTTATGTTTGAACAGAGAGTTGCAGTGTATATATGTTATTTTGTTTTTATTGTTGCTAGTCTACGTTTTAAGATAAATTCAATTTTTTTTTTAAATTACAAGGACTTTTTTTAATTAACCACTGTATCTAGTAATTATTTTTCATTTTAATAACATTATTAAAATCCTTTACTTTTGTTTAGTAACTAAACTTTGGTAACACAATTATTTTATTTATTTAAATTATACATGAATAATATCAGAAAAAAAGAAATGCAAACGCTCAAAATTTAGATTTCACATGCATACGAAATCAGAAAGAAGGAGAATATAACGAGCCACGTGTATAATGTAAAACTACTTGTTGATCAGTATACTATACGCCATTTCTCTTTTATATACCATCCCATTGCAGTACTATTGTCGCGCGCAAGCGCAAACATTTGCCCGGCCTATCTCGCGAATAACGAGTATATGTTATAGTTTTATCTAAAGATATTTAATGGAAAGTGATTTTCAATTTATTTATTTTTCTTGTTTTTTCTTAAAACACGAATTTCTTAAGGGATTTAAATAAGAATTAGTAAAAATATTAATCAAGTTTACAAATACCTGTGATTAATTTTTTTATTTTTGATGTTCTTGTTTACTTATCGAACATACTTTTTTTTACGTATTATAAAAAAAAATAAAATTAATTTTGCATAATTATTACATCTCTTACAATATAGGTTTTACAATGTGTCCTTGAAATTATGCATAATTAAGCATACCTGTATAATGGCCATCGCATTATTACAATTATTACGCATTTTAATTTATCTTTTACATAAACAAAATTCTATCATCTCCCTTGAATAATCTGCAAATTTACGCCTTACCTTATAAAAACTCATCCCCCCATTTTCGGTACCCTACTTGCCACCTTTCATCAGACCTTCCCCTCACTTTGTATGTAGTTTAAAGTTTTGTTTGTTACCGCTAAAATAATAAGTACATACACAAGGGGAAAGCTAAAGAAAGCCATGCTCTACAAGTGTACTTTTTGACTATGCAGGTGAGCAATAGCTCAACCTGTACTGTTCTTTTTCTTCTTCTTTCTATCTGCTTCTTTCGAGGTCCCCTGATGTGTTTAGCGTTGCAGCATGATGTTTTTAACGGAGCTGGTGCGCAGCGCAGTTAAGCTCGTGTTATTAGGAACTTCTTGATGCTTATCGTAACGTGGTTTTTGGTACTTTGAAAGGACTGAAGGAGAAATTTGTTTCTTAGTAAAAAAAGATGATTTTTTTTTATTTGCAATGGGTTTGGAGAAATTGTTGTATAAGAAAATGTTTATATTTTTTTACAGAATAATAGAACAGCTTTTCATTTCTAAATTCATACTTGGAAAACTATTTTTAATGGTTTTTTAAAATATTCAAATTTTTATAAATGGTGATAAATAATTAGTTCTATTATGTGTACGACATTCATTCCCGGCATTCACAACAGATGTTGTTTCACGTTATAACCATTAGATTTTCCAATAACTCCGATAAAATCATATCATAAAATTCTCAAGCACACGGTGCATTTAAAATTTAAAAATCAGCAGGGCATCGTCGTAAAAAAAAGAGTATCGTTCTGGCGCCACGAGTATCGAAAAAATATTTCAAAGAATAACGTAAACGCTTGTCCTCTCCTAACATCTTTACACGCTTTAAGCTCTCGAAACAAAGTTAAACTCCCAGGTATATCACACCACCGCCTCTTTTCTTTCCTATTTAAAATAAAGAAGAAAAAAAAAGAGAAACTCCCTCTATCCACACTGAAATAAAAGAATACGACTTGCAGAAACACATGGCACATATAACTCCTCCAAAAAAAAATAAAAGAAAAGATTAATAGTGGAATTCGTCAGGTACAACTAACATTCCTAGCATGGCGTATACACGCTGTTATCTTTTTCTAATAATTGCATTCTAAATGTCGAGTACGCAGTATGAGGTCGGCCAGTTAAAAAGAAGAAGCAAAGAAAGAGGGTGGAGTTTAAAAAATCAAGAAACAAAGAATAGAAACACCGTGCTAACAAAAGTTCAGAGCGAAAACAAAAGGGATGGGTTTTGGCCATAGTTAGCGTTACTCAACTGTAGCCTCTATGCATGATAAACATTATTTTTTTTGCGCCACTTTGAACGTTTTTCTCGAACGAGATCTGGGGCAAGTATGAAAATTACTGTTTATGCTGGAAGCGAAGGAATGTATTTGGGTTGGACTAATGACCAAAATTATGTTACGTACTATTGGTTTACGTGACCCCTTTTTTTTTTTTACCTTGGAAGCCGCGTTATGCTGAGTTGTACTCTTTTTTTCTATTTGTTTTAATGAATCGAAGGTGGAAGTAATTGAAGTTTACTTTGGAATGCTGTAACAGTCGTTTTACAGTGGTTTTATGGTCGTATAATAATATGGTTGGTACGTTTAACGGCTTTAATTATTGGTATTATATAAAACTTAGAAAATATACTTTATTATTCATCCTTAATGTTAGTGAAGTACATTTTAGTTCTTATAGAGTCAAAATTCATCTATAAGTTTTAAATTTTCATCAAAGTTACAAAGTCATCTTTCCATATTCAAAAAATCGTAAACTACCTTGAAAAGACTCCAACAATGAGAAAAAGTCAATAAAACCTTTGGGGCATAATGACATTTAGAATACTTACAAAAAGCAGCCACTCGAACTTTTCCATACACGTATACAGAACACAAATGGCATTCATTGAAATGCGGTTACGTGTACGCGACTTTGACACTACAGTCTCTTCGTCTTTTGCCAAAGGACTTCAACCACTTATATTTTTTCTTCTTCTAGTTTTATCCTTCTTTATTTTTCTCTCCTCTTTTTCTTCTTGAAGATGCGCCGCTTATTTCGAAGGTATTTTCAATGGCTAGTATATACGTAGCATTGTATTTCTCATTGGAATAAACCCCCGCTGCGATGTACAATAGACTTTGGGTACGGAATAGTGGAAAGGCCACTCGAAGGAATGGAGCCGACAATAGAACACAGAGAAACTATGTGTCCCAACCTCCTTTTTTTTCGAGTTTATATACTATGGGCTAACGCGTGCTTATGGCACCTGCTGTTGGTAGATGCTGGAGAATTACAAGTTTTCTTCTTCTTCTTCTTTTTTTCTTCTCTTGGGAAGAAGATTCGGTTGGGCTTGATTTTTTTAGCATCTGTAACTTTTCGGTTTGAATGTTCGATACCAATATTTGATGTTAGTTTTTGTAATCATTATACTAAGGAAATTACATTTTATGCAATAAAGAGTAATATATGAAATATGTTTTCAAAAATTTTTATACTAAATTTAAAAAACTTGGTAATTGTACGTCAGTTATACATAATAATATCTAACCGTGTATTAACTTTATATTCATGGATTTACAATTGAAACCATCCTGCTTTTATAAAAAAACACATTACTGTCGACGTTAATTAATTATTAATTTGATTGTGTTACAATGTGACTTAAGATATCGATAAAAAAGTGAGCATATAAAGTACAATGGGACAAAGAAAAACTAAGTAGTTTTCATCAACTTAATGTTCGTTTACTTAGGTAACAAAATCCTGTTTAATGAATAAATTTACTTTAAAAATCTGTCATTATAATTCTGCGTACTTATGAATTTATGATATAACAGATTTAACGTACAGCGGAATAAATTAAAATCATGATTGACAATATGTCGATTGGATTCAATGGAGCTGTACGTTAAAATTTGATTTACAAAAAAAATGCACGCAAGTATTAAGCTTTTCGATTTACGGGTAAGCTTCATGAATTTGCAGTAGTTTATGCAATAAGCGCTAGTGAAAGAGCAAACAAAGCGATAATTAGAGCAATTGATTGCCAAGGCATGTTTTTGCTATTCGAGAACTTTGATAGCGACTCTAATGGATTTCAGTTTTATAACTTTCTAATTAACAGGAGGCTTTTTTTTGCATAATTTACTAATGGCATTAAATGGTATTTTTATGGAAGGTTTCTTACCGATCGTTTTATTTGCATAATTTTTCCAACTTTGAATCTCATAATACGTTAAAAACTTATATTCACTAGAAATAATTCCACAACTTACATGAATTAACATAAATCATCGTTTCATATACTTACCACTTCTAAAAATTTGATCTCACAAAACAATATCAAAATTCAAAAGAAAAACTCCTCTCTAGCTTGAATTTTCATTTTTCCTATACCTGCCCCGAACGTACCCCTCTCTTAACAGAGAAAAAAAAGAGAACTTCCCTCGAAATGCAATTTTCCACGCAAGCCAGCCTTGCATCTCGTGGTACACAAGGCCGCCCAACGTAAGATCTTCGAGTGGGATAAAAAAAAAATTTTTTTTCTTCTCTTCTCTACAAGAGGTACGATGGTTTACTTGGGCAAAGAGCACCAATTGTTACTGGCTACATGGGCATCTCTTGAGAAATTGATACGCTCTCGAAAAATAGAAGAATTTCCATTCTTTTTTTTTTCTTTTACCTTTTCATTGTTAAACGATCATGTGTATACGCTCACCTTTTGCCTGCTCTTTGTTTAGCATCATTTTCTCACTTTATTTTATTAAAAAAAAAGATGAAGTTATATAGCTTATATTTGGATAAGTACGTAAAAAACCAGGCTACTTTAAAATTCTCTCTTTTCATCTTTATTCCTTCTCTCTTTTTCTTTAATAAAAAAAAATAAAAAGAAATGAAAAAAATAAAAATAAAAAAGTTGGCTCGTAAAAAGCTTCCGAGTACGGTGATGGCGAAAAGAAAAAAAAAAGCGCGTAAAGATTTCGTAGAAAAATCGTATATACGAGCAATATAAGCCTCGCTCATATGCGCTCTGTCGCGTACGTATATACACATACGCTATGGTGTACAGTATACGCGCATATTTTCACGCCTCTTGGACGCTGGCTTACGTAAGCGGTGATTCCCGTTTCAAGACCACACTCTTTACTCGTACATGCGTATGTATATTACTTGCGTACGCATGTATGGGTACGTATACAAATGTCTCCGTACGAATGTGTTAAATGTACATACACAAATGTATTATTCGCTGTCGAGAAAAGAGCGACAGAGACTGATTTCTAATCTTTAGCTTGATGTTTGGAATTCCTCTAGGCTTTCTCGATATTTAGTTATAAACCGTGCATGTATATATGAACTTTTTAAAGAAGATTAAGGATTCGTAATAGAAAAAAAAACTGTTTAAATTTTTATTTTTTCCAAATAATGTCGATTTAATCATGTAAGTTACAAAATTTTCTAAAAAAATAATTTTTTTCTTTTAAAATTAATAACTACTATAAGATACAGAGAGTAATAAAAAAAATCTAATCTAATATCCTAATGCGTTTTGAGCATAATTTTCAAGCACATTTATACGTGTGATAAAATTTGAAAAGCTTTTAAAACCGCATCGTGATTACGTATTGCAATATACATTTTCAATTCAGCGTATCGCCAAATTTTAATTTCGGAATCCTTTATATCTTTCTCTCAAATAAATAAATAAATAAAAAAAACAACGACAGCTTTCAATGTCAAACCAATGTATATAACAACCTTACAAACAAGCCAAACTAAAAAAAAAGAAATAACGAAAATCATACAGCTTGAAATCAAAACGAGCTCAGAGCAATTTTCGTTCGAGAACCGATCGAACACCTCAAAGGTGTTGCTCTGTTTAAGTACAAGCGTTATATGTGCTGTTCATTAATTTTTCATCGTTCAAACCACCTCTTTCTCTCCTTTTTTCTTTTTCTTTTTTTAATCAAAATCAAGAGAGAAAGAGACTGGAACCTTTCACTTTTGTTTTATTTTTCTCTCCATTCTTCTTCTTCTTTATTCTTTTTCTCCTTCTTCTCCTTCTTCTTCTTCATCTCAGCAGAGCTCAGGAGTGTAACGTTCCAAAACGTGCGTAATCTTGGCTCGAACGCACCACAGGAATGCATACCGCGAGAAATTAGGCGCGTATAAAGCGCGAAGAGCTGGTAAGAGCGTATAGCAGAATTTTACAGTTGTTGGGGCCCGAAAGTGGGAAGCTAAAAATGCATATAACATTTTGAATTTTTACGTCCTGCGAGAATGCTTATTTTATATTTTTATTATGACAGTTGTGGCTGTTTTAGTAATATTTTTTTATTGGTTAAAAATTTTTCGAAAGGTTCGGACTGAAAAGAGTTTTTTTGGAGCTGGGCTTAAGACGAGGTTTTTTTAATTTAAAATATAAAAAAAGAGTATAAATTTGCGGTTAGTTTAATGGGATGAACTGAAAAAATTATTATGATTTATGCATTATTTCGAAATGAGTTATGATTTTGGCTTTATAATATGTGTTTTGAATTTAAATTTCTATAAAAAAAGAGTTAAACTTGTGGAGTTACATAATGTTTATTTAAAATAGTAATTTGATTAACTGTAATTACTAGGAAAAAAGTTGCGTAATATAAAACGCGTTATGAATATTAAATCTAAAATGTTATTAATAATCTAAATTGTTATTTGCATATAACAACAATATTTTAAAAAATTGATAAAAAAATCTAAAAAATAAAAAAGTTTCTCTCTGGCAGCTCCAGTTTTGTTAAATGAATCCTAATTGCAAATCCAACATCTCTGGATAACAAGAGAATCGAGGCCCAAACACACTTTATCATCGAGTTCTCGGAGAGAAGAGAAGAGAACTATTTTAAAACCTTATGCACAATATCCAACACTTAGAAAACATCTCATCGTGCAGCGCGTATACACACACTAACATCACTTATATACCAGGCACACACCTTTGAAGAAAAAAAAGAAGAAAAAAATAAAAAGAAAAGAGCAGAAGAAAAAAAAATAAAGAAGAAAACGTTCGTCTCTAATATACAGCATAAAGAGAAAGAGAGAAAAGAAGAAGAAGGACCGAAAAAAAGAGGAAGAAGATAGAACTAAAGAAGAAGAAGAAGTCAGGCAGGTATTATATATACTAAGGTATATAACCCTCCACTTTCTTATGTACCTGGGACTAGAGAAGAGGCCAGCGGCTATATACATATTACACACATACACATACTACACCTCGGCGTAGTAGTTTCAATAGTAGTTGTAGTATTAGTAGTAGTAGTAGATTGTAGTAGTAGTAGGGAGGCCCTCGTGATCTCGGAGAAGGCCGCAGGAGAACCAGTCGATGTACACGCATACACAGAAAGAGGGCTTCAACAAAAAGCTGAAGAAAAGATCGGTATAGTTTATAGTTGTAGTGGTGATTGTATTAGTAGTAGTTGTTGTTGTAGTAGTGGCAACTCCAAGAGAGTCTCACTCTTAAGAAGTGGTGGTACACAAGAAGGTATACATATACACAAGTAGAGAAAGGGAAGGAGGGGCAGGTAAAAAGAGAGAGAAAGAGAGAAGAAAAGAAGAAGGGAGAGAAGCGGTGGCGGGCAAAGGCAGCATGGTGGACCTGTATGTTGTCGAGAGAGACTTGGGAGACTTGCTCCGCAAGGTGAGACGAACGCGCCGCGCCGTGCGCACACCTTAAAAAAAATACAAATAAAAAAAGAACTAAAAAATTTTTGTTTTTACCGCGATAAGCGCGCTTTATTTCACCGCGATTAAACTCTTTATTTTCCATTTTATCGTGAATATTTAACGTGTTATAGTTTCCACGTCGATCAGTGCAATAATATCGAAGTAATGGTGGTTTTAACTTTGATGTTTGGTGGTTGATAAAAAATAAAGGATGCTGGAGATCGTCAGATGATCGGACGCATAGAGAGTGGAGGAAATATTAAAAAGTGAAAACCTCATGTGTAGTTTTTTTTTTCGATTTTAGAAACGAAATTATTTACTTGTGATTTAAGATGGTCTGTTAAAGTTGAATTGAAAAGTGATTGTTGTGTTTAGTGAGTGCTTACATTTGAAAAGAATTTGAAAGGAGCCATTTACTGCTTGGTGAGTGCTCCGATAGTTATATTTTGAGTAATTAAAGATTTATACGAAGATTTTACACCTTCTAGTGAACAAAATACTAAGAATTCGATAGTAAAAGGTTCAATTAATTATATTTATCGTCAGCAGTATTAGATTTACCATAATAACAATGCTAATGATACGAAAGTAGACGTGTACATATACGATTTTGAAAGCAGCAATGTTGATCAATTTAATTGCATCAGATTGAAAATGGAATTTTTTAAAAATCTCAATTGAATTTGAATCACTTTAATTGCATATACATATTTTGAAATATACTCGTGTGCAGCGTATATGAATAAATTCTTAAAAAACCCAAACCACAACAAAAGTATTCTCTAAAATACCAACCTGTTTTTCGCAATTCCTAAAGCCTTACACATGGACACGAAAAAAAAAGTTACATATGCGTCGTGTAAACAAATTAAAGCCGCTCGTAGTCGTTTTACGAGGCTTTAATGAATACCATTATTTCATCGCTAGATAAACACGAGAGATTCATCTATAATTGTAAGCATTTTTCTGTCGCGCAATTTTATTCCTTCTCAAATCAAGCAAACAGCAACAAACGCGAAATTGAAAAATAATGAAAAAACAATTTTTTGAAAGCAGCGTGCGGTTTGATTTAATCAGCTGCTTCAAGGTAAAAAAAAAAACGAGAATTTCTGGAAGTGTTAGAAAGGCATTAGAATTTTAGCACTGGTTAGTTCATTATTAACTATTCAGAAACTTATATTTAACTCGCGCGTCTACATATATAAAATTGGCAAGTAAATTTCCGTAGATTTCACTGCTGGGTACACGTTGTTAATAGAAAGTGCCCATAAAACAGAGGAAAAAAAATCACTAACATTTAAATATAATTGGGGAAATCAGAGAAACGTTACTTTATTTTTTCGTATTTTTTCAGATCATTTGAATATACGCCTCGAGGAAATTCTTTGGTTCATTAGCGAAACAACATAAATTAACGAGAATCGAGCTTTTCGTATGAGCAATCGAGAAACAATAAAAACAACTTTTTAGCCTTCTTTTTCTATTGAAAAAAAAAGATAAAAAATAAATTATAAAAATACTTTGAAACTGATACAAACTAAAAATAACTTATTCTACATGTATAAACAATTCGTTTAACTGACAAAAGGTTTAAAGCGTTAAATTAACGTCTGACAACTGCTTTTATATATATACCATACAGAAAACCTAACCTCATTTTCTTTTAACGTTTTACACGAGGCACACATACAACACAAAAGTACAACAAGTATCCAATTGTTGAATATTCAACAAGTCTATATAATCCTAACAACATTCTTCGCGTCTCTCTCCCTCTTTCTTGAAGGCGTAAGATCAGTGCGAAAACAAGTCTTATGGACAAACAACCGCCCGTTGATTTTAACTTCTTTTTTTTCTCATTCTATTTAAAAATAAAAGAACGAGACAAATAAAGAATAAACAAAAATAAGAATAAAAATGTATATGCATTTTTTAAAATCAATCCTTATATCGTACTCCCAAGTCACGATTGCATTTTCTCTGATTTCTGGCACGAAAAACCAGCTTGTCGTCTGTCTCTCCTTCACTCTTTTTTTTCTCCTCTCTTTTTTTTTTTAATTATTTCTCCTTTTTTTTATTTTCTTGGTCTACATAACACAGCATATCGGCGTACATGCAAATCTGTTATATCGCGACATAATGAGATACATAGTCCATATACTCCGAGAGCAGCCCGGAGTTTATTTATAAATTAATACGTATTGCTTCGTCGATATGTATATGCATTACGTGTATGTGCTATGTGTGCATTAAAAAATTATATTTATATAAGGATGGTACAGATGTTGAAAAAAAAGTTGTTCTTCTGTCTCTTCCTTGAATTACGTCTGTCAGAAATATACGCTTGTCATATGATAACAGGTTGTGCGTTGCTTGATTTTTTTTTTCGTAAAAATCAAAAAAGCCTTGAGTTAAGTTTAGGATGTACGTTTGAGCAAAGTAATCAAATCTTCTGGATTACTGTGATTCATAAGTTTTTTTGCTTGTATTGTGTTTTTTACCGATGATTGTTTGGTATCGAATGCACTGATACATAAATATTTAAATATAAGAATCGGTTCTTTTTAATAAATCAAAATTTGTCACTTTATTAAACCAGTTTATTTTTTTTTTGCTTAATAATTCTGATTTCTGAAAATCGATGGAGTGTTTTGCAATACACTACGAGCGATTAATTTATTTGAGTTGTAATAATTTTATTCTTATCAATAATTTTTACTGATTGGTCAGGTGATAATAATAAATATAGAATTTGTAATAAAATTTCCATTATAGAAATATTTACAATCGTGTTCCAATCAGTCATGCATATATAATAGCTATATACTAAATTTTTCTAAAAACGATACACTTCGAGGTTTCTATATTAAAAATTTGATTTTTCCATTTTGTATATATTTGAGTCAATCTAAGTGAAAAAAAAATGAAAATATTTAAAAAAATTCATATACATAAATAAATATATATAGTAAACGACATTAATACATGCATGTAACCAACATTGGTGTTTTAACGCGCGAGACGAAAGGGAATTACGCAAGTAAGGAATTTCTTTCGAGTTTTCTCTCTCTCTCTCTCTCTCGCTCTTTCTCTTTTCTCGGATCACCGGAGTTCTCTTGGTACACTGGGTTATGTTATATGCACGTATATATAGATATAGACGATGTGGAAACCGAACATAAGTGGCACGGCTAGTATAAGCGACAGAGAGTGACTTGAACGCTTGGCTAAGAAAGCCGGGCCTCTTTTATATATCTATATATTGTCCGTCTTGGAAATGTTTGACGCTATGTTTTATACATATATATACAAGAAACTCTTGGGGCCTTTTTTTTTTAGTGTGACGTATACCTTTAGGAGAGCTGAGCACACGGGGTCTCTCGTAGCTCTTTTTTTTCTCTTCTCTCTTCAGGTTGAACTGTTCTTTTATTTTATTTTTTTTTTGAAAGAAAAAGAGAGAGAGAGAGAAAGATGAAGGTTTAGTGGAGGCTGCAGAGATGGATCTTTATTATTTTGAATTGGAAGGGGGGCCTTGTGTGGGTGGTGAGAGTTTGATGATTTTGACAGTTTATTAATAAAGGATGATAGATTGAATTGATTCGTGAGATTGAATTTTTTTTTAATGCTGATTATTAAATATTAATTATTTTAAAAAATGACATCTCAGTATTTTGCTCCGAAATTATTGAAATAACAAAAAATATACAAGTTAATGATTATTTTTATTATTATTATTATGAAAGTAAATTGATTATTTAAAAAAACCATAACTTCGCTTATACTTATTTAATGATCGGTAATTTCTAAATCTTCACTTTATAAAATAATTAACAGTTAGGTATTACAACGAGTATTCGACATCACTTACACCTTCACCTTTTTGAATTAAAAATCAATTAGTTTTAAAAAAATAACGTACTATAGCTCTAACTATTTTCATGAACGTTATCTTAACAAAGTGAAAAGTCATCACTGCACAATAATCAAATGTTTTTATTGTATAACCCTTTCGTCAGCATATACGATCGGATTAAACGTTCACCAAAAACTTATTAAATCACGTCCCAAGCTTTTTTATTTCAACCGAGTAAACGTAAAGATTATTTTTTCTTTTCTTTTTTCAAGATCTTTAACTGAAAAAGAAATTTTTAACGTCTTTCGTATATATCAGCCGTTAGAAGTTTCTTCTATATTTTTTTTCCATTCAACCTTTTGTAACCATGAATATCTCATGAAGTTTTCGGGATGCGTTAGCCTACGGTCACGCGCGACAACTTCTATACTATCTTTCTTTTTTTCTTCTTTTATTTCTTTTTCTTTTACTGTTTTATTTTTGTCGTCGTTGCGTCGAACGCGTCGTGCATATGTTGCATAGTGAAAATTAGATGGGAGTTGTATAGTGACGACGATAGATCCAAAACAACAATGATTTTCTTATGTATACACGTATTGCTCATGCATACATGTACATGTGATTCTTTTTTTTCTGTTTTTTTTTTTTTTTTTAATCAAACCAGAGCATTGTTTGATAGTTGAGATTAAAGAAGTGCATAATTTACGAACTGTAATAGAAGATTATGTGTTTCTTATAAGCCAATTTGATCTTTGTATTTCTTACATGCCTTTTATTCTTTTTTTACTCTTGGACTTTCAATGACGTGTAAGAAAGCACTATTACTTTACCAATACGTTTTTTTTTATTGACTCGTAGATTTTGTAAAGCTCTTTTTTTTACTCAATAATGAACTGTTATAAAACAATCAATTCTTTGAATTTTTACGAGTTACGAGCCTTAATGAATACTTTTATTACCTAATTTTAATGTATTTTTAAATAATTCATTCTCTCTTCGACACTACAATGAATCCGGCTGTCTCCCGAAACTAAAAATAAACCTATAAAAACATAAGAACAACTTTTTTTTTCTTATTTTAAATAATAACGGAGCGCACGTGTAAATATTCAAAATGAGAAATAATAAAAAAAAGCTTTATCATTGAAATGTATTATTAAAAAAAATGTAAATTTAGGAGTATAGTGTCGACCCCGAAATATTACTTACGTTACCAGGATTAAAAAAAAGAAGATGAAAAATGTATGAAGATGAACAATTTGAATCAAATTGATAGATTATTATAAAAATAAAATATTTATAATCATTGAACATAGTAATTGTTTTTTTTAATTTATTTAACGTCGCTGTATTTATGCTATCATTACGATGCTAATTAGCGACAGAGATCGTCAATGTGTTTGTGAACAAAGCATATGTACCGTATACAGTGATGCTTGTATCAATCGGCCGCTGAGAACGGGATTCGAACTCGAGTCCTCGAGATTACGAATCCAACGCTCTACCGACTGAGCCACTGTCGATCTTAAACATAGTAATTGTCTCCAAGATAAAATAAAATAATACAGCTTGTATATTCTTTGGAAATGTGTCTGCTCCGTAACCCAATTGTGATAAAGCCAAGATGAAATTCGAAAATGTCAACAAAAGCATTAGATTTTCTGCTGACATTAGCATTAATGTATATACATAGACATTCTTTATACACATTCTAGCATATACAAAAGCGCAGTTAAGCCGTTCGTATATGAAAACCGATCCCGATTCAAAGATTGCCTTTGCACAAACGTTTTATCTTCTTTTCTTCTTCTCTTATTTTTTTTTTCATTTTATCATCTCTCTTTCTTTATTTTTTTTTTCATTCTCTATCCTCTTTCTTTAGTCGTTATAAGGCACGTGTCGCCTCGAGTAATGAGGCTCGACAATGCCTCCAAGGCAGAGAGGAGAGAACTGCCTTCTCTCTCTTTTCTTTCTCTCGACAATTGCATCTCAGTTGTAAGATGTATTGGATAGTTATTGCTTGGTAAAAATCTTACTTGACTTGTTGACGATTAATGTTTCTTTCGTGTTTTATTTTTTTTTTGCTTAGCTTTTTTTTCGGTGCTTAGTTATGTAGGTGTTATTTTGCAATGTAATTACAATAAAAAAAGTTTATGGAAAATTAGAAAAAGGATATCAATTTTATCTTATAAAATCATTATTTTTTTTTTTTGTCGCTATATTTATGCTATTTGTTATGCTAATCAGCGACGGAGCTCGTAAGTGTGTTTATGAAGAAAGCACATGTAATGTACAGAGGTGCTTGTATAATTCATCCGAAAGTGGGATTCGAACTCGAAACCTCGAGATTACGCTCTACCGACTGAGCCACAGACCGGCTCATAATTTAATAATTCACTCATACATCAATAATTTATAGTCTTATCGAAGAAAATCCTTAAACAAGCACTTTCATTCTCAGAATATTTATGTATAATGCCTTGTTTATTTAACTTTCTATTTTATCGACTATTATTCAAATACAACAAACAAACATCGAATCGATTGATTTTGTAAAAAGATTATTATTGGAAAATCCGTATACACTCAAGACAAATAAACAGATTAACCCCAAGCGTCGTACGTATATTTTTTTCATGAGATCACTGATGAATGTCATATTGTTCTGTATTATTTACAAGCTGTATTTATGCTCTAGAGAAAGAAACGGAGGAATGCGAGATTTCTTTTATTATTTTTTTCTTCATTTATGTGACATGACTTACGCGCTTTTTATTGTGATTTTATATACGCGATTATGCAGTTATATATTTCATGAATTTTTTATGAAATCTCAAATAATAATAAAAATATATATATGTCAATGATGCATCTTTCATCCTCGATTTTATTTCATTGTTTTTAAATAAATATGAAAGAAATTTTTTAATTTTTAATAATAATAATTGGTTTGAACACAATACCAACCCGTACTTAATTATAATGAAACATTTTTAAAAAGTAAAATAATAACTTAATAATAATTCATAACAAAATAAAAAATCAAAAACACGCGTACACATTAAGTAAATTAAATGTCGAAGAAAAAAAAAAGCCAAACAAAAAGAATAAGATCGATTGCTCGCAATCGGCAATAATTAGCAAAACTCTTTGTCCAGCAATAATATACCAATATGTATATATAGCCATATAAACTTGGCTTATACTCTCCCGAGGATGTTCAACGTCCGGCGACCTTGCTTCTCTTTACTCTCTTTCTTTCCTTCTCTCTCTCTTCCTCTCTTGTCTGGTAAAAATTTTCCCCTACTACTTCTTTAGCTTGTATGTATGTGTATATGTGTATATATATACGGGTATATATAGATATTTATATACACAAGTATTAAAAGAGTGTATTGACGCCGACAAAAATTTTTTTATTTTTAAGAAGGGGATATGGCCCCACCTGCACAACACACCAGCTTGACCGCAGGTAAACTTTTTCGAGCCTTTTGGGCTCTCTCTTGCTCGGGCGCGCGCGCGCGAAGGTAAAAAGATGAAAAAAAATATATTGAAAAGAAAAAATTATAGCGAGAGACGTTGGCGTAATGAGAAATTCCTTTTGGTTGAATTTATCGAAGTGAGAAGAATGTTGTTACAACTAATTAACATTTGATTTTGGCATTAAAAAAAAAATAGAAAATCAAAAAATTTTT
This sequence comes from Anastatus disparis, assembly GCA_017163975.1. Taxonomy (NCBI): domain Eukaryota; kingdom Metazoa; phylum Arthropoda; class Insecta; order Hymenoptera; family Eupelmidae; genus Anastatus; species Anastatus disparis. The sequence continues at coordinate 983,724 of JAFFSR010000222.1, forward strand.
ATTCTAACGTACAGTGGTGCTTCTATCAATTGGCTGCCGAGAGCGGGATTCGAACTTAAAAACCCGAGATTACGAATCCAACGCTCTGCCAACTGAACCACTCACCGGCTCTTTAAGTTCAAATATCATAAAAAGCTTATATACAATCCATTATCTTCTTTTGACGACCACCCATTTATTAATGATAATTTAATATTTATCGATTTTATATATCACAAATAAAGGAAAAAAGCTTCATTAAAGTCAAAAGCATAAAATACCATATTAGGAACTGTATCATTTTATGTTTTAATTCAAGAATACCAAAGGCAAAAGCTATAGAAAATAAATACTTTTCAATCATAAGAACAAGAAACTTAACTTCGTCAATTCCTCGTAAATAAAAAAAAAAAACCAGAAGTTCTCCGTTTCTTCACTGCGATCTTGGTACATAAAACCAGTCGTGAATTTTCCACCTCGTCAACTCGAGAGTTATATTAAAGTTTGAAAAAGAAGTAGGCTTCATTATGCTTATAAAATCGATTCTATAAAAGCAAAGACATATGCGCATACATAAATTTATTACAAAATATAAAAAAAAAAGACTATAAACGAAACGATCGGCATATTACTGGAGTGAAAATCAATCGATTCTTAATGTACAATCGTCTATTTTAAATCTCGAAGTTTATGGATGATTTGCAAACGTAATATTTTCTATATAGTTTTCTCGGTATTTTTCTTATTATACATACGTATGACTTTATATATGCGAAAACGATCAAATTGCCTACGCGGAGATTAGTTTTAATAGTAAGATACTTATCCCGTATGGTATTGTTTCAATTTGTATTGTTTTCGTATAAACAATCGAAAGTTATTATACTTATTTTATTCTATTGTTGCGGAATTGGAAAATCTAGGAAATTTTTGAATGGATTTTAATTTTTTAAATTATCTGTGATATTCAATATTCGAAAAATTTTTTTCTATTTGTTTCTTATGTTTTATAATTAAAGGTTTTCTAATTCTACTTATAAAATTACATATTTTCACAATATTATAAAGTCATAATCGAAGTCCAAATTGTTAATCTTAATTTTTCTTCTTCGAACGATCAAAATGTTGTAACAATCAATATTTTGTGAAATAACTTTCTACAACAATTTTTTTTCTTGCTCATCTTCTTAAAGGCTCTCAATAAAACACATCATTTTATAATATCTCATAAATAACAAGAAAAAAATTAAATAAAGAAAAAAAATATACAAGCAATCAAACTTCTTTTTACATCAAAGCCGGTGATCATAAAATCATTCATCGATCGATAGGCTGTTATCGGCAATTTTTCAATGTATATAACTTGTGTATAGTAATATCATTTATAACATGGAATGCAATGTATATAACTAAAAGTCTCATCTTGTTGCATACATATATACATCCCAAGAAACTTGACGAGGGAAAGGCTTGAAATTTTAAGATGACGTCAGTTTCAAGAATGAGGTTAAAGTAAAACCAAAGTCGACCGATATATATACGTTAAGATGCTGATGGTGTTGGTAACACGCGATGATTTAATTTTTTATTTTCGATTAAAAATTTAACGAAAAAGTAAATGAAGAAAAAAAATTGTTTCGCGTGACTGTTGGTTAAAGAGATGAAGTAATGTTGATTTAGGTTATTCCGATATATAGAATTTTTTCGATAGATTTGCACAAGTTTGCATGGAATATATTTAAAGAATGGTTTTATAGATTCCAGAGGAAAACAAATAAACGATAACATGTTTATTTACTAGAAATATATAAAAAACTTTTTTTTTAATTTTCATTCTCACGATTTATCAATTTTAGCATAGCAAAAATATTCGATAATTTCGTAAGATTTAAAAAAAATATATCTATACCACGTACAAGTAAAAAAAAGTAAGAAAACCTCAACGTACGAGTTAACATCAGCTGAAAAGAAAAAAAAAAGAAGAATAACACGAGCGAGTTCAAAGCTTCAGAATAAACTTCGTCGTCGTCCATATGCAAATCCAAACATAACGGTGTGTCCTCGACAACGACGCGGTACCCACTGAACATTCATTCCTTTGCTCTCTTGAATAAAAATAAAATATATATATGTACATATGAGCGTATGTATAATGAATACGTGAAGCTTTTTATGTTTACCGCTCGATATTAATTGATCGCTGGTATGGTTAGCTTAATTGGTGTTATTTACGTAGATAATAATAATATCCCTCGTAAATTTTCGTGTAAAAATCCCCTTTTCTCTTAAGATAGAAAATTCGTAATGAAACTCAGAATTAAGGATTAAGTTTATAAAGGCGACGTTATTTTGAATGATAATTGTTGTTAATTTAAAAGGTTTTTTCCAACAACAAACTGGAAAATCCGATGAATCAATATTAGCGCAAATATGATAAAATATGTATATCGTTTGTATTGTGATAAAGAAAAAAACGATCGTGATTAATACCGATAAATCATCGTTATAAAATGATTATTGAAAACATTTTCATTAACAGTCTAATGAAAAATGAAGAAAAAATTATCCTTTGATCTCTCTTATTGTTCAATAATAAAATTCTCATTAAAATCAAGATCTCTTTAAATCAATCATTAGATAAAATAGTAAATCGGCAAAAAAATGTATAAAAGATCGTGTCTCGACCCTTTTCTTTAAACAAAAAGTAATCGAACAACAAAATCGAAATAAACATCTATTCCTTTTTTTCCTCTCTCTCTCTCTCTTCTTATTTTATACAATCAACTAGTATGTATGTTCATGTAAAGAAAACAAAGGTTAAATGAGATCGACGACTCCTTTAAAAGATCGAAGACTATCGTATCGGTCGAAATCTCTCTCTCGTCGTTTATATATACCGTAGGAGAGATTAGTCTTCGTCTTCTCGTACAATTTTATTTTATTTTTCTTTATTTTACCTTTTTTCCTCTTCTTATTTCAAGACGGATCGAACAACGTAAGATAAAACTCGCGCTCGTTGTTTACACTGATACGCTTTGGAAGAGACGTTTGTTATTACGCAACGGTTTTACAGAGGTGCGGAGTTTTAAGTTTTATCGGTTATATATAGACACGATTTTTTTTTTCTTCTTTTTTTCCTTACTTAGAACATCAGATAGGATGATGATGTTGTAGTGTTATTTATTTTTTTCAAGAAATATTAATATGTGGATGAATTAGAGAAGAGATATTTTTTTGTAAAATATATTGTACAACGTCGACGATTGGATTAGAAACGTATACGTATTGAGTTTCAAAATTGTATGAAAAAATATCAGATGATATACATACTTGATGTTAAATCAAACGGTGATGTAATACGTAAAAATAGATATATTATAGTATACCTAGAAATTCAATGTTAAGTTAATTACTTTATATTTACGATTTTCAACGATGCTTTGAACAGATACATAAAATTCTTCATAAATCTTGTTTCATTTTTTTTTCGAATTTACCTTATATTTATTATATATTTCTTATTTTTTTTATTTTTTATTTTTTTTTAAATGCAAAAGATAAAACCGCCTATAAAATGAAAAATATATATATATAAATTTCTATATCGACCTTCTACGCAGCTAATTTTTTTTTATGATCTCGTAAAACTACAACCGCGCAACTTAAATTAATTGAATAATCCGGAGCTAATATGAAAATGCTTCTAATATAATAAAACTTTGATAAATCAACTTTTGATTACGGTTATGCTAATCAAACGAGTTTCGATATAAAAAAAATAATTTTTAGATATTTTTTTCAAAATTTGTTCTAAAAAATTCTGAAATTGTAATACATTTATGATGAACAAACTCTGATATCATTACTCTCGATTTCAATATAACACACATAACAAAAAAATTCCTTTAGTTTTAAAAAACACCGAGAGTTTTAGATAAGAAAACAACGGCCGTAAGATTATTTCTTTTATTTTTCTTTCTGAAAGAAGTTAAAGCTGGATTTAACATTTATCTCAGCTTGGTTATCCAAACGTGTACACATAGCAGCAAATAGCAAGAGCAACGCTTGGCCCTTTGTCTTTTCTTTTACAGTACTGTATGTATACCATTGGGCTGTGGTGTATACACAGGAACGCTCGCGTTACCGCAAAACCTTGTTTCTATAAAAGAAGCGTATCTTGGTTAGTTCGACCATTTGCATTTTCTGTATTTGTAATATTTGTTTTGTTTTTGTTGGTTTACTCCTTTTTTTTCTTACTTTTCTTGGGTTTTTATCGATCGATTTTAAATTGGCACGAGAGAAGCAAGATGAGAAGAAGAAGATCAAGAATGCGAGATTTTTTGGCTGCCTTTGAATTAAAAATTTTTTTGTGGTGTAATGAAAAGAATCTTTTTTACATTTACATGTAAAAAAGATTCTTTTCATTACACCACAAAAAAATTTTAGAACCAAAAAAATAAATAAGAGAATTTATTTATTTTTTTGGTTAATTTTAGTATTTTTATCTAATATAAATAATTTAGATAAAGATAAAAAAAATGGTTTGAAAAAAGAAATAATTTTTTCTTCTAACGGTACAAAAATTCTACTAATATAAATTTTTGATATCTTTTTATGTGCTTCAACATCCTAGCTTCTGGGATTTAAAAAATAAATTTATATTACTTTAACATAATAATCCTCGATACTAAATGTTATTTTTAAACGTTAAAATAAAAAATAATATTCTCAAAACTCGTTAACTCAGTTTTTAACAAGAATCCATAACTTCTTTTCACACGTAAAAAGAAAACCACAGCGAAGGCGGGATCGCCTTATTTAAAAAATTTTTCTTTCCCTACTATTTTTTCTCTTTTTCTTTTCTGAATCAGAAACTAAAGTACGACTTGAACCACTTTTCAAGAAAAAAAAAAACAAAAAAATAAAAAAAGCATAAAGATTTAACTTGGCGCGTGCCTATCGCTAAAAAACCGGTAAAACTCTTTATGAAACAGAGTCTCTCTCCTCATCTCTTTTAAGTATATTTGTGCGGAGCGTGGGCGAACACGAAGAACTTTTACCGTATACACATCTCTCGTTTACGTATATATGTGCATGCACACGCAAATTTTGTTATTTTTCTTTTCTTTTTTTATCGACTCCTTACGCGCTTCTCTGCCTCACTAAGGCGCGTAATAGTGCAAAAATGAAGATCACTCTTTCTCTCTTTCTTTTTCTTGTAAAAATGTGCATACACAATGGAGTTTTAATGGACTGTTAAGGTGCTACTAATTTCTATGTAAAATCTTTGACAATAAATTCTCTCGCTTAGACACTGCGTTAAATGTTCACAAGCTAATTCAGTGACTACTTAAAAAGAATTTCAAATGAACATTACTGTTACGACAAACTGTTAAAAAATTAAAATTAAAAAAAAAATATTATTTTCTATTAAATTCTAAAAAAAGAAGCCTAAAAAGAGAAGAGAGAAAAAAAAAGTTCTGAGAAACACATCTTTAACAATAAAGCACCCCAGCAACGACGGGGTATAACAATGAAAGACTTTTTAACAAATACACTCACATCCTATGCATACATATATATATACACATATAAACATACGAGTTTCTTAAGAAAAAGAGAAATAAGACTTCGCAGGGTTAATATATCGCGCTCCTGATCTCGGGTCTTCTCTTCTTTTGCTTGACCTTAAGGGCTTGAGAGAGAGAGAGAGAGAGAGAAAGAGAGAAGATCTGTGCTCGTTAAAAAAGAAGAGGGATCCTTAAGTCTATATATGCTGGTACCACAAATCTTGTGTTTTCCTCTTGTATTCGTAGAACTGACCGTTGGAACGTCTTGTTCAAATTTACACGCTCGCTGCATTCTCTTTTGGGTTTTTTTTTCTTCTTTTATTTTTTCTTTTTTGAGAAAAGGAAGTAAAGGTTAAGTTTTGAAAATTTTTTCGAAAAGTTTACCTTTTTTTTAGATGAAGGATGTAGAACTTGAAATGGTAAATTTAAATTTGTAAGATCTTGATGGAGCTTGGGAATGCAAGAATTATTTTGTGCATGCATAAAAAATTATAAATAATGTAAAATAAAATTTAAAATGTTGATATTATATTAAAATTAAAATTATTACTTTATTAAATTCGTAAAAAGGGTTTAGTACACATAAGACTAAGGGATAAAGAACAAAGAATAAACCTTATTTATTACACCGATCAGCCAATAATTCAATAAATCACAATAAAGTCAGTCGTTCGAGAGAAAAAAAGAAGGTTTGAAAAATTAAACTCGAACGAAATATAAATCCCAAATAATGATCGATCGGCTCTTATTTCCTTTAAATGCCAAATTTAAACCCAAGTCAACCTTAAAAAGAAAACAAAACGCGAAAATTCACGCATTAATTCAAGCAATCGAATCAGTCTTCTGCCAAGCTCGTGCATTCAATCGTCATTCATCCGAGCATTGCAACACACAGAGGAGCAAGCCAAACTAAAAAGTCTGAGGAGGAAGAGGAGGAGGAGAGGAACAAAATACAGAATACTATAGGGGACAAATTTCTCTCCTCCCGAGTTCTATTGTTATATTCTTCCAGAGTCAAAGGAAGAAAAGAAGAAGAAAAAAAAAATAACAGAGAGAAGAAATAAAAGGCGGATGAGAGAAAGCGTTTGCTCGACACCTTCGCGATTTTGTTTAAGGTTATACGTATATAAGCTTTGTGATTCCGTTTTTCTGTCTAGGCTTTCGTTATCCTTTCCTGTTCTCTTTCTTGTCTGACTTATTTCTTCTTCTCTTCTCTTCCTCTTCTTTTTTATGTAAGGCAAAGAGATAAGAATGAATGAATGACTGGATTGTGGTGCAATTCAAACGTGTACTGATGACTCGAGAATTTTGCATCGATGAATGAAACCAAAGTGTAAGCGATATACAACGTTATCCTCTTTTTTTATGTAAGTCAAATAAAAGATTTTTTGAATAATTTTGAAAACCAAATCTATAAATTTGATATCGGAATCGATACGTTATTCTTATCAAATAAAAGTAAAAAAAAAAAACGTTCCAATTTTATCATGCCAAAATACGACAAAAATAAACAAAATACTTTTTTTTTTTCAACAAAAGCAAAACATACACATGCAAGTAAACATCCTTTAAGCGCTATACATCTACTCTTCCACCTTAATATATAATATAAGCGAGTCTCGTGTACAGATATAGACACACTCTTGCTCTCTTATATAGGTGGGCGTCCAAGGACTCGAGAGAGTTGGTTATATAGAGAGACCGGTATACGACGCCATATCTGGTTGGACTCTCCGCTTCTATATACATATACTATATAAACCTCTGCAGGAGAAGTTTAACTCTCCTTTTAACTTCCAATCTCTCTTTCTCTCTGCTGCTTTTAGTGTTATAATGTATATACACCACAGTGTTGGCAGTCTCTTTCTCTTTTTACTTCTCTCCCTCTCTCTCTTTCTCTCTCTTGGTTTTTTATTCATTTCCTACGAAAGCGAAACGCACAAAACGCGTTTTCTCCTATTATTATATGGAATATGGCGAGCGCGAGTAACAGCCGGTTTTTTAAACTTGGAAGTTGCAGAGATTTTATATATACACACACATATATATAAGTGGAAAAGAGAGGCGTTGTTTATAGTTTGGTCCAGGTGTACAGTACATACTCAAGACACTTTCCTCGAGATTGAGAGATTTTTTTTCTCTTTTTTTTAACAACGCTATAAACGCTCTTAATTCTCGCGAACTCGGAAAAGCAATTAAGACGTTTTATTTTTAGAATTATTCAACCTAATGGACGGATAATTATTTCGACTTGTTACGATTTCATGATTAAAAAGTGTTTTTACATAATCGAATCTGAAATTATAAAACAAAAATTTTCATTTGTTCAATTCGAATGCTCAAAAAGTACAACAATAACAAATTATGTTTCCGTCATGAGTTCATGATTGATCTATAATCCTATTACAGATTGACCCGTTAACTTAATACGTACGAATCCCTTGATTGTATCACGTCAAAGGTAATGAGAAAAAAGAAATTAGCGATCGCTGCAATTATTACATCGCGCAAGTTTTTTTTCTCGATATTTTAACAGACACATGGCAACATCGCAAAGATTAACGACGAGCAAAAATTGTGTATAAATCAAGGATTAATAATGCATTATTCGCAATTACGCTTGCGCATTGTACTTTCGTGAAAACGATCAGGATAATATTTAGCTCTGAGCTATGGATTTCCAAGTGCTGAAAAATTAGTATTAACGTGTACAAAAGGATAAGTCGTAATGTTAGTCGGTCCGTTTGAATGACTCTTCTCGGTAGTCATTAAGAAATAAGAACATCTAAAAGACCATTAGAAGCTTCAAAAATGAAAAAGAAAAAAAAGGAAACGATTTTTGGTAAAAGTACTTTATAAGCTAAAGCTTCATTAAAGGTTTTAGTAGAAATACTTTGTGGCCATTTTATTTAATTATAGCGTTTGCCCGTATACTTTTTCTTCCATATCCTTAAGGATTGCAATTTTTGAAAATGACAGAAAGAAGATTTACGCAGTTACAAATTAGTAGGACTACCTGTATTGAATTGCCGAGGCTCAAAACAATGATGACCTTTTAAGGAACGTTAATTTTTCCAATTATAATCCAGATATTTATTCTCTCCAAATTGAGATTTTAGTAGCTCTAATTATTCTCAAATAGGCCATGTTCTGAACTGTTTTTCCTTAAGAAGTAAACAAAAGACTTTAATTATTTCTGCTTTCTTTTTATTAAAATAAAAAAAAAAAAAAATAGTGAAATCTAATTCAAAATAAAAAATACGAAAAATAATAATTAGAATCTTCCCAATGTGGTATTCCACGACGATCGCCCACGGCGGGAAATTCAAACGGCACTTTTCGATTAGTTATTTTCTTTTTTCTTCGCCTTAATTGCCTGCACATTTGCGTAAGCGCTGGTATAATCGCGCGCACGCGCTCGCAAGGGGCATAATCGAAGGTAATTGCGCGAAGCGATCTATAAAATCTACCGCACACAGTGTTAAGGTTTTCTTATTTTTTTTTTTTTTGCTTATGCCTTGAGGTAAATAACGTGATGTTTAGTGTCGCTTAAGTGTTAAAATTAAGTGGATTTTAAAAGGGCTCGAGGATAGATTGATTTCTTCATTTCAGCGAAATTATTTATATTGTTTACGAGAAATAAAAAATTTATTTTCTTCACAAAAATATGAAATTTTTGTAAGATGCATATGTCTATTAGCTGTCAAACAGTTTGCTTTACGATCTTAATTAGAGTTCGATAAAACCTCACTTTTTTTCTTAATCTAAATTATCTAAACTCGATTTCCTTGATCACAGAATCAGCGTCATTGGCGATTCCGCTCATATACGCATCCTTTTTATTCTTCTTTTCCGAAAGTAAATGAAGACGCCATCGTGTCGCTTCTATGCCGGATAAAAGTAAGCCCCTCGAGGCGCCTCAATTAAATTACAGGCGCGATACACAGCCGAGTCTTGCCAATTTCCGGGAAATAAAACTCGTATGCGTATCGGAATGTACCTCACTTTCGCGAAATTCGAACGATATATACGCCTTTTTTTGTTGAACGTATGTTAATGTGAACTTTTTTATTGGTACGGTATTCTTTCCCTGACGTCGATTTTGATTTAATGAAAGAGAGATGAGCTAAGGATTTAGCGGGGAATTGATGCAAGTCAGGTAACATTTTTATTGCGTTTACAGGATGCTTAAATACAACATTAATGATGTTAACACGTTTTACTCGGATCTTTAAATATTTTTTCTGATTGTGATGAAAAACAGTAAACAAAAACAATTCAATGTATCTTATTACTTGAAATGATTAAACTTGAGTTTTGCGATGATCAAAACAAATTCTAAATTATCATGCGGTCTTTTAATACTCCAATTAATCTCATTAAGGGCTAAAATCAAGTAACAAAAACTAAATATGATAACAAATGATCAACAATTCAATTCCATTAATTTCGGGATGAAAGAGAGAAAAAAATTTAGCACGCATTTTACAGACACAAGAATCAGACACATGTCAGAGGTGTCCATTCTCTCGTGTCTTATTATACGATCAGGACACCCCTCTGATATTTTGTCGAGGAGAGAAAACGTTCAATTCTTTAAATGACCATCTATAGCAAAAAACAAAACCCGATGGTATATGCCCTTTTATTCTTCTTTCATTTTCTTTTTATTCACCGTCTCAAATATTTATCGGCTGAACGGCTTGAGAATCGGGCAGTCGTTCATATAAGATGCGTTCCCACGTGCGTACTTTTTTTCAGATTCACCGCTTGACTGATGGTAAATCTTTGGATAATTGCTATTGAGCGCATGTAGAAAGAGTTGCATATTTTGACGATTTATGAGAACGCGAATTATTTTTGCTGGGTCGAATGATTTTCTTTAGGGAGTGATTATGGATAGTTTATGAAGGATTGTAAAAATAAGTTGTTTGTTTTAGTAAATAATATATTTGAATTTTTTTTCCTAACAATTTTATGTAAAAAAATATTGTTGCAATCCTTGCATAAATTATAGTCATCACATGTATACATATATTTACGAATAAATAAAAAAATTAACAATCTTACCATCAACAAATTTCCAAAACAAATAACGCGTGTTCCCTCATCAAATCATCATGCATACATTACCAAAAACTTCATCTTCCTCATATTCTTTCCTTTTTCGTACCGTAGCACATGTAACTTCCCCTGTCATTTTCATCCGCAAACCTTTATTTTTTTTCTACCTCAGCTAGCAGTCATTAAGCTTACCATACCGAGTGTCGAAATCACCGTCTTCTTTGTTCCAACCGTACACACATACGCGATTTCTATCTTCTTCCTTCCGTGGCACAATAAACAACACCGACGTTCGCTTACGTATATACTTATAATGCATGATTGGTGAAAAAAAAATGATTAACCGATTATCTAGACACGTGCCCTTTTACATCTACGCGATGTTTGCCTATTGCGCTCGTTGGATTTAAATATTGTTTTCTTACTTTTTTTGGAGTCATCGATAAAGTCATAGGATAATTTTATATAATGACATTATATTTCAAGGAATAAAAATTTCTTTACTATAGATACAAAGATACACGTAAAATCAAACACACAAATTTTTCAGAATGTTTTTAACATTGTAAAATATATGTTTGTGTTATCTAATTATAATTTTGTTCTGATTACAGCGGACTATGGTATTGGACAGAATACACAACGCAACACAGAAACATCATCAGATGAAAGAATTTTCAATCTACTAAATCGTGAGTATTATTAAAAAACAAATAAATTTTTCGCTTTAATGGCATTCTTTCGATTCTCCATTTACATAATTCTCTTCTTAACACAAATCACGAAATAATTTATTCACACATGTGTCCAAAAAAAGAGCATTAACAACAATTTAAAATACAATAATCTTAACTGATACTAAGATAATATTATTTCGGAATTTTTATTCGTTTTAATGAGAAATCCTAAAAATTACTGTTTCTCTTTTTTTCACTATGCGTGGGGCCTCAAGTGGATATTTAATATGCGAAGAATTTTTAACTTTCTTTTTTTGTATTTACAACAGCTTATAATACTAGACTAGTAATTCGATTTTTATTCATATTTGATAATTCCTTGTAACTAAGCTTCTTTTTGCATTTACATTAAAGATGTTTAATGATGAACATTGATTTTGAAGAAATATACAACGCTGTGGTCGAGTTTAATTTGTCAAAATCGATCGATGCAATCATCTAGTCAAAACTATAATTTAAAAAAAAATGAAACTTATATTTAGGAAAAAAAAAAAATTTCATAAAAATCACGATAACGCTTCTCTTATCTCAGTTTCAAGCTTCCATCAAAATTTCGAAAAAAATTGTTCAACTATTAGCCTTTTAAAATTAATATGCATAACAGTAACTCGCCGACGAAAATAACAAACTCGTAAGATTCTTCCTCTTTGATAAAAAGAAAAACATTGAACAAAAGAAAAGGAACAAACACAAAAAAAAAGAAGAAAAAAAATAACAGCTTCCACTTGAGGAAGAAGAACAATAAGGGATATCCGCTATCGAAATAAATAATTTGCAAGGCGCGCGCGTGTGTGCTTGCCTTTTAAACTTTTGTGTACCGTAAGGAAGCTCTCTATCCTCCGATATATGCATACATGCATCGATTTCACTTGTGTACCTTGCGTAGGAGAGCATAAGAGAGAAATAAAAGGCATCATTGGATTAAAACCTATATTATAACCGAGAAAACAAAGAGGTGCTAGAAAAGGATGATTGTTGGAAGGGTACTTGAATGTTCTACTGGATGTACACGCGCTATGAATATAATAAGCGCTGAGGATACCTTACAATGCCAGATATACCTTTTCGATTTGATTTGGTGTTGATTATCTTTTGTTTGCTTGTGCTTCTGTATTTTTTCTTCAAGTTTTAAATTTAAGTATCGTTTAAATTTCATTTTAATGGCCGAGTTTATATACAAATACTGAATTTTTCGTTAAATTATAAGCGTTAAAATTTATGAAAGTTTTTTTATTTTACCGAAGTAAAAAGTAGCTGGGATTTTACGTGGAAATTTTGTAATTACAGAACGAAAGTGTCATTTATTGCATGTAATTGGCGTTTATTAAAAGTGTATTTTTATTTTTTTGATTCATTAAAAATAAGCCTCATTTTATCTTTGTTTTTAAATTGTGAGAAAGAAGTCGTTAAAATAAAAGTAACGGACCATTGCATTTTACCTCCTCTCTCTCTCCTGCCTACATAGTCACATTTGTTTTTACAACGTAAACTCTCGTAATTCCAGTGCAGTAAAAAGAATAATCTTGCTTAATCTCTGCTCATTACTACAGCGAAATTCATTTCAAAATCTGGATTATTTATTTTAATTTTCGTCAAAAACAATCAAACAACATGAAAAAAAGAAATTAAAAAAAAAGAAAGAAAAAAATCTATGCACCTAGCCAAAGGTATCTACATACATATAACACCTTCTTCCTCTGGAAAGGAAGTAATATGACGTCGGTAGCGCGTGGGCGCTCGTTTTGTAAGCAAGTGGGTGTCTTTCCTTTCTTATTATCTATCTCTTTCTCTTTTATTTATATATATACACACATTTTTTTTTATTTCGCTTGTTCTCCTCTGACATCATCAGACGCTTTCGAGTCAGCTGTGTGTATACATACACGCGTGCATGTGTGCGTGTATATTAGGGGAGGGCATATTATAACGTTTGTAAAGTCAGGAGACGACTTAGATGGAGCGAAAGAGAGAATTGCGCGCGCGTGTGTGTATGTTTAAAGTAGTGGGATGTTATAATATGCTTGACCTGCCCTCGCGGCTTTTCCACAACGACATATACTTATAATGAGCATTGGTATAAGTTAGTTAATGAGTTTTTTTTTTCTTCTCTTTTCAAAAGAGGCTGTACACAAAACAAGGTGGAATATTCATGCGTTGAGAAAGCAATTGTTTTTGTTTGTAACGATATATTTTTATGCTACAACTAATAAAGATTTCGAAAAATTATTCTACCGAAGTTTCACTTGCTGCCAACTGTACCATTTAAACTTCAAATTAAAAAAAAAATATTTTAATTAATGATTATATTAAAAGTAAATGCAGTTTCCCAACAAAATAACGTATTCTTCACGCCTATCCGTCTATTCATTAAATCTGTCACTTTGAAATATGCAAAAACAAAAAACAGTAACCAACAACAAAAAAAAAAGGTCTAGTACATCAAAATAACTTTGCATTTCGAATTATCGAATCATTGCATTACTCAATATCAGACATGCTTTACATATACGGTACACTGCGAGTGCAATCCTTCCTCCGAAGACAGCTGTTTTCCTTATACCCCACTTTCCAAGCCCAATAAGAATCCCATAAGCAGTGATCGAAAGACATTGTTCCTTCGATTGCTTTCTCTAAGGGTGGTCCTTCAAAAAGAAAATAAGAGGAAAAAAGATGCTGTATACGCTTCGTCGATCGTATAACAAGGACTCTTTGATAGTAAACTTGGGTGTTCTTTAAAGGTATATCAGTAGCTTTAAGCTTGAAGAATCTATCTTGAATAAATGCATTTCATTGCGCTCTGCATACGTACGCTCTCCAACGAGAAAGAGTTTTATATATGTACCGGTAGTTTTACCGATGCAAGATCCTAAGATTCGAGATCTAAGCTTTGGGATAAGGATTAAATTGTATAGAATGCTCTTTTCTTTTTTAAATCGAGCAATTTTGAAAAATCTTTAATTAATGTAAAGTACCGATCGTTAAAATCTGCGATTGGATATTGAGACATTTTAGAATAAGATTTTCGAAATTAATTAGTATTTAATAGATAAACGTTAACTAATACAAACAAAGTCAAACGGAAATGAAAGAGCAAAAAAAAACAAACATTGAGAAACACATTTCGACATCGATAATTGTAATCAAACAAATATGGTTACTCATTTGTATTTATTTGTACCCACGCATCTTTCAGTAATAAAAGAAAGAAAAAAAATATCATATCCAACCGTAAGTCATACGAAATTTAACGTAAGAAGTAAGAAAAAAAGGCAGAAAAGAAAAAAAACTGTAATGTAGGAGGAAGCTCGATTTTCATTACAGATATGGACTGGCGAGTAAATTGCTTTCATGGCACATTATATATCCAGAGCGGCAGTTTCGAGACTTTGATAGAACGCCGATTATATTAAACGTAATCTTGCTTGTTTCGCGCTCTTTTTTTATCTATATACATTATATGATTTCACGTATATGGGCGTTAGAAACTTTCGCCCAGACTCTCGGAATCTGTATCTGGACTCGAATTTTTCGGTTTTTTGATCTTGATATCGATCAAAGTACACGTCGATTAACGATTAAAGTAAGAAAAAAATTCTTTCTTTATTATTTTATCGAACGTAACGTAAAAGGTGATTTCTTATTATTAGCATGCTATAAATACATATGAAAAATCTACTTGAAACCACAATCGGACAAAGTTAAGTAAAGAATAAGGTGCGCGTATAGTTAAATGTCCTTGACGCGACAATGGTCGATTCATTATTTCGCGTGTACGTACACACATGTATATACCGCAAAAGAGAAGTATTAAAGGTAACTTTAAGAGAGAGAGAGAGAGTAAGAAATGGTTTTTAGTATATACACTTGAATTCGAGGCACCATTTGTCTCCGTAATGTGTTTACTTAACTTGAAAATTTATCGTTCGCCGAGGCAGGAATGCTCAAAGCGTTTTATTTAATGCTTGGTTATTTGAAGAAAAAAAAGAATAATAAGAAAGTAAATTGACTGCTTTTGTGAAAGTATAAAGATTTTTTGCAAATGTGTGTAAGATAATAAATGAAAAAGTTGGATGGAAACATAACTTTACGCTTTAGATGCAAAAAGTTAATTCTTTAAAACGTATATCTGAAATTATTCAATTAGAAAAAAATTGAACGATTAATACGAAGCATTCGATCGATAAATCATAATTAAATCGTGATATATTAGAAAAATAGATTCATAATCTACTTGAAAAAAAGCGCACACAAGCGCAAAAATACAAGCCGCAGAACGAATTTCCATCATATGCTTTCCGCATTCATTGATACGTGAACAAGATTCTCTTCTTTTTTTTTCAAATAAAAAAAAATAAAAAAACAAGATACATAGTCGCGTCGTTACAAGTAAGTAAAAATGCGAAAAATTCCTAATGCAATGCTTAGTGTATATACCCACGGGACATACCTTTTAGAAGTCGGAGAGGAAATATCCATTGGTCGGAAAGAAAAGATATGCCATTACTTTTGAACTATAAAGTAATCGATTTTACAACGTAAACGACGTATCAATGCCCACTCAATTAGTGCTCGTGCGTGTACGTATATACGTGCACAAGGTCGTTAATGTTGAAAATTTTTTTTCTCCTTTACTTTATCCATCTTATGATTACCGCGTATCTTTACATTTTTTTCTCTTTCTTTATGAATCTGAAAATTTAACCTTTGATACGAAACGCCAAAGGTGTTGTATACGCAGCTTCTGATAGTTTCATCTTGACGTTTAACGCTACGACGATTATACATATACCATAAATATGTATTAAAATTTTTATTCAAAATCCTTAAAATCTTTCGTTACCTCAACTATATACATATGTATATTTTTTTCGTAAGCTGAGGAATTTTACTTTTTTTTCTCTTTTGCTTAACAATCGCTTATCGTGCGAGTCTGGGTACATAAGAGGATTAGGATATTATACGTTACTTCGCTGATTTTATCTCACCGGTTTTGGTCATATGCGAGGTAGGATTAATGCAAAATACATATACATGTATATAGAAAAAAATATAATTAAAAAAAGAAATTCTTAAATTTAAAAAATACGGCTACAGGTTAGCCCGATATTTTTGATCTTGAGAGACGCAACAAGAAAGAAAAAAAAGGCAGCTAATATTTATGAAGGCTTTAAGTCGATAGAGAAAACGTTTGAAGCGAATGTTTTGATGTTGTTTAAGTTGAATTTAATTTTATTACAAAATTACGGATAATCTTTTGACTACAACATATACATTATTGTAAAATATTAAGATCTCGTTATGAATATCTACGCGTATTTTGATCAACGCATTTCAAGCAACAAATTAGAATTACATAAATCACGTTATAATATTTGCCATTAAATTTTGCATAGCAGTTGTAATCGCATTAATGTTGAAACAAAAATGCAAAAACAAAATGCAAAATTAAACCATTGCGAGATTACACGAAAACGAGTTTCAGTTACTTCAATGCAATTTATTCATCTTTGCGTTTACATTAACATCTCGTCATTCCAAGAGAAAATTATAAGTTTTATAACAAATCATATCTCACTTTTTTTTCTCTTTATTAGATGCAATATCTTTTGTCTCCTCTCCTATAGTTTCAAAAAGGAACAGAAAAAATAAATTAATATAATGACAATGTAAGAGTGTCCGTTAAATTCATCGGCACAAGATTAAGTACATGGAAAGCGAGCCCGTTAATAATTAATTAATTCGCTCAACATCTTCTCTTCGCTTAATAACAATGAAAAAAAAAATTAGCTGAACATATTAAACGACTTAATCAGAGCTACTAGTGTAAAAAAGATATGAATTTTTAACCAAAATTTTTTATTCATTTTGGTTAACGAATTGCTCGAGGCGATGTTTATCGAAGAAAAATCGTACGATGTAGATCGCTGGAGGTTGTCGTGGGCAGTCGAGGAAATACAGCTTAATATTTCGCTATCGACTCTTTCGATAAATAATATGCGAGAATTTATGGCGTAATCATTATTATTTACGATTTGTAGCGATTATTAATAAAAAAAAGAATTAACAAATTAATGACGGAAAAGTTTAATTAAATATTTCCGACTACGAAATGAGAATTAATGAAAAAGTATACGCTTATTGATCGAATCGAGTTTTCTAAATCGTAACTAAAATCAATTAGCTCATTTTTTATATAAGAAAAAAATTTCTGTGCGCGTATATTGTAGTATTAATTTACATCGCTATTTGTTACGCAATGCTTTTCCAATCACCTTCGCAACATGCTAGCTTCGATTTTCTTTATAAATCGTCTCGAGCATCCAGCAACAAGCAACATAAATATTAAAAAAAGGAAAGAAAGCAAAAAAAAAAGAAGTTAACGATACAGAAATGAAGAAAAAAGAAAGCAGAGAAGTACACACACGCAGGTTATAATCCAAAGATATAAAGTAAAAAAAAAGGTACGAATGAAATACGCGACTTTATGCATCTCTCGTGCTTTGCGGCGCGGCGCGGCAAAACCAGAGTAAAACCGTCCCCGCGCAAAAGCTGCATAATTCACAGCGGGCAGTCATATACTTGATGCGCGTGTGCGTGTGTGTACCTATACGTATCATGTACGCGTATGCGTATATGTCGATCGATCACGATCGGTATCCAAGCGTACAAATGTACAATATACATTAATCTATGCTTCGTGTATAAGTGCGACAGGATTCAAGATGTATGTTTCGAATACCTTTTTTCTCGTCGTTGTTGCTGCTTTTTATTGAAGCCGAGGCATTTAAAGGATTATTTTTCCGATTTTGATTGTGTTTTGACATTAGATCTATGAATTATTCGATAACTGAAAATAAAACTTTTAATTTTTAAATATTGAATATATACTTTTAAAAATATTTGAATCTTTGGATTCTCTAAAATTTTTGTACTTTTATCTTATTATTATTTACCACACGATAATACCATTCCATTAATATTCCGTATTACATGATCACGCGAAACTTAACACGTAAAATCAATTTATAATTTTTCTTACTTTTTCTTTTCATTTACTCCTCATCTCGACTCATTTCATATTCCAAGTGAATATCTTCTCTCTCGATACACATCTCCAGTGCGCCAATTGGCTTTAATTAAAACAAACAAAGAATAAAATTGACTTTTTTTATTTATATACATTTATTCAACTTTATATATATATATACCAGAAGCAAAACTAAAAAAGTAGGAATAAAAGATTAGATGATGATTGCTCGGTGCTGCATATACTCGAACGTCCTTGAGAGATGCAACGTTAATCTCTAGATTCTTTAACTCTTCTGGAACGAATACTTTCATTTTTCAAAGAAAATAGAGTTTAATGCAATATTCAGTCTTATAATTTTATTTTCATGATTACTTATTGTTTCGTTATTAATTAAAATAATGATTGTTAATCGATTAATTTTATATAAAATTTAATTATATTTTTATTCATATAAAGTATGTTTAATTTTATATCGATCTTTACATCAATTTTTTCATCCAAACAAAACTAATCTTAAAAAAAAGAGACATGTACTATTCCATATTCATTAAATTCGTGTATCTGAAATATATATGTTGCATATATATAATGTATTACAGCAGCATCGTGAGGTATCCGGCTATTCGAAGTGCCGAGTAGGTCGCGTTGCGCGCAGAATCTTTCTTTCTCTCATTCTCCCGCGACATTTTCTCTATATGTATATATAATATTACAATATATGTTATAATATATACACGTACCGTGTACCTACATATATACACATTTACAATCCGTTATATAGTTGCGCCGTCGTCGCCGTAGCAGCAGCAGCCGTCGTCGCTCGATGACCTCTTACCATGTATGTGTGTGTATATAACATATTATAAACGTGTTATGTGTGTGTATATACACGTGCATATATAAATTTGTATATGTATATTTATGTAAGCGTATATAAGTAAGGTATAGGTATACGTATGATGTACGATGCGAAAGATTGATGAGATGGATGAGAGAGAGAGAGAGAGAGTTGGTTTTTTTGTCTGTGTGTTGAGACGATGGAAGATTTTCTCGGTAAGATGATGGCTTGGAAATATTTATAATGTTATAAGATATGAACTAGAATTCGAGGAAATTAATGTGCAGGTGTTTTTAATAGCTTATTATAATCTTTTTTTATTGTTTTTTTTTTAATAATTATAATTTGTTTCTTCAGATTGGTTCGAAGTTAATTGGAGTTGTATCGAATGTTTTTTTTTAAAGTATTTATATTAAATTTTATTTTTTCTGTGTTTATATGAGTTCATTTCAATCACGATTTTAATATGTATAAACACACTATGTATTTATCTGTTCGTTTTTTGATATTGAAGATAAAGTGTTTCATTGATTGTTAATAGAACACAAATTATAACTTTGCATATTTATGTTTATTTATTATATTTGTATTCAATGATTATACAGTATGCATACATATAAAGAATTTATTTATTTATTTTATTTTAAATAGAAAAACAAAGTTCAAGCGTAAATGTTTATCTATTATTAATGTTTTATGATAAACAAATCCTAAAATCATTAAATTGTTAAAAAAGAAAAATTTTTTTCTAGAATCAAGGTTTTACGATCATATTTTAAGAAACAGATTCGTTGATTGCATATAGTCAATCATAATCAATTTTTTTCCTCCGAATCTTCTCAAGAGAATTCCTACAAAGGAATAAAGGCTAAAAGAATAGAAGCCTAAATTAAAATAAGTCAGCGGGACATTGCGGACTAACGTTAAATTTCATCTCGAAGCTTTGCTTCCCTTCTCCATCATCTAGCATCTTAAGATTGAGAAGAAAAAAAATATAATCTTTATGCTCTCCGCCCCAAGAAAAACACCCGTGGAAAGAAATAGAAACTCTTTTAGCCATGGTCATATATACCTTTTTCTTTAAATTCCAAAGACAGAATAAGAGAGAGAGAGAGAGAGAAATTCTCTACAGCCAAGCCATAAGTCACCTGTACTTTTATATATATATATATATATATATATATATATATATATATATATATTTGTGTATATATAAAAATTCTCGAGTTTCAAGGTATTTACACAAGTCAGCGGGATTCTGATGAAGGATCAAAAGAGAGAAAAAAATAAGATAGAGAAAGAGAGAAAGAAAGAATGAGAGAAAAAAAAGTATACATCTATATATTTTATATATAAAATGTTACGGCGTGCATTGCTGTGATAAATCATCGGTCACGGACAAAACGAAGAGAGAGAAAAGAGCCGAGAAAAGGAGAGAGATAGAATGTTTAATCGTGAACCGGACTCAACGAAAGGTCATTTGAATCCGCGTTGTAAAAGGAATCGAGATGAAAAACGAATCCACGCGGGCCTCACGAATATACAACTTGATGTACAGCCATTCATGATTGATACACGATGGAGATAGGGTAGATAGTATATTTCTTCTTCTTCTCTTTTTTTTTGTCTTACAAAAAGAAGCTGGTTATATGTTGTTTGTTGAGATGAGGTGAAAATGAGGTGGTTGGATTTCTTTAGTTGGATTGTGTAGATGATTATATTTACAGTTTGATGACAGAATTGATTTGAGATTTGTTGAGATTGGAGAGCATAATGTACCGTTATACAAATTTTACACCTGTAACTCATTCGAGTTCGTTTGCCTTTTATTTTTTTTTATAGTACAAGTATTTATGTTACTTAGGCTATTCATTTTTAATCAATTTTAAATTAACAATCGAGTTTGTTATTTTATGTATTAAATAATTTTATTAAGAGACATGATTTTCCTAAATATAAGTAACATATTAATTTATCATAAACCAAATAAAATACAAAAATGAAGCATTTTACACAATTACAGTACTGTCGAGAAAAAAAAATATTTGCTCGCAACCTGACACCGCATAAACCTTAACAGAAATATTAAACCAAAAATCTTCTCACTCGCTTACTATCATCCTCATAATATTCATTTTCAAGCAAAAAAAAGAAACATCATTACCAAGCAGGTATACAGTGACGCGGCGCATCAGCTTGCCGTGTAACCATAATGACAGGGTTCAAGAGAAAATATTCGGGTTTATATAGTACTGCGACGAGTAAAATTGTGCCTGTAAGCGCCATTATGTCCATTTGCTGAAATTGATGTTGCAATGTAATGATATGCGTGTATGCCGAATTTCTAGTTTTTTTTATTCTTCTTTTTTTACTATTTAAGGGAAATGAGGCGAGAAAATACGTGTGAATTACATGTAATTTCGGTAGTAAATTTGAGTTTTAATTTTTACTTAAATTTTTTATGTGTTCAATTTTTGTAGATAAATAAATTACTTTGTGAATTCTAAATGGTTTTGAAATGAATATAAAAATTTTAGTTTTTATTTTAAAAGCATACAAACAATTTAAATAACATAGTAAATTTTTTAAACAATTATCTATTTAAAATCATTGTGACGAGATTCGAGACAAAATAATTACGAGTTAGCACGAGATATACAGCCTTGCGAAGTAATATATCTTGAATTACAAATTTCAAACTTCAACAATATATTGTATATATTTACATCACTATGTATACCAAGATTCCGTTAGACGTTGCAATAATTTATAAAAACCATTAAAAATTGCACAATTCTTATTTTACAAGTATTTGGTGTTTCCTAGTGTGAAAACGATTCAACCAAACTGAGTATATCAATTCTTTTTCTGGTCGTTCCTTGGGCACATTCAAATCTGATTCTATTTCGTGAATATTTTCATCTGCACTAATTATTTTTAAAGGTAATTTTTTGATGTTACTAATCTTTTCGGACTGGTAAGTTTTAAGGTTATTATTATCCCCACCAGTTTTGGCTAACCTACTATTGCCTTTGATTTGGTCTTTGTTATTTTTAGCGGTAAGTTCACTATTATTACCGGATTTTCCAAAGCTTTGTTTATTTTGATTCTTGTCTGTTGTGGATGCCAGATTTTCTTCGACTCTTTTTTTAATCGTTGCTTCGTGCTCCAAATCTGAAACAGATGCTGTAATTTTATTTAATGGCAATTCACTTTTAGACTGAGAAATGCGTTTTGGACTCTTTTGAGTTTTTGGAAATTCGGTTGTAACTTTTAAAGGAATGGCTGATTTACGTCCACTTTTTGGCGACAGTTGTTGAATTTGCTGGGGTGCAGATGTTGTTTTCTTGGGAATATTTGAAGTATTTAAATTAGTGTTAGAATTTTCTGGTGGCTTCTTTTTTGGCTTGCGAGTTGGTACCTTTAATCCATAATCAATCAAAGTACCATCTTTTTTCTTTTCAATTGGTTTCAGTGGATCGGTTATTCGTTTTACTTTGTAATTGTAATCAATTTTGTCGTCTTTTCTGCGCTTATTCACAGTATCCGGAATAATTGGTGAATCTGTTTTCTCTGGAGTTGATTTGTCTGTTTTTTTAGCCAATTCTTGAATGGCTTTGTTTAATACTCCGATGTTTGGTTGCGAATTTTTAATAGGATCTACCATTCTTGCCATCACTTTTTCTCGTTCTGATAGCACTTTGACATTTATCTTTACTTCAGGTGATTTTGCTAATTTTGTATTATTTGTACCGTTGTCCGCACCACCTCCAGATTTTTTGCCTGAATCAGAATTTTTGGTGTTTTCTTGTTTCTTTCTTTCAATATTTTGTGTTTCTTTTTTATCTTTTGATTCAACAACATTTACTTTTTTCTCAACTTTTGTACTTTCATCAGCTTTTTTCACCGCTGCTTCGTCAGCATTTTCTATGTCAGACTTCTTTACCTCATCTTTATCAATTTTTTCAACGGGTTTTTTCAACGGTGCAGCTACTTCTTTCAATTCTTTTTTCTTTTCCTCAATAATCTTCGAAATTCTTGTCATTTTTCGTCGTGGACGCTGTGCTGTTGGTGGAGCTACTTTGTGTTCATGTACTGGTACTTTAACTACTTTAGGTGGTTGATCTTTCGGTTGATCAACTGATGAAGCCTCTTCTGTTGCTATAACTTCAATAGTTGGAGCTGATGTATAAACATCATTTAAACATTCAGAAGGATCTGTACTTTTTCTGCAAGTACCTGAAGCCCACCAAGGTAAATTACTTGTTTTTCGTATGACTTTTTTATTTGGTTCAGGCTTTACAGGTTGATTGTTGGGATCATCAACTTTGGAATTATTACCATTATGTCCTGATCCATTTGTTGCATTACTTTCATAATTTGCCATTGAATGGACCATGGAAGAATTATTGTTTCTTTGATGCAATTTAGCGGATATTTGAAGGCTTAATACTGATATTGATTTTGAATTTAATTCTTTAGGCTGATTTTGCGATTCTGTATTGATTGGAATTTGAATTTCTATGCCATTTTCATAAGTTAGAACATTAAATTTCTCAACTGCACCGATAGTTTTTGATATTGATGAGTTATCGACTTTAATATTTATTGCACAATCATTATTCTCATTGCTTGAAGGTAAATTGATTTCATTTTGAGGGTTATAGGCTGGCAAATCAGTTTTAGACTTTTCAAGCCTAGATTGCTTCTCGGTTGGTTCAACAATAGAACTCAGCCAATCTTTACCTTTTTCGCCTATTTTCGTCATAGAATTATTATCACCGTATTTTGTAAAATAATCTCGTTTTGGTGAATCTTTATTTATTTTCGGTGAAGGTTTCCTTTTTTCAGTTTTTACGTGTTTGTCCGTTAACGTGTGCGATGAATTTTTACCTGGTTTGGTTGCAACTGCAGATAAACTATTCGATAGACCCATCCTCGATTTCTGAATTTTTGGTCGTTCTAATTTTGTTAATGATGAAAGCACCGAATCAAAAGGTAACCGCGGAAATAAATTTCTTGGTGAAATTTTATTGTTATTATTTTTAGAAGCTTCCTTTTTCTTATCTATGGCTTCGCTGTACTCTGCAATCATTTTGGCATACGAACGACGTTCTGGTATAGCGTTAGAAGCTTTTGTCTGTGTTACTTTTTCATCTTTGTAACTATCAGTTTTAAAAGTTTTTTTCATAATTTTCGCTGGTGTTTCGTCTTTAATTGTCGATGTATACAAAGGAATATCCAGATGGTTTCCTCTGTCCAAGGAGGAATTTCGATTATGAAGTAAAACAAGCTTGGATTTTCCGTATATGAGTGCCTAAGAATTAAATTATTAGAATAAATAATACAAAATAATAAAATTTTAAATTTATAATACAAATTTAGTTTGAATAAATATTCACTATTACATAAATTTTTAATAATCATATAATTGTTAAAAAAAATAAAAGCTTATCTACTTGAATTTTAGTAAAAAGGAATAAGTAATATTAAATTAAAAAAATAAAAATATTTTCAATAGTTTGTAAAAGTTATCTAACCTTTGTGTCTTCTTCATTCTTCCAATTAGTGTTTCTGACATCCTCAGTGAACGTGGCTGAATGTATATTTCTCGGTAAACTTGTACTAACATATCTGCGACCACGAAAAGTGGTGCTAATGCAATCAGCTGGTGCTGGTGTTTTTGGCGGTGGTGGTATAGCTTCGCGAAATGAAGACGAATAATTTCTAATATTCTTATAAAGTTCTTCTTTCATACCTGTACATGAATTTAAGATTACAGACAAAATGTGATTATTTGTTTATTTATACTATTTTAAGTAAACAATAATTTTTTGGTTATATACTCAACTGTACGGGACTTGTCGCTGCAAAGAACCAATAATTTGTTTGAATTGTTTTATGGCCATTATTCGTAGACATTGACGAAAAATTTCGTTGCTAATTTAGTTTAATTTAGTAAAAATAAAATTTTTTGAACATTAAAAAAATTTACGAAAAAAAGTAATTAAACTCTCATTTTGACATTAACGCGATTCATTGTTGTGAAGTTGGCATTTAAACTTAACCTTTAATTTTGTAACAAAAATTTATCGATTAGGTGATTGTTTGTCGTATATACAGATATAAACAATCAAAACTAAAAAAAAATTAATATGAATTATTGAGTATAATATTTTTTTATTTTTTACATAAAAAATTAATTGAATGATAAAAAAATTGAAACTCTTACATTAAGTTTCGATTAATGTTTATTATTTTTAGAAAATTATTTTAGAATCGATCATTTTCAAGTACATAATATAATTTTCTCGGCACCAGTAATTTGTTCAACCTAAAAGTTACCTTATAAAGCAAACACTTCAGTAATCGTTATAAAAACCAAAAGGAAAAAAAAAGTAACCAAAGAAACAAACGATAATCTCAAATTGCCGATAAACCTACCCTTGTACAGTAACGACCTTTTTCCTCGAAAAGAAAAAGAAGGAAAAAAAAATAAAGAAAGCGCATCTCAAGCTCATGTGATAACAATCTATTCCTTCTTCGAAGGAAAACGCTTCTTCAGACGCGTTACCTGTATATCGTTGCTTCGGCATCTTTAACTCGAGTGTATATATATATATATCCCAGGCATTGCAAAAGCTGCCTTGTGCATCGGGGCTTTTATTAAAAACCAAAGGCATCACGCTTTTCTATAAAGAGAATGAAACACGATCGTCGAATCGTGCAGATACTTTTCTTATCGATCTTTGAACAAATAAAAATATTCAGCTATGGGATATTGGATATTTCTATATTAAATACTTTGATATGCGAATTGATTTGTTTTTCTGCTTATACTATTTCTTAGTGATTTAAATTTAATGCAAAAGTTCAGATCAAACAGAAATATTTTAAAAAAATCTGTTTTTTATTTGTTTGATCATAAACACACTGAAAAAATATAAATTACGAAAACATAACTAACGCAAACATAGCATTATATAACTATAAGATAAATTTTATTGATAATCAGATAAACATCACCTTTTATTAAAAAAAAATGAATAAAATAACAGTTGCATAACAGAACAATACATCTTTTTGTTCCCCCTTTTAATTCTGAAAACAAACAGCACTTCCGAAACATCTTTTTTTTTTCATTTTGATTCAGTCTGTGTATCGATTTTATACAAAGTAGTTTCCTGTGATCGGAAGGTGTCAAACTATTTTCGCGCCTCAATGCAATTCCAGCAATCGTTATAAAAAGGTAAAAAAATAGAGAATAAGAAACCTTGATGCACTTTAAAACCATTGTAAATTTAAAGGTGGCACTTTGTCGCGCCATGGCTTCCTATGGTCGTAAATTGTGAACAAGAGAGAAAGAACAAGAGAGAGAGAGAGAGAGAGAAAATGAGAAAGATAGGCGCCGTTGCCTTTTTGTTTCCGTGCAATTAGCAAGCGGTGTAGCAAGCAACGCGACTCGCTTGATTATTCAAGGCAAGTCGCCAGCGATTATCGGCGCCAGTTGTATATAGTTGTATGTATATACGTACACCTCGAGTACGCTAACTCGTCCTGCAAATTGCTTATGCCTGCTTAAATATTTTAAGTACTATTTAAATGACAAGTAACCTGTCATCAAGATACGCGAAATGTTAGACATTTGTTAAAAAAAAAAAGAAAAAGAAGAAATTTCAGCTAAGTATATGTGGTTAAATTAATTGATTTTCGTCTTACTTTTTAAACTTTATCTGTTTTTAAACGTAAACCTTGAATTTTACTGTATTTCTGATTTCTTAAAGCTGTACAAGTGATTAAAAAAATATTGTAATTAATATAATTACATTTATTCGAGTGAATTTTTTATCAAAGTCGTTGAGTTGATTATTTATCTCACTGGTTATCATTCGGTCCAGTGATCGGTTACTAATATCGCAAAAAATTAGAGTGCATAAGATATATAAAGAAATAATCAAATGTTACAGATATTCCTAGTATTAGAAACGAGGTTGTTCTGGAAAACTCAAATTTAAAAAATGCGAATTTAGCATTACGTTTGATTACGAATATTATCTAATAATTTCGCACGATACTTTAAAGAAAGTTAGCAGAATATTAGCAGGTTGTAGTACAGGTTCTTCAAGTATTTTAATCTATGTGTTTATCAGGACTAAGTCATTCTTTCGTGGTTTCATGGCAATGAGTGCTACCACTTTCAATCCTCGGGATCTAGCAACTGATGCTGCTGAGAAAGCTTTATATGATTGCTCAAAACAAATACGAGGCCATAAATCAGTGGCTTCTAAATAAAAATTTGATTGGGTGTCTGTCGTGATATAAATATAACAGCCAAAGTCTATATAAAGGTTTAAATATTAACAAAGAAACAATGGGAGATGTCGAATTTTTGTAATACACGTCATTTTTTGGTGATTCGTAATAGTTCAATTTATTATTATAAGAAATCAATTAAATTAAATCATACGATACAGTCAAAATATTCTATTAAAGACGATAAAAAAAATGCATAGAAAGCAACACGAATAAAATAAAGATAATAAAATATACGAAAAATATAAGAAAAATATATCATGCTAGGTGATTTCAATTACAGCAGAAAAAAACTTTTGGAAAAAATTCTATTGTACAGCTTAATATTAGACGCCTTTAATAAAACAATTGAAATAATATCGTCTATGATATTAATCATGAAGCATACAATTATTAATTATAATTTTTATATTTTTACTCAGAATATCATATTTAACTTTCTCTCAATCCGTTCGCAAGTATAAAAAGCATTAATAATTATTGCATAATGATAAGACTGGAGTACGGAAATTCAACATTATACATGCAACATCGATAATTGCTGACGATAATTAAAAACAATTTTCCAGTTTTCTTTTTGCTCGTACTGCCAGCTTTAAATATGGATATACTTTGGAAAATTATATATTTCTAATGCACATCTGAAAACTCGTATTATTTCATGTTAAATTCACAAGGACGTACATTAATAAGAACTTTGCAGAGAGCAATGAGATTCAATCGTTTTTCTCTCGTAGGAATCAAGAAGCCATTAAAAAAGAGAAAAAAGAACTTCTATATATCTATATAGCAAGTATAAACTGAACTCTGAAATCATCTCTAAGGGAACATCAGTAGTGCACGTAAAGAAAGAGCAAGACCCCTAAAGCTTTGGTCACGATCCGGAATCTCCTATGTACGCGAGGTCGACCTCATCCCGGATAAGTCGTTTTCTTTCTCCTCTTCTTTCTTCTTCTTCTTCTTCTACTGCTCTTCGTATATATGCCCTGCGAGAGTAAATTCCATGGTTACTACTTCTTCTCGCGTTGCTCGCTTTATGGCTTTTAAAAAGCCTCAAGGATGCACGCGCTTATATACCAAGAGAAGCCTCTTAAATCTCTTTTCTCTCAGCTCTCTCTCACTCTCCGGTAAGGTTATATACTCTATATTCCTTTTTCTATCTTAGTCCGTGCTCTTCTTATATTTTTTTCTTTTCAATTTTTTCTTCTCTTTGCCTTCTTCTATTTTTTTTTTTGGAACGGATACACGTATCTCACAGGCAAAATGAAATGCATTTATTGTTGAATAGAGACCATTTTCTGACACGGTATCTTTAACTCGTTCAGTTTTGTTTGAATTGCCTTAATAGCAGTTTAACTTTAATGGAGAATATTTTTACTTCGATTAAAATTATTTGATGTACAGTTAGAAATTGATAAATTTTTTATTACATTACATCTCTTTTGGTTTATTTAACAATCAGAAATAATGGTAATTGTCTTTTGAAAGTTTTGAATTTTTATTTTTTTTTTTGTTTTTGAAAGGAATGTTTAAGATTGTGCTATCACGATTGAAAATTTGAATTGCTCAATGCTTTTGAGCAATGGCTCAATCAGCAAGTTGAATAAGTTATATAATATAACTAAATATCTGGTGCATTGGCAATTCGAATTTTTTATTCACCTCCTTGTGTTATAAGCGAGTCGCTATGCTTTTTTTTTTATTTTCTTTCCTTCTATATGTACAATCGTGAGTGTAGATTTTCTCGACTCTTCGCGTGTATGCGCGAAGATATAAAAGCCAACGAACCTGGCGAGTATAAGAGGAGAAGAAGAAGAAGAAGAAGTCACGAGTTTCTTTATCATGATCCTTCTTTCTCTTAGCGTTGCTTGAAAACTTGCTGACTCTCTTTTTCTTTCTTACTCTCTCTCTCTCTCTCGCTTCTTTTCGTGCAAAAGCCTTTTAATGTATATATTATAAAACGCGAAGAAAAACGGTTAAAGCGTGTCTAATTAAAAAGAATTCACGTCATTCTCTCTCTTTCTTTCTTACTTCGTGATCGTGACTTGGCAGAAACTTTTGAGCCCGAGCGAAGAAACAAAAAAAAATAATAATAAAAGATGAAAATTCTTTTATTTATTTTTTATTCATCTTTTTTTCTCTTTGACTTTACATTGCAAAACGAAGTTAACGATATATATACGCTCAATAATAGGATTCGTGTAAGACCTCTTGTTGTATATGTTTCGCGCTCTGAATAATATCGTTTTTCGATCAAAAGAAGAGAAAGAGACAGAATAGAATGAGAATATAAGAAAGAAGAAGACGAAGAAGGAGAGATCACATGTCCAATCAGTGGAGAGTGGCATGCATGTTACAATATGATGGTTAAAGGCCGCTTGTGTATATATATATATATATATATATATATATATATGAGAAAGTCATACAGATTCGTTTTACCTATGTAACGACGTCTCTATGCTCTCGAAATCAATTTTGACGATCTAAGAATTAAAACAATAAAAAAAAAAGAAGATCGCTATATAGGTTTTTATTCTTAGAAAAAGGTCTTTGAGACTTCTCTCTTTCTCTCTCTAGTTTGGTAATACATCGCTTGTTAACTTAGCGAAGCTTATCACGTTCGTCCATTTTACCGTTATGTTTTCTATTATACTTCAAACTGCCACCAGTAGCTTCCTTTTTTTTTTCTCTTCGTTATTCTTCACATTCTGGAGAGAGAGAAGAAGCTGCCTGGTAGCTTTTTCTTCTTCTCTTGGGATATGAAATTTTAAAATACACTTATCGAAGACAACTTTTTGCTAACTAAACTGTATAAATCGGGCATGAAATTAGTAATTTTGTATTTTTCTAGAATAATTTAAAGTTTTTCTTTTTATTTTTCTGAAATTTTCGTTAATATCACAGTGTCAAATTGGTAGAGATACAATTTAAGATGAATTTTAACGTTTTCCCTTTTTTTTATTTGCTCTTAAAAGTGCCGTAATTACAGTATGTTGAGTGCGTATTATTCAGAAGAAAAGTACTTCTAAAGAATGTAATTAAGTTCCGCGAAAGAATCTTTACAAAAAAGTTTCTTTTTTCTTCGACGAATTAACGAAAATCATAATGGTCCATTACTGCAAACTTTTATCCAGTACTTCGAATTTTTCTTTTTTGTTGAATTTTATCGTGCCACTTCGAGCCAAATTAATAATTGCGAAACTGGAAATTTTCGAATTAAAAAAAAGATCGGTCCATTTATCAAAAACATGAAGAATTGGAAAGTATAAATTCAATAAATAATAAAACAGAAGAAATCCGACAAGAATTTAAAAAAAAAGTATGATTTGCAAATTAGTCTCTTGCCCTTCAAAGTTACCAAAATTACTGTACCACTTGCAAGACAACAATATGTACGCACACACGCACAATAGAATAAAAAATAAAAATAAAAAAAAAAACAGGAACGATTGTCGCACGCGTACGTTATACACGAATTTCGGCGTTGTAACGTTTTGTGGAAACAATCAGAGCTACGTCGGTCGCAACAAGCGGATATGAATGCATAAACAGAAGCGCAGCATCCCAAGTTCCTTATAAACACACGCACACACATACACACGAACGTGTATAAAATGTATATTGTGTGTGTGCATACGTATACATGAACTTCTTGTCCTCCTTGTTTTTTGTGAGTTGCACATTGAGAACGTAAGAGAGAGAAAAAGAGAGAGGCAGAGAGAGAATAAGAATGAAAAAGAGAACTCCACCCTCAAAGGACGCCGGCACGCTTTTTCGTGAGAAGGAAGAATAT
This sequence comes from Anastatus disparis, assembly GCA_017163975.1. NCBI lineage: Eukaryota > Metazoa > Arthropoda > Insecta > Hymenoptera > Eupelmidae > Anastatus > Anastatus disparis. The sequence goes on from JAFFSR010000222.1 coordinate 1,015,051, forward strand.
AAAGGCCGAAGGAGAGAAAAGAGGAAGGAAGGAACAGAAGAGAAAGAAAGAGATAAATACGAGCGATGTCGTGCCGGACCCTTAATTCTCTTTCTTTCTCTTTCTTTATACTTTTCATTTTTTTTTTCATCCTCCTTCTTCTCCTTCCACTTCTTCTTCTTCTTCTTTTTAACATCGTGAAGTTCTTATCTCTTGCGCACGGTCTTTTTCAAGAGTATAAGGGAGGAGAGAGAAACGAAGGATCCCGGATCCCCGCAGGGAATTCCAAGCTTTTTTTGCAACTATATACTCGCGATTCTCTTGTTCCCTATATACCTTGTATATAAATATATATATGTATATACACACATATTTCCTTGCTCACTCTCTTTCTCTTTGAAACTATGAGATAACGATCACAGCAACGCCGCGAATCGAGGGTAATTAAGGGGGATGCTTCGCGGCGCGATTATTGGAACGCGGCGCTAAAGGGCCTCTCTCTCTCTCTATATATATAAGAGGTTAAAAGAAGAAGAAGAAAAAAATATTCACATGTTGTACGAGCTGCTCGACGACACATTGTTCAAATAACGCTTCTGTAGTACGGATAATGTAATTGCTTGCTAAGAATGAAATCTTATTGTTTTTTTTTTATTTTGTGTGAACTATATAAAAGTGATCCTCGGTTTTGTTACAGTAATTTTACTTGCCAATTTTGAAATTTTGGTTCGAAGATATATAATTTTTTTCTCTTATATATTCAATAAATAAGAAATATAATTATAATATTTTGTCGAATCAGTAATAAAAGTTTGAAAAACGAGCGATATCGGTTTGAAATAACTTTACATCATCTTCATAAGTCGCCATCCTCGTACTTAATGACAATATTAAAACTATATGGCGCCAATGCATTCTTTTCGACTACAACAACAACAATCTATAAAGTCTCAAAAAAGTTTGAAAAATCGTTAAACAACATGGTAACCAAAATGGAATGTAAAACCGGTTACTTTTACACTCGCAACTATATAAGATTTTCGACGCAGAGAGAGAGCTCAATATTTATTTTTCTTTCCTAGTCGATTTATAGTAACATTTCGATCGATCACCATTTTCTCTCTTTCTTCTCTCGAACGCAAGAAAAGTATGTATATATACATACATGCACAGCTATATATATACGCAAGTAACGATAGTTCGAACGATTAAAAATAAAAAAAAAAGAAGAAGGAAAGGAGAGAAAGAGAGCTTGCGCGTTCCAATCCTGACGCGCGTTATATATCGTACATTTATCAAGCGCCATGTCGTCCTTCTTCGTTTCACGCGTACTTATATACACTCCTTGCTGTACGTATAGCTCTTGAATTTTTATGTATGTGTGTATACACCAAGTAGACCTATCCAAGCGACTTGTCGGATTAATGTTCCAAGGCGGCAGGCTCTTTTTTTTTGTTTCTGGGCTGTATTATAAAAAAAAAAGAGAGAGAGAGAGAGAAAGGAAAGGAGTGTAAGACGGAGAAAAGAAAAAGAGAGAGCTTTTTATCGCGTTTACCGATCGCATTGCGTGTATATATATGTATATACAGAAAACGTATATAACGGCTGCTGCTGACTTGGTGCTTGCTGCGCTTCATGTCGCTGAGAGGTGGGACGAATTTACGAAAAAGATTTGTTATTGGAGAGGTTTTTGTTCATTTCGTACTGGTTGAATATTTTTATGAACAATTTTACTTGGTTATTTGATTTGAATTTTCATCAAATGCAAAAAAGCTCAACTAAATAGTATTAACTTGCAGCATGCTTTTGTACTGCAAGAAAAAGTACAAAGTTTCAAAACATCGATCATTTAAAAAAGAATAAAAAAAGAACATAATCAGACTTACATCAATAAATTTGACCGAACCGTCACAAGCAATTAAAGATCCGAACCTTTAAAAAAAAAGGTTCCAGCAACAATGTGCAATCGAAAAATAAGTTGGGTTTATTTCGTTTAACGAATGTTACATACGAAAAAGGCAATTCTTTGCACTTCTTTCTTCTCTCTTTGCTTCTTTGCTTTTTATCTTACTCTCTCTGCAGGAGTGCTTAATACAAAATCCATAGCAAAACGGAACAAAGGAAAAGGAGGATCCCTTTAGAGTTCCAACACCTGCTGTTCATCGTAGTATTGTCTTCTTTTCTCTTTATTTCTTTTTTTCGTTCTTTTTGTTTCTTCTCTTTCTCTTTCGTCTGTTTCATTCTTGACTGTTTTCTTCGCGATTCGTTCTTTCTTCCTTCTTCTTTTATTTTTCATTTTTATTCCTTCAACACGAGAGAAAACAGGCCTTGGAAGAGAAGAGAAGAAGAAGAAGAAGATAAAAAAAAGGGCGCTGAAACATACGTATGTATGTGTGTTTGTTTGTCCGGCAGGCAAAGTTCTACGTCGGTTTTAACATATATTGCTGATCGCGTGATACCGAATGTCAATGACGTCGGGATATATTAAAGTTTAAAGTGTGTAGATTTCAGTTCTTCATTTTTTTCTCTTCTTCTTCTTTTCGTTGCTTTTATTTTTCATATGTTTTAATGGATGGGTTTTTAAAAAGCTTAATGGACGAATATCTTAAAATATCTCAAGGATTATTTATGTTTCGCCGGATCATTTTACATTTACATTTTATTATAAATTAACAGTTACAACAAATTTTTAATGCGTTTAATATTAGCTCTAGTTTTATTTTCAATTTTACAATTTCAATGCGCGATCTGATTTTGATAAATAACCCAGCATTTGTTTATATCTCAAAGCAATATTTACATGGAAAGTTAAAGAAAAAATTTCGTGTGAATTTTGAGTTTGTTGCATGACTACGAATAAGATTCTTTTTTAACTATTTTGAATACTACACATCAATTGCCACACCTAGAAAATGTCTCATGGGGGTCATTTAAACCAAACACGATTCAAAATCATTTCGTAAATCCCATTAATTTTCATATGTAAACTGTAATAAACAGACTATCGTGCCTTGTCATAATTTTTATTTATTTACAATATGATTTTATTATTGCGTGAGAGTTAGAACTTTTTGAAATTTAAAATAACTCGCACATCGTATCTGCAACACTTGATGAGCCTATAACACACGCGTATACATGTGAAAGTGATTTTAAAATGTATAACGGATACATTAGAATACAAATTTGTTGAAAAAAAAATTAGCTTAACAAAAACCAGAGGTTCTAAACGTATGATTAATAGGTTTGGAGAAAGCGCATATGAAAACCTATTATGAATATGTTTTTCTCGAAAAAAAAACAATTCGCTATAGAATAAGAAAATTTTTCCTAAAGAGCTTGGCATTAAATTTAGCTAAAAAGATTTATTGAGGTTTAATATGTATGGGGTAATTAAATGCATGTAATTAATTTTTTGCTTTTTTACAGACCGTTAATTGAGCTTAATAAATCTATTTTGTACTTATTTATGTGTGAAAATGCTTGTTTATCGATAATTAAGAATATTAATCTATCGGCCATTAATAGGATTAAAAAAAGTTGACTAAACAATTTTCTTTGTAAATGAATCTATCATACTTTTATCATTTCTAATTATCAACCAAAATAATCATAAGAATATCTTTGACTTAATATCAACTATCACTAAATATTTCCTGTATATTTTTTTTTGTTACAGAACAATCGAGCAATGCTTCACTACCGTTATTAAAAACTTCAGAAGAAAAGCAGCGATGGCACGTTGTATTATCATTAGGAGGCTGCAAGCTTCGTGAAACAACAATAATAAATAGAAGAAAAAAAGGAAAAGAGAAGGAAAAAAATCGCCGAAGGGAGTAAAGAATTAAAAAGGTGGCATGAGCTCATAGCTCATCATGTTTAGCCAGAGCGGACTCAGGATAAGAGCCCTTAAACAGCCTGGCTTGTATATTGGATTGTTTTTTACATTTTTATTCCTCCTGATCATCAACAATTGCCATGCCGATCTTAATTCTGAATTTGTTAAGGGCAAAAGTGAGTTGTTAATTTTTTTTTTAAATATTAAACGTTTCTTTGTCTTGTATACTTTAAAGAGTAGAAGATAAGGAAACGTTAGATATTTTTATTAGTATTCCAAAGAAGTTTGTTATCAGTATTCTGATGACAGGCTTCTTAAATATCTATTATATCATAAGTTTAAATATAAGTAATTATTTACCTCACATAGTACTGTTTTTAAAAGAAAAATTGTTATTGGTTTAAAAACTGTACGTGTCAGGTATACATTTAATATATTTAGTTTTTAATTAGTTTTAAGTCACTTTGGGAACATCAATATACTTGTTAATCTTTTATATTCAAATAATACTAAATTTTGACATTCGAAAAATTACTCCAATTTTTCTCAGCCTTTATTTTCAGTGATTTCAAAAGGATTTTAAATTTGAAAATAACGCGAAGAATCAGGCGTTTTTTTAAAAGAAACAAAATTTCTAAAATTAACTCATATGTCCTACATAATTTACCATTCAAAAATTTTTAACATGCCCAACCCTTTAGAAACTAAAAATTAAAAATCAAAACGGAGGACTCCCACGATACTTTTTTTTTCAATACGTCATACGCATACGCATAATAATACATATTCAAATTTTTGTTTTGTATACAATTTCATTCTTCGCCGATGATGCTTTTCTAAATGAAACGATTTTTCTTTATCTTCCCACTGGTTAGTTTCTTTTTTTTCTTCAAAACATGCAAGAGATGTGTCACGAAAGAAAAAACGGTACATTTTTTTTCCACCCACAATGTTAAAATAAAATAACAATTACCGTGTAACTGAAATATATTACTTTTTTCATTTTTAAATCTCCGTACTTTTCCTTTTAAAAAAGGCATAAGCTTATTGCTGCAAGCATAAAATGGACACATTTAGAAAGTCAATGGACTTTTACGTTCTGCGATATTACAAGTCAGAATATATAAACAAGCCACTTCAACTGGTCTTTGGTAAACATAGTCGTAAAAAAGAAAATTTTTTTTAAACCGCAAAACACATTAAGATTTAAAAAAAAATTATCTCGCGTTTATGATACCTGATTATTAATTTATTCGCGAAAAAAATAACGAAAAATTGGGTTGCGCGCAAAATTTTAAAAGTTTCATTTAAATTAATGGTAAGTTATGGTCGAAATAAATTTAATTTTGAAATACATAGTTTCATTAACTATTCGTAAAATATTTTTCTAAAATTTTTTTATTTGTAGCAAATATTCGTAATTTAATTTAAATTGAATTTAATAATCATATTAAATTATTTTAATGCGGTGATATCAGTCCAGTTCAGTGATATACATTTCGATTCATAAATTACAGAATAATAGGCTGAATTATACCATTAAAATGATAAGCGTTACATTAACAAGTTCGATAAATATTTAAAATACGTCGAAAATAAAAGTCTAAAATTTTTCCATTAAACTCGTTGAAAATTTCAAATGTTAATTAAGTTTCCTAATATAAATTGATAAACAATCGTATCGACCTTTCCACATCCTATATCTAAAATTCAATACCTACTAAATTCGAATATTTTCAAATTAATTAACTTCCAAAAACTTTAAAAAATCTTACATAAAGCATATAGCCCAAAGATTTGTATGGAAAGGTATGAATTTTCACTTCTAGAAAGTTTTATAAGCTTTTAAATAGACACAAATAAGAGAGACGGGAAGTGCATATGTACACGAAATCTGCGTGGGCCTCTAATATTGTGCACACGTGCAGGGCGTGACCTACATTTATATACGATGCTTTTGTACAACCATACACACGGCAAATTATCATTTAATAAATCTAATATTTTATTTTTTCACTGTAATTTAATGGGATCCTTTTTATTGCTAAGCAGCAGGTTATGTTAAGGAGGCGGTGGATTTTTTGCCGAAATATTGTTTATTGAAAACGTTGAGAATGCGATTAGAATATAATGAGAATGTTTTAGTTTTATTTTAGTAAAGTGTGAGATCGTTGGTGGATTTATTTAGTAGAAGAAAATTATTGAAAATATTATAAATGCGTAGTTAAACTGTTATTTTGCTAATGCGTTGTGGAGCAATTGGATTTTATGGTGATGATGGATTTATGAGAGAACAGATGATTGCTAAAAGTTATTTTTTTTCAAATTAAGATTTGAAAGTTAAAGCTTATTTAAATTAAAAATAATGACACGCAATATTGTCGTAAAAATAAAAGTTAATACCTTTTTATTTAACGAATCATTTTATATTAAAGAAATAATCTTAAGATGCTTAAAAAAGAATTATACTCAACTTTGATGAAAAGACTTTAATGATTAATCCATCAAACTAAAAAAATGCAACTGCACTTTTATTCTTATTACCAGTACTTAAAAATTTTTTATTACAAGAGAAATAAAATGTCTGCTTATATATATATGGAAGTATATTAAGAAAGTTTTCAGCCCGACACATGAACAATTACTGAAATATTTGCCTTGAAGGTACCATAATTTAATAATTCAGTTTCAACATTTTTGACAATATCTCTTTGGATATTATATTCGTTGTCAAAGTATGCGTGACAATTTCTTTATTATACTTTGAATTGGAATGCAGTAACGTAAGATATAGTTTTTGTTTTTGTTTCGATTCTATAAGTGATTTACATCTAATAGGTCATTAAAAAATATTTTCATTTCCAATTGTTTATAGTGCGCTATGCGATTATGGAAATCATATTTATCTCGATGCTAACGGGATTATGTAGAATATGAAAGGCGAGTCATTGATTATTCCAGAGATAAATTTTAACAAATTTAATTGTTTGTGATACCGTGACAAAATTTTTAAATTCTTATTAAAAAATTTTAAATTCTTATTAAAAATTTTGCATTAGTAGACACCTTACTATATTCAATAGCCTACAACTATATACATATTCGATCGCTAAATAAATTAGAGTGGAAATTCATTCTAATTGAAATGAGAGCCAAAATTTCACTGTTATAAAGTTAATTTCCTTTCTATTGGATCAATATTTTCAATCTCATTCGAAGATTAGAGGAACTCACTTTGTTTCATCAAGCTCGAACGCTAAATATAATTTTATCCAATAAACACGAACGTTTAAACGCTAAATTCTTTTGAATACATTAATCTAACAGAGATATAAAAAAAAACATACATTTCCACGCATACATTAAAAGCTCCCAAGTTTTATTATTATAAGAACTTCACGCGAACCTTCTCACGACCACGTATAGGGTTCCATCAAAAAAATAATATATATACTTATTCCCCTGCACGCGATTACACCGACTCAGCATCATTTTCAACATTTAAAACACTCATTCGTTTTCTTTCTCTTTTCTTCTTTAAACCAAAAGCTTATACGTATTAAGGTTAAAAAGGATAAAATTAAAGAAAAAAAAAAAATATCAAACAAAAATAATAACAAAAAAAAAGGAAGATAAAAGCCCAAAATATAAAAGGTTTTTTTGAGGCTTTAAAAACGAGCTCCTCCCTATAACGATACGATAACGGATTTTTAAAGTGCTCCCATCTTCTTCTTCTTCATCATTCTCTTCTTCTTTTTCTTCTTCGCTTTCTTCTTCTTCTTCTTCTTCCTCGTGTCTTTAAAACGTGATAAGGGCACTTCTTACGATTTTCTATTTACGACAAAAGCTGGGACGTTAAGAAACGATACGGTCGCGTTATTAAATTTATTGCGACCATTAGCCGTTGCTTTATTTTTCTCTCTCATTTTATTTTTCTTCTTTTTTCATTATTTTAGCTAATATAAGAGAAATAAAGAAGGCACACACATACACACGTACGCGCGACATTATATTAGGATTGCAATTAAGATGTCGCTTAGAGAGATTAAAAGTAGATTAGAAAATACTTGTGGATGTGTATATATACATTGACTCGTAAAGTAGGCGTGTAATTAGCTCGAACTCATAATATATATGTACACACGTACACGTACAAAAGCGTTATAATACGCCGCGCTATTTGTTTTGTATAAAACGATCGTTTTACCGATCTATCGATGTATATATATGAGCAATTGAGTAACGGATTCTAACGTCTTGGATGATAGAGAAATAAAAAATTAAAATAGCTGATATAAAACAAGAACATTAATAATGTCGTACCGAGATATTCTACTTGGTAATAGTTTTTATGTATAAAGAGATTTATATTTGTACTTTTTAATCACGTAATGAGTAATTATGTTTTTAACGTTAATTAATGTATGCAATATTTTATTTTAGAAAATTTAAGTCTAAATAAAAAGAGAATCTCGTGTAAATAATAAAAGAAGTAGTACTATGTTTATAAAACAAATAAAATGATGCATGAACGCGTGTATTCAAACAAACATACTTCATATTCATACGGATCCTTTTTCTTTATTTCTTCATCTGCACAACTCGTCGATTGCAGTCTCATTCTTCGATTTGCATCTGTAACAACTCGTCGCGATATACCTCGTACAACAAAAATAAAGAAAGAACCAACACAAGAAATCTATTATCAGCTTTAGCGTTGGTGTACGTGTTTTAAAATCAACATTTATACAAAAACTATAATACTTTTCTTTCCATAAAGAAAAAGTTTCCATATAATTAATCGTGCAAGGTTCATCAGAGCGCGAATTTTTCGTCGATCGATTTAAATTCTTGTGTGTATATACACGAACTTTAATAATAAAAGCATCGCGCGAAAGCTTTCAATTACGCAGATAATAACCACGACGAATCCGACCTATCCTTCTTGGGTGGTACTACATCTCTCACTCTCTTATTCTCTTTCTTTTCTTCCTTATTTTTGCTTTCTTCTTTTTTTTGCCTTTATTCGTGTATCATAAGTCGTCGATCTCCGCGTTCTCGATCGATCTTTTGCATCTCTTACCAATGTAATGTATCATATACAAGCGTATTTAACAAAACGAAAACTCAAACTCAAAAAACCAAAAAAAGAAGAAGAATAATGAAGAAAAAATTGAAAACATTATAAGCACACGCTAATGATCTTTCATGCGTAAATAATCTTAAGTAATATACGCTGTACAAGTTTACATATCTTTTTTCTTTTCTTTTTCCCACTGACGTCTAAGATACATACATATAAAGTGTTAGATACGTTTCGCTGGTATTGAACTTTTCGCATTGGTCTTTGTGTTTATCTCTCTGTCTTTTTATAACTCGTAATATTTTCTAGCGTAGATATGGTATTGTATAGGCCATTCTAAAGATTGTTTAGCACGGAGATAGATATTGGCGTTGGGTATTAATAGCAGCGGAGTTAATGATTAAATTGTGTGTACATTGTATTGCTGGTCGGAATAGAATTTCTATTATTTTTATTGTTTATTTGTTTTACGAATGTGTCTTTCAATAAATTTGAAATTTTATTCGACGTTGCTTAAATTATGGCCTTTTTTTAAATGCATGAAAAAAGATATCAAATTTCATTGACTTAATTATACGCATATATAGGGAGGTTTATAACCGTATTGATAGTTTAAGAAAAAAAAAGGGAATTGAGTCATTCATCGCAATTTCCAAAGATTCTCTTTGAAACTTCTCTTTGCCTTTCGTTTTTCTTCTTTATTTTTTTATTTTGTTGCTACATCGCTCATTGACGTATGAGTTATGAAGACTATAAGTATATTTCATTCGCATCTTCTTTCTCTCTTTAGCAATGCAATATACTCGCATCGTTGATATTTTAATGTACGACATATGAGACCAATTTATTCAGACTGGTTATATTTACTGCAAGTTTGTTGTTGTTGCTGTTGGTTATAGAGGAGTTGTACTTTATTAAAGGTTTTTTTTTAATCTCATTTGAATTTTAACGTTATTGTCGCGATCGAATTGTGATATTATATTTGTTGTTTAATTGACAATCGAAATGAAAGTTAAGAAGAAAGAATGAAGAAGCTTAAAATATATTTTTAAAACAACTTTTTACTCAACATATATCTTCAGGAACGAAAAAAATAACTCCAACTGTCTTTATCATACGGAAAAGAAACGAATTGATATCTTCATTAAATCATCAAAAACAACAACAACAAAAAAAAACAACGAAAATTGTATACCTACTAAGTGACCCCATATATGTATATCTTGGACTCTTGATTTTACTAATCGAGACAAGCGCTCAAGACACTTACAAAATAAGCCCCTCGAAATCAAAGAAAACGATCTTTCAAATTAAAAGAGGGGAGGGGAGCAACAGGTGTACCTTTCGTCCCTTTCGAAAAAAAAAACAAACCTGCATATACATATGATATGTGTGTATATATGCGTGTGTGTACAAGTGCACCGTTAAAAGTGATTGGAATCAGTTTTGGATGAAGAAAAAAAAAATTAAGTAGAGAGAGATTCCACCTTCATCAAATAGAAAGAAAAATATTTCGATGAATCATTGCATTGAAGGTAAAAAGACTGACAGTTGAAAAATCGTTCATGCTTATTAGACGATTTTAAAATCAGATCTTATTTCTATATCTCTTCTTCTTCTTTAGTTTTTTTCTTCTTCATCTTTAACTTTTGGAATGTCCGCGATGTTAATTTCCGATAATCTTCTACCGTCCGACTTTACTATTTTAATATATTATACGTTCATAATAAAAGGAGTAATATGGACCTATAGACATTTTTGTAAGCGTCTTGGCTTCTTTTCTTCTTCATTTTTTTTCCTACGTTTGAAAGAAAAAGGAGGAAGTTTTATATAAGTTGTTAAGTCATTGCGAATAAAGAGAATCGATCGTTGTTTTAATGGAATTTAATGGATTGATGTATGTGTACTGATTTTATTGATGATTCAATGTCTCGTAGATGCTTTGGGTTGTAAGATCTTTAGCTCGGAATTTTTCTATTATGATGTGAAGCTCTAAAAGTTTTTTTTTTCAAAGAATTAAATTATTAAAATTTCATAATTATAATTATGAAATGTAATCTATATTGTAATTAAAAATATAGGAAAAAAATTCATTTAAGTTCAAATAATGAATATAAATTTTCTTTTTTAAATATTAACGGTCTCTAAACATTTCGAAAATACAAACATAACGAAATGGATGTGAAAAGAAAAAGGGTTGCACATTTGAATAAGCACAAAAAGCACTTGCATTCTGGATAACCAAACTAATTACTTTTTCTCACGCACACACGTATTGCAAGGCTAGTAGGCATGCAAATGAAATTTTGCAGCAGGGAACAAGTTGGCAGATGGCCTTCCGGGTTCATGAGAAATATTCACGTCGATTGAGACATTATAGAATTTTCAAATTTTACTTTTCTTCTTTTTTTTCTTCTTTTTTCTTCTTTTGAAATGAAACGATTGCTTTACAGTTGATAGATCGTGGGTGTAGTGAGAAAAGGACAATGGAAAGGAAAAGTCAGTTAAAAAAGAAGGAAAGAAAAGGTGAAATCGAAAAATCAAAGTTTTGAACAGATGTTAGTATAGTGTGTGAAATAAAACCTGGCGGCTTAAAAATTTTGAAATTTATTTTATTTAAAATGTTTATTATTATCGTTATTATTATTTCTTGATTGTTTAAGAATCCATGCAGACATTTGCTCTTTTACTGATATATTTTTTTTACATTGTATCAGCCCACGGCTCCAAGCATTATTATAATACCGGTCAAATGTAGCGTATTATTAAACCATGGCGCTGTTTCATAGCAGAGATAGTAAACGCAAAACGCTCAGAGCAGCAATCGAACTCTGTCCCCTCGAGCCAACAAATTCCGCAGCTTGGTCACCGAGCTCGAAGTGTTTAATTTTAAATATTCAAATTTCTTCAACTTATAGATTAAAAACACGTTTACTCGAAACGTTAAATTTTTAACGTCTGGAGCTAAACAATGAAGTTAATAATTTAATGAATTTAAGTGAATTGTAATGTAGATTTCTAGCATAGATCTTTAAATTTAACGAAATGATCTCATAAATATTCCTAGCTTTTGTTCATTTAATTAAAACATTCGTCACTTTAAAATTCATGACTGTCGTTATATTACGAAAATATAAAAAAACACAACGCAAATGAAAATATAAGAATTGTTAATAAGTTTCCAAACAATTGATAGACCAACAAAACGTGGGAATACTGTTTCTTCATATGACGTCGGTATATACATACGTTGGCATTTCTTCTTCTTCATTTATTTTTTTTTTCGTTGATTTCTTTAAAGCGTATCTCTAAGAATGAAAACAAAACGATTGCGCGTGCCTACAACATCTTTTTTTTCTATTGTTTTTAATTGCACTGGTAATTGTTCAGTGTACAGGATTAATGTCTCGTAAAGGAATTTGAATCATCGCGAGTATAAACATGCGTCTACCCTTTTCTGTTCTCACGTGTGATTTTCTTTTTTTCACCCTGCGTTATTCGACGAAGCATCTAATTCTCTTATTTTTTTTGTGCGTAAGAGCGAAAAATTTATTATTCTTCGTATAGAATGATTTTCTTTTTTTAACATCATTGATTCACGTAAAATTATCAATACTGAGTTTTTTTAAGTAAAATCGGGTATTCTCTATTACTTGAAATAAGAAGAAAAAGTAAACGATTATAACAAGTCAATCAATATTTTCAAACATCATAAAATGTACATTAAAAATAGAAAAGAAGAATATACGTTACTATGCGCACTTCATTGAAAACACATTTTCTTGCATTTTAATGTTACAACACAATAGATTTCCCACGTAACTCAATATCTTCAACACCACCGATAGACATCCAACTCACAAGAGGAGAAAAAAAAGACCATCGGTGATCCCGCATTGACGTAGATTCTCTTTTCCAGCAAATATTTTTACTTTACATCTATTCTTTTGCTTAGCCACCTTTTTTTTTTACAAAAATAGAATAAAAAATGAAGAAAAAAAGAAGAGCTTACGCGCGCGCCACTAGACTTAAGCCCCCATATAGCTATGTTCTTACGCAGAAAGGCCAGCGGGAAACGCGCATCTTTCAAGCACACAATAGACACCCAAAATACACCTTTTCTCATATACATTTTTTTTTTTGCATTCGTAAAGTCGGGCCAGCTGTATACAAAAATGAGTCAAAGGAAGATATACCTTACCTCGCACTGTATACAGAATGTTCTTAACGAGATTCTTATGAAGCAAAGCATCAGACGCATTGCATACCTTCATTCTCTCTTTTCAATCTTTTTTTTTCCTTACCTTCTTTTTCGAGAAGGATGCTTTTGAATTTTATTCTTATCCAGATCATTAAAGACGATAATTTAACGTTCGATGATCGGTCGGGATAGATATATAATATATATTGATGAAGTGAGAGAAGAACTTCTCTCTCATCGATCTTACTCTCTTTGGATGATTTTTCAGATGTAATATCGAAAGGAGTATACTTCTTTTTTTTCATTCTTTTAATTTTTTAACCATTCGATGATGAAGAAGAGAGAAAGAGAAAAAGAGAACGAAGGTTCTTTTACGGTTAAGTTTGACTCAAGAATAAAAGGTCCATACAATGCGTATCGTGGTCAACATTTATTCTTCTCTTCTTTTTTAACTCTATAGCATTGTTATAGCAGAATTTAATTGTCTGTCAATGATTCGATATAGTTATGATTAATCGTAAATTTCTGTGTACCATTATTAAAATATTTAATGGAATTTTAAAATACTCAACAAAAAATAACTGATTTTTGATGTTCGTTAAAGTTTCAATATTTAGAAAAAAAGAAGTACATTTTGAAAAATCGAGTCGTACATAAAAGGTCACAAACGTTTGAATTATGGCTTATTGAACGTTCCAATTATACTTATAAAAAAGGACAGATACTGTTATAACGAACAAAAAAATGAGAAGAAAGAAAGCTACGCGCATTAAATGCTCATTAAGTTATGTGATTGACGTCGGTTCAATTTTTGTGTAACTCGTTCTTAAAATATATATAAACGAACGTCCGAAACGTTTTCGTACAAAAGAAAAGAACTGTATACGTCTCGCTTCTAAGCGCCGTTGTGCGTATCCGACTTGCAAATTATAGTCTCGTTAAGGACAATTTATAGAATCCTTATATAAACTTATCATTAAAATTTGTAATTATACTTAAACTAAAAATATAACCGAAAGTTAACATTGTTGTACGTGAAGAAAGTCCTTAAAACACTTTGGGATAAATCAAAGCTACGAAAACTTTGCATTTCGTAGAGCATTTAATTTACGAACTACATTAATTCGGGCATTGTAAGACATTGTAACGACAAAATTTTCAACGTTAACTTACACCTCTGGCCATTGTTTATAAATATTCATATTACATTATTCTTTTATTGCATCGCCATTACAATGCACTTTGAGCGTGAATCATTCTTATGGCATTGTCGTTAAAATTTTAATTAATGACAATGTACGTTTGCTAATAAGAGTCCGATTGTTTTATTGTGTATTTACTTGTTGCATATTAGATTGGTAATGGCTTGTAATGTGGAATAATTGGTACATAAATTCATATTGAAGTTCTAACATGATTTCGCGAGCATTACGTAATGCAAATGTACGTGCATTATGTTATGTTTATATTAATTTTGATCTAAAGGATAAGATATCAGTTTTAGTTTGTCTTAAAATATTAATAAGTTAATTTATAGATTTTATATACCTACTTACATAAAAATTTATAAATATCATTACGCTATAACACACTGCAAGAAAAGATGCATCCATTAAATCTGTTTTTTTTCTCAAATTCTCTACTCAGCTCTCATAATCATCCCTTCATCAAAAAGAACGACCTTTCTGTTCTCACTCCTTTCCAAAAAAAAGAGAAAAGAAAAAAAAATGTTTAACCCAAAGGCGAATATTCAATTTTCTCAGACAATCTTCATTCTCATCCCTTAATTTACGCTTGGACTGTTGTTTAGCGGCACCTTCTCTCACTCTCGTTCTCTCTTTCTCTCTCGCGAAAATTAAGGATAGCCTTAAGGAAAAGAAGAGAATTTCAAGAGAGTTAATAAAGCACTGGTTTGTAAAGGTTATTCTTTTTATTTTTTTTTTAAGACTCTTGGGACAAGGAGTTAAGGAATATTAAGAACGAGTTTACGTATTCCTGGTAGTACGGTTTTAGTTGTAGTACTTGCTGTTGTTGCTCAAGATAATTTTCATGTCCGTAATTTTTTTTTTTATTTAAATTAATTTCATTGGATATATTATTTAAATATTAGTTGCATCATTTGATTAAAAATATTTGAATGGAAAATGTAATGTATTTTAAAGAAAAATTTTCAAAGTAATCAGGTGCACAGAATTATGAATTACCATTCACTTTGAGTATTAAAATGCATAAGATTCAGAACATATGTAGCTAAATCACATACACTAAAAAATTAATAGGATATGGGCAGTTCCGATAATAATTTTTTTTTTTTTTAATTTTATTTAACGTCGCTGTATTTTTGCTAAAACTGCAATGCTTTGGCGACGGAGGTCGTTTCAGTGTGTTTGTGAACAAAGCACATGTACAGTATACAGTGGTGATTATGTCAATCGGCGGTAGAGAGCGGGATTCGAACTCGGGACCTCGAGATTACGAATCCATCGCTCTGCCGCCTGAGCCACTGACGACTTCTCATACATACATTATATTGTTATTTTTCATATACTTTGTATAGTGCCGGTACTTTGAATATTAAAAGACGAGCATATACATTCGTACACTGAGAAAAATAGATTATAACTTTAGTTATAGATAGTAATAAAAATTACTATATTTTATAGGAGAGCTGGGACATTTCTGCATTATAACGATTTTTATTACATTTATAACAAATATTACTATAAATTTGATAAGGTTGGCAACAATCGTTTAAGAAATGAAACTATATCTTATTAGAAAAATTGTTATATTACATAGTAAAAATTATGCTATAGTAAAATTTGTTATGACAGAGTAAAAATATTTCATATCTTATGTTGGAATTAATGTTATAAAAATAATAAATTTTATTATGCATATAATAAATTTTATTATGAATATAATAAATTTTACTATTTCAAATAGTAATGTCGAGTCGATGATCTGTAAATTTATTTCTAACCTCAAAATTTTCTACCAAATTGAAAGTATAGTTGGGTAACATATGTAGACGATTCGAAATTTTATAAGTAACATGTCGTAATGGCGCAGTCGGTAACGTTCACGCTTTCCAGTCTCGAGGTCCCGGGTTCGACTCCACTTCAGGTCCGTTTTTTTCTTAGGTAATTTATTTTTAAAAAATTGATATAATTAAAATTAATAAATAAATCTAAAATTAAATGAATTAAAAAATTTCAATGTCAAATTTCGGGTACAAAAAAAAAAAAATAAATTTTTTTCTACATATCTGTTTTCATAAATTTTACTATATGTAATATAGTAAAATTTGTTATAATGCAGAAATGTCCCACTCGTACTATATAATATAGTAATTTTGAATACAATCTATAGTTATATTTATTATAGGATTTCTCTCAGTGTAACATTCATCTCTATCTTATACAATAATAACAACACCAAAAAAAAACTACCTAAAACTCGAAGAATTTCTCTTAGCGACAACCATTAAGAGAGTAAAAAAATAAAAACCACAAGAATTACGAAAGCAAGCGAAAACGAAAAAATAAAAAACGTCGGCTCGCGCCCAAGCCAATGGAAAGAGAACGAATAAAGAAAATAAAAGATGAGCATTTATCTACACGTACATAACTATATTGAAAAGAAAAAGTAAAAAAAAAAAAAAAGAAAACAAAAAGAAGAAAAAAAATAAAATAAAAATTCTGCGCGAGGGAGAGAAAAGCAATTGTTGCAAACGCCTTTGGAACGTTGGTAAGAAAGAGAGAGAGAGAACAAAGCGCATTCCACGTGCCGTCATTTGTTCCTTGTCCAACTTTTCTCTTTCTCTCATTCTTACGTATTCTTTCATTTACCTTCTTCGATTCCGAGACTGGCCGGGATTGTATTATTATTTCCACACGTCGTTGAATTATTACCGCGCGTCTCTCTTCTCTTTTTCTCATATTAACTTTCGAAGTCTAAAAGAAAAGAGAAAAAAAAATAATGTAAAGAATAAAAATGCAATGGTGACGAAGGTATGGTTATTGTGCGTTTGAATTTACACTCTTGACCTATTAATGATTGAGAGCTGTGAGAAAATCGAGCAAACAATTTACCTTGATTGAACTGTAATATAATGTTACAGTTCTATTATAATATATTTTATACTGAATTATTGAATATTCAAACTTTTACATTTATCTATTATATATTCGTCTAGGAAATTACAAAATTCTGTCTATTTAATTTTTTATCATGAAATATATAATTTGATGATCAAAGCGCCTATTTAACTCTAAAAAAAAAAAAATTTCTATGACTTTACTATTTATTGAATAATTTAAAAATCAGCGAGTTGTAAAATAGACGCTGCAAACAATTCAAAACGTAATAATATTTATAACCCGAAAAAGCGGCTATTTATTAAGTTTAAAACGTTAGTCTCAAGATTAAAAGCTTCCAAAACCTCATAAATAAACAAACCATTGCGCAATTCATGCGCTTAGAAACGTGTAATATACTTTCACCCTAATATACTTCCAGCTAATTAGCCAATAAATTTACCATTAATAATTACCATCTCCTCATCCTCTTAACCAATTAAATTTGCAAAAAAGAATCTACATGCAAGAGAAAAGAGAAAAAAAAAGTAAGAAAAGTAAATTAAAAATGAAATTTTCTAAACAATCTTTAAAACATCGTCGTGTATACGAGCGTGGTGTATAAAATTTTTACAGCCGTAATACGTATGTGCCTTAGAGCTTAAAACGCGTACGAGCTATAAACCATAAAGCTATTAATGTATATATGGTGAACGCGCTGAGCCAATTCCTTGTACGGTACGTTGCAAAGAGTTTTTTAATCGACACCGAGAACGTATTTCACTTCTGAGCTTCTTTTATTTTTATTTTTTTCTTTTTTACCATACGAAAATGGTATAAAGAGTCCGTGAGTTATAATGGTTAGAAAGAGAGATGAGGTTTAGAAATCCATTAGTTTGCAGGATTAATGGTTGGGGATGATTTTTTTATTATTTGACGATGGAAATTCAAGAACAAAAAGTTTAAAAAACATTTTTTTGGAAAATTTTTTAGGAAAGATTCTTTGATTTTAAAAATAATAAACAACTTGTACAGAAAATATTTGATTAATTCCTTAATAATCTATTTTCTATTAGTTTCAAATATAATTAAATTTAAAAACTAAAATTATTACAATGTTATTTTTATCATTTCAAATAAAACAATTCAAAATATCTCTACCCATAAAATACAAAAAAAAAAATTTAATATAAAATACGAGCAAAAACAACATTGTATAATTGAACAGAAGCAAATTTACGTGTCTCCGAAACACAGTTTCATAGCTTTATCATACCATTTATTACCATTTAAACACTAGTATATCTCTTTTATGTCTCGAGCCAAGCATAAGACGACGTGGTCTTATATATATACATACCAACATTATCGCAGAGAAATGCGTACCAAACTGCGTACACATTTACTCCTGTACATTATATATGCAAGTCAAAACATTAAAGACTTTTATTAGGAAATCACTGTCACTTGTGATTCAAGCCTTTCTTCTTTTACTATTACGATAGCATTTTTTTTCTTCTTCTTTTCTTCGACCATTGTTTTATTTTTGTACTTCCAGATTTTTTTTTTCTCTTCCTCAGAAAATAAGAGCCCTTCCTTAAATTATTGTTTCCGAACGCTTCCTCTCTTCGTTTCATTCGCATCTTCGTTCGTTCCTTCGTTTTTTTTTTCATTACTTTTTTTTTCTGCGGCTCGGTTATTTCGCGCCTTTACGACGGCGAAGCCTTTCATTTGCGAACGATTGTAATATGCCGAGAGAGAAGAGATACAGCAACAAAATAAAAGAAGAAGCAAGAAAATGAAAGTGAAATCCTTCGAAGCCCTTATTAGCACCTAAAAAACAGAATAGGAAGAATATAAGAAGACTTTTTTTTTAATGAAGATTAGTAGGTTTAGGGTTATACGTATACACTAATATGCCTTTAGGAGGGAAGATTGTTCGCTGTTGGTGTTTATTATGATTTGCGTGTGATTTGACGTGCTCTTTAAGGTTCTTTTTTTTTCAAGTATAGGGTGACTAGACTCCGAAGTTAGAATTATGCTTCACAAATTTTTATTTAATTTGACGTTAAGTGAATTGTATTTTTTCGGGTATAATTTTCTGCAAAGATTTCGACAAAAGTTCTTAAAGTTTCTTTGAAATAAACAGAAAAGTTAAAATGATATTAAATTATTTGAAATTAATAAAAACACATAAAGAACATAATGAAAAAAATTTTCAAAAAATTCCGGTTTTTAATCTTTACTCCGAAAATAAAAAAAATTGATTCCTCGTCAAAAATAAACATGTATCATCATGCAATATAAAACCCTTGCGTTTTCTCGCTCATACTTTAATACCGTGCAATTAGTTTTAGCAAAAGCATAAATTTTCACGTGTACCCCTTCTTTCACGATTTCTTACCAGTTTTTTTTCTTCTTAATTTTTCATTTCTTCTTCTCTTCGACTGTTCGTCAGTTATTTCACGCATTTATTTCATTCCTTTTTTCTCTTTCTTTTTAATACGTTAAACCAGAAAATTGCCCGAGGTACATCGATGTTTACGAGTTCGAATAAATGAACGGCATGACTCTGTGGCGCCTCAAAGTATATACAGTTACATTTCGGCAAGAAAAGGGATGTTTTTTAATGGCTGTCTTAAAGTGCGACGTTAAAAAAAAAGAGGAAATATTCAGTATACAGAAATTGTGTTTTAAAAGCTCGCCTCTCTCTTATTCTCGAATTTGTATTTATATGTGCATAACTTGTGCGAGATTTTTGTTTCTCTTTTTATGACACTGGCGGTGGCCAAACGTCAATAAAAACTAACGCGTAAATCATTTTTTTTTTTTTTGCTTTCTGAGTTGAGATTTTTTTTTGTGCAATGCTATTTAAATAAATTAGCGAGCGTAAGTGCTGTCATCGATGTGTGTTTAAAAGGTGTAATTAAAAGATATTTAAAAGAAAAGAATCAATAGAATTTTTGAATTTTTAATAAATTACTCTCGACAACTTTATTTTAAAATATGTTTAATAAATTTTTACGAAAAAAAATTTTTACGGTTACAAAAACAATGTTTTACAGTTAAGTCATAACAATAATTTTTGAAAACGTTGAAAATAAAAAGTATTTTTGATGCTTAGAACGAAATGTATTTAAATCATTTGAAAAAAAGGCAGGCTATACCTTCTCGACAGTTGTATACGCATAAAATCATCTTGCACTTAACTAAACTTCAAAATCAATCAACTTTCGAGTTCAGCAAAGAAATTTTCTTTGTTTCACGTTACCATCCTCATGACAACTGAAGAATATACGGCTCTTGTTAAAAGTGCGCTGAAGAGCTTTCGCGAAAAGTCGGACCTACACACGACCATGTGATTATTTATACATACGCGTACACACACAAACTCGTATATACATTTTATTTTAAATTACTACGCGCGTGGCCTAAAATTTACGGCAAAGGGTTTACGTTGTTTTTTTTTCCAAGCTGAAAAATTGTCGATCAATGCCCAAGCTGTGGAATGTTAAGCCATACCCATATACATATGCACAGAAGTGGTTTTTGGTTTGAGGCGCAGAATAATGTTCAAAATTTTTGGTTAAACTTTACGAGATATAAGATGAGAATATGATGAGCGTGTAATGGCGTTGAAAAATCGAAGCTGAAGTGTTGAGTGCTAATTTGAAACACCTTTACATAACAATATGTTCCTTTTTTTCTTACTACGAAGAGCATTGATTTCAACAGCGCGTAAAAACATAAAATTAATCACGAAAGGATGATGAGAAAAAAAAATTTCATTTTTTATCTCATCTTAAAATTATGGTTTATTAATTAAACTTCAATTAACAACATCGAAACAAAAAAACAATATAAAACATAATAACTGTCATAACAAGCTCTTTGCACAATCCTTCGAGTATCAATAAAACAATTTACACAATTTTAATTAGCAAAGCTCGCGAGTCAAGCGATTTTTTTGTTACTCCACGATAAATCGGCTTCGTTCAACTGCGTATGCCATATTCGTATGGCGATCATAAGTATCAAAAAGATGAAAAAAAACTATAATCGACAATCGGAACACTTAACGACATAGTTCCGACAGTTACTTTAATTAGGAATAACATTTTGAACTTTTTCTTTGTCGCAACAGCTGCACGAAATAATTCTTATCCATCTCTTAGTGAAACTTTTTTTTTTAATTTTATTTTTAAGTACTCGTACAGAGCAATTATATTAATTTTATAAAAAATCTAGTTTTTAATAAATAAAAATCATATAAAGTATAAATAATCAACCTTTAAAACAAATAAATCAAATACGTTTAAATAAAAAATATACATTAACTCTATATCAATTAATTCTCCTATCGTCAAAACTAGTTGACAACAAAACTCCTCGGATGAAATTTCTCCTGATGATTTCTCGCCGAACTGTTATAACTCTAACTTAACATGTTGCTAAAATAAAACTTGTATGTATGTATATACACTATAACGCATATATTCGCTCCCGGCGACAAGTCGCTTTAATGGGCCTTAGGACTCTTAACACACAAGATCTCGTTTCTTGTTAGAAGTCTAAAAAAAAAACAACAAAAAAAAGCAAAAAGTAAAAAATAAGTTTTGCTCGACATGTATCTTTTCTATATGGACTTTACGAGGATCAAGACTATTACCTTTAGCTATACCTTCAAGACTTACGGGGCCTATGTTAACGATTATTTTCTGTACTCTTGATACGTTATGGTCTTGTATCAAAAGGGTTTCTGTTCACACCGTTAGACGCTCAATGAGAAACTTGTAGTCTTTGAAAAATATCTAAGCAAAAAAATGATTATTCAGATTTTATTTTTTTTTGTTTTTGTTTTATCGAGTTTTAGTATGAATTTCAAATAGTTTACGTGCATCTTAGTCGATCTGTGACAAAATAGTTATCTTAGAAATAAAAGTTTCGAAAACTACGTGAATTATTTATTAAAATTCAATACTTTAACGCTTGAAAACAAAAAAATTACATTTACTATTCATAGACCTACGAAAGCGAGACCTACCAATACACATACTGTAAAGTTTTCTAAAAAAAAAAAACAAAAAAGAAAAGGTTCTCTTTCATACGTACATATAGGCAACGCGTATATAGAAGAAACGCGTGTCTGAGGACTCGTGTGCCCGAGAGACGCTCATATGGAAGTGGTTCGCCCACCTTTTATTTCCTTCGACGCATTACTATATATACATAGGTGTGTATATATATGTATATACACCTTATGTATATATGTACACCTATATGTATACACGAGAAAGAAAGAGCAAGAGAGGAAGAAAGATTTTTTAAAGCTTAGAGAAAGAGAGAGAGAGAGATACATCTATAGAGGTACATCTCGTGGGTGGGTCTCTTGGTTAAGTTTCCATTATTTTATCTCACTTTATCGTGTCCTTTTTCGTATATACCTATATAGTCTTTCCTTGTTTTTCCGGTCTTTCTTGCTAGGAATTGTGTACAATGTTTGGTGTCTGGTTCTTTTTTTTTTCCTTCTTATTATTTTCCTTTTTATTATTTTTTTTTTCAAACTTTTCTACGTAAGGTTGTAAAGGTAAAAGTTGAATGCGTTTGATTTAAGGTCTTTGTTTACAGTTATAATAAACATTATGAATTGCAATCGTTATTACACGAGAAATAAACTAACGCACTCATTGTTACTATTAATGTTATGAAACAAAAATTATCGCTTACAGTACGTTAATCAGTAGTTTAATCATCCAAATTTACCAATTCCAAATATAGTAGCTCACGGAAACGTGATTTAAAAAATACGTAAAAGCTTTCCTCTAAACATTTTAAATTTCCATCTCTAATACGTTTTTCACTCTCCTATTTCTTTTCTTTCCAATCTATACTCCAGCGGCATTAGTTCGGAAGTCCGTTATTATAGAGGAAAAAAAAGAAAGACTACAGGTATATTATAGGCGCTTATCTCTTGAGCAAGCAGACTTTGCTTATATATGTTTATATATATGTGCGGTTCCGAGCATTTCCTAATTAGGATCGTTGCGAACGAGAATAGGGAAATTAATGAGGAACGTATATTTTCTTTCTCTCCTTTTTGGATACTTTATATTATATTACCATTATATGTGCGATTGACCGTCGACTCTTTTTCTTATGTTTGTATAATACAAAGGATGTATGGAGAAATTACTGATTGCTCAAACTTTTATTGATGCATTTTTATTGTACGCATAGAAACAGAGACTCGTGGGTATCGCTGCAACCGCGATTATAATTGTTATTGAATTAAATGTTTTTATTTTTAAATAAATTTTATTTAATTTAACTGTTGTATTTTCATACTTCAAAATTTAACTGAAAAAATCACTATAAATGAGTAATACATTGACTGTGATTTCACCTTTTTTATTCCCATGTTTTAAATTGTATAGCAATCATTATACCTTCTTTAGTGAATAAGTACTTTTAAGCAATAAGTTTTTCCAATTGAACAAAATATCTAAATTATTCTTTTTCATTTTTTGTTACAGTTTGCATCGGTACAAATGGCCGTTTGTCCGTACCATCAAATAAGCAGCATCATTACAGAAACCTTCGCGATAGGTACACCAATTGTACATACGTCGATGGTAATCTTGAAATTACTTGGCTTCAAAGCGAAGAATTCGATCTTAGCTTTTTGCAATATATTAGAGAGGTTACTGGTTACGTACTCATCAGCCATGTCGATGTGCCTAAAATGGTACTGCCGCGATTACAAATTATTCGCGGCAGGACATTGTTTAAGCTCAATATACACGAGGATGAGTTTGCATTGTTTGTCACTATGTGCCAGATGTTCAATCTTGAGATGCCAGCACTTAGAGGTAAGATGGACTAATAATTTTAGATTATTTTTGAAAAAAATTTTTTTAATTGCAAAAATTAATACATTCATTACTTTTTTTGTTTCTCTTAAAAACAGACATCCTCAACGGCAGCGTAGGCATGTATAACAACTACAATTTGTGCCACATCAAAACTATCAATTGGGATGAAATTATAACTGGTCCAGGAAGAAAATATAGCTTTGTTTATAATTTCACGTCGCCAGAACGTGTTTGTCCAGAATGTGATAAACATTGTGAGCAAGGTTGTTGGGGCGATGGTCCAGAAAATTGTCAACGTTTTTCCAAAACTAATTGTGCAGCTCAATGTTGGCAAGGTAGATGTTTTGGCCCTAATCCACGTGAATGTTGCCATTTATTCTGCGCAGGAGGCTGTACAGGACCAAAACAAAGTGATTGTCTTGCTTGCAAGAATTTCTATGACGATGGTGTTTGTACTCAAGAATGTCCGCCTATGCAAAAGTGAGTATTTTTATATAAGAAGAAATTATTTAATTTCTGCTTTTCAGTTAAAAAAATATCATCTAAATTGATCAGTTTATGCAATCCTATTTAATAATAATTAATAAACTTTTTATTACAGGTATAATCCGACAACATATTCATGGGAAGCAAATCCAGACGGTAAGTACGCATACGGTGCAACGTGTGTCCGAAAATGTCCGGAGCATCTTCTCAAAGATAATGGGGCTTGTGTACGTTCCTGTCCTCCGAAGAAAAAAGCTCAGAATGGCGAATGTGTACCTTGTGAAGGTCCATGTCCTAAGACTTGTCAAGGTGTTCAAGAAGTACATTCTGGTAATATCGATAGTTTTAAAGACTGTACTATAATCGAGGGCTCAATTAGTATTCTGGATCAAAGTTTCAAGGGATATCAACATTTCTATTCTAATTTTTCATTTGGAGTACGTTATGATGCTATGCACCCTGATAAATTGGAGGTTTTTAGTACCTTGAAAGAAATTACTGGATATTTGAATATACAGGGTGATCATAAAGATTTCAAGAACTTATCTTACTTTAGAAATTTAGAGGTTATTGGTGGTAGAACATTGACAGAATATTTTACAAGTTTGTATATCGTCAAAACATCATTGGTATCACTAGGACTGAATTCCTTGAAAAAGATTAACTCCGGATCCGTAGCCATCTTGGAAAATAAAAATCTTTGTTACGCAAGTACAATCAACTGGGATAAGATCCGAAAATCCAGCGAACATGAAAGTTTATTGTTGAATAACAAGAATGAAACCGATTGCCGTAAGTGTCAATTCGAACATTTTCTTAAAATGTATTTAAAGTTTTAAGATTAACAATCATATTTTTATTTTTATAGTTAAAGAGAATTTGGTGTGTGATGAACAATGCTCTAAAGAAGGTTGCTGGGGACAAGGACCAGATCAATGTCTGTCTTGCAAAAACTTTATGCTTGGAAATGTTTGTATAAAGGACTGCAATTCACCAGGGTAAGAATTTTAAAAATTCACTCAATCACGTTTCATAAAATCTTTAATTCAATCAATTAATTTATAATATGAATTGTCAATGCTTACTCCAGAAATTGGATATGAGGTACATTGCAAATGGATCATATATTTTATTTAATTATTTTTTTCGTTTAATCAACTTTTGCTAAAGGATTCAGTCTGAAAGAAATCTAACTCATTAATTATAATTTTATTTCAGAATTTATCAAGCTGACAATCAAATTTGCAAACCTTGTCATGAAGAATGTGATGGCACTTGCACTGGTCCAAATCCTGAACATTGTACAAGCTGTAAGCACGTTCGAGATGGTCCTTATTGTGTTCCAGAATGTCCTTCATCTAAATACAACGATAATGGTCAGTGTAAACCTTGTCACGAGAATTGTGTTGGTGGTTGTGAAGGTCCGGAAAACAACATTGGTCCAAATGGTTGTCATAGTTGCGAAAAAGCTATTATGACAAAACATGTACCAGAAGGATGTTTACAAAAGAAAGAGCCCTGTCCAGATGGTAAATATTCAAGCTTAAAAAGATAATATTTTTTTCCTTAGATGTATGAAATTTGTTTATTGAAAATGCATTTATTTATTTCTAGGTCATTACTATGAATGGGTAAGCCCTCAAGAACAGGGAGCTTTGAAACCGCTAGCAGGAAAAGCTGTCTGTCGCAAATGCCACGCAAGTTGTAAAAAATGCACAGGTTCAGGTACTCATGAACAAGTTTGTCAACAATGTGTCAAATATAAGCGTGGTGAACATTGTGAGGATGAATGTCCAACAGATCATTTTGTTGAGCCTGGCACTCAAAATTGTATTCCTTGCTTCTTGGAATGTCGTGGTTGTTATGGTCCCGGCTCTAATCAATGCTTTAAGTGTAGAAATTTTAAAGTATATGAAGAAGGTGGTAATCCAAATGATAACACTACAGCGTTTAATTGTACAGAATCTTGTCCTCCTGAGTATCCTCATAAACATTTCGTCGATGATGATAGCGATCGTTATTGTTCACAAGAAGCAGGTTATGGTTTCCCGTACGAACAAGAATTAAAACCAGCTGTTTATGGTGGCATTGTTGCTGTATTAATAATATTTATTGTATGTATCTTGTTCTTTTTCTATCAATGGCGAATACGTGTCAAAGCCAAGGAAAACACTGTTAAGATGACGATGGCACTTACTGGTCTCGACGATAATGAGCCATTAAGACCATCAGGAGTTAAACCTAACTTAGCCAAGTTAAGAATCATTAAAGAAGAAGAGATGAGGAAAGGAGGACTTTTGGGTTACGGAGCCTTCGGAAATGTGTATAAAGGCGTCTGGGTACCTGAAGGTGAAAATGTCAAAATTCCTGTGGCCATTAAAGTCTTACACGAAGGCACGAATGTTAATACATCAAAAGAATTCCTTGATGAGGCTTATATTATGGCTTCAGTTGAACATCCAAATCTGTTGCAATTATTAGCGGTTTGTATGACTTCGCGGATGATGTTGGTAACGCAATTAATGCCTCTCGGCTGTCTACTAGATTTTGTCAGAAATAACAAAGACAAAATTGGATCGAAGCCAATGCTCAACTGGTGTACGCAAATTGCTCGAGGCATGGCGTATCTTGAAGAGCGTAGATTAGTCCATAGAGATTTGGCAGCACGTAATGTTCTTGTCCAAACTGGTAACTGCGTTAAGATTACCGATTTTGGTCTGGCTAAACTTCTTGATATCAATGAAGAACAATATAAAGCTGGTGGTGGAAAAATGCCTATAAAATGGCTTGCACTCGAATGCATCCAACATAGAATATTTACTCACAAGTCAGATGTTTGGGCTTTCGGCGTAACAATTTGGGAAATATTGACATACGGTGGTCGGCCATATGAAAATATGCATGCAAGAGATGTCCCCGAATATGTGGAAAAAGGTGGAAGATTAGAACAACCGCCTATTTGTTCGCTTGAAGTTTACGTTACGATGGTTAAATGTTGGCATTTGGATGTTGAACAAAGGCCTAGCTTTAAGGAACTTGCCGAGGAATTCGCCAAGATGGCAAGAGATCCTGGAAGGTATCTCGTTATACCAGGCGATTTTTATATGAGATTACCTTCTTACACATTGCAAGATGAAAAAGAAATGATCCGTAACTTGGCCTCAACAATGGAGGGTCCAGAGGCACTAGTCGAAGCCGATGAATATTTGCAACCCAAGTGTCGTGCGCCGTTGCCACCGAATTTATTACCAAACAGTACTTCAGGTTCATCGACACCAAGTACACCTATTAAAACTTGTTGGCCTAATGGTACATCATTAAGTACTGATTCACCTACACCTCAGAATCAACAGAATTGGGATAGAGAATTGTTAAGGTATGGAACTGCACGTGTACATGGAAATAATGTTGGTACTAGTACGGCAAATGGTGGCCCTAGTAGTGGCACAAGTCATGAAGCTGGTAATACATTCCAAAGGTCTCATTATGCCCATCCAAATGGACATTGTGGACAACTTGCTGGTGTTACGAATTCAGAAACGGGAAGTACGAGGTACTGCTCAGATCCATTGAAAATGGTTGGAGTCAGAGGTGAGTTATAATTTCATTTTTTATTCAATTTAATACTTAACAATATAAACGAAAACTAAAAAATTCATTCAATTCCTAAAAAAATATTAATTTAAATTAATTTTCTTAATAATGGCTGTTGCAAATAAAATTTGTTTTCTTTTATTGATTGCATAATATTATTTTATGTCCTTATCGCGGCATAGTTAATCAAACGCGTAATTATAAGCTAGAATATTTAACTGATTAATTTATCAGATTGTGACGTGACAGATGACGGATTTCCTGAAACCATGGTGCAGAAGCAGACCAGCATTGCTGGCATGAAACTAGATCTTCCCGTTGATGAAGATGACTACTTAATGCCATCGCCTCAGCTTCCAACTACTACGACTCAGTACATGGATTTAATTGGCGAAGGCAATCCTACCGGTAAGTCGACAAGAGATAAATATATTATATTATTAACGATTTATGTGGAATATTTTTGATTCTTTAATTTATCATTCCCGTTGAAATCCTTTATAAACTCAAATTAATACAACAAAGTTAATAGACTTTTATCTTATTACAGATACCGTACCGCAGCGTTTGAACAATGGTTATCGAAAATATCCTGAATTCCTGACGATTCCAGGCAAGACATCCCTCGACAATCCGGAATATATAATGTCACAGGATGAAGGCCCATTAACGCCGCAACCTCTTGGTATTCCAACAACGCCTAATCAGTTGGATAACGTATTATCAAACGGTGCCTTTGGTAATGCAACGAATCAGCTTAGGCAGCGTAGTTCCGAAGAAGAATCCGATCACGAGTACTATAATGATTTTGATAGGCTCGAACGTGAACTTCAACCACTCAAACCATTGAGGAAGAATGAGACGACAGTTTAATTAATTTTCTCTTTGTTTTCTCGTGGTGGAGGCTTATGTTGAGTTTCTATGAGAACAAGGACAATAATCGAAACGTGCGTATTTTCGAAGTGTGAACTTGCGCGAGTGTTTATTTAAAGACTTTCGTGATGAAAGATTTTGGAACTCAACTACTTGAGTGCGTTGACATTTATTTAGATCTCGATAAAAAATATAAAAAAAATTGTAATAATACATCGACAGTGCGAGGTCCGTACGACCGGTGACTAAAAGATATATATTGTATATGTACGATTATTAAAAAATAAGTGTTATTAGTCCGACAATTCAATGCAAAAATTGAATTTGATCTTTAAGTGAAGATTTCAATTTTAAACTAGATTTTTTTTATCGCATTGTTTTGATAATCTTTGTAATAAGACTTTTGCTACTATAAGCGTTATATATCGTTGAAAACAAATCGTACGTTCGATTGGAATTTCCTGAATTATGAAATTCGTACGCGTTCTTTTTTTTAAAAATACTTAATCTTTTTATAAAAGATGTTATCTTTGACTAAAGATCAAAGTCAATTAGGACGATTTCACGTCCCAAATTAAAAAGAAAATAGCGTTTCCTTGTAGCAATTTGAAAATTTGAAAAATTACTTATTGCTCAAAACGTATTTTTTTTTTAACTCGATTTTAAATTTATTAACATCGTGACATTCTTTGAAGGACACTTCCACAGTACTTAGAAATTTCCTGAAGTAAAACAAAAAAAAAAAGCGTGCCGTGTTTGATTGTGATCATAACTTAATGTCACTAGTGTAACGTGAACGAGCGAATGTAATTGCATGTACGTGTGAAAAGATCAAGAAATCTATTGAGATGACGAAAACGTAAAAACAGATTTATATTTAAAACTAAAAAAATAAAAAAATGATAGCTCGCATCTGCGATAATATCGAATTGACTATTAAGTATGAAATATTTATCGATATGTCGTTAATATGCCAGCGATAAAACAATGAACTGTAGTGCAAATATATTCTTAATGTGCCATTATCAACGTGGCTTGTAAATAATTGTAACTCATACTTGTAATTTACGAATTTAGCGCGTATATATACATTATATTGTACGTAAATTTAGTCTGTAGAAAATTGATTTTAAAAAAAAGAGAGAGTAAGTCGTTGTTTTATTAAGATTTACGCGTGAACGAAAAAATAAAAAAATTTATATTTGCAAATAGAATGACAAATGTTTCTTTTTAACAATTCATTTTCATATAATCGATCGATTGTTTTAATCTCGATCCTTTTTTTTCTTTTGATTACAAGGAAGTTTATATTTCGGTTGCACAAATTCAAACGATATAGTTTCGTTGTCGCCGATAACTGTGATAAGAAATATTTTATCCTTTCGAAAAAGAAAATGAAAAAACTTAAAATGTACGATCGTGATTTTTCTTGATTTTTTTACATATCTACGACGTGGTCGCAATGCACAAATTAATTAATTAATGCATTTGTCTTTCTTTAACGGACACTTTGCACCCTTGATTACTGTTGAAATTCAACCGATTGAAATTTTAATATTTTTTTAACTTTTGTATTAAAGGTATTTTTAGCTAAATATTGTTAATATAAGGTCTTTTTTAATTTATTAAATAAAATAAAAAACTATAAAAAAATGCTTTGTACAAATGATTATAATCGAACTTATTAAAAAAAAGTACCTTTAAATTATCATTCTAGTTATTGTTGATGTTATTAATATTTCTTAAAAAGTATAAGAAATGAAAACATAAAAATTTATTTTAATACAAGTGTCGAAAGTAATGAGGGGTGTATCTACGTCTGTGTGTATTGTAAAAGACGTAAACAGATTAACAATAAACGTTACCGTGTTCTTTGAATTTTAGTTTCTAATGATCAATGTTTCTACTTAAAAAGAAAATTGTCGTAACTGGCTCTCTGTGTGTTATTAAATTTTGATTGTTAAAATTTTGTACTTTTCTATTAAAAAAAAAAACGAGAAAACCATGAATAAAAATTCAATGCCAGCATTAAAAAAGCCATCATCATCATTAAATGGACCAATGAAATTGGATCTAAGCGATATTTTTCAGCAAAAAACAAAACTGATTGTGAATTTTTGTAATTGCATTATTATTATAGAAAAATCGAATGTACATAGATAATTTAGCTCGTAAGAAAAAAATTCTACCTTTGTAGAACGGAAGTACTTGACTCAACTAGTTAATTATGGGCACAAAAAATATATTACGATACCACGCGTAATGTATATGGCCTTAGTGGTTTTAGGGTAGAATGTGCCATTTTGTACAGTATATTAAAAGGAAGAAAAAATAACGAAAAACAATCTATTAAGAACAAAAAAAATCCACTGTATCTCAATAAAAATTCTAAAAAAAGGGGCATATTTGACAAATTGACAATAAATATTCACCGCAGAATTTTCACAATCTGGACTTTCAAAGTTGTTTTAAGCTTGCTAAAAGTTTTTTTTTTATAATTATAATGTTATTATTGTTGTATATCGATTTAGTGATTTGTTAATTGAAATCATATTTATTGAAGATAAAAAAGTAAAAGAAACATGACATCCAACAAATATGCAATGTATGAAAGTCACAGATACGAAATGCCTTAAATAAGTCAATATGTATTGTGTACATTATGTTAAGTGTTACTAATTATTATTACTATTATTATTATACAATTTACTATTATTTTTATGACTATTACTATTTTTATTATACATTAAATTTTGTAAAATACGAAAAATAAAATATTATATATAGAAAAATATATATGTGGCAATACACTCTGCTATAGAGAGAAACCGGCACCGAGTAAATAAAAATAAAAAATCATAAAGTTCACGTTTTTGTCTACTGCCTATTGCAAAATTCTTAATCGTTCAATTTATATAGATACCTTTTTTTTACAGTCACTTTTTTTTCATTATCGAAACTAATGATGCATGCGACAGATATATATTGTATATTGTAAAAAAAGAAAAGAAAAATGATACACCGATCGACAAATCGTCGCGAAAAAAGACAATAATATAAAGAAATTTTTTTTTAAACATTTGTCATTCGGTTGTGGACATAGACTTTATAGATCTTTATATTATATCATATATCGTTACAAATTTATTGTAATAAACGAAAAAAATCAACATTCTTAAACTGATATGTTATTCATTACCCATGCCCTCACAAATCCTATAATCGTATCATCATACATTAATTTTGCAAAAAAAAAAGATAATATAAACATTGTACAATTAATTTAATGAGCAATTAATGTACTTTGATTAAAAAAAAAATTGATAAATTTATATTTATAAATATGAGTGCAGACGCTTGTTAAATTTGATAATATTTAAAAACAAACATACGTAATGATAAATCAAGAGACTCAAATAAATTGTAAAATCGATTTATCGAAAGGGTAAATAAGTTATAGTAATTTAGTTAGCAAACTTTATCAACATAACTCATTATAAACTTTACATTGTCTACTTTTGTAACGGACTGATATACATTCATAAAGTATTCTACAAAATAAACTATTCATTTATAGAACAATGCGTCGCTATAGAACGTAAAAAATCGCATCGAGAGATAGAATTTATCAGTGCAACCTATACAATGTTGATATTAAGTTTCTCGGTAATAATCACAAAAGGAAAAAAAAATTTTTTGTCGATAACTCAACTTCACTCGCAGTTCCATCTTGAATCAAAGTACAATGTAGCTTTTCTTTAACACATCCGCATTGTGCTCATAAATAATAAAAGCCGTGCCTCCGGACAAAGTGTACACACTAGAGTTTTGAACTTACTACCAGTATTGCGCGCTTACAACTTTGCAAGATGACCAATTCGTGTTGCTTAAAAAATAAGAGAAACAAAATAAAGACGTAGAGTATTTTATCAATACTAAAGCATGATACAAAGTTAATATCAATCTTTTATAAGAAGTTAACATTAGATGAGCGAAGACAAGAATACGAGACACAACAACACAATTATACTACGTCGAAAAGAGGAAAAAATAAAATAAAATAAAAAAGATAGACTAACATGAACTTTGACAAGACTTTGTCGTATTGTCTTATATATGACAAAATATATGTCGAGATTGTTTAGTAGCGTATGTGCAAAGCCAAGAGACAAGTGAAAACGGCTAGTTGGTAATTTTTGTGCCATGGCCCACTTTGAAAAGTCGTTCGCAAGACTTTTGAGTAAAGTTGTTTCAGAATCGCGTTATTTCAAAGTTTGTAATAGAAAGTTTTCAACTGTACACACTGCTTTGCTAGATCATAACGATTATAGGTATGGATAAAAAAATTCGAATTTTATTTTCTATTTTACAACAAATATATATATTTTTTTAAAAAAACGTACAGTAAAATATTATTTAAGCAAAACTGGTTTTATTATTAAATTTAAAATCTAAATAAAAGATTATTTTCTTCTTGATTGAATAATTTTTATTGACACGATAAAACCTAAGATAAGAATTTTGCTAATTTCGCATTAAAAAATTATATCGTGTTATTATTTATTTATTGATTCTTAGTACTGAGAAATCCGCTATCATTTGTGTTATAATTATACGTAGTTTAAATATACTCTTAAATCTTAATCGTATTTCAATCATTGTGCGTTATCTTTAAAACATTTCAAACTAATCATACACTTTGATGAGTGTGACAAAAAATTGTTTTCTTAAGATTAGAATTATTATGAATTCGCATATAATTTTTCCGAATGACCGATTATTAATTCTATAGTATGATGTTTATTTTTTATAATATATACAATTATTTTTCTCTAGAAAATAAAGTAATAATTAATATTCAGGAAAAATAAATTTAATGGATATTTTAAAATAATTAAATAAATTTTAAATAATTATATTTAAATTGGCTGTTTTAATTGGTAAATGAAAAATCTTAGATGTAATCTAGTGTCAAAATTTCATGTGACACAAAAATGTTAATTATAAAAAAAATGCAGTATTACAAGTTTTTAATTTCTTTTTTATTTTATTTATTTAACGTCGCTGCCTTTATGCTATTATTTCCATGCTAATTAGCGACGGATATCGTCAGTGTGTTTATGAACAAAGCATATGTAATGTACAGCGGTGCTTATATAAATATCAGCGGAGAGCAGGACTCGAACTCGGGACCTCGAGATTACGAATCCATCGCTCTACCGACTGAGCCACTGACGATCTCCTTTTGACAAATTAAATAGATTATTTTCATCCTAAAATCCTTCAAAAAAAGAAAAATCCTTTGAAAATTTTTTGATCATGAACTTTATTGTTTAGAAAAAATTCACCAAAGAATTTAATTATATATTTTTGTAGAACTGTAAGAAAAAAATTATGTATATACGAATCATTTTGAGTGTTAATTTTTTAAATATAAAGGATTTTGGAATAAGATATTACAAGTGATTTCACATTAAATTTTTTTGAGAAATTGAAACTTTGTGCTTTAATTTTATTCTGTGATTTACATACTTTTTAGATGAAAAGCACAGAACCATAATCAAGAAAAAAATATCAAAAAATATCTCGTTTTTTAAAAACTAAATTCTTTTATAATAATTGGATTCAAAATCACTTATCACTCATGGCAAAAGTTATTTAAAAACTTTTGATATAACTCATATCAAGTAACTCATCATAATAAATTAAAAAAAAAAAGTTATTTAGTAAGCTGCTTCTTTTTATAAAATTCTATTATTTGCTATATTTTTTTTTTTTTTTTAATTTAACGTCGCTGTATTTCAGCTATCATTACGATGCTAATTAGCGACGGAGATCGTCAGTGTGTTTGTGAACAAAGCATATGTAACATACAGTGATGCTTGTATCAATCGGCTGTCGAGAGCGGGATTCGAACTCGGAACCTCGAGAATACGAATCCATCGCTCTGCCGAATGAGCCACTGATGATCTTTATTATTTGCTATATAAATTATATTGATTTTTACTTTTTATTTTCATAACGAATCAATTTTATAAAATAGATAAATATTATTTTTCTATCCAATAATTCAATCAATGACACTTTAAAATTTTACTATGACAATATTATCATCTAATTTTAAAATAAAAAAAAAAATTAAGCTGTTAATACAATTATACGTAAACAATGCTTGCAGTCATATACACACGACATCTGTCGGTGTATCAGCATAATCTCTTCCAATTATTTTCTCCTCGAATAATAAAAAGAAAAATCTATTCTTTCGTTAAATGTTCACACATATATCAAATGCAATCTCTTACACAATAACAGATAAAAGCAGCGCCAATAACCTCACTCGCGCGTGCAGCCATATGACTAACATGCGCTCTCTCAGATGTTAGTATATATAGAAATTTAGTCGTTTTAAGGCGGTCACGTTGTAAATAGTACCTAGTAGCATAAATATATGTATATACATAAATAATTAATCTGTCATCTAAGAAGTGGTTATAGGAGAATGACGACCGGTATTGAAGATCCTTATTTAAGACATTTATTTGATGCTGATCCAGCTTTTAACGTTTATAGTTCCAACGTCGTTAATTTATCGGTCGGAGCACCTGGACCTGATCTACTCAAGCAATGCAGTAGTTTGTTGGCCAAAGCAACGAAACATAGATTGGTAATTATTTTATTGCTTGAATAAATAACAATAAAGCAACGATGATTATCGAATTGATTTTTGAGATTATCTTTTTTTACCTTATTTTTTATAATTATCAAATAAAAAAAGGAGTAGTTTTTTTTATTGTAAATAAGATATTTTTAGATGAAAAATTAAAAATAAAGTATAAAGAATTTGATATTAGCTTAATGAATGAATTAAAAATAATAAATAAAGTACTATTTACAAATTGTTAAGATTATACGATGTGCGACACATTTAACAAATGTCTGTCTGTGCGTACTCGAAGTGTATCTACTTGCGCTTAAGGAAAACGTTTATCTCATAACCTTTGGTCTAAATTTTCTCAATTTTTTTCTATACGATAACCAAACTTGACTGTAAGGCTAATTAAATGTTAAAAAATGAAATTTCATTGTTATAAAGTAGACATATGGTTTGTGCTCAATCTTCATTATATAGATAAAATTTTACTGCGAAGTTAAATCTTTTGAAGTAAACGATTTATCATAATGCCATGTTATCTTGTATTAAAGTAGTCTTAATATCTCGTAATATTGTATTAAAAGTTAAAAATTTATCGTGATATATAATATTTTCGTATCAAAATAGTCTCGTATTAAAATAGTCTCAATTTCAGTAATCAGCGAAATAAAAATTAGCAAAAAAATTTACTATTTATTCCATGTAAATTTTCTATTTGTGAATCCTATTTTTTTTAATATATGATAATATTTATTTTATCATATTTGAATGACGTCATATCTTGGTATTAATGTATACAACGAAATATCTAATCAATTAAAAGCGCATGATGATAATCTTAAAATTTCCTTAAACAATTTTATATGATTCATGGATTTTTACTTTGCTTGTTTATTACATTATTGTATTTAATGAGAATGTTTACAATAGTTAAATAAATAAAATAAAAAACATTTATAATAGCCAGCACATATGCATAAAATGTAATTAATTATCTAAATGTTCATTTTTTAAGTGGCTTAAAGATAAGAAAAGATTACTAATAAAAAATATATACTATTTTTAATTAGACGTAAAACATTACAAATCACGTTGAAACTAAATAAAAATGATGATTTGTAAATTATAAAATAAAGTCACGAAGAATATTAATCAATGAAAAAACCTAATAATTTTGTTGTTTTTACAGGAAGAAGAAGAGAAAGAAGGAAAATACTATCTCTTCCAATACGGAATAACAGCAGGATTATGGGAATGTCGCGAAGAATTGGCGAAATTTTTGACACGTCGCTACGGTGATCCTGTGGCAAGAGAAAATTTAATTTTAACATGCGGAGCGACGCATGGCTTGCAATTAATATTGACTAGCGTCATGTCGCCAAATGGCGTTATATTTGTCGACGAGGTCACTTATATGATAGCGCTTGATGCCATGAAACAATTTCCAATGAAAAGAGTTATTTCAGGTTTGTCGATTTTTAAAATGAGTGATGAAAAAAAATTTGGTAAATTTCTTAAATTTTTTTTCAGAAAACGCTGATGACAGTTAAAATACAATTTTTCAATTCCTATTGATCAATTGATCTTATTAATAAAATATTTTATTTAGTCGTTCATAAATTAACATAAGAATATTTTAATTTTTTTCAGTGCCTATGAAAGACGACATTGTTAATTTAGATGCTTTTGAAAAATTGATAGAACAAGAAAAAGGGAAGAATTATAAGTTAGGAAATGACAAGATCTTTTGGGCGATGTATTACACTGTGCCAACATTCCACAATCCCACAGGAATGACCATGTCACCAGGTAAAAATTATTTTGCAAAAAAAAAAGTAAATAATCGTTAGTTTCTTTTTTAATTAAACGTTAAAGTTTTTTATAAATTAGACGTAGAAATTATAAATTTTTTAACGTTTGATATCTGTTGCATCCTCGATCTATAATTTTAATATTTATATCAAAGAAATTATTTTAAAATTTACCATACTTTTACAGAATGTTGCAGAAGATTGGTTAAAATGGCACGTGAACATTCGTTCGCAGTTGTTTGCGATGACGTTTATAATCTTTTACATTATGAAACTGAATACCCACCTCATAGACTATTCAATTATGACAATCCACAAGATCCTGATTATCAAAATGGTAACGTTATCTCAAATGGATCATTTTCTAAAATTTTATCACCAGCTATTCGAGTTGGTTGGATTGAATGTGGGCCAAAAGTTGCTAATATTTTAAAAGCATCGTAAGATATATATTTTTTATTCTCATATATTTAATATTAAATTATTTAGTCAATCATTAATCAATGAATTTTTAATAAAAAATAGAGGTATTTTAAAAAGTGGTGGAGCTGTAAACCATTATGTTTCTGGTTTGGTTGCCAGTCTTTTACATTTGAAGCTGGAAGATGAATATTTGGATAATTTAATCAAAACGTACAGAGTAAGGATTCATTATTATTTTTATTATTAAATCATGATTGGAAATATTATTATTATTGAAGAAAATAAAAACTTCAAATATTTGTTTGACTTAAAGTACATAATAAGTATTTTATTATAAAAAATAGGAAAGAATG
Organism: Anastatus disparis; assembly: GCA_017163975.1. Taxonomy (NCBI): domain Eukaryota; kingdom Metazoa; phylum Arthropoda; class Insecta; order Hymenoptera; family Eupelmidae; genus Anastatus; species Anastatus disparis. Next base: position 1,053,298 of record JAFFSR010000222.1, read on the forward strand.
AAGGCTCTTTGTGATGCATTAGATAAACATTTACCAAGTAATTGTTCTTATCGTCATCCTGAAGGAGGCTATTTTGTTTGGATTAAACTTCCAGAAGGTAATTAACTTTTTTCATTAATATACGAGTATAATTAAATAAAATTAAAATATTAATTGAATGAGAACTGTAATTAATAAAATTACTAGGTTGTTCAAAACATATAATAATTGAGTAGATAAATTTAAAGTTAATATCATACTTAAAAGAATTATTCAGTAATTAATTGTCAATTAAATTGACAATAATATTGTATATATGATTTTCACTTGGATTATTTACATTACAATTCATTAAATTTTTTAAATTAATTTTAAAATATTTTGAATAATTATATGGTACCCTTCATTAAATAAAATCAAAGAATACATATAGATACATTTTCAATAAAAATTAAATAAAAATAAAAATAAAAGACTTTACAATTTTTATATTTATTATATAGACATAGATGCTTTACCGTTCATGAAATGGTGTCAAGAAGTACACAAGGTAATGGCAATACCTGGAGCAAGATTTTCAAATCATGGTGAATCGAAAAATTATATCAGAGTCAGTATTGCTTTTCATAGTGCAGAAACATTATCTAAAGCTGCCAGTACATTGTGCAATGCTATTGATGAGTATACCAAGGAAAAAGCTCGTGAAAATCAAAGTTAAAAACAATTTAAAATATAAGTATTATGTAAATATGTTTTATAATAATTGTTGTATAATACAAAATTTTATATTTGCATTTTTATATTGTTATATATATATATATATATATATTTAAATGCATTCATCTTAAGTATTTGTTTTAAATAAAGATTAAAAAAAAAAAAAATAATCTGTTATTAATTCATTATCAGCAATAAATAAAAACAAAAATTATTAATTTATCCAATATTAATTAAATTATGTCTAGGAATATCATTTTATGGTTAAGTTTTAATTATTGAATTTAAAAAAAAAAAAATTGTAAATTAGATATTATATTTCAAAGGAATTAAAATATATAAACATGTAAACTTACTTTTTAAAAATGATTTAAAAAATCAATTTGAAAATTTATTAATAAACATAATTATAAACAATAATGCATATTTGTGTACAGTCTCCAGAAAATTTCATACCAGTTACTATGAAACAACAAAATTTAATCTTACGATCCAAGTAATTCATTTTGTTTGGTTTTCAATAGTTCTTCAGCTTCTTTGACATATTTATTACAAAGTTTTTCCACTTCTGCAGACACTCGACGAGCAGTATCTTCATTATCATGATTTTTTAAACTTTTGACTGCTTTGTTTTTAACATCTTTGATTTCATCTCTGTGTTTAATAAATATAGCTTTTGCATTTTTGGCAAGATTTTCTCTATGTTCTTTTGTTACTCTGAAAAATAAAATAAATTATTATTGAACATGAAAAAGGAAATGTTTCTTTAATTTAATTAAATTAACTTTGAAATTTTTATCCAACTTACTTAGGAATAGGAAGAAAGAGGGTTGTACCGTCTTGTTGAGGATTAATATTTAATCCACTCTTCTGAATAGCTTTTAATATACTTGGTATTGCAGTAGGAAAATTTACACAATTTAAAACAATAGTATTTGGTTTTCTAGCAATTTGCGCAAGTTCTTGTATTTGATACTCTTTATTGTCGACCTTTACAGAAATTGTTTCTACTGAACCACTTGTTGAGCGAAGTGTTAAATTTTTAACAAAATCCATTTTCATATCATCAATGGCTTTATTCATTTGATTTATTATTGAATCCATATTTAACAATTCTTCTGCTTCTCGTAGATCCACTTTTTGTTCTTTCTTTTTTGCTGCTTTCTTGACTTTAAAAAATACTTGCGACATGGCAATATTTCTTGATATTATAATATTAGTGAGCCATGCTATTTTTTGAAGTGACATATTGTTATTTTGTAAATTAATATCACAATTTTTAACATTATTAGATGCTGGATTAAACTTATAAGTATAGCTTGAAAAGCTTTTTACACTTGATAAATAGTTTAAATGATTAGTTCTTGATAAACTAATAAATCTAACAAGATCTTTGATATTTCTCATTTTTACTTGTTAACTTATAATATACAAAAACACATGAAAAATAATATTTAAAATCTTTTGAGGTTAATTCTAGTGAATATATTGTACAATTTAAACTTATTCTTATAATCAAAATTTCTATTATTACATTTCACTTTATTCTTCAATATACAACATATTTTATATTTAACAAATGATTTCTTTCCAAAAAATAAAATTTTAGAAGTAGAGAACTTAATTATCGATTCAAAAATATATTATCAAAAACTCTGATGAACATACAGTTTTCTGTAAAATTTGCGTACGCTGGTCGTATATATGCATTACAAAATATTTTTTAGCTTTATTGTTTGTTGTGGTTTGTAAATTTTTTTATAATATTTCAGTGGCTTGTGCAATATTTATTGTTAAAAAAATGTAAGACAAAACGTTTTTATTAAATATTTTATTAATATCGTCGAATTCATGCTGTTATTAGCGATATTAATTACCATGCGAGATTCTCGGTATAAACTATACCGTAAACAAGGTATATCACATCCGTCCCGTTTATTCGGTCCGAATAAGTCTCATCGCCGGCGAGCTAAAACACATTGTGAGATCCGTACAGAGAGGAATTCTTGTATAATTTTATCATATCAACAATTGTAAAATTGATATTGATTTTGTAAGTACAATTCTGTAATATTTTTACGCAATAAATTCGACTAAATATCTTCGTTTTTGTACTTCATAGTAGAACTTACAAATATTCCGCCTATGCGGAATATTTGTAACATTTATATAGTCATTTATTTCATCATTGAGTTTGAGACAATAAGTAGAAAATCAACAATTTCTACTAATGTCATCTTTTTTGCATCATAAAATGTGACATTTTACACATATAAGGAAAAGTCGTCATTTATTTTATCATGGGTTTTGAGACAATAGTAGAAAATAGAAATTTTTAAACAAAATAAATTTAATATTAAAATGCATATTATGATTCATTATTATATATTAATATATATAAGTATTTGTTTTGCAATATCTTAGTTATAATAATTATAAGTAATAAAAAATTAATTCTATAGATAGAATAGAATTTACTCATTTTTTTCACCAACATACTGTAAACACTTGTTTTGCAATATGTTAATTGTAAGTAAAAAATGAATAAATTAAATTAAATTTAGTTAAATTATTCTGTGATAAGAATTCATTCATTTTTTTACTTAAAATCAACAAAACATAGAATTTATTGATTTTTATTTTTAGTTAACGTACTACAAAACAAGTATTTATTATACGACTAATATTGATTCTAGATTATTCTACTGAAAGTGAGAATTTTGGAAATTCATCAAGACTGTTATAATTTTTATTAATCAAAATGAATGTAAACAAAAAGCCAGTATCAATATTACAAGAAATGATGGTGAAAAAAGGGACATCACCAAGTTATGAACTCATTCATAATGGAGGCGGTACACATCAAAATATTTTTACATATCAAGTTACTTGTGATGGCCTTACAGCAACTGGTACTGGAAGATGTAAAAAAGATGCAAAACATGAAGCAGCAACAGCAATGCTTGAAACTATTGCTAAGCATAATGCCTTACCACAGTTACCAGCGTCGCCTTGTGAATCTCCAGTACGTACACCATTGCCTATGGAGTTACCTGTTTGTCCAAAGTCACCAGCAAACATGCCATTTCGTAATTCTATTGGTGAATTACAGGTATTTACATAAAATAGTTGAAGCAAATAAAATTTAAAATTTATATATTTTACTACACCTTATATTTTTATTTTATTTATATAATTATATCTGTTTAGGACCTATGTTCAACTAATAATTTAGAAGATCCAAAGTATGAAGAAACTGGAGATGTAGGTCCACCTCATGCACGAGTTTTTACAGTCCAATGTATTGTTTCTACATTTATAGAAGAAGGTACAGCAACAACAAAAAAGCAAGCAAAACACGAAGCAGCTAGAAAAATGATAGAACGAATCACAGGTGTTGTATGTGATGATAATTTTAACTGTATTGATGAAAATAAGAAAAAAGAACAGATGGCCAGTAAAATAGCTATGGCTAGATATCCAGAGTTAAGTTCTATTAACAATGAAACTGCTAAATCTAAAATAAACTGGGGTTTAAAAGTAATAAATTTCCATAAAAGATTCAAGGAAAATTTTGATGATGAAAATCGCAATGAATTATTGCAAAAATTTAAAGATTTATCTACTCGATTAAATCAGTGCCAGAATGATTTTAGCAATAATGACTATACAGAACTAAAGGCTGAATTGGAAAATATATTGAATTCAATAGATGTTCAATTTTACGTTCATAAATTTAATATTGTTCCTAATAAAAGTAAATATATATTAGGTATACAATTAAATACAGCCCCAGATATTCATGAAATCGGTATGGGTAAGACAGCAGATGAAGCTGAAATTAATGCCTTTATACGTATTGTTGAATCTTTAATATATTTCTTAGAGTAAAGTTGTTTTGTTACTTATGTACATATTACATAAAATTTGATATTAGATTATATAGTTTTTCAAAATGAAATTCGTACAAGATCTTGAAAAAACTAATATAGAATTTTTTTCTATTAAATTTACAAAGTTTTTGAAAATCAAAATTTTTATAATTTGAAATATTGCTATTTTTTGTTGATACAAAAACATAAAATTTTGCAAACCCTTAGGTAGTTAATTTTTTTAAAAATTATTTATATTTTTCCATAATGGATAATATTAAGATGAACTTAAGTAAACTTATAATATTATAATGGTTTATTTTAAGAATTAATTTTATTTTTAAATTGAAATTGTTGTTTGAAAAAATAACAATTTGATATTTTTTCTTAGATAATATATTTTGTAACCGAAGAATAGTTTAATTTTATATATTACCATAAAAGTCAATTTGTGATATTAATCATAATTATTTAGGTAACATTTTATTCGTAATATTAAAAAAATAACATGAAACACCAAATAATTCTATTATGTTATATCAAAAATTGAAATGGAAGTTAAAATTAAATAACCTATGCTGACTACTTTTAAACCAAAAAAATGTTTTAATAATTGCAAATTTTTTTTCATTTTTTATGTAAAAAATTTAATTATTAAAACTTTTATTGATAACTGTTGCAATAGATAAAAAAAGTTTTTTTTAATAAACTGATAATGAAACAAAATTATTTGATATCGCATAATAAAGCTACACCTCGAAGTGTCCAATGTCTAGGGTTGTGATCTGTCTCAAAATCAATAGAACCAACATATTTTTGATCTGTTCTTTGAGGCTTTCTATATATTGGACACTCGTATAATTTTGGATCTTTTCCTGCAGTTGTATTAATTGCGTAAATGTAAATTACTGGCATTTGCTCGTACAATACTTTTGGTTTACTTTCAACAAGTTTGCCACTTTTACGATCTAATGAAGCACCTTCTAAAAACAATCCGTGAACATAAACGCCTTCCTGCGGCTGTTCTTTTATATCTTCCTTATTGTATCGTGTTATTAAGTTTTGTAAAACTACAGAATCTAAGGCCCAGCCTTTATGAGCTCTCGTTACCTCCTACATAGTAACATTATAGTTTTATTATTATTGCTGTATGAATATAAAAACCTTAGTTATATGAAGGCATATAAATTAAGCTTAAAAAATGTACAAAAAAATCATATTTTTATTTCTTGAAAACCGCATAGTTCAATAATTTAAGTTATTGATGTAATTAAACTTATAATATTTATATTTATATGAAACATGTAAAATTAATGTAAAAAAGAGAGTTTGTTTAATAAATAAAATGCTTATTCTTTTGGAATATTTACCTGTCTCATGGCTGTTAAAAAACCTTGTGGATTGAAAAATCCAGTCATCCAAAAAACATTTGGCCGACCATTATTACACCATGTTCTAAATTGAGCATCTCTTTCTAAAAGTTCAGTGAACCAAAATCCAAGCGTAGCTGATTCCCAAGAAATCCTCAACCATTTTTCTGGCAAACGAGCATCATACATTGCATCCAATGATTCACGTAAACTTTGACTCATTATAATTGTACCATCTATTGCTAATTTAAGATTTGTTAAAGTAGTTCGTACTTCTTTTATAACTCTTGTCATTCTAATGAAAACAATTTTTATAAAATTTAAATATCAAAAAATATATATTTCAAGTTTATCAATGAATTCACATTAATCAATATTTATAAACCAATTATACCTATCAATTTCTTGTCTTAAAAATATATTCATCGGTAACAAAGGTCCCATTCTCTGAAGAGCTTCTTTAACTTCAAAGGAATTATATTCTTTTGGTAATTTAGCTAACATATCATCAGCTAATCTATAAACTGCACTCTCCCTAGTCTCACCACCTTGTGATCCACCTTCTTTTGGTTGTACACTAAGAATTGTATCTAAAATACCTTTGGCTGTATTTATTTGATAAGTAATATCAGCATTTGCATGTAAACCAAATACTTCGGGTGTATCATTTTCAGGTAAGTTATTTATATAATCTACGTATCCAACTAGATTACGCGTTTGAGGAACTCTGTAACCTTTGTAAAATTCAAAACCAGCACGTAATAGTACATCGCAGAACCATACGTGAGTAAACGTGGTCAATAATCGTTTGTCAAAATCATCAGTTACTCGGCCACCGTACTGAACCTTTTATGGAGAAATGTTTTAATGATTACATAATATTTAAAAACTTTTTATATCACACTATTAATCTAAAGCTTTTTTAAAATTGTACCTCTCCTAGCATATAACAAACAGTTGGCCAAGATACTCCTTTTTTTGGATCCATATCATCCAAATGATTTTGAATGAATTGTACTGAAGCAGCAAAGTCTGCTTGATTAAATTCATAGGGTATATTCCAACCAAGTGGTCCGAATTTACGACGTTCTTGGACAACAGTGTGTAAAAAGGCAACGGCATAAAGTAAAGGTGGCCACTGAGATTGTGTACTGTAATCAAGAGTATCCTGGGTCACACCTTGGTATGTACGTTTTAAACTGGCTCGGATTCCTTGAGGTGGTTCGTTCGTAAATTTAATAGCCATCTGAAAATAATAATTTTAATTTTGATTTGTTAAATAAGTTCTTAAGTAAAAATTTTAATTATGTAACTAAATGTAGACCTGTAGTAAGCCAATAGGGAACTGTGGATGTACTTCAGTAGTCATCCATAGTCTAAATGATTCATGAATTTGATCGGTTTCCACTAGAGCATCCATTGCTTCCGTACAAAATGGCAATGATAAGTGAATATTTTGCAAAAGTACCCATCCTCCAGAAACCATGCAATCATTAATCATTTTTCTAGCATGAAATTCTTGTCCTTGTCCCATCGATACGGATTTAAGTTCTACAATAATTAATTGGAAGATCGAAAAATTTAAGAAATATTTTGTTTTTTAATAAATTTTGAATTCGAATAAAGTTTTACTTACGGATTGCTTTCTGTTTGGCTAATCCTGTTATCAATGGGCTTGGATCAGAACCAATAGACAAAATACAAATTAATGGCGTTCTCGGCTCAGATTCTGCCCAAGTGACTTCTAAATCTAAAATTTTTGCTTCTCCATATTCTTTTCCTAAAGATTCAATGATGTATTTTTTAGCTTGGGATAAAGTTCGATCGGGACTCCAAGACCTGATCAATAATAGCTTGCGAAAAACATCTAAACTCTTTTGATATCCACAGGGTAAATCCTCTTCCTCTGGTCTTTCTTTTTCATACCATATACGCCATTCTCGTTCGCTAAAAAATAATACATTATTGATATTTATTGAATATTAATATTTTGTTTTTCGTGAAATATGATTTGAAAGTTGTAAAAAGTTTTACCTAAATTCTATTTTTGTTAATACTTCCGAGAAAACTTCAAGTTTACTAATTTCTACAAGATTTAGCCACGTAATATCTAGAATCCATCTAAATGGTTTAGGAGTAACCGCATTCAAATCAAGAGATGCTCCGCCTTTAATAAAAGCCATGAATTCCGCGTGTGATATTATACCTTGTTGCAAATCTATTTTCATAGCAAGCATTAACGTAAAAAGTGATTTATGCCTCTCGTAAAGACTTCTTAACGTAAAGCTCCAAACTTCGTAAGTTAAATGCCTTAAAATAATGTTTATTCTTTCATTGGTAATAGCACTTTTTTCCGACTTTGTTATGGAATTATCAAATATCGTGAGAAACTGTTTTAGGGAATTTTGATACATAGCATTGACATTACTCATTTCTACAATTAAGAAATATAAAATTGATCCTCTTGCAGCCACTGCTCGAAACTCTTCTCTTGCTACAGTGATTTTTTTCTCAGTCAGGGCAGAAACCTGGAGCTTTTCTTTTACTGATTCTGCTGTTGATTTCGTTTCTCTAAGTACTCCTGTAATTATAAATCAAATGTTTCACGTATGATTACTTCATCGAGTCAAACTCTTTAAAAATAATTCCTAATAATATAAATCGTTTCAAAGTAATAACAAACCAATTAATGCCTCATCATCGACCAAAGAACCTTCAGATGATGTCAACCTATGTAATAACGTGCTTTCGAGTTCTTTCATTGATCTCTGATTTGTCATTACAGATTCAAATAAAGCAACCCTTTCAGCTTCCAAATCTGCTTTTTCCATAAGAATAACTCGCCCTAGTAGTTGATCTTCAAGTCCTTGCATCGTAACAGTAAAATCAATGATAGATGTTTTTGCAGATATTTCAGGACTATAAGCAGGATTTGGTAATTTTGTTGTAATGTATAACATGAATCCAGGCATTACATCACACTCTTTGTCACCAACTATGACTTTTTCAATAGAACCGGATTTGATAAAATTCTTTTCAAGTACATTATCGATAACTGGATCAAGTTCTTCTGCAACGTCTTCGACAAGGAGTGGACGACCTGTATACATTAAAAGTAAATTTAAAAAATTGTTATCAGTATAATAAATAATATTTGTTGTAAGGTTCAATAATTTCACCTAAGGACAAACTATCTTCCAAATGAGTTCTGAAATATTTATGATTTAATGATGTTATTTGCAACTCATTAGACATTTCTTTGTTTTTTATCCACATTTTACCCTGATTCTGTGGATCCACCAAAAGTGGATAAGAAGACGATTTTGTAACAATTAAAGCATTCTGTACCGAAAGTTCATCGTTTGGTAAGCCTTGAAGTGTCCATTCCGAGACAGTTGCTGAGTCCGTTAACATATTAGTAATATTTAAATCCTGTGTAAACGGAATTGTTCTTGATGTAAGAATACCCATCCATGAAGATATTAAACCAGCTCGAAATTGTTGATTATAAGGACCACAGTAAGACAAAAAGCCTGTCGCAAGAAGAACATCGCCTACTAATCGACCTAATTGCATTTTGAATTCTTTACTCTGTTCAGTCCATCGAATTTTTTCACCGCCCAAACCATTTATTAAAGCGGTAGCTGCTGTCATTTTCCGAAGGCAGACGTTTGCGTCATCTGTGAGTCTTTGTTTTTCTGCGACTGCTGCGTCATATTGCGCTAATAGAATAGAAAAATTTAGAAGATTAGTATTTACTTAAATGGACAACCTAGCAATTTAAACAAAAAAATATTCTAATATTATCATAAAGCTATATTAACTTGTAGAGAATAATTAGATATGATAAATTCATTTATTTAAAAATCTTTTATACCTTTGACAGCTTGAAGTGCCATTTCCCTTTCAGAAAGTTCTCTTTCTGCATCAGCACGATCTTTCATGGCAACGTCCAACCTAGCCTGTTGTAATTTCAAATTCGCTTTCAAAGGTAGAACTTCTTTATTCACAGAATGAAAGAAAGCCATAGCTTTGGTCCATGATAATAATCCAGCCACATCACCACAAACTCTTCGTGCCGTTTCCATGTTATAATCTTCCATTTTCAAATAAGGTTGTAATAGCTCAACCATTTCGTTGTTAATAATATCTTTTGGATAAAATTGTAATTGTAAAAGAAATGAAGTACTGGCCATCATCTTTAGAGATTCAGCCCATGATGGTTTTGGACATGGACATGTAGTATCAGGTACGACAGGGCCTGGAAAAAGAAAAGAAAAAATAAGTTTTTAGTAATTTAATAATTTTCAGTTTTACTAACAAATCGAATTAAAGTTTAATTAGATTAAAAATCACCTAATCTTCTTTGGAACAAAATTAGTACGCAATCCATGATTCTCATAATTAAATGTGGAGGTCTTCCAAGTTTTCTCACAGTTGCAATATGTGCTGGTTTAATAGTATTAAGAGCCGCCTCAGCTTCATCTAGTGCAGGTTGCGCAGCTTCAAGTTTTTGTTCTGCTAATGCTTTCTCGTCAGCTATATATGCGACCAGTTGTTCAGCTTTTTCCTTTACTTTCTGTACTTGATTTTTAAATGTTTCAGCTTGCATAGCTCGCTCAGTTACTTCTAATAGTACTGTTTCAGCAGTTTCTGATGCTTGCACCAAGTCCTTTTCCATTTCAGCAAGATCCCTCTTCAATATCTCTACAGATATCGAAGCTTCCTCCAATTTTGCTAAACCAGTATCCATTCTACGTGCTCCTTCACCGAGTTCATGTTGTTTCATTCTATAAATATTTTTGTAACCGCCAATAAAGTTTAAGTATGATTTAGGTGTAACATGTGTTGCACGTCGAAAACGTTGGAAATATTCAACAGAAGTTTCAGAAACAATATCTTGAATTGAGCCAAGTGCATTTACTAAATGACCTTTTACTTCAGTACTGCAAGCAATCTCAAAATCATGCAAAAAATGTTCAGCCACAAGAACGAGAGCATCTCTTGGCCAAGGTTGGAACCTAAAGAGAGAATATTTTAAATTTAAATACAAAATTTTAATTTTTCTTAATTTTATTTTAAAATGAAATAATTGAATATATTTTTAGTTAATTTAAAGCAATGAGTTTATATAAAAATATTTATTTATATAGATATATAAATATTTATTTTATTTACCAATCTATGGTACATCCAGAAATAAGAGCTGGAAATCGTTGAGCTCGGTTTCTAAATTTCTCTCCAACTGGGGAAAAGCAGAAAACTACATGTAGATTTTGACACGTTCTTTGCAGAAAATGTTCCATCACGATTTCATTATTCATAGTTTTTTTAGGATTTTCACGTTTAAGTATGGGTGTTAATTCTGAAATTATTTCTGCTTGCTCATCTTTCGTAAACAGATTGCTTATTACTCCAGAACTCAAAATATTGTTTAAATATTCCAGGAATCCTTCTTCTTTGATATCTAAATCTGTAAAAATAAAAGTTGTGCCTTTGCCTTGCCCACCACACGTCCTGTATAGAAACTTTAAATCTTCTAAAAAGTTTGCAACATTGTAAGATCGCGTTAATGTAATTTGAAAAGTTTTGTAACCGGCGATAAAGGATGAAAGTTTAGTTAAACTCTGCTTTCCTGAGCCTCCTACTCCTACCAACATAACATTTCCTCTGGGATGTCTTATGACTCGCGATATTTTAACGAGATGAAGCATTGCATCGGGGAAAAATACGAGATCCATACCAGCTCCACGCTGCATCTCATTAAATTGAGCAAGGAACATTTCTAAACGATCACGCAATACTTGATGATCAAAAACAGGTTCGTATACTTTTGGAAGTTCCATATCTGCATCTTCACCCTCTTCACCGGTAGGTTCTGGAGCATCTCTAAATATTAAAATTTTTTTATTTAAATATATTATTAAAATTCATTTATATTTTAAGTTAAAAGTTACAAAATATTACCTCATAAAATCCACAAATGCTGGACTTTCGTTAATCATTTCAACGTAAGATACTCCTAAATTATTTTTAATGACTTCAATTACTTCTTTATTGAACCAATCTTTATCTGCTTGAAGTGTAAATCTATCACTAAATACTCTCTCACATTCATGTCTCCAGAGCATCATTAATACTTCTTCTCTATCAATAACTGTTGACAATGTTCCAAGCATACCTTGCCAAATTCTCGATAAATCTCTTAAATTGAAAACATAATGAAATTTTGCAGGTGTAGGGAGTAGTTTGGATCTTGTATTTTGCCACAAGATTCTTGTAAGTTCTACCATTTTTTTTACCAAAGCTCGAACTTCTGGTGAAAATCCTCGCTTAGCATTGTAATGACCTTCTCCTAATACACTAAAAATTCTATCTATAGAAGCATCATCTGGTAAGGTACAATTGAATATACAAAATTGTCTCTTGAGTCTCGATGGTATATCATTTCTTCCTCCACCTGGTTGACCCATTGCTGCCATAAAAGTGACATCGATAATAGTCGTGAAATCTCCTGGCTTCTCCAAAGAATAGAATCCTTTCATATCCATAGCTTGACGTACAATCTCATTTGTGATTTGATCACCCCATTCGTTGATTTCTGGCAAATTAATGTCATCTACAAAAACAATCATTTTCTTTCCACCGGGCGGTCCAAAAGTAGTACCCATCCTTTTTTCTACATAACTTTCAATAGTTTTCTGAAATTGATACGGTGACGTAGCGGAACTAAAGTTAAATGATCTACTCAAAGTCATTTCAGGATTCGCTTGTTTCATGTAAGCTTTCATCATTACAGTTTTCGCTGAGCCTTGTTCTCCTGTCAACAATACTGCTCTATCCTGTTTTCCAATCAAGTCTATAAGATATTGAATTCTAACATTATCAGGTATAGGAATAAGAATAGTACTAAAATCTGGAGTTGCATACTCTGGGTATACGTAATTTGTTAATAAACTATGCCACGTATCCCACTTTCCTTTTTCGTTTACAACAAAGTCAAAAATTGTAGCATCTGGTTTTTTCTCACTGTAAGGTAGATCAAGTGACTCAAAATTTGATCGTAAATATTCATCATATTTTAATCGATCTTCTTTTTCAAGCAAAGCTCCAATACCCCAAATAAGAGCAAATGTGTAAAGACGTCGAAGGTGTTCTGCCGTCATTGGTGTAGGTTTATTTTTTTCCGTATTATCTTCATTTTCCATGGCTTGTTCTTCTTCTGGTATTTCTGGTGGAACTAGACCTTCCAAAAGACAAAGCATTTGACGTACAATATTACATTGGAGAACGTTTATTGCTAATGTCAATGTTTGAGTACTCCATGAATATATCTAAAATAAGTTTAAATATACTTCAATAAAAAAAAAGTTTAAATATATATTTTACATTTATATTTATTAAAAATATAAATTTTTTAAAAATAAAGTTGATTATCTTACTTGTGCAAAAGATTCTTGGAAACATTGTTCAAAAACTTCTTTTTCCAAAGGTGTTCTACTTTTGAGCCACGCTGTTACAACTGGATCCCAATCCAAACCCGATGAACTCATATAAACCATACCATTTCTTGAGACAGTCGCTGGACTAGCATTGTCAATATTATGCGGTTCAAAAATAATTTTACACATCGGTGACATTGGCAAACGATCACCGTTAGCCAATGTTAATGTCTTGTTGTCATCAAGAACAGAATTTAAATTTTCGATCCATATACTATCTACTGGCCCATCAAGAACTAGCCATACATGTTCATCAGGCTTAAGTTTTAATGTTCTACGCCACAATGCTGAAAATATACCATCTGTCCAATCATTTGTTGCCACATCTAGTCTACCAAACATCTGCGCTGCTGTAATACTTTTTGGATTCATTCTCATTTCTCTAAAAAATGTAAAAAGTAATTAATAAACTTTTATTTAATTTATGATTAAAAATTTGTTAACAATTTTACCTATGAACTTCTCCACATGCAGTAAGTGCTTTCATCAATGTCTGAATGCAAGTGGTTTTTCCAGCTCCCGTTGGACCTAAAGTCATTATACCATGTCTCACTCTTTGAGTTTCATATAATTGTATGAGTTTTAAAACCCAAGGAGGATGATAAACTAAACCATCTTCTTGAACTTGTTGTTCAATAGCCGTTTCGAGTTCTGGGTAAGATGTTTTTTCCAAAACTTGATTAGGGAATAAATCAGCGACCAGCGATATAAAAAGTGGCTCATCTTCGTCTACAAGTAATTTAATTTAAAATAAACGTTTATATAGTTTTATTCATTATAAATGGATTAATACCTATGAGTTTTGAAAGATTCATATCTCTTAAGACTCTCATTACAATAGTGCTCTCAGAATCTTTTGAATTTATTCTCTTCGCTGCTCCAAGTGATCGAAGAACTGATAGAATATTTCTTAAACCAAAATCATAATGAACTTGTTTTGTGAGCTGTTCTTCACACAATTTATATAACGTATAAAATTTCCTAGCTAAAGTGATATTTTCAAGAAAACCACAACTTGCCAGTTTTACTCTTATGATAATTTGCCTGTCAGGAACCATCATAGCCACTGTTCTGAACTGTATTTTTAAATTTTCAGGTAATTCTTTTCGTCCAGCATATCCTGGATTCTGTAGTTTATATATGATATATTATATATAATATATTCAATAAAATTTAATTGTTTTATACTTACCATGGTTATAAAAATTCCAAATTCTGGACATAGATCGATCTGATCTCCATCTGTAAATATAAATTGTTTTTTCTTTTCTTTTTTAGCAGCTAATACAACGGCTACTTGTTGAGCAGCTACAGAAAGTACAGGTAATTCAATGCGGTTAAACTCGTCGAAACAGCCCCAGGAACCACTTTGAGCTAAACCTTTATAAATGCGACCTAAACCTCGATAATCCATCTGATCTGAACAATTAAATACAACTACGTATTTAGCCAATGTTTTGCCCATATCTTTAACTGTCTCGGTTTTTCCTGTGCCAGCAGGACCACATGGAGAACCACCCATCGACATCGATAAAGCTTGAGCTAAAGTTATGTAACATCTATGAAAAGAAATTATAATGAAAATGGTTCTTTTACCGAAGTTAATTAATTCAATTAAAACATGATTTACCTATCGGTTAGAGGTGTAATGACTAAACGTTCAGTACATCCCAAATACTCATTTTGATAAACAAACTGAACATCTGTTATAGATATTGACGTTTTGTCCAAGTCTTCTTTGAAATAAAATCTACATTGCTTCAGCCATTCAAAATCATTTACTGAACGAACATTTAAACGACACTAAAAAGAATATATTTTGTTTTAAAATTAATTAATTTATTAAGTTATTAGATTACAAAATTATCTAAAATTTTAATTTACCAAAATATCAAAAATATCACGTTGATGAACATGAATAGTAATAAGTGTTTCAAATTTAGTCCTATCTATTTTAGTGAGATCTCTAGTAGTTTGATCAATTAATGTATTTAACAATTCTAAAAATCGGTTGTTAGTTTCACCCATAATTTTTTTATCAGCACGTGCTTGCATGAGTGCCATTTCAGCATCACGTGTCCAAATCATTTGTATACCGAGTATACCAACTTGTGCTGGCATTTTATCAAGAAAACCAAGTAGATTAAAGTTTTGATCGTTGATCATTGTATGTGATTGACGTATAATAGAATGCAATGATTGCTGGGATGTTTGTAGAAGCTGCATTAACCAAGTTTCCACTGAACCCTCAGCGCGCACTGCTCTTTCAAGCTAAAAAATATAATTTGCTCATGATTTCATATATCAAATTAAATAAAAGATTTGAATAGTTGAGAAAAATTACTTGTATTGTTTCTCCCTCTGACGAAATTATTGCCATTATTTTATTATACTCGATATCGTGGAATTTAACATGCCTAGTATTGTCAAAAATAGAAAGTAAGTGATTTTGAATTGTATGAGAATCTGATGCTTGACCAAGTATTTCTAATAAAGCTGGATCAGATACAAAAAAGAATCTTGGGAACATCATCCGTTTCTTTTCTAAATATCTATCAAAAATATAGAATAATTTATAATAATATATAAATATTGCTCTTAAGGTTTAACATATACAAACAAATCAATATATTTACCCGCTTAATGATTTTTGACATAACTCTAATTGCTCTTGTAAATGAGGCAACAATTGTTTTAATAAATCATCTCCAACACAACATGGTACAACACCAGGTGTTTCATGAGCACGTTGCATAATCTTTTGCCAACTTTTATCAATTTTGCTGAAACGTTTGGCTTCTTTGGGTAATTGCTTCGCAATATCACCACCGACAAATACAGCTTCTAGATACACCCACATATTTTGCACCAAAAGCCAACGTTCCAGAATTTCATTCGTGTTAGATAAATCACCGAGCCATTGTTGAATCTGTTTGCGAAATGGTGCATTATAACGGTTTGACATTAATGAACCTAAGATCATTAGACTGTCCTCTGTGGAATTAAATTAAATGTTTAATAGCTTGGTTTTAATATCATAAGTATATTTTTCTTTAATATTTATTAGTTTACCTAATTGTCCAATGGTTTCAGCAGTAGTATCACCTCTTAAAAGCAATTCTCCTCTGTTATTAAATGTCATGAATGTCAACTCGTGCGATGACCATTCATTAACAACTTGTCTTAATTTAGCTTCAATATCTTTTTCCTTCATAGCTGATATGCAAATATCTTCAATATCTTCTTTATGTTTTAATAATGGTGCCTCTAAAATATTTTTTAAACAAAAACCCTCGCTTTCAAGATCGAAAACATGATTCGTTACTTCTACGATACGCTGCCAATGTCTTGGCTTCATTGCTTTGTTGGCCATTAATTCTAACAACGGACACATATCATTGAAATCATCGATGGTCTTTTTCAGAGCGAAAAATGCTGGCCATTCTTTTAGTCCTTTAGGGAGTTTTCGACAACGATTTTGGAATTCCATAAGTTCATTGTTAATTTCTTCAATATTTACCTAAGAATATGCAGCATATAATAAAGACTTTCATGGAATACAGTAAGATCAATGACGACATAACAATAACACATTTGTTAAGACTCTTATTATTTTATAAAAAGAAATAAAAATAATTATAAAAATTTTATTTCTTGTTTTATAAATAAATAGAAGGAAATCGGTTTCAAAATATGTACAAAGGATAATTTGATTATAGGAGATGAAAAATAATAACACACATTTGTTTTATAAAAGTACAAATCAGTATGTTTATTAAATGTTAGTGCTAACTACAATGATGATGTGTTTAACTAATACGAGTCACAAATGAAATGACACTGAGAAAATAATGATATTTTATAATTTCAAAAATACCTGTATATTTAAATTTAAAAAAATTTATTTATTTCTAAACAAATTCAATATTGAATCTAAAATCTACTTTGTGAAAATGATTTGTGCTTTAATGAATATGATGTAATAAATATAAGAATAAAAAAAATGTGTCACACTATTGCATTTCTATTTGAAAAAATACTATAATACTTGATTAAGAAAACAATCACCTCGCCCCATGGTATATCGTAATAGCTGCTGACTCTATCAATAACGTCATTATACAATTTATATAATTTTTGTAAAAGATTCAATTCTTTTCTAATTTGAGATAATTCTGGATAATCAGTAATGGGTAAACCAAATAATTCTTCCCCGCTTTGATAAGCTTGTAGTTTACGCCACATGCCATCGAAACGATTTTGAAAAAGTATTTGACGATCGGATGCTTCGCGCGGTGATAAACCTGGTTGCATTGGTCCGGATGAACGATATTCTTCACAATATGCCTCGTTGTCTAGTCGGAAGTTCTCTAAATTATTTCGAAGTTCTTCTTCAAATGATGGCTGAAGAGTTAATAATTGTACGTGACTCTCTAAAGCTCGAGCTTGTAGCTGCTGCCAAGTGTATCTATAAGTAAGATATTATTTGATTTGTGTATAACGAATTGGAATTTCAAATGATAAAATTCTTTTATTTAGTAAAGTTTGAAGATACATTGATAAATTGTTAATTGATTAAAAAGAATATTAATTATTTTACCTTAAATTATCCACTTGTTCAAGACATTCACGATCCACTGGTACTTCATAACGTGTCACAATATTGAAAGCTTCTTCGATTGGATCAATTTTCAATTCCATATCTACTTCTTGCTCTCGAATCTTTCTCAAAGTATCCATAATCAATCTAACGTCATCCAAATCGCGAATTTGACGGTCTAACTTTCTTTCCATTTCGTTCATCACTGCGTATACGTATTCCATTTCTCGTCGATATTTTTTCTTAATAGCTTGACCAATTTTATGCGTAGAACCTAAATATTTATTTTATGTATTTTAATATATTTAAGTTAAAATAAAGATTTATCTCATTATTAATATAAATAATTATACTTTTTATTTCTGTGAACAAAGCATATTTTAATTGCTCCGTTGATACAGCAATAGAAGTGCCAAAAATTATCATATCTGGTTCAGTTGCAAGCTTATCTTCCAGTTCACCATGTTTTCTTAAAGTAGTTTCGAATTCTGTCAATGATATTTGTAAGAGTTCTCGCATACTCCGTTCATTTTGCCATAAAAAGTTGTATGGTTTCCATCGGTCTAAGAAATCTGATAAATCCTAAGATAAACGATAATTTTAATAATGAAATTAATTAAAATATTTTACGTTATGAAATTTGGATTTAAAATTATTACATGTCGAAGTTCTTGTGTACACGCACTCAATATTGAAAACATTTTAATGATTTCTTTATTCTCCATAATCATGGCATGGAAATTTCGTTTTTGTACAGGAAAACTTGGCTTTTCCTCTGATACAATTTTGTATAATCTTCTTCTTCGTGTTTTTGGATCTTCCTTGTTCTCTTGTTTACTTTTTTCAGCTTCTATTTGAGCTTTTGTCACGACATCAAGTAAATTACGTTTCGGAGCCCATGGTATAGAACGCCACGATGGCTATAATTTAAAAATGAATTTTCATCAATAAATTTATTTGATCCAAGTATTCGATTAAACTTGAAAAAAATTTATAAAAATTTTTATAAATATATAATAATATATTTGATTTTTACTCTATCGCTTTTTGGTTCTTTTGTTCCTGCATCCCACTGAGCAACTCCTTTAGCAACTCCAGCTATTGTTTTACCTGCACTCATTAAAGCTTCTTGAACATCATCAAGACTTGGTTTTACTATGACTGATGGTATCATTAGATTTGCGTTTAACAAAAAGACTGGATTTGGAATCTCATCTGCAATATTAACAATTTGTAAAAATCAGTATTTTTAAAACTACTAATATAAATTTAAAAAAGCGTATTTTGAAAACTCTATAAGTATAAGAATACATAAAGAAATAAAATACCTTCTTCAACTTCATCTGAGAACCTTCGTCTTATGGAATCCAAGGAAAACTTTGTAACCTTAATAAGGACGTCAACCACTTTTCTAGAATAATATCTTCTCATTTCCGAGACAGCATTTCGCACCATTTCTTGCATACCTTTTGATAATCCTTCAGCTGTCGATAATAGCTGATGAGGGTCATCGAAGCATGCCCAAACGATAGACCAATCTTGCTGTTGGGAAGCTTCGGTTGATTCTTGTCCATCGTCTTAATTGAATTAGAATTAATTAATTATTCATATAACGAATTAAATATTTGCTTTCGTAAATAATAGTACTAATTTACGGTATTAATAGCATGCAAGCAAATTTATCGTTAAAAATTTTTATAGCAAAATCATGATTTCGCATGAATTAATTTTAAAAAAGTCTGATTACAATAAAAATTAACACAATCTTAATTTACCTAGAAAGCAAAATTTTTCAACATTTGAAAAAAAATTTTCAAATATTGATACTTTTTTTAAGTTATCATACTCATCACAGTAATGTACAAAATAAATCTTAACAAAAAATTAATGTTATTAATTTATTCAATCACACCAAAAGAAAACCTAAAAAAGTATTTTACCATCATCGAGAAAATTAAATTGATCAGCATCGATACTGCCTTTAAAACCTTCAGCAGCATTTCTCACAAGTTGTAAAACTTCTTCGACTGCTTCCTCGACCATGAGACTCTTTCTATGCAAATCAATAGCAGCTGATCTACACGCTTCCTCGGTCTTTTCTATAAATTCTTCGACGCTCCAAGGTTCATCTTCTGGTAGTGCATGCAATGTTATGTTTTGCATACTTGCGAGGACTTGAAGAATTCTTTTTTATGTATTTAATAGTTGATAAGTAGTAAAGAAAAAATAGAAAAAAAAGAATTATATCTAATTTTTTTCTAAATAAAATTTTGACAATAAATTATTTTAACTTACCGATTTGTATAAACATCATGTACTCTAGTTATGAGGACATCAAATGTTTTTATTTGTTCACAAGTATTTTGACAAAAATCTTTCCATTCAGTGCTAGTCCATGTTAATGATGTTAAAGCCGGTTTCAACAAAGTTGCCACTCTTACTAAATGTGGCAATAGCAATGGTCTAACTTCAAGCTTAACGCGTCTTGCTGTATTTACAAATTCTTCAATCACCAAATGCAGTGAATCTTTGACAATTGTAAAATGATCCCTTTTAGCAAGTATCGTTTTTGCTACGATCGGTATGTCAAGTTGTAATTTTGCTAGACAATCAGCTTCGCGGAGTAAGAGTTGTATTCGGCTTTCTAAGTTTACTTTTACCTTGCCTGTTGTTTCATCAATAACTAATAAATTTCTGAAAAATTATAAAAGTTTGAGTTAAATTATAATAAAGTTTTCTTTTAATTTAGTACATAATATTTCTGTTCAAATTTTATATAAATTAATCAAATCATATTATTTTTATATAGAAAATTAGGTTATTACTTTTTTAAACAATCCTCAACTATCCAAGAATTTTGATGAGTCCAAACTTCGCTGATATCGTTTTGGTATTGAGTTATCACAGTTACTGCATGATTATATCTTCTTACCAAATCAACGGTTGTTGGTAATGTTTTTAAAACTGGATGATTAGAGACTGATGTCGCTAGTTCATCTAAATGTATTCTACATACGAATAAATTTTAATTACGTATCTAATTATTATTGTAAATACAGTAAAATTTAAAAAATTAAGAGGATAACGTTACTTTAAGGAATTGGCCCAAGTTAATCTTCCAGCAATAGGTGGCATATGTCTTGGTAATGGTGGATCATCTCTTTGTTTTTTAAAAAGTTTCAAAGTCCGTTCCACTTCTTTGTCACAGTATCTAACGACTAGATGATACTTTTCGTCCAACTTTGTTAAAGGAATTTTTTCGCTGACCTACGATGCAAAAAAAGAACGTTAATATAACGTGAAAAAATTCTTTGGATTGTTCCAAAGTAAAGGGAAATTATTTCATGTAACTTCGAGTTAGGTCATTGTGGAATTTATAACATACTTTCTCGAAGCGCGTTAAAAAACGAATTCCTTGCGGCGTTTCCCAAACGTCGGCATAATTCTTTTCTATTACGTTGCCGACGTTTCTTTTTAGAGCATCGGTTTTCGACATGAATGTATCGTAGTCCCTATCAAAATCGGTATTTCTTGGATCTAAATAGTCGTAGCTTTTACTTGTTGCTATTTTTTTAGCTTCTTCGAATGTTTTTATCGTTTCGTCCAATGCTACAATGATAATTAATATTATTTTTCAATATATTAAAAAGGTTTATTCTTAGTTTTTATAAAACAAATACCTTCTCCTAATAACAACCCTTCCATTCTACGCTCGAATAATTTCTGATAATCTTCAATTAAATCGAACATCGTTAAAATTTTTCTTATCCTACCGCAGAACGAATCGAATCGACCAAATACGTGAGTTTCCGAAAAAGAAAACTCTTCCTCTGTTATTGCTGGTGAACATCGTACCAATCTATATGTTTCACGATATGCTCTGAAATGGTGTATTGTTTTTATTAAAAAAATTATATGTACAATATGTAATTGTGATCATAATTACAATTTGAAAAATGAATCGAGATTAAAAAAAGAGAAGTGAAATTGACTTAAGTTATAAATACAGTAATTAATCTGTTACATATTGAAACGAATAATTTAGATACGTAAGATATCTAAAATTTAGTATTAATTTTTAATAATTGTAACAGTGATCTTTTTCAAATTAAATTGTATAGCTTATTAAAACCTATTTATATTAAATAAAATTAGAAATTCAACAAAAAAAAAACAAATTAAAAATATACATGAAATTATATTGCAACACAAAAATATCATCTTAATAAGAAAAAAAATGAATTCATTCAACAACAACATACAACAAACAAGACCAGTTAAAAAATTTTTTTAATTTTTTTATTTTATTTAACGTCACTGTATTTATGCTATCATTTCGATGCTAGTTAGCGACGAAGGTCGTCAGTGTATTTATGAACAAAGCACATGTAAAGTACAGTGGTGCTTGTATCAGTCGGCCGCCGAGAGCGGGATTCGAGCTCGGGACCCCGAGATTATGAATCCACCTCCCTCCCGAATAAGCCACTGAGACTTCGTAAAAAATAATGTTATAATTCCCACTACAACAGAAATGGCCACTTTATTAACTCGAAAAGCAGGCAGAAAAAAGTCCTATAAATTTATAAAATTGAACAAATTATTGAAAATTTCATAAAAAAATTTAATCTAAATTTTTTCTAATTAATCACGCTTTTTTATATTGATAAAATAGCCACGGTTGAGGTGAGAATAAAACACAACATTGCAACTCGGAAGCCAAGTCTATTTACTCCCCTAGCTTCGCTCACTCGAGTCACAAATTCATTTTCGGGAGAAATATACGACTTTACTCTCTAGTTGCATAATGTACTATTGTAAATTATTAAATAATAACCTTTCATTAATTTGATAAATAATACATTCATATTATAAATATAAGATTTACTTGTTCAATCTCAAGCAATGCTTTAATTTTTGTCTGGCAGCAGCTCTATCTTGACCCCAAACAGTTTCGCGTCCTCTCATCGTCACGTAATCTCTGCAAGCAGCTATCATTTGATTTGTTATTTTGACCATAAGTGAACTTGTACGTTCGGAAGTATTGTAATATCTAGAGACACTATAAATCAGTCTTACGGTTTGTAATAAAGATACAAGTGAATCTCGCATGCGTACCTATATAAGAAAAGGTAAATACAAAAAAAAAATATTATTTAGAAATATTTTTCATTAAAACTATTATTTTTATTAGAAAAATAACATATTTATTCATTTTTTTAGTTACTCATATTATAACTAAAAGAAAATTAAAACAAATTACATAAATCGAAGCTAAAGTAAACATTATGATATATTTCGTTATATTACGTAAAATGTCCCTTTAACAAAAAAAGAATCGTTTAAAAGTATATTCATTCTTACCGGGTCATCTAAATACAAACAATGACAACATTTTTCTAAAGCTTGAATGAACTTTGCATTGTCTTTGGCTTCATTAAAACAGTACGTGACTTCCTCCTCTATATCGGTCCAATCTTTCAATAACTTCGATCTTGACACTTGTAGGCATAGTAAAGACATCTTGACCTCGTCATCCTGTAACAATGTATATAACTTCATGTGTAAATCGATATTAAAGAAAAAAAAAATATTGAAAAAGTAGAACGCAATTTTGTGAAATCTTATGAAATTTAATACAATTTTTATGAAATTTTTTTAAATCATTTTTTTTATATTTTTAACTTTTTAAACCAAAAAAATTTTTTTAATTTGATTTTGTTATTTTAAAAAACAATTAAAAACATTATTTCATCCAGTTGATATATTCAATAAACTTTTAAAATTTATAAAAAAACCTAAAAATTTGTAACTAAAAAGAAAAAAAGCGAATAAAACAAACCTCAAGTCTCGCAACAAGTTGACTAAATTGCGCACCTCGACGTTTCCAATATTCGAGCTCTTGCTGGGGTCCAGAACTATCGTTTTCTCGTCTAACTTGCTTACTTTCCAACATGAAATCTTTCAACTTTTTTATCCAACCACTTACGCGTTCCTCTATTTTTTCAACGGCACCTATTTTCCCAACATAAGCTTTGGCACTTTCAATATCATTGACGTCTTCTAAGACATTTTGACCGTCATCGAAAATACTACCATCGTGAACTACTTCTTCACAAACTTGAACACAAATAAATCACTCTTTAATTTAAAAATTTTATATACAAATAATATTCGATTTTTCAGTGTGCAAAGAAAAAATGATCACAGTTAATAAGTAAGATAATATTTGAACTAACGTAATTAAAGGAGAATAACGCTGAATAGAAAAAGATAAGAATTTAAAAAACCTTTCAATGCTTTTAAAAATAAAATGTACTTTAAAAAGTTGATATTAAATTTATCCAATTCGCAATATTTACCTTTTAAGGCACTACAAAATGATCTGAGACCCGGAAGAAGAATACTTTTAATCATAGGACAATCATCGTCATCCTCAACGCCAGGATGAGCTAAAGCATCCATAAAAACACGCTCGATGACTCGCTGAATGTACGGTATGACGCCAACTTTTTGCGCGTCGATAACACCTGTATAGAGATCCTTTTGAAATCCTTCTTCTGGCAATTGTTTTGCAATATTGATTCTATGGAAATGGTAAAAAGATTTCTTGCAATTCAAAACGTAAGTTAAGAATAAAAAAAAATCTTTCGTTAAAATTTTTAAATTGAACTTCTAATTGTTATTCATGGAACAATCTGAATTAATTAAGTTCAAATAAATATACATGAAATATCGAGTTTTATTAAATAAGAAAAAGTATTACTTGAATATCAATTCTTATTCAATTTTTTAATATGCATAATAAATATATGGCATAATACACTTACCTAAACATATAAACACATATTCCTGTACAGGGTACTTGCCAACCATCGGTCAAAAATAATTTCTTTTTCGGTGGCTCTTTAGGCTCTTTAACTTCTTTAACTTTAGCAGCAGCAGTATTTTGTTGTGGACGCGAGCCACTTGTCTTTGTTGGTCCCTTATAAAAATATTTCAATTAATGGTCGTACAAAATAAATAGAAAAAGTAATTTTATTCCTAGCTCAACAGTAATGGATAATTTATTACCTTGAAAATTAGGCCGAAAAAAAATATTAGTGGTAATTAAGAAGCACTTTATCATAGTCAAATTAGAAATGTATGAAATTATATAAATCACTAAAATTTATAACAAATTATCCAATAAACAAATGAAAATAATTTTAAAAACTATCGAATTTTAATAGAAATTAATGTATCAAAAAATTCATAAAATTTTAATATCGAAATCTAAAATTAAATTTTTTACTTTTGAGCTCGTTTTTTTCTTAAGTCAGTAAAGTAGCTATTATTGAGATAGCAATAAAGCATTATATACAGTTAAAAAATATAGTCTGTTGCATAACATATTTTACCACTTCTGTAGATCTTTGTAATTCTGGCTCTTCAACTTCCTGATAAAACCACATGAGCGTAGCTTTCATGTGCGGCAAAAATAATTGATTTATCTCGTCGAGCATATCGCCTTCGAATACGTGATCCATCACCTCGTGCCTCGGCAAGCCGGTCGCATCCATAAGTAATTGAAATGCAAATTCCAACCGAGGATCCATTTCCCCGCGTCGGGCTTTTCGCTCGCATTCTTCTCGTCGTCTCTAAAAATTTCAAAAGTATAGTTTTATGATTTAAGTATTTGTTTATAAATAAATATTCATATTATGGTACAGAGTAATATTTAAAAAAATATATGCTCTACGTAGAGACAATATTGCGAATCAATAATATAAAAAAGTGAAATTGTTTTAATATAGAAATACACATATTTTATTATTCCTCTTCTCGATAAACAAATAAAAGAATAATATTAAATACACCAAAAATTTTTATTATGATTAAAAAAATTAACTTTATTTTTTTTTTTAACCTGTAATACATCTCCCGTTCCTTCCTCTTCGCTAGCCTCATCCGAATTTTCTGAACCCTGACGATTAACTCTTGGCCCTTGTACAAACATTTTGTTTATATTTTGTTTAAAAAAATTTTTAAACTATCTTTCAAAAAAAGAAACAATACGATCAACAACAACAATCTTACAACGTCTAACAAGGTAAAGTTCCTTAACGACGACGCATTAAATTTCTACTGTGTATAAGAACGCAATAATTTTCCACCTTGGAAACGCAGTGGGCACAAGAGAGATGGATAGAAAACATACGATATCAAGAGGGAACAGGAGTTTAGAGACCAAAACGAGAGGGTAGAATTTTCACAGGTTAGACTATAGCGTCGAAAATAAGGGCGAATAAAGAAGAGAAGTTGATGAGAGTTCGTGACTGCTACCGGCCGATAGAATAGATTGGAACCTCTTTTTTTGATTATAGAAATCGAACTTAGGATTTCAGCCGATAATTTAAACATTTTGGTTTAAAGGTGTGATAGAATGTGGCGTCAATTTCTAAATGTCATTGACATGTTACAAGTGCTCATGTAGATTGGATGTTAGATTTCCGTTTAAAATTTTTGCTGATGCATTAAAAAATTAAGTTGCATGCATTTACGTTTGATTGAACGATTAAGATAAATGCAGCAGAACAGTGGATATATGTCTAATATAATTTCGATATCATTTTATTTCTTTGCTAAAAAAGTTTCAAAAAGACGAATAAGATAAAGCAAACATATGTATTAAATTTATTTACAGAATTAGGAATTTGTATTTTTAAAAATTTACAGCTTATTAATCGGAGATTCTTAAGTGATTTTTAAGTTATAATGTCGTAATTAAGAGATTACAGTAACATAATACAGTAAATTTTACTTTAAAAAGATTAGTTTTAACAATTTTTGTGTTTTAATTCCACTGATATAAATATATTAAGAGATTAAGATTAAATATAGATTATCAGATTTAAGGTGAAATGTAAAAATTTAACATATATTAAGATTAGCATATTAACTACATAGTTAGTTAGGCATATTGCTTAAAATTATAAATAAAATATAACATATGGGCTCATCGTTAGAATAAAACGATTTCATGTCACGCACTAATTAATCAAACGAATAAAATCTTAGGTATTTCTTAAAAATTTAATATTTTTATTTTTATAGCTTCTTTGAAATACTTTAAAAATAAAATTTAGATTGTTTAAAATCAAATCAATATTATTCTCATAACGTTAATTCCTTAACATAAAAGTAAAAAAATCTAAAATGATGATGGGTATGTTTTACGTATTAAAGTTAAAAGGAGCACAGAAGAAGTATAGAAGAAAAAAATATTTGACCTTTCTAAAATTATACGTTTTCATAATAACTAGACATGGTTGCAAGAAATTTTGTTTATAAAAATGTATCCTTCTTATAATAACAATCTGTCTAACAATTATCTAAATTATTAATAATAAAAAAAGCATAAAGCATGCAACGCAATAAAAATATCATTTTTACCGCGCTCATAAATTTAGAACATTTCGATATTTATAATTAAAAAGATTTTCTTTATTTATACTCGAAACGTATGCAAACTGTCTTTAGTACAATCGTAAAAATAGATGTAATTTTGTACACTAATCAACTAAACTTGTAATTATTAAACATTTCCTTGTAATATTCAAATTGTTTAATATGGTAACTAAAATTTTAGTAGTCAAAGCCAAATCATTTCTTTCCACATAAATTTAAGCTTGAATTAAATAATAATGAGAAAACCATTGCCGACCCATATAAAACAATCATTGATTTTTTAAATAAAAAAAATTAATAAATTATTTAATTTCTCGATGGGAAATAATTTGTTATCAAGACTCCGTTTTTTAAATCGCACGCTTAGGCTATAGACGTGTAATCTTGATGGAACTAGATTATTTTCTATTAAAGTATAAATATACCTATTTTAAAAACCTATTACGGCGAGTAAAGTCTGGTGTAGAATTTTCATTATAAATAAAATTAAAAAGTTTAAAACGTTTTTACAATTTTCTATTCTTCCACTTTCTCGATTATACTAACTTTAATAGTTTCGTTATCGAAAACCAATTATCTAACACTAAAATGTTAAATTTATCTTAAAGTAATATTTCCAGAAGCAAAACTTTGTTCTTAACTAAATCTTCATTTCTACTTATCTACACTAAAAGCAATGTTTTAATTATTTCAAGTTTAAGTGCAAAATCTTAAGCTACTCCATCAGTAAAAATAAAAATCTAAATGCATTATCCAAGGTGAGCTCATAAATAATAAAGTGCAAAAGAAAAGATTAAAATTTAAGTATTTTAAAAGCATCTTTTTCTTATCCTTACTTTGGCCTCCTCTTGAGTCTCATCCATTTGTAAAAAATTTTTTTATCCAGTTCCGTACGCTCGATATTATTATTAAAGCAAGGCGAACCTCTGTGCCCTTATGCAGTTGGATACGTAATGTGACATAAAGTCGAAGAAAATATATTAACAAAAAAGAAATCTTTAGTCCTTCAAGTTCTCAAGAGTTGCTCTATCTCTTACTCTCTTGATTTGCTTTATTATTATCCTTTCCCTTTTTTTCCTATCTACGATTCTTTCTTTCGTTATTTCTCCCACTACTGAGCTTTTTGTGCTTTCGTAAGCTTATGCATGCACTCGTTGATCGTCTTTTAAGCTAATGGGTTCTCAACTCTTCTTCTTTTTTTGCCATTTAAAAGTTTGCCGACTTTTAATATTACCGAAGTAAATTGTCTTCTAGAAGCTTATTCAACATGAAATTCGTAGAATGAAATGAAACTTTTAGAAAAATTTTTATACTTTTTTTATCTTTTGAAAATAATAATTTGATTTTATTTATTTTAATTGTTATGAACGATTGTTTTGTTATAGTATACAGCGGTATTTTTTAAGAAAATCCTTGCTCGATTTGATCAATAATTAGTAAGATATAATTTATAAAATAACATATTCGTGCAAAGCCAATTTTGTTTGTACATGAAAATTTTTTTTAGCCTGTAATGAAATATAGCAATAAAAATTTAATGTCGGTTTATTTAAATTTATCATATATAATTAATAATATTGTACATTTATTATTTATATTTTAACTTAATTTTTGTTTCGTTAATTATTCAATTTAAGTTTCGAAACAAAGCTTTTTAATAAAAATTAATACTTTATAAGGTCAAACGCAAAATATGATACGAAATTAAAAAAAAAGAAATTCTCAATCTATATCAAGACGAAAAAAAAAAATGAAGAAGTTTAAAATTAAGTCGAAAGAAACAAGAAAAGGAAATACATTTTAACAATGAGAATAAAAGAAATGAGCGAGCATGAGAACAACTAATTCAAAACTTTAACTTGGCAAAGATTCAAAACTTCTATGCGAAATATAAATAAGCTTTGTCGACGTTCGGAGGCGGAGCTTAACGAATGATATTAGTATAAGTTTTGCGGTTGACATTATATATACGTTTATGTATACAGAGAAAGAAAGAGGTAGGGTAATTATCGTCATGGTTGTCCCCGACTTTGTCGAGTCTTTAAAGTTTCGTATTTGTTTTTTCCCCCTTTTTTTCGAACAAGTAGTACCAATCAGTGTTAGGTCAGACTTTGCTGGTATATCTGCAGGATATTTTTTTCTATATACGCTTATTGTTTTTTTAAACCATTTAGCTAATTTAGTAATTTTTTCTCATTTGTCTTTTCTTTTTAGATTATTGATCAGTTTATTCTTAAAATAAATACCTCGCTTATGTCCTTACTTGGCTTTTATTGACATAGAAATTCATGTTAGTTTGCAAGTAAAAAAAATTATAGTTTGTCAATATCAAATTAAGTAATTGTTTATAATTTATTTTTTTTTTCTTAATCTATTTAACGTCGCTGTATTAAGCTACCATTACGACGCTAATTAGCGACGGAGATCGTCAGTGTGTTTGTGAACAAAGCACATGTAACGTACAGTGGTGCTTGTGTCAATTGACCGCCGAGAGCGGGATTCGAACTCGAGTCCTCAAGATTATGAATCTATCGCTCTACCGACTGAGCCACTGACGACCTATTCCATTTACATTTTATAACCAATTATTGAAATGGAGTTAATATGATTTAATTGATTTAACAATTTTTAACAATTAAAAAAGATTTTTTATTATTTGCATGGATTCTATTTCAGTTTATTTTTATTATAATTGTAAATTTTAAACAAATCTACATTAAAATTTAGATAAACCAATACATATGATAAAATTCTATTAAGCCATTACGAGAACGAAATATTTGTTTCTTTTTTTTCCAAATCATCAAAAGGATTAACAGAAAAGAATTATTTCAAAATGTAAGAATGAAAATGAAAGCAAACATAAATAAAACAAACATTACCTTTAACTCAAGAGAGCAAGAATCTTTTCATGTCTCTCGTCGCAATGTTTGCCTGTCGTCTTATGCTTCATAAAAGCCACTCAACTAACATCACCTTTTTGTTCAAAAAGAAAAAGAAAAGAAGAAAAAAAAAGGAAAATAAAGAAACGCAGTGTTAAAACAAGACGCGAATAAACCATTCATGATGAAATAAAGCAACACAGAGAAACAATTAGAAAGAGATTAAGGGAGAAGTAGAAAAAAGGAAGGCAAGTAAAAACAGTATTTTCTCAAAGAAAAATCATGAAAAAAAAGGAAATAAAAAGGTTAAGAAAAAGAGCTAGATTTACTTCGTACCGTAGAAAAAAAATAAAAGTTGAAATAGAAAAAACGACCTACATTTGATAATTGACTGGTAGCATTTTTTTTTGCTCTCTGATCTTTGAAGTTTAAAAAGAAAAGATAGAAACGTTAAAGAGATCAAAGAAGCGTAAGAAAATCAAAAACGTAAATTACTAGATGCAGGTGCATCGCATTGATGCTGAAGTTGCCTTTTTTCTTCAAATGCAAATGAAGTTTTATTATAACAAAGTTTCTTTTTTATTTATAAATAAAAAACTTTTTTCTTAATTTTATTGAAATAAATATACCGTGGTAAAAAAATGTTTTTAGTTAAAAAATAGGGTCAAATAAATACAAAATAAAAAAAACATTATTCAAAACTTTCTTTTTACATTATTATTTTTCATACATGCATAAAACATAAGATATTTAATAAAAAAATAGTAATCATAACAAAATTAATAATAATCGTTAAATAAGAAATCAAAAAATTTATGAAAGATTTTCCTAATAATTATTATTTAATTTAAAAAATGCTTACAAATCAATGAAAGAAGATCATACAATAAATTGGACAATTAAATATAGAGGATGAAATAATTCAAGACACAAAGTATTTCTTTCTTTTCTTTTTTATATATATATGTCGTATCGTTAGTGAGAAATTGCAGAGACTACGTTCTCACCCAAATTTTTTCTTTTTATTATTTGGAATTATCACGCTACTCTAGGCTCTAGGACAATAATAGTTTTTTTGTTTTTTGTTTTTGTATTTTTTTTTTTTTTTTTAATACAGTACCTTTTATCGTCACCGTTGCCATACTTGATCATCACATTATATTACACATAATTTTCTTATTCTAAGAAAAATTTTTTCTTTTTTTTTATCTTTAAATGTTTTTCTTTTATTTTCATACATTCGAAGCTTGGTTGATCTCGCGCTCGTCGCGATTTTCACTCGACTCATCATTTCATCGTCTATTTTTTTCTTTCTTTCGATTGCAGTTTCACGCTTTTTTTCATACGCAAACAGGAAAGTTTGTACAGTATTCATATGTATATTTTTTTTTTCATTTCGAAGATTAAAAATATTCAAACTTTAACATTTTGCTTATTAAGGACACGTAGTAAACTTTTTTATTTATCACTAGCCATTCAACGAACAAAGTCCTTTATTTACATGTTTCTAATATAGAAAAATTAACGTATTCTTTTTTTACACTGTTTTAATTGTATCAATATAATTTTTAATAACATTTCGATTTTTCCTTTTGTACGTATTTTTCAATTGAGCATAAAAATAAATAGAAATTACTTTTGTTATTTTCGAATCTGATTAATGTTTTATTGTACACCTATTTGGCACCATTGAATTTATTACTACTATTATTGTATTATGAAAGAAAAGGAAAACAAAAAAAAGGATAATTAAACTTAATTAAAGAACTTGTAATTCTTCAAAATAAAATTAAATAGTTTTCAATCGAAATTAAAAATAATTTATTAACATTTTTAAAACAATGCTCTGATCAATAAAAATAATATTTTACAATTTCATTAAAATCATAAAAAAATTATCCTTATCCCCTACATTATTGTTGGTTCCACGTTATCTTTTTACATACCCTTTTTTTTTTATCAGAAAGACTTTTTATTTTTCGACGTTTATTACAACAATAATAACGTTACTACGTGTCCTTAAGAATTTCGAAATATTTATATCGATATACATCGTAACAATTATCAACTATACAAAAAAAAGGAAAAAAGATAAATCAAGTAAACGAACAAACGAACGTATTTACGCCTCATTGTAAAAGCATTATCATTATAATAATTGTTATTTTTGTTTTGTTTAATATACATCCAACATCGAGCATAGCTGAAGCGAAGAGCGCGATGAGCGAAAAATCTTATTTTTTTTTTTTTTTTATAAATTTTATTTTATTTATTCCGAGCAGGGCTCAATTTATTATAGAACGCTACTATACCGAGTGTGGTATCTTCGTTCGAACATGTTTATCATGTAGGTGTATTATATATATGTATAAGTATGCGTGTGTTGGTGTGTATGAGTGATACTTTTTTTTATGTAGGCCATTTGGGTTATATCCATATGTTTGAAGTTTTCTTTTTATGATGACTTTTTTCCTTTTTTTTTTCTTTTATATTTTGGTCTTGCGGAACATGGCGTAATTGTGTTATGTACTCTGTTTGGTGTATTGATTATAGTTTCGAAGGGGGGAAATTTTTTATTTCAGATATATAGATTTATTAGTTAAATATGCCAACGGGATTTGTTTAATTGAATCGTGTAAATTTTCTTTTTTTTTTTGCGAACGTGATTATTGATTTTGCGATGAAACTTTTTGTATCAATGCGGTTGATTTTTCTTTACATATTAAATAAAACTTTTATTGTTATTCATAGAATTTTGCTTTCGAAAAATGATTCTAGTAATTTTTGTTATTTTCAAAAAATCAACAAATATTACGAGGTATAGTTGAGTTTGATGGGTACCCCAATTAAGACAAAATTTTTCATCACAAACGTGTAATTTATAGTTTCTTTTAATTTATTTTCCATATACGTGTGTATTTTATTAATTTCATTTAATCGTGTAAGAAAGTTCGAACGTCGCGTAAACTGACCATCGCCAAACATTTGTTATTTTATTATTAACGGCTGAAAAGACTTTTTTTTTTTTAAATATTTATTTTATTATTATTAATTTTTTTTTTCTCTATTTACAATGCTTGACATTAGCAGAGCTGAGTGATTATTTAAAATAGTTATTTAAAGTATACAATTCTTTTTATCATTA
Source organism: Anastatus disparis (assembly GCA_017163975.1). Taxonomy (NCBI): domain Eukaryota; kingdom Metazoa; phylum Arthropoda; class Insecta; order Hymenoptera; family Eupelmidae; genus Anastatus; species Anastatus disparis. The sequence continues at coordinate 1,086,812 of JAFFSR010000222.1, forward strand.
TTATTATTTATTAACAAGAAATATTTTCACATTTTGTGTGGAGCTGTAAATCTTTTTTTTTTTGTATTTTTGGATACCATGTCGAATAAACGTGTTAAACTTGAAAATATTTCGTCAATGCCATTTTTGCACACTTCGATTAATTAGTATAAAACAGTACAAAAGCCTTTTTTTTCTTCATTTTTTTTTATACTTGGTTTTTCCTTTTTTTTTTGTTTGCTGTTACGTGGAGGAAGAAAATAATGTGTATGTGTGCCAAGATATTAAAGTGTTTGTTGGCTTGTTCTTTCATTTTTTACTCATGTGCGTATACAAAATACAAATTTACATAAAAAACAAACGTAAAAGGATAAAACTATACGTATATCATCTTGTTTTCCTTTTTAATCTAAAAAACGAAATAAAATAAATTTTTTTATATAAAAAATATTTCATCTACCATTTTAGATATGAAGAATTTGTGATATGTCGAAATAATATGTCCAACATATACATCGTTTTTTGTTTTTCTAAATGCAATAAGCTTTTTTTTTGTTCATTTTTTTACGTTATATTCATCCCGTACCTTTACCGTGAACACAATATCTTATAACAGTGTGAAAACGTTCATTTCGCATATTTTATCCTTAACACTCGTCAAATTTTCATTTCTCTCTTTTTAAATTTTTTTTTTTATTCATTTTTTCCTTCTCTTCGTCTCGTGAGTTTGAAAATATTTCTCTTGTATAACATCGTATTTTTTTTTTAATATACATGTATGTATATATATTTATATATATTATAATAAAAATAAATTTGACAAAGTCAACAATATACAGATGCAATTGTGTGATAAAAACGACGTTTTATTTATTTTTTTTCTGCATTTATTATATAAGCTCTCTACATTATTTTTTTTTTTATTTATTTTTGGCGAGATTTTATTATTATTATTTTGTTATATATATTTATATATATTTTAAACAAAGACTTAGCTCCGTATGTCTGACTCGCTCGAGTACTTGTCTCTCAATTTTTTTTCTTAATTTTTTTATTTGGTTTTTCTTTTAGATATTAATTTAATTGTTTTATCATTTGTTTTCTTAATTTTTGGTTTTCCTCAAGTTTTTTATCTTTCGCTTTCTCCGTGTCTCGTTCGTTTCAGTGACTTTTATTTCGAACGTGATTACCGCGTTGCGGCTTATACTTTTTTTTACTTTTATATTTTTGCCTAGAATCGGCGCGCGTGATTGAAAAAAATTGTATCGCTTAAGGCTTCTTTTCTATGTACTTTTATTTTTTTCAATTGTTATCGCTAATAAATCGTCTGGTGTTCTATACGCGCGCCTAGTACGTTTTTTTATATTTTTTTAAATATTCTTTTTTTGGAATTTATTCTCGTGGTTTTGTTTTTAGCACCAGAGATTTAGAAAGGGGGATTTATTTTGAATGAATTTTATTTAGTTCAAAGGGATGTTTTGAAAGGTTTTAATTGGTTAGACTTTTTTTGTAGCGATTCGTACAGTTACCACACCAAGTATATAACTTGTTTATACCTTTTTGTTGTTATTTTTGTTTTTGTTAGTGTTGCTGTTGTTCTGTGATTGAGAAATTGTGACAAGTCATCGAATAATTTATTTAAATGATAAATATAAAATTTTATTTGTGTTGTTTATATAAAAAATATTATTAATATAAAAAAAATTGTGCATTTATTAATGAAAATAGAAATCATGTTTCTAAATTAGAGAAAATCGTATTATAATTTCATATTATCAAGTTAAAAAAGTTCAATTAAATAAAGAATAAAAGAGTAAAGATTTTTCAATAACTCATCACAATATCTCTATCATCATTAATTTCTCAATATTTTCATCATCTGATATCAATGAAAAGTGCGTTACGTCAATCATTTACACTATAACGTAGATTAAACGCTATGCAACATGATCGCTCACTTTTTTCTATTTTATGAATTTTCATCATCGCTTATTCTTTTTCAACAACGTACGACTTGCATTCTTTTTTGCTGCTCCTCTCTCATCTCCTTTATCGTCATTATCGGTATGAATTGATTTTTCTTTTCTTTTTTTTTCTTCGATTTTGTTTTTAGTAATTCATATCGCCTCCTCGCGTTCTTCGTAAATTATTTTGAATTTTTTTTGTATTTTTTTCTTCGTTTTTGTTTTTCTAACTTATTTTTTAACGTTTCGCTTTAACAAACCACGTGTATTTTTTTTTTTTTACTTTTTAAAATATGTAATGACAGCACGCCCACCGGTGAGGTACGTTACAAAACTAGTACAAAACTAGCAACTAGGTACAAAAAGGTATTTTTTTTTTCTTCATTATTATTAATATTTCTTTTATTTTTAAGATTTTTTTTTCTTTAATAACGGAGGCCGCCTGGGAAACTGCCAGGGATCAGCTCATCCAAACGCGCACGTTTTATTTTATTTTTTTTCCTAACTCGTAATTTTTTTTTCTTTTTTTTTTACCTTTTTCTTTTCGTCGTCGGTTTTTACTTTACTTTTACAAATCGTCTCGCGCCTGCGCTTTTTTTTCACCTCTCAAAACTCTGCACGGATTCTTGTTTTTTTTTTCGTTTTATCTCGATCGTCTTCTCGTTTCTTTGTAAGTTTTACGTACACATATATACCTGGCGTTTTCTGCACCCTCCGGCCGTATATTTATAATTACTATTTGATACGCTGATGGTATACATAATTTTTTTTTTGTTTGACTTTTTTTACGATTTTTTTTTGCTATTATTTTGCAAAAAAAAGAGAGAGAAAGAAAAGAAACTATGAGCCATTTGTAATTAGTCGATACATTGTTTTATTTAAAGTCGACTATAAGATTTTATCTTGATTTAAGTTTCGAACATTCGTATTCAAATCATTTGAATATATATAATCCAACAGTTAGCGAAAGTTATTTTTATTTAAATAATGCTCGATAACAATCAGCTACACATTCATCGAAATAAAGAAATCTCATAATTTTAATAAATAAATATTTAAATAACGCTCGAAACGGAAGCTTTCAGCTTTAATTTCATTTAAGCTCTATGGTTTACGTAATAATCGTGATTGTGACTTTATCGTTTTACGATCGCAAATGTTTATTATTTTTTTTCTTATTCTTAGTAAGTCGTAACCCGTCACTGATTCATCATTAGGATCGATTAAAAGAAAAAAAATTTTCTTCTCCTCTCGCGTTTCTTTATTATACATTACGTAAATTTTAGCGATGAATCAGTTGATTATTTTTATATTATTACGTTTTCTTACCCTTTAAGCACTCACACTCGCATTATAATTTTATGTTTTTGTTTTTGCTTATCCCTTAGCTCTTGCGGCATTTAGTTTTAGAATCTTATAGGTTCACTTGTACGCATATCGTTGAGGACATACTTTATTTAATACTGTTTCGTGTATAATTCGCTTACGTAGTTACATTTTATTTTTTCTTGGCGGATGTCTTGCAAATAGACGATCGTCGTCGTTTTTACAAAATTACAGATCTATTCGTTTGTTAAATCATTAGCCTAAAAAAGTAACATAAGTTGAGTTCTTACGCGCTTGGTTTATACAAATTACTATGTATCAACTGCAAAAACATATTTTTGATCCAAATCATTGCTCGCAATAACACAAAAACCTATTAATCATACAAACTAATTGCTTATCAGAAAAGTAAGAAATAGTTTTACAGTAGCATAGTTACATAAGCTCCTTTTTCTGAAATCGCACGACAAATGTAATTGTACCGAGTGTTCGCCGGAGGGTGCCATTAAGTCTGACCGTGAAATATTTTTTTCTTTTTCCTTTATTTTTTCATTTAATAAGAATAAGAATCGCGCGATTTAATAATCTTGAATCGAAATAAAGTTGAGTTTAACTTTTGCGTTATTATAGTAATTATCGTTCATTACGGTATTAGCTAAATTTTTTATTTTTTTTTGCGATATTTGCTGATTGCGCTACGCGAATATAATTCATTTTTTTTTATTGAGTAGTAAAATCTTTTTTTTTTCTTTTTAATAATTTGTTAATTTATTATTTACGACACGCAGAATAGTTTGAAATAATGTGGCTCTCACTGGACTTTCTTCGATTTTTCATCGTTACGATATACGAAGAAATAAATTGATAAGCTCACACGGCATCCTGTAAAGTGACTAATTTTTCGAGTTATAACGAAGAGCGATTGTGGATAATATGCATAGATTTAAATAGTTTTTTGATACCTTTTCGTTAAGCTGATTAAGAATTTATTTTGAATAATTTATTAAAAATGAAAGAATCGTAATTTTGTAATATCGAATTTGTCAAATTATTTATCAACTATCTGAGTAATTAATTTTTATAAACTACAAAAACAAAAAAAATTTTTTCGTCTAATAACATCTTGCAGCATTGCACTATAACTTCGAAATTCATCTAATTTAACAAATTGCGATTTAGAAATATTTTTTTCTTATTTTTCATCGAATATGTATAGATTTTAATTATATCATTTAAATTCATTAAAGCTATGAGAAAATTATTTTTATTCAATAAATTATCATATGATTTTTTTCATAATATTAACAATATATAATAATAGCAATAATTAACAAGTAAATACTATACAACAATAAAGCTGATTTCGATTAATCTTCGAAAAGTATCACGCTACAACTAGTCGAATAAAAAGTATAATTTCCTTTTTCTCACGAGTTCCTTGTAATTCGTCGTGTTTCCATTTTGACTAACGTACAAACAAAAATCACTTTCGAAGTCACACTGCCATTAAATTTATTTTTCATATAATAGTGATTATTCGAGTCTATCGCCTTATTAATAAGTTGAAAAAATGCATACACATGTAACGCGATAAAAATAAAGCCTATAACAAGATTAAATGCGATTTGGCTCTTTTGCGCAGCTTTAGATAAGGGGATGAAAAAAGTATTTTTTATTTTTATAGTTTATCAGAGTTAGTAGTGTATTTCGTTTATAACTGATTTTTAAATAATAACTTTTATTCGATTAACCCCTAAGTAGAAAATTTAATATAATAATAAATGCGATAAATAATTATTTTAATATTAAAAATTATAATTACTCTAAAAATGTAAATTGAAGTTTAAATTTAATACAAAATAAGTAATTAATCAAATACAAATATAGAAAATATATTTCATAAATAAGTAAAAAAAAGCAATAAAATTAGTTTTAATAAAAAAAAAACTTTAATGAAAATAAAAATTTTTAGATTAACGCGCTTCGACGGAATTGTGAAGTTTTCGCATCGATGAAACGTCGTATTAGTTATAGAGGCATCTCTATGTGATTAAACATTTTTCTTTATTTTTTATTTTAATAATATTACTTCATCGTTAATTGACTAGACTCTCGTGAGTTTGAATTTTTTTTCCCTTTTTATTTTATCAATATTTTTAACATTCGTACACTCGTGCATACAGTTTTTTTCGCTTTGACGAGCGAATCGCGCACGTTCTTACTTTTGTTTTTTCGTTTACGCGCTGGAAAAGCAAAAAGAAAATCGAAATTAATAGAATTTTTTTTGTTCATACTCTTTACGATAAGATTTATTTATTTTAAATTATCTTTTTTTTTTCATGAATTTTTTTGGTTATTTTAAAGCAAAAATTATTAACGAATTTCTTTTAAACTTACAGCGACACTTAATTAGTGAAGCGTTTTACGTAGATATTAAATAGGCAACAATTATTTTATTTATTTTTTTAATATTAATTTCTTATTTATCAGATCGTATTTGAATTTAAAGTTTTAATTATTCTAGTAGAAATTAACCATTTTGAGGTTAGGTTAAAACCAGTTTATGACTATGATCCGATCGGATTATGGCTAACTTATATCAACTGGCCAATTTCTTATCGAAGAAATTTAACATTTACGGCGTCATTTCTACCAAGATTGTTATTAATTTTTTTTTTCATTTATAGTTTATTTCGCGTGTCTCTTGAATTTTCCTAAGTAGCAAAGTTTAGAGATTGAGCAAAGCGAGACGATTAGAGACGAAGCTGGAATCGATTTTATAACTTTTTTTTTCTAGCTCTGCCCTCCTTAAAAAGTAAAAGTCAAAGTTCGACAGGCAAAGATTATTAAAAATTTTTTATTATTTTTTTTTTGTAATTTTTTTTTTATTGATGTTTTTTGTTTATTCTTTAATTACTATACGTTTAAAGTTTACCGTCGAGGTTGTAGTCTTATAATTTTTTATTAAACGCGTATTTTTTTTACTTCTTTAATAATACGTCATGTGTAGTTTGTAAGAAAAAGTTTTACTGTCTTTTTTATTAAGTATATTTAATATTAGCTGTTTAATTGCTTTTGCATCTAGGAAAAAAGAAACTTTCATGCTTCGTTTTACAAAAAACCAGTTCATCTTATATATACATTTATATATGTATGAAATTGATTTGTCAAGCTGTCGTACGTGCGATTAATAAATTTTATAAAAAATGCTAATCAAAAACTGTGATTCAGTTCTTAGAAAACATAAAAATAATTATCTCTTTACCCTATATAAGTTTTTATTGGATGACTACGCGTGTTTTTTGCCATCAGAATTTTTTTCTAATATACATTTTTTCATATGGTTTTACAATGTTGAATAATATGAAAAAGTTTGATTGTAGTACTGCAAAAATATTTTAATTGCATAAAAAAAAGAGCGAAAAAAACGCTAACGAACGTTCTTTTGAACAACTGACGTATCGTTAATTACTCCATTTTCAAATGAACGATGCACACGAGCAGAATGAAAAACTGGAAATCAATTTGAAAAAAAAAATAAAAAAAATAATAAAACCTTGTATATTGACCCGCTTTTTTGTGTAAATAAAACGCTCGATACATCGAGTTACGACAAGTCAATGTAAAGTTTTTACATACGTTCTTTTTATTTTTTGTATTTTTATACGACTATCGTTATGTATTTTCGTTGAAAAAGCTAGATCAGCATTTAATAAACACAAAAGAGAGGAAAATTCGATGAGCGCAGTCGTTTAATGTCGCACGTCGGCAGCTTTACAAAACTTGAATATATGTATACATATATATATATATATATATATTTATATATATTTATATACATATATATATGTATATAATATAACATATATAATATATTTTACGTGTATACATTAGTGTGTCGCCTCGACCTATAATAATACTCCCTCCTTCCCCCTCTCTCTTTTTTCTTTCTTTTCTCCGTATATAACAGAGCATGTTGTCTTTTAATCCGTGCCCACTTTACATATATATTCATATGTATATACATATGTATATAGGAAACTGAAAATGCAAATTCGAGTTTACATAACGTGCGAAAAGTTTTGAAACGCTTCATGTCATCTATATATATGTGTATATGTATATACATAAAATAGTAAAATGTGTATAGAGAATAGAGAGAGAGTTGGAGAGAGATGGAGAGAGGGTGTGGTATAACGGCTTTAATTTAGCGCAGTTAGCAAAGTAGTTTTCGTTATATACGCTGTATATGTATGTGTATGCAGTTAGAGACACTGAGATAAAATTGGGCGAATATAGGCAGCTTTAAGTTAAAGCTAAAGCTCTCGATGTGACCTGTGAATGTGGGTAAATTTAGGATTTTGTATATTCTATTTTTTTTTCTTTTTTTGGTTAATCAAATAAATTCATCGTTTTTTTTTATAAGGTGTATAATTGAATTTAGAAATTGATTAAAAAAGGATAACCATTATATTTACTCCTTAAATTAAAATTAATTAAAGTTTAAATCATCCCTAAATTTACAAACAATAACAGGTCACATAATTCCTAAACTAAAGAAATTCGTAACATCAAACGAAAATCAGTGCAGTAATCAATCATCATCGTCATCATGACAACAGAAAGCATCTCTTAATACAATGACCTCAAGAAACTTTTTTTGTTCACGAAATAACAAAAAAAAAAAAAAAAGAACGAGAAAGAGAATAGACATTATCGATTTTAGTGGGGAGGGTTGTTAGTCAGACGCGATAACGTATATATAAGAGAGAAAGAGGAGAAGACGCAAAGGTCGTCGGTATATACTGATTTGGGCTGGTGTATAACATCGGATGGTAATTCATTATTATTAATATTTAATATTTCTTTTTTTTTTTTTTTACTTTAGTTTAGTTTAAAGTAGTTGAAGTTGTAAAGTCGTCGTCGTAAGTTGTCGTTGGAGAGGCGCAAATAGAAGATGTAATTAATTAGTAATTTCTTGTATTATTCTCTTTTTTTTTTCCTGTAATTCTTTTTTTTGTGTTTTTTTTTTTTTGTTATTATTTATTTATTTTATTCGTTCTATTAGTCGTTAGTCGTCGTCATCGAGACCAAGTAGCTCAGGTGGTAGCCTTCTATGACGGCAGCATAATGTCAGACAAAGTACACGTGCTGCTAAACGGAACTGTGGACTCAATGTGCCTAGGACAATCGCTTTCCAGAAACTGTTCGTTACTCCAAACCATACGACGGCGAAGTGAAGGAACGGTACCTAGATAAAAAAATAGCAATAAGAACAAAAACTAAAACAATGTTTTTTCAAGTATCATAGGTATTATTATGGTTATATTTTGATCTAAGTTGAAAAAGATGATATCTCATTTTTATTTCAGGTAAGGTAATATGTCATTTGTGCTTGAAAAAAGGTGGCATCTCTGCTGCGGTTCAAGAAATGTGATATCTTAGTAAATGTTTTTTTTTTAAATCTTTACACAGTCATCTCCTGCCTAGATTTAAACAACTTGATTCTCAAATTAACTCTATATCTAGATTAATACTCTTATAAATAATAGTGCAATCAAAAACATATAGTCAACGCAAATCTTACTTCGAATAACTAGCAAAAAATTATACGTATAGATATCATTCTTTTTGAATGGTAGCGGAAATGCCACCTTTCTTCAACCACAAATGACATATTACTTTTCTTGGACAAGATAAAAAAACAAAAAATTAACTTTTTTGAAATATAAACGAGATGTTGCCGTAATCGAATCCTCATGCGTATTATTGGATAAGACTTTGAGGATTACGATACTTTTTTAAAGACTCGTACTTACTCGTACATAATGTATATATGCATCGACTTATAGAGCATAATGGAAAACGGAAGTTAAAGGAGAATCTCGTTAGTCGCTCCAATTCGTTTTGTTAACAAGCGCGCGTGTATATATGCTTTATGTATACATGCGAAGTATGAAAAGGCTTAGATATGATCTGATTTGTCGTTAGTTAATGTGATAGCAATAAGGTTATTGTTTCAATGGATTATTTCAGAAGGAGGATTATAGGTCGTAGATAATGAGATGATAATTTTAGATTTTTTTTTTCTTTTACTATATTCTGAATTTATGCTGATTAGGATTAATATTGGTTTGAAAGGTTAACTGGAATAATGAAGATTTGGATATTGAATTCCTTGTTATGTGTAATTTATTTTCTGAATTAAATATTACAATTTAATGTTTATTGAATAGAACTTTATTTATTTTGATATTACGAAAAAGGTATTTTAAGGCGACTTCGGAGATTAGGTTAGGTTTTATTTTTTTTAGTTTATAAATTACAGGTTTGAATACTCAGAAAATTTTATAGATTAAAAACGTTATTTAAACTATAAACTACGAAATAGAAATTTAACCTAATCTCCGAAGTCGCCTTAGCAAAATCCATAATTCGTGACTCTAATTTCGAAAAAACTGTAATCTATATTCCAGTCTCCAGACATCAAATTATTCGCTCGTTTTATAAACTTTTTATGAACTATAAAAAGCTTTTCAATTTTACATCAAACTAAATTAGTTTTTTTTTGTTTTTAAATTAAAAATTCTATAAGCGTCCACATCAAAATACATATTACTGGATCAAAAAAGTTTTCATCAAAATTAAACTGTCATAAACCAGAAAGTCGTTTTTTTTTAATTTTTAAAAAATTATTTTAGAAAATTAGAACGTCATTCAATGTAGAGCACAGTTTTCAAGTAAATGCTTTCTTTTTTAGGAGAGAGAAAAAAATAAGGGAAAAAAAGGAGTACAAAAAATTGCTTGAATCTATTTAGAGCGAGAAAATTGTTGGGGAGAGGGCTCAATCGTTATTTGCTACTTATTTACTGTCATGTACCGTACCACTGGCAAATAGCCAGAAAATTTGTAGGTTAAAAGTTATCTGCGAACAGTATTAAGAAGCAGACTGATGGCTCAATTTAAAAAAAAAAAGGGAAAAAAGTATCTTGAAAATAAAATCCTAGTGGAAATTAGATCACTCATAGCATTATGAAAATTTTATTTTCAACACGAAATGAATTTTTTATCGTCGTTTACTGTTAATTTATGATTCCTTAGCGAGGTTTAAGCTATATTGAACGATTTAATTAGTTCATGTAAGTAAAAATAGCCCTTTTATCGGCTAAATTTTTAAATTATTCAGAAGGAAACAATATTCGGCAATATTTAAGTTCAATCATTAAGGGTAGAAATAGTTTTGATTATTTATTATATGTTGAATTATTTTTAATATGACCCTTGATCTCGTTAAAAATAATTTGATTCTGCTCATCTTTATTCTCCACGTTATGAGTATACTAAATTAAACTACAATTTTATGAGACAATTTTCAAAACTATGTCATCTCAATAAGTATTTTATTTATTTAATAAACATAAAAAAGGATAAATATATATCGACAACAACAAATGCTATTGATTATCCGAATGTAATTGATTGTTAAAAGAATTCATTATAGAAATAAAAACAAATCTGTAATCCACCCGCGAGAAAATGATTTTTATACAATCATATATGATTATCTATAAGTATACATAGCATAATATCTAATCATGTATAAACTTATATAATCAAATATGGCTTAAGAGTCTGCATGATTATCTGTAATTATATTGAGCCTTATAAATTCAGAAATATTTATATATAATTTTATAGAATTCTATATAAATTTATTGAAATATTTGATGCCATTATGTATAATTACATGAACCTATATACGATGCATTATATATGATCATTTATCAAGTAACTTATATTTTTATTTAAGTATATATGATCGCTACTGCTAATATATAACTTTAAATTATTATTTATAATTATAATTATATAAGTTTACCAGTAAAATGACAAAAATTATAATTATATATAAACATTTCTAAGTTTGGTCATGCAGACTCTTAAGTCATATATTTAAGGGGATGTAAAAGGGTATATGATTTACACATAATTGCAATTTTCTAAACTTTTAATCTTTATTTTAAAATTTTTCAAAATATCTCTATATTAGGCTCTTTATTAATGAAAATGGAAGGATGTAATATAGAGATATTTTTAAAACTTTTGAATGAAGAATCAAAAGTTTTGAAAACTGTAATGTCGGTATTTTACATTCCCTTAATTACATAGGTTTATAAATGATTACATATGACAGCCATATACAATTATATATGATTATATAGAAATCATTTTTAGATGGGTATGAGTATTAAAAATGTTTAATGATAATGAATGATAAAGTTGAAAAATAAAAAAGGTAGCATACCTGCGGAGGTCCATTAAGCGAAGACCATATTCTAAGGCCGGCATAAGGTGCCCAAGATATCCAAAAGGCCATAACGAGGACGAACGACATAATATGGCTTGGATTGCTCAAATTTTCGGATAGGGCAGTGGCGTATTCCTTGTCGTGTATTGGCACGCCTGATCTTAACTTTCTCATCATTGAAAATATATAAGAATAAGTATAGACAATCGTTATGACCGACGGGCCTAATACGAGTATCGATAGAGTTATGGTGTAGGCGGCCATATTTCCCCAATCGAGCATGCATATAAAAGCCTCGCGATCGAATATTGGCTTGTTGAAGCCAAGCAAAGGCGGACAACACATCATTGCCACGCTTATCCACGTGAACACCATCCAACACTGGCAGCGTGTTTTTGTCTGCACCGTCTCGTATCGTAGCGGTTTCCTGCACAATTTATCAATCAATCAAATGAACTTTTCTTTTAGTTAAAATTTAATTTTTTTTTTTCATTTTTATGATTTTTAATTATGGGTATTGATGAAAATATTCTAATTAAAAATACACAGAGAACTTGTATTTATTTAAAGCCCAATGAATTAGTTACTGAAATAATTAGAATTTCACATGAAAAATTCTATATTTTATATATAATTTTAAATTTTATATCTGATTTTTTAAAATTAAATATTCATAAACTATGTTATAGTTGGATAAAAAATTTAGTGACTTTACGATTTTACATTGCAGTTGCAGATTACATATTATGCAATCGTCATGTCATTTCACATTTCAATTTGCTATATAACTGGCAATGAAAATTTGATTAAAAAATCATACCCACGTAGGTTATTATATAAATTTTTATATATACTTTTTTTATTTAACGTCCTATATTTATGTAATTAGCGACGGAGGTCATCAGTGTGTTTGTGAACAAAGCACATGTAACGCACAGCGGTACTCGTGAAAAACGACCGAGAGCGGGATTCGAACTCGGGACCTCGAGATTACGAATCCATCGCTCTACCGACTGAGCCACTGAAGACCTCGAATTTTTATATATATCATTGGGCATAAAAATTATGAAATGAAATTGATTTCGTATAATTATCTAATTCAAAATATTAAAATGAAACATCTGTTGCCAATTATCGTTGGCAGTTTAATTAATTAATATAATTATCAAAGGAAAAATAACGGAAACATAATTATTAATGAAATAATAATGATTGTCCAAACCTGACGGCAAGATAACGATCGACAGAAATCCACATGAACGTGTAAACGGAGACGGCCCAGAGCGTGACCTCGAGGTAACCTACCAGTCGGCAAACGATATCCCCGTAGACCCATCTTCGCATCAATGCTGGATAAACCGAAAGCGGTACAACAAGTAAACCACAAAGCAAATCCGCCGATGCTAGTGATAGCAAATAGTAGTTTATCACCTCACTGGGACCTGCAATACATATTCATATTTGTTCTTATTGATTTTTTTTCTCTATATTCTATATGTTTTTACTTGTATGAGCACTATTTTTTCTTTTTTTTTTTAAATAAAGAAATATTTTTCTTGTAAATTTTTTATGAAAGTTATAGACAATTTAATGTTATGATCCATTATGTTATTTTAAGGGCATAAGTTATTTGTTATTAAATTCACGAATTCAAAATTGTAGTTACTTATAAACATTATTTAAAAAAAAAATATTTTGCTTTAGTGCTAGTATAAGAAAATTATAGACGATTTCATATTATGATTCATTACTCAATTTTAAAGCCGTGAATTTTATTTGTTAGAAATTTATCATTTTAATATAATTATATTTGAAAATCCGTGTGAACTCGTTTTATTTAAATATTACATTGGACAATTTACATAATTTTTTCTATGTTCAAGTAGATTTTATGTTAATAACATATCATGAGATATTATCAACAATTACAATTTTCTCAAAAATGACTATTATGTTTTACAATATTGAGTAAAAATTTGTATTACATTATGTATTGTTTCATTTTATAAAATTTATACAATAAATACTAGTATTAAGATTATGTAATTACATGCTTTATAATATTTCTTAAATTATTTTATATGCATTTTTATATAAAACAAAATTTTTTGATTCTTAAAAGAGTACTATTGGCAAGGGAATAAGAGAGTCTCGAATAAAAATTGAGATGAAAATTAATATGGGTTCAAATTAGCATTGGATAAAATTTTTTTTAAAATTGCCTATCTAATAATGAAGATATTAATATTTTCAATTTTGCCACTTTAGACACGTTTTGTATTGGAAAATTAGATTATCATCTTCGTTTATTTTTTTAATCTTATTAATAAGCAGATTGAAATGTTAAAATCACCAAAACGAATATGTTCTTCATACATTGACAATAATTCAACGAACACTCGTATTGAAATCTGTATATTTATAACTGTTAAAAATATCAATCCTTTTTAAATTTTAACTAAGGTTTATGATTCAGATTCATATCAATCTTCATGCCGAATTTCATTAGCAACTCTATGTAAATTCTTTTACTGGTAGTACTTCCTTAAATTTCCCCCCTTACATGTGAATACACATTTAAAACAGTAGAAAAAAAGATCACTTACCGCGGAAGTTGAGGTAGGTAGCGATAATAAGGAGATTTGAGAGGATGATGGCAACGCCGACCACAAAAATGAAGCCCGCCTGCATGAGAGCCTCCAGCGAGGGCTCCTCCATGCCGCCTGCCTTACGCGCTGCATCCCCTTGCGAGCGCCCTTTATTTAATAAAGGTGTAGGTGCCGCAGTTTACAGCTTCCCGCACCCTTTTTTTTTTTATTTCTAATTTATTTTTTTTTCCTTTCTTTTATTAAAAAAAAAAAAGAATCCTCTTCTTTTCCTCTTGCTTCGACTTTTTCTTTGGATTTATTTGATCAAACCGAATCTGATATATTTTTTCTTCTTATCGCTTCTTTTGTATCTCGCTTTCTTCTTTTCTCCTGTTTAATCGATTGAACGAGTTACCGAAAATATGATGTTAATATTGCATCGCCAAGGTGGTAGCGGTGGCTGCTGCTGCAAGCCACGGAGGAAGATCAGTCTTTCCGCATCACTGAAACAAATTGTCAGATAGAAAAAAAAAACGTTAGATGGCTTTTAATCGGATTATACTATATTGTATAGGCATAGAAAAAAAAGAGAGATAGTCTATAATGTATATATAGTAACTCTACTTTTTCTTCTTTTTTTTTTTACTTTATCTCTATCTCTTTGGCTGATATTGCTATATGTATTGTATAGAATGTAGTTAGAAAGCTTTGAAAAAAGAGCTTTTTTTTTAGTTGAAAGCTTACTTTACTTTTGCTACGACTTCAAAGCGAGCTTATACTGAGGATGAAGGAGAGAAAAAAAAGTGAGAGAGAGAGAGAGGGGGAGTGGATTTTCTTTTGCGCGCTTTAGTTGAGGAGGCTTGAATTCGAGAATTTTATAGTGGTGCTATTTTTGAGAAAAGAATATATTGACGGAAATTTTTTTTTTTCTTTCCACGAAAAAAAAGAAACAGGAACGACGCTCACTTTACAGTATTATAATCTCTAAATATTATTTCAAACATGTATATGGAAAAATTTTATATTTTAAAATATATAGAATTTTTTTCTTTTTTTTTTAAGAATAACTTAAGCTTGGTGTAAATAAATTTCGTACTTAAAAATTGAATTTTTGAAAATTTAATGAAAATTAGTGCATGCAGACTAATTTTTGATAAATTTTAGTTATTTTAACTTTTTTGACTTTACAGGATGAATATTTTTTAACTTCAACGAAATAATTTACGAATGAAGTTCATAACACTAAAAGGTTAAGTCATCCTGTAAGGTAACACATTCATCATTTAAACTTTACTGTAATTTTCAGGAGTCAGATTATGAATCCAACTGTAACTTTATAAAATTTTAAACTGCGTAATGGAAAAAGTGGACTTGGTTTAATCGCTCAGGATCTGTTATTTTTTGATAAGTCTAACTCAAATGCAACTAAAAAAAGGTGCCTAGGATAGCTGCTTTCAGAAGCACTAATATTAAAATTCAAAGAATTTTGAATGGGTATTTTAGAAGAAAATACTAATGCACATACATACATAATATTATCTTTTTCTTATGATCATACGCACGTATACGATCATGCATACAGATAAACACATTCTATGAACTCATATTACACACATTAGAATAAATAGATGAACAATCATACTTAAGAATTAATTAATAAAAAAATTTTAGTCTTGATTTTAAAAAATTGTACTAAACATTCGTAAAAACATACAGATGATAAAAAACATGTAAGAATTAATAGTTGTTTACTAATAAATATTCTTCATGTATTTTATATATTTATTCAAATAATTTAATGATCAATCACTAATCGAACTTTAATATCTTATTTAATCATTAATCCGTAAATAAAATTTTTAAAAATTCTTACCATCAATAACTAAACAAAAGCTGAACATTAACCCACCCCTTAACTCATATGCAACAAATCTTTTATATACCCTTTTTTCTCCCAACGTACATTAATGGCTTGTAAAAAAGAAAAAGTAAAAGATTCAAAGCGTCCTAATTTCCATCCTATTCTTGTCTCTTGTATAACTCACAACTTTAACCTTAAAAAAAAGGCAAGAAAGAAAGAAAGAAAGAAATAAGAATCTTCCAAAACGAACTAAAGAAGAACGAAGAATAAAAAAAAAAGAAGTAGTAAGAAGCCTTTTTTCTCCTCCTTCTGTACTTAAGGATCGCGTATTTTCGCAGCCCACAAAACTGTGATATTAAAATAGAAGACTTTATCAAAGCGTGCGCTCTCTCTCTCTCTCTCGCGTTGTGGTAAAAAATGAAAAGAGTAGAGAGAGAAAAAAAAAGAGAGAGAAAGAAAGAAAAAAAGTATCTCCATCTCTTTGCCATTCTCGTCGGTAGCAGCAAGAAAAGAAAATTTATAATGCACGAATGAATGTGTTCTCACAAAAGGAATGCTATGCGCACTTTTTTCTCTTTAGAAGAAAAAAAAAAGAGTATCTCTTCTTTTTTTTTTTTACATGTAAATATCACGGACTGTATATACACACACTTTTTTTTTTTATTTTTACCTTTCCTCTTGTTCTCTTGCTTTTATTTTTAGCGTTTCTTTTATTTATCCTTAAACGTACGGTTACGGTATCGTTGCGTGAGAAACCAATCATTAAACATCATGCAGTTTGTTCAATTAATTTTATTAAAGAATAAGAAGAAGGTAAATAAATAGAGTAAGGTTTCACGGATGCAAGGCGAAAAGGGAGAAGAAGCAAATTTAATCGATTTCTGATTATACAATATCAAACGTATTCATGGATTTGACGAATCACTTTGGTACACGAGTATTACGTTTACGTAAGGATAAATGCGAGAGAATTAATCGGTTATATAAATTCAATTAAAAGCCTTGAAAACCGTTTGATGTATTTAAATGATGTAAACGTGTTTTGACGTAATAACTTGGCTATATTTGATGTATTATTGTTATCGATAAAAAAAAAGTTACAAAAATAGTAAACCAAATTCGTTAAATTTTTTTAATTTTATTTAAAGTCGCTGTATTTATGCTATAATTACGATGCTAATTAGCGACAAAGGTCGTCAATATGTTTGTTAACAAAGCACATGTAACATACAGTGGTGCTTGTATAAATCAGCCGAGAACAGGATTCGAACTCAGGACCTCGAGATTAAGAATCCATCGCTCTATCAAGTGCGCCACTGAGACCTCTGAAATCAATTAGTTTCAAATTTTTTTTCTTTAGAAGAAGTGACAAGAAATGTACGTTTATTTTTAATTGAAATTTAATTTTCTGAAATAACGTATTAAATAATCTATTTTATTTATATACATTTTAAAAGTATTTTTGTAAGTAGGTCTGTTGTACAAAGAGAAATAAAATATCTTAAAATTAATTGTTTTATTTTTAACCATTTATAAATATTTCGGCCGAAATTATTTGTTACAAACAGTCATATTAGTTGATAAATTTTTGTTTAATTTTTTAAAGTAATCAATCATTTTGCATAATTGATACATTACAGAAAAAAAACATCATAGAAAAATTATGTGTAGACATACAATAATAGACCGTATCTAATACATTGACTTTTCGGGACCTTTAAACTTTAAAAAGAGCTATTTATAGCAGAGCTTTTAATGTAATATGTCTTTACATGGTTATTATATAATTTACAGTGTCAGTATATGCTACGTTACAATCTTATTAATAAAAAGTATATTTAATTAAAAATTTTTTTCAAAAATATTCTCAACTTTTCTTTTATTGATTTAAATATATTATTTATATTTACGAAGGAAGGACATTTTGCGTTTATTTATAATTTTAAAAAATATAAATAAATACGAATGTGTATTAAATTAAATTTTTATTAATGCGTATAATTCAGTGCAAAACTTTTTCTTTATATAGAGCGCGTAGCTGGGAAATATAAAAATAACGTGAACTTTTAAACTTTGAACAAATGTTTTTAAAGTAAATGTCTTAAGTATCATATTTAAATATTTATCTTTCTTTGTAATATTGTTACTTTACGAACTTATGTAATTCATTATCTAAATTCCTAATCAGATCAAACTGATAAAAATAAAAGTTTAGATCATAAAAGTGAAAATCTTGCAGTACAGCTATTAATTAAACACAAAAAATTTTGGATGCAACAAGAATTCGCTTGGTCAAAAAATTTTTTCTATTGAAAAAAAGTTTTTCCATTGAAAAACTACTGAAAATTCATTTATAAAATTAATCTGACATTAACGCTATTTCTGACGTACGTTTTCATTTTAAAAACATATTTCTATTAGAACCAAACGGAAATATATTTTAATCAAATAGACATGCGTTTAGCGGAGTTTATTTTTTAATAAAAAAATAAATTCTATTGTGTCTTTAAATGAGAAGATTGTCTTCTATAGAAGCAAAAAATCCTGCTTACTTCAAGAGTCTATTTTCCTTAGTATTCCATTTTAAATGAACGTAAAATTTAAAACAAAGCAAGACCATATATCTCATTATGTGAAAATAAAAATAATTCATATCATTAACCCAGCCATTCTCCTGTGCAATTTATTTTTTTTTTTTCAATTTTCTTTACAATGACATTGCAGTAAAAAAAAAGCAAAATAAAACAAAAAGAAATGCAAGCTCGCGACTACGACTACGACGAGGAACGACGACGACGGCGACGTTGACTTGCGCCGCGCGTTCTCGTATCGACCGCCATTCATAATTTAACCGAGTCGATTGTGAATGAGCCGTGCGCTGCACCTGAAGTTCCTCTCTTTCACTCTTTTAATATTTTCTCTTTCTCTCTCTTTCTTCGTTAGGCCTTGCGCCAGTTTTCGCCGAGGGAAAATATAACCCCACCTACTACTGTGCTCTCTTCTACTGACGAACTTTTTCCGCCTGCGCAGGCTCTAAGCTTTATTAGATGTATTTTTTTTTGCATATGTTGACTTTTATTTTTGAAGATTATGCGATGTTTTAATTTTTTTCTTTTGTTAAATTGTTAAGTTGGATGTAATAAGTTTACACGTGTAAAGAAGCAATACATCGTTTTTGAAAAAATGTTTTTGTACCAACTGTTTTGGGTTGTTTGTTTCCATCATTAAATTTAATTGTGGGTTACTTGGAGAGTTTAATTATTTCTATAAATACCTATATTTACAACTCTTACTTTTTTAATAACACTGCCAAAGAAGAAAAAAAAATAATGAAAGAAAGCTCGCACGTCTCAAAGTGGATAATTATAAAAATGCTTTAGTCTAAAAATATTTGTGCTGCGTTATCTTTGTTTATTTATAATTAACACGGCCACTTGAGCAAAACTCTGAATTTATTTTTTCATTTATTATTTATATGTCATACAATTTTATAATTTTTTTCATAAATACGTGACTTTTTATACTTTTAAGCTCTATTTTATGCTTTCAAGTTATAAAACATTCAGATAAAATATGTAGGTCTTTAGAAATAAATTTAGAAAAATTTCTAAATAATATAAATTAAATTTACATAGTTTGTTATTATGAATACAAATATTTTTTTGTAAAGCGATTTATTTGAATATTTAAATCAAGACTTGATTTATTCGGAACTTTTAATTCAAATAAATTAAATTAAAACATACAAACAATTATTTTAAAAAAATGTTATCTAATTAATAATCAATTTAATGGTTGAAATTAAATTTGTTTTAATCAAGAAAAATTTTGAAGTTTTCAATGAAGCCAGTGAAAATATAATTATTCAAAAATAATGAAA
Source organism: Anastatus disparis (assembly GCA_017163975.1). Classification (NCBI taxonomy): domain Eukaryota; kingdom Metazoa; phylum Arthropoda; class Insecta; order Hymenoptera; family Eupelmidae; genus Anastatus; species Anastatus disparis. Next base: position 1,106,718 of record JAFFSR010000222.1, read on the forward strand.
TCTTTGTAAATTATGATTACCTAAAAGTTAGTCCATTGTCTTTTGAATAATTAATAAAAGCAGTATGGATCGTGATTAATTTCAAATGCATGAGTTTCCTCTTTTTACTATCAAGCTAATTTTTTGACTTAGGTACTTCAAAGAGGAAAGAAAAAAGAATCCAATTTATTTTGATGTGCGTCCATTAATAAAGTTATCTTTTAGAATCATTATAATTTGATTACAAAGTAACTTAAAAAATGCATATCATTTAAAATTAATCAAAAATAATAATTTAAAATTCATCGACAATATTTCATTTCTTTTTTAACATTAATCAACGAAAATTATGTTCTGCCCTACATCTGTAATTGTAAATTTAATCCAAATCGTTAAATTAGTTTGAATTATGTAAACGTAAATTTTATTAAAATAACTTTATTTTTTTTTTATTTCGTGCAATTTCATAAACCACTTGACATTGTTATGTTGTATAAATTATAAAATAGAATAGCACCGCTGGCTCTAATTTAATAAAAGAAAAAATATTGGATTTAATATTATTTTTTATTTCGTTTAAACGTATGCGAGTTTATACTTGAAATTTTATTTGAAATTTATTTTGTACATACGAATGTTGTTAATAAAACATGTAACATAAATCTTGCAGTTGCAATTACAAACGTAATTTCATTTTTTTTGAGCAAATAAAAAGTTTTGTATGTAAGTAGGGTAAATTATTTTTAAAAAATCACGAAAAGAATTTTATAATTTTGTAACTGTATTTTTTGAGAATGATTCATTTAATTTTACACAATTATTACCAACATCTGGATCAAATCTACTATAAAAATGAAATTCTTTTCAAATTCCATAAATAATGAATTTTTTTATTACTGTTTTCAATGTAAGTGTATTAAACAAATTAAAAAAAAAAACAAATCTCCTTCAATCATTGAACTTTAAACTCACAAGGCAAAAGAAAAAGGAAACATATATATGGCCACTTTCGCTTTCAGCCTAACTCTGATGAATTTATGTAAGTCACGTGTCAAGATCATCGCCTCGGCCGGCCCTAATCAATTACATGCATGCAATGCAAATGAACATAATACCGCCGAGTGTTGAAAACCACCCGATAAGTCCATTTGGAAAAAGGCAATGATTTCAAAAGAAAAAAAAGAAAGGAAAATGAAGTTTTTTTTTCTCTTTTGGTCAAATTCTCATAGTTTATAAAAGCTTGTAATAAAATTTCTTTTCTAGATGAAGGGAAGAGAGAAGAAAAAGAAAAGGGAAAAACTAGAACGTTTGATCAGAGACGTTGATTCTGAGCACGATCGCTTTTATCACACGCCAGCTTACGTGAATATGTTGTAAATCATGGCTTAATCGGTCCCTATAACAATTTCTTATATATTTTTTTACTTCTTTCTTTTTTTCTCCCTTTCTTTCCTTCACTCTCGTTGAATCTATTAGTTTGAAAGCTTTCTTGTTTTTTTTTATCGGTTTGATTATGATTGTGACGTTTTAGATTTTTTTTTTTTATTTTTCCTTTTTTTGCCGAGGTAGTTAATGCAAATATTGTTATTAACTCGATAAATTGAGTAATTAAATAATTTAATGTTGTCGTGCAGTAGTTTCGTTTTAATTTTGTTTAATTCCAGAAAGTGCACATTTTTTTTACTTTTTGACCAATTTAATTCGAATTTATCCGTTTTTTCAAATCTATTTTTTATTGCTGTCGTTTATTCGATTATTTTATGTTTTTCACTATTTTATTGAAAGCTTTATCCTTTAAATAATCTTTATTGGTAAAAATGTGGTTTTTACTAGTCATCATAAATTATTAGTTTTTAGCAAAAGTAATTTAACTTTATGACGTTCATAATGTTTCTATTAATAATAAACAATAAGTATAAAATTATTTCAATGATAAAATTATCATTAAAAAAAGTATAAATAAATCCTTATTCAATGACTTGACTTAAGAAAAAAAAAAGTATAACTATTCTAATAATAAACGCGTAACGTTACATGAATCAAGAAATCATGTCCTCCATATTCATGCATAATATTTCGCTTCTATTCAAATTGAAAATTGAAAAAGGATCGCAAGTCACGCTTGCCCGGTAAAAACAAGTTGCCCGCAGAATGGAAAGCCGAAGTAGAAGGAGAGAAAAAAAAAGAAACAAAACGATTGATTGTAAACTACATAAGAGAATGACGAGCGCGTATAAGCTTAGAAGAATAGAGACGCAAAAAAAAATTAAAAAAAAAGAAAGAAAGGAGACTTGGATGATATAATAATATATAAAAGGCAAATTGTCGAGGCGGCGATGGGTCGCGGTCAAGTTTTACTCTTTTTTTTCTCTCTTACTTTCTTTCTCTGTTACACGTTGTATGAAAAGAAGCTTAACGAAGCCAGCATCTATATAAGGCTTAACCGAGCAAAGTTACTTGGCCCTTCATTTCTTTTCAGCTTTCATTACTTATTATATGTATATGCGCGTATATGTATACGCCTAAATGCGCATGTATTTGAATATGCATGGATATAGAGTTGTTAGTTGGTGGCTTCGATGAAACGTGAGAAATAACACATACATAAGCAAGTAGCTGGTTGAGCTTGCTAATGCTTTGGGTAGAAACACGTGCATATAAGATTTTAAATTCTTCTCTTTTTTTTTTCTTGCATGAATGAGCGAGCGGAAAAATACTTGGAGATTTTGTTTTTATTTATAGATTGGAAATTCAATTGGGTGCGGTTATTTTTGTTTATTGTTTCAGTTGGATTTTGATACTTTTTATGTAAATATTACAATAATAAAAAATATTGTTTTTTTAGGAAAAAGAAAACAGTGAATATCAAGAATAGAATGAAAATATGAATTTTTCTTACGCCACGTACCTTCGCAAACAAAAAATTTTCGTGTAATTTAAATGTAGATTCTTTTTAATTTACATCACCAAATGGTTTTCTTATGGATAAAAAATATTTTTCTTGATTTACGTGCAAATATAAATTGAAAAGCAAGATTATGTATTGTCTGATTAGCTTCGTCTATTACTACTTGAACAATCTAATCTCCAATTAATCGAAATTTCAAATGAAATCGAAATTATGTATCCTGACTTCAAAAAAAAATTCAATTAATACCCAGAATTGGGAGAGAAATAAAGCATTAAATTTCCATTGATAGAATTCTCGTAAAATCCAAGAAAAATAAAGGTCTTGATAAAAAATTAAATCCTCATCGTCCCAGCTTACAAGTCTAAAAATAGTCCTCCTTTCCATCGATGAAATAATAACACAAGCCTCTCTTCGCTCGCTCGAGAAATCTTTCTTTAGCCGAAACGTACACACATCCGCGAATAAAGCAAGCAAGAAAAGGAATCTTCTTTTTTAAAGAGTCTTAAGAAATGGAATCGAGAAAAGACAAGAGCGACAAGTGCGATGTTTCGCATTAGAGAGAAAAGAAAGAAGAAAGCGGGTATAGTAAAGGTATTAAATAAGGTAAAAATATCGAACGGTTAAATAGAAAAAAAAATAATAATAATGAAAGGGGGGTACTGCAGGCGCTTCTTATTTACAATTTGTATGTGATATGGTAAGTCTAAGAGAAAAAGAGCGAGAAAGAAATAATAATAAAAAAAAAAAGAAAAAAAAAAGAGTCCGATGTCAGGGCCGACGATCCAAGGAATCGTATAACATTCGAACAAATCAGGCCACACATTCAAGGAAATCCGTTTGAAATATAAGCAAATAATGTACAAGTGCAACTCCGTGACTTCTCTTTTCTTTCTCTCTATTTCTTTCTCTTTCCATCGCGTGCTTTTCGTTCATTGCGAATATATAAGCTTGCGACCTTCCGGTGTGTAATTTTATTTTTTTATCGTTCGTTTTTTCCTCCCCCTCTACCCCGCTTTTTTTTGTTTCTTTGTAACAATTAAATTTGAAAATGTAATTTGATTGTTTTATAAGGTGATGATCTTGTTGGTTGACATTCTTAATACTATTAATATTATGGGTACATGAATTATTTTTAGAACTTTATGAAAAATTAATTGTTTCAGAATTTCGTTATAAAGTCAGTGCATTAAGATTTTTTTATTACCGAATAAAACTATTTATGCTTAAGTAAACTAAATTTTATACTTGAATTTTCATTATAAAATTTATGTATTTCATCAAAGGGAATAATTATTAACTACTCTTTGATTATACTCAATTCAAATTTAATTTAGCCGTATTAAAAAATAATTATTTTTATTAAAAAAAATAATTTTTCAAATAATCATCACATGTTTTTGTACATACATCGTTGCAATAATGCAGTTATATTTTTAATATGCAATAATTTACTTGAACTTAATAGAATAAAATTTTTAAAACTTTGTGACTTGAAAATGTTTAGTTAACTTTGCTCACTAATGAAGAATTTTTTTTGTTTAACGTCGCTGTATTTATGTTATCATTATTACACCGAGAGAAATATTTAATATATTATTGTGAAATTTAATTAAATCAATGAAATATTATTGATTCAATCAAAAATGTGGATTGAATCAATTAAATTTCATTGATTTAATTGAATTTTGTCATGATATATTAAATATTTCTCTCAGTGTATGCTAATAAGCGATGGAGGTTTCTCAGTGTGTTTGCGAAAAAAGCATATGTATCTAATACAGTGATGCTTGTGTCAATCGGCCGCCGAGAGCGGGATTCGAACTCGGATCCTCGAGATTATGAATCCAACGCTCTACCGACTGAGCCACTGACAACCTCAAAGCGAAAAGAATTGTATTGTAATTTAAATTAACTGATAAAATATCATTTATTTATAACATTCATATACGTAATTAAAATATAAAAATATTATTTATTATACATTTCATGCGTTAAATAACATAATTTGTTCCATAACTTAAGACTTAAACTAAATAACAATCTTTAAATGAGAATACTAAAATATTTTAAGAAAATAAGCTATTAAAGAATTTAAAATGAAAATATTACGGGTTAAGAGCCGCATTAAGTCGGCTTTAAAGTCTCGTAAAAAAAGGGGGGTAAAAAGAATAAGAACTCAACGTTTGTAGTTACAAATAATTGGGTTCACGTGTGAACTTAATAAAGAAATAAGTTTCCTTCTTTTTCTTTTTTTCATAGACTTTTTGTAAGAATCGACTCTTGAGCAAATAAAGCGATTATGAAAAAAAAAGTTTGATTCTTAAAATAACTGACACTTAATTTTTTATGTCGAACGATGAATCTAGCTTTATTTGCGTAATTATTGTACATGAACTTTTGTATGACTTTTATTATCTTAATGTATTATTAGTTGCTATTTTTTTATTCTTATAAAAAAGTGTGCTATAGCATAAAATAAATTTTTAATATGTAAAAATATTATAAATAGAAATACTTGAAAATTATGAAAAAAAAATAAAAAAAAAGTTTAATATTCTGAAGATTGTTTAAAAATTTTTTAAAATTCTAAATATAAATGCATAAATCTTATTAAAACACCAATAAATCTTAAAACAAGAATATATTTTAATCAAAAACATTTCTAATTTCTCGAAATTTCATTTCGCAGCGTCAGCATATATTTATTCGCACAAACACGTTTATAAATGCAATATATACGAGTCGTAAATGAAAAAAAAAGAGTTGCAGTATAAACAGTTCGTACATCTAAACGTATGTATAAATCATACGTAATACTCGTCAAGTTAAATCAAATGCTTTTGCCATATACCAAGTGAATAAGCTTTGTACACAGTATATAGCTATGTTTGCACGTATGTGTGTTATATGCTTTTAAATGAAAAATTATTTACGCTTCTTTTTTTTTTATTTTTAAGTTTTTACTTTGGATATAGTTTTTTTCTTTGGATGGATTTTTAACGGGAATTTAATGTTGGGTTGCGAATAGTATAATATGATGAAATGCTACGTTTCACGTTAAAAAATATTATTTTAGACAAAAAAATCTTTATTTTCATCGACGATGAGAATGTTATGATTATTTTTTATCATTAAACAGAATTAGAAATATTTTAATTTTTTAAAACAGTAGCTAACATCCTGGAATCAAAAAGCACGCACGATGACCATGATAAATAACTGAAGATTGTAAATCTTTGATAGCAAAAATTTTTATTCAAACGAAAAAAAAGATCAAATGAATCTAAATTTCTATATTTTATACACGCATATATACAATGATAATTAGGAAGCAAAAAAAAGAAAAATAATGTCAAAGAAAAGGAATACATATTGCTTGTATTCAATGCGACGCGTCGCATCTAAAAATATGCATAGACATATGCTTGTATAAACATATATTCCCAAACCCCAATTTATATTGTACCAGTAAATTTAGAGGTTTGTATAGATTTTTTATTTTCTATCTTAATCTAACATATTTCATTTAGCTTACTCTTATTCCTCCCCTTATCTCTCTTAAAGCCTATCTCGTTTCTCGAATGGGGAATAAAATAAAAGTATACATTGAGATTATGGGAAGGGGGGAAAAGAATCGGATGTATGCAAAGGAAGAGAAATTTAGACCTGTTTATTATATGTTATTTTATCTCGCAGATTATTTCAACGAAATGAATATGTGTTAATTTGCAGATTATTTTAACGAAATGAATATGTGTTAATTTGTTTTCGTTTTTCTAATTGGAGCGTATTGTAATTATTGTCATTTCAATCAATAATTTTATAAAAAGATAAGCGTGGAAAAATATTTTTATATAATATTTTCCTGTTACAAAAAATAAAAACTTTTTCCGGTATATTTATGTTAAATTTTAAATTATCGACCTTTTTCCAATCGATAAAATATTAACAAAATTACGAAAGCACAAATCGGTTGATAATTTTAAAAAAGTTGCGCATACGAGCGATTAAATTTCACAAATCCACATTATTTTTCATTATAAGAATATTTAATCGGCTCGCATTAATAATGCTTCATTGTAAATGAATATGCAGACCGATATAAAGATTGATAAAGTATTTAACTGCGATATCAGTTAACGTGATTTTCATAAAGTTATTTTCATAAAGCTACCTTTTTATTAATGGAAATCGTAATTTTCTGTTGACACGACATAACTTTAGCGTTATTATTTTCATTCCTTTGAAATGGTATATTTAATTATTTATCGATTAAATATATCAGTGTGTACCAGCTTTTTACGTAACACGCGTATTTATGTGTATCATTAATATTTTTTAATTAATTTTTTTTTAATCAAAAGAAGAATATTAATTAATTTTGTCATTTGGGAGATATTAAAAAAGTAATGACGAAAATGTTGATTACATGTTAATTTACTCGAGAAAACAGTTAAATTGATCGTAACCGCAAGTTGAAAAATCTTCTTCCTGATATAACGACAAGAATAGAAAAAAAAAGAAAAACGAGGCAGCTTGGTAACATAGTTCTTTTTTTTTTTTAAAGAAAAACCTAACTCAAATGCCCTAGTAGGGTTTGATGTCAAAGAACTCTTTGCTCCGAAAAAAAACCGAGCGCTGAAAACTGCTTCGGAAAAAGATCTCTTTTCATTTACAATGTGCATGAGCTTCTTTTTTTTTCTTTTTTTAAATTTTCGTCTATACTCAGCATTTTTCACCGTTTTATGAGCTTTGAGCGATTTTTAGGGTGACTTTATTTCAATATATTGGTTTTAAAGAACGAATTTTTAATTAATACTTTTTTGTTGTTGGTTAGTGCTGGAGTGTTATTTGTTAGAATTTCAAAAGTAATTATGCATCTCATAATGGAATAATGTTAGTCAAATTTTTCTATCACATTAATAAATTTTAAATTGTTTAAAATTAATTCTTCCATTTTGTTTAAAATAGCTCAATATATATAAAAATATTATTTGAAATAGTTTTTCAAAGTATCCAAATTTTAATTTAAAATAAACCGTTCAATACTTATACCAAAATACTCAAATCGACAAAAATTTTGTCTCTTACAACGAAAATTGATGTTTGGAGAAAACTAAATGACCCATAAAAATAAACATCAGCTTTATTTATTATTATTATCAGAATCATTATGCAAGTGATTCTTGAATTTGCCTTATGTCAGATTTACAAAAGAAATATACATATGTAATTCAAAGTATAAAGACCTCTATAACTTTTTTATCATTGACGACAAAGAAGATGATTTCAGTACTCATGGAACGTGAGTAATTGAATATCGATGATAAATATCTGTACTTATCGTCTCGTAAAGAAAAAAACATACAAAAAAGAATAATAGAAAAAAAATAAGCTTCAAACTGTATCTGTTACGAGACTTATGGAACAGACGTCTTAGAATATTATGCCACCTACATAATATGTCCACCATCAGAGGGGACTCGTTTTTTTTTCTTTTCCTTTTTCTTGTATCGTTAGCAATTTGACGCGTGCAAAGAAAATCAAGCGTTAAAGGAAACGTTGGGTTATGAACGAGATTACAGAGGTGATGAATTTGTTTCTAAGTCGAGAATAATGACCTAAAAAATTTTTTATTTTTAACCTCTTGAATGTCGTCGCAAAGATTTTTATATGGTGTTACCATGTAAAAATCTAAAGAGGTTAATGAATAAATATTTGATTAAAGTATTGTTGATTTGTTTGTGTATCATTAGATATAAGAATTAATTTTTATTTAATTATGATTTGTATCAAGATTAAAATTTGTATATATTTTAGATTTGTAAGTTTATTATTTATCAGCGTTATAAATTGATTAGACAGCTTGTTAAAAATGTTGAAAAGAAGAAGTACTTGCATTTCATTTACCAGCGGCTCATTTGAAATTCATTAGTTAAAATCTATTAAAACATCTGATCCACTTTAATTCTTACATACCTTTTTTTACTCAAACATACATTTTGTTCAGTAACGTGCATTTTAAATATGCCCCTTTTTTTGAAAAATTAATCTAATTATTTTTAACGATCTGGATTATTTATGTATTCTAGATTAATATCAATAATTTAATAACCTTTTTAAAATTCTGTCATTACCTATTCAGTTATTTAAATTTATACAATTAAGGATTTTTTTAATGAAATTTTTTAAAAATTGGTTCAGATAAGTTTATCTGATTTTCTTTATTGATAATATTAAAATATATGAAATATATTAAATTAGTAAAATTTTATGTAGTCAATAATTTTTACATTGATTTTTTAATAAATGATGAACATAACATTTAAAACAACACGTAATTTTTAATTGGTACCTCTTTTTATATTATGTTCCAAAATTTCATATCCGTGCAACATTATGTAAAAAAAAATCTCCAAAATTTTCTCTTTGACAAATAAAAAAAAAGATGATATTTTAATGAACAGACCCGACGACATAAAATCTGCATAAACTCAATGTGTCTATGAAAGAAAAAAAAGAGTCTGAAAATAAAACATTTAAATCAGCGTCTAGTCAAAGTGACAAATTCAACTAGTAAACAAACTCAAAGATTACTTTAAACTTAAGAGTTTATAAAACTTATAACCTCTTTTTTTCCTTGTTCATTTTTTTTTCTTCTTTGAAAAATCACATTTTAGTGATCCCTCTAATCCAAATGAAAATTTTTATCTTCCACACAGACACTCCGACACTCATCCCTGCCTCTTTAGATCTTGAAAAAAAAACTCTTACGGCACAACGACCTCGTCACACCGATACACATCCACATTCATACATACACGTATATATTTATATGCATAGACATATTTTTTTAAAATTTCGTATGAATATTCAATCAGCTTCAAAAAAGCTAAGAAGAGAGATGATGAAGAAGGGAAAGAAAATGAGATGAAGAGAATATAAGTCGCGCTTATATCTTCAGCCTCTCTCTAATCTATATAATATATAAAAGCCAGTTTTTCTTTTTTTTTTATATTTCGGTAGGGCTGTACCCGTTCTTTAAAATCTCTCTTTCTCTTTTTTTTCTTTTTTAACCTCTCGCGCACAAGAGCGCACCACTAGGTTAGTAGTTATATGTATATATATATAAATTACTCTTTTTTCCTCTCTCTCTTTACTTTTCCTCTACTCTCACGGAAAGACTGCCATCTTTGACGTGAGAGGGGTAGCGCGCGCTCTTTTCCTCACCTTTTCCCTCTCATTTTCCGTTCCTCTTTGCAGAATCTTTCTCTGCGTCCTTTTTTTTTCGCGAAGATTTCGTTATTTTTTTTTTCTCCTCTTCTTACTCTTCTGTTCTTTTTCTTACTGCATTAACCTCTGATACTTTTTCTATTTTATTTGTTTTGGTTGTTTTTTTATTCTCTTTCACTATGTACACTATGAAATCGAGCGTTGTCAAAACTATCACTTGCTGAAACGATATAAAGTAAACTCAGATAAAGAATAGACGAATCTTAAAGTATACCGCAGTTTCTTTTTTGTTAAAACTTTTTCCTCTCCCTTTCGTTTTAAAGACAAAATAAAAAGAAACAACAAAAAAACTAAACTTGTCTGACTGAAAATTGAGATTAAACGAAAAAATGAAAATTGATAAATTTTCTTTTGCACGTAAAAAATGAAATGTTCATATAAAAATGAAGGAAAAATAATATTACAATACAATTAGTCAAAAGTTAAAAAAAAGCGAGAATCATTTATATTTTATACTATATTTTTTCTCTTACTTTTAACAACCACTCGCGTGTTTAATGCAATGCACACCTAAACACACGCGCTCGTCTCGTTGCGTTCGTTCGTTCGTACGTTTATGACTCCTCGCACTTGTCAAAAAAAAAAGCCAGAAAATAGGGAAAAAAAATTATACAGAGAAAGAGAGAGAGAGAAAGAGAAACGCGCGCACGCGAGAGCTCGTCGCTTGTTAAAAGCACAAGCTCCCGGCTGACCAGGCGGGGGGTTTACTACTGCCAGTTCAGGGATTCCTTGCCTTTCGTTATACTCCTCTCTTCTACTTTTAAACCCCCTACCCCTACCTTCGCCTCTTCTTCATCTACTTTAACTAAAATGTATATCCATCCCTTTCTCTCTCTCTCCTTCTCCCTCGCTATCTTTCCGACTGTCTCCGTTTGTCTCTTTTTAGTGTCTCTTTCTCCATCTCTTTTGCTTTCTTCCACATACAACGAATTTTGTACCCTACCTCGCGATATACCGCCACTGGGTTCGTGCTTTGTTCGACTATACGTATACACGTAGATTTGTTTTATTTGTATGTGCTGGTGATATTGTATATACCTTTCTCTTTCTTGTGTGCCCGGGCGTCGATACCTACTTGCACGCATGCGCGCCACCCCCGCGGCACATCCACCCTTACCTAACTTACTATCTTTGTCGCTCTCTTTCTTGCATATATGTATATTTATATATGTGTGTGTGTATGTATATATATATATATATATATATATATATATATATATATGTATATATATATAACTTATGCTTTTTGTTTCTATACCCCCGGGCAGCGCATTGGCTACTGACCGTGTTCGCGCGCATTTATCCAATGTATACATATATAAACGCTTTTGTCTGTGCGCGCGAGTGTATTCGTACGTGTGCGTATATGCATGCGCGGTTTGAATGTACGCGAAATATGACGTTTGAGATGGACATGCTGGATGAGAGACAACTAACAGATATGCACGTGTGGACATAGAGAGGAGCAGTTGGTGTTCTATCTAGTGAGTTTTTGGGGAAAATGGTTGGGAAAGAGATAGGGAGAAGAAGTACGCGTGAAATTATTACTGTATGTATATACATGCGAGTTGAGGTAAAGACTAGATACACGTGTATCTTGTTATATGAACTGTTTTATGAAGCGTGAATTTTTTCGCTACTGGATTTTTCTGAGAGATTTCCTTTTTTTTTAAGAGATGCGATTTGAAAACAAAAGATTCCTTTTATAGGAAATTTATTTTTTTTTTTGGTTTTTAGAAAATGAGATTTTCTAAATTCAATTAGTCAAAGTACAGAATGATTAATTAATTAATTTTAAACTTAGAACATTGAAACCATTTTTATTTTTTATATCGAGGAATTGGGCGGACCTTTTTCTCATAAAAAATTTAGACAGAATATTATAAATATTAGAGCAGTTAGAAAACAAAAATATCAAGTATTCAAATATAATTAAAAACACGAATAAATTGTATCAATATACAGTGAAACACAAATTTTTCATGAAATATAAATGCCCGACTAAACCTCACCTCTTTCTACTTACTCAATTCCCAATTTTTCCCGTACCCTCAACTACATTCATATATTCTTAGGTAAACTATTTCCAATTCTCATTCGCTCAACCGTTAAACTATTCATATAGTCACGATTTTGTGTATAAATTATGTAAACTTGATTAGACCACGGCACGTTTCATAAATATTACAGTTGGCTTTCTTTGGAAATAAAAAGAAGTAAATCTGGAGTTGAGTGTTTCGTATTATATTACCGAGTATTTTGAATAATGGTTACTCCATTTCTTGTATTTAAGTAATGATATACCATTATTCAGTCAATAATTTCTAAGTATTATTAATTGGAATATAAAGGGTAATGTATTTTTTATTTTCCAAATAAATTTTAATAAGTTGAATATAAAACAAAAAGAACTTCCCAAAAAGAGTTATAAAAAGTCTAATAAAAAGTTACGAAACAAATGTGTGATCCTTTTACAAAATTGTGAATAAAATTTAATATTTTGCTCATGTTTATGTAGTTTTGAAGTTTTAATAAAAATTTAAAAATTTAATAGCAACCTTTACAGACTTTCTATTTTTATCAATTTTTTATTATTTTTATGATGATCCAAAATATTATGATAACAATCATTAATATTAACTATAATGCAATTTAACTTTTATATGAATTAAATACTAAATAACATCAAAATTTAATTTAATTAAAATCTCTCTTTTTAACAATTGATCAATACAAAAATTTTACCCGTACAATTCCATCCTATTTATTACAAAACCAAAAGCATCCCCCGGAGAGCAAAAGCATTTAAGTGTCCCGAAAGCCGCAAAGCATTAATGATTTAAATGGGGAACACGAGACAGCTTTACAGGTCCATTTCCTTACAAAGTGATCGATGCTTTATACACGGATATCTACCAGGAGTGCAAATGTCATTCTCGGATAGTGATGAATTATGGTGTTGGTAAAAAGGTTCGTTAAGCGGGTTTCGATTCAATTATACCGATTGGTCATCCTCTTTTTATGTTTAGATTCCTTTTTTTAGATTTTTTTCTTCTTCCTTTAGAAAAAAATGTAGAGAATGGTTTGAATAAATGTGTCTACGGTATTGTTTACCACTATTTTTATGAAGGCTGGTCTGTTTATTGATAGAATGATTTGTTCAAAATTTCATGGAAACAATGTTAATCAATATATTAAAATTGTAAAGTATATTTAAAATATTAATATATTGTTCAGTGAATTTGTCAAAAAACTAATTTAAAGTTAATGTCACAGTTAAACTTTGACATAATATTAATTTTGAACACATTTACGAAAAACTGAAAGAACGTGTGAATAATGTCAATAAAACATAATAAACAAAATAAAATATTAAAATTCATCGAAGCATTCAATCATAAAACTTTGTAAACATTATTCAATCCAGCGATTAAACTTTTATCGCTTACAAAAGAAAATGAGTGTTAATAATTTTTGAGCAATACTACAAAAAAAAAACTAATTATAAAAAAAATTGCTTCCACCTTAGTTTTGTGCAGCTAAAATTCGCACGAGCGAATTCTTCAAAATTGAGCCACGGCTTTTGTTAAGTAAATAAAGGAGTTTAACAGCCAGCGCGCAAAATATTTGTATTCGCGCGCGAATGAACCGCGGGAGCAAATATAGAGATCGCAAGTAGCTTTCCGAAAAAGTGATGAATTATTTACTGAAAATGTATATATACGTGTGTTTGTATGTTTGAATAAAGATTCGTATATATTTTTATTTTCCTGAGCGCATCCGGTCAAGGTGACGAGTGAGTTAATTTAATGGGAATCAATTAAGACTGAATGATTCAGCGTATTATTTAGGATTCCGATAACTTTTATAAATCAACACATCAATTCGATTGTTTTGGAGTTAAATAAAAGAGATCACAATGAAAATAACATTATGTCTTTTTTATTGAATTCTGGAAAAGTTTAATAAAATTGTGATCACATACATGTTTTGCTTTTTTTTTGTATATATTCAGATACGTACTTCTCCAACTATTAAGAACTTCTTATTTGTAGACGTATATAAGCTATTTTTATTTTTATTTATTCATTCAGTTAAGTCAATATTTGATGTGCTATGACGAACGAAGGATATTTATACACTGTGGTGTATATTTAGATATTTTTCTATTTTTCTTTATCAAAGATCACATAAGAAAAATGAAAATTTTCAGAAGAAATATAAAGCATTCAAATATCTGATATTGTGTTTATTTTTTATTAATAATAAAACGTATAATGAATGATGATTCACGAAATGATATAATTATTGAATCAACTATTTTACCATTTAATTCTTTAATATCAGAAAAAAAAAATTGACATCTATTTACTCGGAGACAGTTTCATTAAAAACTTATCAGACACTTTTCTTACACTCTTCGGGCTTGAAATTGAAAAGAAATGCTATTTGAAAGCTATAAAAAAGTTCACTTATAGAAAAGTGCAAAATCGAATTGCATGAAAAGACGTTTGAGCGCTCGAAAGAAAGCTTAGGAGACTTACGACTTTTTGCGACCTTTAACACATTTTTCATCAGTTTTCTTTTAGTGCTTGCAAAAGAAAAAAAGAAAGAATCTTAGAATTATATGGCAAGTGAAAGAGATGATAATATACTTATGCGAAAATTGAAATTATTTGCTTTGGTAACAATGATTGGTACTTTTATCTAACGTAATAAGTTATTATAAAAATTTGAAATTTTTTCAAATTTGAAATTTTTTCTAATTTAGAAAGGTTAAATTATTTTTAAGATTATGAACTATTGCCAAATTATGTCAAAATTTATATTTCATTTATTACAACAATTTTCATAAACTGTTTTACATAAGTAATGATAATAATACAACAAATTTTATAAATATCAACAAATTTTTTAGATTTATAATTTATAATTTTCTTTATAAGCAAAATACAAAAAAACAAACAAAACAAAATGACTAAAAAAAGAAACCTTAAGCCTTACTGCTAATTGAAAAAAATAAATAAAACTTATAATCCACTTCAAAGCTAATCTCAGAAAAAAAAACCTTGTTTCCCAAAGTACATAAACCAAAAGTAAATTACAAAATCCTTCTGATCTTCTCGCAGCAGAGTAAACACAAACTATAAAAATTCTTAAGCAGGAGTTTTAAAAAAGTTTAAGTTTTTTAATCCAATCTTGCAACTGATACATTCGCCGAGCAAAAAAAGAAGAAAAAAGTACCCCACAAGCTTTACTTTTATAAGGTATATATAAACGAAACGAAGAAGACAAGGCAATTTACCGATATATTAGCTGTATCAGGTTACACCCGGATACTTTATACCCTTAAGCTGTGGAAAAGAGAGAGAAGAAAAAAAAGAAACTTTAAAGAAAAGCAAAGATGATGCAAACTGATGACGATATACATAATACGGCTTCTTTTATTTTGCTTGATTTTTTATTTATTCATTTTATTTTTTCGGTTATTTTCATGCCCCGTGAGCGTAGTCAGCAATATCCTTGCAAGATGTACTTTAACGTATTGACGTCGGATGTGTTTGATAGGTGATCAGTTGGAGAGGAAGCTGATCAAGCGATTTTGCTTTTTTTTTTCCTTGTTATTTTTAACTTTTTTAGTTCTATTTTTATTGCAAATGATAAGTGACAGTGTTTACCGATACGTTTAGAGCTATTTGAGAAGCTCGATAAAACGCTTGTTTGTACAAGGATTTATTTTGTTTTGTATTTATTTTTTTCTCTAATTAATTGACCTTAGTAAACTTTCTTTTATATAACTAAATAATCTAACTGAAAATTTTTATAGTTATTATTAAAAATTTTAGAGAAATGTTAAAAGCATTATTTTAAGTCATAATTCAAACCACAACTTCATCTTTTATTCTGAAGTTTTTTATCCTTGAACCAAACCATATTTATAATTAATAAATCCTCAAAAAATTTTTAACAATCTCAAAATTTAAAAGAAAAAAATCATTAAAAATTCATATCTTTAAGACGAAAAAAGATGTTCGAATCTCATGTATAACAAAAGGCCTAATATAGTAAGTAAAAACTTCACACGTACGTCCTTCTCTGCTTTCTTTTTTGTATTCCCGACATCAGCTCGAAAGGCTCATGAATCATACTTGAAGAAAGAAAGAGCGAAAGAGGTATATCGCGATAAGATTAAAAAACACTTTAGAAAATGCAACGCTCTCTCTGGTGAAGATAATGTCTCGAAGGTCTATTGTTGCTGGCTGTCAAGTTAGTTGATTGAATTATCTAAGAGACGATGGTCAAGAGTTAAAAAATAAAAAGAATCATAACTGTGAAATTGTATAATATTATGCTTTTGTGAGATGGTTATTGAAAATACAAAGGAAGACTTCTATTATAATTAGTTTTGTATATGGAAAAAAAAGTATTACATTGAGTTATTGAGAGAATGATATATGCATACACATATATAGTACTCAAGAATATTTTCGAATACATGTAAAAAAATGATTTTTATACTATCATATATGATTATAAATTATAATCACGTATAAACTTATATAATCAAAAGTGACTTAAGAGTCAGGATAATTACATATATTGAATTCAGTTTTATAATTTCAGGAATTTTTGTATATGATTCTATATAAATTTATAGAATTGATGAATGCAATTATATATAATTATATGTACTTATATATGCTCCATTGATCATTCATCAGACAATTTATTATTTCATTTGTATGATTGCTTATGTAAATATATATGATCATATTTGTTCATATACTTAAATTCCACAGTATAAAACGCGGAATACATATCGAATTATACATGAAAATTTCCGAATTTATAAGATTAAGTATAATTATACATAATTATCCAGACTCTTAAAACATATTTACATGATTATAAGTGACAATGATGTATAATTATATATGATTATATTAAAATTATTTTTAGACGAGAAATTATTTAAAAATTAAGTAATTTGGAACTTATAACACATCTTGGTATAATAATGTATTATTTCCACTATATTAAACATTTGTAATTAAAATACTACTACATTTTTTCATATTTCTTTACTACAATTTTTTTTTTCATCAAAAACTTTTCGTTCTAAAAAACTGAAAAAAGCAAGACTCTAAAGTTCAAAATATAGGTATAAAAAAAGAAGCCAGCAAAATGCACGTACTTCAGAATTTTTGTTATTTCAAGCATTCTGGTCCAGTATACGCTCGATCATCTTCTATACCATACCTTTTTTCTTTTTCTTTTTTGGACTCTCGCTGACAAGGTGAAATTCGCATATATATATATATATATATACATACACACACATATATTGAAAAGCGACCCTTTTTTCCTTATCTGGCAATTTTGCCTGTAAAAGATCCGATCACTTTTTTTTTCGTTTCTTCCATTTTTTTCTTTTCTTATTCAGTGTCGTATTAGAGTGCGGAAACGTACTTGTCGATACTTTAATAAAAAATATATTACATTTTTTTCCCTTGCATAGTAATACTCAATATCTCGTTTTATTTTTAAATTCATGATTATTAAATCGAAGTAATTAATAATTCCAATAACACGAGGAATTCAAAATCATTATCTACTTATTAAAGTCAGAATAATGAATTATCCGATTTTCTTTATAAAAAAAAATATATAGTTACTATAAATAATGAAAAAAATTACATTTTCTCAAGTTAAATCAATAAATTTTTTGCAACCAATAATCAGAGCTCCATAAAGAATTTTTTTTTTTCCAGACTTCACTTTGTTAATAGAAAATTTATATAACGCTCATACCTCATTACTTTTATCGCGTATAGAATAAACTTAAGTAACGTCTAAGTGGATTAAAAAAAAAAAATAAAAATAATATATATAATAAGCTCGCACCTTATCTTCATTTACTTCGATAAACAATAATTTCGCCTCGTGCGCTTGAGCGAAAAAGCAATAGCAAATAAACGTTCGCCTCGTGGAAAAAAAAAATAAGCTTTAACGCTTCGATCATCGTACCTACAATGTACTGTATGTATATGAAAGGAAAAAGAGAAAAAAAAATGTATACACACACCAAGCGCATCCTTTTTCTTTTGAAAGATAAGCTCGCAACAATGTTGTTACTTTTTTTTTTCTTCCTCCTCTTTTTTTTTTTCTTTTATCGAATGAACGCGGTAACATTATATACCGATCGTACAATGTATCTTATGTACACCTACGTAGATATGGTTAATACGAGCGATACTTTAAAAAAAATAAAGAAGAAAAATAGTTTCCTTCGTATACAAAATCAATAGTTCAAGCAAAAGCTTAAAGTTTTTTTTTTCATCGTCAATATATACATGATTATACTACTACATGGTGATAATATTTAAAGATATTTGGATAGAACAGAAGTTCTATTATGAGATTCTTGGATGAAGATTGTGACTAATGATTGATATTGGCATAGATTTTTTGGGAAATAGAAAATAGTCAATTTTATATAGATAGTAATAAAATTGTATTATTAGTGAGACAATAATATCATAATAATGAGACTAGTAAATTAAAAATTCTTTGATATTCTTGAAATATTTGAATTAATTCGAAATGTTTATCAAACAAAAGCCTTTTGTACTGCTGTATATTAAGAACATCAATTGTCAGTGTCACAAATTGATTTGAAATGAAATAATACAGCTCCAATAAAATATTCTGTTTAATACAGGAAACACAATGAGCCATAATTATATTCATTTATTATGTAATTTATTATTGATTAAATTATTAATATGCTGCTTAATGTTATGAAAAGAAAAATTTATTTTCTGTAGTGTCGAGCAGAAAGTATTTTCAAAGATAAAGGAAGGATTATTATATGTATAAAGAGAGAATTTATAAAATGGGAAAGGTGCCTTTGCATTTAATAACATTTTTTTTTATTGATTAGCGTATTTTTAGAAACATTGTATCTGCATTAGCTAAGTATTGATTTGATATAAAAAAATTTTCTATTTTTTTTAGTTTACTAGATCCTAAGAGCTAATTAATTTTTATAAATAAGATTTAATTATCTTTTAGTGTATGAATATTTTTAGCTAATTTTTAGCTAATTTGTTCTCATAAAAATATACTTTTAACCAATTTTTGTTTAATGTTTAACATTTTTTTAATAGTGTTTATAAACTGAACAGTTTAGCAGTGATTTTATTTAAGATTTAATTAAAATATCTAAATGTTTACAACAGCGAAATTCGAAATAGACTTTGAAAATATATGGCAAAACATTTAACTCGTTGAAATTGACAAGCTACAGTCGTTAAAAAGTTTTGCCACCTTGAAAGATTAAGTTTTAACAATCATATTTTATAATTATTAAAAAATAATGAGTTTGTGGTTTTATTATTTTAGGTCTAATTTATATTTTAAGCTTATGTATTGACAAAATTTTCAATTCATCAAAATTTACAGAGTAGTACTGTACGATAATATGATAAAATAGGTTTCATCTTTAGACATCGTATGAATTACTGATAAATCCTTTAACTCTAAAAAATCAATATCTGCTTCTTGCAACATAAACGATTAAGAGTTTTTTGAATGTTGACAATCAAATGCGTTTATATTTTAACTATGCTAGTTTAGGTTATTCACGAGCTGAAAGTTTGGCATTTCTCAACTTTTTAATACATATTTATTGTAAAACGGATATGTCAGAGCTTTTAAAATTTTAAACCCTTGAATTGCAGTTATAAGTTCAGTCATAAGTTAGAAATGATATTTTCGATTTATAAATTAGCTCAAGTTTAGTTAAGACACTATCACTGACTAAAAATATACTAATAAAAATTTTTTCAAAACATTATTTTTTTATTTGAGAATAAAAGAAAATTTTTTTTAAGTTTTGATTTTTCTTTCTAATTTATAGAGGGCACCAAAGATAAGTGATCTAAAAATCCTTATCTCATTGCCGACAGTTAATTTCAGGATTGGTAAGTCTGAAACAAAAAATTTAAAAGGTTTCTTCAAGAGGAAGGTTTTAGACAGAGTAATTTACCACCAATAATGAAAAATCAATGAAAAAATGTTGGATGATTGAAAAAAATGTCCCTTTTTTCGTACTTTTTTCCTTGCTAAATTTTTTTTCGAATCGCGGTAAATCACCCTGTAGGACATGTTAATAAACAAAACACGCTAAGATTTATTAAAATCGGTTTAGCCAATACTGAGATTAACTATCTTTAATTTGAAAAAAAACTTCATTTTAACAAAATCGCTTTTCAAGTTTTTATTCGTTTTATTTATTGTATATCTACCGCTAACTAAAAGTTGCAATGTACCATTAAAACTCTAGAAGTTTATTTTTAGAAGTTTATTTTCGGAGATGTAAGAAATTGAAAAATATAAAAAAAAATCGATTTTCTTAAAATTCTAGACGGTAATAATACCCTACATATTTATGAACAATGAACTTTTGATCCCATCAAAATGGTTACTTCACCTTAAAAAACGTTTATAAAATTTTTAAATGAGAAACCCGATATACTAGATATTTGGAAGGTAATGTGACATGATACTTTTGAAAAAAGTCATTCTAAGCCTTCATTCTATTTCTACTTTAAATCTTCATTTTCAGACATTCTTAAATGTAGAACTTTTTCAAAGAAAAAAAGAACAATTTACAAAGTACCTTTAACATTACAACATTTTAAAATGCAAGACAAAACTTTAAGCTGTATATCGCGAGATTGATACGACTTGTCTCCGCTGAAAATTGAACGATGAGAAAACTTTTAGTCATATTCCATCAGCGTACACTCGTTTTCAAGTATCTCATATAATGAATCGTTCAATTTTCCTACCTAAAAATCTTCATGCTAACGACTTCCCTTTCCTCCTCCTCTTCTTTTTTTCCCATTTGTTAAGCGAATGGTTTTTCTTTTGTCTTATCTAAAAGACTCAAACTCTGCTGCGCATAGCAGTTACCTACTTTTCAAACTTTAAAATTGACTTGGAATATATATATATATATATATATATATATATATATATGTGTGTGTGTGTGTGTGTGCACGTATGCGTGTACGATTTGCGTGCATGTGCATAAATTCATGTATGTGTGTATGTATACACGTATAACAAATGTGTGATGTCGACATTTTCCATTGCAATGTGTCAGGCAGGGCTGACGTGTTAGTCGTGCTGTATAGCGTTAACTTTATAACTTAAGTGTTATACTGAAAATTCGTTAGTTGGTTAAAATTACATGTATATGGGTGCAAGTGTAAAATACATGAAAATTCAATTTTTATATTTGCTTTTTTTTAGAAATTGATAACAAGATATAAATCGAAAGGATACAATTTATATCTTGTTAAACAAATGATTGAAAAATAATACTTTTCAAAAATATCATATTTTTCTTGTTTTCACTTTTTTTCTCGATTGAAATGTTTATTGTTGCAGCGACGTGCAATGATTTACAATTTTTCAATTTCACGTGTTATTTGAAAGTTTTTATTCGGAACATCATATAAAAATACAACGAAATAACAGCACAAATTCATCAAAACATTAAATTTTGTAAACTTTGAGCTTCATTTGAATACCTAAAAATACCCGACTATTTTATCCATTATCTTCAGCAACAAAATAAATCCGCACTGACCTATTTACGTGGGCTTTCGTACTAAATAAATAGAAAATTTACTTTTCAATTTAGGCGAATCCTCGCTCAAAATCCCCTTTTTTCGTCTCTTTTTCTCTTCCACTTCTCAATTTTCCAACGCGTCATTCGAATTACACTGCAAATAGACGAGGGTACATCAGTTCTATTATTAATCTATCTGAAATTTTATTCACCATGTATTTAGCATATCTTAAGGTTGAAAATAAATGAAAATTTTCAATGATTAACTTGATGTGTACTCCGAGGAGGGTGAGTAATTTAATCTTGTGTACAAAGCGTCTAAAGTATGAGTAATTTAATCTTGTATACACAAAGCAGCTAAATTGCCAAATTTGAAAATTTCACGCTTCGGATTACGATGATCGATCGTGATGAGTTTTAAAGCGATGTTAATTTACAGGATGCTTTATTGGTATTGAAAGCTGGTAATTAGAAAAATTTTTAATTATGTCGGTTAATAGCGATTTAATTATTTTCTGAAGGACTGGCTCTTTGTTTAACATTGAAGGAAAAATTGAAATTTTCCAGTTTGAAAGGATAAGTGGAATTTAAGTCTTTTTTATAGTTGGATAAATGATATAAAAGACTAAAAAAAGTTCTGTTTTACAAACTTTTAAAAATTTTTTAATTATTTTCAGGAAACAAGAAAAAAAATAATTATGCTAGGAGAGAATTTTTCTATGAAATTTACAATAAAATTTTGCATGAAAATTATAGCAGCATTTTTTCTCAATCTTGTGATCATATTTCATAAATTTTATAGAACAGTACTGTAAAAAATACTTCTACTAACTCAAACTATAATACCCTACGATTAAAGTAAAAATTACAAATTCTATCGTAAAAATGACTATTGTTCTCTCAGTCATCATGTGAAATAGTAATTTTTCTTATAAAATTTTTCCCCGCGTATGAAGCGAGCATATTTAAAAGTATTCTGCAAAAATTTTAAATGAAATAATTCACCAACTCCTACCGAACTTAAACAAACCAAAAAAAGCTCATTAAAATTTTATTTTTTCTTATTCATCATTATTGTACGCACATGAAACCAAGTGTATAGAAATGTTTTCGCTAATTAGACGTTGCTTAATTATATGTTCGAAATTCAAAATAAACATTCATTAGCCATATCACTAAACACACATACATACAAAGCACAAGTGGGATGACGCTGTCGATGCGAGTAAAAAAAATTGACAATGTAAAGTCCTATCTAACTTCCCTGCACACACACAAAGTATGTGTACGTGCACGTTTACGCACACACAAACATATATTATAAAGCGTAACAAAGTCACTTCTGAATTTGGAACAGTTTGTACTTGTACGTTTAAAGCCTGCTGGCCTCAAGAGAGAGGAGAGCAGAGTAGAGTAGACTGACTTGCTGTTTAGGTGCGTCCGATGCACGTATATATGTATACACGCGGTAGAATACATTTTGCTTCTATACATACTGAAAAGCGTTGGAAAGAGGGGGGGTCGGTTTATATTATGTCACGAAAATTGGCACATCGTTGATATGAAACTTGCACGTATATGTATACAACTCATTGTCATCTCTTTCATTTCTCCTTTGTAGGCTGCGGCGTCAAATATAATGTTGAGTGAATGGGATCAGACTTTGTTGTTGTTGTGTTGTTTTTTTTTTTTTTTTTTTTTTAATATTGGGTTAATAAGTATTTATTTATTTTTTTCTATGTGGTTGGTTTTTTTGTTCTAATCGATAGATTTATAAAGGAACAATAATTTATTGTGTAAGTAAAAAGGTGCAGTTTAATGTGAGAATTGGTATTTTAAACCTTTGTTCTACAATCTGATAAATTTTCATGAAATTTTAAAATTTTATTCTCACTTAACGGTCAAAGCAGTGCTTTATTGAAAAAAAATGTTGTATCTGGTAGAGAAAAGAGGAAAAAATAAATCCGATTATTTTAGATTAATGTCAGATGAGAAATTTTCTTTGAATTGAAAAGTCAATTTTTAAAAGAAAAGTCCTTGATTTCTGAGAAAATTAAAAAAAAAAGAAGAAGAGGAAAAATGAATTACGTCATAGAAGCTTTGCACCTTTAAGCTTATAATTTTTCTTATATTCAGCTGGCTTTTATTACATTTTAAAACTTACATGAATGAAAGACTCTTTTTTTCCAAGGAAATTGAAAATGTTGAATTAAAAGTACTAAAGTAGAATAATTTCAACGATTCAATTTATGAATATTTTCAATTTAATTTAACATTTTTTTTTATTGCGTGATAGAATATTTTATAATTCAGAACATTTTTATATTACTCGAGAATTTTATTTAATTTTGAAACAAATTTAATTTTTAATTTCATTCAATTTGGTCGTTCTATTGATTGACATTTATGCACAATATTATCGAAAAATTCAGCGATTGCTTTTAAATAATTAAATATTTCCGATGGAAAGTTCAATTCGGTATATTTAAAATATACGATTTTCTGTTCATAATTAAAACAGGAAATTAAAGCAAACCAACTTTTACAAATAAATCAGAATTGATTTCTTGTCAAATTGTCTCGTGACTTAAAATTAAACATTTTATTATTCAAAATTGTGTATCATAAATTTGTGTATTTAAATTTTTATTATAAAATTTATAAAAACAATTATTTGTTAATTTTTAATTTTAAGAAAAAAAAAACCTTTGTTTCATTCGAAACACATATGTATGTTAAAATTAGAAGAAACTTTTTATAGTGTATTATATGTAGAAAAATTTACTTGGTATATATAGAGAGTTTACTAATTAAGTGTAGCAATTTTCATCATGTAAATAATAATTTTTATACAAAATGAAGTTTCTTTTATGGTTATAAAGGAATATAGAATTTTACTCGGTGTGTAAAAATGTATAAAAATTCACCAACTGAATAAATTTAAAATTCAATTTTATTCATTCTGTTTAAAATTTATTCATAAAATATTTATATAAATAAGTATTGAAACAAAAATTATTCTTTATTAATCAACAATCAAAATTGTATTTTTAAACAACAAAATTTTAGTCAATCCTAATCTCATTTCATCCTCATAATCAACGTTATTTCAGCAATAACTATATCACACATGCCCCGAAATAATCAAGCCCGAGTATATACATCGTAATGACAAAGAAAAACTAATAATAATAATTAAATCTCGCGCATCAGCGAGGTAGATAACACAATAAATAACCTTTGTATACATCAACATGTACGTAAACGTGTGTATATATCCTAATCTACCGAATCAACTTCACGCTATATATACGACAGGGTCATTTTATTAAGAGATAGCGCAATGTAAGCTTTTATGTATTTTTTTTTTCGCTTGCTTAAAGGTTAATTCGATAATCGTGTTTGGTTGTATATCGTGTTACCAAAGGTTAAGATAGATCCATACTATTCGCCTCTTCTTCTTTCCATCTCTTTCTTTTCTTTGCTTTTTAGTATATACAGCACCTAATGTAAACTATACTAGATCAATCGAGTTCTTCACGTATACACACAACACAATACGTATGGCAGTAGATAAGCTCGTGTGTGTATACGTGTGTATAAGATGCAATAAGCTAACAGGATCAGTAAACATTATGGTGAAGGCTATGTCCTAGACCCTTCAAGTGCAAGAGTACAAGCGTGTGAAACTTATTGATTTTTCTTCAAAAAAAAAAGAAGAGAGAAAAAATACAAAAGAAGTAGATGTGGAAGATAGATAAAAGAGAGAGACGAGTTGGTGAAATAGATGGTTGAAGTATTGATGGTTTTTTACTTTTTTTCTCTTTCACTTCGTTTCTCATTGGAACGCTTTTTTTCTTCGTTTGATTTTAGTGGGATTAATTTGTTGAGTGTATTAGCTTGCGATGAAGATGGGTTTAATTAAAGCTTTTATGTTTGAAAATTAAGGGAAAATGTTTTCTTACGATTTATTTAATTTAGCGCAGTGAAATTATTGATTTTCTAACTAATTTTCATTTAATTTTAAACTTTATAGTCATATAGTTTTGCATAATTTTGGGATAGTTCGAGACCCTGGTATTTTAGAAAATTGCACAATGTTACGTACTTTCATTATACCAAATATTGAATATAATATCTTCGTCGAAAAAGAAAATTAAAACACCCTCGCTTGAAAATAAATGAATGAAAATTTGTTTGATAAAAATAGCTTTTATTAAGTTGTAACTTAATAAATGAAATGCATATTTCTAAAAATACAATAAAGTTCAGGGCTCAAAATAGCAATCCATAAAGCATAATTTACCTAAACGATCTAAAGGCACGTTAAATATATCCTTTTTAAATATGCGTATGTTATTATTCAGTAATGATATCATCAATGCCGGCATTACGAATGTTAATGTTATACAATATTATTCCGTGGATAAGTAGAAAAGAAAAAAACCGTTTCCAACCCCCCAAAACTGGCGAAATATATACAAGACCAAAAACAGAAATTCAACCTTGGCTTGCAAGCAATCCATTAAATTTCACTAACACTCGGTTGTATCAGTTTCGAAGATAAGAAACTTGAAAAAAAATAACACTTTCCTTTATCTCTTTAGTTTTATTTTTCCCGGAAGTACCTAACATTACCACCCCCCCTTATTTTAAAACCCAAAAAATAAACTTAACTGGTGCTTACATAACACATTGTCCATGACCGTGAAAAACTATATAGCTAGTCGAAAAATGGAGTTATATAGTAAATATTGATTCGACTAGTTGTTTTTTTTTATTAGGAAAGCGTGCGAGTCGAAAAAATTTAAATTGTCTCGACAATGCGGAGCCAAAAAATCATATAGGTTGAGGTCAATATGTGCGAGGGTCAATATAAATGTAGTAAAATAAAGTTATATGATTACTTTTATTACTTTGGATTGGAGATGATTTGAATGTCGCAGATTTGAAATAACTTCATTCATCGAAATTTTGTTACGACATTTGGATATTTAGAAGAAATTTAAAGTTTTGAGTCGAGGTCGTCAGTGGCTCAGTCGGCAGAGCGATGGATTCGTAATCTCGAGGTCCCTAGTTCGAATCCCGCTCTCAGTTAATTGATACAAGTACCGCTGTACGTTACATGTGCTTTGTTCATAAACACGCTGACCACCTCCGTCGCTCAATAGCATTGCAATGATAGTATAAATACAGCGACGTTAAATAAATAAAAACAAAAAGTTTTTATATTATATTAAATAATAAATTTTTTACTTTTGAACATGTAGCTTGTTGTTTTTTTACTTTTTCTACCAATAAAAATATTTATAAGCAAAACTTGGAAGGACAATTTTTTTTATAAATAAAATTAATGTTAATTTTTAGAGGAAGCAGATTGATAAAACATGTACCATTTTTCATGTAAATTCTAAAAATTAACTATAAATATTAAAATTTGAACATTTTTACAGATAAAAACAAAAAAATCGTTTTTTCATATAATTTAAATCTACAAATCAATTATCCACCAATAAAGTTATATTTTCTAAATATATCTATAAAATCTTTTGATAGCAATTTTTAATATAATAATAACAACTATTTTAAAACAATACAAAAAACAATAATACACAAATCATGGTAAAATAAAACTTTCTAAAGTATAATTATTAAAAATAAAGGATACATTAATTAAAATTACAATAAACATAATTTTCATATATGCATCCGGCGCAAATTTACACGTATACAGTTGACGATGGCATTTATACATTAAAAATTTTCAACGAAAAAACACACATTTTATAATACACTGTCGATAATTTTAACGCAAATAAATTTATTTATCGCGCAATCCTTTGCTCTGAAATTTTCCGTAAATCCGACCACTTCTCGTTACTCTGTAATAAAGCTGCTCGCTGATGTGAACGCAGCTCGCGCTAACGGCGAGCTTACGCGTTGCCGATGCCGTTGCTATGTGTGGTCCATCAGCGCTGAGATGCACTCGTTTTACACGAGATTCACAAATTTTGGTGTTCTTGCTGTGACGGCGCAACGCTTGTGGCTTTCGACTCTGAGCGCTGTCGTACTGGTATTTCTGGAGTGGATTTTTTAATTGCAATTAAAATGTTGATTATCATAAATGTAAAAAAATGGTAAATAATTATGTACATAAACAGAGTTGGAAAAGTATTTTTTCGAAAGATTTTAAAGTTTTGCCAATGATTATTTGACATAAATATATTTTTTTTTGTTTGTCGAGACGATGAATAAAATGAAAATTAAACTTCGCTCACTAAGTTCAAAAATTTAATGTACGTTATATATTTTGCTTACTAGAAGCACAATGTGATAAGTGTAAATAAAAACGATTTTTAATTAAGAAAAGTACATAATCAACTCTGGTTGGTAAAACTATTTGAAAAATTCTCTTGAATACTATTTTTGACTAATTTATTTTCGATTTTTTATCTTCTCTCAATGCAAAAAGGCTAAAATAAAAAAAGTCGAAGCAAATATATTAAAAAAACCTTCTCTGAATACCTTCTTTTTAGGAATCCTTATTTATTTTTTCAATTTGCATCTAAAGCTTAATTTAAATCAGCAATTGAAAATTCTCTTTTATCTCCGTAATACACAAATCTATGTTGCAAATATTTCAAAAAGTTTTGTCATCGAATACTTTCCCAATTCTGGTTATAAATATATTGTAATACAAGAAAATTTTTTATAATTATATTTTGCAAATCATAAAACATTTTTTTCAAAATTCTCTTAATTTTCAAGTATATTATTGAGACAAATTTTATTTTTTGTTTTATTTCAAAAGTCTTTTACAATCGAATATCTAAATTAAAATTCTATTGTCTTACCAATCGTACAAATCAACACCAAAAATTTCTACTTACTGCCTGTAACTGCGTCAACCGTGGCTGATGCGCGCAGCAATGATCGCCACTGGCCGGTGCACTGGCAGGTGCTGTGGGATGTCTTCTGTAACCCTGATGCTTTTGTGAATAATTTTGACCGCGATGATGATGATTATTGTGCGCTTTCGAGACAACGAGACTGACTTGCTTACTCGAGCCGTTGGAATTTTTACGACGCAAGTAACGCAACGGCGTTGTAACACCGTAAACGGCGCGCGCTATGCGTCGCCTGCAACGCCAAATTAACACCGCCGTTGCGAACCACGCGAACCATGGACCTGCACGCGGGGACGATACTACTACTGGAGTTGGATCTCTCGACCAAAAGAACAACATCTGTAGGTTGGATGGATATGGGAATAATGAGAAATTAAATGGGTAAAAAGAAAAGTTGGTTATAATTTTGTGTGGATTAAGTTTGAAGGATCTTGGATATAAATTGTTAGAAACGACTTTAAAATTGTTTTTAATTAAACTGTAGTTTAACTTTTCAAAGCAGAAGGGATTTTTAATTTAAAATTCAGGCAACTGGGGTAATATTGTTTTAAAGTATTTCAAATAGTTTTTGCTAATTATTTTAAGTTGAAATTTAATTATGCATTTTGTTTTTAGTTTAAATTAAAATTAAATTTTACAAAATCAACAAAGAATTTAACCGAACAGTAATTCAACTACAACAAAACAAGAAAATAATCAATTCAACTACTGCACGTGTCATATTTCATCGACGAAAACAAAAGCCCTCTATCTCTTCCCAACCATTTCCTTGCGCAAATCCTCTTTTCCATCTTACTTTCACTTAAAAAAAAAAGAAAGAAGCTTTACACGGGGACGAGGGTGGGGAAAGAGTTCGCGCGCGAAATAAAGCGATAAAAGAGAGAAACGAAGACGGGGGGAAGGGTTTACATCGTGACATTCGAGAGACAAAAGAGTCGGCTATAAGAGAAAACGCAAAGGAATAAATCTCTTAACAACTTAACGTGCACGCCGTATATCTGTACGTATACGTTTGTCTGTAATCCACTTGAAAATCGGGGACGCATTTTCCACGCGCTCTTTGAAAAACAAGTCACGGTTAAAGCTTTTGTACTGCTAAAGCATTATCAAGGTTAATGTCGAGCATAATTCGAGGACGAGGGACGACGTTACATCAAAAAATAGAGAAGAAAAATAAGGGGAAAATTCTCTCTCTATAATACTATTGATATTTAATTCGGTTTAGAAAAGTTCGCTTTATACGCTTATTTTCTTCTTTCTCTATTTTCATGTAAGTTCAGACAATGTGTTTTCTATTTGTAGTCGTTAGGGATCAGATTACCGAGGGGGAAGCAGAAGAAGAAGAAGAATAAGAAGGGGAGGAAGAAAAGAACATTTTATTGCCAGGGTCATAACCTTCGTGATAGTGACTTTGATTTCAAAGGTAAAACTACTGACCTATTTGGCATGAGAATTTTTAACTAAATCCGTCAGATAAGATATCTGCTTTTCTATTTTTATTCTTTAATTTTCAAAATTTTCGACCCATTGTTTCTGATACTTTGAGTTGTTAATGATACTTAAGCGAGAAAATACAAAAGCGATAAAAGAGATTAAAAAGTTTAAAGCGGCACGTGATGGAACATTAGTTGTATAATCGTTTGATAAAATAAAACAAAGGCGATTATTATACAAACAAACAAGTTTTTGGGTGGGATGGATTAATTTAATGGATTTTTATAAATTGAATAATTACGTAATTATATTTTCATAGATTATCATTTTAATAATAAATTATGTTTGTCTTATTACATTTATGTTATTTTTTTAATTAGAATATTATTGATATTTCATAAATAATTATCTTCGAATTGTATCTGCACGAGAGTGTACATAATTATATTTAATGTATAATACGAGTTTTAATTTTTCACACATCGAACGTGCATTTATAATTATTACTTTCACTCGATCGCTTCCCACATTATTCTGAGAGCTTGTTGATAAATTTACGATTTTTTAATGGTTTTAATGTTATATGTTAATGTATGTATTTGGATTAATATTAAAAAATAAAATAGCATGGTTTTATGACGATTGAGAAATTTTTAAGAAACGTAATTAATTTCATAATATTTTAGTGCAGTGAGAAATCCCTAGTTTTTATGAACTTTCAAACTTATTTTTAAATGTAAATTTAAAATTATGTAATGATGATTCAATAAAGATGGCTTTTTCTGAAAGTCAAAATAACAAATGATCTATTCTAAATAAAAATTGCCATCTAAACTTTATCTTTTAATTTCTCAATCTTCATCCTTATACATCTAGTAAAGAAAAAAAAAGATACAAAAAAAGACAAAGCAAGCAGTGCACATAGAAAAATAAGAAAGGAAAGTAAATTATCGGAAAAGAAATAAGTGACCTTATCCAACGGATTAATCCAATTAGAAATCCAATTGTTGATTCGAGGCCTGCTGGTTCGGACGCGCTTAGATGTCCAAAACATGTAGCTTTAAGGTAAAGAAAGTGTGCTTTTTTTCCGCTGATTTTCTCATATGCCAATACCTTTCCTCTTTCTCTCCTTCGCTTTGTGTACGCGCGTATACGTCCTTCAAAATAAGAAGGGAAATAAAAATTGAAGGAAACGACGTTGAACCCGTACGCATGCACCGCACACATACACGCACATGTATACGGATAAGCCGGAAAATGACGTTACGATCGATCTTTCTAGTTGACGCTGAAAATATATAGGTATAGAAAAGTTTAAATGCGACAATAGTGAACTCGTGGATTATCGTTTCTTTTTATTCTCTCTCTTTTTTTATTGGGAGTAGATATTCTACGTATCAACTTTTTTTTTTATAGGTTTTCCTTTTTTTTTTAAATGTAGTATGGTACGGTGAAATTTGTTTCTTTGATATTTGATATTGGATATTTCCGATATGGAAGAAAATTTTTTAAAAATGAAATTACATTCTTGGTTACAAATTTAACATGTGTACTAGTTTTCTATAAGCTTTAATCCACATTTCGAATATTAATTTACAACCCAATATATAAAACTATTTTATTAAAAAACATAATGACACTTTCAACGATTAATCTTTAAACCACCAAAATCCTCTGAAACTAATTTTGCAGTAAATCGAAAAGACAGGAAGAGAGAGAGAAATATAAAAAAAAAGAAGAAGATGTGTACGTATCAAAGGCTTACGTATAGCTGCCGAGAGATAAGCCAGTGAGTGAAAAGGATTCATGAATGAATCATGACGTACTGGAGATTAAAATTCTAGAGAGGATTGTTAAAGAAACGTGAAAAATAAAATTGGATGTGTTATGAGAATATTAAAATTTTTATGATCAAGTTGGTGAATTTAAATAATGAGTGCTTGTTAAATAGGTAATTGGTGTAATATAGTGTAATTGATTGGTAGTACGTTGTAACGTAAGAGAATTAATGTTTAATTTGTAAATGAAATTTGCAGCGGTACGTTATGGATTATTAATTGTTGATTTAATTGTAATTGGATTTTGGTTGTGTATGCGTAACAAGTATTATTGAAATCAATTGGTTTATTTAATGTAGTAGAGTAACATTATTTAGAAAACTAAATAATTTTTATTTATGAGATAATTTTTTGAAAAGCAAATTATTTTTAAAATAGAATATAGATAATAAAAAGATTTTGAATTTAAAGATTACATAATCTAAAATGAAATTTTTTTTCTTATGCAATTGCATGAAAAACTAGACGATAAAAAATTACAAAATAGGTTAGTTTAACATTTGCAATGGTTCGTTATTTTCTTAAATTTTTAACCTAAAATAACAAACTAATCAATAGAACAACCATTAGAAAAAAAAACAATGTTTGCTGGATACTTTCAAACCCAAGCATTCAAACTAACCCAAAAAAAAGAGCGAAAAAACTATTCATGTTCCTTACATTTATTTTATCCCCGAAGGCTAATCAAAGCGTCAACTTTATCCTCGTCTTTAAGTTGATAGATTTTTTCAATTTAGTCCACAAACTTTTAAATTCGATGCTGTCGTCCTGTTTTTATTTATTTTTTTTTCTTTTTTTATCAAGGTACCTTTAAATTTCTATTTAGGATACAGAAGACTTCCCAAGCGAAAATCCAAACCAGAAAGCAATCGATGAGCTCTCTTACTCGTTTTAGCCGACGGCAATTCCGATGCATCTCCGCATTATATTTTTTTTTTTCTTCTTTTTTTTTCCCCTATCTTGCACTCTTTTCACCCGTAATTTTCCGTTTAATGTAACAAAAACAAACAGAGTAAAAATAGTACAAAAAAATGTAAAACCTTTTTTTTTAAAATTAAGTAGACTATTTTTGTTTTGTCGAATAGTGGGCGTGAATGAACGTTTGTACTTTTATATTGTAACGCGAACGCGAAAGGTTTTTCTTTTTTTTAAAGTGTATAAAGTGTATATTAATAAACAAACATATGAAGCGGCAAAAATTTTGACTGAGACATTTGGCTCTCAGGGATATTGATTGATAACGGATGAACCTGACGTTTGTCGATGAAAAGACGAGTCTGAATGGTAACGCGAATTGAGCTCAAGTCGAATCGATACTTTTTTTTCGGCGCTGAAAAATGTTTCGAACAAATGAGATTCTCAAAGGGGATTGATAAAGGAAGTCATTTTTTCGTTTGATTAGAAAAAAATCTTATTACTATTCTACGTTTATGAATTTCATGTGCAGAATTTAATAATAAAATGAACATTTAACTTTTATCATTTTATTATTAATTTACCTTTGTTAAAAATAAACGCAACATGCAAGCATCACAAAGGAACTGAATAAACTTAATAAAGGAGTAAAAAAAAATATTATTTCAATTAATACAACATTTTATTTATATTATCTTCTTTGAGAAGCTGAAATTCATTAAATGCAAGATTTTATTTTCAGTGTTCATTAAAATTACGAGGTGCTCGATAATTATCACAACACAAAACCAGAAGCAAAAAAAAGGTAAAGCTCGAGTAGCAGCGATAAAAAGGGAAAAAGAAAATAGGAGACTGAAAAGTATTATTAACGACAGGGTGTAACTTTCATTTTGTTTTAAATAGCGAACGTATTGCTTGTACGATAAAGTTTAAAATTTAATAAATAAATAAATTCTGTTTTTATTTTTCTCGTAGAGTTTCGAGTTTTAATAACTTTTGCTCGATGTTTTTATGCATGTTTTAGTTATTATGTATTAAACAAAGATATCTACAAATTTTAAACTTAATTACCAACCAAGCGGTATATTATAATAAAGGCAAACGTTAAATTATAATTTTAGTACATCGTAGAATATTAAAAAATTTTCAAATTCTAGGGTCGACTGAAATAAATTAAAACTTTTATCCAGTAAATAAGTCAAAGCTAAACAACTGAACGCTTACAACTTTCCTTTGTACATAATCACTCGATGCAAAAAGGAACAGCAGCTTTAAAAGGATACGCGCAATTTGAAACTCGAAACAAAGCCGAAAAGGAAAGCGCTTAGTTGTTGTGAAGTTTATCATCGTCGTTTAAATTAATCTTACATTCATCGAGTTGATTGATGCGAGATAATAACAAAGATATTTTTATTTTTGGTTCATTTGTTTATTTTATTAGCGATCGATTGTGTATAGATTCACAGAAATTTTTTATAATAAGAAGAACTGCTTTTAATTATTCATTTATGTGGCGCAAGAGTACGTTTACAATTTTCAATTATTCTCTTTATTTCAATCGAAATGTGCTTCATGCTTGTTTTATGTTTAATGCGAATGCTTTAACGCGATTAAGTACAGTGAGAAAATACATTATATTTATTGTTCATTCCTTTTAATTATTAAAATAATGATTTTAAAATGCAACTAATAATCATATAATTTGATATCGAAGTCCTTATCTTTTCTTATTTAAAATAATTACAGTTTTTATGATAAAGAAAACTAAATGATACACGATACTCGGCATTATTTAGTCTCGTAAATTTAATAATGACTTTGTTCCAAATCATTAATCCATAACCACATAAAGCATTTCCGTTTAATTTATCTTTCAACCAGCGTTCAATCGAAACAAAAAAAAAGTAGTATCAACGATTCGCCGTTTCCCTTCTTCGTTTAAGAATGCGCGCAGAGAGAGAGAGAGAGAGAGAGAGAGAGAGAGAGAAAAAGAGATGGCAACTGCAAAAAAAAAGGGAGAGAGAGAGAGAGGAGTCTATATACGGGTTGTGTATAGGTCAGGGGGTGAGCAAAATATAAATGGGGGAGTGGGGAGAATTTGAACCCAAACTCCGTGCGCCCTCTTTGACTAACAGCACACCTACGCCATTGGATTTCCCGTGACGTCACAGGATCTATCGTGTCAGTAGGTCAGAACCTGGCACAGATATATGTATACACCTAACAGTTCGGAGCTTACGTTTCACGCTTACTGCATCAAGCGCATACGTCTGCTGCTGAAGGCACAAGTATATAGATGTACTTTAAGGGGCGATGAGAAAGTTTTTTTTTTGTTTTTAAGAGGAGGGGTGCAAAGAGAAATGGTGGTTTTAGTTTTTTTTTTTATTGTTTTGAAAATGTAGTTTTGGTTTTGATTGCTCGATGATTAATTGAGTTGAATTGTTTTAGCGTGCTTTTTTTTCTATTATGAGTAATGGTTTTTTGAACTTTCAATGGGTTTTAATTTGAACTTTGAAAATTTGAAATAGCGAGATTAATGTAATTGAAAAATTCAAAAGAAAAAATAATCGATAAAAATAATGTTACATGAGCATTTGATAAAAAAAATAATTTCGATTAAAGAATTTCTACTTTTTTCTTTCTGAGGCAATACTAGAATGTGAATGAAAATACATTCATACATAGAAAATAAGATGAAAATAGATTAATATGAATATTTAAACGTATTTTCATTCACCTCATCTGACACTCGAACATTTATGAATATAATACTTCAATATTTAATAATCATATCAATGATCAATAATGAAATTCATTTTTCATAAAATTTCCACAATAAATGAAATACTTCATTA
The DNA here is from genome assembly GCA_017163975.1 of Anastatus disparis. Classification (NCBI taxonomy): domain Eukaryota; kingdom Metazoa; phylum Arthropoda; class Insecta; order Hymenoptera; family Eupelmidae; genus Anastatus; species Anastatus disparis. The sequence goes on from JAFFSR010000222.1 coordinate 1,142,495, forward strand.
TACAGCTTTCAATTTACTTCACGCGAAATCCAGTCATGAGAATAAAATGATTTTTCAAAACAAATCAATCTATTACTTTCTATTATAAGAGAATAATTAAAGTAACCTCATCTCGAGATCCGAGCGTAAACAAAGAAAACTCAGTGTTTTAAGAAGCATCTCCGTTCGTTAATCTATCGATCAACTCGTATGTACACCAAATGGCAAATAAATAGAAAAAAATCGTTGATGTATCTACTCTTTGCTGTGTATCAACGTAAAGAGCAACGGAGCCCGATGCGTCTCGAGTAATTAACCCATTTTGTAAAATCAATGATTGTGGATACGATTACCTCTCGCCAAGGCTTATTTCATGATTGTTATTACTATTAACTTTTCTATCAATGGGAAATAATCTTCCTTAGAAGAGAAAGAAAAAAAAGGCAAGAAAAAGCAATGTTAAAACAATCATTTATATAACAATGTACAACGTATGAATGTTTTATAGGTTTGTATAGCAGGTAGGTTTATAGATTTTTTCGATTGAAATTGTGTGATTGCGCTGATTTATGTGTATTAAAAGGTGATTTTTTAAAATTAAATATAAAGAATAAAGATTCTTGGAATCGGTGTTATAATTGCGGCTCTTTATACACGTAATACCGAGCGGGTGTACATGATGTACTTTTAATCGATGCTGCACGACTGAAGTAATCAATTGCACAATGATGATTGGTTGTGCACTGGACGTGCAATAGTCAGTATCGGATTGGAAATCTGATTTTTTTTTTCATGTAATTTATTACTATTATTTTTTTCGCTATGTGATTAACTATTTGAAATGAAAGGAAAAGAAAATTAAAATTTATAATTTTTTTGTATATTAACTTTTTTAAAACTAAAAGAGAAAATAAAAAGCTTGAACTTTTCTTCATTGTTAAGGGAAAAAACACAGTTAAGTAGGTAGTATTTTCTCAGTGGGAGCAGAGAGAAAAAAAGTCCTCGAGGATGTAATTTTCTTTGCCGCTGATTTTGTTTCCGTTAATAGATGTTTCAGAAAAGTTTGAAATTCTCACAATAAAAAGGTATCCAGAGAGAGAGAGAAACGAGCAATACAATTTAAAAAAACTTTCCGTTTTAATCGCAAGCTCTATTTATTTGCAAATGCAAAGCTGCTGCTTTATTTCGTATATGCACTTTTTTACTTAAACAAATTATTTTTTATTTTCAAAAAGAAAGACTTTCGAGCTAAAATTTTACCAAAAAGAATTGCAGTTATTAAAAAAATTTTTATTTTTTTAAAAAGAAGAAAGCCAAGAAAATTTCTTTTGTTTAAAAGAAAATAATATCACACATTGTTTAACCGAACAAATGTTTTAATTTGAAAAAGAATTCCAAAAAAAAACACAAGAGAAATTTCACGTGTATTCTAAAATTTTAAATTAAAACTAAAAATATTAAAAAAAAAGAGATTCCGTATTCAAATTTTTCTCTTTTTTTCTTCCTCATACGCTTCTAAAAATTATATTTTAAAAGCAGCTTCCCAACTAACGAACACACGTGCATCCTCTCCTTTTTTTCGGCATTAAATATTTCAAAGTAACAACCATATTTTTTCTTTCTCTCTCAGTGCAACTCGTCAGTCTTTTTGCAATTCCTCTCTCTTTTTTTTTGCAATTTCTATGCAACGTGTATAACGAAACAAAAGTATACCGCTTCAATGAAACTTCTATATAGTTCACAAGCGAAAATGAATCCCTAGGCTTTTCACGAATGACATTCTGCAAGGATGTTGTTGTTTTGGTTTAGTTCTTCTCTTTTTTTTTCGTTTTCATTTTAGACATTGCACTGTTGCAGTTTCGTTTTGCGATTATGTTATTTTTTTTTTTTTTTTCGTGAACAAAAAAGGAACAGGAAAAATGTGTATTTTTGTGATAGGAGTTTGAAACGTATACATTGTATATGTAGAATGACAAAAACAGAAGGTGAATTACGATGTTCAAATACGGTACGTTTCGCGTTGTTGGATGCTGATGCGGACGCATTTAATGAGTTTATTTTAAAACTATTAATGAACTTTTGATATTTATAATAGTGAAACTTTTAATTGGATTAAGTTTTAAATATTTGCTTTTTTACTGTATAATTTCTGTTTGTTGTGTGAACCTTAATTTAAAAAAAGATCAACATTTTTCAAAATTTCAATTTATTTTATTTTGCAAAATTTAATCTTTATATACTAGTAACGAATAGTATGTTTTCAATACAACTAAAATGAAATATTAATTTACAGAATAATTTATTTCAATAACAATTAAATTCCGCATTTCGAATAATATACTATTTCCGCGAGATAATTAAAACGTGCCCGTTAAATAAGACTTTCGGATTAACCATAAAAATGTAAAAGAAAATTAATCGAAAGAAAATCTGAAGATTGTAAAGAGGGAAAAAGTCATTTTATCGTTTGGACGTAATCTTTTTTTTTTTTCTCTTCTTTTCATGCAATTTTTATTACCACGTCGGGTTATTATGAGCCAGCGAAAAAAAAGCCATTTTTTTCATTAATGCCGTGATTACGGAATTCTTAAGATGCTCTGCGAAAAGTCGTTAATATCTTGGGAGATGCTGGCTGGAGAATCTAAGTGCTGGGTTGTATTGATTTAAAAAAAAAGTAAATTTAACTTTTTTTGCTTAGATTTAACTGTAAAAATTGAATTTTCTAAAAAATACTAATGTGGCATAAAATTTAATTCATTTTATTTTAAAAATATAAAAATAGTTGAGTCGAATCTACTTACGTATTTTTTTATAGTACAAATAAAATATAAAAGAAATAATCATAAGTTTGATTTGATAAGAATCAGAGATAAATTTTAAAAAGGAAAATTAAATTTATTACATAAAAAATTAAAAGCAGCTATTCGTTTATTTTTAGAAAAACTATTTATAAATAAAAAGAGAAAGTTGCTAAAATACGAAAGCATTTATTAAAAAGCTCAATTTCATTGAATAGTGAAATTAAAGACTTTTAATTTATTGACATTTGTTGTTTTTGTATATGATTTAGAGAATAATTTTGTAACTAATCATACGAACACTTTTACCGTAATTATAAATTTTTCAAAAATACTTGAATTGCAAATCGACGTAATATCTTCAATCTAAGTGGCGTATTAAATTGCACGTAAAATCATATAATTAAAAAGTTTGAAATTCAATATTTGTCCATGCTTATAAGTAATCGAATAGTTTAAAATTAAAATACGAAATTTTCTTGTCATTTGTATCGGCTTTCTTTTCGCATAATATTTTAAGGAAATCACAATCGCATAAATATTATCTTTGAAAACGAATAATTTAATGCGCTCGTAACTTCATGAAGTACGTACGATTATTTTATTCATATTCTGATTGCGTAAGTCCTGTTAACGTTTTCGATTTTAATGAGATGTATGTTTGCTTTCTGGAAATCTAATAACGAGATTGTCATCAAAACTAGCTTTTATTTAGAAAAAAAAATATCGGAATGTAGCTATAAATTAATATGATAAAAATAGCAGTATAATATGACTGTATATAAATGTACATACATTGACGAGTGAATAAAAATTTGTAACTATCAAAATGAAAATTTTGTTGAAAGAATAATATTTATATTATATTGTTAATGAAATCTCGGTATTCAATCTAAGGATATTTTCTATTTTTAAAATGATGATACAATGCTATAAATGCAGTAAAAAATTCAATAGAAATTTAATTAAAAAAATAAACGTAAATGCATTGACATAATTTATTTTTTTTTTATTTGTTTAACGTCACTGTGTTTATGCCATCATAACGATGCTAATCAGCGACGGAGGTCGTTTCAGTGTGTTTTTGAACAAAGCACATGTAACATACAGTGGTGCTTGTATATAAAAACAGCCGAGAGCGGGATTCGAATTCGAGTCCTCGAGATTATGAATCCATCGTTCTACCGACTGAGCCACTGACGATCTCGTTATTGAATTTTAAATAGTTTAAATAAGCTTTTAAACGATATACACTTTCTATTGCACGATTCAAAATACCATTTCCTTTCTACATTTAATTAAGAAACTATATATAAAATAAAAATAAAAATTATCATTTCATCTTTTTCAATTTCATTATAATTTTATTTTTTAAAAGTTAAATTAAAATTTGATTTTTTAATAATTTAATGAGAAAGTGATTTACGTAAAAAAGAAAATCTTCTCTTGATTATGCGATGGAAGCTTTTTCTCGATGAATCTTCTTTTTTCGCTGCTGTGCACATCAGTGTTTACCCCTAAGGGACTTTTTTTTTCCTTGAGTTAAAAATTCACGTAAGAAGACATATAATATCGGCGTAGCTTGCAGCGCTAAACTTATATATACAGGATTCGTTCAGACGGTAAATTATATTGGACTTGGTTTATAATTGAGAAAGTAATATCTATTTGAACGTCTTTTAGATAACTAAAAACTTGTTTATTTCTTTAGCTTTTTTATGGAAAGAGCAAAAATTTTAAATATTTCCTTGGTTGGAATATCTTGGTTTGAATTTGGTGTATTCCTGCTATATGAATTTGTAGGAAATGAAGAAATTACATAAAATGTGAAAAATTGCAACGGACAAACGACATTCCGAGAGTTACATAAAATTTTCCGCAATTTCAAAATTCATTTGTAAAGAAGAAAGTTTTTAAAATGTAATTAAAAACATTTAATCCGAAAACGTCGCACTCAACAATGCTGTACGGATTTTCAACTTTCTTAAAGAGTTCGGAAACAACGTGAAGTCTGGAATAAACATTCTCAAAGTATCTTGGTGACAACAATAAAAGTAAATTATCTTGCTAAATTAGAAAGTCAAGGATTTACCAGATATTAAAAAAACCATTAAATTAAACAATTATAAAATTGTTTCGCTGTTACAACATTTTTTCCTAAATTTTAATTAGTTTTAGGACGACAGTCTTTCATTTCATGTTTATCTTTCAACGAAAAATTTTATTATTTTTCCATAAAAATGTTCAAAGATAAATACGTAGAAGTAAATTATCAAATATTAAAAATCCTGTAATAGAAATGAATAATTAGTGTCATTTAAAACTACTAAAATATTTCCTATGAAACTCCGTAATAAGAAAACAAACTTTGCATTGACGGCAAAACACGCGAGTCAATATTTAACATCCATGAAAATATTAATCATGACAAACCATATTCATGTAACGTTTATGTAACGCGCTATATAGATGCATTTATTAAAATTTTTAACTTTTTTTTTTTCGTTTATTTTTTTCTTTCACGTTGTCGCGCATCGTCCAACTTTCTTTCTCAAAACCCACGCAGTAATCTTTTTAAGCTTGTCTCGCGTTTGTTTCGCCGTGCGCAAGTAACTTACCTAGACACACGAGAGTTTTTGTACGCAACAAAAGAAGGAAAAAAGATTGAATAAAAAATGAAAAAAAAGGAAAACTCAATTTTTTTTAATATCGAAGCAACGATGCATATAAATCGCGTCTGACACACTCCGGTCTTTTACTACTTGACGCTCATCATATACTTTATAAGAGAGAAAAAAAAGAAGAAAATTTCTTTTTTTAAATCATAAAATTTTTTTGTTACACACATCTAGTTTTATGATTCCGATCGTAACATGTACGCACCGTTAAAGTGTCTGTCTTTGCAAATTAGCTGCACGAGCCGTTTGTTTTTGTATAAAAAGCGCTTTAAAAGCAATCTATTTGGGCTGTAAATCTTAATAAGAAAATTTTATGCTATCATATGAGAATATCTTTTTTTTTTCTTCTCTCTCTTTAATATCGCTTGTAAAGTTATGAAGTGCGTTTATTTTGATATTGTTCGAAAAAAAAAAAACTAAACGAGAAAAATTAACGAGCGTTTAACGTTTCGTAACCTTCACACAAAATGCCGCTAGGTTTGTAATTATATGCTTATAAACTTTCACTTTTATGCAGTTGAATAAAGTTTTTTTTTCTTCAACTTTTAATTAGTACCTTGATCAGTTCAAAGTTCATGTAGAGCATGGATTTAATAAATTGCGCTGTTATGTAACATTATTTTGACGTGCACTCTTAATAGAAATATTAAAATGATTAATTGAAAATTATTAGGTAGAATTGAACGTTTTCGTGAAATTCAATTTTTAAATAATTATTATAATTAAAACTTTTTTGTACTATTAATTTTCTATTTTATTTTTCATGAAATACTTTCTTTTAATGAACATAAATAAAAAAGGATTTTCGTATGTTCCATATTTTTGTAATATTGAATCAAAGTTGGATTTTGTTATTTTAAAAATAACTAAATTACAAAACCAATAAAATTGTACAATGAATTCGACTTTCAATATTATATATCCACTAGTATATTGTGGAACATGCACTGGGTAAACTTATTTAAAAACTCGATAATCAATAAATCTATATTAATTAATGTTGTAACTGAAAAAGATATCTATAAGAACTTTGACAATAGATGAATTCGTAGTCTTTTAACCCAAGGTGGAATCCTCATTTGACCAAACGCCATTGTGCATATAGTATGTTTTGTCAATATAACTCCGTGACTAAATCAGCTCCGTAATTGTAGAAAAATAAATATAAAAAACAGAAATAATCATAAAATATAAGTAAATATATCATTAAAATTTCCTCTATTTACAAGCGGTTGAAAAATTCAGCTTTTAACCTTATTACCTAGAAAATAAATTTGCATAATTTGCCTAAACGCACTTGCTTAAAAACCCGTACGGTATCGATTGTCTATCTCGAAAATTCAAGGCAAATACCTAGTTTAGCCTTTTTTTTCGCTTCATATTGATTTCCCGTATATGTTCGGGCGATACACCAAGTTTCTAAAACCGTAACGATAACTATCTCGCACACATGCACAGAACTCGAAAGAAAAAAAAGGAGAAAAATAAAAATAAAAGAAACATCAACTATGCAACTAAAATATAAAGTCCGGAAAAAAATGTATACAAGGCATCGTGCTTAGAATTTCAATAAATTGTATCTCGACGCTTGACTTACAATACGTTTTTTTTTATTTTTCAGCGAATATGGATGTACTTTTACATTTATAAATGCTTGTACGTACGTTAAATGTTTGAAAAATTATGGTAATAATTGAAGAAAACATAAAAGTAGAAAATGAACAAAAAATGAATAAAAATAAACACAAAAAAGTGTACGCTGTTTGCAAATTAATGCTAATGTCGGTCAGCTCGCGGTAAAAGGAATAAACTTGAAATGATATTCCGATGAAATGTAAGAAGTTAATGGAATGTTGTATTTTATAACTTGGAGTGTGTATACCGAATGGTTCTGTTTTATGTTGAATTAATTTATTAGTTCGGAAGAGAGTTTCAAGCTTATGTGTATGCGTATATAACTAAGAGAAATTATGCGGAGTAACGATTTTTGTTTTTTTTTTTTATTTTCGTATGTACGTGGAAGTTTGAAGTAGTACGATATAGTGTGACAGTTTTAATTAGTTTATTTTTTAAATTGATTATTTATGGACTTTTGATATATTTTAACAGTTTTTAGATGTTTGATTAACATTTAGTAACGAGAAATGCAAGAAATGTTTATAAAATAATTTTATGCTGTAGTAAGCAGTAGAGGGCGTCGTATGTAGTGGGCTAGTCAAATGGGTATTGAGGTCTCTTATAGTTGCGCTCGCAGCGCCGCTGTATTTTGTTTGTGATATTTCGTACTAAAGTATATTTGCTGTCAGCTTATTTCCCCGGGGATATATGAACAAGTAATATATCCCCGGGGAAATACTCAATATGCTATAGTAAGTTGGGATACAACTAAACTCTTCAGTACGAAGTGAGCGCCGATGTGTTTGGAAAGGATAGTAGTGTAAACTTGAGAACATAAACAGGCGCGTTAGACGATCGGCGCCGCATAGTTAAGTCCCGCGCTTATTCAAATTTCATAATCTTTTTCGTATTAAATACATTTTTTAAAATATACATTAAATAAATAATGGTTCATATTGATTTATTAATAATAAAATTTAGAGTTAATAGTGAAAAAAATCACAGTAAAAGTGATGCAGTGAAAAAAATAGAATAAACATAAAACTTGTAAAATTGTAAGAGAAACAAAAAAATTTTTAAACTTTTCAGTTATAAGTTTGTACATTCATATTTACAAGTACAAACAAACATAACAGAAGAAAAGATTTTATAAACAGATGTATCTATCATATTTAGTAAATCAAAGAAAAATATTAAAATAATTGTGAATTAAAAATTTGTGTATCCCAGCGATACAGTAAGTATCGCTTGCTTTGTTTCTCGAAGCGTCACGCGACAACATGTGGCGCTTGCGCGCGCAGACTCGTCTGCGCGCGCAAGACAGCCTCGTTTCACGCTTGTTCCACGCTTCTTTAAATTCTACGAAATTGCTTCTTTCGCATTTTATAAATTCATGATATATACATTGAAAAATTGTAAAAAATGTATTCAATTATATACTTATAATTTTATTGTTCCTCTAACTGCTTACAACAGCATAAAATCATCTACGCAACATGTGACGTACGTCGGGAAAATATTGGCAGGGTTAAATGTTTTTTGCTTGAGCAGCAGAAAATCTCGGGCGCGCAAGCGCGCCCTCGACTTTCTACTGCTCGCGCAAAAAACCTTGACCCCTGCCAATATTATCCCTTCGTACGTCACTTGTTGCGTATATTACTAATATTTTATTCCTACCTCAATAATAATGCTGGTCATTTTATAACTGACTTGTAAAATTTAGCGAAAATTAAGCACTTTATAAAATTAAAAAAAATTTTTAAAGACATTCTTTTTTAATTTAACTTTATACATTTGCAATAAATAGTTTGCCTCTATTGTGCTCTCAGTTCACTATTGTAATCGCAATAAGGCCTCCCATACTCCATCTAAACTCACTTATCATTGAAATGTAAAACGCAAAAATTTTCTCAACTTCTACACTATACCATTCAAACTTCATACAATTCCCTAAACTTTTCTCTTTCTTTACTTTTTATTTCTCTCTTTTACTTCTAACCAACGTCAACCCTCTGAAATTCAATTTGCATTTTAAAAAATGTTTCGTATATATGACTTTTTTATAACTTGTATTATATATGAAATACACACACACATATCGAAAGATGCATCTTTTGCATATATATATATATATATATATATATATATATATATATATATATATATATATATATATATATATATATATATATATATGTATGTATGTATAAATATCTTTTACCAGGAAATAGAAAAGAGCTAAATATACACAGTTAACAGTTTTCCTCTTTCTCTCAACTAAAAGATTTTTCGATAAGTTAATTCCCATCGTGCACTCGGAGGAAGAAGAAAAGGAAGAAGAAGAAGAAGAAGAAAGAGAAGAAGAGAAAAAAAAAGAATCATTCTTTGCACGCTATTACGTGTTGGAAATACAGCTTTCGCTGTCTCTATAATCTTTTAAAGGTTTATATTGTACATATATCTATATACGTAGCTAAATATCTCTCTTTCTTTCTCACGCGTGTTTTTGCAGCCGCACGCTCTCTCGGCTCGCACAGGACAAGGTCGTCAGTGAACAGAGAGAAAAAGAGCGAGAGGGAGAGCTGTGCTTATATACCTGAAATGTTTGACTAGATATCTTTCTTCTTATAAACGTGAAGAAAGAGAAAGAGATAGCCGGGGATTATAAACAAGGAAGTTACGGAAGGATAAGAGCATACGGTCTCTTACATATATATAGGATTGCTTATGCGAGATTGCTAAAAATTGATGTGGTTTTGTTTAAATTTGCATACATATAACTATGACTGTATATACGTACTTGCGTGAGTGTATTCATGTACTTATATCTAAACGTGCGTGTGTGTATACGTGTATATAAGCGTATACATGGCATGTAATGGATGAGTGGACTGTGCGATCGGTGTAAGTTACTCTTACACGTTACGTGCTGATTTGCGAATTAACTTGGAAAATTACATATTTGCGCCGTTTGTTTGTACGATAATTATTGGACCGTTATACTTTCCCTTTGGCACAGATGTTATTTTTACAGCTACCGTATTACCTTAGCTGTTATATAATGCTGATAAATTACAATGTAGAGGAATAGAAGCGAAAAAACTATAAGTACAATGCTTGAGAAGTATCGGGAATCTGGTGAAAAAATTTATCTCTTTTCTTCGTATACGTTTGACGGGATTTGCAAAGCGATAAAGATTCGGAATGTTTTTGAAAGAGACGTGGAAAAGCCACAGATCTCCAAGTATGATTCCATGCTAGAAAGTTCACTCTAGTGATACTATCTTGATTAAATCCTTTAGAGACTCTCTTGCGGATCCTTTGTGTATTTTTCTTTTATGGAGTTGACAAAAATACTTATAATCTACAATTCCATATTCTCAGATATAGATGTACTTATTGAGGGTACCATAAATATTATTGTATCATAAATATAGGCTTGGTTTAAAAATAGAAAGATAATACATACTTTATGAATTTTCATGAAATAGTAACTGTAATTTCAGCGATGCATTTTTCATTGGCTGTTAATTGTCCAAAAATCGATATTGATTGTCAGTGGTCAATCGATTTCGATAGTAATTGCAGCTGTCAACAAAATAACATTGAAAGTTCTTTTTTTTTTACTACTAAAAATATATACGTCAATTATTACATTCGATATTTTCACAAGGTCAAGCTAATCAAGGATAAAAGCATGTGACAATCGTAGCTGAAAATTGACTTTTAATTTTCATTAATAACCGTGTATTATTCTCTGAAAAATCCATTTGTAACAATTCCCGTACCCCCTTGACCATCGGCCTTGAAAAAAAGAAAAAGAAAATCTAATTTAATTCTGACGTCAAATTCACCTCGTCGTGATCACGGTTGACATGTTAATACAGTAACAATCATCCTTTAATTATGCATCACGCTAGCTCGAGCTACAAACGACAAATGAAATTCCAATGCGATCAATCTATCCTTATTACAAGAACAAAATGAGCATGGAACAATGATTACGGCATCAATTGGCTCTCTGTGTATATATACACACGTTGTTAGTCCTTAATTAGCAGCGAGTCCTTTGTCTTTCTTTCTCTTTCTTCGTGTATACGTATGTACATATAAACAAATATTACACAAGACTGATTATTCAAGCGTTGCTTACTCGAGCTTCATTACTCTCCTTTTCGCATTTTTCTTTTCTCTTCTTTATAAATTAATTTTCCATACCAAGTTCTCTGTAACGCACGAGAGTCATTTCATTAGATCTTCTTTGGCATACAGATGTACAGAAAAAAGGGGTTTTTAACTCTAATATAGGAGAACTTAGGTAAATGAATGCACATATATATATACATGTGCAGGTTATGGGTAGTAATTAATTAGCCTAACGCGATGCTTTACAAAAAAAGTGTAAATTAAGGAGTGAAAGGCTTACATATATACAAGGATGTGATTTTGTACAGTTTGAGCTTTTATCGTGAATGAAGTATTGATTTTCCGTTTAGAAAAGCGGAGAATAGGAAGAGGAAGAAACTTCAAGGTTTGTTTTAGGCATTGATGCTCGTAGTTTTTACTTACTCTTTTGGAGGTTGTTATGAGCTGTGCTATAATGAAAGAAGTTCCTTTTTTTATGTACTTTTTGAAGATTAAATATTGTGTATATTGAAGATTTATTTGAGATGAATGGAACGTGAGTTATTTTATTACCAAAGTGGAATATTGAAGTTGAAGGGAAAAACGATTTTCTGGAAAACTATAATAGGGGCAAAGTTAACTTCTCATGGACATAAATATCAAGAGAAAAATTTTTTTCATAAAAAAGTTTTTTTATGTAACAACTGAAATTTCTTTTTCATTATTGGTTTAATTTTTGTTATTCGTACGTAAGACCAAACAAGTTTTATAAGCTTCAGACATTTCGTAATTTCTTAGATCAGCCGAACGATCAATTGAATAGAAATTGATCTTTAAAAAAAAACGTTCAAATTTCTGATAAATTACAATGCAGACTGTAAACAGTGCTTAGTATGCTCGAAGCGTATATACGTCTGCCGCTTATTCAACGGGTGATATCATCTAAAATCCAAATTTGACTATTAAATTTGTCTGAGAGTGTATCGATCTACATTACAAATTTGAATTTAAAAATAGTCCAAGAATACCGAATTGATTACTATTCTTTGAGCTGCTACGAAGAAGCAAGAAAGATGGTTTGCGTGTTCGAAAAATTGGATTTGTAAATTTAAATTACTGAAAAATCATTTCTGATGCTATTTCCAATCAACAAGTTAAATTTTATTAAGTCCATCGTAAAATGGTTTATTTGAAAACATTTTACAAAACTTTCATTGAAGTGATTAGACTGTAAAAGCATAAAACTTTAAAAACCATGTAAAACAAAGCAATTCATTTGAGAATCAAACTTGTCCTTAATAACGACAATCCTATGCCAATAAAAATGATCATTATAAGACAGCCCAGCAATAATTTTAATATATCAAGTAACATAACAACATTTACAATTCGCTACTATCCACCTAGAGCCATTTTATAATACCCCTAAAAAAAGAGGACGAGGCAATTCTTTTGATATTCCATGCCATGTATGATGTACCGATTTATGAGTTGTTCGATGGTTGTTATATAGGAAGCTAGACTAGCTTGCCTTCGGGATGATCGTATGACGAGCTTACGATTTACGCGATGTACGCTACTTTTGCTTCTATGTTTATACATGTGTGCATACGTGTGTTTGCGTACTTGCTTTGAATGTCAATTTTTTCGAGTGTATATGTTAGCGTATATGGGAAAATTTTAGATGTGTGCGAGAGTGTAATGCAATTTTATAGAATTTTGGAAATTTGCCAAATTTTCTTCCAAGGACAAGCTGCGGGGTTGGTAATGGCTTGATTTAAAGGCACATTGTGAGCTGATCGATAATCGTGATTTTATATATTTTTTAAAGTGTAGTTGATACCCAAATGTTTCGTTGCATAATGTTCTGGAAAAGAAAAATTTTTCAAAATTACAAAGATTTGAGTTCAAATAAATTATTCAAAATTTAATCCATATAAAATATTTTTTCATAAATATTTATACAAAAAATCTATCATTTACATAATTTATTTAAATAAAATTTTAATATATTTAAAATTTTATAAAATTTTTAAACGAAATACAAAATTATTTGAACATAAATAATTGTTTAATTGTGCAGTACTCATATTAAATTTCAGAATAAAATAAACAATAATCAACGTTGGAATCCTTATTGTTACTGCAAACATTAAACGTAATAAACTAACATTAATCACATATTACCATCCCATCACATGTGCCACTGTCACGAGCAATTGTATAATACCTAAAATAATCGATCTCAGTCATGTTCGGATAATTAGCCTAATTACTATAGACATTGCGTTAAGTGCATATCGACATGATTTTATTGTTAAATAAATAATATTGTTCCTATAATTTTAATTTATTTTCGATAATAACATTTTTTAAATTTTATTTATACATCGAAACAAGGTGTAGATTTTTTTATTTTTAGCAAAACAAAAATTAATAATGCAAACATATTTAACATATTAATGTTTCGAAAATAAATTATAACTGTTATCTTCTATTTTTAAAATTAAATATTCCGATGACGCAGAGGATGAATTAATATATGTGTCGTGTGCTTTGTGAAAATTAATTGAAATTTAATTCGTTATCGTTTGTTTTTATCGGACATCTATAGAGATGATTGAATCGTTGATTTATAATAATTGTTCCAGTGAAAAATGTGTTGCATTTGAAATTTCATTAAATATTCATGGACATATCACGTCGGAAGCGCAAAAAAGTTAAATGCTTTTTCGAACTAATAAAAAATCGTGATTCATTTGTTACATTCTGGCGAATCCAGATATTTTTAATGTTTGTTTCGAATATGTGCGCTGATGCATAATATATGGATTCATTAAGGAATGATAAATATTTATTTAACATTAATATAATTTATTACAAACCCTGGTAGAAAATGAAACGCTTTTTCTACCATTTTATGGCCATTTCTTTAAAGTGAAGAGCAGAAAATGGGAATGTTTTATGGCCATTATTTGAACTAATATGAAACGTTTTTTCAACCTTCATAGTGCTAAAAAATGCTAATAAAATGTTGAGTCTGATCCACTATTATTTTAATATAGATAGTTAACAGTAGAGTCTATCAAATTGTGCTCTAATTGATTACTATTAAGAATCATTTAAGGTTTTTTCTTGAAAGTTATCATTAATCATTAATAGAATCACTTTTGTTAATATATTCGCGCGTATATTTTGAGTTGTGATCGGATTGTTAGAGGTTATTTTTAAACGATTAATCAAATTTTCCATTTATTATTTTAAAAAACGATATTTTTATACTCGTTTCGTACTGCGTTTCATATTTTTATTTTAAGAAAATTTAATATTATTTTTATTTTTATAAATTCCAATAAAAATAAACATTGACGAAGGAATGTGAATAAATACTAATCTATATTTTCTCGCCACGTGGCAAAAGTGAGGTTATGATTTTACCTATGATCTGAAAAATTAAGGACTCATTACTAAAAAGTTATATAACTATAGTCAAAAAAAGTTGTCCACAGTTTACCTAATTTTTAGATAGTTGTTACTGATTTTTTCTCTCCGTTTACTTAAAATGCGTATTTTTTTGGCTAAATACAAAAATTTTGAACAACATTTTTATATTAGCATTTTTTGCCTATAAGATGCTAACCAATATACCAAAAAATTTGAGCTCTGCAGATTCAGCAAAAAATTGCCATTTATTCGCCAATATTGACATGACAAAATATTACTATTGACAATGGTCATAAATTGTTGTTTACACCATTTTTAATGTTCAAATTTCTACTAGGGAATATGCTAAATTAAAAAAAAAAAGTTATTATTATTATTGAAATTTAAATTGAAAATAAATCAATTTAATAGTATAAAAAATATTTCTTATTATAGCTCTAATAGGAACTTTTTGAACTGTAAGAAACTTCTTCATGTATAAAAAAAATCTATTATTTTTGTGTGTGACACTTTCTTAGATTTAGTATGATTTTTTCACGAGGAATCATATAAATTCAAGTATGTTCAAAATTTGTATACAATGCAAATCTTATTGAAAAGAGACCGTCAGTGGCTCAGTCGGTAGAGCGTTGGATTCGTATTCTCGGGGTCCCGAGTTCGAGTCCTGCTCTCGGCCGATCGATACAAGCACCAATGTTACATGTGCTTTGTTTAAAAACACACTGACGATATCCGTCGCTAATTAGCATCGCAATGATAGTATAAATAGAGCGGCGTTAAATAAAATAAAAAAAAAAATCTTGTTGATTGACATCAATGTTTGTTTTTCGGTTTAATTACATGTTTCTACTATCGTTAAACATGACATCATTATAAAATATTAAAGTTAAGGAATATACTAATATTTTTTACACCATTTTGTGAAATTTTTACGATTTTTAGAAAATTTCTTTTGAAAACATAAATTAACCGTACACCCATAAATCCCGCTTCATAATTTAAACGAAAAAGAAAAAGAAGAAAAAAAAAATGAAAATGTACTTTCCATAAAAAGCTCAAGATAAACCAGTTTTTCAAACAAAGGCGGAAGCAAGCCCAAAGAAACAAAAGCCCGAAAAGCGCGCGTGCGTCGGCTCGTGTGCGCGCCTGGCTGTTTCACCATCATCTCTATATGTATATCCATACATACGTACACACGCATATAGCTAACGTCGTTCTATCTCTGTTGCAAGTAAAACCTGACCTTGGACGAGAACGCTCGGGACCTCTGCAATGCGGTCCGCAGAATCAGCCTTTTGCGATCGTCTCTCACTCTCTCTCTCTCTTTCTTTTTTCATTCTGTCTTTGGTATATTCATGGAATACCAAGAATTTTATATTGATCTATGGAATTTTGTAAAATGAACGGTTTTAATTTTCTAATTCAGGAATTTTATGCTTAAGTTACCGTTTTGTTTCTAATTTTAATTAACGGTGATTATTATCTATTTTTTTTAAAGATTTGTTATCGAATAAATTTGTATATTTTTTTGTGGTTGTAACGAAACTGAGTGTAATACTTGTGTAAAATACAAGCGCAAATGTTTATTATCCACCGAGTTTAACCGAATTTCAATGGAAATTTTCGGAGGAAATTGGAATAAAACTGTGTGCATTATATGGATTTTCATGTCGCGCGGAAATGTATTTTCATCCGATAGAGCGTAATGGTGACGTTTGACTAAATGGAAAATTTGTTGGGCGAATAATGAATGTTGTTCCATTGGATGATCATGAAATTCTTTATTTTTAAAGTTTCATTGACTAAATATAAGAACATTTTATTTCACGTTAAAGTTTATTCAGAATTAATATAAACGAAAATCTGTTTGATTTCATTTTAGGTAATAAATGTAAATTTTAACCATTGATATATGCATGTACTCCTACTAGAAAATTTGACAGCTAAAGTGATTAATTTATCAATTATTGGTCAATTTTTTTTATAAACGCTTGGCGAAATATTCTTTTTGAGATAAAGAACATTTTGAAGTTTGTTTATAAAAAAATTTTGATTTTTGTCATTTGGAATAGTAAAATGCTACTAATATTAGAGGCACTGTCTCACCTCTTGCAAAATTTATTCAGCCGGATGGTCAAATATTAAAAAATTGGTCAATTAAAAAAGAAAAAAGTCGGGAACATTTCTACTATGGACAGAAAAATTAATTTATTACTCTATATTTTATTGGTAATTTGATGCTTGAAAATTCTTCACTTTCAAATTTTACATATTATTTTTTAATTAAAAATTTTCACTTTTAAATCATCAATTAATATATTCTCGTAGGCTTCCATCGCACAAAATTTAATCTTCTAATTAAAAAGAAATTCATTATTTCCTGTTCAATTTTCCTTTTTTACACTCCAATTTTTAATATTCGTTAATTAAAAATACTGATTGACACATTTTAAAATTAAACAATCACCAAAAATAATGAGAGAAATTCAAACGTTGAAACATTAAATTATCGATTACTTCGACATACAATAATTTTAATAAATAATCCAATTTCGAAGGCAACATTATCGAATTAAAATTAATCGCCTCGAATTTAACGTACTGTTTTTAACAAATGTATATATATATTCTATTAATTCGTGTGCAGACATCTACGAAATAGAAACCGGAAGAGAACATTTCGCTTGTCCAACGTTTGTATATATACGAAAAAGATCAAAACGTTAAAGCGATGGCGAGCCCTCTCACGTAATTGAATCGCGTGTCGATAAGCGCAACGTCAATTTCTTCTTTATTTCTCTTCTCTCTGCCTTTTTTTTTCGCGTGTTATGTACGTTACGATGAAAAGAGAGAAAAAAGAACCCTTTTTATAATGAATTATTTGGTATTGTTTATCGTATGGGCACGGTGAATAAAAAAAGAAAGAGGATGGATAGAAAGGAAAGTAAAAAGTAAAGAAGAGTTTAGAAATTAATTGAAGACGTTTCATGGCTGTGTACAATATTGGTTTTCGATATACAGAGAAACTTGTATTTTACGAGAATGAAAGAAAATTGGAAGAATTTATTTTTATTCGATGCTTTCTTGCGTATGTGTGCGCACGGGTAGGTATCGCGTGACACTATGAAATAAATATAAAAATAAATATAAAGAATATAGTTAATAAAAAAACTAAGATATGAAATGTTTTTTTAAAACGTTGAATAATGTCAATTTCAATAAGCGTGTTTGTATTATTACAGAAAAATAGAAGATAAATAAATAAAGGAAAAATTATATCAACGGTACTCTCTCGAGTTTTGGCGACTTTATAACGTGAAGCTATTCTCAAATAATCGGCGTGCGCACGTTTATACCAATGAAGCAGAAGATTGGATTCGCCTTTAGGTATTTTTACTTTCCTGTTTACTTTCTCACGCTTATGCATTGAGAGATTGTGTGTGCATAAAGGTACTGTACCTTTTGAAGGTAGTTTTCTTTCTGCCTTTATTTTTTTCTTACTCTCTCTCTTCGTGAAAGAACTTGTCTCATATGGAAAAAAATGGAGATAACTGGACCAGATAACATTGCTTGTTCTGAAATTTTGTGACGTATGTTGTATACTTGAGTATAATAAACTTGTTATTGTATGCTTAAAGTTCTTTGTTTCAATAATTTTTTAAAGAGTTGGTACTATAAAATGTATTTTGATGAAATATAAATTGATAGTTTTAAATATCGGTACATATACGAGTTAAGTGATAAAATTGTTTTATTCTTTGTATTAGTTTTGTCTTGGAGACAAAAATAGTTTAAGGTAGAAATAATTAATGAAAAATTTAATTGCATCCGGTAAAAAGAAAAATAGATAACACATACTCTTTAACGAATTTGATTATTATTTTTGTTTATTTAGCATCGCCGTAATTATGCTAATTAGCGACGGAGGTCTTCAGTATGTTTGTGAAAAAAGCACATGTAACATACAGTGGTGCTTGTATAAATCAGCCGAAAGCGGGATTCGAACTCGGATCCTCGAGATTGTGAATCCATCGCTCTACCGACTGAGCCACTGACGACCTCTCCGAACTCGATTGTATTCGAAATTTTATTTAATGAAAAAAAAACATTAAATTAAAAATGATCATGTAATTAAAAATATTTTTATTCCGTATTGCAATATCCGTGTCTACAAAAAATTCCTTATGACTTCCTGTATAAAATCATGATTTCAAATAAAAACCTTACAAAATTTCCAAATTAAAATATTTCTTCAAATTTAAATACAATAATATATTAAAACAATGTAACAATTTAATTTCTAATCCTACACCAAGAAATAAAAATTTTCAACACGTATACACTCTTAAACTTGTTTATTTCTTTCGACAAACTCCGTACATTGCAGTGTAAGTTTAAATGTAAAAAAGAAGCAACAAACAAAACAATAGTTTTGAAAGTCAAAAGAAGGAAGAGAATAGATTATCGATGTATAACGTAGGCGTGCATACAAACTTACAAGCGGGTGACGACCTACACGATACATGCATACACCTTCACCTTTTGCATATACGAAGAGAGCCCAAAGTCTCTTCGTGTAGCTCTTGATAGCGTGAAAGACGTTAGCAAGATATAATGGATATGTAAAGGGTGGGTCTAAATTAAATCGTCGAGGAGAGAGAGAGATGCATATCCAAGCCAGAGCTATTAAAGCCAAGAGAGAACCTTGAGAAAGTGAATGCTATTAGATAATAGGATATTGCCTTTGTATGATAATCAAGAAGTGAAAATTAATTGCCGTATATGATGGAGGATAAGTTTATTTATTTTTATACTTTTTTTAATAGTTCATTAAGAAATTTTGATTATGGTGATTATAAGCGTTAATAATTGCTTATGAGATGGTGTGATATTCTGAATATTCAAAAATTAACGCAAGTAATTTAATTTTGTTTAATAAAAAAAGCGTAAATTTAAACGAAAATTTCCTAATTATTAGGGGCCATAATTCAAATCTTAACAATATAATTATTCTTGCGCATAAACCAGGCGTGGTACAATTAATTTCAAGTCCATATACTTATCTTTTCTGCAAATAAAAAAAAAGTAACTAATTTTAAATAATCACACTCTGTCTTATAGTATCATACAATCGAAATTAAACATTCGCATATGCATAACACGGAAGCGATAGAAAACTCGTGCAATAAAATTTAAAGTTCAAACTTTAGAAAAAAGTTCTCGAGCCAATAGCAGTTTTAGGAACTTTAAAAACAAAAGGAAAAAAAAAATAATCTTTTTCCCTATTAAATACAACCAAAACGGATACGTACACGCGCAACGACAATGACTAATGACACCAGTAGCCTTAATAACAATAACGAGCCAAGGGAAATAAAGAATTAAAATAAACAGGACTTCTATATAAAGCAAAAAGCGAAAGCGAATAGAGTGCCGACTTGGTGCACGCATAAAGCATTAAATACCCTACGGGTTTTAACAATCCAAAGCAATGCGGTTTATTATAATCGTCATAACGAGCGCTGCTATACGACATACCGACACTTTTGCTTTTTGTTATTTAAGTATCGAGTATTGTGCTTACGGGTGTGGGAGTGCGTATAATGGAATCCTAAATTGTTGAAATTGTATAATGAGGATTCTGGTCATTGTGATATGGGAGGATTTATGTATAAGTATGTTTGTTATGATGCATTGGGATAATTGTATTGGATTAGTATAATGGTGTACGGTTTGGTGTTATGGTATGAAGATTGATATTGATTTATTGTTGTGATTGTTTGTAGTATTTTCAAGTGCTTCTTTATCGTTTACCAAACAATTCTGAAATGCAAAGATCTATGGATTTTGTATGTGTTCATATTTTTCAAAAATGAAAATGATAGAAAACGTTTTTACAAAATATTTAATAATTTCGTTGTAGTTATTGGTATAATACCGAAGTAAAATTATAGTTTAGGTGTTATTTCGTGTTTGTCATAAATGAAGAATAATAATATTTGTCGTTTGTATATTATATAACACAATAATAATAAGTTTTAAAAACTATAGATAACGTTCAAATGCTTCAAATATTCAACGTTATATAAGAATTTGCATAAAAACTTTCAGTTTTCGGTTAAATGAATTTTTTCATATCTATCAATTATCGAAATTATTCTCCAACAATTTAATCATCATTGATGTCAAATAAAATTATCAATAAATTTTTTTCAAAGTTATTAATAAATATTTGGTAAAACCATATCCAAAATAAAAAAATAGTGACCTTTTGAACTTCCTGCTTGATCCAACCAAACCCAAGAACATAAATTATTCCAGCTATTCAATTCATCGTTTGTTATTTCATTCTAAAGCGATAACAATAATTCGTATACGGACTAGACATGAAGGGCAAACATTAGGTCTTAAAAGAGCCCATGACCTAGCGTAAAATCAAGTAAAACTAAAGCTATAAGCTAATCATCAAAGCAAAAGTTCAAAAGTTAAAAGAAAAGAGGCTAGAAGGCAATGTCGGAAGTATATAAGGAAGCACCTACCTACCACCTAGCTCGGCTTAAAGTTTGATCGATAAATGGAAAGCATGGAATGTTATAAAAGCGCGGCGCGCGGACAGCCGTGCACTTAAATGCCCTTGGAGAAGGCTAACCCTCCTATTATTTTAGTTTTTTTTTTTTCAACATGTACTGTGTGGGTGTACATACTTGTGTAGAGTTGCTCAAAATTGTCTTTTAATGTCTTATACTGATGCATGAGTTAGCGTGTCTTGTTTACTGAAAATTTTAATGGAATATTTTATGGATTATTCTTGTAAGAGGAAAGAATGCTGCATGATTGATTAAGTTTACGAGATGCACTGTTTTTTTTATTGAACTACAATTTGCTTCATATTCTAGTGCAGATTTCTTATTGATAAATGAACAGTATTTTCATTTAAAAATTTTAATGTGAAATATACCTTGAATAATATATTTATTTCAAAAGCAAATTGTTTAACTTTTTAAAATTTTTAGTTCAATGTGAACATAAAGTACATAAATTATCTAAAGAAAAAAAAATAGTAATATTTTAGTCTAAAACTAACTTAGAAATTATTTTCTTAATTTACAAATTGACTATACATTAACTAATTTTAAATAGAAATTACACGTTGTAAGAAATCATGTTGTACAGTAATAATGTCATAATTTTAGGTTTAGTTAATATTACATTACTACTGTATTATTTGTTTTTAAAATATATATAAGCCATTTATGCAGCGTTTAGTTGAGAATGGAAAATTGCCCAAAACATATTTCTTTACATTATACTGTAGTATAAAAATAACATTCAGAACTGAAATTTTACATTGTATACAATTAATTTTTTTTTTTAAATTACAAGAAATAAGTTTTAATTCTAGTGAATAATCGTTAAACTAAGCTAAAACTAAATTAAAATTATAATTAAATTATTTTCACCGAAGTTAATTCTAGTGATTATTTACTCATTATTTAATCTTATATAGTTTAAATTTTTATTAACAAATGATAAAAAAATGCATTAAAATTTTATTTAAACAAAAATATTTTTCTATTTACACAGAAACATCATTTATCCCAATAAATAAATTTTAACCATACTTGAAAATGACATTAGATGAAATTCCAAATTTATAAAATTGATTTATATACTTTGTTCAGATTTTAAGCACGTATATAATCCCAACCTCACCCAGAGTGTAACACTTTTTTCTCATATAAAAAAAGGAAGATAAAATGACTTTTACAAAGTCCTATATAGCTTAAAATCAATTTAAACTATTAATGGCTTTTTCCTCGATGTACAAGAATTTTTTTTTCACCTTTTCAAGAAAAAAAAGAGAGTATTTAATCACAAGCTTAAAATTCTATACTATGGAGTGAAGAAAAAAATTATATATATGAACGATAATCGTTTGCTTTTCTAAAATTAAAACAAGATTAACCGTCCTTGGCTCGGCGTATACAGTTTAATTTATGCTTCTTTAAAGGGCCAGGTAATTACTTCCTTTTTCATACTTTTACGCGCCACGCTGACTTTAAGTAAATTTAATATTTACACGTACATCGACGCATATCTTATAGCGCAATCGCATTTATAATAAAAATTGCATTCGCATACATGTGTATGTGCACGCGCGTAAAGATTCCTATTTTACAAAAGTTTTTCTGGTCGAATAATTAATGTCTCTTACTTAACGCTAACAAAGTATGAAAGAAAGTAAAGAAAGAAGTCGACCTTGTCATACTGAAATTATCAATGAATATGCGGTCGTGAAATTTCCTTTATAAAATTTCCTTCCGTTTCCTTCGCAACGATCGATTGTAATTTTCTAACGTACAATGGATGCTCGAAATAAAATAGAAAACTTTGGAGCTGGAAGATAACGTTGAAAATCGATTTAATAAAGATTTCAGCGTATATATGATAATTTCACCGACGTACCGTCATTCGACAAAAGACATTGAAACTTTCGTTCGAGTATTATATCGATTATCATCTTCAAGCTTAATGAGATAAGATCTTTAAAGAAAAGAGTAAAACAAAGAAAGTTAAAATTTAACGGTTTTTCCTGCTTTTGAAAAGGAAGGATATAAATATCGTTTAACAAAGAGAATAAAATCCTATGAATGTTTAAGCATACTAATATTACATTCAATGAACTATAAAGCTATGCAGGGATATACAATAAATAACTTATTCTGTAAAAAAAGAAAGAATGCTTTTTGATTCCTTGAATCTTGGGCTTCTGACTTATCCAAGGGATGAGTAATGTTAAGGACTATGAATCCTCAGGAAATAAATGCTAAATATTTCAATCTGATTTTGAATGAAGTAATAAATATAAAATTTAAAATAAAAATGTTTATTCCAATCTTATTTTATACCAAAACGTCAGTATGATTAAAAAAAGTTTCAATTCATTCATAAAATTTTATTTTAAACAAAATAAAAAATTTCATTGTTCGAGTTGTACAAAGAAAGTCTCGTGTTTATCATCCTGAATTTGAAGCTGGCGCGTTACTTTTTATTTTTAATTTACGATTTTCAGTTCTGACTAATCCAATTTTAAAAAAAGTTTCAAAACTCATCCAAACTCTTATGAATATTCAAGAAACCCGTGTGCTACGAAAAAAAAATATTAATCAAATTTTACAACATGAAATCTCGACTTGATGCACTTTTGCTGAAATTTAAAATACAAAAAAAGTATACATAACTCGATCTCCCTTAATTTACCATTCATCGAATGAAGAGAGAAGCGCAACGAGTTGAATGGATTAACACACACACAAGTTGAAAAAAGAAGACAATAAGAAAATAAGGGAAAAAAGAGAACGATAAAGAGAAAAAGAAAAGATATATGAAAGCGGATTTCTCCAGCTAAAAGCGATTATCCGCTTGCGTAGGCGACGACAGGTGAAGCGCAGCAAAATGTACTATACATACACACACATCTATATACATGCGCATGTATATGTGTATAAAAGTATCAGTGTATATATGTGAAAGAAGCCGTTTCAATTATGCGACGATGAGTTTCGCGCAGATTTTTTTTTATGTATACGAAAAAGAAAGATAACATAAGAAGATGAATAAAGTGCATGGGGTATATAAGGAATTAAAAAATTAAAACTATAGAAAGAAATCATGGAATATAAAATAAATAATCTTACAGGTCAATGTTCCGTAAGAACTTTTTTTAAGTCGCTTTTTATAACTTTTTAAAATTAAACGAATAATAAAACTAAAATAAAACTGTGAAGAATTATTTAAATAATTTTATTTAATGTAACTTGAAATATAACGTATTTAAATATCATTCGGACGAAAATAATACTAACAAAAGAAAATAAGGGTAGGATAAAGTCAAAGATGTTTAAAATACGTTTTAATTATTTTTACCGTCTTTTAATCCTTTCATAAGGCAGAGACCGTCAGTGGCTCAGTCGGTAGAGCGATGGATTCGTAATCTCGAGGTCCCGAGTTCGAATCCCGCTCTCGGCGGCCTATTGATACAAGCACCACTGTACGTTACATGTGCTTTGTTAATAAACACACGACCTCCGTCGCTAATTAGCATCTAGCGATAGCTAAAATACAGCGACGTTAAATAAAATTTAAAAAAATCTATTATATCAAAATCATAAACTTCTGTTGCTGTTCTTTTTTTAAATCTTTTATATATATATATATATATATTAATTTTTTTAATTGTTTACAATACTTTGTTTTATATTTTATTCTTAAAGTCTTAGTTATTTATTAACTAATTTATACGAAAAATCTAATTTTAATGAATATGCTTAATATATTATAATTTTTTTAGTTTCCAGTTGCATAAGTAACATGACGAATAGCTCAAACTATTTTTATCAATTCCAAAGAAATTAATAATCCGAGATCTAAGCTCATCTCGTTAATTTTTTGTCAAAACATTCATGCATGTATCATAAATTTCTAAGAATCAATCTGAATATTCATTTGAAAAAAATACATTTATAATTTATCACCAATAAAATTTCAAACGCTGCAACTCCAACCACCCGCTATACAAAAAGAAAAAAAGCGAACGTCGAAAAAAAATTTATAGACGTATCTAAAAGTATTATTTTAAATCCCTGATACAATCAAACACCATCCGGATACCGATGCAACGCGCCTGTGTCTATCGAGGTGTGAATATCGCACGTGAGATTAAAATTCTTCTTAAAAAGTGATTCACGCCGAAGTTTTTAAGACAACGGATGTCCCAAAATATTTCTTCAGAAACAAACCAGACACGAAACGCTCGTTTGATTCTCTCGAATAAAAAAAAAAGTAGTAAGATGATACGCTTTTGATACTATTGTGAAGAGCTACACAAAGCTACTGTTGAAATAATAAAAAAAAAGAAGAAGGAGATAAGAGACATGATGAAAATTTTTAATATTACTTCGAGGAATTTCGTTGATTTTTCTTCTAAGATTGCTGAAATGTGTCCTTATTTTTATTTCACCTTTTATTTCATACTTTGGATTTCAAAGTGTTTAAGGCTTGAGACACGTAACTTGAACCAGTTTTATAAACATTACATAAAGTGCATTGTATCTTAATAACCATTATTTTTTATTTTTGTTGTTCCAATCGAAAGAATTTTGAAACGTTATTGATATTATAATGTCGTTAAACGGGTTGCAAAATAAACGTTTCAAAAATGGCAATAAATAGTCGCATTATAATAAACGGCATTAGTAACTCATTTAAATTTCACTCGGAATTTAATATTAATCGATGATAATTTTCAAACCAGGTAAACATGTTTTTCTCATTCTTTTTAACTTTATCATATAAAAAATAATTCGCGTTCACTCAAAGAATACAATAGCTTTACATTGAGGTTTTAATTTTTTCCGTCAGTCGTTTAGCTACCGATAAATTCAGCGCGGAAGAAAAATCATTGTCTAATGAATGATAAAAAAATGCACCATAAATTTTATCTATTTATTGTTTTTTCAGTGAGTCATACTGTTCAATGTTAAATGGGAATTTAGTTTCAACTTAATAATGACTTATTATACGTTTCAGAGATATTTATCGAATAAATAACTCAATTAATCAATTTCAAATGTCGATTTTTACGTTTGTTTTTTTTTATAAAATTTGATCGTAAGATATAAAGAATAAATTTTATTTCTTACAGTGTAATAGCGATAATTACTCAAGGGTATGATTTCTTCGAAAATGTATTCTTTGCTAAAAAATATACATTATGTCAAAATGAGTTGAATTAAGGAACTTGCTTAAAATAAAGAAGACAAAAAGTTCTAAAAATGTACACCGTAGACATTGTAATTTATCGTCTTGTCATTGTTATTTTTCAGACTGCCATATATTATTCACAATAAATTTAGAAGAAAACTTTAAAAATTAACTTTCTTTCGTCACCTTGTAAAATATATATTTCAAAGTTTCAAGGACATTGATAAATTTCGTATGCACAGTTGATACTCTTAAAAAGATTCAGGTACCCGATGAACTCATCCTTCAGAGAATCGAAGTATTATTTAACATTTGGCACTTGCATGGTATCCTCAGTATACCAAGAAACGATATAAAAATCTTTTTATAAACATAATGTGTTCTCAAGTCTCCATGAAATTTGAAATTTAGAAAGAAATAATTGTTTAAAATTCAAAATTTTATCTAAAATGTAACATAAATTTAAAAAAATTTTTAATTACTATTTGTAACATTTGAAAAATACTAACATCGATGTTTTACAAAAAAACTAAATCCACCCACATCCAGCACATCAACGTTATTGTTAAAAAAAGTGTCGTTCCCCAAGCAGATAAACATAAAAGAAAGCTCGACGTTACGTTTAACAACATACTTATAATTTGCAATACAGCTATTCTAAAAAAGCAAAAAAAAAAAAAGAGCATCATAATATCTTTATCATCGTCTCTCCTCTAACATTGTATAGCTCGTGTGAAACGCGCATACGTATACATACGAAAGATACAGCGTATAAACGTTTATTGTCACGCTCACATTGTCCTGTCTCGCCGATAAAAGTCGTATAGCTGTATCGTTTCGCGTGTATATATGAAACGTGCATATAAACGGAAACCTTTATAGAAGAATATACGACTAAAGTGCTGAGCGATAAGTGAGAAAAGAAAAGAGAGTCTATGAGAGAGAAAGGGGAGAAGAGAAAAAACAAGGAATGAGATGATTGACCTAAAAGATATTTTGAGCGAAGTATGTAGATTTATTGTTGGGTGAGATAAATTAATGAAATTTTTTTTTTGATAACGATATTTTTTCTATGATTTCTGTGAAGGGACAATCGATGGAATGTTTTGGTTTATTGTAAAAAAGACCTATGAAAATGTTATTTTTACAATTATTATTGTTATATGAGAAAATCATTGATATCTTGAAAATTATCATATCGTGGAAATGATTGTATAGGATTTTATGATATAAATATATTGCATACTCATAATTATTTTTGTTATCTTAGGAATGTACATTTATTTAAAGATATTTACAATGTTAATTTGATTATATTTTACGAAGTATTAATTTATCTAAAACACGAATTGTTCGAGTAATTCAGTATAATAATAATAATAATAATTTATAGTTGACTGCTTGCAATTTTTGTGCAAATTTTCTAGAGCACTCGTAGAGAAATAGAGCATTATTGGTAAAAATTCGAAACATATTAACGCCTTTTTACAATCAAATTAGTTGAGTTTTTTTAAATTTTCTTTTTAATATTGCATTGACCTTACTTTTTATATTTATTATTTTTGAATCAACATTCATATTATAAATAAAAAGAAAAAAAACTATTTGAATGTTTGAATTCTATTTTTAACAATACCTGTAGATAGAAAAATCACACTCCTCTACTTGTCCGTTACGTTATTTTAATGTTCTGAATCAACATTAGCCTTTGGAACTAAAAAAAGAATCAAATAAAAAAAGCAAAGTTGAATTCGAAGAAAGGAAAAACATAAGATCGGCCATCATTTAAATACCGTAACAAAAGCCAAAGAAAATCTCGTAAAACTTGTTGAAACAAAAAAAAAAAAGAGAATCTCTGTTTACAACGTACGGCCCAACAAACATGACTTTACTCCAAAATCAGTAGTAACAGCCATTCCTCGTTTACTTTATTTTTTCTCTCTCTTCAACGCAAACATAATTACAAGTCTCATACTCTGTCGAACAAAGCTTCTCTAAAAAAAAAAGGAAAGAAGTAAAAAAAATAAAAAGTATTCAACATCGAGAAAACAAAAGTTTGAACAAAGCGAGTTTTATGCACGACGTATAAGAAAGAGAAAATACGTATACGTCTGTTATTTTTTTATTTATTTAGATATACCTTTATTTTTATAACCGTCCAATCTTTGAATCCTAACGTATATACACACACATCGCATGTAATGCTCTATCGGATGCAAGACATTATTCAAGAAAGTTTCATCAGAGTATCTCGGATCTAGTTTGTCCTTGGCAAAAGAGAAGAGTAGAAATGTGCGCAAGACTCAAGCATTTCTCTACTAAAATAAAAAAAAAAAAAGAAAAGTAAAAAATAAAACGAAAAGAAGAAGAAGATAAAGGAGAAGGAGAAAAAAAGAAGAAAAATTATAAAGAAAAATATACGAAAAGGGGTGGAGAGCCTAAGGAAGGAAGAAGAAGACGAAGAAGAAGAAGAGACAGAAAAGAAGAAGAAGAAGAAGAAGCAAAGTATATAAGGAAGGAGTATAGGATACATAAAGTAAGAGAGAAAAGGAGTAACCACGATTGCATACAAGAAGAAGAAGAAGAAGAAAATAGCATATATACAAAAGAACAAAGATAGAAGTTCATATGTGTATACACATACATGCATTTCTTTTATAAGATGAAAGAAAAGGTGGTGGGGAGTTATAAAGGAGAAGCCTTTAAGAGATTGCAAGAAAACTTACAGTTTCAAGCACGTGGACGAGAGCAAAACTTGCCGTATATATTTCTTTATCTTTTCTTTCTTTTTTTTTTCTCTCTCTTACTCTCTCTCTTATGGTTGCACCTTCTCTTGGGTTGCATTGGTAAAGAGAGAAGTCGGCAGTGTTAGCGCGACTCTCTTGGCCAGTTGCAGCTTATAATACACCACATGCGCTTAGGCTTTATAAACTCGCGAGACGTCGTTACTTATTACGCTTTTTCTATGAACACACGTTTATGCATGAAATTAATGCGAGGGATTCGTCTTTCTATTACGAACGCGAGTTTATAACTGAAAGATACGAGTTATAGAGAATAGATGAATATAATGTGTTAAGGTGTGTTGTGAACGAAAGAAGAGATTGGGGTTTAAAAAAATAAAAAGTGTGATTTATTTTTTTTTTTAATAGTTTGGTTGCGTTGTAGTAAATTTAAGGAAAAATTTTTATTTGATGCTTGGTCAGGATATTGTTTGAATCACTTATTTAATTTTTTTCTTTGAAAATTTAAATTTTGGCGATTTATTTATTTATTTTATTTATTTTCTAATTATTAATGGGATAAACCCATAATACATGAATTAAAGTACAAAAGTGTTTATAAAACTTTTTAACATTTTCATTTAAAATTTTCAATTTCAATTTAATCCAACCCTATACAAACACGCTACTTATCACAGCGCATTACTATAATGTTAAATCGAAAGTGAAAACAATATTACTTGGCATGAAAGCAAAATAATCGGCATACCTTAGATAACAAACGTAAATATTTAAATGTAAATTCTCGCTTACTATTTAACAATCTAATCTTAAATTTTAATCCAACAATAGAACATTTTAATAGATTCAATTAAATATATATATATAAGATATATCGATCGAGCGAGTCTATTGTTGGACTTAATGTCGAATCATTAATAAAACATTGCATATAAAAAATTTATGAGAATATATATTCTCGCCTATTTACGTTATTCAAACAATAGAGGGAAAAATAAATTTAACGTTTCAATTTTCCATTAATTTTTTTCTTCTATAAATACTACCTATAGGTCAACGGCACAGTACAGTGAACCAAAGAAAATATAAATTGCTTTTCACAAATACGTATACGCTCATTGAAAAAAAAGGGGGAAACAAAAGTATAAGAGAATAAATAAAGAAAGCAGTGTGAAAAAAAGAGAAAAAGATCGTACGGACAGGATAAAAAATGTGACAACACATTGCATGGTGTGGTTTAAAGGGATACTCGCAAAAAAAACGGAGTCATGGCTCCGTTTCATTGCGTTTCGCTTGTATTTTCGCTGTTGTTTATAACCGGCGCTCACAGCGATGTCTCAACGACGAATCATCATCAACATCACGGCTCCTCGCATCACCATAGGGTAAGAAATTTTTCAAAATGTTTCATGTATCTTTTTTTTTTTCATGTTCTTCATTTTGAGTCGACATTTTCATTTAATAATATGATTTACGACGCGTTTTATTGGAATAAATAATGGAATGTTAATAAATTAACGAGTTAAGTGGTTTTTAATAAATGTTGTTATACGTACTACTCAAAAATCAAAAAATCGTAAAAACAAAAAAAAAAGTAACTTTTTAATTAAAGAATTCGCATTTAATTGCTATTCGAATCTAACTTTCCGTTTCGCTCGCTGAAAATTAATCATGCGATATTGAAAAATCCAAGGGGAAAAAAAGATAAATTGTTAACCGAGCTAACAAATAGCTATTAAATTCTAGACAACTAGCAATTAGTATGTAAATGATTTCAATTAATTTATAACATGAAATACTATGAAATAGTCAGATTAATGGCGTGCATAAAATTATCGTGATTTTAATCATTTATTTACAATGTATGCTAAAAATCATTATGAAAGTCGTAGCTGTCAAAATAAAATAGAAAATTAACCTGAAATAAAAAAATTAACTTATAGTAATGTACAATTATATTATAAATCTGATAGAAAATTGACCATGTTTTAGACAGAATTTCTGGCTAACATATATTGAAATGACATTTATCAAAAAATTTCGTTTAAAGAATATTTAGAATTTCTAGATGAGTGTCATTTTAACTTTCGTTGACTAGAAATTCTGCCGAAAATATGATCTATTTTTGACCATGAAAATTATAATTTTATAAAAAAAAATCCACAATCATATTATAAATTTGTAGAATCCAGGTGCTGTAAACTGGTCACCTCGTCACAACGCCCATACGGCCCAGTATCCGCACAGTCGTCATAACAATCATCACGTCGATAGCTCGTATCGTGATACACGTTTGCGTAGTCTCTTTCGTGCCTCGACAACAACTGTATCGAGTGTCTCGAAAAACAACAACAACAGTTTGAAATCATCTTACGCAAGATCGAAAGATGATAAATTGAGCGCTGCGCTATTAGTCGAACCGATTTCAAGTAGAAGCTCTTACAGTGCGGTCGTTCATCAGCAAAATTTTTACCAGACAACCACACCGGCTAATGTCTACAATAAGTTTCAACCTGGGTAAGTTTCTACATTGTAAATACATTTATTTAAATTTAAAAATGAAAAATTTTTTTCTTATTTATATTTTTAATGACTAATAAAATAAATATGTGAGAGGAATAAATAGAATTTTAAAAAACATTGAAACTGATTTTTTAAACAATATTGATAAAAATTGTTTGTTAAAAATACTAGCCAATATTCACACGGGGAAAAGTTCTGTAGGAAAAATTGTTACATAACAGTGTAACCGTGGGACATTCTTGATTTTTCATTAATATTATTATGTATACAGTAAAAATTGCATATCCATCAAGTGAATTTTTCTCTGTAAATATTAATTTTTATCATATAATTAATAATTTCTATACGTAATCAAAGTATGTCCTTTGGTTAAAATAAAAAATATTAAATTTTTCCCAGTGCAATCATAGTTATAAATATAAAATTTTTATTTAAAAAAATCATAATCTTATAACTATAAATCTAATTTTATATTTCTAAACAAAGTAAATATAAAAAACAATTTTATCTATCCAGCCATGCACTTTGAGTATTGGTTTAAAAATTTCCTCTCTATTACATTAGAAACAATTTGCGATTAACAAGCCTGGTAGTTTATGAATAACCTCGGCGTAATACATAAATAATAGGTAGTTTGAAATTTGTAAAATTAAATTCTTTAATGATGATATACTTAGTTTTATCCTGAGATAAGATGTGTATGTAATGTCTTATCTAAAATCCCTGGGCCTGCGAGTGTAATTTTCTGTAACGATAACAACGTTTAATAGACTATTATCCTCGTAAAGGATATGTAACGCATGAAAATAAAGTTCAGGGTAAGAGTTTCGAAATAAAGTTTAAATTATAGCTTTGATTCTTTATTATTTTTCCCTTTTTTTTATTTATTTTAAAGAGAACCATTGTAAAGTGAAAGTTTAAATTAATCTCGCCGGTTAGCGTAATATTTTCTTATAACCAATTTATTACGGAGCCGAGGATAAAAATATTAATTAAAGTGTTGGATTATTTGAGATGAAAATATTTCGCCGATATTTATTTGTGTGTTCGAGCCTTTAAAATCAGATTTTCCGTCTGTAATCGTAACTAAAATATTTATTCAACAAACTCTCTATGGCCAATTATATTTAATATTACCGATAAACATTATAGAAATGAAAAGAGGAGAAAAAAATGTTTTTTTCAATAAACGGCGAATAATAATTGCACGTCATTTCCTACGTAGAATAAAACGAAATTTATTAGTTGATCAAACATCGATACGAAAATAAAGCAAAAAATGAGATGGTAAAAATGAAGAAAAAAAAAGTCGAATAGAAAAAAATAAAGATTTACCATTCATGGACGATATAAGTCTCGACGCTAACGATCATTTCGATTTAATTTATGTTGAGAGCTCTGCTCATTTCTTAATCAACGTTTCAATTGAAAATATCCTATCGGCTTATATACCACTACGCGCAACGTATATACGTATATATAGACGATGCATTTAATGTAAAACCGGTCTTCTTGGCCGCAAAACTTTAATAATCGATTTTACTTTCATGAGGCTTTATACAGCCGAAGTAAGTAGAAAAATGCTTTCAATGAGGAAGGTTTCATCTATATAGTATGAAAAAAAAAAGAAAAAAAAAATTTTTTTAAGTTATATGTATACGTGTGTGGCAATTGAAGCCATTTATCGGAGGATGATCGATTTTACTTTTGAACTTTTGCAGAATTGCAATTCTACATAGGAAAGTTGAAATATATGTTCGTTTGTGAATTTTTGAAGTAAATAGGTTACGTTTGTTGTAGTTTCAGAGGTTCCGTTAGTTTTGGTTTATAGTTTTATTCATCAGGTATGTTTTTTTAAATTTGTTTTTTATTTTGAAGCCTGCTTAAAATGTTACCTTGTACAAAAAATGTTGTAAATGAACGACATCTTGGTTGCTTTATATATTTATATGTTATAATGATTAATGTGGTAATCCAACGTAGGAATGAAAAAGAACGTTGTAAATATCAGGATGAGAGAACGAATTTTCCTTTTTGAAAAAAATATGGTATTTTAAAAATTTTGTAGATTGATGATCTTATTATCCAAAACTATTACATGATAATAATGATCTTTAAATTATTCATTGTTCATATTAAACTAATTATTTATATAAATATGAAAAATTTGAATAATTATTCACATTTTAACTCTCCACATTGCTTACAAGAATTTTCAAAATAAATCTGATATTTTGCGAAGATAACCTTTTATGACCTTTACATTTCCCTAGAAATATACGAATATATTTTAATAGGGCATTATATCATGCTCTTTGAAAATTAAAACCAACATTCGAAAAAATTCGTACGCAGATCTTAACATTCGTATTCTAAGACCAACAAATAATCCAAATTTGCAGACTCAACAAGGAAAGACATAAAGATACCGAAAGATCATACTAATACTAAAAATAAATTAGTTACTAATTCAAACTGTATTGCAATCCTTTTAATTTATTTCAATGTGTGTAGATAAACAGATAACTACCCATTAAGCTAAAACAAATCTTATGTGATCTCCCATTACTATTTGGTTCGAATGCGCAATTTCGCTCAACTGAGTTATCGAATTACTATGACGGACCACATGTTATGAGTATATACATAGATTTTGTTATAAAAAATTTGTAAAACCTGTCCGTTGGTTTTTCGAAATAAACTGTATTCCAAGGCAGTTATTGATGAGTTACAAGTGGGTTGGGTCAACTTATCTTTTATATAGGTTATATGGTAAAATGTTATTTATTCATATGACTGTAAATTATTATTTGAAAATATTTGATAAAATAAACTTTTTTTGCTTCACCTATTATTATTTCATAATTTTTGCAAATACAGATAAAAAAAAATTCTAAAAATAAACGATATTATAAAATATCTTGATACTAAAATAAGATAATTTAAAGATAACCTATAATTTTCTCACTTTAAGTAACAATCTCGCTATATAATCATTCCTCCAATATATGACAAAACGAAACTTTCAACAACAAAAACTTCCACGTCTTCCTGTAGCAAAACGTCATTCGCCAAAAGGAAGAAAGAAAAAAAAAGTAATAAAACAAAAAGCAAATAATAAAGAAAGAAAAAAAAAAATGAAGAAACCAATAACAAAACGCACCCTTATATTATCGCGCTCGCGTTAAAAGCGGCAGCGAGCGCGTATAATTTCACGTTCCTTTGCAATATATAGCCCGAAGGTTCTTTAATAATTCTCGCGATAAAGAATCGTGAGTTTCGATACTACGTGTATGTGTATAGGTATACACACATATAACTTATTGGAAAACCTTCTAGCGATCAGTACAGAGGAGAAAAGATTGTCGTTTAGATTCTCGTATAATTTTATTTTTTTTCTTTGCCTCTTTTTTTATTTAGCTAACAGGTTAACGAATTGATGGTTATAAATAAAATGCTCGTGTGTGTACACGTTGGTGTGTATTATGAAAGAGTATCATAAGAACAATTTTACTGGTTATAATGATATTAACTAAAATAAAGTGTAATGTCACGAGCTATTTATTTTTTTGATATTTATCTATTTTAATCCCATTGTAATTTGTTAAATTCGAAGCTATTATATCCACGGTAATTGTAAATCTTATAAATTTGATTTTAATTTATTCGTTGTGTCTTAGTTACGTAAGCAGCGATTAATATTTATATTTATTTCAAGCGAATATAGTTATGTAAATTATTTTAATCAATTTGAGCTCTTTGACGCGCGAGAGTAATGAATTTATGATGCTGTAAAATTAACAGTGATGCTGGAAAACTTTTATAAATTACAATGCCATTAAGCATAGCTTTATGACGTTATTTATCTAAAATGAAAAATATATAAAATAAATAAATTCCTTATAGTTCTTATTGCTTCCGCTAAGGATTGTATTACTTTGTTTACTAATCTTGTGTAGTTAAAAACTCATGTGAATGATGACAATTTATTATTTTATCTTAACAAGTTAGACATTTTTAATACAAATAAAAAATATGGTTATTTAAGTTTTAAAAAAAACAATAAATTTTTTCGATTAATACTAAATTTAAAAAATTAAACTTTCTACAAATAAATAAATAAATAATTCAAGATTTGTAAAATACATCTATAAATTAAAAATTTATTCTTAAAAAAAGTATGAGCCGTTTATTATTTCAAGCACAGAATTTTAAATTTAAAGAAAAAAAAAGAATAAGTCTTGAAATATTCTTGAAACAAACGAGAAAGAAAAAGCCTTTCACGTTTCTTCGCAAATGGTGTATATATGCATTTGGAGTTAAGCCAAAAGAAAACGATGCTGCAACATTTCATTTGACTTTGCTCTTGAAACGCATTTCTTGTAATCGGTGCAAAGCAAGTTTCTTTTATTTCTTTTTCCTTTGCCTTTCCTATCTTTTCCCGTTTTAAGAGCGCTACACGTGTTTCTTGTTTCGACGGACCAAATCACAATATGAAAGAATGAACAAATAAATAAAGATCATTCTCGTACCTTTTCGTACAGTATACGTTGTAAACTCCTTTTTTTTAGTTGATGTTTCAAATTGTTTGATTCATTAAAACGTTAATAAACTTGTCGATATGATTGAAATAATTAACTTATAAATTAAATTTATTTACAATATTTTTCATTCAATAAAAACAACATTAATTACAAGCAACATTGATAAAACTTGTTTAATTCTTCATTCCCTTCAGGAGAATTGAAATTAATAACAACTTCATAAATATGAATTACAAAATGCTTGCTGAAATGTTTTGAGCGCAATAACTCCGTGTCCAACAATTTTGAAACTTTGTAAAGTAATACCGAAACAATTTCACGAGGAATTTCAAGAATAAAACCCCTCGAAATACTGTAGTTTACGAGATGACGCTGTAAACCTGAAGTTAAACAACCGGAATGTTGATTCTCGCTGCCAGAAAATTTATATACGGAGATCCTTGAGTCTGCGTCAACATGGACCAAAAAATGAAAAAAGGATAAATAAATACTGCATGTAGGAGGACATTGCCTTATGAATGAATGAATGAATGGTGCATAAATGAGCATCATGTTGATTTTTTTTTTTTTTTTAATGAATAGACGTTGAATTCGGCGGAGTTAAGAATCAGTTTAATTTTGAAATGAAAGGATATAATGTTTACTTGTATCCGAATGAAATTTTTAATATTATACGAAAATTAAAGTGAATCCTGATTTTGATTTATTTGGGGTATAAAATTGAGAATTTGATAAAGTGCAGAATTTTAAAATATAAATTATTTTCAAAACATTTTTATACATTTGAGAAATTTTATTTTATTGCAATACAAATTCACTGATTTTAAGAAACACCTACAATGAAAACCATAAAATATTATTTGATTTCTAAATTTTCGATTTTCAATTTATCAGAATTATTATAACATCTAATAACTTTAAATTATATTATTTTTGAGTTTAAATTTTCATTTAAAACGATATAGAATAGATAAAATCATTATTTCCTTCCGGTTTAAGGTGAGCAATACGAGAAAGTCTTAGCACCGCCACGAATAGAACTAGATTATCACGATAATAGACTGTAAATGTAATAGCGGGCATTCAACCCTTCTGGCAACTTCGCGAAAAGTACATTTACACGCGACGAAAATTCATGATTTTTTTTTTCCTTTAATTTTTGCTTATTCTGTATCACTTTACTGGAAATCTAAATATACATCGAGCAGACATACGGCAGATGTTACGGTGAAAGTCTCTAAACTCTCCTTCCGTGGATTCTAAATACGGATGTACATTTAAGCTTTTCTGAAGGTTAAATGCATACTTTGGTGATTTATTGAATTTCTAAAATATGTTTCCGAGTATAGTCGTGTTAAATATAAAATTAAGAATGTAATATTTGGAAAAAAAATTATAGAATATTATAACCGTAATGTTACAATGATGTATTCGAGGTCTTCAGTGGCTCACTCGATAGAGCGATGGATTCGTAATATCGAGGCCTTGAGTTCGAATCCCACTCTCGGCCGATTTTTACAAACACCACTGTACGTTACATGTGCTGAAGTTCACAAACACACTATGAAACCTTTGTCGCTAATTAGTATCGCAATAATAGCATAAATACAACGACGTTAAATAAAATAAACAACTAAAAAATAATATCAGCATTATCATGTTTTTTTACCAATTAAAATTATTTCACAATAATAATCAGAAATCAGATATACGATCTATTAATTGAATTTTGCATTAATTTTTTACTTAATTTAATTTAATATTATTAGTAAGTCAAACATTTAAGAATTTCATTAAAAATCAATCAAACATGTTTCAATTAAAAATATATATTGATTGAACTTCGATTATCATCATAATATTCAAAGTATATGTAAAAATTAACAAATACAACACTAGCACAATATTTTTATCAATACTCCAGGATTAGAGTAAATTTTTACTCTTTTTAAGGTAAACAATTTATATGCTTATTGTTATAGTTATGTGCACGAGCTTTAATTTAAATAAATATATTAGTTACAATGCTCACAATTACTTTTTTTCAATTATCAAATTTCACCAATTATATGATAAAAAAGTATCAGTGGAATTGTAATTCTGTCAACAAAATGTATTTTTCCAGTTATTAATTACCTATTATTTGTTATTGTTTACGTATTTTTAAGGAAAATCGTTAAAACAATTATTATTTTCAACTTCACTTATCATATAATAAAAATAGCCATTATAATTTTAAGGTAACAATAATTATTATAAAAAAATATCAATTTTTAAATAACAACGATGTCAGGTAAATAAACGACGCCAAGAGCAAAAAACATAAATTTTATGAATTTTTTATATGCATTCACAAGAGAATTTCCAAAAAATTATAATAATGAAGGATTTAATTTATTTCTTATATATTTTTACATGTCTTGTCCCCTTCATTCATTACCATTCTTCTCCTCTTCTATCTTTCTTCCTACACCTTCAGTTTCCTTTTCCATTAATTTTTCAATATCATCATCTATTTTTCAAGCTCACACATAACAAATCGTTCGACCAAAGATTATTAAAAGTCTCAATTTACGAATATCATTATGCGATGCTTTATACATGAAATCTAATGTATAAATTATCAAAGTGTCCATATCCTATGCGGGCTGTGAATACAATGTATGCACGTACGTAAACACCTCGGACATGAAGACAAACGTTATACACTGTGTCTTTTGAGCGTGCGTATAATGGACCTTTGGTTAGATCTCTTTGAATATACATCACTAAACATTTATATAGCACTTTTCATCTTAATGTTTCTCTCTTTCTTCTTCTTCTTTCTTTTCCATCTTCTTTATTTTCTTTTCCATTTAATGTCTTCACGTTTGCAAAGTGGAGTTTTGCTATCGAGCTAAAGGATATACTTATCTTGCATAGATAAAAAAATTTTTTTTTCAAGTCGAAACCGACAAGTATTTCGTTGCCTATTTGCAGTGTAAAGTAACAAATTGTTCCTTTATAAGTCAACGCCCCGTTGTATTTTAAGCAAGTATTGCCATTGTATAATAACCGAAGGTATAGATGCAAAAAAAAAATGTTTCTTTTTTTCTTTCTTATTCTCATCTACATAGATCCAACGTAATAGAACGATGAAAGGATTTAACTGTTTTGTTACTTGTAAGTTGGAAGGTGGAATACTAGTTTATTTCTGCGAGTTAAGAAAATGAGAAAAGGAGGAGGTTTACTATATATATATATATATATATGCAAGCCATAACTATTATACAGAGGCTTTTTCTTTCGTAATTTTCATTCTATATAAGAGTTGGTTCACTTGTTGGTTATGTTATTTTTTTTTTTTTGCTTCTTTTCTTCAGTATGTGTAAATGCGTTATTTACATGCATCACTTGTCTGAGATGAGAAGAGATAAACGTTTAGAAATAGCTTTTAGAGATTGGAGATTGGATTTTGTTGGATACGTACGGTGTATAAAGTGACTTTTTCCTTTTTTAGCTTGACTTTATGAGAAAATAAAATTTCGGTATTTTTGAAGTATGAAGGATGAGGTTTTTCGAAAAATTTAATTTATTATTAGAAGATCCATCAGATTAAAGATATGTTTTTTTTTAATGAAAAATAAGTAATTAAAATGTTTGAATGAAAGTATATAAAAAATTTCTTTGTAATGATTCTTTATGTGTGTGTATGTGTGTGTGTGTGTGTGCGTGTGTGTGTGTGTGCGCGCGCGTGTGTGTAAAATAGAAACAATCAATTTTTACTGGATAAATAGAATTGTTCGAAGTTTATAGAATCTGAAAAA
Source organism: Anastatus disparis (assembly GCA_017163975.1). Classification (NCBI taxonomy): domain Eukaryota; kingdom Metazoa; phylum Arthropoda; class Insecta; order Hymenoptera; family Eupelmidae; genus Anastatus; species Anastatus disparis. The sequence continues at coordinate 1,182,516 of JAFFSR010000222.1, forward strand.
AGTACATTCGATGTACATAAAATAAATTAAACATTGGAAATCATTGTGGTATCCGTATAAAATACAACTTATTTTGTATTTATTAAAATACATCTAATTCATTTATTTATACAATTAAATATAAATATCTCTTGGAATGTGGATATTCATATAACGATTTTTCCAAGTAAAATTAAATTATTGCAGCTTAAAAGATCATAAAGCTTCATCAATCGTATATTGTTCATCTTACGCACTTGGTAATTAAAACTTCCCAATATTCAAACTCTGACAGTTATAGTGACATTAATCAAATGAGTATCATCCAGGTCATAAAAAAATCTCTGTGTGCCAATATATATATATATTAAAGTGTGCGTGCGTACGTGCGTGTGTGTGTGTGTACAAAAATATCATTATACGTGTGCATGTGTAATAACTTGTCATTCAAAAATTCCAGTCAACTTATGCAATTATTACTATCTTTGATAATTTTGCGTATATCTTTGGAGAAAACAAATAAACATAATGTTTAATGTCAACAATTATAAACTCATTCTATATGATTAATTTACATGTCCTTAAAAAATACAGATAAAACATAAATGTTTAAATAATAACAATTAAATTCACGTAAACTAAGATATTACTAATATCCATTATATCGCAAAAGTATAAATTCATGCTTTTCTCCAATGTATTCGCAATTGTTCTTAAGTACGTTAAAAGTAGTAATACCCGTAACAATGAGACCAGTAAACGTAGCAATCATTGTTATAACATTACTAGTGTTATTGACTTATCCTACCACTATTACTGCTGCCGAAAGATGGAATCCTTTTTCTTTCCTGTTTCCTTCTGCTGCAGCTAATTCAACTGCTCCGAGCCCTCAATCCGAGGGCAGCTCAGCAGATGATTCTTCTTCTTCATGAATCCTTCCTCTGATACTGGTACAACAACTACTGATAATGCTTTTAGCAGTTGAGTTGAGGTAAATATTTTTTTTTAAATTCCTCTTTAAATGTTCTTAAATATCTAATCAATATCTAATAAAAACATATTGAAATTTCAAAAGAAAACAGTTCAAACCGAGATAGTTGCGTAAAGATAATTTTAACAAATGTCTAAATTTCAATATTTTGATTATCAAGTAAATTATCAAAGCTGCGAAGAATATTATTGTTGTATTGATGAAAAATTAAGATTTATTCATAAAATTGTACATTAATTATTAAAATTTGATTATTTTTTTGACGTTATTTTAATAAAGATTTTAAAAAATTTTTCGATTGCAGGACTGATGGTGGTTGAAAAAATAAGCAGCTAGACCTTTATGGATCGTGTATTAATATTAAAAAATGAAACTGTAATGTTGTCTACGTTTATTGAAATAAATAATATTTTTAATCCAAGTAACAATCAAAGTAATTATTTAATTTCCAATAAGTATATACTGTGAAGAGTTTAATCAAACAAAAAATACGATAAATGACTATTAGTTTTTATAGATACCCATTTTTTTGAATAATCATATTATATTTACCTCGATATTTACTGCTCCAGAAAAGTGCATTTTTTATTAAGATACGTATACTAAATGAAAAATTTTTTTTTCTAATAATCAGAAAAAAAATAATAAATTTCTTTTTATTGCATGTAGAGAGTTAATGACATAATTTTTCAATTTCATTGAACAAAAGGATAATTTGACATTCATCTTTCTAAATTGTTACAGTTCCGTTTTTATTCGCCTTTTTAAACGTGGGTAAAGACGGGTATTACTGAGGTATTTTTTCCATACCTATGATTTAATAGATTGTAAAATCAAATTAGAGATTGTATTTCTGTTTTTATTTAAATTAATTTTACATTAATATTAAACAATAATATGTTATTATTAACATTTAAAAGTTTGTAATTAATTTATTAAAAAATATTTAAAAGTTAATCTCAGAGGCTGATAATACTAAGGTATTGAATTTTCGAGAGGTGACTTACTGCATCCAGTAGTCATTTACTGCGTTACCTTTAACTAACGTAACTTATGGTAACATCAAAGAATGTTAACGTTAACAATCTAAATATATTAATAATTTTTATTGTGAAGATTTGTTTTTAATTATTAATACAAATTATTTATGAAACTTATTCCCAACTTTAAAACTTCATAACTTTACGGAAATGTGTGCGCGTACACCCGTAACAAGTACAATAATTGTTTGTAAAGCGGTACTCAATTTGGATATTTCTATCAAAATATACTGGAGAATCAGTCATTTCTCTTCTAGCCATAAAAAAATTTCCATAATTCGATCTACTTGTGTGCCTGTATGTACATGTGTTGAACAACTTTTAACTCAAAAATTATAATTAAAATGTACAATTATAACTATTCTTGATAATTTTACTTGTTTCTTAACAAAAAAACTACTCAAAAATAATGTATAATGTCAAAAAGTACAAAATAATTTTATATAATTAATATGATTGCGTTTAAACTTCAAAGATAAAACTTCAGTGTTTAACTATTAACACGTACAAGTATAAATTCATAAATTTTTTGAATGCGTTAACAGTTTTCTGAAATACGTTCATGAAATATATACAACAATGAAATTGGTATACAGAGCAATTTTTGTTTTGGCGTTGTTGATGTTGATGACTTATTCTCTTACTACTGCCCAAAGAAGTACTACTCGTAGTCCTCCTACATTGAATATTACCACTGGATTACTTAATCTAACTTTGGGCTTATAATGGAGATGCGGTAAATATTTTTGTTAATTTTTTTCAAATATTTTTCTGAACTAATTAATTCACAAAAAAATTTGTAGAAATTAGAAAAAATTTCAAATTGAATCAGTTAAATAAATAGATAATTTTCATAAATAGTTTCTATTTTAATATTTTAATTAACAAAATTCTTAATGAGATTGAAAATATGACCATTGGATTAATGAAGAACTAACTAGGAAAGGGTCTAACCTCCGGATCACGGATTTCGCTCAAACTTTGGGATGAGTTTTTAGGTGTCAAAATATGGAGAAAAACAAAATATTAGACCCTAATGCTCAATATTTCCCTATTTACAGGTAATTAGAGAAAATCACTCGAAAAGTTACTAGATTTTCAAACGCTTATAGTTCTTCAGCATTAATAGCTAGACACTTGAACCTTTTTTTAAATGAAAGCTGAGCTCAGATCCTTTCGAAATATCACCTACAGCATATCAAAATATTAATTTTTCCTTAGTTACAGCGTTATTAAAATTTGACCTAAATTTCCCTTTAAAAACATTAATTAATAATAAATGCTGAAATGTAGTATAATTTTTAAAACGATGTAACTAAGAGAAAAATTAATATTTTGATATGCTGTAGGCGATATTTCGAAAGGATTTGCGCTCAGCTTTCATTTAAAAAAGGTTCAAGCTTCTAGCTATTAATGCTGAAGAACTATAAGCGTTTGAAAATATAGTAACTTTTCGAGTGATTTTCTCTAATTACCTGTAATTAGGGAAATATTGAGCATTAGGGTCTAATATTTTGTTTTTTTTTCCATATTTTGATACCTAAAAACTTATCCCAAAGTTTGAGCGAAATCCGTGATCCGGAGGTTAGACCCTTTCCTAGTTAGTTCTTCATTAATGCAATGGTCATATTTTCAGTCTCATTAAGAATTTTGTTAATTAAAATATTAAAATAGAAACTATTTATGAGGTCAGACCCTTTCCTAGTAAGATCTATTCGTTAAACATTATATTAGATAATTATTAAGACTTCATTATTTTTTTCTAAACTGGATTTTAATTAGCTGAATAATCGCCTTTTGTTACAATATTTAAAAAAAAATTTTTTAATTTCTTTTTATTTACAGAGATGATGATCATAGGAAAAATTGACTACGAAAACTTTACCAATCGGATTCAATTATTAAAAAATAAAAATGTAATGTAGTCAATATTTAATGAAATAAATAATATATTCAATCAAAGCAATCTATATGAAGAGTAAAGAAAATATTTAATCCCTAATATTTAATAACTAAATATTGTAAAGTGTTTACTCCTAAGATATTATAAATGGCTAGTTATTACGAATTAGTACATTATTTACCTGGGGTGGAAAGGCTGGATTTACGAAACGAGAGGTTTACAGCCCGAGCCGAAGGCGAGGGCTGTATTGAGTTTCGTAAAAAAGCCTTTACACCAGAGGTAAATAATGTAATTTAGCTCATGAGAGCCGAAAATGAGCAAAGAAGTTGTGATTTTGAGGTTAGAATGAGATAAAAGCTTTTTTCAACAGTCATTTCACATTTACTGGTTCAAAATATAGTGAATTGCATATACTGGCAGCTTATCTTTGAAGGAGAATAACTAATGAATAAATATTAAATATACACCACCGGAAAATCTCTGACGATACTATTAACGATCCGTCATATAATTTAGTAATTAGTAAATAACTAGTAAACTACTAGATAACTGCTGGTAAAGCTACCAGCTCGCGATAATATATTCATAAAAACTAAATGACTACTGGACCATAATTAATTATGACAGCCAGTACTAGACTTTTGTTCCTAGTAGCTGAACAGTACTTTACTTACTTACAGGTGTCAATTAGTAATTTAACTATTGTTCCTAAGGATTCTCCTAGTAGCTGATTTTGCAAGTTATTAAAATATTAAAGAATAAAAAAAATATTAACTATTAAAGAATTAGGTTTTATTGATTCAATTAGAATCTGTAATAAAACAAATTTTTGCATATGAATCGATTACAATTTTTTTTTAAATTTTATTTAACGTTGCTAAATTTATGTTATCATTGCGATGTTAATTAGTGACGAAGGTAGTCAGTATGTTTGTGAATAAAGCACATGTAACGTACAGTGGTGCTTGTATCAATCGGCCGCTGAGAGCGGGATTCGAAGTCAGGATCTCGAGATTACGAATCCATCGCTTTACCGAGTGAGCCACTGATGGCCGACAGTTACAAATTTAAAGTCATTGAATACAAGATATAATTAGTTTTTATTATTAGCAAGAACAACTATTATGATCTTTACTTATATAATCGACTTTTTTTCTTCTGTCTTAATATCTGCTGAGCATGTCACAAGACATTAAAAAAGTATCATGATTATATATATACCAATCTAATGATTTCTTCACTGACAGAAATGATTTCTAGCGGGGAAACGAATAGTCCACTTGATTAGGGTTTCTCCACGAAAAGGAAAATCTACTAGACGCTAGTAGAATTATGCATTCTTACAAACGACGCCGTTCTTGTAGTTAGAATAAAAGTCGCTTCCCACTAGGAGAAATCTACTAGCCTGGAGAGGAAATTTAATTAATTGTATTTTCACTTATATAACGTCACATTATCGGCAAGCATTTTTCTACTAGACACAAGAACGCCCGAAAACAAGTAAATTTTATTCTTCCCCCAAGTAGAAATATATTAGCGAGAATAACAAGAATACTTTCTACTACCGGCTAGTGGATTCCACTTGTCTCAAAAAATCATTTATGTCAGTGTTGATTTAAATAAACCAAAGTTTTTAAATTTATGACTTTACAACTAGATGGATTTATAAAGGACAAAGTTAGAAGAAAAAGAGTTGATCGGATAAACAAAAGAACATAATAGCCGTACTTGTTTATGATAAAAATTAATTATAATCAGCATTTGATGACTGTAAACCTGGATTCGATTCGTGCCCTAAAGTTTTTTATATTACTCTATTTTTAAAATATGATTGAATTATTAGAACATAATCTATGCGAAATATTTTTCTATTTTCTGATAAGAAACTAAATCAAATTCATATAAAATTTCATCAATCGCTTTGTTCATCGAACGTAGCTCATTACCGAAACTTCTCCATATTCAAACTCTGACGGTTACAAGAACTTGAATGAAATCTACATCCCCCAAGTCATGAAAACATTTCCATACACACATGTGTATATATGTTAATAGGATCATGGAAATTTTTTTATGACCTGGATGACGTTGATAAGTATATGCGTATATGTGTGTACGCGCGCGCGCGTATGTGTGTAACGACTTGTGACTAAAAAATTTAATTTGAAATATACAATTATAATAATTTTTTATAATTTTGCTTATTTCTTTATGAATTAAGTTACTAAAAAATGATATTCAATGTCAAAAGTTGCGATGTAATTTTCTATAATCAATTTAAATTTCCTTAAAAATTATAGATAAGACAAAGTGTTTAAACAATCAACAAACATACGTGTTTAGATTATGATAATATTATTCATTATGTATACATAAAAATAAATTCACGAATTTCTTTAGTGCATCCAAAATTTTCATATTAAAGAAAAATATTTGTGAGAATGAAAACGGTATACATACAGCAATTTTCGTTCTCACATTATTAGAGTTGATGATTTATACTATAGCTGCCCAAAGTGAGCCTAGTACTACAGAAGAACCTGTTTATATATCATTTTAATATTAAAAAATGAAGCTGTAACGTAGTCAAAGTTTATTGAAATAAATAATATATTCAATCAAAATTCTCAACAACTGCAGATTGTAAAGTGTTTACTAAGACCATAAACCCTAAACACACAAATCTTAAACCCATAAACTCTAAACCCTAAATTTATTAATTCATGAACCCTAAACTCATAAACCCTGACTGCATAAACTCATAAGCCATGAACTCATAAACCCTAAGCCCACAAACCATAAATTTATAGACTCTAAACGTATAGGTTTAGTTGATCTTCGTATTTAAATCACCATGGACCTCATACTTCTTAAAAACAAAGCTGTAAGAAGTATAATGCTTCTTTAGAAGTATAACTATTAGGTTATGTTTTCGAATTTCAGTTTTTTTTATTGTAAATTACATATAACGTTGGAAGGTATATATATATTTAGTTGCTGAGATGTTACAATATAAAACAAAATATATTAAATTGACTGATTGTTTAATTTTCTTTTATTATCCTTGATATCTATTATATTGCCCTCTTAAGAAAGAACGTCATGACAAAATTTTTAACTCGAGAAAATTAAGATTTAGTAAATGCTGCTTTAAGAATTTTAGCTTAGGCAAGGTGCTATAGGAAAAAATATCTTATTTAACAAGTTAAAAAACATTTTAAGTCATTTTGCATACGGCGATTCTTGTATATCATGTTTAGCTTTCTATACATAAAAAAAATTAAAAAATGTAAAGAGGACGTTCTTTCTCAGGAGGGCAGTTGAGGACTTTTAAAGTATGGTGTTAATTTTGTCAAATTTTATGAAACACTTGCAGCAAATATACTACTCATAAATTATTAAAGAATGGAAATTCGGTCGATTTTGTTCTATTCCAGTGCACTGTTCATTAACAGTTTCTTTCGGGCTTTCTGTTACTGCTAAACTATCATTACATGATACCAGCAACATCCAGTTTCCACCACTTTTGCATTCTGTTTTTGTCGCCATATCGATCTTTTCATTGTTCTTGCTGCTCTCTAAATTTTTCACCCGTCTTGGCGAAAATGATTAGGGGTTCAGAAGTTATCTTTCTTCTCTACTACCTGGCTGTACTTCTCCACAAGTCGTTGTCACTACAGAAACACTGAAACGTCTTCTTTCTTCGAGTTCTTCTTAGATTCTAGGCTTTTCTTAGCTTAATAGTCCATCTTAATGCGTTCTCTATCGAAGATGACGTTCACTTCTCCATCGATTAGCACCATAACGACGATCTTCAAAAATGGTCTATTTAGTCTGATTTTATCATTTCTAGTCTGTTAACTAGGTAAAATTGGTTTGATCGGTTTACTGAAGAGATGATATAAAGCCGTAGCCAAATACGCATATTCCTTAAATATGAAACCTTTCAGGACACTTTCGATTTAGCGAATTATTGTGAATTATATTAGTTGCATGGTTTAAGGATCTGGTTGCACTTCTGTTGCATTCACCGATGTTTTGTTCTTCCGTCTACGACCAATCTTCCAGGCAGCTGGTATTGCCTCAGTCCCTTCTGAGATTTATGTAAGTGAACACAGAGTATTTGGAGCCCTCGGCTTGTATACTTCTCCGGGGCTGTTCACAAATTACGCAACACACACTTTTACAAAAATAAACTCCATCCTCCCTATGTAATAAAACTACTTTGTCCTCCCCGACCTCTGATAATGAAAATGAGATTACTCTATATAACAGTATTCAACTCGGATACTCATATCAAAATAGACAGGAGAATCAAAATCATTTCTCTTCTAGACATAACAAAATTTCCATGATCCGATCTACTTGTTTCCGTGTATGTACATGTGTTGAACAACTTATGACTCGAAAATTATAATTAAAATGTACAATTCTAATTATTCTTGATAATTTTACTTGTTTCTTAACAAAAAAACTACTCTAAAATAATGTATAATGTCAAAAAGTACAAAATAATTTTATATAATTAATATAATTGCGTTTAAACTTCAAAGATAAAACTTCAGTGTTTAGCTAATAACACGTACAGGTATAAATTCATCAATTTTTTAAATGCGTTAGCAGTTTTCTAAAATACGTTCATGAAATATATACAACAATGAAATCGTTATACAGTGTAATTTTTGTTTTCGTGTTATCTATATTGATAACTTATTCTCTTACTACTGCCCAAAGTACTGGGTCTGCTACTACTCGTCGTCCTCCCTTTGTTTTCAATCTTACCACTGGATTATTGCGTCCGATAGTTAATCTTACCACTGGATTAATTAATATAACTTTGGGCTAACAATGGAGATGCGGTAAATATTTTTGCTAATTATTTTAAAATAATTTTTCTAAACTAATTACATTGCTGCTTACAAAAATTTGGCTACCTAAGAAAAAATTATAGAAAATTAAAAGTTTTATACTTTAGCGAAAAATGAATAAATCTCAAATATTCCAACAGGATTTCAAAGTTTACACTAAAAACCATAAGAAAACGCGAGTTCCGATCTAAAAAAGTTGAAATTTCAATCTTTTATACATAAAAAATAAAAGTATTTTAAAAAATTTTTTTTCGTTTATTTTAAAATTTGTCGATTGTAGATAGTGATTGTACGTCTATTTTTAAAAGAACTATACTCATTTACGTGAAAAAAAATGCATTTTTTTTTCAACAGCTGATATTTCGAAAAGGATACCTTGGAAAAAAAATTCAGAGAGAAAAAATTTGTGTTTTTTAGTAAGGAATCTAATTTTGAAGTCAAAATACAAATCCAAAATAATTTTCTTTCCTCCCATGTTTTTGCAGGGGTAATTTTTTTTCTCGCACTCAGAGTGCAAAATACTATTGGCAAAAGACGAAAAAAAATTTAAAAAAATACTTTTATTTTTTATGTATAAAAGATTGATATTTCAACTTTTTTAGATCAGAACTCGCGTTTTCTAGTGGTTTTTAATGTAAACTTTGAAATCCCGTTGGAATTTTTCAGATCCATTCATTTTTCGCTAAGGTATAAAACTTTTAATATTCTATGAATTTTTCTTAGGTGACCAAATTTTAGTGAGCGGCAGTGTAATTCACAAAAAAATATGTAGAAATTAGAAAAAACTTCAAATTGAACCAGTTACATCAATAGATAATTTTCATAAAAGTTTCAATTTTAATATTTTAATAATTAACAAAATTCTTAATGAGACTGAAAATATGACCATTGCATTAATGAAGAACTAAGATTTATTCTTTGAACATTATATTAGATGATTATTAAGACTTCATTATTTTTTTCTAAACTGCATTTTAATTAGCTTAATAATCAACTTTTGTTACAATGTATAAAAAAATTTTTTAATTTCTTTTTATTTACAGAGATGATGATCATAAGAAAAATAGACTACGAAAACTTTATCAATGGGATTCAATTATTAAAAAATAAAACTGCAATGTAGTCAATATTTAATGAAATAAATAATATATTCAATCAAAGCAATCTGTATAAAGATTAAAGAAATTATTTAATCCCTAATAACTAAATATTGCAAAGTGTTTATTCTTAAAATAAGATATTATAAATGGCTAGTTATTACGAATACGCTTTTTTTTCAATAGTCATTTCATATTCACTGGTTCAAGAAATAGTGAATTGCATATACTGGCAACTAATTTTTTAAGGAGAATAACTCATGAATAAATATTAAATATACATCACTGAAAAATCGCTAAGGAAAATATTAACAAACCGTCAAATAATTACTAGTAAACTACTAGATAAATGTTGGTAAAGCTATCAGCTCGCGATAATGTATTCGTAACAACTAAATAACTACTGGATCATCATTAATTATTACAGTCAGTAGTAGACTTATGTTTCTAGTAACTGAACAGTAGTTTACTTATTTCCACACTGAAAGAAATGATTTCTTGAGGCAAGCGGAATGCACTAGCCGGTAGTAGAAAGTATTCTTGTTATTCTCGCTAATATATTTCCACTTGGAAAAAAAAAATTTACTTGTTTTAGGGTGTATTACCGAAATTTCCCTATATTCAAACTCTGACGGTTACAAGAAGTTGAATGAAATCTGCATCTCCCAAGTCATGAAAACATTTTCATACGCACATACATATATATGTTTATGTCCTCGTAGGCCGTATTCGTGTCAGTATGTAAAGAGCATGCTAAATTTATATTGGCATCCCATATGTCTCAGACGCGCTCCTCGACTTATTGCAAGAATTATATGTCTTCCTGAGACATATTGAGTCTCAATATGTCTCAGGAGAAATCAATATGGCATCACCGATCCTACTATATTTTGTTCAATATGTCAAAGAGCAATCATATTGAACGTAGGTTAGTGAAAAAAAAATGACTCGCGCTTCGATAGCAACTATACTCATTACAAAATGTCAATCTAAGAAACAAAAGAAAAAATCAATAGAATTAAAATTTAATCTTAAAATCATTGGAAAAAACATTAATATTTTCAACTAATAAGTTATAGTTCCTCATACGGCCTACTTCGGACATAAAATCATCTATGTCCTTTGGCCGTTTATTCAGGTGGAATCTGAATCTCAAACAATGTTTGCCGCTTGAGCAGAAATCTACCTCGGGCGCGCTTCGCGCGCCCTCGGCAATTTCAGCTCAAGCGACAAACATTGTTCTCGATTCATATTCCACCTGAATACGGCCAAAGGACATATATAACTAAAACAGGATCATGGAAATTTTTTTATGACCGAGATGATGTTAATAAGTATATACGTTTATGTCCTCGTAGGCCGTATTCGTGTCAATATGTAAAGAGCATGCTAAATTTGTATTGGCATCCCATATGTCTCAGACGCACTCCTCGACTTTTTGCAAGATTTATATATGTTCCTGAGACATATTGAGACTCAATATGTCTCAGTAGAAATCAATATGGCATCACCGATCCTACTATGTTTCGTTCAATATGTCAAAGAGCAATCATATTGAACCTAGGTTAGTGAAAAAAAATGACTCGCGCTTCGACAGCAGCTATACTCATTACAAAATGTCAATCTAAGAAACAAAAGAAAAAATCAATAGAATTAAAATTTTATTTTAAAAGTATTGAAAAAAAGATTAGTATTTTCAACTAATAAGTTATAGTTCCTCATACGGCCTACTTCGGACATAAAATCATCTATGTCCTTTGGCCGTTTATTCAGGTTGAATCTGAATACGGCGAAAGGACATATATAACTAATATGTGTGTACGCGTGTGTGTGCGTGTGTGTGTGTGGGGGCGCGCGCGCGAGCACGTGCACCATAAATCTTCAACTCACAAACCCTAAACCTATTAATCCACAACCCATAAACTCTAAACTAATAAACTCATAAATCTAACCGCATAAACCCTAAAACGTATAGGTTTAGTTGATCTTTGTATTTAAATCACCATGAATCTCATACTTCTTAAAAACAAAGCTGTATGAAGTACGATGCTTCCTAAAAGTATAACTATTAGTTATGTTCGTTCCATTAAATTACATATCACGTTGCAAGGCAAATATATAGTTAGTTGCTGAGATGTTACAATATAAAACATAATATATTAAATTAAATGATCGTTTCATTTTTTATTACCTTTGAGCATATCCATTAGCCCTCAAGAAACCATTCTTTAACTTTTAAAGTATATGGTGTTCATTTTGTCAAACTTTTTGAAACACTTGCAGCAAATGTACGACTTCTTAATTATTAATGAATGGAAATTTGGCCGATTTTGAGTTATCAGTCAAACGTACTGTTACCGGTCTTTTCTAATTTATGCTTTCCCCTCTGTCGTACTCATTCTTACACGTGCTACCTTCTTGCTTTGAATACAAGAATGTCTTTTGTGATATTTCAGTAACATAAAATATTACCCAGGCCTGGTTACCCATTCCCGTGGTACTGAGGTCAGCATTTGATCGGCTCCACTTAGAATCTACAGAACCGACTTCACCTATATGGAGGCTTTCATACCAACGGTAGTGAAAATGAGATTGTTTTGTAAAACGGTAATAAATTAGGATTTTTCTATCAAAATAGACAGGAAAATCAAAGTCATTTCTCTTTCATCCATAAAAAAATCTCCATGATCCAATCTACACGTATGCGTGTGCGTGTGCATGTGTGTATGTGTATGTACATATGTTTAACGACTTGTGACTCAAAAATTAAAATTAAAATGTACAATTATAACTATTCTCGATAATTTTACTTATTTCTGTAAAAAAAATTACTCAAAAATAATGTACAATGTCAAAAATGACAAAATAATTTTATATAATTAATTTAATTGCCTTTAAACTTCAAAGATAAAACTTCAGTGTTTAACTAATAACACGTTAAAGTATAAATTCATAAATTTTTTTAATGCGTTAGCAGTTTTCTGAAGTACGTTAAAGAAATGACTGTAACAATGAAAACCTTATACACAGCAATTTTTATTTTCACGTTATTAATGTTGATGAATTATCCTCTCACCATTGCTGCTCAAGAGGATTCAACTACAGAAGATCCCGAACATCCTTCCGAAGGTGTTACACTACCGGGACCCGTAAATATTTGCTATTAAATTTTTTATAATAAAAATTTTGTTGATTTTATAAATAATTAGAAAAAGATCCAAGTTGAGACAGTAACATAAAAAGATAATTATAATAAATTTTTACTTTTCAATATTTTAATTATTAACTAAAGGTTTAAAGCGGTCGTAAATATTAAATTTTAGAATAATTATTATAGTTGGATGATTTTTTTCATAAACTAGATTTTAATTAGTTGTAATATGTTTTTAATATTATAAGGAGATATGCAAAATGATTAACTTTTTGTCTGTTTACTATAATGTTAATAAAGATTTAAAACTTTTTCTTTTTTACAGATATGGTCATAGAAGAAATAAACAGTTAACCTTTTTTGAATCGTATTCTAATATTCAAAAGTAAAGCTGCAATGTAGTCGATATTTAGTGAAATTAATATATTCAATAAAATTGTTTGAAAATTAAAACAATTATTTTATTTCGAATAACTATATATTGTAAAGTTTTTTTTATTCTTAAAACAAGATATAAATGACTAATTTTTTTTTCGTATGCTTTCCAAAGTAGTTGCCGATTCGAAGCCGCGTATGCACAGTATCTACACTGTTAAAAATGGCCAAAAAATACATGAAATTTAATGCAGTTCTGCATGAAATTTTTACATGAAATTTAATGTGTTTTGTCCATTAAAGTGATATTTAAGTACAATATGCATGAAAAATAATTTTTTTTAACATACATTTAATGTAAATTTGCATAAAAATTAATACCTTTTGCATTAAATTTCATGTGAGTTCATGTAATTTTATTATGGAATCACATGAAAAAATTACATGAAATTTAATGCGAAAATTATGTGAAACTAGCTTCCAGTAGACGTATTAAATTTCATGTAGGCACTAGAAGCCAATTTCATTTAATTTTTGCATTAAGTTTCATTTGATTTTGAATTAAATTACATACGATTCCATAGTAAAATAACAGTAAAATGTATTAATTTTTATGCAAATCCGCATTAAATTTATAATAAAAAACATTGATTTCCATGTGCAATATACTTTAACATCACTTTAATGCACGAAACACATTAAATTTCATGTGCAATTTTCGCTGAAAATTAATGTACATGCATTAAATTTTATATTTTTTTTAACAGTGTATGTGTATTCGTGCATGCTCGATTAGAAGAGAAATCAGTAAAATTTCGATGACTTATTCTATATTTACACCGCTAACCATCTTCACTTTTCTATCTACTACGTGTTATGATGTTTAAAACGACATTAATTTTTTCAAATTATTATCACGTCATTTTTTAAATATTTGTAAATACGTTACGCTATGACCAGGTTGATTCAGGGGTTTTATGTGTTAAATATTGCAACTTTAAGATTTATTATCTCAATAACTGAACCACTGAGATCCCTGAAACTTGCCAAGCTTTCGTAAATAATTATAATAATTCAGTTTCAGAAAAATTCAACGTTGAGTTGTTTGGGTTGATAATTACCTTAAATAGTCATCTTACGTTTATTGATTTAAAAAGGAGTGAATTGCCTATACTGATCACTTTTCTCTTATGAAAATAAACTGTTGAATAAATATTACTGGTCAATTACTGACGAAACTATTAACAAACTGCTAGATGACTACAGAAAAGCTAATAGATAACTATTGGTAAAACTACTGGTGCTAATAGTATTTTTGCAGAAAGTAACACACACTGTTCATCTACAGTTCATAAATAAAATTTTCCTATATCCAAATCTGATGTTTATAGCGACTTTAATTAAATCAGCATCATTGAATTCATAAAAAAAATCTCCTTACACCAACCTATGCGCGTATAAGCGTATGTGTGCATGTGTAACGACCTGTGAACCGAATATTCTAACTAGAATGTATAATTATAACAATATTTGATAATTTTCCTCCTCTTTTTATAAAAACTACTGGAATATAATGTACAATGTCAAAAGTAACAAAGTCATTTTCATTAGTTAACTCAAATTTCCTTAAAAATTACAGATAAAACATAAGTGTTCAGATGATAACAAAAAAACGTATTGATATCCTGGCATTATCATCCATTATATCACTTAAAATATGAGCTCGTGTATACCTTTAATGCATTCAGAAATTTCCGAAGAACCTTAAAGTAATATCTATAACAATGAAAACGGTATACATAGCAATTTTTATTTTCACATTATTAATGTTGATGGTTCATCCTCTCACCATTGCTGCTCAAGAGATTCAACTACAGAAGATCCCGAATATCTTCCCGAAGGTCAAACCATGTCACCTCCGAAACCCGTAAATATTTGCTGTTAAATTTTTTATAATAAAAAAAATTTTTTTCATTTTATAAATATTTATGGATTATCTAATCCACAGCTAGAATATATTAAATTTAAAAAAAGATCCAAGCTGAGGCAGTAACATAAAAAGATAATTATAATAAATTTTTATATTTCAATATTTTAATTATTAACTAAAGTTTTAAAGCGGTCGTAAACATTAAATTTTAGAATAATTATTATAGTTGGATTATTTATTCATAAACTAGATTTTAATTAGCTGTAAATTTGTATATGTTTTTAATATTATAATGAGATATGAAAAATGATTAACTTTTTGTCTGTTTACTATAATGATAATAAAGATTTAAAACATTTTCTTTTTTACAGCCATGGTTTTAGAGGAAATAAACAGCTAACCTTTTCTGAATCGTATTTTAATATTCAGAAGTAAAACTGCAATGTAGTCGATATTTAGTGAAATTAATATATTCAATAAAATTGTGTGAAAATTAAAACAATTATTTTATTTCGGATAACTATATATTGTAAAGTCTTTTTTACTCTTAGAACAAGATATAAATGGCTAATTTTTTTTTCATATGCTTTCTAAAGTAGTTGCCGATTTATGTGTGTATTCGTGCATGCTTGATCAGAGAAATCAGTGAAATTTCTAAACATTAGGGATGACTTATTCGATATTTAGATTTACACCGCTAAGCATCTTCACTTTTCTATGTACTACGTGTTATGATGTTTAAAATGACATTAATTTTCGAATTATTATCACGTAATTTTTTAAATATTTGTAAATACGTTACGCTATGACTACGTTGATACAGGGTTTATGTGTCAAATATTGCAACTTTAAGACTTATTATCTCAATAACGCTAAGATCTTTGAAACTTGCCAAGTTTATGTAAATAATTATAATAAACTATTTCTCAAAGTTTCAGAAAAATTCAGCGTTGGGTTGTTTGAGTAGATAATTACCGAGATAATTACCTTAAATAGTCATAATGTACAATGTAGGTCTGATAGCAGATTGTACATATAATGTACAATGTCAAATGTAACAAATTAATTTTCATTAGTTAACTCAAATTTCCTTAAAAATTACAGATAAAACATAAGTGTTCGGATAATAACAAAAAACCGTATTGATATAATGGCGTTATCATCCATTATATCGCTTAAAATATGAGCTCATGTATACTTTCGATGCATTCACAAATTTTCGAAGAACGTTAAAGTAATATCTATAACAATGAAAACGGCATACATAGCAATTTTTATTTTCACATTATTAGTGTTGATGACTTATCCTTTTACTATTACTGCTCAAGATTCAATGCCTATTGACCTTAATATTTCTATTGGATCAGATGGGAAAGGAAACCTGGTAAATATTCATTTTGGATTTTTTATAAAATATTTTTATGAACTATCTAACTAACAGCTTAAAATATATTGAAATTAAAAGAAAGAATAAGTTGAAACTGAAGCACTTTCGTAAAAAAAATAATTTTAATAATAGTTTCAATATTTAAATTATTAAAGCTTTTTAAGGTTTTTAAGCTTACCCTGGTAGAAAATGAAACGCTTTTTCTACCATTTTATGGCCATTTCTTTAAAGTGAAGAGCAGAAAATGGGAATGTTTTATGGCCATTATTTGAACTAATATGAAACGTTTTTTTCAACCTTCATAGTGCTAAAAAATGCTAATAAAATGTTGAGTCTGATCCACTATTATTTGAATATAGATAGTTAACAGTAGAGTCTATCAAATTGTGCTCTAATTGATTACTATTAAGAATCATTTAAGGTTTTTTCTTGAAAGTTATCATTAATCATTAATAGAATCACTTTTGTTAATATATTCGCGCGTATATTTTGAGTTGTGATCGGATTGTTAGAGGTTATTTTTAAACGATTAATAAAATTTTCCATTTATTATTTTAAAAACGATATTTTTATACTCGTTTCGTACTGCGTTTCATATTTTTATTTTAAGAAAATTTAATATTATTTTTATTTTTATAAATTCCAATAAAAATAAACATTGACGAAGGAATGTGAATAAATACTAATCTATATTTTCTCGCCACGTGGCAAAAGTGAGGTTATGATTTTACCTATGATCTGAAAAATTAAGGACTCATTACTAAAAAGTTATATAACTAGTCAAAAAAAGTTGTCCACAGTTTACCTAATTTTTAGATAGCTGTTACTGATTTTTTCTCTCCGTTTACTTAAAATGCGTATTTTTTTGGCTAAATACAAAAATTTTGAACAACATTTTTATATTAGCATTTTTTGCCTATAAGATGCTAACCAATATACCAAAAAATTTGAGCTCTGCAGATTCAGCAAAAAATTGCCATTTATTCGCCAATATTGACATGACAAAATATTACTATTGACAATGGTCATAAATTGTTGTTTACACCATTTTTAATGTTCAAATTTCTACCAGGGTTAACTAAATTCTTAAAGCTGTTAAAAATATGATCATTGCATTCATAAATAATTTAGCCTTTGTGACCCAATATTCATTGGAATAGACATTCACATTTTTCGTTTTTTTTAAATTATGGAAAAGTTATTTGAAAATTTTTTAACAAAACATACAAATGGATTGGCTAAAAAAGTGTAATTTGCGGTCTGCAAACTGGAATCCTAAATTATTATATGCGTGATACAAATTGAGGAAATGAACATTAATCATCCTAAAATTATTAACAGAATATTTTCTTAATAAACAAAAATTCAGGTCACAAAGTGTTGAGATTTATTCATAAAATATTAGAATCATTATTGTAATTTGATTTTTCTTTTTTATGAAAATATATGAAAAATAATCGACATTTTATCTGTTTCCTACTATGTTAATAAAGATTAAACAATTTTTTTTTACAGAAATGTTCAATATTGAATTTGGATTTATAAGCAGCTGACCTTTCATGAATTGTCTTCTTATATTAAAAATAAAGCTGTAATGTAGTTGGTGAAATAAATAATATATTCAATCGAAGCAATTCATCTAAAAATAAAAACAATTATTTAATTCCCAATAACTATTTATTGTAAAGTGTTTACCTTCCTAATAATATGTTATTAATTGTTAATTTTTTAAGACATTTCACATTTACTGGTTTAAGAAATAGTCATTTGCATATATAAATTATTTCTCTCTTTTGGAAATAAACTGCCACATAAATATCTGATAAAGTGTTGGTAAATTGTTGGTAAAACTAATTACAAAATCTTTGTGGATTATTGGTAAACTATTGAGTAATTATTGGTAAAACAAATAGTATTTTCGTAACAATATAATTAAATAATTATTGGATCAGTAGCTTAACTATACTGTTTCCAGTAGTTGGTTAGCAATTTGTTTGTCTTTACTAATCAATCAGTAGTTTAACCACTTTTTTCAGTAGTTTACTAGTAAATCAAAATAGTACATTTCGTAATGGGTATGAAAAGGCTTCATTTACGAAACGAGAAGTTTATGGAAAATGGGATGCAGACTAGACCAGCTCCCTTGCATTAAATTATTTTGATGATTTCTCTCATCTCTCTATAAAAATTACGGAAATACAATGTACAATGTCAAAAATTACAAAGTAATTTTCTACAGTTAATTTAAATGACCTTTAAAATTATAGATAAAACATAAGTGTTCAGATGATAACAAAAAAACGTATTGATATCATGGTATTACAATTCATTATATCGCTATAATTATAAGCTCATATATACCTACAATGTATTCATAACTTTCTGAAATACGCAAAAGTAATATTTATAATAATGAAAATGGTATACATATAACAATTATTATTTTCACGTCTTAGTTTATCCTCGTTTTTAGTTCGTTCTCTTACTATTGTTAATCAAGTTAAAAGTCCTACTACTACACATACTTCGGTTCTTTCTTTGTTTCATTCAATTGACGCATAAAAAAATAATTTTAATAAAAATTTCCATGTTTAAATTATCAATTGATTCTTAAAGCTTGATTAATGCATTGATGAATAAATCTAGAATAGCTCTATAAGACGGATTTAACAAGGACTTTTAGTTTACGTGGAGAAGAATTAATATCTGTTTCTATTAAGTTTTTAAAATACATAAATATGCGAATATCTAAATGTAAAAAAGGGCAATCATGCCCGTTAATTGAATTTAAAAAAAAGTATATAAAATCTAATAATTTTTTTTTTTTTTTTTTTTTTTTTTTGACGTCGCTATATTTATGCTATGCTATTTTTGCTATACTAATAAACAGCGACGGAGCTCGTAAGTGGGTTTGTTAACAAAGCATGTGTAACGTACAGTGGTGCTTGCATCAATCGGCCGAGAGCGGGATTCGAACTCGGATCCTCGAGATTATGAGTCCAACGCTCTACCGAATGAGCCACAGAGCGACTCTTTCAGAAATATTATTTACGAATGTTTACGAAGGATTACGTTTCATATTACTCTAAAATTTAATGTATGCTCGTGAGATTTAGTCGCTCAGTGAAATGTGAATGATATTTTCTTAGATAACATTTTACCTTTCACGTACACATAACAACTTAAAAAAACACACACATTCACTTAAAGAAAAAGTTTTAACTTTGTAAAATTTTTAATCTTATCTAAAATCTTTTAACATGGATATTCTAAGAACGATTTTTGTAATTGTTTTAGGAACAACAAAATTATACTAAACATTTAAAATCATTTCAATTTTCTAGCTTTTTCACTAAAGGCGTTTTTTTTTTTTAAAAATCAAATTGTAATATTAAAATTATGCAAATTGTTGTGCAACAAATTTGTATATTCAGGTAGATTGTACAAACCGACTTCTCGAAAGGGTAGTAAATTTTACTTAGAAATTTCAGTGCACAGCGTAAAATGTTTTAAACTCTATTTACATGTAAATTAAAATGTTGAAGTGCATCCGGCACTTCGAGATCAGTTAAATTGTAACTAAGAAATTAAGTGTGAAAAATTTTAACTCACTCTTATTTTCTATTTCGAAAGTATTAGAGACGGGTGAAGAATAAGTAAAGCCCAGTGGACATTAGATTATTTTGGATCCCTATTAGGGATCAATAGATATTTCATATTTCATATATTTTTTATAGTATTTGTCTTTAAATACAAAATATATATATTAAATTTTGGATTTTTTTCTACAGTTAAAGAAACAAAAGAATTATTACTTTTAGGAGATTAATACATTAAAATCTTTAAGGAACTGCAATTTAAGTAAAACAAAAATATGAGTGAAATGTCGAGGCGTTACAGTATAAAATAGTGATTCGTCAAAAAATGAAAAAAAGTTTTCATTTAAAAAAAAAAATTAATGTGTACGGTATAATTTTTCCTTCTATTCAATAATCACCCATTAACCGATGAAAATTTTTATGACACTATTAAAATATTTCCTTTAAAAACAGTCTTAATTATTATTATAGTACAGAAGTTAGAATAATTTGCACAAAATAACTATTACAATACTTTTAACAAGAATAATATTACTATCGTAAATTAAATTTTTTTACCCAGTAAAAGACAAAGTTTTAGCTGACATAAATTAAATTGAATTTCCATTATAACAAAAGTAATGAAAGTAAAAAATAATCTACAACTTGAATTGTTATTATTTCATTTATAATTAAAATCTCAATAACAAATGAATCAATAATATCTATACAAATTAATTATAATAGATGATCTTAAAGAAAGTAATAAAAAATCTGAAAATACTGATTTTAATTACTACATCATATCATAATATTTACTGAAAATGTAAAACAAAACAATCTGTAACAACGCAACCATTACTTAGATTAAAAATATCTTACTTGTAACATCATTCATTTCAGTGAAAGAATGTAAATAAATAACGAGCAAAAATAAAAAAACTTAAAAGAGTAATACAAAACAAAATACAAGAGGAATACAAAAAAAATACATTGAATGAAAAACACAACCAAGAAGAAATAACGATTACAAGAGAAAAGTATTTAGGAAGTAGAAAGAAGAAAAAAAATATTAAAACAAAAAAAGAAGAAAAATTAGAGAGAGAGAGAATTTAAAGATAGCTATAGAGAATGAGTAGGAAAAATAAAAGGCAGAAAAAGTCTCTTGAGTCTTGGAGTAAGAAGAAAAGAAACAAAAAAAAAAGAGAAAAAATGTATAAAACGTACAGCTTGAAAATACATATATACGTAATGTGGTACTGGAGAAGAAGAAGAAAAAAAGAGTAAATACTAAGGGAAAAGGGTTTACCTCTTATTTTTTCTTTCTTTATTCTTTTTTTTTCCATCGCAACGACTGTTGTATTGTTTGCACTCAAGTATTACCACGTGAATTGCTTATAATGAGGTATTAAAGTAATTGGAAAAAAAAAGTTTTTAGGCCGAGAATCATTATTTGCGTCACTAAAAGTACTTTAATACAGATTACCCCTTTTTTTTGAAAAAAAAAATACAAGTATTATTACATGGTATTACATGGTTGAAATAAAATTTCACGTGTAAAGCGTATATAATTTTCAGATTTAATTTAAATCCTAATATTTATGTCCGATGTCGTAAACATTGCAATTTATTAAAATTTATTTTTTTCTTTTTAATCTACATTTATATCCACGTACGCATCGTATAAAAACTATTAGATAACCATAAGGAAAAATTATTAAAGGATACGAATATTTTGATAACATTGTAACTTTCTAATCATGATTTTACTGACACAGTAACTATAAATTACAAAACTTTATCAAGTGCATACGTATATGTTTTAGCTTATTATTTACATACTCGTAAGTACACGCTAAATTATAAGCTTTATGTTAAACGCCTAAATTATGGGATTCTTTGATACGACGTAAGATTGCAAAATTAAAGTTAATGCAATTTAATTATTTATTTCAATTTAGATTCGCTCTGAAAATAGAAAACGTCTAATAAATTAGAGATTAAAATTTTTTTCTAAAAATAAAATTATTAGACACTTTTATTAATAAATTGATATAAAGTAATAGTGTAGAATTATTAAAATTATAAAAATAAAGAAGAAAGTAAGTTTAAATATGTTTGAATAAGGCTTAGCAAGTTAAATTGAATAGCAAGTCGATAAATTTTCTAATTCCATCAAAGTGAAATTAGTTCGTTGTACATATCGACACATAACAGAGTACGCAAATGTCAAGATCGCTAAGTCCATGTAACAAGCGGAGTACTTACACTTGTCGTACAAGCTCTTAAAAAAAGAAAGAATCACAAAAAAAAAGAAGAAGGAGAAGGAATAATCTAAACGAGAACTTTAGAATTTAAACGTACATATGTATGTAAAGCCGAGAAAAGAAAATTCAGAGCAATTGCTTGTGTTGGTCGTTGTCGTTTGTATGTATATTGGGATTTAAAATGGAGAGATGGTGGGGGACATAAAAGCAATATGGCGACGCCGAGAATCGTTTATAACACAGTAGTTAATGAGGTCTCGATGATTTTCTTTAATATTTAACATTTTTCAATAAGTATGGAACCAGTAAAGTTTTGTGAAAAAATTGTAACACCTTGTACATCATCTTTAAAGTGCGTAGTACCAGGTTGCGGAAAAAAAAATCAGAAAATGCCAATTTGAGTTTTCATCTCTTACCTGCTCCAAAACAACAGTTTGTTTACATAACTGATCATTTTGGAAACAAGAAACAATTTGATAGATTGGAAGCTTGGAAATTAGTTTTAAAGCTAAAAACAACTTTAAAATCTAACAAAGTGTGCTCTCTTCACTTTACAAATGATGATTATTTGTTCCCAGGTAAGTAAAATAATTGAGGTTATTTTCCTGTTTATAGATTAAAATAGTATTGTTAACTTTTCTTTTCTTATTATTAATTTTAGATGTACTAGCAAAAAATAGAGTTCTAAAAAAAAGTGCTGTACCATCTTGCAACCTACCAGGAAAAAATTTGATTTAAATAAATTTGAAATCAATAAAGCTCGACAGCAAAGAATTTTAAATAGAGAGAAAAATAAGAAAGTGCTACAAGAAAAACAATTAAATTATAAGATGGGTGATTCTGTTAATGCAAATGAAAAGCCAACTGAACTGCAGAATGAGTGTAAATCTTTTTTAGATTCTACAGTGTTCCAAAATGTATCCGATTTAAATGTAACTTCTGAAAATGTATCTATTAGTGAAAATATGTATGAACAGAATTTTGAAAGCACATGTAAAGACTGTGAACCCTGTGAATCAGTGTCCGAAAATGTATTTTTGAATAGTGAAATTGAAGGACCACTGACTTTTGATCAAGTAAAGGAAAATACACAAAATACAGAAAATATAGAGATACATCCTCATAAAAAAATGAGTTTTATTGATCAACTTGGGAGTGATAAAGATTTAAGTACTGCTACTGGAATTGAGTCATTTAAAATTTTAGAGACTATCATCGAATTGGTTAAGCTTGCTGTTGGTGAACGTTTTGAGAAAAAATCTTACATTATGAAGACCAGGGACAGAATAATAATGACTTATGTAAAATTAAAACAAAACTTATCGTACAGTTTCATGGCTATAATGTTCAATATTGTAACTTCACAACATTGTAAAAATATATTTTGTGAAACAGTGCAGATCTTAAGTAAAGTATTAAGAGTAGCTATTCGATGGCCTTCAAAGGAAGAAATAAGAAGAAATTTACCTAAATGTTTTGAAGATTTTGAAAACACAAGAGTGATTTTAGATTGTACTGAAATTTTTATTCAGCGTCCAAAGAAACTTTGTTGTCAAATACTAACGTACTCTCATTATAAAGGTCATTCAACAGTAAAAGTCATGACTGGTGTTACTCCAGCAGGAGACATTTCATTTGTGAGTAAACCATATGGTGGAAGAGTCAGTGATTCAAGAATTTTTGAACAAAGTGATTTGATGAAACTCTTAGAAGCAGAAGATGCTATTATGGTGGATCGAGGATTTTTAATTGAAGATATTTGTAACAAAAATCAATGGAAGTGCATTAAGCCACCATATCTTAGGGACAAATCTCAGTTTACTTTTATTGAGTCAGTGATGACAGCTAAAATAGCAAAAGCAAGAGTGCATATAGAAAGATCAAACCAGCGTATCAAAAATTTTAATATTCTTGGATCTACGATGGCAGTTAACCTCGTACGTTATTTTGAAGACATTATTATAACCATTTGTGGCACTGTGAATTTAAGTTCACCAATTATGAAGGATGATAAATTTATGAACAATTAAAAATTGTATTATGATAATTGTATTATAGTTATTTGCATGTAATAATAAATTTTGTATGGTACAATAACAAATAATAAATAAAAACAAAACCTTCTTTTTAAATGATACTTTATTTTAAATAATTTTATTATTCATTTTTTAATTACAAAACTAATTATATTTTTCTCTTTTATAATATTTTTAGCGTGTATTAACTTATTAAATAAATAACATCACCTTAACACTTTTATAAATATTAATTAATTTTATATCACAATTTTAAACACAATTTTCATTTTCCTTTTTATCATTAAGTTCTTTTAAACAAATAGAATGTAATAAATGTACATAATAAATTTTTTTTAAATTTGTCAACATATCTGTTACAAATGCTAAATTTATAATTACTTCTAATTCAAAAATTTGTTTTTCTTTTGAAGAATAAATAATAAAAATGTTTTTTTTAAATTCAAAACACACATTCCTAATTGAACCTGTCCATAATAATTATGTTTACATTTTAATTCTATTTTACCATCTTTTCTAATAAGACATTTTGAAATCTGGTCTTCGACAGTCTCTTCAATTCCTTTCTTCTTACCAGACATAGGACACTTTATTTCTAGCAGCGCATAAGGTATATTATTTTTTACTACAATACCATCTGGTGAATATCCAAGCCAAGGATTTACTTGGCTTATTATTAGACCAGTTTCGACCACTTGATATTCTGGATGCATTGCTCTAAACTCATTTCGAGCTTCCTTTTCCATTTCGCTGCCATATTTCATTGCTGCTGATTTATACGAAGAAGGTGATAGAAAATCATTGCACTTTTTAACCCAATTAGGATTCTTATTTTTTAAATAGGTTAAAAGTCCATAGCAGGTTGAACCTGTTATTCTATATTGCCTCTCTTTGAACCATTCTGCTATCCAGTTTTTTGTTCTTTCGCAGACATTTACACCATCAACATTTAATTTGGATAAATTATCCAAACAACATTGTTGGAGTTCTACGTCAACTTTAAATTGACTTACAATTTCTAAAAGTGGACTGTCTTGATGCTCGAATATAAATTTAAAAATACTTCTGTCAAAGTCTGTAAATTTATTTTTTGCTTGCACTGAAATTACTTGATGTCTTCCTTCTATTGATTTTACAATTGCACAGTTTGGTAAATTTTTTTTTATTACATCTAAATATGTTTTTTCAGGTACATCATTAATTTTTATTGATAAACATGATTTCTGTATTTCAATATTACTGTCTTGATTCTCTTTTAAAACTTCCAACTTATGTTTACTAGTATCACATCTTCTTCTTTTTGGCAAATAAAAACACGAGTGATTTTCAAGTGGTACCGGTTCATACAATTTGAGACTTTGACTGTGTACTTTTTCCATGAACAACTATCATCTGTGCAGGATATACTTGGTAAAGTATTTCCTGAGCTAGAAATTACATTTAAATAAATATAAAAAATACTTAGCAAAAAAGAATAAAATAATATATATAAATAAAATTTAATACTCACAAATAACATTGTAAAAGTGTTGCAATAGTATGTTTGCACTTGCCAGACAAACCAGCCTTACAAGAACATTTAAAATTATTGATGAATCCTTCTTTAGAAATATTCCCAGTTATTTCGTGAGGTTTCTCTTTTAAATTAGAAGTTTGTAAACACAGAGCTTTTATACAGCTGGGATCATTCGCTAATTTACCACATGAAATTATGTGATTAGCTTTTACAATACGTTCACCTTCTACAAAATTTCTCTGGCCAATATTTTCACCAGCATAATCCACTATATTCTGTAAATTTATCATTTTTAACAACTTTTTTGCAAAAAAATGTTTGAATCCCCATATAAACTGTACCAACAATCGACTCACATCGGCGCCATATTGGTTTCGCTTCTCCCACCATCTGTCCATTTTAAATCCCAATATAGCCTCGCGCTAATCTAAAACTCTATTAAGAGTATAAACGTATATCTATATATATACTTTACGTCGGAAACTAGCTTTTGCAATGAGTATATAAGCGTAGGAAACATATGGACGTGTATAGGAGAGGAAATCCCTTGTAAAAAGCCAATGTTAATGAGCAAAAAATAAGGCGAGCCTTTATCAAAGCATTTATAGCCTGACATCGACTGAGGTTTCGTTAATAGTTGGAGAAGGTTTTCTTTTTGTTTTTTTTTTTCTTTTCTTTTCGTTTCCTTGTTTTAATCATTAATTAAGATTTTCATTGAATGATTTCGTTCAATGAAGTTTTTTTTTTTTAAAGAGAGTTCTTTATTCTTTGGAAGTTAAGAATATTGGATTTATTTTTGTTAAATATTATATTTTGTAATGTTTGAGATATTTAATTTCTTTATTCCCACCTTAACAGTAGTAATCACTTTATCAACTTGAAATGTGAGCCGAAAGAATACCATATGTTACGTCTAAAATTTAACGGGAGTAATGAGCGTCATTATTCCAGCCAAATTAAAAATTTATAAAATTTGAAAGCTTCTGTAAAAAATTTAATTTTGATTTTTTTAAATTGGACCCGTTTTTTTTCAAATTAAAGTGGCTATACGGTTGAGATGTGAATAAAGCACTATAATTCGGGAGCAAAGTCCACTGCTCCCTCGGGAAAAATAAGCGACTTTCCTCCCTGGTTGCATAATGTACTATTATTATGGTGCAAATAAATATCTTTCCAATAAAATTGAAGTATTTCATCTATTAGATATTGAAATAAAAATTTTAAATAAATTTAACAAGTAAAAGTTATTAATAAATTAAGAAAAAACGTGCAAATATCAAATACATATACATAAAACCATCTATGAGAAAAAGCGGATTAAATATTCCAGTCATGTATAATATCATATCTATTGAACAAAAATTCAATAATACCTACACCTAAAATTTATGCGTCTATTCTATATTCTGAAATTCTCATCATTATACCAGAATTATGCATATACCGCATTATACCACGTATATCTATACGGAGTTCGATCGGTTTTAATAGTAAAGTTCTCTACCTCACGTGTACTGGGGCGGTTTATTCCGACGATTCGTTTTTGCATTCGATGGAAATTCATTCGAATTGTCGTATATAGCATGCACTCGAAGCTGGCTTTCGGATATAATTGCTTAGTGCACTTTATCCTATATACCGTATCGAGCTTGGATTTCTCTGAATAAAAATTGTTAAGAGATAGCTTTTAAAGATTCGTATTCAATAGTTAAATTTAAGTATATTAAAAATACTTTATATCATTCTAATTTCTTTTTTAAATAAGTAAATAAATAATTAAATAATTATAATAAATATTTATTTATTTTTTAACTTTCATTTAATTTTAAATATTTCACCATTAACAATTTACCGTCAAGACATATGAAGATATCATAGTTTTTACATAAATGTAAAAATAATATTTTATCTTATAAATATTTTCATTTATTTAACAAATTGTTAAGATAAAATTAAAAATTAATTACACGCAATGTATATTATATTTTATTAGTCATTACATTTGTATATATCTACAAATAAATAGTATACTAAATAAGTTAATTTAATGTTTATTTAAATGTTAATTTAATTTCCCTTTTTATAACATAACAGAACATTTATTAATAAAGTTACATAAATATTCCTTTGCGGAAAGATATTTGTATACAAATTTTCAGACAATATTGAATTATTTTAGTTGAAAAGGTCACAAAGCTTCATCAACTAGATTGTTCATCACATGTAGCTCGTAACTAAAACTTCCCAATGCTCAAACTCCGTAATCCAATCTATCTTTATCGTCCACCTATCCATTCACGCGTGTGTGTGTGTATATGTATGAGCGCAGGTGTGCTCATGTGTACACGGAGAAAATTTTTCTATAAAAGTGGTAACCAACACTGTAATTGTGTAACATCGTTAATTTCGCGGTTGTTATAAGTATTCTGCCTTTAAACGTTATTGAAAATATGAAAAAAATTTTTAATTTTTTCAATAATTTTTACCGTACAACTTTGTAAATTTTATTAAACGTAATAACAATAATTAAGAGAAAATATCACTGTCATTTTTATGCAGAATCTCATTATAAATTTTATGAAAAAATTCTCTCCATATATATATAATGATACATAAGTCGAAAATTCCAATAAATTCATACAATTATAACTATAATCGATAGTTTTACTATTTATCTTTTTCCAAGAAGCTACATGTACTTAAAAATAATGTAAATAATTCATAGTTATAAATTAATATCATCTGCTACTGAAAATTAGGAAAGATTTGCTTTTTCCAACTTCTAATACTATTAGTACTGAATGTTGTAGTACTACTGCTCAGAAAGAGTGTGAAACCTTACTTTATACAACTCGTACTACTAATTTACTTATTTTAATGTTTTTTAAGAATCTGGTAAAATTACTTTGCCAGTTTTTCTCCGTATACATACCTAGAAACATATTAAATTTTAAAAAATTCGAATTGATGCAGTTACATTAAAAACAATTTTGAAAAATGTTTAACTTTTAATATTTTCATCACTAATTAAATCTTTTAAAAATATTGTCAATTAATTTATACAAAATTAATGATTATACATAAAATTTAACAAACATGACATGTGATTATTTTTTTATAAATTTAATTTTAATTAACGTTGAATTTAAGTACATTCTTAATAATGTGAAAAGATGTAAAAATTAAATTTTTATCTACCTCTTCTCGGTTTTACAAGAATTTATATATTAATAAAGACTTAAAAAAATTTCCAATCACAAAATTAATGTGCGTCGACAAAATAAACAGTAGGTTTTGCTGTGAATCATCAGTCTATGAATCACTTATAAACTTATAAAAATATTCAACAACTTTATTTCGATAAAAATTTTAAATCTTTTGTCCAATAAAATAATCCGTAATTTATTAAACCACCGCGATACAGTGTGCAAGTACATATTTTAAAAATTACATTTTATCTGCTCGCAAATTAATGACCTTCGTACCTTCGATAATTTCTCTCTCGCTCTCTCCTGCATATGTATTCATCTCACGTATTTTTTCGTAATGCATCCGCATTTAAAATAAAAGCTGTAACTTCGTTTTTTTCTTCTTCTTCTTCTTCTTATGAAAATCCTTTAAAGTGCAGCAAGCTCGTTCACCTTCGATAAAACTATTGCATACGAGAAACAACAGCTTCGAGATTTCTTTCTTTCTTTCTTTCTCTCGTTTCCCTTTTTCATTTTTCATGTATGCATACTTTATGCGCATACGTATGCATGTTTGGATGATGAAGTGTCGATCGTAGTAGGTAGTATGTCGCCTGTTTGTTTTTTTATTTCAAGCGAGAAGATAAGTAATGCACATATGGGAATACCAATACATTTCGCAGAATAACTGCTTTGGAAGAAAGGAGTAAGATGAAGCCACGAAGGTGAAGGATAGTAAGACTTTTTTTTACACGTGTACG
Organism: Anastatus disparis; assembly: GCA_017163975.1. Lineage (NCBI taxonomy): Eukaryota > Metazoa > Arthropoda > Insecta > Hymenoptera > Eupelmidae > Anastatus > Anastatus disparis. The sequence goes on from JAFFSR010000222.1 coordinate 1,212,583, forward strand.
CAGTACAGTGTCTTAAGTTGAGAAATGCTGCAATTTATGATTTTATTGAATGTATAATTAAATATTTTAATTGATCCTTTTACATGGTTTAATATCGTTAATATATATTAGATATCTACTTATCGAATGATAGAAATTCTAAGAGGTCTCAGTGGCTCAGTCGGTAGAGCGATGGATTCGTAATCTCGAGGTCCCGAGTTCGAATCCCGCTCTCGGCGATCGATTGATACAAGCACCACTGTACGCTATATGTGCTTTGTTCACAAACACACTGATGACCTCCGTCGTTTATTAGCATTGCAATGGTAGCATAAATACAGCGACGTTAAACAAAATAAAAAATAATTGAAATTTACTTAAAAATGATGAAATAATCTATTGTTGTTTATTAAATTTTTTATTACAACAATGACATTTGACAAATTTTATCACTTTAGTTCTTTTTTTTATGGAAAAATAATTATAAATTACAACTGATTTGTTTTTAATATTTATAAATAAAATAAATTACTGAACTTGTAAACTCTTATTTATTTTAAGTCTGAGTAGCATAAACGGTTGAAAAAATGATATAAGTTAATTTTATTCTGAGAAATATTTTAATATTAAATAAATATCGGATGATGATAGGTAAGAATATTTTACAGGGTTTTATTAAAGTCTTATGCGAAATTAAAGTTTAAGATAATCAAACGAAATTTTTATACATCAAATTTAACAACAATAATTAAGTTTTATTATTTTCTATTTTTGTACACACATAAATGCACTTTATTACGAACTGAATAAAATAATTTTATTACAAGAATAATTTAAACTTTCTTTAACGCGTCTTTAATTTTCGTCGCGTAAGACCCATCACAAAGAAAAGATAAAAAATTTTTTAATTTTTGGCTGGACATTGAATATTTACAGAAAATAAAGTATTTTATTTAACCATTAATCTTTAAAGTCATTGAAATAAAAAAAAAATTTATTTTATTTATTAATTGCAAAGTATAAATTCGAAAGTAAAGCACCGAGCTGATTATTTATCAATATAATAATTATTATAATAATCTCAAATACTTCGAGCTCCATAAATAGATTCAAACACGCCGCGGGCTTCCAAAATTGGCAATGCCTTATAGACGCAAAATTCCGGTGTGTATAAATATAAGATATGCACACAAGTAGACTTGAACTTATCGAGGGTCAACGCGATTCCACATATGGAAATACACAAGAGCGCGCGCCGATTTCCATCCTTCTTTATCCTTTTTTATTTTTTTCTCATTCGAAACGAGTTCACCTTACATTTAATATCCGACGCTGTAAAACAATACACTTGTACCGATGCGTTTTTAATATATTCTGCGAGATGATTTTGTTACAGCGAGGCAAGAGAATGTTGCCTTTTTTTGCTTCTTTTTTTTATGGCTCTTATCTTGCTTTTCTGTGTAGGTATGATCGAAAGGAAGTGCAGTAAGGATTTATCTCTTATTTTATGTTATTATGATTGTTGATGCAATTAAGAAGGCGTGTTAAGGTTGCATTAGCTAAGTTTATTCAGCTTTTTTTTTACGTATGCTAATGAAAACGGATGTAATATTTATCATTATCGAGCTTTCATTGCTTAATAATGAATGATTTATTGAACAGAGAAAATTTTACCATTTAATATTACTTTTTAATTAATAGAATATAGTAGTAAAATTAGAGAATAAAGGATAGAGTAAGCAATGATTTAAGTAACTTTTTACAATTTTTATTTCTATAAAAGTGCGATATTTTTAATAAAAGAAAATGTAATAAAAAAAAATCTTTTTCATTTAAAGAAACAAAACTTAATTTCCTTTTGATTTTTTCATATTATCTCACCTGGAAACAACTCTCTTCTCCGTGTAATAATTGTCAAAGAAACGCTATTACGGGTACTTTATGAAAACAAAGAAAATAAGATAGCCCAAAGTTATATTAAACATTGACATTAAATTGGACGTGTAATTACAAGATCCTCCGGGGCTGTTACGCATTTGCCAACCTGTTATCAAGTAATTTTATAATTTCGACACTTGACTTTTCTTCTTGCTTGGTACTCATATGCATTAAATTGTTTGAGGTATACGTTCACCGAGATAAATTTGTATCCTATTGACGTCGCAGATGATGAGATAAGAGAGAAAGAAAGAAAGAATTACGTCCCTTACAAACATTGCTCAAGGGAAGAGAATTCTCCGGTAGTTATTTTATTACTGTACGAATGATTTTAATGTGTGTAGCATTTATAAATTGTGATATCGAAGGTTGTTAGTTCAAAATTAACTTTTGGAATATTTAAAACATTAAAAAAGCTGATAGAATTAATGTAATTTGATTAAATTTTAAATATATCAAATAAACATGAGCATGATAATAGTAATAATATCTTTTGATCATTTTTAATGAAAAAATAAAAATTTTGTAACTTTAAATCATTTATCGTTTTTGGGTTAAAGAATTTGACCTTCTCTGAACAGTATATTTTTATATGAAAATAGACTAAATAATAAAGTTTAATGAAAAAATATTATAAATTAATGTTTTTTAATTACATTGCATAAAAATGAGATTACGTATCTGGATGGAATTTCAGTACAGCAGATACGAACATGAATTTCTAACAGTACTGAAAGCAGAGAAAGCAGAGCGAGATGACATATCACAACATTTCAAACATTTTTTTTCAAAGCTACCCGTCGGGTATTCCATCTGGTTGACTGTATATACTTTTTAACAGATTCATCAAATGAAAAATTTTTAATTTCAATTTTACTGAAAACTTAAAACAGTTTTTATCATCACCGTCTTTACGCTCTTATCAAGCTTTTTTGAGTGACCATTCTATACTGCAGAAGTAAGCTTTCTAATTATTTCAAAATTTTTCGTTTAAAAAGTATCTTGATCGTCACAACAAAATTCATGTATAAAATTAAGTTTTAGCTTTATTTTTCATTGATATCTACAGCTTAAACCACCACAAATAAAGTTTGTTTTACCTTCAATGTTCGACCATACTGGCAATGATGTCAATGGTTAAAAAGTCTATAATACGTAATACTACACTGGCCTATTAGCGAACAAAATAGGTCATCCCTTGCTTCGCTCAGTCGGAAAAACTAGCGGGGAAGCAGTATTGTACCCACGCATGACGTACACTATCTTTTTTAACCGACTGGCCGAAATTCGATTTCTATTCCCACTTCATGTAAAAATTATTTATTCATGAATAAGTAATATCATTTTTATTCGCTGTGGGAATAGGGTGTATTATTAAATAATAGGACTTATTTTTTTCGAAAATAATATATATGAAAATTTCTTTATTACATATTGTAGTTCTCAAATTATAATGTTATAATGATTACTGAATATTCACTGCGTAAAATTATATTAACACGTGAGGGCAAGATAGATATTTTTATATATTTATAGAGAAATACATTAATAAATATTTTTTATCAATGAGAATTTTATTTAAATTATTAATTATATATTGATGCATAGCCTAACCAATTTTCTTCGCAATTTTTTCATGGATTTTTTTTTCTATAATAATTATTCTCATATAAACGTTTCTACTTTTATTTAAGGGAAGGTCTTCTCAAGACAATAATGATTTTTTAATGCACCTAAGATGTGCACTCAACCTAATTAGAAAAAAATTAATTTCCTGCATTGAAAAATCCAATTTTCATTTTCTTTTTATTGAAAAATCTAGTACCCATCTTTTTCCTATTGAAAAATAGAAGATAAGATGAAAAACGAAGGAAATAAGAAACTTCATTGCAAAAAAAAGATTCTTAGATGAATGAAATCTTTGGAAATTGACTACATGTGGTATATCTCGAGGAAAAAAAGGGGGCGAAATCCAATTAAGCGGGTACAAGATAGATCGAAAGAAGTTTCGTTTAACTCAAGTGTTTCGGCTCTCCCGATACAACCTGAAAAAATGAAGTGTCACCAGCTATGCACATGATTAAACTTTTATAAGTTGGATCGTATAGTTAGTAAATGACGATAATTTCTTATACAGGATCGATAAGTTTAAGTTAAAAAATATAATTAAAGAGAATTTTTTCAGATATGTATGAAAGATGAAAAAATTATGACTGCATTAAAATTTTTCATTAAATGGAAATAAAATATAAAAAAAATTCTATGGAAAGAATAATTTATTTTGTTCTTTTATTAAATTTTGTGAATATCATGTATTGTTCATAAAAAATACTAATAAATCTTAACAATTTAAGAATTTTTAATATAAATTACTTTTTTTCGAAAAAATTAAATTTTGTAATAATAACAATTTTAAATATAAATGATTGTATACTTCATAAGTGTTCAATTGCATTTCTTTTGTCCCTGAATATTATATAACTTACACTCTTACATTTCTCTCTGAACAGGACGAAATAACACATGTACAAATTTCTTAAAAATGTATAACCAAAAAAAATTTTTTAATTCTACTCTATAAGATGTTTATTATTCATTCCACATCTGTAGTACTAATATAATAATAATATATTCACAATGCAAAAAAAAAAATTTCATTTAATTCGTATAATTATATCAATTAATAAACAAAATTTTTTGTACAGATTTTAATGTGTGTCTAAGTTGTTAGTATTCGCTCTTAACCAAGTAACTCGTGTATGCATAATATATTGTACCATTGTACACAGCGACGCCAAACAATAAACGTACTTTCGAAGAAAATTTATTACCCCTTGCGCAAGATGATTGACAGCGATGAATATTAAAGTCAGTTTAAAATGGCACGTAATAAATGAAAATTCAAACATTTTACATTTGCACGCTAATAATCAATAGCATGTTGCCGTTTCTTTGCGCTGATATATTAGACTAAAGAGTTGGGTGTATTTGCGTATCGAGTGAAATTTAATAAACCTATCAATTTTTCGTTGGTATTGTGTTTCTAAAAGGATTACTCAATGCGTTTGCACGACAAACAATACATTTTATTCGAGAGCGTTTTCTGCTTTGATATTTGATTTTACGCTATTGTTCGTCGTTGATTTTACGACACGCTCGTAATGATATTCTTTTGTATTTTTTAATGTCTTTTTTTTTCTTATTTTATTGTTATTTTAGATCACTAGCGATGAGATTCTGTTAGTAAAAATCGTGAATCATCAGAACCTTCAAAGAAATTTCAAAACGCTTGCGTAAATCAGGCGAAAGTTTAATTCCTTTTTTACTAGCAGTTGTTAATTTCATTTATGATTCTATTGGAAAAAAAATCATTCGAAAACACGCATCTTACACACTTACGCACATATTTGTGTATATGCACATATGCATAGAAACACGAACGTGTGCATGTAGTACGATCATAAATTTCAGGTGACATTATAAAAAATAATGGCACTTCAATACCGCGGGATGAAACTGACTATTAAACGTCAGGATCGTGTGTACTTGTACTAAATTCAACATTAAATTATAGCCATGAGCCCGAGATATTTAACGAGAATTTATCACTTTTTTGCAACTACACAAATATAATATCGATGTAAGTGCAGTATCGTTTTATTGATTTTGCCTAGTTTTCGTGATGAAATCGATGCTCGTGAGTAACAAATTTATAAAATAGAGAATAGATTTCCATGCGAATATAAATAAAAAAGAAAGACAAAGTAATACAAGCGTCTGACAAATAGTTACAGGGATACGCGTATATCGTTGTGCAGTTTATTACTACTTTTTAGTTCACAAATGAAACAAGAAGCTAGCGGAAAGTATCGTGTTTGATGTGACATGATTTTATCACATAATGCTCGAGTGAAACAAAATTCCTGGGAGTAAATAATAATTTTAATTGGGATTTTGATCAAAAGTTGAATTAATAGTTTAAGTTGAAAACATGGATTTTAGTTTTATACTGAAAAAAGGGTACTTGAATTTTAGAAGGAAATGATATTTTACTCTTAAATATAAATAACGTCCTTTTACAAATCGCATATGAAAATTCGTTAACAACCGCGCAAACTTTCTCTCATTAAATTTATTAAAACACTTGAGCTTCGGTGAATTCCAACACAAAACCTACATTAAAAATTTTTTTTTTTTTTATACGTTTCAAAGAAAAGTTTTCCCCAAAACAGGAACAAAAGTACAGCTTCTAAACTTTCTCGTTAAATTTGAAACCGCTCGCGCGCAATTCAAAGAGACTTTATATAAAATATCCCGAGGATTCCCAACAATGGTATTCTTACATTCCTCCATCTTTTATCCTTGCTTATTCATTTTTTTTCTCTCTCTCTCTCTCTTCTTTTTTTTTCTTTCTTTCTCTCTTATAAGTTGCACGTGCAAGCAATATAGCTTTACACGCGAAAATGCTTTTATAAGATATTCCGGTATTCCCACGCGCGATCGAGTGTCTTAAAGGTGTATACATATATATATATATGCAAGTAAGAGTGTAAGAAGCATATCGTCGGGAACGCCAGAAGGCAAAAACCAAAGAAAGACATGTATTTTATTTTTATTTTACTTACTTTTTTTTCTCTTTATTCTTCTTTAAAAAGCACATTTTGTATTGCTATAACAATTCATTGCTTTTGATATATACGTGCTTGCATTGAATACGTTTGAAATTGGATATATCGGCGAAGTTTAAGCTGATGATTTTACGCTTTTGTAAAAATGATTTTTCAGATTTTCTCAAAGAGACAAACGTTATTATCGTATATTTTGACGTCTATTCATAGAGGCTACTTAATGAGTCGAATGAATAAACTAGAATACTGTTATTATCGAAAAGACATTTTATTATGACGATAAACATGTTGCCGAGACGTTGTCATAATAAAATGACTTTTTGAAAAGTATAAGCATTCTAATCTATTTATTCGACTCGTTAGCCAGACGTTTTTAAGCATGTAATAAAACAGATAAAATTTTTATTACAAGAAATGATTTACAAAAAGACGAGATACTTCATTTTTTTCTGATGTGCTATTTATTCATAAGTATATCAATGAAGTTTGTTAGAAATGACTTCAATAGTCATATAAAAAAATTGTAGCACTTCAGTCTAGAGCATTGAAGTAATGCTTTTACATAAATCAGAATAAACAATATCGTTTGATATAACAATTTACGTAGGTCTAAGTAGTATATTACTTCATAAATTTGTTTACATATTTATGATTTCTTAGTCATACATATAAGTTTAATATCTATCATAAGTTTGAAGTTGAATTTAGTTTGTTTAAATTATGGGATCGTAAATAATAAAAAAATAAATATAAAAGAATAATTTACTTTTATCGTGCAGACATAAATGGGTTAATTTGATCACATTGTGAGTTTAGAATGATTTCAAAACACATAAATAATTATGAAGTGCAATTGCAATGTATTAATTTTTTACACATTTTCTTTTTAAGTCATAATAACTTTATAAATAGAATTTCCATAGATGACATTAAAAAAGTTACTTTAAAAATTTTATTTCATTCATATAGTAAATTTTGCATAAAAATGATCATAATAGTAAAAATTTACAGACGATATTTGTTATCTTTATGTTAATTTTTATTACTTCTTGAGAGCAAGAAAGAAATCAAAAATTGGTAAATTTTTACTATTTTAAATAAAATTAACTAAGCCTATAATCATTGCTTATTTTATTTTTAATTTTTCACAATAAAAATTTTTAATTTACATCAATATAGTTCCACAATTGACTGAGGTCATCAGTGGCTCAGTCGGTAGAGCGGTGGATTCGTAATCTCGAGGTTCCGAGTTCGAATCCCGCTTTGGGCCGATTGATACAAGCACCACTGTACGTCACTTGTGCTTTGTTCACAAACACACTGATAACCTCCGCCGTTTATTAACATTGCAATGATAGCATAAATACAGCGACGTTAAATAAATTAAAAAAAAAAATAGAAATTCAAATGAGTCAGCATTGGTGGAAAATTTTTATTAAATTTTCTATTAGAAAAATTAATAAAAATTTTTATAAATTACAAATGATTTGCGTTTAATATTTTTATAAAATAAAATAAATTACTTAATTTTTTAATATCTCTTTTATTTATTTCAAGACATATAAACAGTTGAAAAAATGATATAAGTTAATTTTATTATAAGAAATATTTTAATATTAAATAAATATCGGAGTTAAGTTATAAGTTATGTACTACGCAAAATACATGAAAATTATAGGAACCATTCTATTTTACATTAAAAACGTGAGTTTATGAAAAAGATGAATCTTTCTATTAAGAGAATCACGTGACATAACTTTATTCAAATAATATATAGTATACTTCAAAAAGTATTTATATAATATATTTATTGCATTTGACTTATTTTTTACAATCTGGTATATTGAATAATATATACTTAAATATCATACATTGTCATTATTTTAAATAGTATATTTTCATTATAAAAAAAAATGAAACAGTAAAAAAATCAACTTACACTTGAAGTCTTCACCGCTGTCCCTGTTAGTAATACAAGGTAAATCTTACAGCAACTGAGCAGCATAATAATAATCAATGCAAGAAATCTGTCGGTTAGACGCGGTACTTAACTATTATTCATTCTTTTGAATAATTAAAAAAAAAAGAAAAATCCATTTCAATAAATCAATCATACGCATAACATTTATGCCAATTCAACATATTTACATATGTTTTTTTTGACAAAATCATTGCCCAACTATATATTAAATATTCCTATAGAATGATATTTGTTTCACAGTTGCAATAAAATATTATGTCTTCATTATTTATGAAATTTCTCTCAAAAGTTATATTAAAATTAAAAACCAAAATTTTGACCCAATTTTAAAAACAACTCGAAAGCTTAATTTTTCGACACGACAAAATTAATAATAACAATATAATATTCACTGGAAATTTCTGTATAACGGTATGTACAAGAGGATAACAGAAGCAAGATAATATTGTTATATACATTATAAACACGACGAGATACCATACGAGCGTCAGATACAATGCGATTCAAGTGCTGGGCGTTAGAGAGATGCGTTTTCGTTGTATACATATCTCGGAGCCCTGCGAGAGACGTGTGCATGCAACGAGTGTTGTGGTTTTGTCATTTGTGGTTTTGAGCTGTACGTTTTAAGCGCGCTCTGCTGTACAGCTCGGTCTTCGTGCATTTATAACGGGATTTAATGCATTTAATTATTTTGAGTTTTTCTGCTTATTATTTTAATGGTCGAAGTCAAGTTGTTTGTTATTTATTTGTAAAGATAGTTTAACAATGTAGAAGTTGGTTATAAAATAATTATAAGTTTTTTATTTTCATAGTGTTTAATTTTTTTAAGGAAAAACACATTTTTCCAACATTAAATTAAATTAGATATAAAATAATGAATTAAATTATTATAAAATATAAAGAAGCCAAATTTTTTAATAATCTTCATAATTTATACACTTTATTGTTGGCTTAAAATAATCTTCATATTGATTATTACCAAACTCCTTAATTCATGTTACTAAACATTACCAAATCCCACATCTAATCTCTCATCCTCTTTGTTCCCCTTAACCCAGTTGTCCAACGAAATCATCCGTAGTGACCGATATCCACTAGTCTCTAATCACTCGGCCCTTTGCCTTAACAATCAACAAATCCACATTACAATCACGCCCCAACTCACTCGTACATATATGCAAATGTACGATGATTATTATCCATCCAATATCGGATATGGCCAAATCTAATAGTTTTCAATCAGTCGATATAAATGAACGGATCGATTGTATTAACTGCTCCTTCTACTCCTTACATTTGTATTATCTAGTGCTGGTTATATTTTGCAGGGACAATATATCCCTTGGGTAATCTTCAACAATCACGTACATACACCAGCTATACCTATATGACATTGAATTTGTGTATATGATGATCAAAGTGTATAGCAGAGGGTTAGCTGGGCTTTATTGAACATTCTCGTCTGGCTTATTGTTACATGAAGCTCGATTTTGCAATAAACAAAGAAAAATTAATTAAATATTTTAGTGTTATTTGCATCCAGCCCTTACTGCCACTTTGAAGCAACATTTTAAAATTTCTTTTTTTTTCGAAAATTGAACTCAATAATTTTTAATTAATATGCACACAAAATAAAAAGCAAAACAATATCAAAATAGTTTCCTTTGTAAAAATGACGTCGATTAAAATTGCTCTCAACTATCACTCATTAACATTCTATCAAAACAAAAAATTCCTCTTTTAATAAAAATTATCAAATAGAAAGCTTAATCGAGTTTTTGGCTCCATATCACGAGTTTTGATTAAGCTCAAAGAGCTTAGTTCGAGCACCGGTAGAAATGAAGTGTATGATAGGTATTTTGTTTCGACGAAAGCATGGAATTTAATTGAATTCGATTCTCTGATATTTAGTTGAAGTTTGCACTCTGCCTATGATGAGTGACATAGTTCAGTTTGCTAACAATTGAGCATCGGATTAACATTTGTTGCAAGAGGTATCTCTTTGAATCAACGATTCTGTTATTTTGAACTTTTTTATTATGTTTAGTAATCGTTAAATATCGATTCTTTTTTTAGAAGAAATTTAAGAAAAAAAAGTTAATTAATACTTAATTATCAGACATTTAATCTGAATGAATGAAGCATCAATATAAGCGTGTACATTATTCTTGCAGGATTTTTTTTCATTTTTAACGTCGCTATATTTATGCCATCAGTGAGATGCTAATTAGCGACGGATATGGTCAATGTGTTTGTGAACAAAGCACATGTAACAAATACTGTGGTGCTTGTATAAATTGGCCGAGAGCGGGATTCGAACTCGGGTCCTCGAAATTATGAATCCATTACTCTACCGACTGAACCACGTCAGTGCACTGACGACCTCTTGCATAGTATATAATCTGCTATTGTAAAGACTCCTCATCATATATTTAATTTCAAAAATTCCTAATTGTATTACTATTTGTACAATACAAATAACTATGAACCGAAAAAAATGAAAATTTTAACATTGCACTCAATAATTCAATAATACAACTCCTTCTTATAATCATCCATAATACCATTACTTCATCCATTGTAAAAATTTCGAAGTAAATCATATACATAAATCAAGTGAACCGGAAACAAAGACAACCTTTTTTCTCCGTTAAAAAGAAAACAAAAGAAACAACGCTAAAAACACTATTAGTAAACCTTCAAAAAATAAACTAAACCTCTTTCACTAACAAAACGATGCAATAAATAATTTTAATTTACTCTTATCTAAACGCACTTAAAAACTGTCTCTCGCAATCCTCGTGCGTTTGTAGCTCGATGACCTTGCAACTTTAATTTGCACCTGCCACAGCAAGTACATAACGATTCCTTACAGGTTTGTACATGTATTCCACTTCCTTTTTCTCTCTCTCTCTTTCCATTCTATCCTATAGCGTAAAAGAGAATTGCATGCGATGACTATCGCAGTTTAAAAGGATGAATACATATTAAAGAGAAGATGAAGAAGAAAAAGTTTTTCTTTTTTTTTTTCAAATCCCTTAAGGCTATATATAAAGTTGCTCCTGCTGCAGCTTTTGTATAGTTTCGAGCTATATATAAATGCGCTAATTTACTGTTTATACGAAAATTAGCTTGAAACGTCGGGATAAAACTTGACGCGCACGAATATGTAAGTAGAAAGAGATTTTTTTCTTTTTCTTCGTTTTTCTGTGGGTTTTGTTGGGATGGTTAAGCGTAATAGCTGATGTAACGGTTATTGTGGTTGGATTTTTAAACCGAGCTAATTAGATTTTGTCTTGTGTAATAACGCTAACTTTTTTGTTTTTGATGGATCACCAGTTTGAAAATTTTTTATTTTTCTTATCTTTTAAAAATCTATTTCGAAAAATTAATATAAATATTTACTCGCTTAAGAAAATTAATTTTTAATCCGTAATCGTTACTCGTAATCTAGAAAGTTATAAAATTTATATCATTAAAACAGCGTTTTTCAATTTAGCCGAGCACTATGCGAGCTATTTAAAGAAATAAAAAATGACACACTTTAAGTTTCAGCCTGAACAAATAAACGAGAGCTAATGCGAAAGTAGGAAATCATCGATCATTTTCTTATAACCGCTGATTTACGTGTCGCTTAATAACGAATTATTTAAAAATTCTTATTAAAAGAGAGCAGATTATAAATTAACGTTCGAGCGCGACTTTCTAAAACCAAAAATACGAGTTTTGTAATGAGCATTATTTTAAATTGATAAATTATATTTAAATAAATTTGCTAATATTTAAAAAATAAATATCGAATAATAACAAGCAAGATATATTGCTTTCAGTATTTTCGATACAAATTACCGTCTTCAAAAGAACGACAATTTATATTTATTTATAAGAAAAGCAAAACTTAATTACCCGTAATACTAATATTTTGATTATAAACACATGATTTAATTGGCTCAATAATAAACGACGATGACTCACAAGAATCACTTAATAAAAAAAAAACATCCGCAACATCAAAGCGTCGTGATGAATCTCTAACCGCTCGGTTGATGAAAACTGAATATTAGCAAAACATAAGCTCAGCCATTCGAAACGTAACAAGCTCGGTAACAACAACAAATAAAACTAATTTAAAAATCTTTTTGAAATAAAACAAAAATTAATCGTTTTGCACCGTGTACATTTGCAAATGTAAGTGATACATATATATATATATATATATATATATATATATATATATATATATATATATATATATATATATATATATATATATATATATATATATATATATATATATATATATATATATATATACACCCATAGAAAAAGAAAGAGAGAGAAAGAGATGCCAAACACGTCCACTTGTGCAAAACTTAACCCTTGTCGTGATATGGTTAACGTCGTGTCGCACTGGTACACGACAGCTCGACAAGGAATGAGATGTGCAATTTTGCTCGAGATGTATGTAGAAATATAAAGCGTTACGATGACGAAGTGGTTGTAGTAAAGACGAGAGAGTGAAGCAACGACTTTTTTTTTTGTTCAATGAGAAAATTTATAATGTTCTTTTTTTTATCTTCTCATTGAGTGATGGAAAAGTTGATGGGATTATATTATCTAAGATGTTGGATCAATATGTTCATGTATATATGCATATTATGTATGAATTTATGAATATTTAGAATATAAGTGTAATATTAAAATACTTTTGGTTTTTTTATTTGAATTTAATGTAAAAAAATTTATTTGGATGATAGATTATACGAAAATTTTCAAACTCTAAGTAAATTGTTTGCATTGATTTTTGAACATAAACGTATTCAAAAAATAAACTTTTATGTTTCGACTATTACTAACAAGTGAGTTAGATAGATAGATAGATTTTAAATAAGTTTTTAAAATTTTGATTTAGTTATGTCTTACAATAGTGCAACTTATTTTTGAATAAGTATGCTGTTTTAGATTTTTTATCGATCTTTTAAACTTTGAAACTAATAAGTTTTTATCGATATCATTAGATTCAATGAAAATAATAAACCGATCCCCCCTTTTGTAACTATTATAGTTATTTTTTGGATTGTAGGAATCAAAATAGTATAAGCTTAGGTAATAGCAAATCATAGATCTATTTATCATTCATATTTTCTTGACTATATTTATAATATTGATACTCGAAAAGTTCGCTCACCGGAAACGCGAATACTCAAATATTCTGGAAAGTGTCCAAAAATTTAAAAATACACTTTAAAGAAATATGAATGCGTTTATAAATTTGTGTACATTAAACTTTGATCCTTACAAATAATCTAATATTTTTGAATAACAAATAATTTTTGTTAAATTTTTTTGTTAAATTTAGCGTTGAAATTATTCCATCGATTCAAATAAATTTATGCGATCGATTTGTTTTTCTGTTGCAGAAGGAGGGTTTGTTCTAGAACTTCGGAAGCAAGCTCCTCGTTACCGCATCATCATAGAAGTCGACAACCTAGGTAAGAACTTTTGTTGCTCTTGTTAACATTGGAGAATGGCAGTATGAATGAAATAAAAATCATTTTTATTCATGTTAAAGCGGCTCGGTCGGGTGACCCACTCTAAAAAGGATATTATGTAAAAAAATACCCAGAAGGGTATAAATTATAAGTATTTCATAGTAATTTTAAAAATATAAGGTTATCGACCAAATGAAAGAGAATAAATTATAGAAATTTGAAAATGTAACATGGGCTTTTATGAGAAAAGTAGCATTCACGCTTACAACTAAAAATTCATTACGAATTCAAATTCGTCAAAAAAATTACATTTTATTGATGAAATAAAAAAAAAATTGAAAAATTTATTAAAATTAATTCGATTAGAACATCAATAATCGTAAATAACAGATATTTTTTATTTATAATTAAATGTAATTGGAGTTAAAAATATAATAATAAATAATTTACACTTTTTATAAAAATTATTTATCATACAAAAATAATATTTTGTTCCTTTTTACGGGGCCCTAACTAGGTACGATACCACTAGTCGCCAAAGAAGTGATTGAAATAAGCAAATATTTTTTTATTTTTATTTTATTTAATGTCGCTGTATTTTTGCTATCATAGTGATGTCAATTAGCGACAGAGGTTTTTGTTGTGTTTGTAAACAAAGCACATGTAAAGTACAGTGGTGCTTGTATAAAACGGCCGAGAGCGGGATTCGAACTCAGAACCTCGAGATTACGAGTCCATCGCTCTACCGATTGAGCCACTGACCACCTCTATTATAGAATGTAATATGATTAACGTTCTGAATATTCACTACTAATGTATTTAATGAAAAAAAGTACTGACATTGAAGCTTTTCAAATTTCCAGATTGTACTTTAATTTTTTCAATTTATTTCTATTGTACTTTCATTCTATCCAATAAAAAGCATTGCATTCAAAATTTCAAAATTTTTTAAAATATCATAATGAATATCATGAACATTACAATAAGCGTACATTGTAATGTATACTTATTTGTTCGAATGTATAAACGTACCTCTATATCAAATATTATTGCGCAATGAGAGCGTGTAAAGTTGAAATAAAACGATCGATGAGTAAGATTACGCGCATAAATGTCTGATCGATCATTGCCATTTTCACTTTCTCTCTCTCTTTTACTTTTATTGCATAGCAATAACACATATTAAGAAAAAAATCCAATATTTAACTTTTGTTCACAGACTAGCTTACACAGATTTACCATCCGGATTCCTCTGTTGTCCAGGTTGGACTCAAGTCACGCGATTGAGCTTCGGCTGTAATAAACGTGAGTATAATATATATATAAAAGACAATTCACGAAACGTGAGCTCATATATGTTTACGAACATAAATCCATCATTGTGTATCCCCTTAAGGTTATATTATTGTCTTTCGTTATTGTATAAGAACAAGAAATGCGCTTAGGAATATTACTAAATTTTTTTTTTATTTTAAGAGAACTTGGATTTTTTTTGTTTTTATTGTTTTTTGGGTTGATTGTAAGTATGATTGATTTAGTGGTAGGTGCGAGCCGTATTAAGAAAGTGATGTAATAAGCAGAATTTTTTTCACTAGTTCAGATTTAGATGTAGATTGTGCTGAGTATTACGAAATGCTTGGGTACACGAATCGTTTGATCGAAAGTGAAACTTTGTGGATTTGACCTATGTTTTATTAATATGAATGATAATTTTTTATTCTTTGTTTAATAAATAGTAAATGAATAATTTGCATCATATTGAAATTATTTTAATTTTTATTTTATGAATTCAATTTGGATTGATTGATTAACTTTATGGTTCTATTAAAATAAGTCCTAATTTAATGAAATTTATTACAGAAATAAAAAAGCTTAGTTAGGATTAGTAAAAGATAAACAGAAATAATAGAAAATTACAAATTATTTTGAAAAATATTTTTTTAATTTACAGCCGTATGCTCACTACCCTGTCAAAACGGAGGAGTTTGTTCGTCACCAGGTAGATGTACCTGCCCCAAAGGATTCATTGGCAACTATTGCCAAATAGGTAAAGTAAAAGCTTAATCTTGTACAATAAGTTTAGATAATTTAAATCTTCTTCATTAAAAGCTCTTTGACAAAATATTCCGGCAACAACGTTAGCATAATAGTTTTATAAAACTCGTGGGGCAGTTTTTCCGACGATAATGTGACTCGTAAGTAATAAATTATTAGACTTAGCTTCAAAGACAAGGTTAATGTTATACATTGCTAAAACTGTTTTAGAAAGTTTTGATAAGAGTTTGTAAGGAGTAGTTGATGGTTAATTAAGATCGTTTGGATTAAAGGCAAAAGTTTTGGTGGCTAAGGATTTTAAAAGTTTTTGTGGCTTTTGCTAATTGAGCGCTTAAAACTTCAATGATATTAAAGTTTAAATTAGTTTGATCTAATGTTTTATTTTAAAAGCTCAATTAGTTGTTTGGGCGTTACAATGAATTATGGTAATGACAAGAATTTTAATATTTTAATTTTCCGAGGCATTGAGATAATATTGATAGCGTCTACTTTATTTTGTTCGATGCAACGTTTAGGACATTTTGAATAAATTCTTCTTCAAGCTACATACAATACAAATTATTTTATTAAATTACAAATCATCAATTGTTAAACAACATTAACAATTGATATAAATAACACAAAATTACCAATAAAGGCAAGTCAGATTATAAAATAATTAAATTAAAACACACACAGTCCAATCGCCCTAAGTTATAAATTTAAAATACAAAGTTAAAATTTAAAAAGACGAGACAGCGAACCCATATCATAGGCATAATTGAGCTTATTAATGACATAATAAAGGAACTATTATGACGAAGTCGTTGATTTATTTTCTTCTATCATCTTACAATTAATTTTTCTCATATTTTTTAATTAAAAAAGACGCATAAAATTATTTAGCGGAATATATTTTTTAACAAGAGCAAAAATTTATATTTATTTTCTTGCGTGTTCTTCATTAATACCATGAAACCACTCACATGTAAAATTTCAACAATTTTTATAACAAATCCATAATATTTCACAACGTAAAAGACGTGGACATAACTTTTGCGCACAAAGTATACATCCAATAATTCGCAAACGTTTTAATAATAAATTTATCATCCAATTTACAAGGGACTAAACTATAGATCAATCTTTATCATACATAAACTTAATATAATCATCGAAGCGTCGATGCTCAACCGCGTGTATACGTATTATAAACATTACATAAAATCTTTATCATAATTCTTCGCAGCATCTCTAATTTGATATAACCTGTGTGTGTGTGCCTTACAAAGTCGTGTTTACGGTGCAACAGAGTGCATCATCCAACGTAATCAATTAATTATGATCAGTCTATTTACGATCGATATCCTACTGAGAGAAGCTTGTGTACGCCTGTGTGTGCTCGTGTTTTAGATGGGTAGCGTACGTGTATTGATTAATTTGATTTTTTTTTCATTTTTTCTTTTTGAGAAATTTTTTTATAGATGGTGATTAATGAAAAGTTATTCGTTGTTGAATTAAAAGTGAGTAATTAATAACAATTTCATAGATATACCTTTTTATTCTTATTTAAAAATTTATTTATTAATTATCATTGATAAATTTTTTATTTGTAAATGTTATTTATTAATAACTATCTAAATTATCCTATTTGAAGTAAGAAATGATTTTTTTGATCCATTAATAACGTTTAAATAACAATCGTATTTATGATCTTGAGAAATTTAAAATACTATGATAATTTCATAATAATCTTCGAAGCATTGTTTATCTCTATCTATATTGAAATATGTAAGAATGTCAGTGACATAATGAAGGAGAGGATAACCTATGGTGAATTTAAGGCATAAATCAATTGCAGTCGACACACGGTCACGCCTGATATTAATGTAAACGTTTGAACAACGAACCATACAATACGCCATATGACAATGCCGAGTGTAAAAGCCTTTGTTTCAAAATCGAAATTGAGAATAAAAAAAATAGTTTTTTTTTCATTTGGGATTGGTTGTTCAATTAATAGTTAAATTGAGGTTGTATGTGTTACATCAGATAAATTTATGCGTTGTTGATAATAAGTTTTATTCAGTAGCTTGTGAGATTAGATTTTTTTTAATTTGCATTCGAAATGAGAAATTTTTTTTCAAACATCAAAATTAGTTTTCTTTGTTGATATAAAAACAAATCAATGAATATTTATAACCAAAACAATAAATAATATTTAACACTATACTTAAAAATCAGAAATAAAAGGTACAAAAGAAAGCATTTCTTTTACATAATACATGTTATTACGATGATTCATAACCATCATGTAAAACTTGAAAGAACCAAGCATATCCGGAATCATGAAAATAATTAAACATACTTTTTATGAACGTAACAATTCACTCTGAATTTTCGAGAAAAGTTTAAAATAACATGGACCGGCTTGTTACGCCTGTACGTCGTTAAGCGTTAATTAATTAAGCCACTGGCTAAGAGAATTGTATTGCAAGAGACAATGTCAGATATATACGAACACATACATACAACAAAAGCATTTGGATCGATATGTGTCATTTGTCGTTTTCTTTTATCTTTTGCTTTTAATTAAATCCTCAATTTTCATTGTTCATCTATTCTTGAGAAATAATTGCTTGCTTTTGTTCGATTTTACCCAGATTTTCTAGTAAGAATATTGCTTTTGTTAAATTTTAGATTTAACAGATGTATGGTCATAAATTTTCTTGTAATTTATATGTTGTAAAATTTTTGTATTATTTGCGCACGGTTAATAACTCTCAATTATGAAAAATAAAATTAATAGAACTTAAAATCTAAAACGTCAGCTAAAAAAAAATAATTTTAGCATAATATTTTTGCAATTCAGACATTTCCGACATAATTCTTATCATCGTCAAATGATGTGACAATTAAAATACAAAACTTGACCTTTCTCAACTAATAACGTAAAAAAAACAATCTTTGTAATTGCTTTATCGCTCGTTGAACGATAAAAATATCAAGAATGTATGAATGCCCTAATACTCAGATTTACGCACCAATATTTATGCTATGTATTTGTTTATATTGCTTTCTCGACATTTATAATATAATCCTCGAAATTCATAATTACGGAACATAAGAATGTTGAATGGCAGTATAACGAAGAATCTTTATCGGATCGACTAATTCTAGTAGGATGATAGATTAAGATGCTTCATCGCGTATAGTGGGAAAGCTTTGATAGTTGTATAATAAATTTTACCGAAGTCATAATTCATAATCATGGATTAGGGATTAATCATTTTTTAGATTTTTATTTGTTAACGTAATTTTAATGATGTGATAAATGAAAAATTTGGCTTTTTATGCTTAATTAAATTTGTTTATTGAATAATTATGTGCTAACTTAAATTTTGTTTCAATTTCATTAAAAATCTCAAACAGATATGTGATTTACAATAAATACATTGAAAATTATACGAAAATAAAATTTAATAATTTTTTCATTGCTTTTTCCCTATAATGTCAATTATAACTGGTCGCGAATTATACGCTTGATACAGCTCTACACGATACCTAATCGAAAAACTATTTTTTTTAATAACAATATCTTGTTATCAACAACAATCGGTAAACTATCATTACAATAATATTTATTTCATTGTAAATAATCAGTCATTTGTAAGATTTCATTACTACAAAATATAATCATCGATAATTTTAACCACATTTACCTATCTTATATAAAATTAATTAAGAAATCCTTAAATTAATTAAATTCACCAGTTAACTGATTTATTAAAATTTAAAAAAAATTAATAATAATTATTTCTTTTTTTTAATCTTTAATTTAACAGACGTGGACGAATGCGTAACGGAGAAGCCATGCGATCAGATATGCAGAAATGTACCCGGCACTTACGAGTGCTATTGCAGAAGTGGATATGAATTGCAACCTGATCGCACGTCGTGTCGAAAAAATGGTATGACAATTTTATTTTATTATCCTCATTAGTTTTAATAACATTGTAATCATTAGCGCTGATGAGAAAAATATTTAATGTTTGTTATAAATGTTGAAAATTTGAATTGCAGTATTTAAAGAGAACAAAAAATTTTCCATTTTCTATGTATTATTTTAATTATTTTGATAGTTTTGCTAAGTAAATGCTAAACAAAAGAAAGTGTAATTGAAAATACCTTTTTCGCAAATCAGAAGACAGTAATCAAGGAAGTATCATCTTGAAAAACAAAATCTAAAAGTTCCAAAAAAATCACTCAACTCAAAGTCAAATCAAATTCACTCACAAAAGCACAATAAAACTTGAAATTAACAAAATGAACATTATTCTAACAATACGTTAAATTTAAATAATTAGACAGTGATGGCACAGCACTCGAGGCGCGGGATTTAGAATTGGACTACGAGGAGACAACGACAACAAGCACGAGGCGACCAATATTACGCGGTTAGTAATAATATTATATTTCGCGCATGAGAGAGCGAGAGAGCGAAACCACAGAATGAGTAAGATTCCAGCGGCTGTATTCTATCTTTAAAATTTTGTATATCCTCCTCTTATTCCGGAGAAAAGAGAAGACGAAGAAGATTTTGAAAACAAAAAAAAAAACACTATAATATTGATTTTTTTTCTTTTCGCTTCATTTCTCTGCTCTTGTTGATCTCCGTTTAATGTTTTTATTTTCATAACACTTTTATTTTCTTTGCCGTTTCTCTCTTTCGTCTTCGCATTAAAAAAAGAGTCACGAGAGTTTAAAAAAAAAGTATGATGCAAAAAAAAAAAAATAATAATAAAAATAAATGAATTTAATATTTCCAGATACTGAAAATGAGGTCGGCGACGAAGTCGAAGAAAGTAGTTATGAAGAACTACTCAGGAGACTAATCAAGCTGGAAAAGGTAATAATGATATCATCTTTTTATGAAGATTTTCATTAACTTTTATTAGGTTTTTATTGTATTTTTAAAATATTTTTAAACGACTCTTATATAGTCGTGAAGTATTAAATTTATAAAAAAGATAAAAATTGCAAATAAAGAACAAATCAAATAAAAACAATTTAAAAAAATAAAAATCAATCGATTTTGTAATGTTAAACAGAAATATGTACATAAAAATTTACATTCGCGAGCATGAAATTTTAACTACATAAAAATTTCATGGGCAGTCGTAATGTGATATAGAAAATCGAATCCTAACGCGAAAACAAATTTAAAACAAGAATTTAAATTTAAAAAATATAATTGATGATTAAATTATCATAAGATAAAAAGATCTTTATTGAACGTATGATTTTATTTTTCCAGCAACTCGCAAAAGGCAAGAAACGAGAAGCCGAAGCTAATGAGATAACCACAAGAATAGCTTCAGCGATCGACAGTATCAACGAAATTCGAAGAAGTATACAGCATATGGTAATAAATAATAAAGTCATAAAAATTATTTTTAAAAAAATATAAATCTGTCGTTAATAATTTTAAATTTTTATATTCTTTTCAGCAATTAATGCAGCAAGAAATTTACGAGTTACGAAACAAAGTCAAATTGTACGAATACGAAGCGAGAAAGATACAACATCTGAGCAGCCGAGTAATGGAGCTTGAAAATCGAATAAGGTTACGATGCAGATCGAGTGTATATTTAAAAAAATAAACGTAACGGGACTATAGCTATTAGCTAAATTCATAACGAACAAGTGATCATAGTGAAGTTTTTGTCTTCCATAAATTTAAAAAAATATATAAAAATTTTTTTTTCAAATATTTATTTGATGTCAATGCAACGTTGTACTATTGAACAAGAAAAATTAATTATTTGCATGAAACGTATTTTTGAAATGTCGAGTGCCACTGCCAAGTTGCATTTACTATCTTGTACTTAACTACAAAAATGTGGAATTTCTTTTCTTTTGTATTTCTATCTAGATTTTAATTGTATAATGAATGAAACTTTGTAATAAAACTTTTTAATGGAATCCATATTTATGTCATTTATAAAAATATAGAATTAAGTTTATCGTATCTATTTTATTAAAGGAAAACATAGTCATACTTAATGAATACGTCATAATTTTAGAGAAATATACAACAATCATTAATTTATAAAAATATTTTTCAAAATAAATAAGATATTCTTCATATCATTAACATTAACATTTTCTAAATACCACGGTAGCCAAATTAGCCAATTTCTAATCAAATGACCAATGTATCTAAAAAATTTATTACTCACAAGCACGCTCACGCATGTACACATGCGTATAAACTTTATTTATGTATTTTCCAGTGCAATCGTATCTACTCCCTTATCGAACATTATCACGTTTTCTATAAGTATATTTGTGGGCAATTTATCAAAAATTTACAAAGTTCATGATATTTTTTCTACGATAGTAATCAAAAACTCGCAGATAAAAGAAAAAGTTATCATCCTATCAAACTTTTTCATTCCACCCTCCACGTAATACGCGTTAATCACATTCGACAACTGTGAAATATCGCGTAAAATATCACGCGCGTCCAAATTTTACGCCAACTGCATCGAAATAGTACATTAACACACCTAGAAAATGAAAGAATAGGTCGAGCCATCTTGACACGTGTAAATTGCCAGCAAGTTCAGCACCAGCTATTTCTCCACGTGTCATAAATTGGTCATCTTTTTCTCTCACGTATAGCGCGTATGAAGATCGGACTGAAAATACATTCTATTTTCGGTGAGATGCCGTAAGGAAATGCGTTGAGAAAAATAACGTTTACGCTATATGGGGCGTACAAATTCACACCCTCGTGCCTTCACGTGACCCCCGAGGGGTCGTAATGATACACAGACGTGGAATCGTATTTTACACCCTAGAAATAAGAAGTTGAGCTATTATATACACGTGTTGCGTAATTTATTTATTTTGGATGTTTTATCTATGTACACTTTTACTTAGCCCTTTTTTCGAGATTGTCTTTCGCACCTGTTCCTATCTCTGCATCCTGTGCTTTCGGTTATTCTGGATATTTTAACATATTGTAATATAATAGGTGCGATATATGTATCTAATAATCCGTTTGCATAAAAAATTTGTTTTGTATATAATGGGAGCGTATATAATTATCTGTAATCATCGATAGTGGTTATGGAATCGTATACGGTAGCTTATGAATAATAATCGATATATGGAATTAATTTTAATAAATAACTGTATTAATAACTGTAAGCAAGTTTTATTAAATATGGAGATTAAAACATCGATAGAACTTATCTAATACTAGTAATAAAGTCATTGTCAGTTATCAACAGTTAGTAACAATTATTGATAAATTTGCATAAATGAAATTATTTCCATCGCAAAATTTTTTCCTATCTACATAAATGGCAAATGTAATTATTGTTGGCAAATGTTGATAACTATTTTAAATAACTGAAAATAACTGAAAATCACCGAAAGCCGTAAGAAATAATTATAAATAATGATTTATTTTTCACAGATTTAAAAATAACTTTTAATTATGCAAATTACTAGAAGTAATTGTTGATAAATTGCGAGATAATTAATGTCAATTACTAGAAATGACTGAAAATATTTGTTATTTATATCTCAGTTTTCACATATACAAGTTTTTTGTATTTATTTACAAAAATTACTTTCATATGGAAATATCGTGATTCTTTTAGCATTATTTTTAGTTTAATTTATTCAAATCAACTTATTATCTTTCATTGTTTAATACGCTTTCTCGTGCTTATATATTTTAAACTCGCTCTTGAAAAATATTAAATTTGATTAATTTTTATTTAATTAAATTTTTATTTTACAAAAATTAAGATCATATAATTTTTTTACACCAACATTCATATTTCAATCAACAATGATCTTCCTAGTGCGTTTGAAAAGTGTTCATTACAGATAGTTTCATAAATTGATATAAAAAATTTTTATATTTATAAAATTAATTTAAAAAATTATTAACTGCAATTTAACCTTTTAGATTTTAAGTATTGAGCGATTAGTTCAATGAAGAAACTAATAAAAGAAAATGAACTTCCAATTGTCAGTATAATAACAAGTTCCTCAAAAAAAATATTATAATTGCCAGATTTGTTTGATTTTTCATGCACATTTTTAAACTTAAGTTTGTTTATAAAACTTTTTTCAATTCCACTCTCATGTATTCTCATAAAAATTTCAATGAACCTCTGTACATAAGGAGAAGCTGTTTCAAATGTGAAAATTCGCCTTGGAGAACTAAATACAGGCTTGGCAATTTTCATTTTTTTCTCCGTATCGTTGTACATCGTGAACAATGCTCTTGCCTTTAATACACTTACCAAGCAAATTACTTTTCTAGTTTTATTCAATTTATCAAAACACTCCTTGATATCTTTGACCTTTCGTGATTTTGATTTTATTTTCAACTCAACTGGATTTTCAACGTTAAACATCAAATCGTGAGCATCGCTCAAGGTGTAAGGTTTAAACATCGATTCACTAATCTCTTCAAAAGTGCTGAAATCCACTTCGCTGTTTACCAATTGCATGTTTGTAAATTCTGAACAAAAATCTGCTGAATATTTAGCAGCTATCAATAGAAAATAAAAGAATAAGATTTTTTTAACGCGTTCCCTCTGACGCTGTGGAATTGATACGTAAAGAAAAATACCTAGTATTTCCAATGCCGTCAAATTTATGATCTTATTGCCGAATATTTTTTTTAGTATTAAAATACAAGTGATGAGTAAAAAAATTGAACATATAATTATTAAGACGCTTTTTGGAATGTCAACTCTATCTACTTTTATAACTGGCACTACAGCGACTATGTCCTCGTAAATGTGACCTGAATCTAATGTTAAACAATTGGTTTTGATATTCAAAGGAAAGCCATATAAATATGGCACTGGTAAAATGTTCAAGTCACTTTTATTTAACATTTCGAATATTGTTACAAAAATATTAGGTTGTTTCTTAGTTTCCAAAATCTTTATTGGTTCGAATGTAAAGTTTATAACTTCAGCTGCAATTCTCATTATTGGATAATAAGTTCCTTTGACTTTGAACTTAAGAGGATTAGGTTGATATTCGAGTATACGCATGTGTGGATAATTATTGAAAATTGGTATTTTTAATTGGTATCCATTTGCATTCTGTAATTTAAAAGGAAATATCGTGATTCCATGTTGTAATGGTATTCTGTGAAAAACTTTTCTGAATGGATTAAAATAATTGAGTAAAGGAGTGTTGCGGTCAGCATGCACTTCTATTATTGAAAAATCTAAGAAATTTTTTGACCAAGCATACTCGAGTATCATTTCTAAATTTAATATTTTTTCATTACAAAATAAAATTATTAAACATTTTGGCCTTGTTAAGTTTGATAAGAAATGTTCTAATAATTTTGATAAAAGTTTCAAGAACAACAAGTTCAAATGTTCGCAATCATCTTTGTCCAGTAAAATCATAAATAAAGATTTGTTTGTTAAATTTTTATTTACATAAAAGTTTCCAAATTCAATACTATTAGATATACTAATACTCTGATTTGTTAAGTTAACAATAGCTGTGGGAATGATTTTTACAATTTTTGTAATAATTTTACTCTTTCTTGTTGTGACATTATTATTCAATATAATTATAACTTGATGCGGTTGCAACTGTTTCTCAATTTGGTAACTAAAATAAGCAATCCAATCTTTTTTCACACAAATTATAAAATTAATTTTGAATGTTATTATTATTAACAAGCAGCTAATGATACGCATATTTTAGTAACTAAACTTCAATAGAATATTTTGTTCTTCATGAAAAATTTTTTCAACATATTGACTCTTTACTTTAGTATGGTATTGATCAAAATAATCAGGCTAATATATCATGTTGAAAGAGTAAAATCCTTTTAAGCTACAACTAAATATTTTTATTTGAAACAACATACTGTTTTTAAATTACATGGTCAAATACAAGTTACAACTGTGTATTAGATATGAATCAGTTATACATTAATAAATAGTACTTCACAAAGGAGGAGCACAATTTGATGTAACATTCATAAAACATAATGTTATTTTGTTGAATTTTTCTAATTTAAATATTAGAAAAATATCATGAAAATATATTGATAATATTTTATATTGTATACTTTACTAAAATTATTATAAATAAGTTATTATTGAATTCAAAGTATGAACTTTTTATCAAGAAATAAAAGTAAAATAAAAATATTTTTTATTACATGAGATCCTAATCAATAGGACTTATTTATTTTTACAATAGTGTTTCACAATTAACTAAAAAGCATTTTTAGTTTCCCATTGGTCTACTTTATTGATTCATCAAAATTGTTATTAATCATATTGATCGAAAATATAATTATAAATTCATTATATTTGTAAATCATTCGAATTATAAATTACTTTTACAAAAATCATCCTTTTCTTGATTACATGACCATTTTCATCAAAATGAAAAACATCATTTACTTCAAAAAATTAAGTTTATATTCAATCATAAGTTAAAAATTTTTTGGAAACCAATTAAGATATAGTGTATTTTTAAATGAGGCAAATTAGATAATTCAATTCATGATAGAATATTTGTACAATTAGGACATCAAATAAATTAAAATGAAAAATAAAAGATTTTATTTTAATTTATTCAATATTCTTTTTATTAATATTGCTTTTAACAAAAAAAAACACTTTAATCAAATGTATTCTTTTATCATTATAGGATGAAATTTATTATTTTATATTTTACTATAAAAAATAGTATTTTTATATTTTAAACTAGATTTTATCGAACAATAAAACTTTATAATAACAGTATTGAAATTAATATTCTTAACTTTAAGAAAGTCTTTCCTTTACGATCCACTCTTGCATTTTACTTTCCAAAACTACGTGCTAGTTTCTTTTACTGGCTTTTGTTTTTGTTTTTTCTTATCCTTCCTCGTTAATCTTTTGTCTTTTTTTGTAGTGGCTTTCTTTGACTTTGCTCGGCCTTTCTTATGTTTCAAGATCTTTCTGCGATTCATCCAAACAGGATAATTTCCATACTGATCCATCATGGTCTTTTTGTTGTAAACTCTGGTAGTTCCATCATCCATTTTTTCGACTTCATTATCAGCTTCATTTTCTTTTTCTTTAATACTCTCCTTAATTGCCTTAGCATCAGTAACTTTAAAAATAATATTTAATATTCAGTTTTGTATATTTTATAATATATATATTATAAATACTTAAGACTTATTTAATTACATATAAAATGTAACTTTCAAATAAATAAATCATTTTTTGCAAAACTTATACATTTATTTTAATTTGAAAAAAAAGACAACAGAATGGAAAAGTTATTTAAATAAACAAATCAATGAAATATTTTGATATTAACATATTTCCAAATCCCTTCCGTCTTACTATTTTTAATAAAACAATAATTAAACTTATAAAATTTTAAATAATATGATTTTTAAACTTACAAAAAAGTAAGTTATAAACTGAAATACAAAATATTCAATAAATCAAATATTCACCTGTAGCAATTTCTTGAATTTCACTCATTTCAACATCTTTGGGAGCATTTTCATCAATTCCAAGTGTTTTTTTGAGTCTGGCTAATTCTTTTTCTCCGTATCGTATTCTTTTGACAGCTCTACATTTCCTTCTCCATTTACTTCTTAGTGACTTTGCCATCTTAATTTATTTCTATAAAAAATGTAAAATTTATTTTAATGAATTGCAAAAATATTAACTGAATTTCTTTACTGAAATTTTGAAATAAACGCTAAGATTCAAAACATAACCTCATTAATTTTATATTAGTAATTAGAATTTGAGCTTCAGAATGAGACAAGATTGTTAATAAAAATAATATTTAAGATTTATAACTCACTGGTAAAGAATAACTTTATTGCTATCGTATTTAATTATACATAAAACATACAATAAATTTAATGAATATCGACACGTGCGTTATTTAATAACAACCCGATCGGAAATGATAACAGGGCGCCGGCTTGGCCCCAACTAGTTGCCAAGAAAGCCTAACAGGGCCCTCTCTAGGCAAACTGTAGTGAAGGATGGCGCTGTGTAACGGGGTGCTAGCGAGGCCCTTGGAAGGCAACGTCTTCTCTGCAGTAAATCTATATCTATATATAGCATAAACTATACAAAGTTAAATTTTGGTTAGGAAAAAAGCAATGTATAGTTTGTGTTGACGCATGCGCATATCAACGTAAAAAGGCTGGGCCCTGCTTGCACCGTGTGTTACCCCCGTTACAAAATCAGCGTGGGCCACGCCTGGCGGCCTATAGAGGGCCTTGTATGCCATCTTGGCTAGCCACGATATCTTTCCGATCGGGAACTGGCTAACTGGCATACATACGCTGTATATACGCATGTAGGAACATGCGCTTAAAAGTTTTTTAAATTCACGCAAACGATTCAATGGCGCTAACGATCACTTTAACTTGAAACATTCTATCTTATCGACCAAAGGTTAAAGTTCGAATTTATAAATTTTATTTGCGAAATTCAATTTTTAATTTGTTATTAAAAAAAAACACGTTTTCTGGTATCAATAAAGTATATGTTTACCTTTAATGCGCATCCATAAAATAAATAGATCAGAAAACTTGTTTTCTTAAAAACGCAAGTTTAAAATTGAGAAACAAGTAGTAAGTGATACTGGATCCTAAAAAAACAATACTCAAGTAACGC
This sequence comes from Anastatus disparis, assembly GCA_017163975.1. Lineage (NCBI taxonomy): Eukaryota > Metazoa > Arthropoda > Insecta > Hymenoptera > Eupelmidae > Anastatus > Anastatus disparis. The sequence continues at coordinate 1,241,351 of JAFFSR010000222.1, forward strand.
TTGTAAGTTCGTTTTAATTAATAAATTTAATATTCATTAATTACAACGATAAAAATATAAAGAAGTACACTTGTATGTAGTACGTACTTTATCTATAACTGAAAAAATAAACTGAAACGAATTGCAATAAACTTAAACAAGATAATTGTTGGTATGATAATTAGTTTTAATTTTATATTTACTTTTATATGTGATTGTGTGTTTCACGATTTTTGTATTTTGTTCAGAATAAAATGAATATCTATCTACCCTCTGCCACTTCACCTTCCCGCAAGACACCATTGAACACCCTTAAGAATTAGTTATAATTTTTTTGACTTATAATATTTTCTGTATACTAATAACTTTCTAAAAGGTAAGGGAGGGCGGAGCAATAAAGGTTTCGCATACGGAAAGACCGATGCTTAAACTTGAAAGTTCTATTCCGTACTAGATAGTTACAGTAAGCAGCTGCAATTTGACTTAGTTACTAGAAACTCAGGTATGTATATGTTTATATGTATGTATATACACACACACACATGCACATACTTTTTTATATGAAAAAATGGATTAATTAAAAAGAATTATGTGATGAAATAGTAAAACATAAAATATTGGGAAATTCGATATTCATAAAGAATACTATAATTCGTCAGGTTAAAGTAACAAGCTAATTCGATCAAACAAAAAGAAGATGCTAATTCAGCTGAGCCTTTAGCAAAATTATAACTCACTTAAGTTTTTAAAAAGACGCTAACTCAGAAGAACGTATAAAAAAATGCTAACTCAGCCGAACTTAAACAGAATTTTTCATGCGCTGACGCTGAGTTAGCGTGTTTTTATGCGTTTTTCTGAATCAGCAACTTTTTAAAAACTCAAGTGAGTTACAATCTTTCTAAAATCTTAGCCTAATTAGCATCTTTTACAACGCTTGATCGAATTAGTAGCTTTTTGCTCTCACCCGATGAATTGTGATAGTAAGTCATGATGCGAGTTTTGTACTGCAATATTTTTAACATGCACTATTTTAATACTGAATTCAGGTAATCAAAAGACACACGCAGTGTGATGTAGCATTCAACAATATATATACACTGAAAAATTTTCGGCGTCTTGTGTACCTCTATAAGCAGTAGCAGCGCCACCCTCAGTGCACTCAGCGTGCCAAAAATGAATTGGAACTTTTCCGATCATCCGCGCAGTTGTCGTCCCCACTAAAATGAGTATTAGTTACTCCGATTGTCAGCGTGTCGTGTGCGTAATATTATTATTATTAAAGTTTGCATAGCCCGTACCGTTCCTGTGTTCCGTAATAAGGGTAAAAATAGTAGCCAAAATACAACCCGTGAAATTGATAATTAATCAAGAAGATTTAGTAATAGTAAGCTTAAATAAATTGATTTGAAAGTATGATTGGCTGTTTAAGGGATTAACCATAATTTATAAAAATTAATATATGAAAGTTGATCATTCAATTACTTTTCTTATAAAATTAATTAATTTGTAAAGATTGTTGGGTGTTGTAAATTAATTTTCAATTAATTGTATTAGGCTCGTATGCTAACGGTCACTCTGAAATTAAGTTCAACGACTATTTGAACTAGCTTGCGCTGTACGTACATTTACTGTGTGGGCGCAAGGGATTCTCAAATCGGAGTGAACTGATATTCCGTTGGCACGTATATAACTCGCACTTTTACGAATAGATGTTTTGCATAAACTTGAAGTATACAAGCTAGATCGAAAGTTTTCAGTCATCTATAAATGTTAACTTATTCAAAAAATGTTCATTTTTCAGATGAAAAGTGATCATTTTTGGATATTTTATCTTATAATGATAGTATTAGTGTCATGATGAAATATTAAATGAGTAATATAATAAATTTATAATTTCAGCGGATCTTATTGAAATAATAGCAGCAGGTATGGCCGAACAAGTTGTTGCACAAGAATCTAACGATTTTTCAAAACTCACGACGTATACTTATGAATGGACCTTACCACGACCTAGTTGTGAATTTAAATTTGATGAAGAATCGCCCGAAATTGTAACACGTCAAGAAAATTACAAGCTTGTTTGGATAATAAATGTTTCAAGGGCGGAGGATACTCAAGACAGTTTAAGTTTAAAACTATTAAGTTGCGAAAATCGTTGTAATATCAAAAAAGTTTATACGAATTGTAAATTACGATATGAAGAATTGAAAGATGTTGTAATGGAAAAAAAATGGAATCTTGATGATTATTGTGAAGTAATTATGCATACAGATCATAGAAATAGTATAGTGGACCTAGTCAAGCTTAAAAAAATGCAAGTAAAGTTTGTTGTTAAAATCGAATCATGGGATGATTCGATTCATAGATCGAAACTTTCCGATGATATGGATTTACTGTTAAAAAGTAACAAGCAGACTGATGTTATTTTCAAAGTAGGCGCCAAAGAATTTAAAGCTCATGAAATAATTTTGAGCCATCGAAGTCAATATTTTGCTAATTTGTTTGAAAATGATATGTTAGAAAAGTTTACAAGAGAAATAATCATAGAAGAGATCAGTCCAGAGATTTTTGAGAGTTATTTGTACTTCATTTATACAGGTAAAAGACCGGATTTAGATATAGATAATTTGAGCGATCTTTTAATGGTAGCAGATAGATATCAAGAAGATGGACTCAAGAATATATGCGAACAAACGTTAGCATGTAATTTGAATGTTGATATTGCGTCTAAGGTACTCGTCACAGCACATCTTGTCAATTCTGAAGATTTAAAAAATAGAACTATGGAATTTATATTTGCTAATAGGGAACAAGTGGTTAAGACCAATGGATATAAAAACTTGGTTGAATCACACATTTATCTGATCGAAGAAATGTTTCATAAAGTCTATCCAGAAAAAATTGAGAATACAAATGGGATTGAAATTCAATTTGAGAAACATCCGTTTGAGAAATATCTGTGATTGAAAAATGTCTCCCTCATTATGTCACGAATCTTGAAAAGGGCAAAACATTACAAGCTTTTTTACTGTTAAAATGTGATTCCTCTAAACAGTAATTTGAACAGTATTATGAAGCTTACAATTGTCACCACTTTGTAAATTGAGAATAAACTATATCAAACATATAAAAAAATAAAAATTGTTAAAAAAAATAAATGTATATGTGAAAAGGCGTAATATTATCTTAAAATTAAACGTTAAATATTAAAGAGATGTAAAATACCAACATAACAGTTTCCCAAATTTTTTAAAGTTTTAAAAATATATAATTAATAATTTCCAATTTTTTTACAAAAATTTCTAGTGTGTTTCAGTTCTTTCAATTTCTTTAAAAAATTTCCAATCATTTTTCCAAATTTTTTTGTCAAGCTTCCAATTAATTGATCACTCTTAGTACTTAAATATTATTACTGGTTCAAATAATTAACATCGTAAATATAATGGAATCCTGTTTTAGGAATTTTCTGTAAAATGTAACGATTAATCTACCATAATTCAAAATCATAATTTAATACAATGTATCATTAAATTATAGTATAATACCATGAGTATATGTCATTATGTCATGAGAAAAAGATTTGCATAAATTATTGTAAAAAGTTATTATTTTAAAAATATAATAAACCTTTAACGTTTACTTAATATGTTAATTATATTGTACCTGAAAATATAAATGAAACTTTAAAAATTAAAATTTTGCATATCTTATGAGCAATGTATCTTTATTACATTCGATTACCAATTGGTCAATCATCTATTCATTGAAGATTAATATACATTGTAATTAACTTTTTAAAACATCGTATATGGCTTGAAACATTTAACGTATCATTTACGTTTTTGATAAAATCTAAGGGACTTCTATAATCTAACCGTAATATGATATTGGGTGGATTTTATAAATTATAAAATAAGAAATAAATAATAAATTACAAACTTATTTTTTTTCTTTACATGCAATTCTAAGGTGCTCAATAGCACAGGTAGTAAAAAGAGTTAGTAAACATGTCATTTTTTACTTTTTTTAAACATTTTTTATGAAAATTACCCAATAAAGAAGAACAATACTTCTTCTGATTATTATCTCAGGATACCCAAAAATAAATTAGTAAGAATAAATTATTCTAATATTAATTTATCCGACTCACATAGCATATTATCTTCAGATAATTTTAGTTAAGTATATGAATGTATTCAAACTCTTTATTTCTAAATTATCAGAAATAAGAAGAAAATTAGTATCTATTGAACGTTAGATTTGTCGAAATAATTCTGAAGTTCTGCTCTATTTCAAATAAATAACTTTAATAATAGTGAAAAACATTTAATTATATCAATAAATTTGATGTATATTTATTTTTAAACAAATTTTTTCAAATAAAACTGAAGATTTATTTTCTATCTAATTTTAACCTATGAAAATTAATTTTCTCAGTACAGTTAGTTTTGATTTGCATTTAATGGTTTTCGCATCAGATGCTATGAAATTAATTAATACATTTACCATTGGAAAGCTATTAATGAGCAAATAAGTTCATTTGTTCTAAATTTAAAAAGTTTTATGAAATTTTACAAAAGAATAGTATTTAAAAAATTTATAAGTATCAATTTCTATAGTTTTAAAATGTTTTTATCAAATAATAAAATAAAAAATATTTTAAAACATGAGTATATAAAACTTTTTAAAATTTTTTCTTATATAAGATTATGAAACAAGCCGCATCCGTTCAGTATTTTCAATATTATGACCAGATAAATCTGAATATTAAAGCTATTTTAAAAAAATTTATATAAGCTTTTTAATTGTCCAGTTTTTCAATTAATTATTCTAAAAGATTTTTATTAAAAACATATAAAAGCTAAAATAATAAACTTTTAATTAAAAAACAAAATTTTATTCGGAAAGCTCAAGTGGTTAAATATTATGAAGGAGTAAAAATAGTGCGAATATTTAACTGTAAAAATGCATAAATAATAAATTTTAGTATTAATTTTTATCTGAATTTTCATTTCTTTAGAACTTTTCACCAACTTGATCTTTTTGAAAAAAATTTTATCTTGATCGGAAGATTTTAATATCAATTGTAAAAGTCTTTAAGAATAATTAGTTAAATAAATCTTAAAATTCGGATAAAACTCATAACTTTGAAAAAATTGAGCATCTCATTTCATAATTTTATGTAAAAAATATCCTAAAAATAGAAGAAAATCTGAGACCCAAATGCATTGCATTTTCTTCATTAGTATAAAATAAACGTATAATTTTCTGTGTCTTACCTTTAAAGTTTAACCTTCCTCAACATTACGTTTATAAAAGTTTAGTTTAAATATATATTATAACTTCAAAAAATTAATGATTCACTAACGTTTTTTCTATACGATTAAGAGATTTTTCTAATCTAATTGTAACCTGATATTGGGTGGAATATGATTTTCAATTTCAGAAACGCCCACTTGGACCACATCTAATGTCAAGTACAAGCTAAGCTTACGTTAGTCGTAAAATCGTTTTGCTGCACTAATATCGCCAGACAAATCGTTATTATATTATGACAAAAATGAAGTTTTAATTACTGAATCGTTTTTATTCTGTGGTGAAAATATGATCTTCAAAAATTCTTGGTGGTTTATTTGTTTTCTGTTCTGCGATTTTTGTGTCGGTTGGTTAGATGAGAGGTATATTTTTTCATATTTTTTTTAGATTTTATTTGGTTTGGATATATGAATCATAAACTATTGCGGATATATTATTCTATTTTTTAGTTACAAAATTAATAATTAATTTCTAATCGATTATCGAATTTTCGTGAAAATTCTAATGGTTTCCATTTGTTGTATCGAAATCAATGTTTTCTGTGTGTCATAAAAAATCTGTGATATTTTTTCAAATTTATCTTACAAAATTTATAATAAAATTTTTTAAATTTAGTTAAAGTGTACAATTTATTGTGACATTTAATAGTAAATATTAAAAAACTTATTAATATCATTAAAATTAAGAATTTTTTTCCTCAAATTTTGTTTCATGATTAATTACATAGGCCGGTGTTGGAATCAATCAATGGAAATTTGTATATATCTGGTGCTAAGCATAAAAATTTGATATTGAAAACATTAGGAACTGGAACCGTGAAAATAAATGATATTAACTTGATACATGAGCTTTGGGCTGTAAGTATAGTATTTTCTTTGGCGTAATCATACAAAATAATAGTAAAAAATAAATATTTAAAAATATTCATGAATTATATGTTGTATTAAAAAAACGTACTTTATTATATAAAAATTACTCATTTAAAACAAAACAAATAATTTCCTTCTTCATTTTGTTTAGAATAATAAATAATACTTTCGTTTTTATTGAAAATTCAAATACTTATACTTAACAATATTGCGAGAATCATCATGATTGCTTGCTAAAATTTTTTCAAATCATTTATTTCTGAAATTGTTATTTCATACAGCGATGTAAGATTTATACAATATAGTACCAATACTTTTTTCGTAAATATAGACTTTTTTTAATTTAAAAATTTTTTTAATCATCTACTTTGATGTATCGAAGATGTCGACGTACTCTAGAATACAATGCTTACATTTATAGAATTTTAGTTTACATTCGAAATTTTCATCGCAGTTTTTTTTATTTTTATCTAGATAATTATTTTGAAATAAGATTTTTAATTTAAATTAGTAGATTTTCATTTATTATAATTTTTACGAAACTAATAGAACAATACATTGTGTAAAATAGGCAGGAAACGCTTCGCGTTTAATAGAGAGATGGAAACTAGGTATTCTTGATGATATCGAATCAACTTTACAACGTCTAACACGTGTCGTTGAAGGACCTAATGGATTAGTAAGAAGAATAAATATAATTGAAAGTTCTGCTACTTCTGATACTTCCGTAAATACTACAATAATTAAACCTCCATCAGATGCTGAGGTATTATATTTATATAAAAGTGTTATCGATTTCATCTTTCTACATTTTGTTTTAAAATAAATTTACCAAGTTTATCAATAACATTAAGAACATTATATTATTTTTTTATAGATAAATGGTGTAACAGTTCGATTAAGAACGATAACGAATAGGGTAGGAATAATAATGTTTATTAATAAAAAAAAATATTATTTAGAATTTAGTAATTAAATATCATTTTTTATTCTTATATATTAGTTACGAAGATTAGAAAACAAAGTTAGATCAATAACGACAAAATTACGTACAAATGAGTGCTCAAGTGATCCTTGTCAAAATGGTGGTACCTGCATCGATACCTATGATTCATTTCAGTGTCACTGTCCACCACAATGGGAGGTAAATGAATTAATTTTTTTTCTACTTATTATATTCTATTTTGTTATGAATATAAAAAATATTATGTCGAAAGATTCATTCGAATCATAGAAAGTAAAGAAAATTTTTCATGTTTGAAGGGATCTTTGTGCACAGTGGATGTAAATGAATGTGAAAGATTAGTGGGAAAACCAGGTGGCTGTCAAAATGGAGCAACTTGTGTAAATCTTCCTGGCACTTTTAGGTATTAGTCAATTCCATGTATAAATCACATATTTATTTCAAAAGTTTAATAAAAATTTAATCTTCATAGCTGCACCTGCCCCTCTGGCTGGCATGGTTTTCATTGTTCTATCCAAAAATTAGCATGTGACCAATCAAATAATGCCGAACTTTGTGGAAATGGTTACTGTATTAATACTAATACACCCTTAGGATACACGTGTATATGTAAAGAGGTAATTAACTGATAAGCCATTACATCTAAAAAAAGGCTCAAAATATAATTTGATTAAAAATTTTATTTGCATTTTAATTCTAGGGTTGGAATCATTTAGGTGATAACGATCCATCTTGTCGTAAAGATATTGATGAATGCACAACATCACGTTATCCCTGTTCTGTTAATCCCCTAGTTTCTTGTCATAATGTACCAGGAACTTTTTACTGTGGCGTTTGTCCAATAGGATATACTGGCGATGGATTTAAATGTCAAGATATTGATGAGTGTTTGGTAAACAATGGAGGATGCAGTACCGCTCCTTTGGTTGAATGTATTAATACTTTAGTAAGTTTTGAAGAATTTATAATATATGCCATCATATTATAGAACCATACTACTCAACATATATAGTTTAAATATATTATTTATTTATATTTTTTCTTTATCTAAATTAGGGATCAAGAAGATGCGGACCTTGTCCAAACGGATATCAGGGGGATGGTATCACTTGCTTCTTCGTAGGGTCATGCAATGTCAGAAATGGTGGCTGTCATAGTTTGGCAACATGTAGAGAAGGTCCCAATTCGGAAACCTTGTGTTTATGTCCATCAGGATTTCAAGGAAGTGGTAGAGGACCTCAAGGATGTTTACCAGCAGAAAATGCTTGTAAAAGTAATCCTTGTATTCACGGTATATGTCATTCACAAGGTGTTGATGGATTTACTTGTTCCTGCAATGATGGATATACAGGTAAGAAATCGTACTTGCTTATTCGCTATATCTTTATTCAATAAAAATTAAATTAGTTAATGGCGTGATTAGTAATATTTGAATTATCTTTAATAATTCTGTATTAAAAAAATTAAAAGAAATATTATGATGTAATGCATAGGCCCAACATGCAATGTGTCTTCAAATCCATGTAGCCCCAATCCTTGCCAAAATGATGGAACATGTCGTGTAACATCTCGTGGACGACGTTTATGTGAATGCACTGCAAGCTTTAGTGGTCCTACATGTGCGACGCCAAAACAATCATGCGGTGGATTTTTTAAAAGTTCTATTGGATATGTGGAATTTCCTATTGGAAAAGGAAATAAGTATGACCACGGTCTCAGTTGTGCTTGGGTTATACTGACAAATCAAACGATGGTTTTAAATGTAACTTTCACAAGATTTGCTTTAGAAGATTCACATGGCGGCGATGAATGTAAACATGATTACGTACAGGTATTCTACTGTGTTATATTTGCTAAATTATCTAAATACTAGGAAAGATAAAATATAGTTATATTGAAAGCTAAAATATAATTATGTTGAAAAATAAAATATGATTGTTTTAGATCCATGATGGAAGATCTGCTGGAAGTCAGATTTTTGGCAGATATTGTGGCAATCAATTACCAAATAATGGTACAATTATTTCGACACACAATTCTCTTTATATTTGGTTCCATTCTGATAGCACTGTAAATAGTGACGGGTTTGCTTTTAATTGGACAACTATTGAACCAGTATGTGGAGGTCTTATAATGCAAGATCACGGTTCCATAACTTCGCCAGGTTTTCCTGGAAAATATCCAACTAATAGAGATTGTTATTGGAACATTTTTGTCTCGACAGGAAAAAGAATAGCTATGCATTTCATAAGTTTAATGCTAGAAGAGCATCCTACGTGTGGATATGATTATATTGAGGTGAATTTAAAAATCAGTTTTTCAATGTAATAGCGATATTTTTACCATTTTTATTTAAATAATGAACAATTTTATTTAGATAAATGAAACTAATTATGTTGGTCAAAATCAAATTGGACTTTTCTGCAATCATAGTAAACCTTTACCAATTACTTCAACTGGATCACATGTTACAGTTCACTTTCATTCTGATAATTCTGGAAATGATAATGGTTTTCATTTATCGTTTATAAGTATAGCAGGTAAAATATATCACAATTTATAGTATTTATTGCAATATTTCGCTCAGATTCATTTATCTTTATCTTTTGGTTAATTTTATCGTTGTCTGATTTTCAAAAATAAATTATTTTATATTCTGAGAATCGTACAACTCGAGTTTTTACACATTTTAATTGTCACAAGTAAGTAGCATGAGTAAGATGACAATGATACGTTTTCGCAGGTGCTCCAGACTGCGGTGGAATATTTACAGCTGAAAGTGGAGAGATCGTATCTCCTGGATATCATTCAGGAAATTATCGATCAGGTCATACTTGTGATTGGGAAATTCGACTGCCAGAATCGAATCATGTTAGCTTAAAATGGATAAGTTTTGACATTGAACGTTCACGTAGTTGTATGTTCGATTCTGTACAGGTAAGAGTAATTATAATATTATATTTAAATGTGTTCAGTATTCGTAAAGCCTTTTACAATCGAAAGGAAATGAATTTAATAAAATAAAATAATACAGATTTATGAAGGACCGAATGATAGTTCACCATTAGCAGGAAAATATTGTGGATCTACTCTACCACCACCGTTAACTATAAAATCAAATAGAGTTTTGATTCGTTTCGAAACCGATGCTAACCTCGAAGAAAAAGGATTTATTTTAAAATATGAAGTTGCATGTGGTGGAATATTTACTGAACCATCTGGCATACTTAAATCACCATTTTATCCTAATCATTATCCAGCATCTAAAGATTGTATATATTTAATATCACAACCTCCAGGAAAAGCAATTGTCTTAACTTTTGAATTCATGGATATTGAAAAGTCACCTACTATAGACAACGATACGCAATGTTATTTTGATCGCATAGATATTCGTGATGGAGACAATGAAAATTCTACATTATTAACGACGCTTTGTGGTCCTGAAAATAATATGCCAACAGAACCCATTTATTCGACAAATAATTTTATGTTTCTTGAATTCTTTACTGATGCATACATTCATAATAATGGGTTCAAAGCAAATTATACAACAATTGATCGCGGTAAGACATTCATCCAATTTCAATATTAAAATTTTAATTCTAAATTATGAACTAAAAATTTCATTTTCATCAATTTGGAAAACACAGAATGTGGTGGAATTTATAAGGAAGCACCAGGTACAATAAATTTCCCTGATCCTAGACAACTCCATTGGATTAATACGACAAATTGTTTTTATATGATACATGCGTTACCAAAACATGTAATTCAAGTAACTTGGACATCTTTTCCGTCCCGTCAGTCTACTATAAGTGATGAATGTGAAAAATATCATGAAGTGATTGAAGTAATTGAAGGATATGGAACTACAGAGTCAAGAATTTTGGGACAGTATGTTAAAATAATATATTTTTCTCGAATATAAATATAAAAGAAATTTGTACTTAACATCAATTTTTTTCTAGATATTGTCCTATTAAACCACCACCACAAATTATGACATCACAATCGAATGATCTTACTTTACGCTATCACAATACTGGAGATTCTTTTGATGTAAATTATCAAGCTACTTTTGTTTTCCTTAATGATACTCATAATTGTGGAGGTCATTATTATGCTGACACTGGTGTTATAAGATCACCAAATTATCCAGAAAAATATCCAAAAAATAAAGAATGCATTTGGATAATTGAGGCTAGAAATAAATTTTTAGTTACTCTTTTTGTTGAAGATTTTGATTTGGAAAATTCTACAAAATGTGCATATGATTATCTGGAAATAAGGTTGTTAAAACTTGCTAATTATCATTAAATTTTATTTTATTTAAAAAGTTTTAAATGAAAAATGATGCGATTTTTAAATAATTAAAAAATAATTAAAATAAATTACAATTTTGTCTTTATAATTAAAATAATCAACACATTTTTCAGGAGTGGTGCCCATCAAAATTCTCCATTGTTAGGCAAATTTTGCAATAAACAAATAGAAACTACAATTAAAAGTATGACAAATCAAATGTATATAAGATTTGTCACAGACTCTTCTTTGCAGAAAAAAGGATTTGAACTTAGATGGCACAGTGTTAAACCTGGTATGTTAAACGATAAAATAATTGTGAATATAATAATAATCTCAATAATATATAAAATTAGACTAATTAATTTCATTTTTTAATAATAAAAATAAACCAATTATAAAAAAAAAATTCATAAAGAAGTTAAAATATAAATAAATAAGAATTTGTTAACTCTATTATTTTTAGGTTGTGGTGGAAATTTACGTACTTCTGCTGGAGCTATTATATCACCTAATTACCCTCAAAACTATTATCATCGTGCATCTTGTACTTGGAATATTCGAGTGGCTGCTGGCAGTGTTATAAGAATAACATTCATTGATTTCGATTTAGAAGAACATATTAAATGTTCATTTGATTTCCTCGAAATTTCAGATGTATCGAATGGATATGTAAAAAATACACAAAGATTTTGTGGTTCTACTATTCCACCAATATTAGTATCTAAAAGTAATCAACTCAAAATAACATTCCGAAGTGATATTTTAACCAGTTCACGAGGTTTTCATCTCAGATACACAACAGGTAGAAAATTTAATAGATAATGACGAAAAATGAGTTTTTTAATAAATATATTAAAAGAGTTCACAAATAAGTATCAAATAAGAGAATGCAAAGAACAAACGTATAGAATTGTTATTAATATTTAAATTGAGTAAAAATAAAAAATAGTATATTATGCACCTAGGGAGTGAAAGTAAAGAATGCCTAAAATCGTATGTAAATTAGCACCCGAGCCGAAAGCGAGAGTGACAAACATACGATTTGTTATAAATTTAATGTTAAATTTATAGTTGTAAATTTAATGTCATAAATTTTTCGATGATTAAAAGATAAATTTTATTTTATTCCAAAATTTTACGAATTTGCTCATGAGAATTCTACTTGGACAACAGTCAATGATTATTTATTAATTTTAATTTTCAGAATGTCACAACAAATTAACTGGTTTCAATGGAGTGATAGAGTCACCAAACTTTCCACAAAGTTATGATCCCCAAAGTAATTGTTCATGGACAATAACAGCTTTACCTGGAAATACTATTAATATAACATTTTCTCATTTTGATATACAAAAAAGTTCCAATCACATATGTAGTAAAGATTATATTAGGATACAGGAAGGAGATAATGATCAACCTAATTCCGAATTAATAAAAAAATGTGGAAGTGAAACCGAAGTACTACCTCTACAGATATCTTCTACTGAAGTTCAAGTTTTTATAACATTTATCTCTAGCACGTTAGCATTTGCTAAAGGTTTTAGATTAGAATGGTTTGTTCATGGCTGCAGTAAACTATTAACAGCACCAATTGGTGAAATTAAATCTCCTGGATATCCAAAAGGGGATTCTATGCCATATCCAATAGTACAATGTGAATGGTTGATTGAAGTTACCTTAGATAAAAGTATTGAAATTGTTTTTGAAAAAATTGAAAATACAAAAAGTCGTAGTTGTCCTTATGGTAAATATTTAGTTTTATGTACTTTGTTACTTTTATTTGCATTTTGTAAAATGATTGACCAAATATTTGAAAAATTGAAATTTAAAAAGTTGATTTTGAAAAAAATCATTTTATATTAGAAAACTAATATTTCCCTAATTATATATTATTTTGTTTTAATGAGTTGCCTATATCATATTATTCTTTTTGCTCTTTCTAAATTTATCAAATACTTTACTATTTTTAACAATTAATTGCAATATGCTTTATTATTTTTCTTTAGATAATAATGGAGCCATTCAAATCTATAATGGAGGAAATGAAAATGCACCTTTGTTAGTTGATAATCTATGCTATTCACCTACACCTGTTGTTTATACTAGCACTGGAAATCAAATGCTAATTAAATATTCATCTGAAGTTGAACAGGCTGGTCGTGGATTCACAGCTTCTTATCATACCGCTGAAGCAAAATGTGGTGGTAAATTTAGTAGTTATTCGGGGGTCATTCATTCAGCTAATTATCCAAAAAATTATCCCCATAATCAGAATTGTGAATGGTTAATAACGGTTGATTTATATCATACTGTGAATTTGACTTTTGTGGATTTGGATCTAGAAAGAAGCAGAAATTGTACAGATGATTATATAAAGGTACTAGCTAACTTATGTTTAGTTTACACTTTAATTAAAGAGATTAATTATTATATATTGTACAAACATTAATATTGACATTAAAAATTTATATTTATGACTATATAAAAATAATTCCTTACTAATTGCGTTAAAAGATTTTCGACGGAAATTCAACGGAAGCTCCATTATTAGGAACTCATTGCCATAATAAGGACGGGTTGCCTTATTATGTTTCTAGTGGCCATCAAATACTTGTTGCGATGAGAACTGATTCTTTAGTATCAGCTAAAGGATTTAAGGCTGAATATAATCGTACATGTGGAGCTCGAATATCAGTTGATACCGAAGGAGTTATTCGTTCATCGCCAACTTTGCATACATATTCATCAAACTGTAGCTGGATCCTTACAGCTAGCGATCCTGGTAAATATTTTGAAATAAAATATTAAGAATATTATAGTCCTGGAAATTAAAAAATAAAATTTCTTTTAGATGATAAAGTCAGCTTGACTTTTAGTCACATAGAATTATATGATTCTGAAGACTGTTATTTTAATCATATTGAAGTTTATGAAGGTGAAGGTACTGGCGGACCATTATTAGGTTCAATATGTACTAATAAAATACCCGCGCCCTTCTACAGTACTGGTAATGCGCTTACTGTGCATTTAACGTCTGACGGCTCGCATAATGTCGGCGATACGTTTGATGCAATTTATTCGACATTTTCAAATGGTACTATCTTAATTTTTTTATATTATTCTAATACAATAATTAAGAGTAAAATAATTTACTAAAAATGGAGAAATATTCAATTATAAATACATAAATAATTTGTAACATTTAAAAAATTTTCTTGTATTGATGTATTTAAATCCAATAGACAATGAACGAAAGTATTGTGATAAATAAATTTTTGATTGAGCAGCTTGCGGAGGAAAATATATAGCCGATAGTGGCACAATAACATCTCCGAAGTTCCCTCTTAGCTATCCAAATAATGCAGATTGTACCTGGAAAATTGAAGTAGCACCTGGCAATACTATTTCTATAGTATTTAACGAGTTTGCAGTGTTGAGCAGCGAAAATTGCGATCTTGATTATTTGGAAATTCGAGAAAATGATGGAGTTGGAAAGCTCAAAGGTGTTTTTTGCGGCGATAATGCAACTGCCATTACATCTAATCAATCCATATGGCTAAGATTCAAGAGCGCCGAAAATACTGCCGGTAAACCAAAAGGATTTTCTTTAGAGTATAATTTACTTACACAAAGTGAAATTACTGGAGATTATGGAGAAATCGCTTCTCCTTTGTATCCACGCCCATATCGTCGCACCAGATTATATTCCTGGCAAATAACAGTTGACTTTAATTTTGTCATTCGAGTACAATTTTTAGATTTGAAATTTGAAGACTTTGATTATTATTGCTACTCATCTTTAAAGGTAAATTATACTTATTATTTAGAATAATACACGTTTGTTTTCAGATTTAAATGTACATTTAACTTTTAACAGATTTACGATGGCGTTGATGATGAGGCTCCTTTACTTCAGGAGTTATGTTCAAATGCACCTCCCGAAAAGCCAATAATGTCTACTAGTAATTTAATGTACATGGAAATGGATAATAATTTCGATTCAGTAGGTAGTTGGTTCCATTTGAAATGGATAAAGGTACCAAAAAGTACAGCCAAAGAAGAATTAGAAGAATTTTCTGGTAAGCAATACTTTTTAAGTAAAAAAATAGAGTTGATTTGATAAACATAATAAAATCTTAATTAGTTTAGTATATTAGAATTATAAATTGGTTTTAACAAGTGCATGATTATCGATAAGAAATTGGCGATTAATGTAACACGTTGTTTTTATATAACTAAATATAAACTAATTATTTGAGTGGGATTTTGTTAAACTAAAGTTCAATATTAAAAATTTTAAACTGCTGAAATTAATGTAATATTTCAGTTCTGGAATTTATAGATCAATTATTAAAAACCTCTATATATTTCAAAATAAAGTTTATCAATGTTAAATAGATTTAAAAAAAATTTTTTATTTAATATTCATTAATTTTTCAAATGTTTCTAGAATCGGAACGTAGTAAAATAATTATTTTAACACCAAAAAATAAAACATATAGTTTTAATTCACCGGGTTTCCCAAATGGTTATGACGTAAATCTTCAATATTCTTGGACTTTTATATCACCTCCTGGTTCTCATTTGCTCTTGAAATTCCGTACGATGAATCTGGAAGAAACTCCAGATTGTCTTTCAGATTATGTAGCTATATATAGAGGAGAAATGAAAACTTTCGGATCCTACGAAAATCTATTATATCGTCGTTGTTTGTCTAATGCAACAAATGAAAATTATAATGGCACAAATGTTATGACTGTACAATTTGTTTCGGATTCCTATCGTAATGAAAGTGGATTTTCTGCAATAGTTATGTCTGGTAAATATATTTTAAGTAGATTAAAAAATTTAAAATTCAAATATATTAATATCTCATTATTTTGAAGAATGTGGTGGAACTTTTGAACAACCGATTGGTGAAATTGTATACGAGAATAGTCCATATAGTGCTACACGCATGACACCATATGTTTATTCTTGTGAGTGGATCGTAAAAGTGCGACCTGGAAGAAGAGTAGTTGTTGATGTTATTGAAAATGCCTTTAGCAATACTGGACCTGATGGAAAAACTAAGTCTGATAATTCATGTAGAAACAATTATCTTATGGTACGAAAACATAAAAATATTAAAATATTTACATTTCACGATTGGTTTTGATGAATAATGTGAAAACTTTCCATTTCACAGTTGAAAAATGGTGATTCTGCAAGTTCGCCTTTATTGGGAGCTGGGAAATATTGTAATAATAATAAACCTGCTACACTAAATACTACAAGTAATTATCTATATGTCAAACTATCGGGTGGTTATGCAAGTGTAAGATTTAAATTGAAATTCAGGTAAGATTTATACATTTTTGAAATTAATAAAAACATAAAAGAGTTAATTAATTAGAATATTTTTGAATTCAGGGAGTTAGGACATGATTGCGGAGGAAGGTTTGAATTGTCATCTAAAACTGATTCACAACAAGAAATATCCTCACCAAACTATCCAAACATTCCACCTTCGCACATCGAATGTACTTGGACAATGATGAGCACTGAAGAACAACGCTTAACCATACATTTCTTGGAAAGATTTGATCTTGCTTCAAGTGTAGAGTAAGTCTTTTTAAAACGACATATTTTTTGTTTACAAATAATATTTTTTAATATATTTAAGAATAACTTTACAAATCATTTTTTTTAATACTTTTTTTATAATTAAACATAAAAAGAAAATTCATCACATGTTTACTAATATTTAAAAATGTATTTTGATAAAGTTTTAAAAATAATTTACGTGCCTTAAAAATTTAAAGAACTTTCAGAATAATTCCGATTAAATAAAACTATATATGTCAAACCTAAATGTAAATTTATTTAAAAACAAATTATAATATGATAAAAACATCTATAATATTAATTTATAATTATGAAAATAATCTTATACTTGTTTCCATGAAAATATAATTTTACAGTTGCGAAAAAGAATACGTGGAAATAAGAGATGGGGCTACTGATATGTCACCTTTATTAGGAAGATTCTGCAGAAATACTCCTCCAAGCAGTATATCATCAAAAGGAAATGCAATGCAAATCCATTACTTTACTGATATTCCCGAACCTCGAAATGGCTTCAAAGCATTAATAACGACTGGCGGTAAATTTGGCAGTTTTTATAAAATTTATCGAATGAAAACAATTTTAATAATATTTCAATAATGATATTTATAGAAGTTTGTGGTGGAATTGAAAGAAATTCACGTGGTGGAGTTATAACTTCACCTAACTATCCAGAAAGTTATAACACGAAAAATCAATTCTGTAGTTGGTGGATTATTGCACCTCCTTCACATCGTGGCATAAAACTTTACTTTGAAGACCTTGATCTTCCTTATCGTCGAGTTTGCAATACTTCTGATTTCATTCAGATTTATGAAAAACTTCCAGATAGCACAGCAAACAGTAATGAAATATTCATTCTTTTTAAATGATTTCGCTTTATAAAAATTCATGGTTTTGATTTTAATTTAGGATCAGTAAATACAGAGATAGGTATGTATTGTGGAAATACTAAACCAGGGGCTATCGACATTTTAACTAATGAAGCCGTAATAATTTTTGAGAGCACATTTACGACAAATAAATTACATCAGTATAGAGGATTCCGTCTTAATTATACATTCAACTATGGAAGTAAGTAAATTATTAAATCTCTTTAAAATAAATTTTAATAAATTTAAATAATTATTTAACTAATTTTATTTAATTAGCTTGTGGAGGTGCTATAACTGGAATGAGAGGAGAATTCCACTCTGTCGGGTATCCCCGAACGTCTGGATATAAGTAAGTTCATTCTAAATCTACTGAACTATTACTCTATTTCATATATTTTTATTTTAATTTGTATATTTTAAACTTTAATTTTTTTTGAATTTCAAAGATATTGTAATTGGAAAATATCAGTCCCAGAAGGTTTTCAAGTAGTAGTTACAATATTAGATTTAGATTTGAATGATAACGAGGGTCAGTTCAATTTCGGTAGTCATGTTTCGGTAGGTATTGTTTAAATAGAATATTAACATTACGCAAATGTATAATCACAACATTAATAAAGTTCACATGATTTTCAAATTTCAGTTCCATCACGATTACGACGCAATAGCTATAATTGCACGATGGAAAAATACCACTCGTCCAATGAGAATTGAAAGTTCCTCAAACATAATGAGCATATATTACATATCGAGTGGAAGCACTCGAGGCATGAAAGCCAGATTCTATGCTAGAGCACCAGCCCGTAAGTATAATAATTTTATGAAATTATCAAAGATAAAATAATATTATGATAATCAAAATATATTATTTAAATATTATAGCCTGTGGGGACATGATAGATGATTGGACTGGCACGTTCTCAAGTCCACAAATAGCACCATTTAACGAAACTTCATACTTTTGTAAATGGATCGTAAAACAACCGGAGGATCTTGAACCTTCAATGAGAAACTCCTTAACATTATCCATGACATTTACTGGTTACATGAATAGAGGAAAATCAAAATCTGACTGCTCAAGTTATCTTTGTAACATTTATATAAAAGGTAAATAAAATAAAGGTACAAATGAAATTTAAAACTAAAAATTGATCTCCATATTTCAGGACAAAATGAACCTTTAGCTAGAATCTGTGGTAATTTGACTGAAGAACCTGTAACTGTAACAAGTTCTTATAAATCACATACTATAGAGGTAAACATTATTTTTTCGGAAGCAATCTTTTAAATTTGTATAATTGTAACATATGTATAAAATAATTATATTCACATAAATTATACTTCAGGCTATTAATGCCACTAAAACAAAAGCAAACTTTGTCGTAAATTACAAGTGGCATAAATGTGGTGGTATAATAACCGAACCTTCAGAGATAATTAAAGCACCGATAAATGTCACTTATCCTGTTCATTGTTCATGGAAAGTCAAATTTTCAAATTCCGAAGAATCAGTACTAACAACTTTCATAAACATGAATCTTGGACCTTGTACTAAATCTTTTATACGAATAAAGTAAGTCTTCACAATTAGAAATAGTTATTATTTTTTAATGTAATCTGTATTAAATTGGTAATGTTTGATTTTTTGCAGGGGTAAAAACTATCGATCACCAATTTTAGGAAAGTTCTGTGGAAATGAAAAACCTCAAGATCTAATTAGTCCTTATTCTACAAATGAAATAACCATAGACTATTATGCTACATCAGCTGAATATGATTTTGAAATCCGTGTAGATCCATCTTCATCCGCTTGTGGAGGATTAATTAAAGGAAGAAGAACTGAACTACGATCGCCAAGGTAGTAATCCATAAAAATATTTTTGATCATTTTTCTGAAATATTATAATATTAGGTAATTGATTTACACCGCAAACTTTACATTTTTAGAATAATTATTAATTTTTATAATCTTGTTATTCAGTTTGGCATCATGTTATGATGTGATTAGTTACCGACATTCCACAAAAATTGCTGTTGGAACGTCTACAACTAATCATAATCCAACGTGATACTAAATCAAAAAAAAATTTATGATTTTCTACAGGTTCCCACAAAATTATCCAAGTAATACTGAATGTATATGGGAAATTGAAGCAAATAATGGTTTTCATGTAGGCCTTTCTTTCAAAGACAGATTCCAACTAGAAAGCAGTAAAGATTGTCAAAATGATTATGTTGAAGTGAGTTACAAAGCTATTAATAAATTGATGATTATGAATAAAATAATTAATTTATACAGGTTTATGAATGGAAAGAGGAAATTCTAAACAATGCTGATCATTGGAAGAGTTTAGGCAAAGTTTGTGGACGCGAACCACCGGAGAAACCTTTTAATACAACAAGTAATAAAATGAAAGTTAAATTTGTGTCAAATGACAAAATTGAAGGTGAAGGTTTTAAAGCAGTTTGGTATCCAAATTGTGGAGGAATTTATAACGCTTCGGAGATTGTTAAAATTATTGAATCCCCTAATTATGGCTCATCTTACCCATCAAATTATTTTTGTAACTATACAATCATTGGCCCAGAAGAACAAGATTTGATTTTAGAGTTTACAAACTTTAATTTGGAAGGTAATATTTATATTCATTTGTACTTAATTTAAAAGAATTAAAGAAAATTCACTTTATAAAAAAAAATAATTATATTAAAACTTACAAATTAATTTTATGTTCAAAATAATGAATGTAAAATGCATATTAACTATACCATTATATTTTTCTGTTTAGGTTGGGGATCCAAATCATGTGATTACGATAATGTTACAATTGTCACATATTACGGAGATTGGCTCCGCGATTCAAGCACATATTGTGGCAATAACAAGCCACCAAGAAGAATAACAAAAGGAAAACTCGAAATTAGTTTCAGATCGGATAATTCAATTAATCGTGGTGGTTACAGATTTAAATATTACCTCAATGGTAATTATATTAACTTCTTCAGTATTTTACAAATTTATAATTAAAGAATAAAATATAATCTTTATTATTATGTAAGTCAATTTTGATATTGAACTATAATTAATGTTTTAGATTGCGGTGGTGTTATAACGTCACCAAAAATAATACGTCCAACTCTAGATAATGATCCAGAATCATATACATATATGTCCTGTAATTGGATTATACAAGCTCCTCCTAAAAAAAGTGTACTTATACGCTTTGAAGAATTCAATCTTTCACAACCTTTGGGAGGGTATTTATAATAATACTTTTTTAAGTGATATTCATAAAGATAACAATAAATTAAATATTAAATCTTTACTTTACAGCTGTGTATCAAATTATATTACAATATACGAAGGTAATTCCACAGAATCTGGAGATCAAAAAGCACAATTTTGTGGAAATTTAAATGAACGTTTACCGGTCCTACAATCTAATGGTAACACAATGACAGTTTCTCTCCATGCAGGCTCTTACGGTGCTAAAGATAATGCATTAAAAGCTGCTGTACGTATTTTACGAAAGTATCTATAGTTTACAAAACCAATAATTTGAAAGTCTAAAAAAAATTTTTCATATTTCACAAGTGAATAATTTGTAGATATGAAAATATTTCTTTGAAAAGTTAATAAGATGATCAAAAAATTGCATAATATCTTTTCAGGTGTTTTTCGTAAATGGTCCTGAACAAGGTTGTGGTGGAAATTTAAATGTTAACAAAACAAGAACATTCAAAACGCAATTAACTGAATTTTACGAACCTCTACAAGACTGTCATTGGTTAATTACAGCACCACAAGGTTATACTATACAATTTACCATAGAAGAAATTGATTTAAAAAATACAACTTTCAACAACACTATAGTAAACAAACGTCAAGCGTGTTATAGTGATTACATAGAGGTATATCCTTCACCTAATATTAATTTGTAGAATTTCATTAAATTTTAATAAAAGAAATAAATTATTAATAGGTTCGAGATGGTGGACCATATGCAGAATTGA
Source organism: Anastatus disparis (assembly GCA_017163975.1). Lineage (NCBI taxonomy): Eukaryota > Metazoa > Arthropoda > Insecta > Hymenoptera > Eupelmidae > Anastatus > Anastatus disparis. The sequence goes on from JAFFSR010000222.1 coordinate 1,263,283, forward strand.
TTGGGCACTTCTGTGGAAACCAAATACCCCCAGCAATTACAACCACAACCAATTTACTTTGGATTAGATTCATTTCAGATGGAATAAATCAAGGACGTGGTGTCAAAGGAACATTGAGAACTGTTACATGTAATAATTAATATTCATTATTGATTTCTAAATTTGATGTATAATTAAAACATAATTGTAAATATTTTTATAATTTTTTTAAACATTTACAGCACCTTGTGGAGTTGTTGATTTGTTCACTGAAGGCGATGGTCCTAAAATTCTAACGTCTCCAAATTATCCAAATACTTATCCGTCTGATATAACCTGTAGATGGGTAATACATGCAAATGCTATTGGCTCGTTTAAGAAAATAAGAGTTATATTTGAAGATTTTAATTTGGAGAATTCAGAACTATGTGAAAATGAATATTTGCAAATTGCTGACATGAATGTAAGTTCATTTTCATACTTTCAAGAAATATCAAATGATATTTTAATTCACTTTTTTTTAGTATTTACAATGCTATACTGCATATAATAATTTTGAGTTTCTTTATACCAATTATGTATTGTTGTATTGTTAATAATCTCAGCAAGACATAAAAATATTTTTATTCGAAAAATTTATTGTAAATAATACGGTAATTTAACAGCGTGATAATATTTAATGCAAAACATGAAACTAAAATATTCTTTTTTTTTAATAAACAGAACCGAGCTGTCATAAGCGAAGGTTTTGGGGATCAATTAATTATTGGACAAGTTGAGAATAAAGTTGAAGACATAATAATGGTACGATTTTAAAATATAATTTCTCATACAAAAATTTTCTTCATGTACTTTAAAATTTTGTTTTACGTAAATTTAATAGGCTAGTCGAAGTCCTCATTCTTTCTACAGATATTGCGGAACATCTAAACCCCATGACTATCACAGGTATCTTTATTTTTAATACATTTTATATATTAGTTTTTTTTTGGAGTCTTGTAATAATAAATGAATATTTTATTAAATTACGTTTTTACAGTGATTACAAAAAAGTAGAAATCATTTACAAAGCAAAATCCAGCAATATGAAAAATAAAGGTTTCAAACTCGAGTATAGCAAAGCTACTTGCTCTCGTAATTATACAGGACTTCAAGGAAGGATCGTTCACGATGATGTTGTCGAATGTTGGATGACAATTACAGTTCCTGAAGGCTATACAATAAGCATATACTTTAACCATATATTCTTACCAGGATCAGATGATTGTTCTAAAAGTTATATGCAGGTAATTATATGAAATATCATATACTTAGATTTTTTTTCCAAAATCATAATTTCACAAAATGCAGATGATTCCATACTTTCACTAGAATGGGCAATGCTAGTTCACATTTTTATTTCATTCACGCATCTTTAAGTTTCCTTTTTTGATTAATAATTAAAAAATATTATATTTAAAATTTTTTTAACTTATAAATTAGTTTCTCAAATTAGTCTCACATTGTGCTTTTTCTTGAATGACGCAAAAATGCAGAATAAGATCACCTATTGTTTATAAAATGAGATTGACTATGTCACTAGTCATTTATAATATAAAATTAAGTTGACGTATAAAAAATCAATAATTAAGAAATATAAATATGTAATTAATTTTAAAAAAAATTTAAGATACGAGAAGGTGGATTTGATGGGCACATTATTCAATCTGTATGTAATTATGACACACCAAATCCAGTATTCAGCATGGGCAATCGGATTAGCATTTACGTATTAGGCAATAAATTAAGAACTTATTACAATCACAATTATGATTTCACGTATACTTCTTCGGACAAAGGTAAAGTATCATATTTGAATTTACTTTTTAATTTTGTTTTTCTCTCATATTGCATTGAACTAATAGAACTTTTTTTTTAACAAATCACTACTATAGGTAGAGGATGTGGAGGAAGATTGTACAATTACGGCGGTGTATTTACATCGCCAATGTATCCGAATCCTTATAGAAATAATAGCTTTTGTATTTGGGATGTTAGTGTACCACGTGGAATGAAAGTAGCATTAAGTTTCAAAATTTTCGATATTGGACAAAAGAACATGTGTCAGACGGATAATTTGAATATTATTGAATTTAATTCGGAAGGAGAAGAAAATTTAGTGATGACTTACTGTGGCGGGGTGAGTTTCACGATGAATTCTCTAATTAAATTGATAAAATAGATAAAGAGAAATTGTTCTTTCACCCGTTTCAATCCGAGACATGTTTCGAAGATTTTATTAAAATAATTTACAAAATAATTTATGGAAAAAAATTGTTTTTTTTACTACAATTTAATTTGAATAATTTTTTTATGTTTTTGCTACATTATGATTGAAGGTTTTTCATAAACTTTGACAATTCGAATTTTGATAAATATTTTTATTACTTATACATTTTTCGTATTATAATATTCAATAAATTCGAAATAAAAATGATGAAATCTTCGTTTAATATACACGTCATCTACGTTATCTTTGTAGGATTGACTGAGATGTAAAAATAATTTCTGATGAAAAATTTCAAATTTTCAAGAGTCTGTTTAACAATATTGTTCATTTGTATTTTTAGGATACACCAGCTGATTATCATTCAAGAAATGATCGAATACGAGTCAGATACGAGACTACTCATAATAATGGTGGTACCGGTTGGGTGGCGCATTTTGCAGCTGTTTAATTCATTAGGTCCACATTAATCATATTTTTTTACGTCAAAATACATTTCAATGCTAGCAATCATCTACATTTGTAAATTAATTAGCAGACTTTATTTGTACTTAAATGTTGAATAAAAATGTATTATGTACATATGAAAACAATGTATCAAGCAATAAATGATATAATTTACTGATTTTAGAAAGATTTAACTATTTTACTTTTTGAATTATTAGCTAAAATCCATAGAAAAGAAATTTAAATACAAATAGAAAAATGATTGATAGATATTTTGTATCGATCAAAGTAAATAAATGTATTTTTTAACATGTTTGAGAATTGGATTTTCTAAGGGCCAAAGCGGAAGACAGGCAGACTGACTTACGTTTTGGCCCTTGGAAGCACCGAAGCATGAACATTGGAAAACTACTAACTGCAACTACTGCATGGCACTTGTAGGCACTTCCGTAGAGCTAAGTCGTTTCGTACATGCATCAGATGCACCGAAATTCCTTTAATTTACATTGAAAAAACTGTAGAAGCACTGGAAGCAATGGTATTTGCCTGTTTTGAGCAATAAATTAAAATTCAATTGTAAATTAAAAATTCTTAAGTAGTTATTTAAGTATAAATAAATTTTGTTTAAAGTTAATTTTTAAATATTTCGAAAAATTATAAAAAAGTTTACGTAATTTTTCATTTATGGCAATCACAGAATTACTGTGAATTATTTTAAATCCCTGCAAAAAAAAAAACATCTATAAATATAGCTAAAAATATAGGTAAAAATACAGCTACATTGTGTATTATAGCTATATTCACGTGTTTTTTTAGCTGTATATCTATGAGAAATATAGCTAGATTTTTAGCTATATTTTTACCTATCTTTATAGGTACAATCCCTATTTTAACCCATTGTAGCTAGAAATATAGATAAAAATCTAGCTATATTTCTCATAGATATACAGCTAAAGAAAACACATGAAAATAGCTATAATACACATGAATATAGCTGTATTTTCTTTACCTACACTGTAAAAAATTTTGTGTAATTCGTGAAATTTTATTTTGTACAAATATTTTTGTATTAAAATTTTACAAACATACTTGTAAAATCAACACAAAAAATTTTGTAATTTAAAAATATATGTGTACTTTTTGTAGAATTAACACACGGAGTTTGTAAATTTTACAAACATGTGTGTACTTATTAATTTTAACACAAAAAAAAATTGTATTTCATCTCTAACACTTATGTGTGTTAAAATTACAAATTTTTTTTCACTGTGTATATTTTTAGCTACATTTATGTATGTTTTTTTTGACCGGGATTACTGACAATTGAAAAATAATTACGCAAATTAATTTAATGTCCACTAAAAGATATTGCATACCTAAAATCTTTTGTTTGAAAAAAAATTCATCAACAAAAACTCAATATAAGCACCTTATAGAGTAACACAAATAATGTAAAAATTTACAATGTACTGAAAAATATTTGTGTATTAATAAAATTCCTAGAAAAAATAAGAAAAAAACCTTATTAATTTCAAATATATGAAAATTCTTAACTTTTTTACTCTAAATAAGTAAAACCCCATATGGAAATAATTTATGTGAAAAACTGTAAATAATAGTAAATAATTGTAAATAACTGTTAAAAAATGTAGGAATTGAGACATAAATAATAGTTATTTACAGTTATTTACTATTATTTATTATTAATTACTATTATTTACAGTTATTTACAGTTTTTAACTGTTATTAACTGTTATTTCCAGTTATTTACAATTATTTACAGTTTTTTATAATTATTTACAATTATTCATAATTATTTACAGTTATTCATAATTATTTACAGTTATTTACATTTTCAAAAATTTTTGAATTAGTGGATAATTTAATGTTAATAATAATTATTTACAATTATTTATAGTTATTTACAGTTATTTACAGTTTTTTACAGTTATTTACAGTTATTTATAATTATTTACAACTATTTACAATTTTCCATAGTTTTTACAATTATTTACAGTTATTCACATTTTTAAAATTTTCGCCTATATATAAAATTATTGAATAAATTCGTGATAATTTTCGAAAATGTAAATAACTGCAAATAATTGTAAAAAACTATAAATAATCGTAAATAACTGTAAATAATTGTGAAAAAAGTGAATAAATGTAAATAACTGTAAATAAATATAAATAACTGTAAATAAGTGTAAATAACAGTTAATAAGTGTAAATAAAAGTTAATAACTGTAAATAAGTGTAAATAACAGTAAATAATCGTAAATAATTGTAAATAACTGTTATTTATGTCTCAATTCCCACATTTTTTAACACTTTTCTACAGTTATTTACAGTTATTTACATTTATTTACATTTATTTACAGTTATTAACAGTTATTTACAATTATATCCAAAAATTTTTTCCATATGGGACATTACATAAAACATAAATTAATTAAAATATACGTATACTTATAAAAATAAATTATTCATGTTATAAAAATTAGTTATTGTTGCGAGTGTCGGTAGATATAGCTTATATGCATAATGCTTTGAAACAAAGTGGATTATTAATTTAATAATAATTAAGTCCTTTTCACACCATGCAATTAAAGAGATAGCATTTTCAAATGATATTCAATTATGCCACGACTAAATTTATCAAGCACATGTGAAAGATATATAAATAATTATAAGAAAATCATTTAATTATAAAAACCATGTACATTGGCAACTTTTCTTTAATAGTTTTTTATGATTATAATTATACACTTTTTTTCAATTAGGTCTTATATGTATTTTTAAATTTCCCTCTGACACTGGCGCTGTATGCCACAAAACTGACGCGTCAGATAATGCGTCAATGCGTCGTGAGTAACCTTCTCTCAATCTCGCGTCCCTTTACGCTAATTCAAATATGGCGAGTACTGAATGACGGTTGGTTGAACGGCAGTATTGTTGTTGTTTGTTTACGCGGGATTTAAAAAGAAAAAACGGAGTTATTTAACATAAATAATGGATATGAATGAAGATGAAGACTTGCTGTGTGATAGTATCGAGAATATTTTAATAAACCATGACGAAATGAAATCGTATTTGAAAAAACTCAAAGAATCCTGCAATAAGTTTTACGCCAAATGTGAACATACTATTTTGGAGTCTATTTCAAAAAGTTCAGGTAATTTCATGGTTTTAAATTTATTTATATATTTATTAAAACATAAAATTTACAAAAAGTTAATAGAATAATTTGTGCATACATCTGGAACGAAACCTTTAAAAACTTACGTTTGATAAAACAGTGGTTTTCTTTTATTATTAAAATAATTATTTCTTTTTCTTTAATTCTTATTCTTTTTAAACAATAGTATTCCATTTGTTGTACATGTAATAATATACTGTTAAATAGATGTTGCTTGAAATCTCAAAGTATCTCCCGGATCAAAGGATATTTATATTTTCAACATAATTTTTAAAAAACTTATTTTTTCTATCTTTTATATACCTTATAATTGTTTATTTATATTTATATTCATTATTTTTTTATTCATAATATTTTTATTTAATTGAACATTAATCTCTTTATTTTGAACTATATTTTTTTTTTTAGAATGTGCAAAACAACTAGAAAAAAGTTCTGAAACATTAGTCGAATTATCAAATGAAAGGAGAGTGTTGAAGATGTCTTTAGATAATATAAAACTTGAACAGAAAGTTGTTGAGAAAAAAGCTATTAATACTATTAAAGAAATTGAAGACACAAAGACAGAAATTGAAAGTATTAAAGAAAAGAAGGATAAACTATCGCTTGAGATAGTTGATTTACAGCAAGGTAGTTACACATTATTTTATAAATTTCCATGTTTTGTTTTAATTACCAATTATTATTATAAATTTGTATTTGTTTTATTTTATAGAATATGAAAAGTCGAAAGAAAAAATGAAAGTACAGTGGAATGCATTAAAGAGAGCGTGCAAATACTACAAAGATTTATTAGATATTCATATTGATGTTGAAACAACAGATCACATAGAACATGTCACAGTAACGTTCTTCAGAGCTGAAAATCCAACAGACAAAAAGTTTTTTGTTGTTCTTATGAATGAAAACAATTGTTGGAAAGGTATGTAGTAATTCAATATTAAATAATACTTTTTAAAAATAGGCTTACAAAAATCATATATCTTTTATAATGAAGCTTTTTTATTTAATACCATTATTTAAAAAATCTAACTTATTTTTTCATAATTATTTTTACTTTTGTTTCAGTGAAAAAAATAGAACCAGAATTAAGTATGGAGAATAAGTATCAGTTGAATAATGTTGTTCGTTTTTCAAAACTATCTGAAGTAACTAATGTTACAGCGTTACTTTGTGAATTAAGAAAATTATTTATAAAAAATTATTTTGACAGTTGATGTCATATAATTAACAATAATTGTACAGTTTACATAATTTAAGATTTTATTAATATAAATTTATCTATTTTTAAATGTTTTCTAAAATATATGAAATTAATGTTTTGTATTAAAATTGAATTGGCTGACTAATTTTTATCGGTTTTATAATAATGTATCAAATCTATATTACTTTAAAATAGGTTTTTACATGAAAATTGATTTTTTCATATTTTATTTATTTTTATATTGCTTTCTTTTTTATTTAAAACTGTATATTAAAATTTTATGATAAATCAATAATAACATATAAGTTTCAAATTAAAATTTACTATATTTTAATTAAAATATTTTTTTAACAAACATTTTGATAACTTATTTTATGTATAATTTTTTTAATGTATTAATTAAAATTACATTTGAAGTATATCAAGAACATAAACTAAATTAAATATCTTCATTTCAAAATAAATTAAGGTTAGTAATACAATTCAATATATTTATAGATTACTTTTTTAATGAAGTAAAAGTTTCTTTATCTAATTTTTTTTGAAGTTATTATTTCATTTCTACCCTTAGTATTGCTATGAAAATTTCATAAAAATGAATAAATACAAATTAGTTGAATAAAATTTTTAAATATTCTGATATTTTATTTGTATTTGTATCAAATCAATGTGTTCTCATAATTCTTGTAATCATTCATTTATATGGAAAATTTACTTGAATGATTTCAAGAATTATGAGAACACAATTATAGAATGTGTCCAAAAATTATAATTTAAATTTACTCAATTTCTTATACATTTTTTTATTAGAAAAAAATCATTCTTTTCAATTAAAAATTAATTCCATTTGTATGTGATTTTTTTTAACAATACGTATTAGAATATCACTTATATTCTTATAGAGTAGTGTAAATATTATATTAAACGTATTTCAAATTATGAATTTTTAAGAATTTTATTGACAAAATAAACAAAGGTACTAAAATAACAAAATATCTATGTCAATTTTTACACTAGAATCATCAACGACATAATTCTTTTATTGAAAGTCTGATACAATCGCTCAATGTAAAAAAGCTGCTAATAATAATGTCGGTGGTAAAAGTAGTGATGGTGTTGGTTCACTCATCGTTAGTGGTAGAGTTGGAGAATCATTTGCTACACCATATACTTTAGTATGATTCACTTCTAAAGTTACGGTCAAGTCGGCTAAACCTGCGTCACAAAGTACCGGATTGTCTGAAAAATAAAGAACAAAAAATATTTAAAAATTTATTTAATTTTATTTCTGAAATGTTTTGAAATCAATAATCTGATAGTTTCTGGAAATAATTTGAATTTTATTTGTTTTTTCAATAGTTAGAGGGCTGAGGCGATCACTTAATTAAGTAATTGTCTCGACATTAATATAGAAAGATTTACAGACAAAATAAATGCAAACTTATCTAAAAATTCTTAAAATTTAATTAATTCATATAATTAAAAAGAGGAAAGTCCAAGAATAACTCTCCTTGTTGACGTGTAAAATAGATTAAATTTGTGTTATAATAATGTACAAAATGTATTTCTAATTTACTATAATTTTACTCGAACTTATACTTTGCACGTAAAAAAAATACTAGCTGGAAGATTCAGATCTTTGGTTGTAACAATTAAAAAATTTAGTTAAAGTTTTTGTTACATATTTAAATGTTACGTGTTTCCAAAAACTTTTTGCCTTGCGTCGCCTATTATTTAAATTTAAATCATTGTATTGTTAAGTAAATCAAAAAAATATAATTTGTCCCATAAGATATAGATGAATGCCAAAAATGGTTAGCGCATTTTATATTTTTTTATCAAGTTTGGAAATTTCAATTAAAAATAAATAAGTCAGTAACTCATTATCTTCGATATTTAAATATTCTTTAACTTATTACTTGGTTAAGCGATGTAAATTATAATTTTTATATAAAATATAGATTAAATTACAACGTTAATTTATATATTTTTTCTATTGCACACAAGACATGTATTATAGCTTTCATATAATGAGCTTGATATGTAGTTTTCATAATCAATAATAAATGATTTTGGACGTTTCAATATTGATACTCAGGCAATTATCAGGTAGTAGCCGGGCATTAATAGAGCATTGGAACCTAACAATAGCCTCGTTATATGTCATCTAGTGACCTTAAAGGACACCTATGAGAATCTGACAATTATCTAAGGGCATCTTATAGAGACCGTTGATTTGATAATATGGCTGATCAAGTCTGACAGTCAACTTCAGGGTATCCATAGTTCCAGGTAATCTCGAGGATTCGAGTTCGAATCCCGCTTTCGGCGGTCGATTAATACAAGCACCACTGTACGTTACATGTGCTTTGTTCACAAACACACTCACAACCTTCGTCGTTAATTAGCATCGTAATTATAGCTGAAATACAGCGACGTTAAAGAAGAATAAAAAAATAATTCAATTACATAAAATCATCATACATTAAATTATATAAACGAATTCTATGCAACGTTTAAATGTTAAATTTTTAATTTAAATTATCAGGAATAACAGTGAGGAAAATCAATTTTTTTTAGTACAGATTACTATTTTTATTTATAAATGATCATTTTTTATAATACTCAATTTATAATTTTGATTTTGCAGTCTACAACAATATTATCAATTTTTACAATTGTTTATTAAAAATAAATTTTATTTTTTTCATAATAATGAAAAAAATTATCGGCACAAATTATTTCCAGTAATCATAGTTGCATTAAAAATCAGATCTTAAACGTTTTCGAGAAATATGATCCATGGAAAAATGTTTAACATCAAGCTTGCTTATTTTATTAATATTTTGTTTAAGATCAATGAGATATTCACTCAATTCTTTGCTATTTATATTGAATTCTTTAAAACGAATGGACATATTGTTCAAGAAAATATTTAGCTTATCAGCCGTTTCTTTAATTTTCTCATATAACTTTTTGGAATCGTTAGCAATTCTAACACTCACTAGTGTACAAAACTCATCAACTTCCATATTGATTATATGTCTATTTTTATCAAGAAAGCATACATATCCACCAAAATTTTCATCGCAACACTTAACCAGTATGTTCAAGTCATTGGTTATTTTAATATTCAATTCATTATTGTCTTTTGCGCAACATATTACATTTCCTGCTTGACTTACGATTTCGTTCCATGTCTCTACGTCAAATTTTATAGAACATTCATTACGTTGAGTGTCGGTTAACGTGAACACTAATTTTAAGGATGGATAGACTGAATCAATGTTAAGTTGAATTGTCCTACTGCCGTATTCCAAGCTTATTTTTTCACCTTGATAATTAAAATACGTATTTAGTATTTCCATGTTTCCCAGGCTTGAAAATAAACGAGAACAACACATATAGAAATATCTATTCCTTATTAAAAGTATAACCAAATAAAATTTACTTACAATATTTGAAAATTTTAACTTATTAAATTATAAATGATAACGTACACGACTTTTCTAATAATGATTTTAAGATACAGTCCCGTGTGAACGACTTGCGGCTCTCTCACAATAAGTGGGACGAATTTTTGAAGAAATAAAGATGTTATGAGAGGAGAAATTACTGTTTGGGTTACCGATGTGTTTTTCCTGTGTAAACATTAAATTTTGATTTTAATAATATTTTCAAAGAATACGTACTACTTACAGAATGCGAATATAGGTTGTCATCTGAAGTCGTCAATGGCTCATTCGGTAGAGTGATGGATTTTCTAAGTAAAATGAAATTTTAATTTTTTTCGAATAATATGATATAAATATAAAAAAAACCATGAATATATTAAATAATCATTGTAAATTTATCATTTAACTATTTAATTCGAATATTTATTCAATAATTTAATCAATAAATTCCGTTTGTTCTAAAAAATTTAAATCTTTAAGAATCTAAATGTGTAATTAAAAAAATATTAATTTTAAGGAACAAAATTGAGGAAAATGAATTCTTTTGGGTGCAGATTAATATTTTTATTTATGAAAAAATACTCTTTACAACATTAAATTTAGATCATATATAAAATATTTTGCAATTAACAACGTCTCACTAAATTATCGCATGGCTTATAAATACAAAGAAAAGTAATAGAAACACATTGAATTTAGATTTTGCAAACTGCGCCAACATCATTAATAAAAAATTTCGAATGAAAAAAATTATCGCAATAAAGTAGAATTTCTAATATTCATAATTGCATGACAATTAAAAATTTAATCTTTCTTCAGGAATATACCTTATGGGAAAATATTCATCAACAAACTCGTTTAAATTTTTAATGCATTCTTGAAGATCAGTAAGATATTCACTCATCGGTTCGTTACCAATATTGCGTTCCTTTAATGCAGCAGACATACCATTTAAGAAAATATTTAGCTTTTTAGCTGATTCTTTAATTTTCTTACATAACTTTTTTGAATCTTCATAGGTTCCAACACTCACTAATGTACAAAATTCTTTAAGTTTCATTACAATCTCGGTTTCAACAGTATCTTCAGCTTTATGAATAAAGCACACAATTCCACTTTCACGATGAACATATATTCCTAATTCATTATCTAATATATCAGCTTGGAATTCCTCTCCTGCACAATTTATTACATATTCTGCCTGACGTATGATTTCGATCCATGCATCCATATCAAATTTTATATTCTTGAGTGATCTGTCAGTTAACGTGAACTCGAATTTTAAATCAGGATATACTTCACTAACGCTAAGTTGAACTGTTTTACGGTCTCATAAGTCCATTTTTTCACCTTTATGACTAAAATACGTATTAAGTATTTCCATGTTTCCACGCTTACGATTTTCGAAAATTTTAGCTCTTTAAATTAACAAAGATAAGGCGCAGAACAACTATTGAAATAATGATTTTACGATGTGCTTTCGTGTAAACGACTTGCGGCTTTATGACAACAAGCGAGAAAAATTTTTTAAGAAATAAGGATATTATAAGGAGAGGGGAAATTTATGTTTAGTTGACCGTTCTGATTTTTCGATTTGAACATTAAATTCCAATTTAATGCAAATAATTTATTTAATTTTGCGTACCTCAATAAATTTTCAATATCACCATTTCAGACGAAATTTATCTAATTAGATTTCCCTTAAAAAAAAATTATTTATTTTTCGTTACATATATTAACGTTTTTTCGTATTCATATTGTGCATTTTTATTTTGTGCAACTTTTCGTGAAGTTTTGCCGAGGCGGACTTGAAATTAAATTTCAAATTTACTCGAAAAAATGGTATGCAAATCCGAGACGCATGGATGCATTTAATAATAATCGTTAATTTATCTTTGACCTATTTAATTCAAGTACTTTCTGATTCATTTAATAATTTAATGAAGTATGATTGGATTTGATTCGTGCAAAAAACTATATTGTTTCAATGTCTGAAAAAAATAATTTTCATAAAAATAATTATAAATAAAATCTTGCAAGTTTGTTTTAACTGACGGCTTTTCTAAAAAATATAAAAAGGAATGTCTTGAAAATTTTAAAAATATTTACTAAAATATCTATTGATATATCGTTCAGCTAAAAATATTATGAAAAGAATTAAATAGTATTAAAAAATAAAATATTTTTTTTATCGTTAAAAGTCTGTTATGAACTTAAAAAAAATTAATTTTTTGAATAATGTACAGTATTACAATAAAAGATCTATATCAAAATTTTTATAAAATTTAATTTAACGTCGCTGTATTTATGCAATTATAGCGATGCTAACTAGCGACGGAGGTTCACATGCAATTTCGCTGGATGTCGGAAGAAATTTTTACATGCAACTTGCGTAACACGCTGAATAATTTCGGAATTTTTCCATATTGAGTGGATGAGTCAGTGGAAAACTAGAGTAATGTATGAAGAGGTCAACTGGTTGACTAATGGATGATAGAATAGATCGATTCATGGATAAACTGATGAATGAATAAGAGGATGGATCAATAGGTGAAAGGGTCAATGGGCGGATAGATTGATGTCGATGGTTAGATGGATTGTTGAAAGAATAAACTGATAAGCCCATGAGTTAAATGAGTTTTGAAGTAGATTTGCTGATGCATTGCTGGGTCGATTTATTAGCAGCTTGGGCTAACATTAAAAACCACTGTTCTTCTGAAAATCAATGAAAACTAGCTTGCTATGCCCGTCCCATCGATCCCTTCGATCCTTGCGAACCAGCGTGGCAATACTCAGACATTTCGCTTTTTGAATCAGAAATATTTAAAATATTCATATATTTTGCAATAAATATTAAGAATTCATTATTGAATATTTGCATATTTTATTTCAAAAGCTTCACCACAGAGTTTGATTTACAAAAATTGGCCAATTTTTACTAAAATAGTTGTTTGATTTATTTCATGAAAAGTTGTTTATTAAAATTTGTTTAACTTTGTTTTCAAGTTTTTAAATTCAAGAACAGAAACTGACAATCATCAAATTTTGATTATTGCAAATAGATGAATTAAATACTTTTTACTGACAGAAAAAGAAAAGCCAAATAATAACAGCATTACTTTGTGAATTAAGAAAATTATATAATTAAAACAGTTTATATAATTTAAGATTTTATTAATATAATTTTGTTTATTTTTTACTCTTTTCGGAAATATACAAAATTGATGTTTTATATGAAAATTGAATATGCATGTTTCTCAAGTTTGGAACGTTCGTAAGCAACACTGCAATTTACGTTTCTATGTATATTCTATAATAGAGATAATTTTCTGCTATTTTCTAAATTTTCAGGACATATGATTGAATAGAAAATGGTTTTTCTTATATAATTTGTCGATGTTGATGCTTCTAAAATTTCGAAATTCACCTTAGGAGTGTTGCTTACGAACATTCCAAGCTTTAGATTCATAATTTGCTCACTAATTTTTATCGGTTTTATAATTATGTATCAGATATATACATAATTTTGAAATAGGTTTTTACATTAAAATGATTTTTTCATATTTTATTTATTTTCATAATGCTTTCTATTTTATTTAAAACTGTATATTAAAATTTTATTATAAATCAATTAATAATAACGTATAAATTTCAAATTAAAATTTACTATATTTTGATTAAAATATTTTCTTAAACATTTTCACAATTTATTTCTTATAATTTTTTCTAATGTATTAATTAAAAGTATATCGAAAGAATAAACTATATTAAATATCTTCATTTCTAAGTAAGTCAAGGTTTGAATTAGAATATAATATATTAGAATATAATATAAGATATAGATAAATGCCAAAAATGGTTAGCGCATTTTATATTTTTTTGGAGATTTCAATTCATTCGATTAAAAATAAATAAGTCAGTAACTCATTATTTTCGATATTTAAATATTCTTTAACTTATTACTTGGTTAAGCGATGTAAATTATAATTTTTATATAAAATGTAGATTAAATTACAACGTTAATTTATATATTTTTTTTCTATTACACACAAGACATGTATTACAGCTTTCATAATGAGCTTGATATGTAGCTTTCATAATCAATAATAAATGATTTTGGACGTTTCAATATTGATAGTCAGGCCACTATCAGGTAATAGACGGGCAATAATAGAGCAATGAAACCTAACAATAGCCTCGTTATATGTCATCTAGTTACCTTAAAGGGCACCGATAAGAGTTTGACAATTATCTAAGGGCATCGTTTATTTTAATATTCAATTTATTATTCTCTTTAGCGCAACGTATTGAGATTCGATTAACGTAAACATCAATTTTAAGGAAGGGTACACTGAATCAATGCTAAGTTGAATCGTCCTACTGCCGTATTCTAAGCTTATGTTTTGCGACGATTCAAAAATCGCGCTAGACGCAGTACCTGCGCTCAGCCGCTACGAGGCGCTACTCCCGCAACGGGAATAGCGAGCTCCATAGCATATATAAGCGAGCCGCCGAGCCAACATCAGACTCTCTCCCCTTCCAGTGTGTAAGAGTGGGGTTGCTCGGCACATTGGAAGATATCCTTACCTATACTCCCGTCTCAAGCTATGTTAGGGTGGGATTGCCCGGCATAGTCTCCTATCTATCCGTCAGTGTAAGGGTGGGGTTGCCCGACACTGACTCCTAATTACTACCTCCACCATCGCTGGTCGGGGTAGATTCCTCCATTGGTCTCTGACCGAAAGTCTCCCCCCTCTTCTCCACTTATGGTTTAGAGGGTTACCATCCTAGTTTTTCCTGTATTACCTTACCTGGCTCCGTTACCGACCGCGCCGAACTCCGCCGGTAAAGTAGGTCGCGAATTTACCCGCCGAGTCTTTATTATTATATAATTAACTTTTGTATTTCTTTTCTTTGTTTTATCTGTTACAGCCGATAAATACAAACTAGCGCCACCTAGCGGTCAAGAAGACAACTAACAATATTTTCTTTTTCTTTTCCAACGTACGAAACGTTATTACATACAATTGTAATTTTTCTTTTGTTATTCAGTATTATTATTAAATCGGCGTTGTAATTGTTTTTGTTATTTTTTTTATTAATAAATATAAAAGAAAAGATGATCTAAGTTTAATCCTAAAGTGTCGTGTTTGAACTTAATCACCAGTCCGCAGTACCCATCCTGCTTCCCCTCACGAACATTATCATTTAGTGTATAAGGATAGGTTAGTTTTGGATTATTTATTTAATTCTGTTAATTAACGTTAATCATTTATATTTTGTTTTCTCTTTAAATATTTAAATAGATTTTTAATTTATTTATTTTTATTTATTTCTTTCTTATTATTAATTTTATTAATTTGATAAGGTTAGGTTAGCTTAGTATGTAAGTTTGAACTTTGGCCTCCGAGAATCAACAATCTGCAGCGCCCTCTAAAAGTCTGACGCCTACGATATCAAGATCTGTTCGAGGCAAAAAGGCCAAACGTTACATGGCGCAACCGAACAGGGACCGGAAAATTTTTTTTCGTGATTCTTTTACGTGAAAGTAAAGTTAAAATTCTAATTTAACTTTATAATTCTGCAACTTAAGTTGCATGGCGCCCGAAAACCTCACCGCGTTTCCGATAAAAACCTAGTTTTCCATTTTTGAACTCTTTATCCCTCCGCCATTGCGTCTTTCGGCTCTTCGTCTTCTTGATTACCTTAGCAAAAGTATAATTCTATTTTTGCCGTGGTCATAAAATAAAATCATCCGCAAATCCGCATAATTGTTAACAGACATCGGTCTGTCCTTTTTTTTCTTTGCATTCCGTTCATTCTCTCCCAGCGTTAGCGAATCCTAGATGGGAAAATCTTACATGTAAATTGGTGATTAAGTCATACTCTTCTTGACCGACTTAGATACTAGGGTATAAAATTTTTTTTCTCCCGTCATACCGAAATGAAGAAACACTGGATTTATGAATTGACCCCCACCGGACTCGCAGAACACCTACGCGACGCTCGTCTATCAACATCCGGAACTCTCATAGAGCAGCGCGCTTTATTTTTAAGTTATGTATCGCGTCACCCAGACCTGTACAAAAACGCGCCCGATGACCCCATCGATTACGACGAGGAAACCGATAAAAACGCCGATCTTTTGTTAAATGCTGAATTATTAGGTACGATTAGTGCGAGTAGACGAACCGACACCAACTCGATAATTGTAAATGCGCCGTCGTCTCTATCAAACGCCGGAAGTTCAACCAGTAGCACTCCGATCATCGTCAAATCCCTAACGACACCGCGCGTACCATTGATCAAATGAGAAAATGGAACGTACACTTTGACGGTAAGGACGTTTACACGTTTCTAGAAAGAGTGCAGGACCTAAAAATCGCATACGAAATTCCGGATGCGAAATTCCTTCAAGGATTTCCTGAATTACTACGCGGAGATGCGCAGTTATGGTACAGAAATTGCGCTCCCGAAATAACATCTTTTCAGCAATTAATCGCGCGTTTACGTGATTATTATTTATCTCCCAGCGAACTACGCCATCTTGACCGATTAATAATAGATCGCAAACAAGGAGAAAAAGAAGACATCCGGAAGTATGTCACTTCATTAGCTACCTTGATGCGACGACGCGGTAATTTAACCCCGGAACATCAGATTGAAAACATCTTTAATAATATGAAACCGGTTCTACGCCTGCATATTCGCCGATCAGATTTCACCACGGTCGAACAATTAATACAACGTGTCGAGGAGATAGAAGAAGTGAAAAATCAAATCGTAGACTCGCAACCAAAACTCGCGCGTCCGAACTCATCCACAGCGACGTTTAATACCCAGCGATACTCCCGGTCCAAAAATTGTTGGAAGTGTAAGGAAGAAGGTCACAGTCGCTACGACTGCACAAATAAAGGACGGTTATTCTGCTCATTTTGCGGAAAGGACGGCATCATGACCATTAACTGCAAGTGCAAAGGGGCGGAAAACTCAAGACGGGTCGGCCGGCAATAAGGCACCGTCCGACCTATAACCTGCCTTGCACTCACTTTTCCAACGAAAACCGGTATATTATTTATTTTCGCGTGGGTGACAAGTCGCTAAAATCTTTAGTAGATCCGGGATCAATAACTTCTTTCGCAAGACCGGAAATTGTCGACCACTGTATTAAAGAAGGTTGGACAATCAACGAAGACCATTGTATAATAGGCCTAGCCGACGGAACAGAAACTCGGTCTAGTCAAGCCATTTCCGGAGTACTCACGTACAAAGGCCGTCGCATAAAACATAGCTTCGCAATTATGACGAACTTAAGTTTCGATTTCTTACTCGGTATGGACTTGCTAAAGAAACTTCGTATTCAAATTATACTAGAAGGACGGGAAATAAAATCAATCGAGCCCACTTCGTACGGTCAAAATACACAAAACTGCTCGGCTAACGCAGCATCCGGCCTCCACTCTTTATCTTCGGACGAAGAAACTCGATTAAACGAGTTCTTGAAAACAGAACTGCAAAAATTCAACGACGTAAGCGGCAGAACTCCCCTTATTGAGCACGAAATCAAACTACTCGATCCCACGCCGATCAAACAACGTTATCGCCCTCGTAATCCGGCTACGCAGGCCATAATTAATCAAGAAGTCGATAAGATGTTAGCAGAAGGAGTCATCTGTCCTTCTCATAGCCCGTGGAGTTCACCCGTCGTGTTAGTAAAAAAGAAAGACGGTGAACCTCGTTTTGCATCGACTTCCGCAAGTTAAACGCAGTTAGCAAAAAGGATGCGTATCCATTACCGCGGATCAACGCAATCCTCGACCGTTTGCGAAATGCACGTTATCTTTCAACGATCGATCTGAAGAACGGCTACTGGCAAGTGCCTCTGTCTCCACAAAGCTGCGCCACTACTGCCTTCACAGTAGCTGGCAAAGGTCTTTTTGAGTTCAAGGTCATGCCTTTTGGCTTACATTCCGCGACCGCCACTTTTCAGCGTCTTCTCGATCGAGTAATTACGCCGGATCTTTCGCCAAACGTGTTCGCATACTTAGATGACATTATCGTCGTCTCAAGCTCCCTAGATGAGCACATGCAACATTTAGACGCCGTTTTCAATCGTTTACGACAAGCTAACTTACGGCCTAACCCGGAAAAATGCATTTTCGCACGTAAAAGCTTGAAATACTTAGGTCACATAATCGACGAACAAGGCCTGCATACAGACACCGATAAAATCGCGCCTTTAGCGAACTTACCACCACCCACGAACGTCAAAGAGTTGCGCCGGTTTCTCGGTCTTCTCTCGTGGTACCGTCGTTTTGTTAAAGACGCTTCTCGGGTCGCAGCTCCGTTAAATTTATTATTACGCAAGCAAACGAAATGGGCCTGGAAAGAAGCTCAACAAAAAGCGTTCGACGAAATAAAACGTCAACTAACTTCCGCGCCTGTCCTGACGTGTCCTGATTGGACCAAGACCTTCTCGCTTCAAACAGACGCGAGCCTAGAAGGACTTGGAGCCGTGCTCACGCAGGAAATAGATGGAAAAGAACACGTAATTGCTTACGCTAGCCGATCTTTGAACAAAGCGGAACGCAATTATTCCGTAACGGAACTTGAATGCCTCGCCGTCAAATGGGGAATATGGAAGATGCGCGACTACCTGGAGGGTTACCGCTTTGTGGTTATTACCGACCACCTCTCATTGAAGTGGTTAGATAAGATTGATAATCCTTCCGGTCGTTTAGCCCGCTGGGCGCCAGAGTTAAGCCAATGGGACTACGAAATACGTTATAGACGCGGCGTAGACAACACCGTCGCTGATATCTTGTCCAGGCAACCAACTAACACCTGCGCCATAGCTTCCACTCAACATTGTCCTTGGTACAATGATCTTTTCGACCAAATAACCGAAAACCCCAGAATTTCTCGGATTTCTGCATCAAAGATGGTCGTCTCTTTCATCATCGCGCTCACGATTTAACACTCAATTATCTAGATACCGGCTCCTCGTGGAAATTATGCGTACCTTCATACGAAAGAGATCAAGTGCTCAAGGAGGTTCATGATGACGTCACCGCCGGTCATTTAGGCGTTTTTAAAACACTCGCTCGACTCTCCCAGCGCTACTTTTGGCCAAAGATGCTCAAAGACGGCGCAAATTACGTCAAAAAGTGCACAAATTGTCAAAAGCACAAAGTGCTTCAGAACAAACCGCCGGGCTTCATGCACGCAACGCCGGTAAACGCGCCTTGGGAGATGGTGTCCATCGACCTCGTCGGCCCACTACCCAGGACAAACGACCAAAACGCGCAGTTGCTCGTAATGCAAGATCGCTTTTCTAAATGGGTCGAACTTCGTCCTCTACGTAGAGCCACCGCAAAAACCGTCATCAAAGCGTTAAGAGAACAAATCGTTCTCCGCCATGGTTGCCCTACCACCGTCGTAAGCGATAACGGCGTACAATTTAAAGGTCACGAAATGGCCGCTTTCTTAAAACAATACGGGATTAAGGCAAGATTTACGCCAAGTTACACCCCGCAATGCAACCCCGTAGAGAGAGCAAATCGAGTCATCAAAACAATGATACGCCAATACGTCGGTAAAAACACAACACCTGGGACAGTAAAATACCCGAAATAGCTTTCGCTTATAACACCGCTCGCAGCGAATCCACGGGATTCACACCCGCTTACCTTAATACGGGTAGAGAATTTGTCGCCCCCGGGGCTTTAAATCAGAACCGCGAGGAATGCGATAGACTCTCCGAGTTAACAAAATTAAAGGACGCATTAATACTCGCGAAAAATAATCTCGCGCACAGTTTTAGTAAACAAAGTCACTACTACAACTTGCGTAGGAGGAGCTGGTCTCCTAAATTAAATGAACCCGTGTTCAAGAGGCATCATACGCTCTCTAATAAAGCCGCCGATAAAGCTGCTAAGCTTTCCGAGAAATACATCGGACCATACACCGTGAAAAAAATCATTTCACCCGTAATTTTCGATCTAAAAGCACAAGACGGCTCGATCACCCGTCATGTGCACATAAAAGATCTTAAACCTGCGCATTAAACCGAACCTCCCCCCACCAATACCGGAGTGGGGTATAAATATCAGCTCCAACGAACTCGCTGATCATTCTTTCAACTGCCGTGCAACGAGTAACTTCTCTCTCCATAATGGAACCATCGTACGACGTGAATTTTTTCATCGCTCGTCCGCCGTCACACCCAACGCAAGTCATGACCCCGAGACCTCTTGATCCGAGCAAGCCGCGCAACAAGCCTTATATTACTAGCATCACCGCACCACCCGACAGATTAAGGCAGGTAATCGAGGAGGCCCGACGCCGACGCGACCAACAGGTGGCCACCGTGAGATCCGCGCATATACCATCTACGCTCGCCCCCTCGAAAGCCTAAGGTTTGTTGCACGGCTGCCTCCACTTCAGGGGCCCCGAAGTCAAACACACCACCATCATCGGACAAGAAGGGAAGATCCCTCACCACCAACACCCTACCAGATGGCACGGTACTAGTCGTGCCAACAGGGGTCAGAAAGATAAAAGAAGTCGCCGGAGGATACAGGTACACCCTGTTATTGGATAAGGCTACCGGTAAGGTAGAGAAAGTGCTAAAAAAACGGCCAGTTGGTGAGTCTACACTTTGTATTATATTATTCTTGTAAATATATTTTCCCCCCTTTCGTACGAAAATAAAATAGTATTTTTAGTTAGTCAGTATTCTTTTTCTTTTGTAAAAGTAAGCTTAAGCATAAAATTTTGCATTTTTTCTTTTTGTAGAAATAGTACTTAATTTTTGATACTAATTATGATTAAGGTTACTTAACCTGTTAGCTTAGTTTAGGTTCGTTCGCAAGCTTCACTCTCCCAAGCGAGGGGGGTGTGCGACGATTCAAAAATCGCGCTAGACGCAGTACCTGCGCTCAGCCGCTACGAGGCGCTACTCCCGCAACGGGAATAGCGAGCTCCATAGCATATATAAGCGAGCCGCCGAGCCAACATCAGACTCTCTCCCTTCCAGTGTGTAAGAGTGGGGTTGCTCGGCACATTGGAAGATATCCTTACCTATACTCCCGTCTCAAGCTATGTTAGGGTGGGATTGCCCGGCATAGTCTCCTATCTATCCGTCAGTGTAAGGGTGGGGTTGCCCGACACTGACTCCTAATTACTACCTCCACCATCGCTGGTCGGGGTAGATTCCTCCATTGGTCTCTGACCGAAAGTCTCCCCCCTCTTCTCCACTTATGGTTTAGAGGGTTACCATCCTAGTTTTTCCTGTATTACCTTACCTGGCTCCGTTACCGACCGCGCCGAACTCCGCCGGTAAAGTAGGTCGCGAATTTACCCGCCGAGTCTTTATTATTATATAATTAACTTTTGTATTTCTTTTCTTTGTTTTATCTGTTACAGCCGATAAATACAAACTAGCGCCACCTAGCGGTCAAGAAGACAACTAACAAAATTTTCTTTTTCTTTTCCAACGTACGAAACGTTATTACATACAATTGTAATTTTTCTTTTGTTATTCAGTATTATTATTAAATCGGCGTTGTAATTGTTTTTGTTATTTTTTTTATTAATAAATATAAAAGAAAAGATGATCTAAGTTTAATCCTAAAGTGTCGTGTTTGAACTTAATCACCAGTCCGCAGTACCCATCCTGCTTCCCCTCACGAACATTATCATTTAGTGTATAAGAATAGGTTAGTTTTGGATTATTTATTTAATTCTGTTAATTAACGTTAATCATTTATATTTTGTTTTCTCTTTAAATATTTAAATAGATTTTTAATTTATTTATTTTTATTTATTTCTTTCTTATTATTAATTTTATTAATTTGATAAGGTTAGGTTAGCTTAGTATGTAAGTTTGAACTTTGGCCTCCGAGAATCAACAATCTGCAGCGCCCTCTAAAAGTCTGACGCCTACGATATCAAGATCTGTTCGAGGCAAAAAGGCCAAACGTTACAGTTTTCATTTTGATAATTAAAATACTTATTTAGTATTTCCATGTTTCCCAAGCTTGAAAAGAAACGAGAACAACACGTATATAAATATCTATTCGTTATTAAAAGTACAGCCAAATGAAATTTACTTACAATATTTGAAAAATTCAACTTATTAAATTATCAAAGATAACGTACACGGCTTTTCTAATAATGATTTTAAGATACAGTCCCGTGTGAACGACTTGCGGCTCTCTCACAACAAATGGGACGAATTTTAGAAGAAATAAGGATGTTATGAGAGGAGAAATTACTGTTTGGGTTACCGATGTGCTTTTACTATGTAAACATTAAATTTTAATTTTAATAATATTTTCAAAGAATACGTACTACTTACAGAATGCGAATATAGGTTGTCATCTGAAGTCGTCGATGGCTCATTCGGTAGAGTGATGAATTTTCTAAGTTTCAATTTTTTTTCAAATAATATGATATAAATATAAAAAAATACATGAATATATATATAAATTATCATTTTAAATTTATCATTTAACTATTTAAGTCGAATATTTATTCAATGATTTAATGAATAAATTCCATTTGTTCTAAAAAATTAAAATTTTTAAAAATCAAAAAATCTAAATGTATGATTAAAATTATAAATTTTAAGGAACAAAATTGAGGAAAATCAATTATTTTAGGTGCAGATTAAAATTTTAATTTATGAACAAACACTCTTTACAATATTAAATTTAGATCACATAAAATATTTTGCACTAACAACATCTCACTAAATTATCACATGACTTATAAATACAAATATAAGTAATAGAAAAACATTGAATTTAGATTTTACAAACTTCCTGAAGGAATATAGCTTATTGAAAAATATTCATGAACAGACTCCATTAAATTTTTAATACATTTTTGAAGAGCAGTATAATATTCACTCATCGGTTCGTTACCGATATTACGTTCTATTAATACAGCAGACATTCCCTCTAAGAAAATATTTAATTTTTCACCTAGTTCTTTAATATTCTTACACAATTTTTTTTGATTCTTGATAAGTTCTAATGCTTACAAGTTCAAAAAATTCTTCAGATTGCAATTCAATTTCCACTGGATTTAAATTTTTAACTTCTTGAATAAAACGCACTATTTCGCTTCCACGCCAAATATATATTCCTGACTGATGATCAATTGCCATTTGATCTGCTCTTCAATGGGCAATGTTTTTTGCCTGACGTATAAGTTCATTCCATGCATCCATATCAAATTTGATATTGTTTCCTGAAGAGTCAGTGAGCGTGAACATTAATTTTATATTAGGATACACCTTAACAACGGTAAGCTGAACCGACACACTGGCTCCTAAATTAATTTTTTTCATTCTCACAATAAAAATATTTATCGAGGATTTCCATTTTTCACACTAAAAAATAAAATATTACAAAATTTGTATGGATATATTATATTCGATATTAAAAATATAATCAAACACAAGAAGCTTACAAAGATAACGCGCACAACAATTATTGGATTAATGATTTTACTGTGTGTTTTCAAGGAAACGACTTGCGGCTTTATGACAGCGAGCGAGAAAAATTTTCGAAACAATAAGGATATTGTAAGGAGAGGGAAAATTTATGTTGGGTGACTGTTGCGTTTTCGATTTAAATAATATTTTCAAATAATACGCACTACTCATAGAATAAAAACACAGGTTGACGCGTTAAGTTTTATTAAATTAATAAATTGCATCATGTAAATAATTTATTCAATTTTGCGTATTTCGATAAATATACAATTTATGTACATTAAATAAACTAACGATATTTTTGATAAATTTTTAATATCACTATTTCAGAAGAGATTTATCTAATTAAATTTCCCTTAAAAAAAATTATTTATTTTTCGTTACATATATTAACGTTTTTTCGTATTCATATTGTGCATTTTTATTTTGTGCAATTTTTCGTCAAGTTTTGCCGAGGCGGACTTAAAATTAAATTTTTATTTTATTCGAAAAAATGGGATGCAAATCCGAGAAACAGGAATGCATTTAATAATAGTAATCGTAAATTTATCTTTGATTGATCTATTTAATTCAAGTACTTTCTTATTCATTTACTAATTTAATAAAGTATGATTGGAATTGATTGATGCAAAAAACTATATTGTTTCAATGTCTGAAAAAAAAAATGATTTCCATATAAATAATGATAAATAAAATCTTGCAAGTTTGTTTTAGCTGGCGGCTTTTCTAAAAAATATAAAAAGGAATGTCATAAAAATTTTTAAAATATATGCTAAAATATCTATTGATATATCGTACAGTTAAAAATATTATGAAAAGAATTAAATAGTACTAAAAAATACAATATTTTTTCTATCGTTAAAAGTGTTGCAAGCTTTAAAAAAATTAATTTTTTGCATAATATACAGTATTACAATAAAAGATATGTATAAACATTTGAATAAAAATTTTTTAACTAACGACGAAGGTTTACATGCGATTTCGCTGGATGTAGGAAGAAATTTTATATAACATCGATCCCTGCAATCCTTGCGAACTAGCGTGGCAATACTCAGACATTTCGCTTTTTAATCAGAAATATTTAAAATATCCATATATTTTGCAATTAAAAATTAAGAATTCATTATGGAATATTTGTATATTTTATTTCAAAAGCTTCACCACAGAGTTTGATTTACAAAAATCTGCCAATTTTTACTAAAATATTTGTTTGATTGATTTCATCAAAAGTTGTTTATTAAAATTAAAAAGTTTTATTAAAATTTATTTAACTTTATTTTCATGTTTTTAAATTCAAGAACAGAAACTGACAATCATTAAATTTTGATTATTGCAAATAGATAAATTGAATACTTTTTACTGACAGAAAAAGAAAAGCCAAATAATAACAGCATTACTTTGTAAATTAAGAAAATTATATAATTAAAACAGTTTATATAATTTAAGATTGTATTAATATAATTTTGTTTATTTTAAACTCTTTTATGAAATATATGAAATTGATGTTTTACATGAAAAGTTTCTCAAGTTCGGAACGTTCGTAAGCAACACTCCTATTTACGTTTCTATGCATATAATACAGATAATTTTCGTCTATTTTCTAAATTTTCAAGACATATGATTGAATAGAAAATGGTTTTTCTTATATAATTTGTCGATGTTGATGCTTCTAAAATTTCGAAATTCACCTTAGGAGTGTTGCTTACGAACATTCCAAGCTTTAGATTCATAATTTGCTCACTAATTTTTATCGGTTTTATAATTATGTATCAGATATATACATAATTTTGAAATAGGTTTTTACATTAAAATGATTTTTTCATATTTTATTTATTTTCATAATGCTTTCTATTTTATTTAAAACTGTATATTAAAATTTTATTATAAATCAATTAATAATAACGTATAAATTTCAAATTAAAATTTACTATATTTTGATTAAAATATTTTCTTAAACATTTTCACAATTTATTTCTTATAATTTTTTCTAATGTATTAATTAAAAGTATATCGAAAGAATAAACTATATTAAATATCTTCATTTCTAAGTAAGTCAAGGTTTGAATTAGAATATAATATATTTATCAACTATTTTTCAAGTTATTATTTAATTTCTACCCTTAGTGATTTTATGAAAATTTCATAGAAATGAATAAATACAGTGAAGTTTGAGACCGCATTAGTATAATTTGCATTGAGATGAGCACAGTCTCTATCAGTAGCGAGTGGGGATATTGAAAGTACCGAACGCGTCTTCACGAGCGCGCACGTATACGCCCATGTTTGCAACATATACATGCGGGCTCAGTGATAGAGGTACGATTTTATATATTATACATATAAGCTTGATTAAAGATGTAACCCTCTCTCTTGTAGCGTTGACAAGGAGTGGGAAGGTGATCGACGGGAGATCATACCAGCGGTGTGGCAGCGCCGAGAAACCGAGGTGTCTTGTAAAATTAAGAATAAGAGAAAAGACACTCTCGTGTCGGCTCTCTTCAATAAAGTTACTTTTTAAACTAAATACTTGTTCAAATGAAACATTTCTTCTTATTTAAGTTCAAAGGACGGCGAAAGAGTGCAAATTACGTGCTCTGTACCCGTGTGAGCTTAAATAAGACTTGTAGTAAATAACGCGAGTAAAGTTCGTGATTTTAATTAACAATCTTTGTGATAAAGTTTGATTAAGTGTGTGAAGCGTGCATTTGGCCCTTCATTAAAATATTGTTTCAAACTTATAGCCAAAAGGCTAAATACAGAAGCCTTGAATTTTCGTGCGGTTCGCAAAGCAATTGGCTTGGATCGCGCACGTCTCTTCAAGAGCCCGATAAAGTACGCGTCCTAAATTCACGTGAGACGCGTAGATACGAGAGGCAACCATTAATTCCTTATACCTTATCCTGACTTCCTTTATATATGAATGCAGTTAGACTGATCATATGGACCCGAATCTGGTGAGCATGATGTCTTGCCAGTGTACGGTCTAGAGAAGTCTGACTGATAGTAAAACTAACAAATATAAAATAATATAACAAGCTTGTTTCTACTGCGAACACGCAGACGTTAGGCTTGATCTATTGAAAATAAGATACGTTGCATATTCACACGAAATAGCATATGTAACGTAGAAACTTATAATAAAAGTGCGTTATACGGGTTATTTCTTTGTAATAATAACATATAAAGTCATAATAAAAAATATAACGTCACAACTGGCGCCCGACATAATAAAACGACTCACGACTGAGAAATTGTAAAAGTAAAAGCATTTTATTTATAAAAACCAGATTGTAAGAACGAAATCTTTACCACACGCGACTGAGACGAATAAATTGTCACATAAAAATAATACGTTACGTCTGAAAAACCCAGTTGTATTAATAAAACAACTAACGCCTGTAACGTGTATTTCAAACTCACGACTGAGTATTTAATAAAATAGAATTTCTTATTTATTAAAAGACGAATTATAATAATAAAATAACTGAGTAACTGATAAAATAAAATAGCCTGTTCGCTAAAGGCTGGATCGTAATATTGAAACAATAAGAAATTGTAAAATAAAAATATGTATTGATTAAAGACTAGAGTATAATCGCGTCAAAATTTGCGCTTAACCTGTATGTTAAATTCATGAATAAGAAATTTACGAAAGAAAAATTGTTTTTGATTTGTTAAAATTAATATAAAGATTCTTTCTAAGTATCTATTTGGCTAATTAAATAATTAAATAAATTAAAAATACACATGATACAGAAATGGTAAAATTAAGTGTAGCTGAATTTATATTAAAATCAAAAGAAACAAAAAACAATAAAAATGAACAGGTACAGAAAATAATAGAAAAAACAAAAAGAATATTAGAGAAAAGCCAAAAAGACAATACAAAGAAAGAATACTTTATAATAGAAGCGAGCGAAATCGCGAAAATACTAACAAAAGTAAATGAAAATATAGATTTTGCATACGTTAAAATAAAGAAAAACGAAACAAATTTAGAATACATAAATGAGAAATTAGACAAATTAGTAGCAAGACAAAGTAATTTAATAGAAAAGGTCAATTTAATTGCGCATAGATTTAACCACAACATGCCTAGGTTAATAGAGCACTTATGTGACCTAGAAAATGAAATTGAAAAATTGAAAATTGTAAAAGAATAAATTTGAAGCCATTTGAAATGCTATACGATGGTAAGTTAAATAACGCTAAAATTTGAAAAGTGAAAGTTAACGGAAAGAAATTCGTGTTTACATCGCTTTCGCATAGCATATCGAATGAGATATATAAAACGTAAACAAACGCACGAAAACAAATTGATGTTTCACTCTAAATTATGTTATATAAAATTTAACATGACAAGAGAATAGAATATTAAAATGAAAAGCAGTAACACTCAACTTGAACAGTGGTACTCAATATTTAGAAAATAATTTAATTAACAGTTCTCAATTCAATATATTCAATTAAATAATATAGACATAAATAGAATTTAAATATACAAATATATTAAGCGATGAATGCTCAAAACTTAAAATAAATGATTGTAAAATTAACGGCACAGACATAGGGAAAATAAGCAAATATAAATAACAAATAAACAGTTAACATACAATTAAATAAATAAATTACAAAGATAAAATAAATTTTAAATATTAAATATCAAAAGAATTTAAATTGAAAGAAAAGAGTTTGAATTTATATTGGAAAGTTTAATTATCAATTAAGAATTTTTAAAGGTTTTAACAAATTTTTTTTTTTAATACTTTGATTCTTTTTTACAACTCACTATCAAAAAACATTTATTAAATTTGCGCACATCAACATATAATAAATCAAAATGCCGTCTACGCGTAGATCAGACATTATACTTCAAGAAATACAAGAACAACAAGAAAAAGAAGAAACAAAAAAGAAATTAAATATTAATTTAGTAGAATGGATGCAAGCAGTCACATTAGAACTTAAAATATTATCTGCACAAAACGACAATCTTGAAACCTCGCTTAATAGCTCAGGTGATTGGGAAAGAATAGTAAACGTCAATTTAGATAAGGACACTATAAAGGATATGTCGATAAAAGACCAGCTCGAGGTATTGACTGATGCTCTAAAAGAAGTAAAGAAAGAAAACAAGAATCTAGAGAATCGTTTAGAACAACACAAAGAAGAGCAAATAAAGCAGAAACAAGAATATATGAGAGAAAAAGAAGAACTAAAACAAGAAAATGAAAGATTAAAACATGAAAATAGAAGATTAATAGACGAAATACAAGATAATTTAACACAAAAGATA
Organism: Anastatus disparis; assembly: GCA_017163975.1. Taxonomy (NCBI): domain Eukaryota; kingdom Metazoa; phylum Arthropoda; class Insecta; order Hymenoptera; family Eupelmidae; genus Anastatus; species Anastatus disparis. Next base: position 1,292,633 of record JAFFSR010000222.1, read on the forward strand.
AATGAGACTACACAAGAACAAGAAGAAAGAATTGAAGAACTTAAAGCAATAGTGAATAGAAACATTATGCGAACACAAACAACGGAATCTTCAAACACAAAGATAAAAATACCTATGCCTAAATATGAAGGTATGAGTGATGAGCGTCCTATGAAATTTTTAAATGAATTAACACAATACATAGACTTAAAAGGTTTAACGGAAAAAGAAACTCTACAATTATTGCAAAACGTGTTACAGAAGGAAGCGAATGCATGGTGGTATATTTACCAAGACAATGTAGAAACATTTGATCAATTTAAAAACATATTTTTAGAACGTTACTGGAATGAGGAAATTCAGAGGTCAACACAAAGAAAAGTGGAATATGGCCAGTATTATGAAAATAGTAAGATGAATCGTGTAACGTATGCTACACAGATACTAGGCTTTGCAAAGGAACTACAACTGAACTACTCGGAAGAAGAATTAACTATCAAAATAAGTAAACATTTTGATAGAAACATTAAACAAGCTATAAAATGCTCACATATAAAAAACAAAAACACACTTTTCGAAATACTAGCAGATTATGATAGAGATGATAATAAGAGAAATAGAAACACATACAAACAAAAAAGCCCTCAAAATCAAAATAATCAACAATATCAAGAAACAAATAGACAAAGCCAAGATACAAACAATCAAAAACAACAACGTCAAGATTTAAATCAACAAAAACAGCAACAACAAGAAACAAACACATACAATAATCAAAAACAAGAATATAGGAAACCATATAATAGAAATGAACAAATGAACAGCACTAAAATAATAGAAAAATCAAATAGAAACAGAAATACGCAAAGAGAAATACATAAACAACCAGTAAACCGAGATAAAATACAAGAAGCAAGCAGAGAAATGGAGGAAATACCGAACATGGACAATATTACAATGAGAAAAAAGCAGGAAAACTAAAAGAAGTTGTACCTGAGAAAAAGAGCGAAGGGGTAACAGGTACAACAGACAATAATACCCCAATACCACCAGAATGTAAAATAAGTACTATAGAACAAGAAAACGAGACAAAAGTAGATCAACAAATAACAACATGTCCGGAAATCAAAATAAAACTACAAGGAAAAGCAACACAAGCGCTAATCGACACGGGAAGTGAAGTAACTTGCATTTCTGAAAAATTCTTCTATGAAAATTCACATTATCTAGAAACATGTCCAAGGTTACCAATAACTGGTAAATACATTAAAACAGCAACAAGTTCAAAATCTAGAAGAATAAAACAACAAATATTAATCAATACAGATTTTAATGGGCAAAAGATAAATTTAGTATATCTAATAATACCAAATTTGATAAGAGATTGTATATTAGGATATGACACGCAGAAATCAGTACAGATGATCATAAACACGTTGCACGAAGAAATACTAGTATCTATTAACGATGAATACGTTAATATAAAATATAATGAGCAAAAGCTCAGTGAGTACGCTCACATACAAATAATCGAAACACACGAGAGCCGGATTGACTTGAAGACATGTGTTATCGAAAATAATGGAGAAGTTATGAATTTCTCTCACATAGAAAATAATTTCACAACTCACACTCTCACAGAACATGAGATTTGTGAAAAAATTAAACAAGGTGAAAGTATAACACCTAAACAAGAGATTCAGTTAATAAATCTGATCTCGAAATATAAATCAGTATTTAGTAATGCACCGGGACGTTTATTATCATATAAGTACGAAATCAAAACAACAGATGATGCACCATTTTACTCAAAGCCATATCCTATACCGATACATCATCGTCAAAAGGTATTAAATGAGATAGAAAAAATGCTGAAATTAGGAATTATTAGAAAATCAAATAGCCCATACATTAATTCCATTGTAACAGTAATAAAGAAAGATGGATCTGTAAGATTATGTTTGGATGCTAGAAAGCTGAACGAAAAAATCGTCGATGATTATGAAGCACCACCGTCAATAGAAGAAATATTTCTACGGTGTAAAAAAATGAAATTTATGTCAAATTTAGACTTAACTAGCAGTTATTGGCAAGTCGAATTGACCGAAAATAGCAAAAAATACACAGCATTCAAAATAGACAATAAAGTCTATATAATAAATGATATGCAAGATTTCTTATTAGCATTTGTAGATGATCTACACATTAGATCAGCAACATTTGATGAACATATATTTCATTTAGAAGAATTATTCAAAAAAGCTGTGAAACACAATATAAAATTTAATTTTCAAAAGTCAAATTTTTGCAAAAACAAAATAGAATTCTTAGGTCATTTCATTTCAGCTGATGGCATTGCGCCAGATCCTGATAAAATAAGATCTATTAAAGAATTCTCAGTACCAAAAAATCAGAAGCAATTACAAGCTTTCTTAGGCTTTGTAAACTTCTATACAAAATTCGCAAAAGGATACGCAAATGAGATATTACCATTAATATCTTTATTGCGAAAGAATGTCCCATATATATGGACAGATAGACAGCAAAAAGCTTTTGAAAAAATAAAAGGCTTGTTTGACGAAAATATCATTTTAAAATTCGTTGATACAACAAAGCCATTTATATTAACCACTGATGCGAGTGATTATGCAATTGCAGGAATATTGTCACAATTAGATGACAAAAATCATGAAAACATCGTATGTTTCATCAGCAGAACGCTAAAGAGTAGTGAAATTAATTATTTCACAACAGAGAAAGAACTACTAGCTATAGTATGGTCTTTACAAAAATTAGACACTTATTTAAAAGGCGCTAAAAACATAATTGTAAAAACAGACCATCAGGCTATAACTTTCTTAAAATAATGTAAATTTAGTAATGAAAGACTAAAGAGATGGAGTTTGGCTCTCCAAGACTACAATATACAACCTGAACATATACCAGGGAATAAAAATAATGCAGCTGATTTCTTAAGTCGTCAGAACTTACCAGAGATAATAAACAAAAAAGATGAGATAATAATTGCTGCAATAATAAAGAGATTAAATGTTAAAAATGATTTAAAGCAAAAATTAAAAAGATTGAAAGATTTTCAAAGAAATGATGCATATTGTATAAAAATACTAAACAAAATGCAAAACAATAATAATATAAAAAAGACTTATGAATTGTCAAATGACGTACTTATGAAAAAGTCTATTAACGGAAATAAAATAATATTACCTCAAGCATTAATGCAAGACATGGTAATAAATACACATACAATATATGGACACATAGGTCCAAAGAAAACACTTAAAATACTAACAGAAAGTTTTCAAGCTCCTAATTTAAGGAAGAAAACATATTTAATAATTAAAACATGTGAAACATGTCAAAAAACAAAATGGTTAACCGTAAAATACCAATCAAAGGTAGAACCAATTTTAGTCAATAACAAAAATCAAATGTTGTCAATAGATTTTTTTGGACCATTGCCTACATCTACAAGTGGTGTTAAACATATATTAACTACAATAGATACTTTCTCTAAGTATGTAGTTATGTACCCCATAAAGAAGGCAAACACTATAACAGTAATTAAAAAATTGCTAACAGATTATATACCCAAATATGGAAAACCAGAAGCAATAATAACAGACCATGGAACTCAATTTACAGGAAAAAAGTGGAAAAAAATATTAAAAGATGAAAACATAAAGATGTTATTTTCATCTATACGTCACCCACAAAGTAATATAGTTGAAAGAATTCACAGAGAATTAGCGAGGTTTTTCAGAACTTTCTTAACAGATAATCACAAAAAATGGGCATCATATGTACCAATAATAGAAGAAATCATGAATTCTGTACATCATGAAACCACGAAATTTACACCATTAGAATTACATTTTAATAAAAAACCAGACAGATTCTGGCACAAGTATTTCAACATAAAAGATAATGATGTAGATTATGACAGAAAAATATATTTAGCTAGAGAAAACATGCACAAAGATAGAAAAAAACGTGCAAATGTACAAAATATGAGAAAAAATCATTATGAATTTAAAATTGATGATAAAGTACTAATAAAGGCACTAAATGTATCAAATACTGAAAATAATAAAATAGCAAAATTTTTTCACGTATACGAAGGGCCATTTATAGTAAAAGATAAAATAGCAACAGACACATACTTGCTTATAAATGAGAGAAACGAGGAAAGAGGAAAATTTCATTTGAATAACTTGAAACCGTTTTTCACAAACTAAAATTCAAATATATATACATAAACAGTTAATACGATACTAAACGTATACGTAAAATAAATAAATATCATATACAAATCAATAGGTAATATGATAAATCAAAATAAAGGTCATAGACAGATACAAGTTAGCAGTTGAATTAACAACAACTACCTTGATTCAAAGAAGTAGCAACCGTTACGAACAATTCAAAATTTATTGAATAATTTAAAGTAAAAAGTTATAGTATTATAAAATAAAATAAGTGTAAATAATATTGTGCAATCTAATAATAATAAATAAGTGTGTAAAAAGTTATAGTAGTATAAGTAAAAACAAGTAACAAAATAAGTATTAAAATGTACAGGGTCAACGCATACCCATACAAAAAGAAAGACAATTTTGTCACCAATCCCAAAAAATATAGACACTGTGCCACGAGTCCAGATCTATACGTAGAGTGCAGACACGTAACCACTCAGGTATACGAAGAAAAAATTGAACAAGGCACAATGGACATAGTATGGGACGAATCACTACAAAAAACAATAAATTATGAAGACAAAATACAAACTTCAGCACAGCGTTTTAGACACATAGAAAATTTTAAGATAGCAGAAGCAGGGAAGAAGACACAAGCAAAGAATAAATACGTAGCTGCACAAACTGAAACTGAGACAGAAGGATCAAAGACGTCGGAAAAAAAGAAAAAGATAGAGAAAATCTACAACGTTTAAGAATTACAAACAATACCCTGCGAGGAAGATGACCAGGAAATTTACCTGATAACATATAACGAGAAAAGAAAGAATATGAACATCACATACTGTCAAGACGTAACACTACACAATCAACGTTTGCAACGGATGGGAATTCCAGCTAATTCAGAAGACATTGCTGATCCTGAGTCTGATTTCAACATCTGGTTACGAAAACGGCAAAGGCGCATTAAATGGTAAAATAAAGTAAAAATAAATTAGAAAATATAGAATATTAAAGAACTTGAAACTAAAGATTGCAATAAGATAAAGAAAAGAATAGTATTAAGTTTGTTTTTATATGCGAAATCTGTCTGTGCGCGTTGCGTTAGAAATAAAATGGATCGCGCATATTTCACTGGTAAAGAAAAATATTAAAATTCAAAAATTTGATATATCGTGTAAATAAAGTAATTTTAGATACAGTTAAATATGAGCGCGATCAATTTTATTTGGGGGGCACATAGGATCCCACACACATTTAGCATACAAAATGCAACGCGTTTATTGTAATAAAATTAAATTAATAAACTAAGTAATATTTCATTGAAAAATCAAAAGTTAAAATTGAAAAATAAATGCAAAAGAATAAGTTAAGCAAAATAATGGAAATAGTATTTAAGAACTGATGGATACAGTGTCATTTCAATGCGAAAAATTAAAAAATTCGTATTTAAGAAATAAAATGAATTAGTTTTTAGCAAACAAAATCAATTTTATTTCGGGGGGCATTGAGACCGCATTAGTATAATTTGCATTGAGATGAGCACAGTCTCTATCAGTAGCGAGTGGGGATATTGAAAGTACCGAACGCGTCTTCACGAGCGCGCACGTATACGCCCATGTTTGCAACATATACATGCGGGCTCAGTGATAGAGGTACGATTTTATATATTATACATATAAGCTTGATTAAAGATGTAACCCTCTCTCTTGTAGCGTTGACAAGGAGTGGGAAGGTGATCGACGGGAGATCATACCAGCGGTGTGGCAGCGCCGAGGAACCGAGGTGTCTTGTAAAATTAAGAATAAGAGAAAAGACACTCTCGTGTCGGCTCTCTTCAATAAAGTTACTTTTTAAACTAAATACTTGTTCAAATGAAACATTTCTTCTTATTTAAGTTCAAAGGACGGCGAAAGAGTGCAAATTACGTGCTCTGTACCCGTGTGAGCTTAAATAAGACTTGTAGTAAATAACGCGAGTAAAGTTCGTGATTTTAATTAACAATCTTTGTGATAAAGTTTGATTAAGTGTGTGAAGCGTGCATTTGGCCCTTCATTAAAATATTGTTTCAAACTTATAGCCAAAAGGCTAAATACAGAAGCCTTGAATTTTCGTGCGGTTCGCAAAGCAATTGGCTTGGATCGCGCACGTCTCTTCAAGAACCCGATAAAGTACGCGTCCTAAATTCACGTGAGACGCGTAGATACGAGAGGCAACCATTAATTCCTTATACCTTATCCTGACTTCCTTTATATATGAATGCAGTTAGACTGATCATATGGACCCGAATCTGGTGAGCATGATGTCTTGCCAGTGTACGGTCTAGAGAAGTCTGACTGATAGTAAAACTAACAAATATAAAATAATATAACAAGCTTGTTTCTACTGCGAACACGCAGACGTTAGGCTTGATCTATTGAAAATAAGATACGTTGCATATTCACACGAAATAGCATATGTAACGTAGAAACTTATAATAAAAGTGCGTTATACGGGTTATTTCTTTGTAATAATAACATATAAAGTCATAATAAAAAATATAACGTCACAAGTTAAATAAAATTTTTAAATATTCTGATATTTTATTTGTATTCTTATCAAATCAATGTGTTTTCATAATTCTTGTAATCATTCATTTATATGGAAAATTTACTTGAATGATTTCAAGAATTATGAGAACACAATTATAGAATGTGTCCAAAAATTATAATTCAAATTTACTGAATTTCCTATACATTTTTTAATTCGAAAAAGTCATTCTTTTCAATTAAAAATTAATTCCATTTGTATCTGATTTTTTTATAGAAAGCTGTACAGACATAAAATAAATGCAAACTCATCTAAAAATTCTAATTAAAAAGAGGAAAGTCCTAGAACACTCTCTTTGTTGACGTGTAAAATAGATTAAATTTTTTTTATAATAATGTACAAAATGTATTTCTAATTTACTATAATTTTAATCAAACTTAAAAACTAAGCAGCGATTATTTAAATCATACTCAATATTTTAAAGTAAAGATTTACTTTGCAAGTAAAAAAAATACTAGCTGGAAGATTCAGTTGTAACAATTAAAAATTTTAGTTAAAGTTTTTGCCTTGCGTCGCCTACTGTTTAAATTTAAATCATTGTATTGTTAAGTAAATCAAAAAAATGTAATTTATCCTATAAGATATAGATAAATGCCAAAAATGGTTAACGCATTTTATATTTTTTTGGAGATTTCAATTCATTCGATTAAAAATAAATAAGTCAGTAACTCATTATTTTCGATATTTAAATATTCTTTAACTTATTACTTGGTTAAGCGATGTAAATTATAATTTTTATATAAAATGTAGATTAAATTACAACGTTAATTTATATATTTTTTTTCTATTACACACAAGACATGTATTACAGCTTTCATAATGAGCTTGATATGTAGCTTTCATAATCAATAATAAATGATTTTGGACGTTTCAATATTGATAGTCAGGCCACTATCAGGTAATAGACGGGCAATAATAGAGCAATGGAACCTAACAATAGCCTCGTTATATGTCATCTAGTTACCTTAAAGGGCACCGATAAGAGTTTGACAATTATCTAAGGGCATCGTTTATTTTAATATTCAATTTATTATTCTCTTTAGCGCAACGTATTGAGATTCGATTAACGTAAACATCAATTTTAAGGAAGGGTACACTGAATCAATGCTAAGTTGAATCGTCCTACTGCCGTATTCTAAGCTTATGTTTTCATTTTGATAATTAAAATACTTATTTAGTATTTCCATGTTTCCCAAGCTTGAAAAGAAACGAGAACAACACGTATATAAATATCTATTCGTTATTAAAAGTACAGCCAAATGAAATTTACTTACAATATTTGAAAAATTCAACTTATTAAATTATCAAAGATAACGTACACGGCTTTTCTAATAATGATTTTAAGATACAGTCCCGTGTGAACGACTTGCGGCTCTCTCACAACAAATGGGACGAATTTTAGAAGAAATAAGGATGTTATGAGAGGAGAAATTACTGTTTGGGTTACCGATGTGCTTTTACTATGTAAACATTAAATTTTAATTTTAATAATATTTTCAAAGAATACGTACTACTTACAGAATGCGAATATAGGTTGTCATCTGAAGTCGTCGATGGCTCATTCGGTAGAGTGATGAATTTTCTAAGTTTCAATTTTTTTTCAAATAATATGATATAAATATAAAAAAAATACATGAATATATATATAAATTATCATTTTAAATTTATCATTTAACTATTTAAGTCGAATATTTATTCAATGATTTAATGAATAAATTCCATTTGTTCTAAAAAATTAAAATTTTTAAAAATCAAAAAATCTAAATGTATGATTAAAATTATAAATTTTAAGGAACAAAATTGAGGAAAATCAATTATTTTAGGTGCAGATTAAAATTTTAATTTATGAACAAACACTCTTTACAATATTAAATTTAGATCACATAAAATATTTTGCACTAACAACATCTCACTAAATTATCACATGACTTATAAATACAAATATAAGTAATAGAAAAACATTGAATTTAGATTTTACAAACTTCCTGAAGGAATATAGCTTATTGAAAAATATTCATGAACAGACTCCATTAAATTTTTAATACATTTTTGAAGAGCAGTATAATATTCACTCATCGGTTCGTTACCGATATTACGTTCTATTAATACAGCAGACATTCCCTCTAAGAAAATATTTAATTTTTCACCTAGTTCTTTAATATTCTTACACAATTTTTTTGATTCTTGATAAGTTCTAATGCTTACAAGTTCAAAAAATTCTTCAGATTGCAATTCAATTTCCACTGGATTTAAATTTTTAACTTCTTGAATAAAACGCACTATTTCGCTTCCACGCCAAATATATATTCCTGACTGATGATCAATTGCCATTTGATCTGCTCTTCAATGGGCAATGTTTTTTGCCTGACGTATAAGTTCATTCCATGCATCCATATCAAATTTGATATTGTTTCCTGAAGAGTCAGTGAGCGTGAACATTAATTTTATATTAGGATACACCTTAACAACGGTAAGCTGAACCGACACACTGGCTCCTAAATTAATTTTTTCATTCTCACAATAAAAATATTTATCGAGGATTTCCATTTTTCACACTAAAAAATAAAATATTACAAAATTTGTATGGATATATTATATTCGATATTAAAAATATAATCAAACACAAGAAGCTTACAAAGATAACGCGCACAACAATTATTGGATTAATGATTTTACTGTGTGTTTTCAAGGAAACGACTTGCGGCTTCATGACAGCGAGCGAGAAAAATTTTCGAAACAATAAGGATATTGTAAGGAGAGGGAAAATTTATGTTGGGTGACTGTTGCGTTTTCGATTTAAATAATATTTTCAAATAATACGCACTACTCATAGAATAAAAACACAGGTTGACGCGTTAAGTTTTATTAAATTAATAAATTGCATCATGTAAATAATTTATTCAATTTTGCGTATTTCGATAAATATACAATTTATGTACATTAAATAAACTAACGATATTTTTGATAAATTTTTAATATCACTATTTCAGAAGAGATTTATCTAATTAAATTTCCCTTAAAAAAAATTATTTATTTTTCGTTACATATATTAACGTTTTTTCGTATTCATATTGTGCATTTTTATTTTGTGCAATTTTTCGTCAAGTTTTGCCGAGGCGGACTTAAAATTAAATTTTTATTTTATTCGAAAAAATGGGATGCAAATCCGAGAAACAGGAATGCATTTAATAATAGTAATCGTAAATTTATCTTTGATTGATCTATTTAATTCAAGTACTTTCTTATTCATTTACTAATTTAATAAAGTATGATTGGAATTGATTGATGCAAAAAACTATATTGTTTCAATGTCTGAAAAAAAAATGATTTCCATATAAATAATGATAAATAAAATCTTGCAAGTTTGTTTTAGCTGGCGGCTTTTCTAAAAAATATAAAAAGGAATGTCATAAAAATTTTTAAAATATATGCTAAAATATCTATTGATATATCGTACAGTTAAAAATATTATGAAAAGAATTAAATAGTACTAAAAAATACAATATTTTTTCTATCGTTAAAAGTGTTGCAAGCTTTAAAAAAATTAATTTTTTGCATAATATACAGTATTACAATAAAAGATATGTATAAACATTTGAATAAAAATTTTTTAACTAACGACGAAGGTTTACATGCGATTTCGCTGGATGTAGGAAGAAATTATATATAACATCGATCCCTGCAATCCTTGCGAACTAGCGTGGCAATACTCAGACATTTCGCTTTTTAATCAGAAATATTTAAAATATCCATATATTTTGCAATTAAAAATTAAGAATTCATTATGGAATATTTGTATATTTTATTTCAAAAGCTTCACCACAGAGTTTGATTTACAAAAATCTGCCAATTTTTACTAAAATATTTGTTTGATTGATTTCATCAAAAGTTGTTTATTAAAATTAAAAGTTTTATTAAAATTTATTTAACTTTATTTTCATGTTTTTAAATTCAAGAACAGAAACTGACAATCATTAAATTTTGATTATTGCAAATAGATAAATTGAATACTTTTTACTGACAGAAAAAGAAAAGCCAAATAATAACAGCATTACTTTGTAAATTAAGAAAATTATATAATTAAAACAGTTTATATAATTTAAGATTGTATTAATATAATTTTGTTTATTTTAAACTCTTTTATGAAATATATGAAATTGATGTTTTACATGAAAAGTTTCTCAAGTTCGGAACGTTCGTAAGCAACACTCCTATTTACGTTTCTATGCATATAATACAGATAATTTTCGGCTATTTTCTAAATTTTCAAGACATATGATTGAATAGAAAATGGTTTTTCTTATATAATTTGTCGATGTTGATGCTTCTAAAATTTCGAAATTCACCTTAGGAGTGTTGCTTACGAACATTCCAAGCTTTAGATTCATAATTTGCTCACTAATTTTTATCGGTTTTATAATTATGTATCAGATATATACATAATTTTGAAATAGGTTTTTACATTAAAATGATTTTTTCATATTTTATTTATTTTCATAATGCTTTCTATTTTATTTAAAACTGTATATTAAAATTTTATTATAAATCAATTAATAATAACGTATAAATTTCAAATTAAAATTTACTATATTTTGATTAAAATATTTTCTTAAACATTTTCACAATTTATTTCTTATAATTTTTTCTAATGTATTAATTAAAAGTATATCGAAAGAATAAAATATATTATATCTTCATTTCTAAGTAAGTTAAGGTTTGAATTAGAATATAATAGTGCTTTCACAGTAGCGTGGATACAAGAGTAAATTGAAATTTTTTTTTGAATACACCAGTATCTCAAGGTTCCATGTAATAATGCATTGAAAGTGTGAATGTTGTGCATGCGTGCAAGGAAAGACCGAGCGTTCGAATGATGCACTCATGAATTCACACTATCATGTATTATAATAGAAGAGCAAGATAGGGGCAACGGTAGCGCATGGGCTTAGGCTCTTGGCTCGCGCCCTAGTGGACCAGGGTTCGATTCCCCGGGAAAATTTCGAAAAATAATTTTCCAATTTTTCTACGGGTATTAGAACCCGGAGATCACAAAAAATCAATTGAAAAGTTCGTCTGGGCAAAATTGAACTACTTTAAAAAGTTCCACTGGGTAATCATGAAAACTATAATATGTTTCAACCATGGCCTAAGGCAAAGAGCTAAAAGGCCAATTTAAATAGACGAAAAATAAGAGAAAAATGTCATCTGCAAAAAAAAAAAAAAAAAAAAAAAAAGAAGTTCAGTGCTTGAGGTAAACTCTAAGGAAGACTGCAGATACTAAGCAATAACTAAGTATCCTAGAGTAACCTTCGCTAGATTGCGAATCCTAAGTGATCACTAAGTACTCTAGGGTAACCCTAGGGTAAACTACGAATCCTAAGCGATCACTAAGCATCCTAAGGTGACCCTAGGGTAGACTGTAGATCACAAGTAATCACTTAGCATCCCATGGTGACCCTGAGGTAAATCCTAGGATATCTAGCTACCCTAGGGTAGATCATAGAGGATCTGGCTACCTTAGGGTAGGCCTTGGGATATCTGGATACCCATGGGTAGACCCCAGGCTACCCTAGGGTAGTTGTATACCCATGGGCAAACCCCAGGGTACCCTAGGGGTACCCGCATGCCCAAGGGTAACCTCAGGCTATCCTAGGGTACCCTCGGGTTACCCTTGGGTATCCAGCTACCCTAGGGTACCCCGGGGTTACCTACGGGTATCCAGCTACCCGAGGGTACCCTGGTGTTACCTACGGGTATCCAGCTACCCTAGGGTACCCTGGGCTTACCCTTGGGTATCCAGCTACCCTAGGGTACCCTGGGGTTACCTACGGGTATCCAGCTACCCTAGGGTACCCTAGGGTTACCTAAGGGTATCCAGCTACCCTAGGGTACCCTGAGGTCTACCCATGGGTATCCAGCTACCCTAGGGTACCCTGGGGTCTACCCATGGGTATCCAGATATCCCAAGGTCTACCCTAAGGTAGCCAGGTACCCTATGATCTACCCCAGGGTAGCTAGATATCCTAGGATTTACCTCAGGGTCACCATGGGATGCTAAGTGATTGCTTGAGATCCACAGTCTACCCTAGGGTTACCTTAGGATGCTTAGTGATCGCTTAGGATCCGTAGTTTACCCTAGGGTTACCTTAGGATGCTTAGTGATCGCTTAGGATCCGTAGTTTACCCTAGGGTTACCTTAGGATGCTTAGTGATCGCTTAGGATTCGTAGTTTACCCTAGGGTTACCCTAGGATACTTAGTGATCACTTAGGATTCGCAATCTACCTAAGGTTACTTTAGGATACTTAGTTATTGCTTAGTATCTGCAGTCTTCCTTAGAGTTTACCTGAAGCACTGAACTCCTTGTTTTTTTTTTTTTTTTTTTTTTATGCGGATGACATTTTTCTCTTATTTTTCGTCGTTTTAAATTGGCCTTTTAGCTCTTTGCCTTAGGCCATGGTTGAAACATATTATACTTTTCATGATTGCCCAGTGGAACTTTTTAAAATAGTTCAATTTTGCCCAGACGAACTTTTCAATTGATTTTTCGTGATCTCCGGGTTCTAATACCCGTAGAAAAATTGGAAAATTATTTTTCGAAATTTTCCCGGGGAATCGAACCCTGGTCCACTAGGGCGCGAGCCAAGAGCCTAAGCCCATGCGCTACCGTTGCCCCTATCTTGCTCTTCTATTATAATACATGATAGTGTGAATTCATGAGCGCATCATTCGAACGGTCGGTCTTTTCTTGCACGCAAGCACAACATTCACACTTCCAATGCATTATTACATAGAACCTTAAGATACTGGTGTATTCAAAAAAAAATTTCAACTTACTCTTGTATCCACGCTACTGTGAAAGCACTATAATATATTTATCAACTATTTTTCAATTAAATAATTTCTTTATCTTATTTATTTTTAAGTCATTATTTAATATAGTCTATTCTTAATATTTCTACGAAAATTATTTTTGATATACATATATTTTAATTTTAAAATTTCTAAAAAATAAAATTATTTTTTGTCTATAAAATGGTTATACAATTGACAATATGTACTATAATACTTTTAGTAAGATTACTAATATTAACAAAAGTAAAATATACATCTAACGAAGCAATTAATATGAATAATCTACTTTATGCAGGTATACGAAACATTATTATTTATACTATACGTATTTTCTTTTAACAATTCGCTTACATTATTTCATTTATACTTGTTACATGATTATTTTTTCTTTTGTTAAAATCAAACTATTTCATTATTGCGTACGTGTTTGTATTAAAGAAATAAAATTCATTACTATTACTAAAATAAAATAGTACATAAACTATCCTATAATATTATTATTATTACATTTTTTAGTAGCTAAATAGCTAAACTTCATTTTTAGCAAATGCAATTGTAGTGAATTTTCGACAAAAGTATTTTTTTTAACACCTGGCCCGAAACTACTACTTTTTTACATAGCGCCAAAAAAAAGTTGTGTTTTCGGCCCGGTGTTGAAAAAAATCGCATTTTCGCCACGGGAAAAAAAAGAATGCCTTAAATCGTATGTTTGCCCCCCTCGCCTTCGGCTCGGGTGACAATTTACATACGATTTCGGACATTCTTTCCTCTTTTTCCCTAGGGGAAAAATATACTATTCTTTCTTTATAAGGATAATTGTTTATAATAAACTTATTTAAAATTGCTTTAAATCTCATTATATTTAACAATGGGAACAAAGTTCGCAAAATATCCTCATTGAAAATTGAAATAAATTTTCAAAAATTAATTTTTTTTCTATTTTTGACTTTAGAAAATGATTCTTAACAAAAACACAATCAAATGTATTTAATTTTTTTACAGACATAAAATAAATGCAAACTTATCTAAAAATTCTAATTAAAAAGAGGAAAGTCCTAGAACACTCTCTTTGTTGACGTGTAAAATAGATTAAATTTTTTTTATAATAATGTACAAAATGTATTTTTAATTAACTATAATTTTACTCGAATTTATAAACCAAGCAAAGTTTCTAACACGTTTATATAAATCATACTCAATATTTTGAAGTAAAGCTTTACTTTGTACGGAAAAAAAATACTAGCTGGAAGATCCAGATCTCGGGTTGTAACAATTAAAAAATTTAGTTATAAAGTTGAGTTAATGACTGAAATCAGACTTTAGTTATGGTTACCAAGATTTTGATCATTATTGCAATAATAAATTCTGTACATCATTGAACGACTGTATCATTTTGCTTGTAGGAATAAAAATTTTATTTATAAAGACATAATATTTTGTTACTATAACTAAAATCTAACAGCAAATAAATGGTGGAATGACAATTAAAATATTTTTTTCTGCACGTAAGTATTTAAATACTTCAGCCTCATAATATGGTTTTGGCTCATGGTTGTAAGCCCTGTTAAAAAAATCAGGTGATAAATCACCTGATTTTTTTTATCAGGGAGGTAAGTAACTAGTCTGGTTATCGTAATCAAAATAGTTCAATCGCATGATAACAGATTTTTAAGAACAACTTTTTAAGAAGAGTTAAAAGTTATTTTTTCAATAAGAAACTCTTCCCAAAATTTTTAGGATTCATAAACTTTAATCGCGTAGTACAGAAGTATAATAGAATGACAAGAATTCATTATTCAAGATAATTATTTATTTATTATTTTAAAATAGACATCGAAGGATTATTTATTTCTTAGATTCTAAGGCAACAATTGTTATGTTATTGGAAAGTAACTCGTGTTTTTAAACCAAAAAATATTTGTTTTCTATTTATCAGTCATTAATATTTAATATACTTATAATGTATAGACCAGTAGCATTAACATGGTAGATTAAATTAAACTATTTTTAAACGATAAACTTACATGCAATAAGTATTTATTCCCAAGATTAAATAAAAATGGAAAAAACCTTATATATTTGTGAAGTAGCACTAATTAAAAATAGCATTTCATAAATTTTCATGTTTGCATTGTTAAACGGTGGTAAATGTAAAATGACATTTATAATACCAGTGTCCTTATCAGAAGCAAAAAACTGAATTGTCAATATTGCTGTTCAATAATTATTCAACTTACCTAAATGAAATTCAAAATTACTATTTTAAATAAAATACTTAATTTCTGATTAAATTAATACTTATTTTTGAACTGATTAAATATTTATTTATAATTCTTTAGAATTTTAACAGAATAAGCGCTACAGGATAATAACTTTTAATTAAATTAAGTACTGAAAAAAAATTGTATTCTTTCCGACTTAAAACATATATTAGGGTTAATATGTAAAGAAACAATTTTTTTCTTAAGTTCACTTTAATTCTTTACTATTTATTTAAATTTAAAAAAAATAGTATTTGAAAAGTATTTTATAACATGATATTAATATCATACCTCTAATTCAAGTAAATTCTTCAATAAAAACACTTCAAATCTGTTTGATAAACATTACAATTGAGTTTCTGTAAATCTATTGATATGAAACTCAAATGTCGCAAAAAATTGTTGAAACCATCCAATTGATATCGAAATTGGTGTGTCATGTCCAGTTGACTCTCATTATATATGCGCAAATCATTAAATTCAATTTGTCTAATTTCTTTGCATAGGGTTGGAGCTTAATATTTAACAATTCAGCATCTAATAAATACTATGCTTTCAGTAACTATAAATTAGAAAATTTTAAATTACATGATGTGAGAAATCGTTTTTCTTTGTATTTGTCATTAAAAATAGAATAAAATTGAAAAAAAATAAACGACATTCTTTCTACATAATTTTGAATGCTATTAGAAAATATTCGAAGAGAAAGAATAATAGTAAAAATTGAAAAAAATATCTCGTGACTCTGAAAGTTTGATAATCCAAACTACCGAGCAATTGAAATACGGCACATCGAATTCGTCACTCAACGGTACGATCCTATTCTCTTTAGCGAAAGCAAAGCAATAGCGGAAGATAAAATACACTCGGCACAACAATCATTTCGTCAGCTAAATTTTTCCTAAGAATTTAAATTAAAATAATACAATCTAATCTATTTTTTATTTAACAAAACTTTACCGAGAACTTTAGTCATTAAAAATGAAACGAAATACAATCTTGAAAAAATATAATATATAATCTTATAAGCTAAAATTATTAATTCTGTCCGTAACATTTTGAGATATTTTTAATTGTTTAAAATTCGACTAAGAACTGTAATTTACAGGTGTATACTCGGCGATATAATAAGAGAAAAGCTGTTTTTATTCTTCCACCGTTTTTAAGCTATTTATAGCGTTTACAAATGGATAATAATATTACATTTATTCAGTTTCATTAATTCTAATAAGATCTTTGTCTTTTAAGTAGCTAAGAATTTTCAAATTAGCTAGATGAAATGGATCACGAAAATGTAAAATTTTATTTAAAACTATTGCTGCTCCTTTGAGTAATCTTTGCTTTTTTATTTCCTTATAAAAATCTTTTAACAACGAATAGTAAATTGGGAAATCACGATTGAATTGGTTCTCTGCACTCTCTAGTGCTTCGATTAAATCTTCATTTCTTGCATATCTAGATGCCATATCATTCTTCATTAAAATATCAAACAAACTTACATCCACATAAACTTTCCGAATTTTCATTTTCTTCAATTCCTTTATACAATTTTCATAATAACAATTCATTTTATAATCCACTTTAATAATTTTAAGATCTATCTCATTAACCGAAATATTTAATAATACCGATTTAGCTATATGTTCTATCAAAATATTTGCTACTATTCTATGAATATAGATTACAGATCTTGTTTTGACAATTAATTGAAATGGCGTAGTACCTTTATAATCCACACAATTAACATTAGCACCTCTAGAAAGAAGAAGCTTACATCCTTCTACATTTCCACGTTCAGCTGCCATGTGTAACGGTGTTTGATTCCTTGAGTATCTTGAATGCAAACATCTAGCATTAACATCATTATCCAAATCTTCAAGAAAGTATTCTATAACATCAACATGCAGGTTCAAAGCGGCTTTATGTAATTTTGTATAGCCTTCCAGACTATCCTCTGTTATATGACCTCCATAATCAAATAATAATTTAATTGTACGTAAATCGCAATGACGCAAAGCTAATACCAATGCTTTAGACGCATGTAAACTCGTTTTATCACATTTTCCTTTTCTTTCCAATAATAATTTCAAGATATCAAAACTGTTATTATCGGATTCAGCTGCTTTCATGAATGGTGTTTCTCCCCTTGAATTTGTGCTATAAATATCAGCATCATTATCAAGTAGTAATTTAACTACTGATATATTTCCTGCATATGTAGCCTTGTGCAATGGTGTGGCTCCACCTCTATTACGTTCATTTACACAAGCACCTTTCGCTATCAACATACGAGCAATTGTTGGATTTTTTATTTCTGCAGCCCAATGTAATGGAGTTGTATAATGTTGATTCCCATAATTGACATCTGCCCGTGATCCAATAAAAATTTTATTAATGATTCACTTTTACGGAGTTGGTCATCAGATATTGACAATCTGCAATTATTAAAATTTTATTATTCAACCAATATTTTAATTAATAAAACTAAATTATCTTTAAAGCGATTCCATTTCAGATCATGCATAGGTCGACTGCACCTATCTTTCCGAATCACTTGAAACTTTTATTTTATTGTTCTACTCTGAAAATGAGCGCAGACGTATTCTTACGTTTTTCGATATAATCAAAAATGCACTTTTCATGCATTTTTTAAAAGTGGCTCATTTCAATTTTCAAAAATCAAAAATTTTTTTAAATCATTCTATTTTGTCTTTTTACTGACCTTTATCAATCAATAAAATATTCAACACTATAGGGGATGCTCTTTCGATTCCTCTTTTTGAAATACGCTTACTCCAGCAATATCTATCGTATATCTCTCGTATGTACATTCGTTTTGTGGATATAAACTATTTTTTTTAATTTTGTCTATATCTCTCTAAGAAACAAAATAATATGAATGCCACACATATGAAAATATAAGTCTTGAGGCTAGCTACCCATGAAAAAAATTAAGATAAAATGGCCTTATTAAAAAACAATGCATTTTATTTTTTACAATAAATGCAATCACGCTTTTATTGTTAAAAAAAAAATTTTAATTGAATTACATTGAAAGAGCGGAAATGAAAGAACATTTTTTAGCAAATTGAATGAACACAGATTAATTCATAAACGTCGGGAAAAAGACAAAGTAGAACGATTTTTAAAAAATTTTAAATTTTGAGAATCGAAAATTTATGAGTCAATTTCCAAAAGTGCATAAAAACTGCATTTTTGATGATATCGAAAAAGGTATTTTATTATGTCCCAAAGAAATAAAAAATTTCAACACAAATAGTTTAACAAAATCCTTTAAAATCGTAACTATAGTAAAATAAAAAGAGATAAATTAAATATTTTTTTACATAGAGTGCGTAAAATTGCACATTAAAAATTTGGTTGCGTTTCATTTTATGCCATTTTACGCTCGTCATATCAAAAAAATATTTATTGTATTTTTCTTATAATTATTTAAACATAAAAGTTATTTTTATAAGTAGATATTTTTTTAATATAATAATGGAAATACTAAATATTATAAAAAGTTAGTAACTAAGAGAGCATCACAACTCCGGATCACGGATTTTGCTCAAACTTTAGGATAAGTTTTCAGACAATAAAATATGAAAAAAGCAGAAGTTATGGTCATAAACGGTCAATATTTCCCTAGTTAGAGGCAATTAAAGAAAATCACTAAAAAAGTTAGTAGATTTTTAAACGGATATAGTTTTTTAGCATTAATAGCTTGAAGCCTAAAACTTTTTTTAACAGAAAGCTGAACTCAAATCCTTTCGAAATGATAGCTACAGCATATCAAAATATTATTTTTCCCCAAAGTTATAGCGTAATAAAGATTGGATCCGATTTCAGCTATATTATTAATTAATGTTTTTGAAAGAAAATGCAGGCCCTTTTATTACGCTATAACTTTGGGAAAAATAGTACATTATGTAACTAGGGAGTTCAGTCGTATATTTCTCCTGAGGGTGAACTTGCGACCCAAGTGAGGGAAGCGAATACCTGAGGGAGAAAAAGACTTTGCTCCCGAGTAGCATAAGGTGCTTTATTCCCAGCTCATCAATGGCCAATTTATTAACTTAAAAAAGCGGGTTTAATTGAAAAAAATTAAAATCAAATTTTATTCTAAAAATTTTCAATAATATATTAATAGTACATTATGCAACTAGAAAATAGGTTATTATGCAACTAGATACTTCTCCCGGGGGAGAAATAGACTTTACTCTCGTTTTGCATATTTTACTTTATTCCTACCCCAACCGTGGCCACTTTATTAACTGCAAAAAAGCGGGCTCGATTGAATTATATTTATTTTTATAGATAAAATCTTTAAAAGTATCTTAAATCTTTAAGTATCTTAAGTATTTAAATATTTAAAGTAACTGCAATGAATTAAAATTTTTATTTTTAAAGTCTTATATATTTTATTATACATTTTAACCCTGGTAGAAATCTTACTGGGTTTCTAACTAGAAATAAGCGAGACCCTTAAAACATAGCTTTTAGCTACTGATTTTAGCTCATTATTATTAGCTTAACGGGTGAAACCTGTTAACCTTCTACCAGGGAATAAATATTGTCAATAATTCAATAATCAAATATTGTAATTGTTAAATTAAAATGTCAAATAAATGTTTTAAGAAAAAATTTCTTTTTTATTTAAATTATTTTTAAAATGTAATGTGATGTAAAAATTTTGTCAAAATATTAATTTTTATAGAAATTAAGTATTTTTTTTTTAGTTTAATTTATAATTTTTTCAAAAATTTCAAGGGAAATTATTCGAATTTATAAACTTTTTATTTAGCGCGAATAAAGTGCTTTACTCCCGCTAATATTTTAGAAGTCAGTTATATCTTACTTTCGGCCCGCTTTTAGAGGTAATAAAGTGGCCATTACTGTTGGGGTAGGAATAAAATTTATAATTTTTTTATTTTGCGGAAGAAATGAGTTTCGTGGGAGATAAATACTTTTCTCCCGCAAAATTTTAGACGTAAGATATGACTTTCTTTCGGCCCGCTTTTCGAGATAACAAAGTGGTTATTTCTGCTGAGGTGGAAACAAATAATATTTTTTAATGCTAAAACTATTATTTGGAAAAGATTTTAGCTCAGCTTACATTTAAAAAACAGTTTTAAGCTTCTAGCTATTAATTCTTAAGAGCTATAATTTTTAGTGATATTTTTTAATTGCCTGCAACTATAGGGATATACTGAGCGTTTCTGACTATAACTTTAGTTTTTTCCATATTTTATCAACTGAAAACTTATTGCAAAGTGAGCAAAATATACTCGGTAATGGCCTAAGAATAGCTACGCGAATCAAAAGGATAATAATAAATCAAAGAAGAAGAAGAAAGAAGAAAGTGAACAAAATCCGTGATCCGGAGTTGTAAAGCAAAATATTAATTCTGTTTTACTTTGATATTTAGATTTAAGAGTAAACAAAATATTTAAAAAAATTTCATAATTAATAATCAAAAACAAAGATAGCAACTGATATATTGTCACCAAAGATTCCATTTTACTCATTTTGGATGCACACATTCTTCATTCTGCACTTGAACTTTGTTCATTTGAAGTATAAAAACTATAAATAGTATTTAATATTCATGATTGCATTTGTCAATTTCTGTTACAGTATTTTTTTTTATTATAATCAGTTATTTTCCATCATTATCGAATAATTTTCTTTTACATATAAAATAAAACAAACCTGGCATACATTGTAGCATTCCATAGTATCGTTTTGTTATTTGCGTTACTAGTGTTAATATCGCAACCAGCTTCTATTAACAATTTCACAAATTCAATGTTCATAGTTGCAGCTGCGACATGTAATAAACTTACACGAATGGTACCTCCCTCAAATGCTTCAGCTTTGTTAAGAATTAATTTTACTTCAGGTTTAAGAATAAAATCAGCGCAAAAATTTGTATAATAAAGACTCAAATTCTTCTCGGTTTCATTTTTCAAAAGTCTACGAAATTCTTCTACATCACCTTGGATCATGGTTAAAATTAGATGCTTGGACCACTATTTAATAAAAAAAATACAGAATGATAAATTAATTTATAAATCTTTTTGTCAATTTTTAGTTTGGGATATTTATTATTTCTTATTGTGATTGGTATAATTAAAACAAAAAATAAACTAAAGGCCATTCTGTTCAAACAAAAATTAATTAGAATAGAATCACCGTTGGTTTCTTCTTTTTTAATAAGCCATAAATTATCTGTTAATATAGACCTACGTGAGAGCGCGGTGGTCGTGAGAGCGCGGTGGCGTAATGGATAGAGCTCTTGCCTTCAACGCGGAGGGCATGGTTTCGAATCCTGGCCAGGTGTACCTCTAACTTTTTTTTCGAAAGAAAATAAGTGTATGTGCCATTTATATCGCGACTCTTTAAAAAAAAATCCGACCTCATTGAGTATCGGTTGATTGTTGGTTACAAAAGTGGCTTGACCATCCATCGGTAGTCAAAGTTTTCGGTATGGTGGGTCTGACAGTCCTAGCCTGATGTAATGTGTTAAACAGATACGGGGCGGGGGACTCCCTCGACTTCACCATATAAAAAAGGTTAATCATATAGAGGACAATATCCTTTATATATTAATCTTTTTTTTTTTTTTTAAAAACAAAAAAAAATATAGAGCCACATAATCGCATCTAATAAAATTTTAGCGTAATAACTTAAAATTATCGATTTTTTTTTTAAATAGAGGAATAATACAAATTCAAGTTCATAATATTCACATAAAATAACATAATGTTTATAATATTCCAATTGTTATATTTCATTGTCCAAAATTTTTTTTTACACAGGGCGCGTACAGTGGGTACTTTACTCCCTCCCAGCGAAAAGTAAGGTACCCACTGTACGCTGCCTGTGTAAAAAAATCGTATATTCTCCACGGGGGTAAATGAAAAATCCCTTAAATCGTATGTTTGTCACCCTCGCCTTCGGCTCGGGTGACATTTAACATACGATTTAAGACATTTTTCGTTTTTACTGCCTAAGTGAATAATATACTATTTTCACACTCAGGGCGTGAAATTCAACTTTTGATGTCTATTCTTAGAGGCTAAAATAGCTCTTTTTTACCTAAGGGTAAAAAAGTAGTTTTCTAATAAGCGAGATTGATTTTTACTCTATTTCCAATAAGAAATTTACTTTTCGTGTCTTAGAGCTACACTGAATGGTGGATGAGTCGATGTATAAATTGAGTAATGGGTGCGTGGTTCAATGAATTCATGGGTGGATTCATGGGACGATGAAATGACGGTTCAATGGTTCGGTGGGCAGATCGATAAATATGACGATGGAACAATAAATGAATATGTCGATGGGTTGATGAATCGATGGGTTTATGGACTGATGGGTGGATAGATAAATTGGTCGATGGGTTGATGGGATAATAGATGAATTTGTCGATGGGCGGATAGATGAATTTATTGATGGGTTGGTGAGCCAATGGGCGGATAGATGTATTTGTCTATGGGTTGATAGGCCGATGGGCAGATAGATGAATTTGTCGATGGGTTGATGCAGCGATGGGTCGATAGGTTTATGGATCAATGGGTTTATGGGTAAATGGGTTAATTAGTCAATAAATCAATGGGTCGATAGGTTCATGGTTCAATAAGTTTATGGTTGCATGGGTAGATGGGTCAAAGGGTACGTGGATCAGCAGGATGATGGGTCAATAGATTCATGGGTCGATGGATCATCGGGTTTGATGAGTTTATCTGTCGATGGGCTGATGGGTTATTGGGCAATTTCTTTAATTTTAGATTTTTTTTAGTTATTCAATTCGACAGTCTTATTTTCACATTTTCATTATGATTTTATCATCTATTAATGCCGTTACTTTATGTATTATTAATGAATTTATATTCAATGTGGCTGAATTGGACGCCCTTCGTGTATAAAAAAGTAATATGTTATCCACGGAAGTAAAGGTGTTTTTGCCCTCGTCTTTATTGTCGCCCTCGCTTCGCTCAGGCGTCAAACTCGACTCGGGCAAAAATCACCTATTTTACTCCCTTGGTTAACAATGTACTATTGTGAAATTAGTAGATCTAATGAAAAAATACCTAATAATGAATTTAAAATCCAATTACAAAGAAATCACCATCAATAGGTACTCTAAAATGGCAGTTGAAAATCTTTAAAAGTTATTGGAGTTATCATCAGTATTCAAATGTTAAGGAGATAGCTTAGCTTCACCGAAGCCGGGATATGAAGTCTGAAAGTTAGAAAATTGAACACAGCGTCTTACGGGAAGGTTGCCATGAGACAGAAAAAAGCAAACGTTTTTATCAATAACGCCGAAAATTTTCTTAAGAATAAACCAAAAAACTGATATGTTTTTAACAATTATAATTAGAATATAATATCAAAATTTCAGAAAGCCTAGCTTCATAGTTTCGTAGATATAGCAATTTAATGGACGATCTCACCGTAGTTTTCATCGAGTAATAAGATAAAATAAAAAAAGGAAAAAATGGTTTCAACAACTCCGACATTGCTGATTTCAATGTTATTTAAATAAAGATGATCATTATTTGGCAAAAATTTTTGTTCACTGGATTTTAGTAATTTTTTATTTATTTAAGGAGGCTCATCAAGCTAGGACCGTATCATGTTTTGGGTTCCTTAGTGGTATTTGCATTATTGCAAATTTTCATAGATGAATACACTCTATGTTTCTAAAATATAATTATTATTATTTCAAGAACAAAAATCATTGCATAAATATATGCTGAGAAAAAAAATTTTTTTTCTTGAAAATCTCTTGTGACTATTTACTTATATACGGCACTATACAGCGGATTTCGTAATACGTATATTGGGATTGAATGTGAGCGTGTAGAGGGGGCAATATGGCCGACTTAAGTTGACCTTTTCCTATACAAAAACTATGTAAAAGATTAAAAGATTAGCTAAAATCGGCCATATTGCCCCCTCTACACGCTCACATTCAATCCCAATACTCGCACTCTGAGCGTCTTAGCATTATCACGCATGCGTAGTATACACCAGCTTATTCATTCGATTCTACGTTAATCAAATATTTTCAACTTTTACACTTAATTTCTCTTTATTTTGATGGCCTACCCTCTTTTTTCTTAATTGCATTGTAATCCTTATTAAAAAATCTATATCCCTCTAGTTTTTTATAAAAAATCTTTGCGTAGAGATTTAATTACGATAACATTTGTAGTTCCATCATGCGTTTTTCGCATAAGGCCTGTGTATATGAACAATGATTTGACACATTGATTTCTTTAAATTTTGATGGCTTACCCTATATTTTTTTTAACCAACGAAAAGATGGAAGGTCAATGAATATTTTTTCAAAGTTTCATAAAAATCCATTCAGTTTAGAAAATAACATTGAAGACTGAGGAGCCTTCTTAATTGCAAAAGAAACATATAAAGATAATAGACGTCCTTCTTTTAATAAATTATTAAAACCTTACTGAAAAGAATGTAGACAACCTAAATTTTTTCCTTCTACCAAATTTTTAAATTTAAATGAAAATTTTTTTTTATTTGCTTATTTAATCACAAAATTACCTTATGTATCTCATATTTTTAATAATTATTCAAGTAAGATATCAAGTTATTTAAATTTTAGTTCAAAATTATTCAAGTGAAAAATAAAAATAACATACCATATCGATTAAATAGTAAAATATAACGATAGTTTCCTTTGAAAAGTCCAAGCACAACTAACGCGTTCCTAACATCATAACCTTAATAGAGCGAAAAGTATACTTCCTTCAGTGTCCTAATTCTGTAACTATAGCGCAGCGTTATTCAAGTCGTTAGTACGAAAATTATTTTTTGCACATGCGCAGTAACGTTAAAAAGCAGTATAACGACAGCGTCATGCTTACAGAATAAGGCCCTAGGTATACATGAGAGTTGGAAAAATCCCTATCGACTCTCTCTTCGAACTTTAGATCTTCATAACGTTTTACTATGAAGTTCAAAGTACTAAACTTATAAATTCGTACTGTAAACTTTCATAGTTTTATCATAGCTGCTTATTAACTGCAAATAACCGCTACTACTGTCTCAAACCAAACTATTTATAACAGTTATTAGCAGTTGCTTATAGTTATTAGCAAAACTGATTTCCACTAGGGAAATATCTACATATTCTCTGATTGTTTTCATCTTTTATATAAAATAGTATATTACGTTCCGAGGCACGGAACAGGCTCATTCCATGCGCGTGTTGGTTTGCTTCGCGAGGCGAAGCCGAGCGAAGCAAAACACGCGCATATGATGAGCCTGTTTCGTGCCGAGGAATGTATACGATTTTCCTTCATGCCCGGCCGGAACTTTGCCACCCCAAAAAGTGATAAAACTCCATTTTTAATAAAAAAAAATTCGTCAAAAGCGAATAGTCATCTGTTGCGTTATTTCGTTGTAGCGCGCATGCGCAAGCAATTACAGTATACAGTTGAGTTCGGTAGAGAAAGAGAGAGAGAAAAAACCGAACATAGTAGCACACATAGCAGTTAACATAAGATACACAATAAATATATAAATGATAATTCAAATTTAAAAAACGTGAGAAATAATGAAATGTGTTTATAATACTTTTATATTACTATATTTTGTGTATCAAAACCTTTTAAAGAGCAAAAGAAAAAATTGTGAGTTAAAACAATTATGTATATTAGTAAAGATATAGTTCATTTTAATAAATATAAATGTATTAATATCAAGTGCACAAAAACAAAACGTGTAAAGCAAAACGCGTAAAAACGTGAATTTAATTATTTTCTTTGTACAAAAACCGACAAAAACAATCATGAAGTGTTTAAAAGAGTGTCGTGAATTAAAAGAAACGTGTATGAAAAAGAATATCTATTTTAAACGAAAGTTATAATTCGTTATAATTTAAACTATTATATGTATATTAGTGTATTAATATCGAGTGTGTTTGTTTATTTAATAACTACAAGTATGATGTATGCATTTATCTATTTAATGCTGAGGTTAGACATTCGCGTATATATAGATATAGTTTAAGTATACAGCAGACAGCGAAGCGATCGAGAAGACGTACAGTTCGTAGCTGCGCGGTGCGTTCTGCGCACGTATGTAACGGAATAACACGAATGTATTCGGCCGGTTCCCTGCCGCATGAGGAGCACTTTTAGGCAAAGTTTCGGCACGGGTATGAAGGAATAGTACATTACGTTCCGTGGACAGATAGGCTTTTTTTACGAAACGAGAAGATTACAAGCCGAGCCGAAGGCGAGGTTTGTAACGAGTTTCGTTAAAAAGCCTTTTTGTCCAAGTAACGTAATGAATTTTACGTTCTGAGAGCCGAAAATGAGAAAAGAAGTTGCGATTTTGAGGTTAGAAGAACGTAAAATAATATTACATAATATTTGGGATTTGCTATTAATTGCCAGCTCTGTTAGTATCATAGAAATTTTTAATTCTCTTTGACATGATCTTGAATATAATTATAATGAAATAACTTATACTGTGCCGAAAAATTCTAAATGTTGAGCCACAGAAAGACTTGGAAATAGAAAATTTTCTTGGGGGCATGATCCAACGTCTCTCATAATTTCATCCAAAGAATCGTTTACATTTTTACCGTCTATAAGTACTAGACCTTGGGTTGGACGTATCAATCCTTGAAATAAGAGAAAATTATAAATATGTTACTATTTATTAAATTCTACATTAATTGTAATTTAGCTATCTGTTAAAATTGACATTATTACAGATTTGCCTGTTCCTTCATGACCAAGAAAGACAGTGATTTGACCTTGAAAATAATCAATCGAGATGCCTTCAGAAGCGTGTATTTCCTAATTTATAAGATATATAATTATAAAATCGTTATTCCATAATGATGACATAAAAAACATTTTAAGAAAATGATTTTAATAAGAATAAAAGAAAAAAAGTTCTACCATTTCATTATAATAATCACAGTATTTATGATACTTTCTCAGATTTCAAATTCTTATTGTTGGAGTATCAACTCCTTTGACTGGTTCAAAAGGTTCTTTGAGATTATTTTCATATTTCATATTTTCTATTTTTTTATCTTTGCTAGATCTTCCAAAACGCTAAAATTATCAATAAAAATATTTTAACAAAAGACCATTATGCAAAAAAAAAAAAAATAAATTTTTTATTTTTGATCTAACCAGGAGAGTGTCTGAGTTGCGGGTCATAGATCTTGCTGAAACTTTGGGATAAGTATTTAGGTACCAAAATATGAGTAAAGCCACAGCGGTACGGTCTAATGCTTCGAAAAACTGAAGTTATGGACGATTATAGTCTTATTTTCGGTAAAATATGAAAAAAGATCTCCTTATTGAAGTGTAAATGATTCTGTCTAGAAATGTCTCTAATAAATTCACAATAACTTAAATAAAAGCAGAGAAAACAAGCTTTAATTTGCTAGTTTCCAAATTAAAAAATAATAATTAGAACTAAAGTTATGCTTGTTTAAAGTTGAACAGTAAGAAAGTACCAAAAATAGTCTAAATTCTGAAGGATGGTGATTTTTAGTACTCTTTCGATGCTTAATTTTAAACAAGCATAACTCTAGTTCTAATTATTATTTTTTAATTCGGAAACTAGCAAATTAAAGCCTGCTTTCTCTGCTTTCATTTTAGTTTCTGTGAATTTATTAAAGATATTTCTAGACAGAATTATTCACACTTCAATTAGGAGTTCTTTTTTCATATTTTTCTGAAAATAAGACTATAATCGTCTATAACTTCACTTTTTCGAAGCGTTAGACCGTACCGCTGTGGCTTTACTCATATTTTGGTACCTAAATACTTATCCCGAAGTTGCATCAAGATCTGTGACCCGCAACTCAGACACTCTCCTGGTAAGTAAGTATATTATGCGATTGCATTTTATACAATTTAATCAAATCTTTAACATGAAATTTTTCATACACAAAAAATATTGTTTGATCCAAGTACGATAACTTATAAATATAATCAATAACACTCGGGCCGACGTTGTTGACCCTTGTGCAGCTTGATAATAAGAAAATTTACAGTTTAACGCACTAGTATCGGGAAGTATTATTTTATATTCACTGAAAAGGGGTTAGAACAGTGGTTGTACTCTATGGCGGCGAGTGGCGCTATTATCGATAGCGAACATTCATTGAAGTACGAGAGAGATGCTAGTGTTTTCTAGAGGATAATGAGTGCTCTCTGCGAGGTTTTGAGTGTTCTCCGCGATGTTTTTTGTTCGAAGAAATGAGCAGGTCTTCGCTCAGAGAATAATGAGTCTTCTCTAGAGACTACTAGTTCGCATTTCGACGCGTAGGCTGACTGTATTCTAAAAATGACACCGATTGTACCGTAGAGTACAGTCACAGTTCGCTTCCCTTTTCAGTGTTTGAAGAAAATTAAAATGGCCCTTGCCAACGCTCCATTTTCCAGAACCATCAGAATCAACATTAAGGAGAGTAAAATACCAACATTACAGTTTTCTAAATTTTTACTTCTTTTTCCAAAACTTTTAAAATATCACTACACCATACACTTTAATTAATGAAAAATATGACAGAAGAATCCAGGAAACTGTAATGTTGGTAATTATATATAAATCATACACGCTGTTATATTACTTTAATGCATCCCTCTATAAAAAAGTCATGACCAATGTTGTGATGCCAAGATAAACGTTTCGTGATTGGCTTACAGCATGCGCATGCGTGTAGCACTTAATTTAAATCGTCTGATTCTCTGAATAAAATTCGATTTATTCAAGATCTTGAATGAAGATTATTGTAAATTTTAATAATAACAAACAAAATTTTAAATAATAAATTATAGTGATGTCACTTTTAAATAACATTATAGATTTAATAATTTCATGTTAAAAATTAGGGTGCGCAACGCGCGCTGTTCAAGCTCTAGTAAAATATAATTTGCAATGATTCCAATAATAAAAAGGATTAATATAAAGCCTATATTTCCATAACATACACAAACTGGATCAATATTTCGAAACAAATTACTCCACTGAAGACCTACATCTAACGGAAAGATAGTATAAATTAATAATAATAATAATAATATAAACACATATCTTTGAATGATAGAATATGTTTACATACTTATACTTTCATAATAATTAATCACTTCGAATATTCTATGCAGTAACATATAAGGAAAGAATATCCCTAGTGGAATTATTACTAATAAAAGATAATTATCTTTGGTTTCTAACATTGAAATAATAGTAAAAAACAGGTAAAGAATTGTAGTTCTTGAGAATATGTGAGAAGCTACAAAAGAATTAGAAAAATAATATGTTTAGATTTTTTTTCATTAATGATATATTACTAAAATAATGTTTCACCTTTTGAAAAGTGTAATGAAAATTTTAAACCAGATGACATCAAATGTAAAATATGTAAAGTCATTATTAACCAGTGTATAACTGGATTCCCATAATAGAAAAACGGTATAGATAGTGCATTTTTAATTGCAAAAAAATGCAGCATAATTATTATAGGAATAGTGTAAAAAATACTGATTATTAAACTAGTAAATAGCCAGCTTAGTATGTTTAACGAATGAGGAATACCATTTATTGACATCAACACCTAAAAAGTATTTAAATAAAAGTTTTTTTTTTAATATTTTCATGATTATTTCTATTATTTGAATTATATTTTATGCATGTATACATACATTTGTTCCCGAAAGTATTTCTTCAAATACTCTTGATGTCCCTATGCAAAAAGGAAAAAAGAGAGCTAATGAAGCAAATAGACAAACAAATTTTCTAAACATGTGTATTTCCATATGTAGCCCTTGATATCTCGAAGTAGGCAATTTTTGGGTAGAAATCTGAAAATATCTTTTAAAAGTTAAGTTGTTATTGACAAAGAAACTAAAAACAGTTCAAGTTAAAAAAATTGAACATTTGAAATGTACATACAAATAAACTGAAGAGATTATCTTTCACTTTCATTTTTATAAATGATTCATCTAAACACAATTGCAAACCAACAATTTTTTTTATTAACACATCTTCTCGATATATAAGTTTATTACCATACAAATTTGTGGAAGATAATTCAGGCATTTGAATTTTATATACCAGATTTTTCGTAGAAAAGTCTATATTCCTATTTTCAAAAATTACAGAAATCATATTTCTATTTACATTATTGGTTTGATTAACTTTATATTCTTTTAGTATATCTTCTACTGTGTTAAATCTTGATATGATTACTATGAAAAAGAATAATAATTATAGGAAATAAATTTAGGTGTTAATTTTTAAATTTGAAAAATCTTATGAATTAATATAATTTATAAGTCATAATTGAAAGATTATGCGCTCGAAAACGTGTGAAACAATTGTCCAAGTTTGTCTAAAGAAACTAAATATGAAAAATTGAGGAATTGATTTTTGAAAAATACTGGCAGGTGAGAAATGAAAATCGATTTCTCAATTTTTAATATTTAGTTTTCGAGTCGATCTTGGACAATAATTTAACACATTTTCGAGCGCATATACTCCCTTTTTGCACCTGACCTTTCAATTGTCAATGAAAAGATGAATAAATAATTGATATTCTTATAAATAATTATTTAATTTACGTTTATCAAAGTTCATTCTAAAACATTCTCGTACATCGCCAGCAAAACTTTGTGTAAATGAGTTATCTGGTACAACATTTAAATACAATATGTCTCTTGGTAGTAATTTTTCTTTGGTTTTTAGTGGATACAATTTTTCTGAAATAGTATAAAATGATTTTGATGCAAAGTCTCTTGAAACCACTATACTTGCAAACAATATTATTGGAAGTAAAATTTCTAAAAATAATGTAATTTTCCAATTTCTTTTTAGAACTAACAAGTTCTTGTAAAGAAGAAGCTTAAAGACTTTATAACTTTATAACACATATTAGGTTCGTTTCTTTTTTTCATCTAACTGCTTATGACATTATTATCCTTTAGCTAAAACGATAAATATGATAATTATTTTTAAATAATAATGAATAAATATCCGCTATTTCTTTGGAAGTTTTATAAATTATTTATTCAAAGTAAAATAGATTATTTACAAAAAATACAAATTTCTCATATGACAATTGATGGATCATTGGTTGAATCTATAATGAAGCATCATATCTTTAATATGCTTTATGTCTTTATATATTATTTATAGCTTCATCGATAAATAAAAAGTTATTTATTATATATAAGTTAAAATTTTGAAATCAAAATAATTGTAAATGACTTAATGTTTATTTAAGGTTTTTTTTTTCTAATGAATATTATTTATATTTTGAATTCCACAATTCAGACTCCGGGCCGCAAAATCGTCTGAGTGCTAGACTGCGACCAAAACCGGTCGGATGGTTTTCCGATCTATAGCTTTAATAACAGTTATTTACAATTATTTTCAGAAATTATTTTTACATTTACCGTAATGTTATCTGTTTATCATAAAAATATATGTTTTTATTAACGTGCTCTGATTAACATTTTATGCTTTAACATAGGGCACGGTAATCGGTCCCACACACATCCACCCTATTTTTTACTTTTTCTATGTCATATTAAAATTTATACACTTGAAAGTAAGTTCGAATAGATGTATATATATTACCCTATACATACCCCTTAAAAAATACGAATCATAGCCAAAAATTTTAAATGAAAAAGTAAAAAATATAAATATTTAGTTTAGACTAAGATACCAAAATAAAATTTATTTCCTAATTATTGGTATAAAATTTATTATTTAAAATGACGAGAGGTATTTTTTATTAATTTTTATGTATGATACAATATGCAAATAAAAAAAATTAATTTAATTACCTAATATAAAAATAGTTTTCAAGATAAGGGGGTATTCTTGAAATCTAAGTTTATTTTACACTAGCCAGTAATTCAATAATTTTATTTTTTCTTATGCTTTTAATAATATAACGCTAAAATAATCTAAAATTTTATGTACTACTCGCAGCATCTCGTAGTTTACTGTGTATAAACAACTGCGAAAGAGCGATTGTAGTGGGGTAGACACTGCACAGCATTTTGTAAGAGAAAAAAAATACCCAAAACATAAACCATCGCGCTTGTACATTTGTAGATATTGAAGCACATCCCTCTTTTATAAAAGGCATCCCTTGTTACGCGCATGCCTGATTTAAGTGAGAAAGAAAATATAGAAGTCCGGTAAGCTCATATGCGATCTCGTTGGATGCAGGAACAAATTTTTTTTATGTAACTCGCGCAAAACACCGAATAATTTCATAATTTTGCCAGATTAAGTGGATGAGTCAATGGAAACCTAAAGAACGGATGGATAGGTCAACTGGTTAATTAATGGTTGATAGAGCAGATCGATTCATGGATGAAGTGATGGATGAATAGGAGGATGGATCAATAGGTGAAAGGATCAATGGACGGATAGATTGATGTGTCGATGGTTAGATGGATTGTTGAAAGAATGGGCTAATAAGCCAATGAGCTAAATGAGTTTTGAAGTTGATTCGTTGATGAATCGGTGGGACAATTTATCAGCAGCTCAGGCTAACATTAGAAACTACTGTTCTTCTGAATATCAATAAAAACTAGCTTGTTTCGCCGTCCCTTCGATCCTTTCGATCATTGCGAGCCAGCGTATTAATAACCAGACATTTCGCTTTTTGAATCAGAAATATTAAAAATATTTATATATTTTTCTATTGAATATTAAGAATTCATTATTAAATATTTGCATATTTTATTTCAAAAGCTTCACCATAAAGTTTAATTTACAAAAATCAGCCAATTTTCGCTAAAATAGTTTGATTGATTTCATGAAAAGTTGTTTATTAAAATTAAAAAGTTTTATTAAAATTTGTTTAACTTTGTTTTCAAGTTTTTAAATTCATGAACAGAAACTGACAATCATTAAATTTTGATTATTGCAAATAGATAAATTGAATACTTTTTACTGAAAGAAAAAGAAAAGCCAAATTATAACAGCATTACTTTGTGAATTAAGAAAATTATATAATTAAAACAGTTTATATAATTTAAGATTTTATTGATGTAATTTTGTTTATTTTTAACTCTTTTTCTGAAATATATGAAATTGATGTTTTATATGAAAATTGAATATGCATATTTCTCAAGTTTGGATCGTTCGTAAGCAACACCCCTTGCATATTCTGTAATAGAGATAATTTTCCGTTATTTTCTAAATTTTCAGGACATATGATTGAATAGAAAATGGTTTTTCTTATATAATTTGCCGATGTTGATGCTTCTAGAGTTCCTAAAATTTTGAAATTCACCTTAGAAGTGTTGCTTACGAACGTTCCAAACTTTAGATTCATAATTTGCTCACTAATTTTTATCGGTTTTATAATTATGTATCGGATATATATATAATTTTGAAATAGGTTTTTACATTAAAAAAGATTTTTTCATATTTTATTTATTTTCATAATGCTTTCTATTTTATTTAAAACTGTATATTAAAATTTTATTATAAATCAATTAATAATAACGTATAAATTTCAAATTAAAATTTACTATATTTTGATTAAAATATTTTCTTAAACATTTTCACAATTTATTTCATATAATTTTTTCTAATGTATTAATTAAAAGTATATCGAAAGAATAAACTATATTAAATATCTTCATTTCTAAGCAAGTTAAGGTTTGAATTAGAATATAATATATTTATCAACTATTTTTCAATGAAATAAGAAATTCTTTATTTTGAAGTCATTATTTAATATAGTCTATTCTTAATATTTCTACAAAAATTTTCATTGTTAACATTTGGAGAAATTTGCTTGTATAAATGGATGATTACAAGAATTATGAGAACACATTGATCTGATGAGAATACAAATGAAATATCAGAATAAAATATTTTACATTATAGAAGCAAGTAATTAAAAAAATAATTGAATATTTATCAATTTCTCAAAAAACAATTGTTGTGAAAGATAAAAACTATTTTTCTCTATAATAGATTTTTACAAAATAAATTCATTGTGTCATATAATACTTTTGTTAGTATCATTAAAAAAAGGAATCGAACTCGGCAATTGTTGATGAATTTATTTTTGATATACATATATTTTTATTTTAAAATTTCATAAAAAATACAATTATTTTTTGTCTATAAAATGGTTATACAATTAACAATATGTACTATAATACTTTTTGTAAGATTACTAATATTAACAAAAGTAAAATATACATCTAACGAAGCAATTAATATGAATAATCTACTTTATGCAGGTATACAAAACGTTACTATTTATGCTATACTTATTTTCTTTTAACAATTCGCTTAAATTATTTCATTTATACTTGTTACATGATTATTTTTTTCTTTTGTTAAAATCAAACTATTTCATTAGTGCGTACGTGTTTGTATTAAAGAAATAAAATTCATTACTATAACTAATATAAAATAGTACTTAAACTATCCTGTAATATTATCATTATTACACTTTTTAGTAGCTAAATAGCTAAACTTTATTTTTAGCAAATGCAAATGTAGTCAATTTCCGACAAAAGTATTTTGTTTCTTTGTAAGGATTATTGTTTATAATGAACTTATTTAAAATTGATTTAAATTTCATTATATTTAACAATAGGAACAAAGTTCGCAAAATATCCTCATTGGAAATTTAAATTAATTTTCAAAAAATTAAATTTTTTTTTCTATTTTTGACTTTACAAACTGATTCTTAACAAAAGTGCAATCAAATGTATTTAATTGATATTTAATTGATTAATTTGCATAAAAAATTTGTCTTACAATTGGAAACATTTGCAATCATTTTTCGGTCACTTTAACTTTTACATATCATATATATATATATATATATATATATATATATATATATATATATATATATACATATATATATATTCACATGATATTAAAAAGGATAGGCCCCGAGATATTACGTATGCCGTAGCACGCGTCGATAACAATTGACGTTCCTTTTTCATTGGCATATAAGTCAACTTGGAAGGGGCCATATAAATACATGTATATACATATACGTTATATAGCCGACTTTGGGGTCAATTGATCGCCCACTGTCAATCAGTCATTCGTTCATTAAAAGAATCACATAATATAAAGCGCGAGACATAAAGCGCCTTAATAATTCGAAACAGATTTCATTCATATTTATTGACCCCTTCTTTTAATATATATCATTTTCTTATATGTATATATTTTTTTCCATCATTATCTTTATTATTATTATTATTCTTTTTATTTATTTCTTTTCTTTTTATGCTTTGTATTATCCGTCGTCATATTTATGTTCATTTATTCTTTCTTTTTTTTTTATTCATGTCGCTCGTACGATCGATTAAGATAATTATTCAATTAACGATCGATGTCTCGCCGATGATTCGTCTTCGTCTTTTAAAGACTTTTAAGACAATTGTACTTGACAATTTGGCACGCTTGGTCGTTTCATTTTTTTTTCTTTCTTTTTTTTGGTAACAAGCCTTCGAGATATTGTATTGATTAATTGTACATTTCGTTTTGAAAGATTATTTGAATTAATTAAATTGTTTTTTGTTTATTTGAAATTTTAATACAGTCTGCTCCCTTAATAGTTACCGCGTGAGTAGAGGAATTTTCTCAGATTTTTCGCTTTCCCACCAAAGCCGCCTAGCCCTAGTGAGATTGTGCGGACATTCTCTCATTAGTTCCATCCGCAAAACATTCATTTCAGTGCGCTGAATATCGCTGTGGAAAGAAAAAATGTTTTATTTACTTTTTTTAAATTTATTTTTTTCGAAACTTTTAATAAAAGTGATCTAATTTATATCATTGTTAAAATATTAATACTTATTATATTTTGGTTTTAATATAGTACTCTACTTTTCGATACTAGTGCGTTAAATTATAAATATTCGTACG
Organism: Anastatus disparis; assembly: GCA_017163975.1. Classification (NCBI taxonomy): domain Eukaryota; kingdom Metazoa; phylum Arthropoda; class Insecta; order Hymenoptera; family Eupelmidae; genus Anastatus; species Anastatus disparis. The sequence continues at coordinate 1,329,479 of JAFFSR010000222.1, forward strand.
AGTGATATTTGATATTGTCATAGCGATCGCATGAATATTTCTAATTTAACGCACTAGTATCGAAAAATATATGTTGCAACCGGGTGTACAAAATTGCACATCAAGAATTTGGTTGCGTTTCATTACATGCAATTTTACACACGCCGTGTTTATAATTTTTTTTGATAACGGTTTTATAAATAACAATTTTGGAATCATTGAGAGTATCGATAAACAATTCCAACCAGTTAAGTTGCTTGGGTGGGAGAAGTATTCGAGCACGATTGAGGGGAAGTGAAACTATTGAAAGAGCAAACTGTATCTTATCTTAAAAATTTTTAAAATAATTTCGAAAAATTAATTCCATTTGTATGTGATTTTTTTTAACTACGCGTATTAGAATATCATTTATATTTTTATAGAATAATGAAAATTTAATCTTAAATGTATTTAAAATTATTAATTTTTAAGAATTTTGTTGATAAAAATAAACAAAGGTACCAAAACAACAAAATATCTACGTCAATTTTTACGCTAGAATCATCAACGACATAATTCGTTCATTGAGAGTCTGATACAACCGCTCAATGTAAAAAGGCAATAAATCGGCTTAACTTTTTTTTACAACGAGCACGTCATGAATTACGTAAAAATTATTTACATTAGTTTTATTTTCTTCACTTTTTTTTCATTCTAAAGTAAAATTATTATTGCTAGTCTCTATACACTTATAAGATATTAATTCGAACGTTAGCAATATTTTATCTTTGTATTATTTTTCTCAATACGATATATTTTCCGCTTAGACATTTAGTGAAAAATAACAGTGGAAAATAGTTATTCGAAAAAAGTTTGCTTTTAAACTCTTATTTGTAGAAATATATTTTTCAATTGTTATTTAAAAAATAATTTAGATAACATTTCTTTTTTATTTTTAGATGTTATTAATATATATTTTTTCTAAATACGTTATAATAATATTTTATTCTAAAGATTTTACATTTTATTTTGTAAAATTTTTTATGTTTCGTTAAATTCACTTCTATTTTAGTATATTTTTACTACTATAATTAATTATAATATGCTAAACTATAAGGATTACTCATTTAATAAAAGAAAAAATTATCTTTTGGAACGTTAAAATCGTCTTATAAGATTTTTAGATAAATTTTTTATAAGTTTTCTCTTTTTTCAATACATCTTTTAATTTTAAGACAATAAACTTCTTATTTGGAAAATTTATTTAATAAAAATATTTTTAAGCTCTAGTAAATATTCAAAAAGATAAATCTTTCGTATTATTGGCGAAATAAATTATATACTTCTCACGGACAATGGTAAACCAGATTAAAAGTTAGCTTAAATGATTTAAAAAAAAACTTAAGTATTAATGAAACATGCACAAACTAAATAAAACATGAACTTTTTAAAATAATTACTTTTCATTCTATTTAAAATACACTTGTTGATTCGAAAATTATATGTTTACTCTTGTCGTTTTTTTGCGCTGCTCGAATCTTAATGAAAATTTTTTCATTATAAGCTCAACAATATACACCTTCTATAAGAAAGGGTAACATTTACATTTTACTGATCCACATAAGTTATGAAAATAACTTATCCCAACATAAATAAACAAACAATCTCAAAAAAACGATAAAACAACGCACAGACATCACACATCCATCACCAAAGAACTTTGCTTTTTGATCCAAGAAACAATAAGAAAAAGCATTGATTCTTTGTTTCGCGATTCTTCGTATCTTTTGCGCTTACTTTTTCATTTTGCAGGTACACAAAGAGGTATACACTCGACAGCCAATAATTGAAGATATTATAGAAGTAAGATAGAGAAAGAAAAACATTTTTGCTTTTCTTTTTGTAGAAAATAGTTAAGAAAGTGAAAAAAAAAACAAAAACAAACAAAAATGTGAAAAAAAAATAAAAATATTAAATGTCTACTCTAGCGTCGCAGCAAATGAAACATTGCCACCAGAAGCAGCTGCGGCAGCTGCTAATAATAATGTCGGTGGTAAAGGTGGTGGTGGTGTTGGTTCACTCGTCGTTGTTGGTAGCGTTGGACAATCATTTGCCACACCATATACTTTAGCGTGATTCACTTCTAAAGCTACGGTCAAGTCTGCTAAGCCTGCGTCACAAAGTACCGGATTATCTGGAAAATAAAGAAAAAGAAAGATTTAAGAATTTATATTTCTATGAAAAAATTCGTATATTTTTTAAATAATAATCCTCTTTGGTCGCTGGAACAAAATATTTTACTATCACAACTATAGGCTAACAACTAACTTTTGGGGTTACACCTAAAATATTTTTTATACACCTGCGTGGCATAAATTCACATTTATGTCTTGCTACGCTCAGACGATAACCGCACGATGCACAAATGGACTATTAATGTCACAGACAGGCATGACAGCGAATTTATGTTAGTCAATGCTATAAAATATCGTATGATACTCGTGGTATAAGTGGCCCATCGCACGAGGCGAATTATCACCCTCGCTTTGCTCGGGCACTAATACACACTGTGCCATAATAGGTTATTTATGCCATTAGTATCATAATATACTATTTCTTGCAAGCGCATATTTTTATTCTTACAAATTTATCATTTGGTTCTGTCGAATGATTGCATGCTAACTAAATACTTTGGTGATCATAACTACATTTTTTTCCGTGTAAATTATTATATCAAATTTCTGCGTAACTTATTCAACATATATTTTACGTTCAACAATAAAAACAGTTTCATTTTGATGACAGATGTTTAATAACAATTTTTTAAGACGACGTCTTAGTATATTAAATTAAAGCCAATACTAATGAGAATCAAATCAAATACCTCAAGATTCAATGTTAATAATAGGTGTATCATACATTTTTCTTTTAGATTTTATTTCGGAGTTGTTTATTTTATTAGTAAATTATTTATGTCAATTAGAAAATTAATTTTTTTAGTTCGGTAAATTACACAAATAAATGCGATAAATTGTGTAATATGAATTGTACAGAAATTAATATTAAAAATGTACATACATTAATATTACGATGTTATACAAAATAGATTTCTAACTTTTAACTGTGTCTGAAAATGTCAAAAAAATATAATTTTAATAAAAATAAAAGTCTTTTTTGAGTCATTTAATAAAAAAAAATACATAAATTTATTTTATATTTTAATTAAATTTTCTACAGTTAATTAAAAAACAATGTTTGAGATGTACCAACAATTTTTTTCTTTGAATTATAGTCTCAACATTAAAAGAAAAAAAGAAATAATTATTGCACAAGAAAAAATATAACAATTGAAATAATAATTCCATTACTCTGTTTGCGAAAGCACTTTGAAGCGTATTGTGCTAATTTAAAAAGATTTACGAAGTTGTAGCTCATAGGGAGTCTTTTATCAAATCATAGTGCTTCAATAAGAAGCTCTTATTAACCACTTAAAGTCACAAACGATTACTACATTAATATATCCAATCACTCAAGCAGTTATTAAATATTAATGTTTTTCTTAATTTTTAGGATTCATAAACTTCAATCTTACAACGCAGAATTACAATAACAAGAATTCATTATTTAAGATAGTTATTTATTTATTATTTTAAAATAGACATCGAAGGATTATTTATTTCTTAGATTCTAAGGCAACGATTAACATTTGATTGGAAAGAAACTGGTGATTTTAAACCAAAAAATATTTGTTTTCTATTTATCAGTCATTGATATTTAATATACACTTATAATGTACAGACCAGTAGCATTAACGTGGTCGATTAGATTAAACTATTTTTAAACGATAAACTTACATGCAATAAGTAGTATTTATTCTCAAGATTAAACCAAAATGGAAAAAAACCTAATATATATTTGTAAAATAGTACTAATTTAAAAATAGGATTTTATAATAAAATATCCTTTTAGATTTTCATGTTTGCATTGTTAAATTGTGGCAAATGTAAAATGAGGTTTACAATACCTATGTCCATTATTGAAAGAAAAAAATTCAGTTATCAATGTTTCTCCCTAGTTTGAGCAGAATTTTTGGTCGACGAAAGTTAAAATGACACTCGTCTAGAATTTTTAATAATTCTTTGGATGAAACTTTTGAATAATTGTCATTTAAACTTACCGTTGACCAGAATTTCTGACCAAAATATGCTCAGTTTTCTACCAGGGCTGTTCAATAATTATTCACGTAACATAAATAAAATTTAAAATTACTATTTTAAATAAAATCCTTAACTTCTGTTTAAATTAATAACTTTTCTTGAACTGATTAAAACGTTGAATATTTATTAAGAAAAAATTACCTTCTTAGAATTTCAACAATGTGAGCGTTATAGAATAATAACCCGTATCTAAATTGAGTAATGAAAAAAACAGAATGTAATTCTGTCCGGCTAGAAATATATAATTAGAGTTGATATGTAAAGAAACAATTTTTCTTCTTAGGTTCATTGTAATCCTTAACTATTTGTCTAAATTTAAAATAATAACAGCTTTGAGTTAATAACAGTTTTTAAAACTAATTGCTATAATAATACGTATCATCTTATCTTTAATTTTATTGAATTTTGTAATAAAAGCACCTTTAATGTATGAAAACGAAGATAATAGATGGTAAAAATTGACGATCACTGTATTGATAAATAATAATTAAAATATCGAACGATAAATTAGCTTGACCCTATAAAAATGAAATTTCAAATTATCTTCGGATTCGCACGTCATTAATTAAGAAAAAGAAAACAAAATAAGGGAAAAGTATCAGCGAATTAACCTCGTAGTATTTAAAAAAAAAAATAATTTTATCAACGGTGACAAGAGAAAAAAAAAAGAGAACTAATCAGTTGAGGCATCTTATGAATGGGATAATTATCATACATACATATACATGTATATATATGTCATTCATATATACTTTACATACATTACAATGTCAAAAGAGGTTATCGACAACTTTAATATAGCGTTTAACAAAGTTTGTCAAGCGAGATTGAGATATTGTATTGTAGTTGCACATACACCACTTTGACAGTAAGTGTAAAAATAAATGGAGAAGAAAAAAAATAGGAAAAAAGAAATATCAACGTTAATGTCGTATGTTCGTTTATTGAGGAAGTATCAAAGAAAATGTAGAACGCGATCTGAATTTATGGCTTTTTCTATATAAGCGTTCGCTCGCGCGAGATCGTTAAAGTTACGAAATGGGGAAAGAATTGACGTCGATGGTATGGGGTGATACAGAATGTATTTTAATGATAATTCGTACGTACATTTATGTATGCTTATAAATAATGATACGATAAAGGAACTATACAAAACAGATATGTACAAACTTGTGTAAATATTTTTTATTTTTGTAAATTATTAGTATTGTACGTTTAGTTTTGATATGCTAAATGAGATTGTTGATTTGTTCGAATCCTAAGGATATCTTTTGATTGATATATTACCATTCATAAATGAGTTTTTTTCATAAACATCGCTATGAATTTTCGACGTTGATTGATAAATTAATGATGGCAAAAATATGGCGATATTAAACAAATAAAATTAAACGGAAAATAAAAGTTACCTATTTTCATAAATCTTTTATTTTCATCTTTGGTCTAACTTTAAACTAAATATTTTTTAAAAGCTAATTTTTTTTTAAATTTTTTATTAAGCTTAAATTGATGTAAAGTAAATGTGACCGCATGAATATAAAATTATTGTTACGAAATTATTTATAATAATGATGCTATTCTACAAAAGTCCAATCACCAAGCTGTATAACTAAAATAATTTCATTTGATTTTTAACAAACAAAGTAATGTGTACCGTTAATACTTTCCTGACGACTTTTCAAGTAACGATTGGGATAATAACTTTTATTTGGATGTACGGAAATTTATTAGCGCTATATTGACGACAAATGAAATTCGTACATTTTAATCTGAAATTGAAACTTTACGTTAAATCGATGATTACATCCTATTCTCAAAATGATTAATTACAATAATTTTGATCCAAAAGTTTTTTTTTTTAATTGAAGCGTCTTCTCACGTAGACTCATAATATAATACCACAAGAAGAGCGTTGCTTTTGGATCTCAGATTTTCTTTTCAATTAAGGACTTTTTTACGTAAAATTATGAAGAAATGTAGCGTCTATTAGGTACAACGATCAATTTGTTCAAAATTACGCAGTTTTAATTGAATTTTAAGATTTGTATCTTCTTTATAGTCGTACAGTTTTAAATTCAGTTTTTAGAATGAATTTTTTTTAAATCGAATCATTTTAATCACAACTTTATGTTATTAGTAAAAACCTTTTCAAATAACTTGTTCAAAAATTACTATGATACCGTTGCAAATTTTTTATGAAAGCCATAAAATTAAAAAAAAAATTGATTCCTTCTCCTCTCAGATCTAACTATACATAAAAAATTTACATGATTCTTATTATTTTTTTTTTTTAACGTTGCTGTATTTATGCTATCAATGTGATGCTAATGAGCAACGGAAGTCGTCAGTGTGTTTGTGAACAAAGCACATGTAACATTCAGCGGTGCTTGTATCAATCGGCTGAGAGCGGAATCGAACTTGGAACCTTGAGATTACGAGTACATAGCTCTACCAAGTGAGCCACTGACGATCTCTGATTACAAATTTTATTAGTTGAATCTTTTATTAAAATCATACGAAATACATTTCAATTTTGTTTTTGTATGTTTTTACACATTTTGAAATAATTTTTAAGTTAATAAATTAAATTTATCAACTTAAAAATATTATTTAAAGAATTTGAAATTTTTTGAATTTTATTTTATAATAATCTCATTATTGTAAGGAATAAAGTTTATAAATAATTAATTATTATTGAACTCAAATAATCGATTCTTTCATTCCTCAATAAATTAGTATGTACAGTACAAAATTTGGAATTGCAAAACTCAAATTTATAGTTCTCGTGTTTCAATTAAGATATAAACCAATCACTTTAACTTTGAGAGTTCCAGATCCCCAAAATTAGAATCCAATGATTCCAAGATACGAAGTATATAATTCTTCAATGTTTTTGGTCTTTTCCTATTACGATAAACGAACTGTATTACTTCTTATTTAAGTATACGCCAATTCTAAATCATTTGAAGTCATATAGCTCCAATTATGCTTATAATAATTTAAATTTTAAGATCTGTTATTCTGTTTTTTATTGAACTTTGTCACGGCCAATTACGGTGATCTCATAATTCGAAATTTCTTTTTGTGTAGTAGCGTTGTGTAGTAACGTTTTTTCGGTTACCATATGACCAAAATTTGAAGCACATAATTGTTTATTAGAAATGAGTGCGCAAATCGAATTTGCGATGTATATCAGATCTAAATTTTATTATACACATCGCAGTTTGTACGAGAAAAGATATGTATTAGACAAATATTCATAGAACTATTTGTTTTGGTCTTCAGTGCCTACACTCGGTAGAGCAATGGATTTATAGCTCGAGAGGCCGAGTTCGAATTTTGATCTCGATCGATCGGTAATTTTATTTTTTTCAATTAACTCAAAAATTATAAGGGATAGTTTCATAAAATTTCATTTGTAAGTTTTACAGTGTCTTTGAAAAATTTTTTACATTGTATGAACTTAATTTAATAAATCAATATTAGTGCATCTAATTTAATTTAAAATTATAAGTAATTTATTTTTTTAGTGTAAGAATAAGAAAAATGTAGTCCACGAAAAAAAATTTCAATGTAAAGACCTATAGCTCCAATTATTAACCAAATTCTGTACAAATGTTAAATTTTATAAAATTATACTATTTCAGTAATTCTATGTATTATAATTCTTATAGTTCATTGACAATTTTTTCATTCCTTTTTTTTTATTTACATAATACGGTACATTGAAATTCATTTTATTTATCTAATCCAAATGATACATTTACTAGTTTAAACTAGATGTGATAAAGAATAACGAAAAAACTAGCTTTCTTTATCAATTCTTGACAAATTTCTTGAAGAAAAAAAAGGCCAAAAAAAAAATTCTGTAAAGTTTGTCAACTTACGAAAGATCGACGACAAATATCAAGCGATAAGGATCGAAACGAAATAACGAAGGGGAGAAAAAAAAAAGTGAAAAATCATTGGTCGCATGTTTACGGTAAGTGCTGACGTCCATCCTATATAAGAGAAGAAGAGAAGAAAAAAAAAAGAAGAAGAAGAAAAAGAAAGATAGAAGAAAATAAGAAAAAGGGAAAGCCTTCTTTGTGGCGACAATAAACAAGCGCGTTGTCGAAGAGTTTAATGTATATACGTATAATGCTAAGTGACAGGCTTGGGCGCCAATAAGGCCGGGGACATTGTGAAACGCTCACGTCGCGGATTGACGGCGCCACAAGCACGGGGGTTATCGCTTTTATAAAGCATGCCTTATAACAGAGCTCGTATAAACTCTTAAAATGTGTGTATATTATATATTTTACCGTCGTCGCATAGCTAATGTCTTCTCTCTTTTACTTTGGCTGACAAATGCGTATTACAATCCTCAAATCGAGACTACTTGAACAGGAGAGATAAAGATAAAGAAAAAAGAGAAGTAGTTTCGGTTTTGTGAGTATAATGTGTGGGATTACTCTGAGAGATATCAGAAAGAATTAGTTAAGATTTTTATGGGTCTGTTCAATATCGAATGATACAGGTTTACATTTAAGCTCATTGGGCACTTGTAAAATTCCTTTAAATATATTGGAATATAGTCTTTGGAATTTTTAAAAAATTGTAGCTATACAATTTTTTAAAATTATTAAAATTTATAAATCGACAGATTTTATAAAATTCATCGTTTTTTAATTTTTTTGTCAGATGTTTGATGCACGATTTTTAATCATAAACTCTTTTATAACTCTCGAAATGTCCTTCTTAAAAATATTAAAATTTGTGTCATAATATTGATATTATTTTATCGTATCTCATACGGTCAATTGATACAAATTACTGAGGACCCATTGATATCCAAGCTATGATATTATGCATCATTTTTAATTAATAAAATAAAATTTTAAAAAGTTCAGAAATTACACATGAATAAAAAAAAATTTATAAACTTCACACATTTTAATTATTATGAATTATAATCATTTGAATTTTCATTGAAATCCATTATTCAATCAATCTGATTGTCTATCATAAACAAATGATAGTCAAATGTTTAACAAATGATAATGTCAAGTTATCTAAATTTTCGTAAAATATATGAATTTAAAAAAAAAATCTAAAACAATATCAGATAAGACATTAATCTTAAATTTCTCTAAAAAAACGAATGATTACTGACCGTAACAAAATTTTGTATCTCGTAGAAAAAAGATACAAAAAAAAATGTAACAAGAAAAAAAAAAAAAAAAGAAAAAAATTTAATAAAAACAGAAGGCGCCAAGAGGGCCAGTTATAATCTTTTATCAATAAGCCATTTGTCACGCTTGCTCGCGAGATCAAATCATTAATTATAATATATACCGTCAAATGCTCATTCTCTCTCTCTCTCTTTTCTCATACGAGATCACTAGCGTACATTGAGTTTGAATTACGCTAATAGAGGATGCACGCTGCTCATAACTTGCGTCATGGTTGTCGCGACAATTGCTACATTATATTATAGCGCCATGCGCCTAGAATGAGAAAGAGAGAGAGAAAGAGAAATCGGTTGCATATTTAATTGTCCCTAACAGAATTTTTTTTATAACAAATGTGACTCTTGACTATCACATTTTCGTTGCATGAAGGATTTAGTTGACGGTTTTTTTTTCTCATTTTGTTTGTTTGCTTTTTTTAAAGATGGATCCATTGATTAATGTTTGTTATTTTGCTTTCGTATTCGATTGAGGGTTTCTCTGTTTTTGTTTGCTCTGTGTTTGTTTTGACTTTTAGAGATCATTAAAATATTTAATTCTAGCGTGTTTGTTTTGATTGTCTAGATTTCAAGGATTTTTTATTCAAACTATTGTTTGTGATAATTTTGCGTATGATTTTTTTAATTATTAAAAAAATTATCAAAACAACATCACGTGCTAAACACTGATTAACAAGATTTTGTTTAGAGATTTTTGTAATTATATTAAACAATTACCATTTCATCAATTTTGAGAATTATCGCAAGTAAAAATCGTAAATGACATTGATTGAAATTAATTTGATCTGGTAATTGTGACTAGAAAAACAATAATAAAATAATAAAACACAAAGAATTTTTATTTTAATCAAAATTGATTATTTTAATATGAATAACTAATTTTAATTAATTTTAATAATTAAAATCAAATTGAAGACAATTAATTGTAATTATAAGACAATGAATTCTGGCGGTCTATAAAATACTTAATAGACTGTCAATTTTAATTCGTAATTTTGAATGTGGCTATCCATCGGTATTAGAACAATTTGTTTTAATTAACACATAAGAAATCTGAACGATCAGATATACTATAACTATATATACACTGATTATGAGAGCGTTAGAACCTTTGGATCACCAATTTGGTTAAGACCCCGGGAGATGTTTTCTTATAAGAAAATATAAATAAAAATAAAGTTATAGACACAAACATTCAATTGGGTCGGAGCCAGCTGTTATAGTGGCTGTAATTTTGTGATGGATAATAAAAAGTAATATGGATAAAAGACTAATAAATGAAAAAATATTTGTTTCATACAACACATTAAAATAACACGAAAACTTGAATTAAACATTCGATTTAATTTAAGCTTTGTTGTATCAAAAAATATTCATTTGTTTTAAAACTATCAACAATCAAAAATAAAAATCGAGAATACATTTAGAGTAGCAGTAATTATAAGGGCTTCAGAATACAGGGTTCTTAACTAATTTTCAATTTTCATTTAAAAAAAATTAATTTAGAACAAGTGAATATTTGTTCTATGCAACAACTCGAATTAGTAGTACATTATGCAACGAAGGAGTAAAGTTGCATATTTCTCCCGAAGGAAAGTTTGCAACCTGACCGAGCGAAGCGAGGAGAGTAAATTCTTGAGGGAGGAATAGACTTTTCTTTAGAATTGCATAATAGGCCTTATTAACTTAAAAAAAGCGGACCTATAATTTAAAAAACATTGAAATTAAAATTTTAATTTTTAAATTTTATAAATTTTAGAATATATCGATTTTTATTAAAATTTGATACTTTTTTCCTAATTTTTATTAATTTGTTAATAAATAGTTAAATGTGATTTTTTATTAATAAAATATTAATATATATATATGTATTAATATTCTATAAAAATTTATACAATTTATTTAATTCTATAAGTTTCTAATTTAGCGGGAATAATCCGCGTATAACTACTTTGTTATTGTTAAAAAACTAAACTATGGTCTTTTTTTTTTCTAATTAGGTTGAAACTATTTAGTGTGATATTTGAAAATTAGATTTATCTACGTTACTACACTGAAAGTTATTTAATCGAACGCTGATTCATCGATTAAAAAAATAAAATTCTCAAATAATTGTAAAACTATATTGAAGATATACATAGAAAATGAATTTTGATTTTTCATCTGTATATTCCGTATATGATACCGTAATAAAAAATGTGCCTTCAATAAAATACATACGCAATAGTGAAATTGCGACCAAGGCAAATGATAAGCTTACATCTCTCTATAAAACAACTTATTATTATTTTTTATTTTTTTTTATTTATTGGCTTATGTGACGATAAGAATAGCAAAAGTCTTTAGATAATAGTTTGCTGACACGTGTAAAAACTATTGCATATACATTTTAACCGCATTTACATAATATTCGAATACGTATGCTTATAATGAGATACACATGAATTTTGAATAAAATAGTAGTCTAAAAGATTATTTGAGTAGCAATTTGATTTTTTTTAATTTAAAACTATATTTACATCATTAAATATACATAATTGAATATTTATGCAAATAATTTTTTTTTACAATTTCATAATAAGAAGACTAATTTTTTCGTGTTCTTTTTGTCAATAAAATAGAATTCCAGTCTCGACCGATTAATACAAGTACCTCTGTTCGTCACACGGACTTTTTTCAATAGCGTTAATACAGTAACGTTAAATAAAATTTTTTAAAATATTAAAGCTCTGCTAATTTAATTATTTGGAGACAAGGTAATTAAAATATATATTTCGATGAAACAAATAGATAAAAGACATACCTTGAAGATAAATACGTAAAACATCTGGAACTCCATGTACAGTACAGCGCGTATTAGCGACAAGTTCGGGTTTAAGAGTGCTTATTTGATTGGCGCTAACATCGACCCAGCAGAGACCAGGAAAACTACGGAAATCACGTTCCGAGAGTGTAATCAAACGATTATGCGAGGCATTTAGCTCTTCCAATGATGGTAACCACGTCTATGAAAAATAAAAAAAATTTGCTTTTTTTATTTTTTTTTTCTGTTATGATAAGCATTAAAATAATTCGTAAAGTGTAATATATGTTTCTATTTTAATTACTATTTACTGTCCATTGATCAAGAGTAAACTTAAAATATAAAAAAAAAAACATATTTGTAAATATAATCTTAAAGTCTTACTTCACTTACTTCAGAGGTATGCTCTAAAGTAGTTAGTTCGTTATACGAAAGATCCAAAACCCGAAGACCATCGAGACCTTGTAAATCTCTTGGTCCTATCGTTGGTCCCAATGCATTGTGACTAAGATTAAGCCTCTGAAGCTGTTTCATACCAACGAACAATGAGCCATCAAAATTGCGCAATCGATTATGTTGTAATTTTAAATCCTGGATACCGGAACCCCATGTAGTGTCGCCTTCTTCCTCCACCAAATTCTGCAATACCACCAGGGGAGAAAGGATCGTTCGCTTGAAATTAACAAGTTTTTTTTCCAAGCAAAATTAAGGAATAAAATAATGCATTACCATTTACTTTAGTATCAACAAAAAAGAATTTCAAACTTTAATCATTTGTTTAATTGACTCGGATATATCAAATTTGCAATTTCATAGTGAACAAAATTATTTTAGATAGCACATTCAAAATTGATTAAATTCAAAATAATGAAAAATAAAATTTGTTCATTTAAATGATTTGAGATTTAAAGAATCGATTAATAATATTTATGAAACATTTTACGTTTACTTTAATTAAATTAAGATATCATAACATTAATCAAACATAAGATATCTTTTTAATATAGAAAATATTTTTCCTTTATCGTATACTTTGATATATTAAATAATTTGTATTCAAACCGGACTTCTTTTATAAAAAAATATTGAACTTGCTATTGAAAAGAAAAGGTTCTGAGCTACAAAGTTATTATACTATTAACTATAATTTTCCAAACTTACCTCCGTTGGCAATCTGCCGCGCAATAGCCGGCTAATTTTATTATTAGATAAATCCACAAGGCGTAATTCCTTCAAGCCGCGTATTGAAGCAAATGAAAATTCATCTAATTGATTATGAGTGAGATTGAGGCACTTTAATGATTTTAATGGATAAAGAGCACTATTAGTTATTGTTCCATCGGCATTGACACTACCATCACCGCCGAGAGATTTCAATGAATTATGACCTAATTCTAAATCTTCCAATGATTCTGCTTCGATGAAATCTTCTTCGGTCAACTGCGAACAATAGTATTTTTTTCTACGTTTATTTAATTGTTCAATCAAACTAGTTTTTGAGTAAATAATACAAATAACTATTTAAGTAAATAACCAAATTTTGAATTAATGTATTTTGTAAACATATTTATAATAATCTTGACGTACATAGTTTTTGAAAGAGGTATGCAACTAATCTCAATAATGACACGTTTTTTTTTTCTTCAAGATTATAAAATATATCTTATTAACCTTTGGCTTTTAAAATTTATTGGATTTAATATTTTAATCATCAAAGTAATATTCTATCTTAATAAGTCAACGCCTCAATTCCAGATTCAACGTGTTGAAGATAAAAATTCCCTTTTTTTTCTCTCTTATTTTAATTTCAAAAAACGTATGCGGCAGATAAAATGCATGCGTTTTTGGAATATCGCGAAACGATAAAGAAAAATCAGAATTTAAACTTCATGCGTTAAAAGTAAACAAGTGAAAATATAGAATTGTTATTAATAAACTTTTATTTATTATTAAAAATAAAATCATCATTAAATTGCAATTATAAATTTATTTGCGGATGCATCGCTTCGAAAACAATATTTTTTTCATTATCTGAGCAAATTATTGGTCTGATAGTTTTTATTTTCAAAATAACTCGATAGCAAATACATTTTACATATCTGACGTACACAAGGTATACACTTTATCTTCAAATTCCGGGAATGAAAACTTTTAATGGTAATATTTTAATGAAAAAAAGAAGATATCATAATCACAATATATGGAATTAATTGATTGTATATTATCTTTTATTCTTTTGTTTGCATAATTAAATAAGTGAATGGTTCTAACGAAATCAATAATTCGAAAGATGTTTATGTAAAAATATCAACTCCGGCTAATTTGTATCGACATTTAATATATTATATAAAACTTTTATCCAGTAATTTATCGAAAATTTTGACAATGCCATGCATTGCCAAATGCACGTAAATATATTAAGAATTATAAATAAAGTTTTAATCACAAACATTATAAGAATTTTTCTATAAGAATTACAATCAGTGTTATCACAATAATTTTTATTGTAATAGCAGTAATTTTTACAGTACTACTTGTAAATTTTATGAGGTGCCATCACAATAATTAAGAGAATGAGTTCTATGCTAAATTTCATTATAAATTTTATACGAAAAATTTTCTCTGCTTATAAAAATCTCTATAATGACAAGCCTTTCAACAATGATATCAATATGAAAATCTCAACATATTCCTGAACAATACTGAAAATCTTATGAATTCTATTTCTTTTAACTAATTGTAAGTCTACATAAAGTTATTAATTTTTATATATTATTTAATTTTTATATTAATTTATAAAAACTATAAAATTTTCAAGCCAAAGATTAATTTTAAGGATATTTAATAATTTTTTCATTTTTCAATTTAATAAAAACGTTAAAATAATATTAAAAAATCTTTTAAAAATATATTTCTTTTAATATACTGCATTCTTTGGTATTATATACACAGCATCAAATAAGATTAAAAAAATAAATAATTTTCAGCCTTCGAAACATCGTTGTTTTGAAAATACAAAAACAAACGAAATCCCGTATAAAAGAGTACGTTTAATCTCAAAACATTCCCAAAGTAAGAACAGCAAACATGCGAGTCATAGCAGCAGTCTAAAGGTTAATAACGTGGAATAACCCAATAAAAATTATAATCAATAAATAAGGTATCATAAATATTCATTATTGAATAAAAATCATTAAAATAAGCATAAACCAGCGTCTCTTTAAAAAAAAAGGCCATTCCATCAATCACTCGAAACGTTAAATATTCATTGTCGTTAAATTCACGCTCAACACATGATCAAATGCACGCCTCTTGCCGATAAAACAATCGTGTATAATCGTTCTCGAATTCGTAAAAAGAGAGAAAAAAAGAAGAAAAAAAAGAAAATAGTATATCAAATGCATTATGCGCGTTAAAAAGAGGAAGTCAATAAAAAAAAATCGAGCTCAACGCTTTAATTCAATGAACCAAAGACGACGCGTGCTTCTTCTTCTTTTTCTTCTACTTCTTCTTCTTCTCCGACGGAAACACTCGATTCAGTAATTATACAGTTTTCTGCAGTAATTGTACCTAATATAGAGCACGGAGCATTATAATGCTCGTTTCAAATATGAAGATTCATGTTATGGTGCTCTCGGATAAGATAATTTAAGATTTAGAGTGCTTTCTTGTCTCGTATAGGAGAATTTTCGAGATCGGACTTTTTATTTCTTTTGCCACAACGACGTTTTTTTTAATAGCTATCTTATTTTATTAAATAATTTCTATACTTTTTTTATTGTCAAGTTTGAATCTGCTTGTTAATTTATATACTTAACTTATGTAAAAAAATAATTTTTAATTCTTATGAATGAAATTTTGTAATTTTGGAGTAAAAAAAAAAAGTTTCTTATCACATTGAACTCACCACTTGCAGATCGTTATAAGAAAGTTCGAGGAATTTGAGTCTACGTGCTTTCTGTAGCGTACCATCCAAGCTACTGATTTTGTTGTGCTGAAGGAAAAGAGATTCGAGTCTATGCAAATATCGAAATTCAGATGGCAAATGAGTGATTTTGTTGTCCGCCGCGTAGATCATCTTTAAATTGTGTCCTGACGAAGGTAATTCACCGTCCAGGGATGTGATGTCGTTTGTGTTTATTAAGAGCCACTCGAGTTGATTTAAATCTCTGTGAAAAATCAACCAAATACCAAATACATAGGTATTTAAAAAATTTGGGTGATATATAATAAAATTAAAGTTTGAAATCTTAAAAATCTCTAAATTTAATTATAAAAAAAATAAAAGCATTAAAAATATAAACAAAATTAATCATCATCTTTTTTTCTAAATGATGAAAATTTTCAATACAAAAATTATTGTGAATAGGTCAAAATTTAATGTGTAATACTTTTGTGAATATATATAGATATATATATGAATGGAAGTTAAGTAATGGCTGCACACGTCATCAATTAAACGAAGTACAATGAACAAACGCAATAATTAAGTGGCTTTTGTAGGTAAAGTAAGGTTGATAAACAAGGTTTTATAGATTGTCTTTTGTAAAATACAACCTTGGAACGATTTTAAAATCTTCCATTGTATTTTCATTTTTTTTTTCTTTTAATAATTTTTTTTTCATTTTTTAAAATTTACCTCAAAGTACGGTTGAGACTGACCAAATGATTTCTTCCAACATGTAGGTGTTTGATTAGCGGTGGAAATGAACCGGGTATCATTTCGGAAATCGAATTACCTGCCATTAAAAGATACCCCAGCACTGGATTGTACTGCAAATAAAATAAAAAACATTTTTAATTAATTTGTTTTTCATATCATCATTTATATTATATTATTTATGACCCTAAAAGAAGTTGTTCTATTTATTCAGTGGAAAAATTTCAAAAGGTCACCAGTGAAATCTTTGCAATAATATTTACCGGTACAGCGTGTATTAGAATGATTTAAGAATTTTAAAATGAATCATTTCATAATCAAAATTTCTTCAAATCATATGAGCTTTGTATATTTCAATTGGTTGAAAAAAAAGATCATTCTTGTGTTTTGTGGACAACTGTGACTATTGTCAAAATATGGTTACCACTTTAATTATGAAGAAAATATGTGACTAATAATATAACGTTTTTCTTTAATTAGGTTGAATTTCTTTATTTATTTTAATTAAATAATATTGTTTAAACTAATAACTTTTATATATATTTTTAGGAAATTTACTTTTTGAAATAAATTTATTAAGTACTAAACATGTAAGAATTTGTTGCATTCAAAGTCGTTCATTGTGAATAAGTCACATTGCTTGGAAATATTATTCCATTAATTTTGGACCAATTTCAAAAGCAATAAAGACCGATCTCATCAGTCATCTCCGTTCATTTTTATAGTTCTCCAATCCATGAAATAAAATTTTTTATTACGTCTTATTATGTTGCGCAACATTGTAGAATGTCATTCTTTGTTATCAACCAAAAATAATATTTATGAAACCAATAGGATATCGAATGAAATTTAATTATTTAAAAAGGTTGGATATTGGATTAGAAATTTCACAAACCCTAGCACGACATAGTAACACGTTTTATAGATTGGAGGACAAAAAATAAATGAAGGTAACTAACAAGGTCGGTTTTTATTAGTTTTTTAAATTGGCATAATAGCAATTGATCTGAATGCTTTTTGCCATTCCAAAAAAAAATATTATTTTTTGTTTACTATGAACGAGAAAAAACGCATTACACTTGGGTCATGAATATTCTTTATAGTTTTGGCATATTTTTTTATATTAATTATGAAATAGCTGCTTATATTACCAAACTTTGCGGAAAATTCAAGATCCATTTATTTTATTTTAATAAGTCGATGACCGCTAAATGACGTACTATAATTTTTTTTAATTTCTTTTATTTTTTTTTTATAAAACATATTTAATTTTCAACAAAAAGTATACTATTTATCTAAGTAATTATTTTAATGATACTTTGTCAATATTTCTATATGATGTTACTGAAGCGTTCATTTAAAGAAATTTCTTTACAAATAAATATCAGTTCATTGTTATTCATTCCATAATTTACGTGACCAAAAAATAACTATATTATTACAAAGAATACATATTTAATCTATCCCCTTGTACATATTTAATCTACGGCCCAACTACTGACCATATCCATTGAAAATAAAAATCTTCGTTTATCTTTGAGAGCAAATAAATCGAATGGATAACAAGTAGCACAGCTGTACAATGTTGTTTTTTTTTTCATTCTCTTCTCTCGATCTGTCCCCAAAGTGATAACACCGTTGACATTGAAAACCACTATTGTAACAACGAAGCGCCGGATAATATTGATAACAAGAGACATTTGAGAATTACTCCCTGGAGGATGTCAAGATTAAAATGGAAAACTCCCGTGGTATATTTCACTGGTGTTACTTAAGTACACATCGATTGGAAAGGTTTGTTTATCGTGTTTATTGATATAAACCTAACATAATCAATTTTTAGTTAAACTATATGCCTTATCTCCAAGAGAATTTCACGATGATCGCGTTTATCTTAAAACAACATTACGTGATTGTCAGTCAGTTTACCACTATTCCAATTTTTTGTTGATGTTTTTGGTACGCGATTGTTATAAATTACATAAGTATGAAGTATAACGATTGATTTTCTATTATTTGGGGGGAGTATGTTAATTAAATTTTTTTTATTTGCAATCACACTTACTTAGTGGGTTTTGTAAACAAAAATAAAATTCCTCAGATATTGCGAATATCTAAGGACAGATACATATATTTTGCGACATGTTTGCAGACGCCGAGTGTCAATGTCAATGATCCCAAACGAATTTCACACTTTTTATGTTGCTTTACAAATTTTATAATTGATTTTTTTCTCATTTTCTTAAATTTATAGCGATTATTTAATATTATCCTTACGTAAGTTTTGGCGGACTCATAAATGTTTATAAATTTATATAAAGATGCGAGGTCTCAGTGGCTCACTCGGTAGAGCGATGGATTCGTAATCTCAGGATCTCGAGTTCGAATCCCGCTCTCAGCTAATTTATACAAGCACCACTGTACGTTACACGTGCTTTGTTCGCAAGCACACTGATGCCCTCCGTCGTTAATTAGTATCGCAATGATGGCATAAATACAGCGACGTTAAATAATATTAAAAAAATAAAAAAAGTATAATTAATTTTCTAATCTGTAATGTATTTATGTGATTTTCAAGGATTGGTAGTATTTTGATTTTGTATTAATATATTTATTAATTATTTTATATTTAAAAAATAAAGTAAAATTTGTTAATATTTTATTTACAATTTTTGTCGATTTAATTACAATTTGACTATTTTTCATTGTGAACATATTTCTGAATTTTTCAAAAATTTGAGAATACACTCATGTTTTATGATTGTAACATTTTATCTAGAATATTTGTACACTTAACTAGCATTGATTGTCATCATAAGTTTTTTAATATATTCTGTAACTTTTAAGTAAGTTTACTAATTCTTTTATATTTATGAAATAAAAAGGAATTTATTAAATTTTACGTAAAACATTTGTTGATGAAAGTTGCATAATATATAAAAAGATACATTTTTTACAAATTTTTCAAATTGAAAATTTGCATAAGAAAACATAGTACCAAAGCAATTGTCAGCGATTTATTTTTCAATTGTAAAGCAGTAATTGATTGTGAAATAAAAGATTAAAACGGAATTAGTATGATATTACTGTCAGATTTGAATAATATGTAAATTCATGGAATTTAATAAACACAGCACGAATTCACTGACCTTACTGTAAAACAAAAAAAAATTATTCATTATCTTGGTAAAAATAATTACACAGCTAAAACTATCATAATGAAGCAACGTTAAATAGCGATTGGCATTTAGTTTTAATTTCTGTTAATAAATAACAATAATTCAAAATTGTTTTATTTAAATTTTAATGTAATTTAGATTGAAGTTATAGTTTAACAAATAAAATTGTAAAATTCAAGACTATTTAATCAAGAAAAAAAATTGTAAGATTATTAATTGGTTTAAATATTGTGATTAGTCTATATCAATGTAATAAATGTAATAGTATAAAATACACATTGTTACGTTAAATCAAATTTCGTTATTTTTAATTTCATAATCAATACGAGCGATGTGTCATTAGCAATTAGTTAAATAGTCATAATTGGCATTTGTAATTAACAATTCTAAGAATCGTTCGGTTATTACGCTACGTTATCGATGAGAGGAGCATGTATACGAGTTCATGAAAGTCAAGTAGCACATTCAAACGAATTTACTGACCCCGACTATTAAGTAATAACAACAACGAAGGAAAAAAAATCATATATCAAACTCGTTATCTTAATGAAAAAGACCACACTAAGCTCGAAACTTCTTTATCGTTTAATCGAACAATGTTATGTAAGCTTTTCTTCATTTCTTTCAAATTTTTACCATAAAGTGAAGTATATACATATTTTTTGTATGAAGAATTTTTGAAGAAAATGTACAATGTCGCCACGTGATCGATCACGTGCACAGTGCATAATCTCAAGATAAATAAATTTTAAATTTTAGGTATCGAACGAAAAATTATCATTGAATAATTGAAGAAGAGACAATCAGCTATTTAGTTTTGACATTATCAGTTTATAATTATTTAGTATTTATATTTATTTTTTGATATACAGTTTGTAAATAATGGAAATTGTTTCAATTAATTAAATTTTTTAGAATCTTTGTTTATCGTTTACAAATTTAAAAAACATGACTTTTATTTATAAAAGAAATAAAAAATATTTTAAAACCAAAACAATTGATACGAATAACGCAATATTACGCATGAAATACGCAGGGCATTGTTAATTTATCATAAATTTTTCTTACGATGAAAGCTTTCTTGATATAATTAATAAAAATTACCTTGAAATCATCGGCGTCAATACGATTTATTTTATTTCTGCTGAGGTCAAGCGTCCGCAGAAGTCCCAATTGAGACAAAACCGGTCTTGGTATTGATGGTATATCATTATCCGCTAGACTTAAGTATTGCAACCTGGTAAGGCCTGCAAATACTTCGTGGTCTAATTGCCTGAAACATTATGAAAAAAAGAATATACATTTATCAGATGTTTACTGGTTGATAATCAAATTATTATATGAAATTTACTAAAACTGGAAATTTATTTTGGTTATTGGTTGATATGTTTCAATATGATCAGGTGGTCATATATGCATTATAAAGTCAAAAGAATGAAAATTGACGATCAAAGTATTTCTTCTCCTTCCCATTCTCCCATGAGCGCATAATTCTGCGGTACTTTCTACTTCATTATATAAGAGATGTGCCATCCACATCCTATTGAAAAACTCTCCTTTCACCTTAAGCTCACCATTTCAACCCTTAAGAAAAATCTTCCCCAGAACGATCGATTTATACGGCAAATTCGGTATTAGGTATTCTTCTATCAAAGAACAGCTTAAACGTATTTGCCACACCTCTCGTTCATACTGTCGAGTGATTAGCTTGTTCGAACGACCGTTACACAAAGCAAGTCAGTCCCGAACGTAGTCTTCCCTTATTGAGAGATAACCGATCCAAGCATCAACTACGGTCAGTGCTGCTTAATTTTGCAAATTGCCCGAGGTACGCTTGGTCATTCGGTCAATGATGAAACAAAGTATTATAAGTTGATTCTATTCAAACGAATACTTTTCTTAATCTATTCGTTTTAAAGTATAAATTCAGAATTTCATCATTTTACGTGTGACGATAAAAGTTAATCATTTTTACATACTTTTCTAGAATTTGTGCTTGAATAAAAATGCGTGTGTTAAAACAAGCTTAGCGCACGTCGAATGGAAAAATTGTGTTCGATACTCGAGAGAGAAAGTGATTTCAACCTCGTGAGGACGTTTGCGCCCGAGCGAAGCGAGGTTAAATAGTATAGAAAATATAAATAAACTTTCTATACCATTTGTAATAGATCCCTATGGAAATTACAGTACTGCATCATAAAAATCATAGTAATTTTTATAAAAGTTTCTATAAAATTTTTTAGACAATAAAAATTACAAAATGATGCGGTAAAATTAATGGGCGTATGTTAAATTTTGTTCTTATATTTAATAATATTTAAAGACATGTGACGATAAAATACTCTAGAAATATACGATGTCCTACGATTGTAGTGATACTCATCGCAATTTTCATCGGAAAATGCTTTTTATCTATTGATTACTTCATTTAGCTAACAATTTTTTTAAACAAAATTCTGGTTTGAAAATTTTCAATATAATAAAATTTGTTAATTTTTTCTTTTTGGAATATATATGTGTTATGCTATTCATTATTATTCACATTAACTGCTTTTAACTGGTTAAAATTCATAATCAGTTTTATCAATTCTGTGCTACTGGTGTTTTTAAATGATCAAAAACACGTAAGATATCTAAAATTTAATGAATAATTGCTCGGAAATTCTTTATATGCGTGAATTTCAGTACGTTTTAGCTGCGTGTTATTCCCCAAATCTTTTGGGCCGTTAGGCTATCTTGGTTAAGCCTCGAAAAATACAAGCGGATAATTGGCTATCTAGACAGTGTTGACGCGAAGAGAGCCTCGCGTTATAAAGACGCGGCTTATTTGCGTACGGAAAAATCGTTGAAGATTATAGTTTTTCGATTAAGATTGCGGCAATTTGTTAAAAAAAAATACATATGATGTTTTTCTTTTTAAAAATGCTTGTTTATTACAAAGATGATATGGTCTTTGAGTTAATGTTGATAAAACTCGATGAATTAGCGGCTTTTCAGAATGAATTATTGTGTCTAGATATTTTATTCGAATGAACGAAATACTCACTTTTTCCGAAAAATATTTCCTTTTTTTTTCTTAAATTTACGTTTATTTATAGTTTTTGAAAAATGGGTATTAAATATAATATTTATATAATAATTGAAGAATTCATCAAGAATAAAAAGATCAATTATTAATTTAGAATATTAGTACTTCAACGATATTTAGGATAAATTTAACGCTTGTATATTAAATCCGTTAATCCATCGTTTCACAGAAATCATAAATAATCTGCTTTCTTGGGATTTTCCACAAAGCTCACGTGATTGAATCAAACGATGCCTCAATAAAACAAAAAAAAAATAATGAAATTTTTTATCCCCCCAGTCGGAAGCGTTGAATTTAAGAACGCGTAAAAAAGTCAAATTAAGATTAATTTTTGCGATTCTACAATTAGTTGATTTGACAGTGTAATTAAAAAAATTAATTTTTTTTTTTTTTCACTTTAATTCTCTTTTTCTTTCTCATACCATGTACATAATATTTTAGGCCAATCCCCTTGAGAGATTAATGAAATGATTCGACAGTAAGCTGCACTGTTTGAAATTAGTGGTGGTTGGCGGGAAAAACTGATAAATTCTTATCAACTCCCAACAGATTCTGCTCACGTTTCAGACTCTCGGTATCGTAATTACATTTTTCTGATTACATTATCCATGCCATGTGCATGTTGATTATGAATTTCAACAAATTTTTTTTTCTTTTCTTTTTTTTCGTTAAAGATTACTGGGCTTCGTGAAGATTATTATGTAAATTTTAAATTATGATGATTATTTCAATTGAAAAGAACATAAATAATTTTCTTAATTTTTTTCCATGTAGTATTACAAAAATAAAAAAGTACAACGAAATGATTTTTAAATCAAATATTTTATTTGTGAAAAATTGATGTTACAATGTAAAAAATTTATCTTTGTCTGGTTCTAAGAAAACTTTTTCACGAAAGCAAAAAAATGTAACAATGCAAGTTCCAAAAAAAATGCATTCAGATTAAAATAAAAAAAAAGCAATCATTGGTATATTATAACTTTAATATGCATATGTGTAAATCATACAAAGCATTCTGCTAGCTATTCAATGTTTGCCCGAGACAGTTAAGATTTTTTGTCATTCGTATCCGTTGAGATAAAAATTTTTTCAGCGACGACGATACGAGATAGTCAATGGAGAGAAAGTGTCGACGATTGACGCGTGAGTATTGACGTAGACTTGGACGCCTTCTTAAAAAAAAAGAACGTAAGAAATGTACGGGACAAAAAATATTTAGTTTTTCGAGATAAAAGTTTAACTCGAGCTTCAGTAAATACAAATTAAATTGCATTATATACTGTAATTTTAAAAATATATGCGTTTTATTTTAAAAATTAATGTGTTTAATATAGAAAATAATACAGCAAAATTTTTTAATTCAACTAATATATTTGACCGTTGAGCAATTTGTTGATAGTATTTTACTTTATTAAAAAAAATGGTAATATTGATATTTTACTTTGTAAATTTCAATTTTCATACTTATCATTTTTCTGTATAATATTCATTCTGCAAAGTTTCCTCTTACAATCAAGTATGAATTGCAAATTTTTATTAATTTTCTACTAATTTAATACTTTAATATCTCCTTCGTACACAAGATGCTAAAAGAAAATTTTCAACAAGCCATCAAGCCTATTTCCGAGATTCTGTTTGCATCAAAATATTTAAATGTGGGGATTAAACAGTTGAAATCGTATTTGAAGGATTCGAGTCGACCTAGAAATAACAGTTTATTAATTGGTTAAAGGAGGAATGTTGAACGGTATAAAAGTGGGTACTTAGTGAGTTCATCAGCGGCTCATTCGGCAGAGCGATGGATTTGTAATCTTAAGGTCCTGAGTTTGAATCCCGCTCTCGGCCGATTGACGCAAGCACCTCTGTACATTACACATGCTTTGTTCACAAACACATTGAAAAACCTTCGCTTGCTAATTAGCACCGCAATTATAGCATAAATAAAGCGATGTTAAAAAAAAGTGGTTATTTTGTCAAGTAGAATATACCAAATTGTACAATTGGGATAATTAGAGGAATAAGGAAACTACTCCATATCTCTGTAATAACTAATAAATAGTAAAAAACATGATTTTGTAGAAAATTTTGAGAAAAATTTCAAACGAATTTTTTCTTGTAAATAGGTTTTTTGAACTTGTATTGGCTCTAGATTTTTAACCCAATAAAATATAAGCTGCGTTCTCCCTTAAACTAGAAGCAAACAAAAACCGGTTAATTTTGATCACTTTTATTATGACAAGCTTTTCGAGGAAAAGTAATAACAATATAATAGCAATAAGAACTTGGGAATCGTGACTCTTCGGGTATATCAGTCAATATATAAAAAAAAGTCATAATTTAGGTAGGTCAATCAATAGAGCAAAAAAAATAAAAAATTTTGACAAAAACACCAGTAGAAAATCACCTGTGCCATCATTTAAAATAAAAAAAAATCCTGTGAAATGTTTTATTTACCCGTTAATTAAATGTAAATAGGTGCACCAGATTTTTCTCATCAGCAAAAAAATTTCTTTATTCCAAGATCAAAAGTAAAGAAAGCAAAGGGCATGTAACATAAAACGAAATTACTCGCATTTTCCCTTATCATTTCATTATTCATTGAGGCACAGTAGCTCAGACGTATGCGGCATTCCAACACATGCGCAACTTATGAGCCGAGAACTTTATTATTTAATTACACGCGACGATAA
Organism: Anastatus disparis; assembly: GCA_017163975.1. NCBI lineage: Eukaryota > Metazoa > Arthropoda > Insecta > Hymenoptera > Eupelmidae > Anastatus > Anastatus disparis. The sequence goes on from JAFFSR010000222.1 coordinate 1,355,304, forward strand.
ATGCTTGCGCTCTTACGTTCTTCGATCGACAACGTCGCCTTCTTAAACTTCTTTTCTTTTTTTTTTTACTTTTGGCCTCTCTCTCTCTTTCCAAGTCTTTTTAACTTCATACTGCCCACACCGTAAAAGGTCAGACGAGATTAAATATTAATTACGTGGCGTTTACATACGAACGTACAGTCCCAGAATCAAATTATTGAGGCTGTAAGGGATTTTTTCAAGTTCACAAACGTTTTTATTTCATGACTTAATTATATTGTTGATTCATATTTTATTTTATTTATTTTTTTATGAGTCACAATAAAAAGTTTTTTATGAAATTCCAAGGCAAAAAGAAAACAAAAAAAAGTTTTTTAATTCATTAATTTTTTTTTTGTTTTTTAAGAAAATTTTTTTAAAATATTCTTTACTATATGAAAATTATATTTGAATTTTTTCAAAATTTTCTAATTAGTTTTAAATTAATTATAATCAGTTATTGTAAAAAGGGGATGAGTTGTCATAGTCAACGAGTTAAAATCAAAGAATATTGTTTTCTAAAATTTAATTTGAATTTAATCATATCAACAAATATCATGCAAAAACACAATATATTTTCCACCGAACGATATTGTTTACAAAAAATTTTAATTTTAAAATTATTGTCCGATTAGCGTTTAATTATATCAATTAAACCGAACTAAAAATACAACTTTAATATGGAATATTCGAGATATACTTGCCGTTTTAAATCATTTAATTATTTTTCTCTTAACCCTCGCACGCTCTTCCGCGACAATAAGAAGGAAAAAAAAAGCTAATCTCGTTTGTAAAATTGAAGCAGAACTTAAATAAAAATATATTACGCGTATATCGATAATTGAAAACGAGGGAAATGATTTATTTCTCCTTTTTTTTCAGTTGCTTGTAGAATTACAATGATTTCTCAATATATGATGAATCTTGTAAAAAAAAAAGAAGAAGAAACAGCATTGAAAACTCACATGGTTAGCTCGCCGGCTTAAGACAATGCGTTTATGTTTACAATTAAGAATCACGCGATATTATAAAGCACAAAACGATCAACAAAATTATTTTTTTTTTTCTTCCTTTCTTTTCTTTTTTATTTTCATTTAATTTTTATTCGATAAGAATGAATTTTAACTTTGACCCGCCTCTCATGTATACGAGTTCGTCTATCTATTTAAACTTGTACACATACACAGCGAGAGCTTTTAAACGAAGTATTATAAGTCTTTTAATAATCAACCCCTCGATTCGTTTGTTGGTTGTCTGTTGTTATATGACTTAGACGGGCCTAGACGGCGCCGTGTATTACACGAAACTTGTAAGATCGGCATAAACAAGTTTAATGGAAATCAATTGGATGCACATGTGTGTGATGAATGTTTAAAGAAAAAAGTTTAGAGAAAAGTGTTAAAAGTTTCTATCGTTTTTGTAATTAAAGTGTTTGTTTCGAAGTTGAATGGCAGATTATCTATTGAATGGAAACAATGTTTAGCCAAAATCATTAGTGTTATTAACCAATTTGATATTTTATTTTTTATATGATGCATCATTTTTTTAAGTGAAACCTTTGGTTACATTCTAACAGAAATTGGTGATGAAATTTTGACGTTTTCCTATTATTCTTTGCACTTTTTCCCGATTGTTAATTTTTAAATTACAAATTTTTAATTTTTCATATTTATTATTTCAGTAAAAGAATAATGAACAAAAAATTTTTATTGTTAAAAAAAAAGTATTTAATTTTGTTCAATATAAAGTGATGAAATAATTTTTAATTTATCATGTGATTCAATTATTAATTTTTAATAAAAAATAAAATATTTTATAAGTTTATTTGATCAAAACGATACCCCATAATTTTTATTAATTTTCATAGACTATTCAACATAGATTTAGTGTATCAATTTTTTATTGTAGTCTTAAATTAAGCAATTTCTGAATATGTTATTGTGAAATAAATAATAAAAGAGCTTTTTTTCAATTATACAGTGTTTTGGAGCAGCTCTGGTCTCTCTTACATAACTTACCCATCATCATTACCCAATATTTGAGATTATTTTTTTTTTTTGCACTTCATTCATCGTAGAATGAAATAAAATAGTTATTTGTATTTATTTAACACCAACGAAAATTTTCATTGATAAAATAATGTTCTACACGCCACGTTGAAATTTTACGCAACAATGTATATGTATAAGTTAAATAATTCAAGTAGTAAGACAAAATGTGCGCTCGGACATGTCGAAATCTAACCGAAAAATTAAAGTTCGTTTGAAAGGTTATCAAAAATTTCACTGGCTTAAGTGTTCACGATATTTATCACTAAATTTATTACTTTCGACGATACGGCTTTATCGAAGCGTCACTTATTGATAAGTAATGGCGCTAAGAAAATTTTAATTATTAATAAGATAAATATATTAGAACCTTTGTGAAAAAAAAAGTACTGCGTGACTTGTAACTTTATGTAATTTTGACTTATCGAAAAGAGCTGCTTATACATAATTACTCGAATAATTTCCATGGATGACATTGCTCACAATGTCATGGAAACACGTTATTCGACACGTACACAAGTAAATGTTTTGACGTTTTCACTAAACTTGAAATATGATAAGTCCGAAAAAAAGAACAAAACAAAATAAAGAAAAAACATTTCCCAATTGACTTGGATATAGCTGTTAACCTAAATCATGATCGAAAACGTATAATCATGATTTACGTATGATCGACTACTGGGTATTTCCACGAAGTCGACATGTATCTACGTTTATGTGCTAAAAAAAAATAGTTAAGAAATACGAAAAAATTTATCATTTAATAATTGTTTTTTTTTTTTCATTTTCATTTAGAAAAAAGCAAAAAAAAAGGAAACCTTATCAAGCAGGATCACACTGATATAAAAAATTTTAGTACTTTTGTAATCATTATTTTCCCATACTATATCCGAATTAATTCGTTAAATTATCTAACTTTTTCCAATAATCATAAAATTTATCATAAAAATGTTATGGCCTTTTTTAAAGAATATATTTATACATAAAATATAAAAATTTTTTTAATGAAAATCAAGCTAGAAACATGGACTTTAAAGGTTTCATTTTTCAGCTAATTTTCATACTCGACAATTGTTAATTGTCATGCAAAATTATGAAAGGTTCGTTAAAAGCTTAATCATTAAGCTTTAATATACTTATTTTATTTCTATTGTATGATAAAAAATAAGCATGTTATTAAAATAAGAAAGAAAAAAAAGATTCTTAAACGAGGCACGTCTAACAGCTGAGAAGGGGTGGATTTGACACATATGCGGAAGGTCGGTGTCATCGATTATGCTGAGAGCGAGAGAGAGAAAGCCTCAATAACATAACCTCTTTTTCACATTTCAAAGTGGCCGTCCATTCACGAAGTGAACTTTAATTTTTTATTAACTTTCTATTTTGTTAATGTTTATTTGATAGTGATAAATCACACGAAAAAAATCAGACATGGACTGAAGGACAAGTGTGTTAATAGCGTGAATAATGGTAAGTCAATCACGAGATATCGAGATCAACTTAAAGTTATAAAGAAATCAAACTAGTCTTAGGGTCAATTCATCCTATGAATGAATAGTTAAGCTAAATTTCATGCATATACAATGCTAGTTATAACATAAATATTTTTTTGAATTATTTTTCAAGCATAATAATTTACTTAAAATTAAATAGTTTTAAATGTACAAGTGTAATTAAAAGTAATGAATAAAGTAATAAAAAATTGAATATACTTAAAATACTTGTATATTATCGAGTCATTCGGTTAATAAACGGTCTTCATCCAATTAAAGAACGATACTAAAGTAGATTAAATATATATATATATATATATATATATATATATATATATATATATATATATATATATATCAATTCGATTGACATAACTAGTCTAACCTAAATAGTGATAATAAAATTTAGGACTAAAGTTTCAATTTTTACAAGTTAAAATTATTGAAAATTTAAGCTTAAGCATGGTTATTAAAACTTTATCATTTACTAGTATCGTTAATTGTAAAATTAATTTTTAAATGTCTTTTTAAATTCGTACTGAATTTCACTCTTTATTAACTTTTTTATTTGATTTAAAGATTTTTCAAGAATACTTGTTATATTAAAAAAATAATAATAGTATGTTTTAAGCATCTTATTTACTGCTGTCACGAAGACGTCCACCGCGCGAATTAGCAAGAAAACACATGTGACTATCTGCATGACGTTTTGCTTTGATAAGAAAGAATTTGCTTATTTTTTTTTTTAATGAACAAATGTTGTTTATGACATTAAATTTAATATCGTTCTTTTTTTATGAAAGTTTACTTTTTGATATACAACTCAAAATATGTTTATTAATTATTATTAAATTAATTTATAAGAAATGATTGAATTTAAATCATTCATCTACTGGTTGGTATTCATTTAGTGGATAATTTATCCTATGATTGGAAATATTATGCAAGCTTATATTATTAAATAATGAAGAGTTGATAAGTTTAAACTAATGAAAACATGACAAAAAAATTACAAGAGGCAAAGAATATGTAAAAGATTTTTAAAAAAATTAAGTGTTATTTAATACTAGCATATTAATATAAAAAGTGATCACTTAAAAATATTTAGCTTACAAGGAGAGTGTTTGTCCTCCGAGAAATGGAGTCGGCTGAAACTGTAGAATATGATTTTTTGATTAAAAAAAAAATGAACCAGTGCTTTTTCTTTTTGTCCAATAGGCCCCCTAGACAAGGATATAGACATTTTTTCGAAAATATGGTAAATAAGTCTTTATAAAAGCTTAAATAACCAAAGAACCAAGACTCTTACTTTTTGTAAAAGTCTTAGTTCTTTGGTTATTCAAGTTCTTATAGAGGCTCTTATTCATCATATTTTTGAAAAAATGTCTATATTCTTGTTTAGGGGGCCTATTGGACAAAAAGAAAAAATACGGGTTCATTTTTTTTCATCGAAAAATTATATTCTACAGTTCCAGCCAGATCCGTTTCCCGGAGGTCAAACACTCTCCTTGCTAGTTAAATATCAAATGAAAAATTTTATGAATTGATTAACGTTTTTGAAAAATAAAAAAGAAAAATGTCAAGATAATATTATTATGACAATTTAATCGAATAATATAGACCAATATAAATTAAAAATTATTATTTCAATGTAAAAATTTATAAAGGATTGAAGTTTAAGTTTAATTTTATTATTTTTATTTTATTTAACGTCGCTGTATTTACGCTATCATCACGATATGCTAAATAGCGACGGAGGTTTCTCAGTGAATTTTTGAACAAAGCATATGTATCACATACAGTGGTGCTTGTATCAATCCACTGAGAGTGGGATTCGAACTCGGATCCTCGAAATCACGAATCCATCGCTCTATCGAGTGATGAGCCACTGACCGACCTCTTTTGTCGTTCTAATTCATTTAAATTTCTTTCAGTCGATCGCGCTGTATCACCTCCTCTTCTCTTGTAGGCCAGAATTTGTAATTATTATAAATTTTATAGATAATTAAGGGGATTGAAAAGACGCTTTTATATTGCTATCTTCTAATATTGTTCAATTTATCTCTCTATATTTGTGGATTAGGTGTTTATGCATTAACATTACTGTCGAGAAATTTTTTTTTATTTTTTTATAAAAGTTACATAAATTAAGCAGGAATCCAATGTTCTGTCTTTGTAGAATAGGGTATTTCTATTTTTAATCTTCATTTTTTATTGCTAATTATTTTTTAACAAATTGACAATTATTACCGCTACAAGGGTTAAACTAAAAAATATTTTTCAAATTTTTTATGTAGTTTTGGTAAATTATTTATAATTTTTTAAAAACAATATTCATTTCTATCACATTTTATAAAATTATCAAGATTACACCAAAATTATTGAGCATTGATTTCGATACGAAACACCGTTACTCTCCAAATTAATATCTAATTAGGGCAGATATTTACTGTATATTATAGCTAATACTTTTATTGAAAGCAATTAAAAATGCGATCAAAAAATAACAGAATGTTCGTTTCCTCCATAATTATTTGATTTTACAGTATTAATTATATAATTCTAATTTTTACAAATAAGATGTTACTGTAGACGCTTAAGGCCATGTGCCATTGCGACTTGCTGGTTGACACCATCGTAATTCAAGAGACGCGGGTTCGAATCCACGTCTGGTCTAATTTCAGAAAACATTGTTTGAAATATTGATTCTTTTAATTTTCGGGGCTTGGGATCGAATTTATGAATTGATCTAACGTGCTTATCTAAAAAATTGAATTCTCGATGGGTTTCTAGCCCTTAGAAATCTAATTGAATAAATTGACGAAACAATGTAAACAAAAAATTTTAAATTTTTTTCTGATAAATAAAAAAAAACTCTTAACTTACCCAAGACCATCATAATTCAGTTCAAGCTTAAGAATCGACATTATCAATTCTTTAAATCCATGCTTCGATATGTCCTTAAGTTGGGAATGTGATATTCTCAGGATAATCTGTTGATTAGGTGAAAATCTACCACGCAGCGCATCGGACAATTGACTAAACGATTCCATACGCTCACATTCAACTTCAATACGTTCAAAAGGTTTACCATCACGATCACGGTCACCACCACCACCACCACCACCACCACCACCACTACTATTAAGACCGTCGCCACCTGGAATGATGCTCGTTTTTCCAGGATCGGACATAGCTGATTTTGACAAGTCATCTTGTCTACACGTGCATGGACTTATTTCACGGCGTACAGCACAATGGAAGGTTGAAGTTGCGGCCAGCCCTATCAACGTATAAAATAAGCCCGACATGATGATGATTACGGACCTTCTTGTTTTGCTGTAGCTAAAAAATACATTTACATATGCTTATGTATATTCAAAGTGTATAAGTAAGTTGAAGATAAAAGTTTATACTTTTATTTTATATACGTTGTTATAAGATTATATCAACGGTTCGACAGAAGTGATTATTTCATTTTTGGTTGAAGAAATAGGTTGTTTCGTTTTTAACTCAAAAAAAGCCTATTTCGAAGTAAAATATTTTAACAATTTTTTGATGGTACACGGAGAGAAAAGTAGAGTAAAAATTATAATACTTTTTGTAAAAATAAATGTCATTACAGCAAAAAATTACCATAAGGTATGGTATATTTTGGCCATCATAACAGTCTGCGGCAGATAAATGTTGTAATTGTTATTTTACTTTTCTCTCACAAGGATAGTGTAAGGGCATTGGGACGCAGATTTTGTTCAAATTTTCGGAGATGATTTTGGATGTATAAATATGAAAAAAGCCAAGATACTTGTCTTTAACTCTCAATATTTCCCTAATTACAAACAGAGAAAATCACTATAAAAGTTACCAAATTTTCAAACGCTAATAGTTTTCTATCATTGATAACTAGAAGCTTAAACTTTTTTTAAAATGAAAGTTGAGCTCAAACCCTTTCGAAATAGTACTTACAGCATATAAAAATATTTTTTTTTTTTCAAAGTTATAAAGCAACGAAAATCGGATCAAATTTTAGCATTTATTATTAATTAATGCTATAAAGAGGAATTTTAGGTCTAATTTTCATTGTTCCATAACTTTGAAAAAATAGTACACTTCGTAACGGCTATGAAAAGGCTTTATTTACGAAACGAGAAGTTTACGGCCCGAGCCGAAGGCGAGGGTCGTAACGAGTTTCGTTAAAAAGCCTATTTATATCAGTTGCGAACCGTATTTTTTACCATGAGAGCTAAGAAAGAGCAACGAAGTTGCGATTTTGGGGTTAGTATGGCAAAAAATAATATTTTTATATGCTAATACGTACTATTTCGAAAAGATTTGAGCTCAGCTTTCAGTTAAAAAAGATTTTAAGCTTCTGCGTCCCAATAGCCTGACACTCTCCTTGTTAGTATAGCCCTATTAATGTTACTTCTTATCTAAATAAATAATAAATTTGACTACTAACTTCTGTTACGTAAGGTATAAATCGTGTTTAATTTAGATAAAAAGCAATATTGTATACATGAAATTCATTAAAAAATTGATAATAAGACAACTTTTTAAACTAAAAGTTAAATAACCCATTTCTTCAGTAGTGAAATAACTTCTTCTGCGTAATCATCGATATTTGCCTTTTTCTAAATTTTCATGAAAACATAGAATTTTCTTTGATATGATATTTTTTACTTTGAAGGGGTAAGAGCTTTTGTTCGTACTTATTTAAAATAACTAAAGTATATTTTTTCAAATTCTTAATTCTTTCAAAATTGAATACTTTTAAGAAACGTTCTCAAAATAATAACGAAACAAATTTATGATTATTTTTAAGTTAATTGAATAAAAAAAGTTTTCTAATTAATTCATTTCTCCAGCTTCCGTCAGGTGCATAATAATTTATAAACTTATAATAAAATCGAAAATTATCCAGTATTTATATACATTTATTTTTAAAATGTTCAACTTGCTTTTGGATAATTTATAAAAAAAAATTAAATCACGTATATTGATTTTGAAAAGTTTTAAACCTAGATTATTTAGATACTTTAATGTCTGTACGTTTATAAATATTATTATGATGCTATAATAAATTATAGAAATATAAATAGTCTACAAAAATCTACGATTATCAATGCAATTAATCTTAAACGCATTAATTTTAATCGAGACTATATATTATTTGTTTTCATCTTTTATTGATCTGCCAGCTTGTATCTATAAAAAAAACAAAATTTTTTATTATTCATATCAGTTATATTGACCTTGAAAGAAATTTTAATAAATTTAAAATCCAAATTAAGAGTATAAAATTTTCGCACAGCGATTGCACGTTGTATACTCTACTTTATTTCTCTCAAATTTTATAAGAATATTTAAAATTTTTATTATGCGAATTGACATACCAAAAATGTTTTAATAAAATATTTTGTATGTGAATTTTGAACTATCGAAATTTGTTTGATTTAAAAAAATAACAGGATTAGTTCGTAAATATACTATTTATTCAGAAAATGGTAAAATATAATTTATCAATTCAGATCAACATGAATTATAGAAATTTTAATTCTAAAATATCCTTATAATTAATTAGAAATTAGAATTGAAATGAAAAATTAGCATACATATTTAATGGGGTCGTTTATTTTTGTAAAAGAGTACTCAATCTTTTTTGGAAGTAAGACAAAAAATATCATTTTACATTCTTAAATAATGAAATTAAAATTACAATGGTTAAATTGCTTTTTTGCGTATCTGTTGCTATCATCATAACATGAATAGAAAGATAAACAAGAATTTATTTTTCTAATGAAAAAAAAACTCACAATGCAAAATAGGAAAATATAAACATGTTGAATGAAAGTTGATATAACAATTTACAAAATTTACCGTCTAATGGTTTTTCCGCTGATTTTGTTCTCCGTCGTTAGTATATCAATCTCGGCGATTCACTTTCTTCAAAAAGTTTTATTATTTTTAAATAAATTGCTAAATAAATAAAAATTTATTTATAAGGTCACTTTTCACTATTTCCACTAAAGTTTAGTGGAAATTTAATCAACTCTTTTCCAACTTTTTTCATGCACTCCGTTAATTAATGTCAAATTCATTTATAGTGAAAAAAAATTTCATAAAAATAATCAAAAAATTAACACGCGATTTAACGTCTTGCGCAATTATATCACTAATTTGTCACTTTCTTCCTTTTTCTTCTTTTATATTTTGGATGATTTGACTTAATTTTTTTTTATTTACTTTTGTATTTTTCGACAGTAAAAAGTGCTTGAATGCAAGATTTAATGCACTCGCTATGATCCTTAAAGGATCATGCGTTTGCGGCAAACTTTCTTCTTTATGCCAACACTAATAAACCACTTACATTGAAATAAAAAATTTTCAAAATTTTCCCATATTTTATTTAAAAGTAACACTGTGTGATGATTTCAAGTCACTCGAAAAATGAATTTTTTTCTTTAATTGTTTACAATTAAATTTAATTTCACTGAAAAGAAAAAATTCTGAACTGTCAAACGAAAAAATAAAACGAAAAAAAATTTAATCACTTAAACTGTCACTGATGACACTTGGAAAATTGACCGATCGAATGAAGAAAATATAATGATGCTTTTTGAAGGAGCTCAGAATTTAGAATGAAACAGTAAGAATAAGCCGTTGGAGCAGTAGTTTTTAGTTTTGATGCGCGTGCGACCCGCTGGGATGTGTATGCGCGCTTTTGGGGAGTTTAAAGTCCGCAGTGCGTCTGGATGAATTATCAGAGTTGCACTGGTATAAACGCCTGCCCGTATATAATATCCAATAAGCTAGCGCTATATATTGGAAAAAAAAAAAAATTTTTTTTTTCAAGAGAGAGACGAGAAATGATATGAAAATGAGATAGAGAAAGAGCGAGTAAGAAGTATTGGCAAAATATATATACGTGTGTGATACGATATGCACAATTATCTTTTTGATGTATGTATATGTTATAAACACAAGTTTTATTTTCTTTTTTTTTTTGTTGTTTTTTTTGCTCTCCAGTTGATGCCACGAACGCGGCAACGACATTAAACTGCTAGTCGTTCAGTTGGACTTACTTATAGCCAAGCACAACGCAAGGCGCCGTAAAGTATTATATATATGTATATATATATATATAGATACTTCTCTCTTCTTTTCTCTTTTGTTGTCTATTTCTCCCTCTCTCCTTAAAAGAGAGAAGAGGGCCTTTCGATATATGTATACATTTATACACATTATCTATCTCTCTTTCACTCTCTTTTTACTTATTTTTTTTCTCTCGCTTCGTCGTTTTCTTAGTGCTATCTTCTTTTTTTTTCCTTTATTTCTTTAGGAAATTTCATTGGCTGATTAGCTGCTCTTGCTTTTCGTAGATTTTTCCTTCGTTCTTTTTTATTTTGGAAAATTTTCTCTGGCTCACGGATGCACCCAAGCAAAATGAGATTTAACGAACAAAGAATTTTTTGTCCCCTGTTCAAATAGACGTTTTCGATGCTGTGTGACATGTATTTTGGATTGATGGAATCTGGAAAAATTCATGTTAAATTAGTTATTTGAATCTATCGTGTTTTTGTGTTATAACTATTTAAATATTGATAGTAACACAAATATTTGAATTTTCTACATTCTTTTTTTGTTAATTATTAACTACTCTAGCTAAATTTTAAGAGTTTTGAAATAAATTTTTATTTATCCTAAAGCCTTTTGTGGTACTATATAATTAACAACATCGGAATAATTTGAATCAAAATTAATATTCAGTGAAAATTTGTTTTTAATAATAAATTATTGTTTTATTAATTTAAATTTTTAAAAATAAAAAAAACAATTTTTCTTCAAATCAATAATAAAAATGTTTCTTCAGAATGATAAAATTTATTATAAAAATTATGTAAAATTATATCCAGTCAAAAAATAATTACAAATACAACTCTATTGTTACAAGTACCGTTTAGTAGCGATTATAGAAAAAATGCAAGAATGCAAGTTATAGAATATGGAGCGACAAAAGATTGTCCGTCGTGCAAGAGGCTGCGGGGTTCGATACTTTTCGTTTTCTCGCCTTTTTTATAAATTAATTATATTAATCGCTTAATAATAAAATAAAGTACGGTTAAATAAATATATTTATAAAAATAAATAAATATAAAAAAATATATTTATATTTAATAAATATAATTATATTTTAAAATGTTTGTTTTTAATTTTATTTAACGTCGCTGTATATATGCTACCATTATGATACCAATTAGCGACGGAAGTCGTGAGTGTGTTTGTGAAGAAAGCACATGTAACGTGCAATGGTGATTGTATAAATTAGCCGAGAGCGGGATTCGAACTCGAGATCCCGAGATTATGAATCCATCACTTTCCGAGTGACCCACTGACGACCTCAATCTATATGTTTTACGTTTAAGAAAAAGTATTAACTTATTAAATAAAAAATTTGTATTATTTTTAATATATATATTTTCACCTAAAAATCAATTTTTTTTTTTTTGTTTCACGTCACTGTATTTATGCTATTATTACGGTGCTAATTAGTGACGAAGGTTTTCAATGTATTTGTAAACAAAGCATATGCATCGTATACAGTGATGCTTGTATCAATCAGTTGCCGCGAGCGGGATTCGAACTCGAGTCCTCGAGATTACGAATCCATCGTTCTACCGACTGAGCCACTGACGACCTCACACAAAATAATTAATGTCTTCATTACGTTTTGCTTTTTTGAATGAATACTTTAAAAATTTTCACTAAGGTGAAGATTAAGATAAAAATTATTAAAAAAAGTAGTTTACAAAGCTTTATTTGTTTAATAGTTGTAAATCAATGAAAATTTAAACAAAATTTTAAATGAAATTTTTCTATTAATATTTTAAGTAAAATTTTAACATTATTGTTTTTCTTCATTAACTGAACAAGTAACTAAACTGTTTTGATAATCAAAATTTTAAAATGTTCTTGATAATCATCTTCTAGAATAATAAGTTTAAATAATGCATTTTAATGAGCACGGTTTTTTTCATGATTTCATACAAGAAAATCCAAGATCCGAAGATTAAAGATTCTCTTTTTAAGTGTTACTTTTTCTCTTACAATACTTATATTCTCAAACTATCTAAAAAATTTAATGTCTAATATATTCTACAGCTGATTTATCTAACATTTTTATCATTTTTTTATTACTAATTGTTGAACAATTATTTCATTTCCAATATTTTCATCCTTATTTTATAAACAATACTTCAATCAACTACATATAAAAAAAAATTCATGTTTCATCGATTTTCATCTTTGATTTTTCCATCTTAATAGGCTCGTAGAATAAAATCAGACAGCCTGTCTGCATCGCACGTTGCTAAATAGAATTTTTCTTTTAAACTTTAAATCATAGAATGAACTATTGACGTAATCGTTCGTCGATGCATTAACGTAATAATTAAATGAATCATTTTTCCAAGGATTTTAAACTTCGTAAATTAATGAAAAGATCTAATCCGACGTGAAATTGAAGTAAATTAAAAAATAAACTTATCAAGTGGAACATCATTTTAAATAATTTTATAAAACAATTATCGATCGATGCACAATAAAGGTTTAAAATTATTGAATATAATTTTTTTCTAATAAATAACCATTAAAAATTAACATTTATTGAATGTTTAAAATAATATTTATGCATCAACAGATAAAATTTTCAACATTTTAATCGCGTATATTGTATTTGTAAACTTCTCATACTATTCTAACAAGCGCGTTATTTATTTAACGATTAAATACAAGTTCGGTAAAGACTTACAGAGCCAACACTAAATGAAAAGAAAAACTTTTACAAATCGTCGCTTTGACAAACGTACAATAAAACAAAAATCAATATCCTTATCAATTTGACAACTTTGTGAGTACTTTTATTGAAAAGTATAACAATTGGAATAAAAAATAAAGAAGAAAAGTTTACTTCGACGCATAAAAATCTAGTTCAGTTGAACGTCAATATTCTTGATAGTTCTGACGTTTGAAAACTTTTTTTTATTAAAAAGTCAATAGAAAAATTTTGATGTATAATATACGGGCTTAAGAAAAACATTCGAAACAACGTTGAACGTTATAATACATATTATCCGTTTAAATAAATGAAAGAAAGAAAAAAATTTGACACATCGAGAGAGAATCAAAGTTAATGAAAGTATATGTATTTATACACGTTAACACACAAAGCAAGCTTGTATCAATAAAAATTATGTAAACGTCGATTGATGTGATGTTTCATAATATTTTTATGCTTTGTATCTTTCTTTCTTCTTGTATTATAATTAAAATCATTTTTTTTTATAAAAAATTATTTCTGTACACATGACTGTTGGACAATCGAATTCTTCCAAGTGTATGTTAAATTTATTAAGAAAAGCGAAGATTACCGGTCATTGATTTAATCTGGATTGACATTTAATTTTTTATTAACTGCAGCTTTGTTTTAATTGCTTATTCACTTATTATAATTCCAATGATGATGTGATTGAAATAATTATTGGTTAATTAAATAATTTTTATGTTTTGATTAATTTTTGTTTCTCTTAAACATATTTATGTCCCAAATAAATCTGCAAAAGTCTAAAAATCAAACCATTCAAAATTCAGGAAAGGAATTTCCCACGATTATTGGTAAAAACAACAAACAGTTTTGACTTTTTAAATAATATTATCACATAATAACTATAAGCGAAAGAACTATAACAATCAACGAAAAAAAAGAAGAATATTTTTTTTCAAATATTAACTTTTTTATTATTTTTTTTTCTCAAATTTTCCACACGTCAATTAATGATGTGTTTGGACGGGTACCATCGTCTTGAACGTTCATAAGTTCGCTAATTCTTAAGAATGTAAATATTTTTTTTGTAGACAGATGAATTAGCTTTAATAGTTCGTGGAGGGAAAATCCAAATCATCAATCAAACTTAAGGTCAAAGGATGATCATAAAAAAATGTATTTTTTTTTCAATGTTTAATATTATATGAACAAAAATATAGAGACCATTGTTATTTTGAACTTCGTTTAAATAAAAATTTAGAATTTAACTTATATGAATGAGTAAATACAGATATTAAATTTTTAATTATAAGGATTTTAATAAATATCTTCGGTAAATTTAATATTAAGGATGAAGCAATATTTGAAAAATTTTATTTCTTCTAAATTTAATAATAGTGATTTTTATTAAGCTAAAATTTCTAATTTAAATTAAAGTAACTTTTATCAATAAAAATTATAATTCTAATTAATATTTATAGTCAATTCTTGCAGATATTTCAATTTTTACAATTCGATATGTTTATTTTAGTATGTTAACTTTAATACGTTATCACAATAAAGTAAAATAATACAATTGGAGAAACCAAAGAAAACAAAAATATCAAGACCACAAGACCATGAAAGATCAATTAGCTACACAGATTGAGAAATTAAATAACGTTTTTGGCGTGAAAATCTTGTGTGCTTTTATATACTGCGAGCACATTGTAAATGAAATTATTTACTCGTTTTATATAGAAAGAAAACTTTAGCTTTGTATCGATAAGCTGATAATGCGCATTGCTCAACTTCTCCTGACCTTTGCTTATGACTGTACTCGCTGGAGCATATATGCAGCGTAGGCTTTAGCCTCGTATTTAATTATAAAATAAGAGGAGTAATGTAATTTATGAATCTTCAAATATATCCAATATGACTATAACGTTTATTTTATTGATATTTTCAGTGTACGTGAATAATTTGAAAAATCAGTTCATTTTTTGAGATCCAGTCTTAAACAATAAACGTGAAAATTTAATTTATTTAAGAAATGTTTATCAAAATGTGAAAAAAAGTTTGTTTAAAAAAAAATTTTTTTTTATATTCAAAATCTTGCAAGATTTTATACAGAAAAAGTATCTCTTTATTCTAAATTAAGATAGTCTGAAAATTTTTCCAATGGTATCATGATAAATCTGTTATTGTACTATTTGTTTATTTTAATGTATCTATTTTTCCAAAAGATTTCCAAGAGATAAAATTTTAAACAAAATGAAGTAATACAAGTAAAATTATATAAGTTCAAGTAAACAAAAGTATATTTACAATAAAAGTTTAATTTTCGGTTGCGATTAGAAATCAGTTATTTGCACTGATTGATTGATCGGTTGATTGATTGTTCCCAATAAACAATGGACTTTGTAAATACAAATCAACGTCAAAGTTTAAAAGTTTCCAGTAATTTTAAAAAATCGAACAATTTTAGGGAATATTATCTAACTTAAAAACAAAGATGAATGATAGTGTTCATGAGAATACAGTAACGAGTATAATACGTATGATATGTCAGAAGCGTATATCTTCGTGTACCCTTTTGGCTGTTATGTTTATGTCGGTTAATTTGATGATAGACTAATGTGGTATGTGATAAACACTGAATTTCAACTATTCAAAAAGAAATAAAGAATCATAAGATAACATAAGGAAATTCCGGGATATTTACATTAATAATACCATAATTTTTTTAATGTAAACAATATTAATGCAGCCTTGGTCTGACAAATATAGTAATTGTGATTCTATTTAAAAAAAAATTTAATTTTTGAAAAAAGAAGGAAACAGTATCCCATGAAAAATGATTTTTAAATAAATTAGGCTGAATATCGAGTTAGCTCAAGTTTTCATCTCAATTCTTTAAACTTCAACTTTTTTCAAAAATATTTTTAATTAATTTTTATAAAAAAGAAAAATTTAATCTATTTGACATGATACTCAAATTTCTTTAATCTTATGTTTAAAGTACAAACAATATATAGAAAATTAAAAGTTATCAATTGTTCATCAATTACAATAAAGTACAAAGATGAAAAAAATATTCTTTTCATGAATTAAGTTATCATTACCATAATATAAATCGCAGTGGAACAATTTTGTAATTTTTAATGCTCGTGTTATGATCATGACTGAAAATATTTACTACATTTAAATAAATAAAAAACACAAATTCAAAAATATTTAGAAAACATTTAATCCCATGTCCAATACAATTAACATAATTCATTAATAAATTTGTGCTTATCACTATTGGATCATTACATAGTTTTACGTGATTCACCAAAATTTTCGATTTAATTTTTAATAAATGCAAAAAAACAAACTATAAAAAAAATCAATGTCACGTAATATATCACAAAATGACATTATGTATTTGAGATCTAAATGATCTTACACGCACCGTGAAGGCACGAAAAAAAAAAACGAAAGATTTATAAATCAACGACAAAATAAATATAAGAATTTCTTCTTCTTCTCCTCCTTTTTTTTTTATCTTCTTTCATCTTTTTCTATCCGTTAAGAGAAAGAGCACGAAGAGGAAGACAACTATATTATACTTATGTTGGCTTTTAACGAATGCGAGAATGTTGCCTGGCGCCAACGACGTGCGTGAGCAAGCGCGACGCCTTGACTTATAATATTAAACCCACCAGAGAGTAAGAGAAAAATAAATAAAGAAAGAAAAATAAAGATAAAGGAGAGCAAGAAGGTTTGATTATCGAGGTGCTATGATAATAGGAAATATTTTTCAAGAATTTTTTACTAATTTATTGGACAAACAAAATTTTTTTTCAATTTTAAATTTAATTTCTTACATTCATCGTTTATTTATATTGTTTTTTTTTTATTTTCATTTCAATGTTATGGTAGCGGAATCAATTTTTATAATGATTTCTAATTTTTACGAATAATATTATAGCAGATTTTAATGTTTATAGGATTGGTTGCAATTGATTATATTGAAATATCCACTTTTCCAATATAATAAAATATTGTTAGAAAAGAAGGCCAAAATGAAATTAAAAAATTTCTCAATTTAACTCAATTTTTCTATTAATATGAAAAAGCCATGCTTTTATTTTAATAAAAATTAAATTCAATTATGAAATTTTTCAACTTTATTCTAGCCTTTTTCCAGCGCTTGATTATATTTATTCAAAGTAAATTTATTTACAATAATATTAATTGATTAGAGATAATCAGCTTATACTTATAACTTTTATTTATTTCACATAGTTAATTGTTTAGGAATACATTTACTAAAAGTATCGTCAAGTTTTCTATTTTAAAATTTCCACACTACAATAATTTCATTCATAAACGGTTTTTGTCATTTGGCATCAATACTTGAATTTATAAATATGATATAATTGATTTCAACGTAGAGGTCGTCAGTGGCCCAGTCGGTAGAGTGATGGATTCATATAATCTCGAGGCTCCGAGTTCGATTCCGGCTCTCGGCCAAATGATACAAGCACCACTGTACGTTACATGTGCTTTCTTCAAAAACACACTGACAATCTCCGTTGCTAATTAGCATCAAAATGATGGCATTAATGCAGCGACGTTAAATTAAATTAAAAAAAAAAGATATTGGATGTTTTCTGTCATCGACGCTAAACTAATAAAACTTGCGTAATAATGTAAGGCTCATCCTCACATACGTCTGGAAAATTTATTTTTATTTTTCATGTAATTAAAAGCTCATGGCGTCAATAGTCTAACACAGCAAAGAAAAACTCGGCGCTCTCATATGTTTAACCATACAAGAAAAATAAAACAAATTAGACACACAAAAAAAAAACTTATGGTACAAGCACATGACTATATGCGAAGAATAGAAAAAGAAAAAAATAATTTCCATATGTATTTAGAGACAAGGTAAATCAAGTAGGAATAATTTATTTGTGTGTAGGAAGCGGTTTTTTTTTACTTTTTTTTTTTTGCTGTTCATTCTAAGCTCCATAATGACGATTCCTCTTGTAAATTTAAACCAAGCGCATAGACATTTTCCTTATATATAACGCGTCTATACGCAGAGAATAGACGCATGAGAAAAAAAAATGCATTTTTTTTTCCTTTTGATTACTAAGATACAACAAGATATACAAGTTCTTTGTTGTGATTGAAGGGCCGGTTTTGAATGAAGTTTTCATGAAATCGAAGACTGGATTGATATTTTTAGAACAATTATTATTCTAAAGAGCATTTTGCAGTCTTTTACCAAATGTTGATTTATTTCAAATGTTTTGCGTATTTATTCATTCAAGTATACATATTTTATATGAACAATGTGACAATAGATGAAGTATTAAAATATTCATTTTTTACTATGATAAAGTAAAAAACTTTTTTGTTCAAAATTATACTGAAAATGAAAAATACACGTAACTGTTTAATTTTTCTTTTTTCTCTTTAGTTATAACAAGTAAAGTTAAAAATAATACTAAAAAAACGAGTTAACTCACTAATTAATAGCCATAAAATTTTTATTGCAAAAACGAATACATATTTATCCGTGTTTACGATAAGGATTTAAAGAAACATCTGCATCTTCTTTTTTAAGTATTAAATGTTATTAATCATATTCTCGTTTTGTAAAAAAAAGTTTTCTATTTTTTCTAATCGGTCAAATAATTAAATTTCTTCAACATAAACAGACAAAGTACTTCCTGCATATAAAATTGGCAAAATTAAAAAAGTGTACCCCTGGTATGCATAAGGACATTCTTCAGGTTGTTATGTTAGTAGCTAAATGAGGCGATAAATAAGAATTTACTGGCGTTTTTTCGTCATACCATAAATTTGCGATTTTCAGAACGAAGAAATAATGAAGATGATGATCCTTTTTTTTTCTTTATTTTTAGTTTAATTTTGGAAGGATATTTTTAGAACTGCTTATCGCTTACAAGAACCTATATGACTTTTTTTTTATCGCAGCACAGAAGCGAATTGCAAAAAGAAAGTGGTCATAAATTAAGGTAACATTTTAAGTTTTCAACTTTTAAGAGCCAGTGTATATATTAAAAAGTTAAAATTAGCTTAAATGTTAGCGATGAAAATGTTATTTAAGAATTGTGAAATCAAAATAAAGATTTTTATTTTATTTGTATTTTAATTGATTAATTTTAACTGAGCTTTAAACTTTTCAATATAACTAAATAATATAAGGATATATAGCAGTATGATCATAATTATACGAACTTCTAAGTAAAACACACTAAAAAGTTAAATTAGATATCATTGCAAGGGGATCATCGACCTTTATAACGTTTCATAAGGAATCAAGTTATAAAAAATCATGGTAAAAACATTAAAAAAATTTAATTTATTGTGAAAAAAAGAGTTAAGAATGCAATACGTCAAATAAAAACAAATAGCCAAAGAATCCCAAAAACTTGACACAAATAGCTATGCATATCTCGAAATATGAGTCATGAGAAAAAATATTTTAAATTATGTACTTCATTTAGATTGACACCGAATGAACTACGGTAAATTACGTTGCCTACATATAGGCGCATTCTCGTAAGCTTCACGGAAAAAACACTGTGATTGGAAAATCCAGATGTTTAGTTACATCAACTAAAAAATTTAGTTGGGTTTCGGACAAACAAAATTTTTCGGTCAGCATAACTAAAGACAATAGCTGTTGAAAACGAAAGTATTTCTTTCTGCAAGCAAACATTTTGGATTCTGCGACCTCATAATTTAGTTTTGACAACTAATTGCATTTTAACTAAATACTTTGGCTATCGCAACTAATTTTCGATTAGAATTCTCTTGTTCGCATTTATAAATTATTAGCAAAAAAAACAAAATTATTATTTTATATCATGAGACAGCTTCAGTGCTTTAAAAAGACCTCAAAATCAGTCTAGCATGGAAAAAATAATTTAGCTGAAACAGCCAAAGTATTTATTTAGCTCGTGATTAATTGTCAAAACCAAATTAATTAGTCGTAGAATTAAAAATATTTGCTTGCAGAAATAAAATACTATAATTGTCTCACCAAAAGTTATTAGTTGATAAACTTTAGTTGTAGTAATACAATATTTTTTCATTCACTCTATAAATAATAATTCATTGATTTTGACAATAGTTATAGATATTATATGAAATCATAGTAGCTTAACAAGAGAAATAAAAAAAATTTTATCAAGTATAAAATCTTATTTTTTTCATATATACTATAATTTTATGAATTCTAAATAAACTATTTCTAAAATAAAAATACAATAAATTACAAGTCTCTAATTTTTGTTTCGCAACTTTTTATTCGTGTTGATATAATACTACGTTTTATTAATACTGGAATATGCATACCAAGCAGATTTATAAAAGGCCATTGTGTAAAAAATTTAGAGTCTATTTGTGTTTTCGTCATTCATACGTGCACATTAAAACATTCGATCACTTACTACGAAAGTTGTAACGCAAAACATTCGCGACTTTAAGCCGATAGTCGATTGGAAAAATTTCATACTTTCTAACGTTTTAGTAAAAACTGTATAAGTTGCAGAAATCAGTCTAATTTACAACAGTGAGTAAAATTTCAAATAATTATTAGAATCAATAGGTTTTTGTAACAATAATGGACTTTTTTAATAAACGAATAAAATTATTTTTAAAGGCATACAGTGAAAAATTTAGAATATGGAAGTTGAGTGATAACGAATCAATGAAAAAATAAAATTCATCGCTGTATAATAAACATAATAAGATAACTAATTTCATTGAATATATTTAATCATTATCATACTTTATTGAAATTATTTATAAGTTGGTACGACGTAATAAATAAGACGTAAATATCGCATTCGATGTTATCATTGAAATTTTTTAATTAAAAATCTATCATATCAAAGATACTAACAGTGGTTATAAATTAAATAAAGCTTTAATATTTCTATTGCAGTTTACAAAAAGGCAAAAGATGAAGATTCAAGTTTGGAGAGGAAAAGAATTCAATAGTCAATCTCCGATGTCATCGTGAACAGCTTTTGATTGTTCCTCTTTATTATTAATACGTGTGTACTAAAATATTTAATAGTGTTCTACGTGAGTAATTTAAAAAATTTATTAATAAGTAAATACTTTTTTTAGAATCATTCATAGATACACTATGGGAGTTTTATTCCAATAAAGTACATCAATACCTACGAAAACTAAATAAAATTTGTGATAATAATCATAAAAATGCATTCCTGTGCAGAGTATTTCATAGTTACAATTTATATGCTCACATCTCTTGATCCAAGTATAGCGTCAGTCAATATCGATGATTATGGGCCCAACGAATACTATGCTTCCATTGAAAATACAAGTAACCCAGATTGGATGAGCAAACTATCAGATGATAAGTTACTATGTGATTTATCAATACCTGGAACACATGATTCAATGGCTGTATGGGGAAGCTTCGATGAACAACCTCCAACTCCCAATGGTTTAACATTGGATATCACAAAGTTGCAACAGCGTTTTAACGAAAGTGGACCTATTTCATTAGCAAGGCAATTAGAAGCTGGCATAAGAGCAATCGACATTCGCGTAGCTTTCAGGGACATTAAAAATGAAGACGATCCAATTGAAAGTCCCCAACTTCAAATTTACCATGGGTATGTATATCAACAAGCAAATCTCTATGATGTTATCCATACCACATTTAATTTCTTAAAAGAACATCCTAAGGAAGCCATTTTCCTGCGACTGAAATTAGAATTTGGTCTTAAAAATGAAAGTGATGCTTTCCCATCGGTTTTTAAAAAATACGTTGAAAACAAACAATATGGACAAGTGTTTTATAAGCCATCAGTATCAGGAGGTGGTTCGATTTCAATTCCAAAACTTGGCGATGTTCGTGGCAAAGTTGTTCTGGTCATGCTTAATGGCCGGCACGGTGGAACATATCATAAATTTGGCATCGACAACGATTTCATTGACATCCAAGACCAATATGAATTTATTGGACCCAATGTTTCAGACCAAAAGTTAAAGCACGTCGCTGAACAACTTACGAATACTGTACGTCCTGTAAATTGCAATAAGTTGATGTTTAATTTTGCAAATGCAATAACAACGGTCGCCGTATTTTTTCCTGGAGTACTTAGCAATGGACCATCAGCTTTGGCCCGTGATATTAATCAAAAGGTTTATACTCTTGTAAATAATGATCATGCCATACAATCAAGGATTGGAATTTTAATGTTTGATTATCCTGGATGGAAGTTGATCGATAAGATTATTTCTTTCAATAAATAAAAGATCAGAGGTGATTATATACAGATGACATTGTTTTGATTTTTATGAAATATATTTTAAGATCTGATAGAAATTAACTTGCAAACTGTAATAGATTTTTTTATTAAATCATATTTTTCTGTTTTAGGCTAAGACAAGGATTTTATCTTACCTCGTTTAAAAGAAGTTAAACCGAATGGTCTTGGTCATCTAAACTATGTAGATAATATTATTTAAAGTACTATTGTAAAATATTAGGAATAATATTGGTATCCAATCGTTAGTCAACGTATGAAAAAAATTTTAATCTTCTGTTTTGATTTGTTTATTATATTTATTAGAAATGAATCGTGTTGTCTATAACATTGTGTAATTTTAACTACTAGATAAATTTATTTTGTATATAACTGTAAAGTGTCTTAATTAAAAGAACATTGCAAATATATATAAATTATTGAATAATGAGGAAAATTGTTCTATTAAGAACATAATATAATATTCTTTCGTTTTTTCAGTATTCAGCATTGCGTTACTTAATAATTTTCCATTTGTAAAATGAAAAAATTAATAATAAAAGTAAATTTTCCATATTTTTAGTGATTATGTAATATTTTATTGTGTTTTCGAAATATTTAATGTCTTGATTTACTTTCTAAACTTATTAATTTAATTAATTTCATGATAAAAATGGTTTTACTTGATGGAATTAAAATATAATAACACTGTATCGGATAAGACTAATATTCTATCATTCATTCATAAGACTAATATTCTGACTGGAATTTCTCACTTTTCACTCACTCAACTTTTATCCTAAATGTAATCAGTTTATAAAACGGATTCATTAAATAAAAATTGTAAAGCTGATTCGTTTGCTTATAAATGTATCGACGATTTATGTAATGATGTGTGTTTCAAGAAGTATATAATAATAAATTTAAGTTTAATGCAGAAAAAATTTAAATAAAATAATTATTAAAAATATAACGATGAAGGTTGATATAATAAAGAATAAAAATTAAACCTGAAAATATAGTTTAAAAAATCGCAAATAAATTGAAACAAAAACACACACATACTATATAAAAAACCAATATTTACATTTATATTATAATTTTTTCAAATTAAAATCATTTTTGAAACTCTATTATTTTAATATAATTTTACCGATTGAGTAACAAGTACTGCAACTATTTAGTTGAACGAAATGCCACGCGAGGTGCTGGAACTAGTTAGGGAACGTCTGTATCGTTTAGTGGACATGCAAAATTGAGTTGGAAAAGTTAGCTTATTTTCAATTTATGGAGTCAAATCTTCTTCTTTCTTCATGGCCATCGTGACTACCTAAGTAATCGAAAATATGATTTTATGAATTTTATATTTCTGAGACAAAAAATTAAGAATTAAGGCAGATATTGAATTATTTAATATTTTTACTACTAAAGCTCTAAAAAATAATTTATATATTATAAATTATTTTCTATGTATAACATTTTAAGATTTTTATACTATACTTTTTTTATATCCCTTTGAACATTAATATATATTGATTATATTAATTTTATTTTAAATTTTATTATTATTAGAAGTGCAGAGCCAGTTCGTAGAATTATATTAAATATAAAAATTTAAATAATGTCTATAATAATATTTAAATGGAAAATTGGTGGCACTTTTAAATTTAAGATTATATTACATATTTTATATAATAATTTTTTAACGATCACTATATTTTTATATATAAAAACCTTAAAATGTTGAATAATTATGTAAAATAATTTTATACATGCTTAAATTCTGAAATTTTTGTTTCGGAAACTAAATTCATGAAATTTTATTAGTCATTGCTTAGACATACGTATATGCATGTATTTGACAGCTTATTCTCGATTTACGAAGTGGTGTTAACTGCAAGCTTCAGTATAATAGAGATATTGTTATCTCTTGTTGTTTAAAACTATAGTGCTTTATCCCGCTTCGATAAGGTAGATTTTTCCTTGTAAAAATTGTTGGTATCTTGATGTCGCCAAATGTCCATGATTTGTTGAATTCTTTGTATAAAATATATGATTTATATTTCATCTCGTTTTAAAAACTGAGCTTGTTATTCAAATAAATAAAATTGGCGAATGGACCATCTCAAAATGATTCATTTTGAATTTTCAATTGCATGATCACTCCTAATTTATGAGCTAATCATTTTTTTTTAATGAAAAGCTTACTCAACATTCTATTGTAATGTAATTGTTTACCTGTTATAAACGATTTAAAAACTTTCTATTTAAAATAAGCATATATTTAATTTTTTTTAAAGACAAATATTTACTATAAATTTCTATTTAAATTGTGGTTCAGGGGACTCACATTTCAACAGGAAAAAAGCTTGTAGTGTTTTGCTTTTTACAAGATTCGTGACGTAATGAGGGAAACATGAACAGTGAGCTATTTAATATAAAAAGGAAAAGCGTTGAAAATATGCCAGTCTCAATTTCACTGCCTGCAAACAATTTTGTCTCATTTTAATTATACATACACGTGCAACAATAACATTATAAAACGTATACTATTTTATAAAAATAAGTTGATCATACTTTTTGTACATTATAATTTTTAAGAATAAAATGCAGCAACATATTTTTGTAACTTCTATTATATTGGCTATTCTTTTTTCAATAACATTAGCAATTCCGACGTCGATCGGTCAGGTAAACTATTTCTTTTTTCAGCTTTTTTTACAATATTAAGTAGGAAGGTAATTTTAATAAAATTCATTGGTATAAACTATTTTTGAAAATTTTTTCTCATATTTCGTATTTGAAAAATTAAAATTATATTGTTAGATGATCTTAATATAAATTTATAAGACTAATAAATTAATAAAACTAAAAAAATTTAGCATGTATGATAATATTAATTAAAATGTTGATTTCATTTGTTTATAGTGTGAAGAAAATTCTGATTGTCATAATGGATGCTGTGTAGAGAATGTGTGTACAGGTAAATAATAAATTAGAATAAATATCATAATTTTTGTTTTATTTCTATGCTTGCTTAAATAAATTAGATTAAAAATAACTATGACTTTTTCATGTAAATATTAATTATGAAAAAAGCTAAAATGTTAATAAAAAAATTATTATTAAAATTAAATAAAACAGAAATCTGGCATAAAATAATTATTTTGTTTCATATTTTCTTTAGATTCATTTAAATGCTCAACAACAATTAAGCATGAAACTGATAATCATCCCAATTGCAAAGATCGCAATCCATGCAAACCACCATCTTCTTGTAAACTTCACCAAGTTCAATGTTTTCGTGCTCCATGTTATCCAATAGCCGTATGCTCAAAAAAAGTTGCAGTAAAATAATTATATTTAGATTAAATGTAAATGTGATTGTAATGTTTCCACGATCAAAATAAACATATTTGATTTTTTTAAAAGATAAGCATATACCATTAAATTTTCTCCTGAAATATGTTTTACAATAATCTGATACTTTTAGACGAAAAATACATGTTTTAACAAACTTTGTTGCATAATAATTGAAGCACAAAATGATTACTGTGTACTCAATATAAAGAGAATAAACAATAAATATAAGTCAGTCTCAGTTATACTAAGTTTACACAGTCATATTCAATTGTAAATTATTCATAAACTCATGTAATTATAATAGCCTGTATGATTTTACACCTTTTTTATAAAAAAATTTAAATTATAATTTTGATAAATAATTATTTTTCCAGAAATAAAATGCTGCGACGTATTTTTATAATCTCTGTTATTTTAGTGATTTCTTTTACATTAACATCATCTTTTCCCGCATTGATTGACAAGGTGCTGTATTACACTTACTGAATTATATTCATAATAGAAATTTGTGTGATCGATTAATTTAGGAAAAATATAGCTTCAGTATATGTCTGAAATATAGTTCACTTTCTTTGTCTATAGTGTGAAGTGAATGCTGACTGTCATTCTGGATGCTGTGAAGATAATGCATGTATGAGTGAGTATTAAATAAAAATTTGTTAAGATGAATTATTAATTCTTCTTTGTATATTTATTCAAATAAAATATTTTATTAATTTAATATGGTTTCATCGTTAACATAATAATTTAAAAATAAAAGCTAAAATTACAAAAAAAATTTAGTTGTATCGCATAAAAATAAGTAATGTATTGTTGCTTTAAATAACTTTATTTTGCCTTAAATTTTTTCAGATTCCACTAAATGCTCAAGTATATCGATGGTTAAACGTAATACAGGAACAGATACTGAACCTGATTGTAAAAATCGTAACACATGCAAAGCACCGTATACTTGTGTACTTAAACCAGTAGCTTGCTACGAAGGTACATGTACAAGACCTGCGTGTGTGAAATCGTAATTGTTAAATTAGATTAGAATTTTTTTTTAGCATACGAAATAATATATTTTCAATTTATCAATATTCAATTTGGATCTTCTGCTGGAAAAATTTTTTCTTTGGAAAAATTCTTTAAAAAACTGAGATCGCAAATAAAGTACTTTATTCCTTAACTAGAAATACTTTATTCTTTAAATAAATTGTTAAAATATTTAAAAAAATTAATATTTCATTAATAAAATATTAATATTTTATTAATAAAATAAATTTATTTGTCAAATAAAATAATAAAAATGATTAGGAAAGTATTAAATTTTATTAAAAATCGTTATATTATAAAATTTTAACATTAAAATTTAAATTTTTTCGCAATTAGGTCTGCTAGTCGGTATTAGCCCTATTACAAATCTTTCGTATTATTTTAAATATAAATATTGAAGACAATATAAAAATGAAAGTATTTTAATATTTATTTTCAAATATGAAATAAAACTATTGTTATAATTTATAAAATTAAAAAAAGGTATTCAATTAAATTTTTGATCATTAACAAATTTTAATCTTAAAAATTATTTGATATTGGATCAAATAAATACCTTTGTACATTTTGTTATCTTGTTTACTAGAGGGAAAAACTTAATTTAATTTAAATAAATTAATATGTACGTATATTAGGTATAAACATATACTTATATTTAGTAATATTCATTAACATGCCTAAATAAAAACTATATCTTGCAAAATATCTCATTGATCAAAAAAGTAAATTATTGTTTCATCCATCAAAATATAACAATAAGAGTTATGAATATTCACGCGATATCAGT
Organism: Anastatus disparis; assembly: GCA_017163975.1. Lineage (NCBI taxonomy): Eukaryota > Metazoa > Arthropoda > Insecta > Hymenoptera > Eupelmidae > Anastatus > Anastatus disparis. The sequence goes on from JAFFSR010000222.1 coordinate 1,383,164, forward strand.
TTCTATTACAAAAAGAATATTAAGGTAATTTTTCATTGGTGAAATCATTTGTCAAGAATTCTGAAAAATTTATGATCCGTACATCTAATAATCTCTTTGAGAAACAGAAAAAGAATATTATTTTCAAACCATTTAAATTCTATTTAATCCTCAATTTAACTGTAAATGGATTTTACGAAACATTTCTTCGATCAAATAAAAGTGTGATTCAACCAAGTTTCTGTATCCATCGGTATTAACCACTTTGTTCTTATTGGCAAATATAAATTCCATAGTTTTATTTTTTAAATATTTACAGTTGAGAATATGTGCTGTAAGGAGTAATTTCGAGGCAATATCAACATTCAAAGTACTTGCTAACATCTGTTCGCACATACTCTTAAGTTCATCCTCTTGATATCTATCTGCTACTATTAAAAGATCACTCACATTTTCTTTATCTATAACCGGAATAATTCCAGTATAAATGTAGTGCAAAAAACTCTCGAATATCTCTGGACTGATATCTTCTATGATTATTTCTCTAGTAAACTTTTCTAACATATTATTTTCAAACAAATTAGCAAAATATTGACTTCGATGAGTTAAAATTATTTCATGAGCTCTTAATTCTTTAGTGCCTATTTTGAAAATAACGTCGCTCTGCTTGCCACTTTTAAACAGTGATTCCATGCCATAAGAAAGTTTCGAGCTATGAATCAAATTATCTGACGATTCGACTTTAACAGTTAGCTCTATTTCCAGTGTTCCGAACTCAAGGTTCTCTACAACCATTCTATGTAACAGCTTGACTATTGGAATATCATTACGAAGATTCCATTCTTCTACTACTCTATCATATTCCGTACCTTCAAATTTTAATTTACAATCCGTACTAACTCCTTTGATGTTAGCAGGATTTTCGCAACTTAATAATGTTATATCTATACTATGAAACGGATTATTATTAACATTCATTGTCCAAACAAGCTTGTAATTATTCTCACATGTTACAATTTGAGGTGATTTTGCTTTAAATCCATATAAACCACGAGGGCACGATAAAGTCCATTCATAATGATACGTCGAAACTTTTGAATAAACGTTAGGTTCTTGATATGCAATAACTTGTTCGTTCGTTTCCACTGATGCCATTTCAATAAGATCTGCTAAAATTATAAATTTATTCTATTAGTCATTCAATACTTACTCGATCTAATACTACCAATACACGGAGAAAATTTTTCTATAAAAATTACGGTAATCGTCTCTACAATCGAGGGACATCATACGATTTTCTGTTATTTTGTAGATATGTGCCGTCAAATGTTACTGAACGCATGGATAAAATTTAAAGTACGTTTCATAATTTTTACGGTGACGCTCCATAATTTTTACTATCTAGTAAATTTTATAGTACTTTCTACAAAAAGTTCTAGAATATCACCATAATATTTACAGAGCGTCACCGTAATTTTTATAGAACTTCCTCACAAATAGTAGAAGAAGTAAAAATACTCTTTAACATAAATTAGCGCATGCGCATTGTATATACATGTCATATGAGCGTTAGTTCTGATTTGCAACGGTAGGAGTAATTTTTACGTCAACGTTCCATAAAATTTATGAGATATCATCGCAATAATTAAGAAAAAGACGTGTTGTTCCACGATTACGGTGCGTCACTGTAATTTTTATACAGAATTTCATTGTAAATTTTATAGAAAAATTTTCTCCGCGTATAAGATAAAATTTTCAAAAATTGATCATTTTTCATCTTTTGAATATTTTATTATTTATGCATACAAACTGAAAAATTTTCTATTCAGCCTGTATACTTCAGGTTCATGCTAATCTGCAATTGGTGCAACAATCGTTGAACTTCATTTCAGAGTGACCGCTGGCATACGAGCTGAATATAATTGAAATTAAATTTACAAGACCAAATAAATCTTACAAGTATAAATAATTAAATGATTAACTTTAATAAATTAATTTTGATAAATTATAGTTGATCACTTAAGCAGCCAATCACGCTTTAATAGTACGTTATGCAAGCGGTGTGTAAATGCTTTATTTATGAAACAAGAAATTTACAGCCCGAGCCGAAGGCGAGAACTTGATAGACCTGAGATAACTAATTTCATAAAAATACCTTCACACACCCGTTCCGTAATGTATTTTACACCCTAAGAGATGTATAATTATATTAAAGTTATGATGTTGAGGTTGAAGTAGTATAAATAAGCTTACTGAGTCTTCTAAATTGATTATCAAATAAATATTAAAATCACTCAAAATAAATAAATTTGAAATTAATAATGTAAATAATTATTCCATTTCTTATAAAATTAATTTATTTAAAAAGCTGACTGGACCTTGTAAATTAATTCTTCTACACTAAATTCTTCTTTTGTTAGTAAATATTAAAATTAATCACTTAATTTTTCTTAAAATTTAGTTATAAATCAATTCATTTTGAATTTATCAATTATTTCATTAATTTTTAAAAATCAATTCAGTTAAAAAGTCTACTGAAAATTATTTATTAATTTTCAATTCTATTATCTTACGCACACAACACGCCGACAATCAGAGTAGCTATTTTTCAGATCAGACGGAATGAAAACTGCGTGGATGATCGAAAAAATTACAATTCATTTTCGGCATGCTTACTGCGCAGTATGAGTGACGTGCCATTGCTTAGAAAGATACACAGGACGCCAAAAATTTTTCATTCATATATATGTTATTGAATGCATATCACACTATACATGCTTTTTAATTACGAATACGAGACTCATATAATGTTCTACTATCAAAAATCTAGTATTCTTTTTGAATATCGAAGTTCCCTATATTTCATTTTTAGATATAAAAAAGAGTATATATTCAAATAAATACCTGTCAATTGTATTTCCCCTATAAATCTGAGTCTCTAGTGTCCAAGTCCAATTTTAGCTGCTCAATGTGACTATCTAAAATGGAATAAGGCTTTCAAATTTTGGCGTCGGTATTCCCTCATGCAAAACCTTTTTGATATATGCACCACTCTGCCCTCTCTTACCTTTTCAAAAAGTTATTAGTAACTAGAAAATATTGCAGGTAAGAAAAAATCGAACCAATGGCTGAATTTAAGCCAAATCATATGTTCGACGGTAATGACATTGTGCAAACTTTTTTTTAAATACATGTAGTTTTTTTAATTTTTACATAATTTTGTTTGTATCTTAAATTTTGACAGAGAACAAGCCTTTTAAATACAATACAAAAGTATAGAATTCTCTAAGTACTTTGCCGAGTAAAGATTTCGCTCCGTTAATTCTTGTCAATCATAAAGTGCCAGTGCACTCTCCTATATTTTATTAATTTTCTGCACATTGTATCGTTAAACATTTATTACATTCTTATATTCGAAACTTGTTTCATTGGATTAATTTTTAACAAGACGCACTTATTTGATATCGTACAATAAAATTATTCATCCGTAATTTATAAATAATTTTTGTTCGTCATTTATTTTTCTCTTTTTATAAGTATATAGTAAATAATCAAATTTTTAAGAAAAGTACATAATCATTTCTAATGAAGAAAGAAAATCACAAATTAATGTACTATATTGATTTTCAAAATCTTTACTTTGATTATAATTATTAATGTGATTGGATATTATCTGATAAAGTAAAATCCTTTATGTTTTTGGGTCCAAGATTTTTCATTTCAGCTTTGTGATATTTTTCCTAAATTTATTCAAAGTTATAAGCAATTTTGTGTGAATCATTAAACTTTTTTAAAAAATTTGCATCTGCTTTATAGTTATGTTTTCGAATTAGTTATTGAACAGTTGATATTTTTATTCTCCTATAACTTTTAAATAATTTGAACTTTTTGAAAAATTTTTCTTTTTAATCGGAATTTTTAATCTCAAATTTAAAATGTTTCTTGCAAAAAATTTTAAAATAATCATGTCAAAAACTATACGACTATGAAGCAGATGTAAATTTTTTAAAAAAGTCTTAAAATCCAAACAAAACTCTTCATTAACTTAAAAAAAAATGATGCTTTAAAATGAATGGACGCAGTTTATTTTATAATTTGATAATATAAAAAGTATCCAACATCAGAATGAAATCTGAGAGCCAAATGCAATGCACTCTCCTTATTAGATACGAAACAGAATCAACTGATTTTTTTCATTGCATTGACACGTCGAAGAAGAAAAGTATAAAAACGCAATGATGAGGCATAAAAATACTAGAAGAAAAATTATGTTTAAAAACTATTAAAATTATATGTAGTTTTAAATATGAGAATATGATTTAAAACTATTAAAATATCATGAGTAGGTTAGTGGCTCAATCGGTAGAGCTTTGGATTCGTAATCTCGAGGTTCTGGGTTCAAATTCTGCTCTCGGCAGCCGATTGATATAAGCACCACTGTACGTTACATATGCTTTGTTCACAAACACACTTACAAGCTTCGTCGCTGATTAGCATCGCAAAAAAATACCATAGCATAAATATAGCGACGTAAAAAAAAAAAAATTTTCATGATTTGAACAAATTTCACGCCGTAGAGAAAATTTTAATCAAAAATATATTTATTAATTTTCATAATTTTTATTTTAAAAAAATATGTTAAAAATTTTAATGATAAGTATATTTAATTTTTAATGGAGAACTTATTCTGAACTTTATTTGGACCACACGTAGAAATATAAAAATTTACATTGTATCAAAGTATAATTTGATGATTCGCGTATTAATTTTAATGTGTTATATCATTTATACGCTTCTAAAAATAAAGATTAAATCAATATGCAAATATTTATTCATTTATCAAACGAAGTGAAGTTATTTTACTTTGATCTCTTACTTAATATTTATAAATGAATAACGTTATTTTTTTAAATGTATTAAATTTAATACAATCAAAAGTAAGTCATAATTTCGCTACAAATTTATTAAAGATACGAAAAATGATTTCTTGTATAAAAATGTAAAATAAGCTAGTATTATAGACTCCAAAGTTCCATAAATACGTAGTTAGAAGGTAGTAACAATATTACGAAATATGTTAAAAAATATTGGCATTATTAAAAAAAAAATTAAAAATGAGCAAATTTATCATGTATATTTTACGAAAAATTGACATGCTCAATTCCATAACGCAACTTTGCTCAAATTCTAATTAAACGTTTATCTTGAACTATTTGTTTGATCACGACAAATAAGGTAAATATGTAATTTATTTTATACCATTTAAATAAAAATCTAATGAATATTGGAGTCCGAAAGTTTAAATATTTTTATATTTTTATACACAATAAAATATCGAAAGTCTGAAAATGGCGCATTTAATAATTATTAACAATTTTTAAAAAACAAATTATAAAAATGCGTTTTTCCTAAAAAAAATTTTTATTATATTTTTTAGGTAATTTTTTAGTTTGCGATTTTTTTCTGCCGATTCAGTGCATTTTAGCAATATGTTCATAAGAACCTTTTTTACTCAAAATGACCTAAAAAATATGATAAAATTTTTTTTTTCTCGAAAAAACGCATTTTTATAATTTCTTTATAAAAATTGTTAATAATTATTAAATGCGCTATTTTCAGACTTTCTACCCAAAAAATTCGGATTCAGCAAGTCAAAATACATAAAAAAAACCTGGGTAGAATCGAGGACCTCGATCGGCCACGACTTATGTAGTTTGCCCCTGGACTATACAACAAATATTCAATGATTATAATTTTTTTTAAATTTTATTTAACGTCGCTGTATTTCAGCTATCATTGCAATGCTAATTAGCGACGGAGGTCTTTTCAGTGAACAAAGCACATGCAGCGTACAGTGGTGCTTGTATCAATCGGCTGAGAGCGGGATTCGAACTCGAGACCTCGAGATCATGAATTCATCGCTCTACTGACTGAGCCACTAACGACCTCTCTCATTAAAAGTTAAAATAATCATAAAGTACGATACAATCATTGAATTTTAGTTTTTTATTGCAATCATCAAAACAGGTGAATAAGAAAAATTTCTATTTAAAAAAATGTACAGTTTTAATTTTACCCTAAAAATAACTTTTCTCCAATTTTCCTCATATATTTCAATGCACATAATTTTAATGTCTGATAAGTGGCAAGACGCAAGCTCGCACAAATTCTACGTCATATCATGCAAAAACGCAATGCAATTCATCAACAAAAAAAGTTACATCATACGTACTATTATATCAATATTATTTCGTCTGCTGTGCAACTGTGCGACTAACTACAACGGCCGTGGTTTTATTTTGTCCCCCTCTCAGTTCTAAAGTTAGTTCGGTGTCCACCAGACGTCGCCTCGTTTTATTAAAAAAGGTAAAATTTCCCTTAGAAGTTGGAACCATGCACACTACGGCGACATTGCACGTGTTACGTTGTAGCGGTTTAAATAAGCTTACACTTCCATTGTTTTTAGCGTGCGGCAAGCAGCAATCGTTTAGACAGCAGCGGCACGCGGCTACAACAATCAACGTATTAAAGAAATTTTCTAAAACAACAATGTCGACGACTTTTAAAACCATCGAACGTGGCACGCCAAACTCCACAGATTACAGATTGTTTTTCCGTAAGTTTTTTTATCATCAAAATTCTCATACACCGGTAGCTCTATTTCATCCATAAGTAAGTCTTACCTGGAAAAATTTTTTTTTTCTTTTGCCTATCGCGAGTTAATTTTCTTTTACTAATACAGTCGTAGCTTAGCGAATTAGTTTGACTTTAAATGTTGATAACGAAAAACACTGACACTGAAAAGATAAGAACATTTTTTTTTAATTTACTTCCCGCTCTTTATTCTTTATTCATTGAAAGTTCAGAAGGTCAAGGAAATAAGAAAAAAATTTCTTTACCCTGACGCGTGGCATGGAACGATCAATGATCCTTCACTTCATGAACATTACATGAATACGTTATGATTTACTTTAAGAGCGTTGTTTAAAAATTTCAGTGCTTTATTTTCAAATACGTTTTTCTTTTCGCCGTTAACTTAACCTTGCTGATTTCCGGCATTAACAATGCGAAAATCAACAATAGACAAATGGCGAACCATGCGGTGAAAGTCTATTTTGCTTCATTTGAAAAAATATTTTGATTTTTTCTTAATTTTAGCCTACCTTTCACTTACATATGGATGAAAAAATATGTAGCAATCTACTAAGCTATGTGGCCGTTTACAATTATGTATTTTTATTTTACAATTAGCTCGTAAAATATTTCCTTCACACACTCTAGTTTTTTTATGCATGCAAATTAATAATGTATTATTAGAAAACGCTAAGTACATTTGTCATGCTCTTGGTAAAAGAAATTCAATGGATTTGATGAATTTTATTTAATATAAGTTTAACTAATATATTGAAATTTCACTTATTTATATAAAAATTATTTTCTTTTTTTATTAATTTTTATTTTAAAAGAAAGTTCAGTATGAAGCTAAACCAGTTTTGGAAATTGATTATGCATAAATGAAATTTTTAATTTATCATTTAGAAATTTTTTTTAAATCCAGAAAATATTTTATATGATTTCTCCAATCATTATATTTTAAATTAATGTGTGAAAGTATTCGTGTTTTTTTGTAACCTTATATATCCAGAAGCTAATTCTATTTTTAAAAGTAAAGTAATTTTATTTTTATACGTGATCAAATTCTTATATTTATAAATTATGAAATCTAGAATGTTATTCCAGTTAAAATACTACAATCATATTTTATTATGATAGTTGTATGTGCATATTATAGTATGTTACGAATTTTTGTCAGTTATAATTTAATATTTATTTTTATAAATATTAATCTTATTGTTTGATATTTATATAATTATATTTTTATTATTCATAGAAAATGAAACAAGTCCAATATCTCCCATGCATGACATCCCACTTTTTGCTGATGAGGCCAACAAAACATTTCACATGGTTGTTGAGGTTCCAAGGTGGACAAATGCAAAGATGGAAATCAATTTAAAAGAAACATTAAATCCAATTAAACAAGATGTAAAAAAGGGTAACCTCAGATATGTTGCCAATTGTTTTCCTCATCACGGATATATTTGGAATTATGGAGCTTTGCCACAAGTAAGTAACATATGCTTTATTTACAATTCATAATTATTTAGCTTAAATAGTGTTTATTCTATTCTAAATTCTGTAAAAAAACATCAGTACATATTTCGTCTTTGGAAAATTAAATAATTTGACCTTTGAACGCAGTAAACATCTTAATCTTATAATCTATTTATCAAATTCTATGACAAAGATAATTGTATCTTTGATAAGACGTAATTTGTAAATCAAGGTCATTAGCTTGTTCATACTGACTAGGAATATTTTCCACTATATTCAACGTAAAGTGAAAATAAACATAATTCATTTTCTGTAGTTAAATGTTTGCTCTGTTTACAAGTATTTTTGTATATCTTTTATATTTATATAAAATTATCTAAAATATAAAGTAAACATTCTTACTATATTTATATTAAATGAATGTTAATATTCTTACTATGCTCAAAACTTGCTTGTACTAATATAATTCTTTCGCACATTGTCAATAAAAGTTTATATTTATGAAAATATACATTTGAGATATTTTTATATAATAATAATTAATGTGAATTTTATTTTTGCAGACATGGGAAAATCCTGACGTTTTAGATGAAGCAACAGGTTTTAAAGGTGATAATGACCCAATTGATGTTTTGGAAATTGGTTATAGAGTAAGTTAATTGTTCATCAAACATAATATATTTTTTTTTTAAACTAATAATTAACGCAATGCTTTTTAGGTAGCCAAAAGAGGAGAAGTATTAAAAGTTAAAGTTATAGGTGCTGTTGCGCTTATAGATGAGGGTACTTATTTGATTATATTTTATTTTGGAATTTAGTTATCAGTATAACTTGATATGGATATTTGATTGTTATAGGTGAAACTGATTGGAAGATAATTGTGATTGATGTCAATGATCCGTTAGCTAGTCAAATGAATGGTAAATTTGATTCATCATTTTTTTAAATTATCTACCTAAATTTAATTTATAAATAAAGTATGCATTTTGCATCTACAATTTTTGCAGTTTAAAAAAATTTTATCAAGGCTATTTTGATGACATAATTTATCTAGTTACATAACAGACATGAAGGATGTTAGCTTATTGACTTCTATAAAGCTTTATTAATGTTCTAGAAAATTAATAGTCATTGTTTTCTTTATTCTATCATATATATATACATTATGTTTCTTTTAGTTTTTCTAAACAAAAAAATAATTCTTTTTAGATGTCAGTGACATAGATAAGCATTATCCAGGCTTATTGAAAGCAACTATCGAGTGGTTTAAGATATACAAAATTCCTGATGGAAAACCAGAAAATCAGTTTGCCTTTAATGGAGAAGCAAAACCAAGAGATTTCGCTTTACATGTTATTGAAGAAGTGCACAAACATTGGCAGAGTCTTATTAAAAAAGAATCGTGCACCGGAAATATTTCATGGTTTGTAAAATTCTATTATTTTTATTACTTAGAAAGATAAAATCAGCTAACTTAATTTTTACAATTTTTTTTCAACATTAGATCAATTAAATTTTAAATTTAGATAGTTTTAAAATATAAAATTAAAAACATAAATTTTAAATTAATATTCTTAATGTTTTTTAGTACAAATGTAACAGTAACAGACAGTCCATTCCAAATTACAACCAACGCTGCAAAAGAAGTTGTAGAGAAATCTCCCGCAGCAGCAGATTCACTGCCTGTCGATCCTATTGGTAAGTAACATATTATATTACTTTAAGGTATAAGTTAATTTTATAATACTCAATCTTTTTATGATGTGATTTAAACATTGAATATTATTTTATTGCAGTTGATAAAATTTTCTTTCTACCAAAAAAATTGTTGAATAAACTATAAAAAAAATGAATAATTATTAAAATAAATATTTTATTATGTTTTGTTGTTGTCTTTTATTTATTAACTAATCAAATCTTTCAATAATTTCAGTTGATAAATGGCATTATGTTCATCTACAGTGAAGATAATTAGTCCAGCTTTATATACAGAAAATTGTCATAGGTCACACAGTTATGAACAGAGTTGTTTTGTTCATATTTGCTATGCACTTTATCTTGTCCCTTTTTTTAGATTGTGCGTCAAGACTTAAGGTATTTTAGTTACTATTGTGCATAAATCGTCCTATTTATTTCAGTGTATTATGATAAAAAAGTATAATTAAAATTTTTGACTAAAGATACAGTTTTTAAGAAAGGTTGTAATATATCTCTAACGATATAATTAAGTGAAATTGGAATATTATGGAAAGTGATTTTTTCATGCAAAAAAAGAGAATTCAATAAAAGACTTAACTTTGATAATTTATGTAAAAAATGTTTATTTATTATATTATTTTACCAACAAACTTGCTTATCTGCTAAAAGTATTTTTAATGTCTTTTGAGTTATTAATCTCATAGTATGAGTAGGCACTGTCGATGTATATAATACACAAAAAATATGATCTGCTTCTTTTAGTGCATGGCATTTATGATATTCTGAACACCAGTAAGTTTCTTTAGCTCCTTTGAACTGTTCATTAGTTGTGCTTATAGTTTCTTCCTCATTAATTGTGTTAGAAGTAGAAGGTACTAAAAAAGTTTCTACAACATGGTGATAGAAAGTTCTTATCGTATCTAATCTGTGAGTTCCTGTGTGGTTTTTTGCATGTTGAACATTTCTGCTAAGAACAAACTTTCCTATTTTATAATTAACTAGTAAAAATCTGAAAAACAATTTTTTCTTAATTTTCTTTCTTCTGTTTATCTAACTCAACTAATTTTGATTTTATTATTAATAAATGTTTTTCTAATTCTTCAAATATTTACTAATTTAATTAGGTTTCTTTTAATAATTTTGATCTAATTCTCTTAAAATAGTATGCCTGACTTACCCTAAAATTCCAGAATCTAAAGTTATAGTAGATGGAAAATTTCTTGGATAACATTGTTCTGATGTGCGTAATACTTCTATGCTATTTCTCCAACATTGTATTGCTAATCTTTCAATTTCAGGTAATTCCGGACTGGGTCCACATAAAGCCAAAACTTGAACATTATTAACTAAAGTAACATTTACTAGTCGATAAGCTAACTATATAACAAACAAAAATTTCAATTAACTTAAATTTTTTTAAATGATTATAATATATAATTTTAAAATGTTACAATTTACATTTGGACTTTTATTAGGTAAAAATATTGGTAAGTCTTTAGCAGTGCAATTACTTTCAACCGTGATTGCCAAAATAAGTAATTTTCTTTCAATTGGATCGAGTGACCACCAACTTTCTGTAGCAACTGCTAAACAATCGTGAATTAATACACATCCATACATTGAATCTAAGCATTCCATGTAACCTTCCAAACAAATCTAAAATTGTAAAGAAAATAATCATTTTAAAATTAAGAAAAGAACATAAAAAGTAATTTCAGACTTCAAAGAATTTGATTAAATGTAGTTAACAACCTGCAGTAAATGATTTTCAGGGCACATTATACAATCTGTTAAATCGACCAAATCAGTTTTTGTTCCTGTTCTGTCACCAATATCTAAACATTCTAAAAGTCTATCAATAATAGGATAACAAGTACGCAAGTCTCTTTTTAATCTTTCTACGCTACGAGGCTGTTCAATATCTTTGAGACCAACAATTAAAACCATGGCATTAAACACTATATCTAAAAATTTATCAATAACACGCTTTACGGTACCACTTGCAATAGCTATCAGAGTGATGCAGCCTTTAAATTCTTTCCACACAACAGTTGTATCTGGCATATCCGTATTCAATAATTCAACATTGTGCGTCTTCAAAAACATGTGGACACCGTTCAAAGATGCCATTTTTGAAAAGGTCATCTAAATTTGGAGTAAAATATTTTTATTTTTAAATACACAAGTTTTTGTTATAAAATAGAATAATATTTTTAAATTGCATAATTACCAAATCACCATCTCCTTTTTTTCTCACAAATAATGGAATACCACCTGAAGAGGTGAGGCACATAATGTGTGCTGTCATTATGAATATAAAATTAATAAAATATTTCAAATTTCTTTTAAGATAATGTAGTAGCTGTATTTCATTCTATTATAACAAAACAAGGTGTACAGTTAACAGGTGGTTCTAAACACTTGAGAACAGGTTACTTTTATTCTTCTAAACAGCATTAATAAAATGAAATCATTATTAACACGAGACATTTTGAAAGAATTTTATTTTAATATAGTCATTAAGTTTATAAAACAAATCTCGCGCCAATCAAAGATTGAATTTGATAACGAATTTAATAATATACATGTCGCATAATCTACGCAAGTGTCAAATTATTTCTTGTGAACAGCGCTTTACTGACGTAGCGGATGCAAGATCACACTCATACCATAATGATTAAAATGATAGGATTGTTGGTAATACAGATTTCTTCAAATTAATAAAATATAATTCATTTGAAAATTTGTTTATAAAAAACATACAGAGTGTCTATACCCGAGTAGAAACGTATAAAGGCCAACCGTACTTGTAATCAGTACCTTATCCGGCTAAACTTAAGATTTAAATAAGGGTCTGTCACCAGGGAAAGATCCGTGCCGCCCTATTGAAAAAGATCACGTGAATAATTTACGTAAATTTTTCACGTGATTTTTGTTTTATTTCATCACGTGAATTATTCACGTAAATTATTCACATGAATTTTATATTTTTAATATAAGAAGTATTTCAATAAATATAATCTCTCAAATCAAAAGTATTTCAATTAATATGATTTTGTAAATTAAAAGTATTCAAATTAATATGATTTTTCAAATAAAATATGAGTCACTAGAAAAAAATTTGTGTTTCATTTCATTACGTGAATTATTTATGTAAATTATTCACGTAAATTATTTGCGTGAATTATTCACGTGAATAATTTACGTAAATAATTCACGTAATGAAATGAAACACAAATTTTTTTCTAGTGACTCATATTTTATTTGAAAAATCATATTAATTGTATCACTTTTTGTAAACTTTTACAAATAAACACATATCTGTCTATTTAATTGAAATACTTTTGATTTGAGAGATTACATTTATTGAAATACTTCTTATATTAAAAATATAAAATTCACGTGAATAATTTACGTGAATAATTCACGTGATGAAATGAAACAAAAATCACATGAAAAATTCACGTAAATTATTCACGTGATCTTTTTCAATAGGGCGGCCACTAAAATCCTTATTTCAGGTTCAACTGATAAGTGCCTGTGTAGCGCCTGTAAACGACTTTTTTTTTTTATTTTTATAAAACATATAATTAGCTCATATTTTGTTTCCAAAGTAATAATTTAAGTATTTTATTCAAAATAAATAAAGCAATTGTTCATTTAAACGATAAAAATATGTTAATAAGTGTTTTATAAAAATTTCACAAATTAGGTTATAAATATAAATGGCGAAATATTACGGTACCACTCCGGTATCGATAAGTTTTTCCTGAAATAAGGATACTAGTATCCGGACCGGAATCTCCCCTGGTGACATTGGGGGGAATAACCGGATCCGGATCGGACAATAATCTTCAGGCTCCGGATCCGGGACGGATGTACGCCGTAATTGCATTTCTACTCGGGTAATTATTACTCTTCAAGTTTTAAATTAAATTATTTAATATAGATGAATTATGTAAACTATTTAAAAATTTCATACATTTATTTTTATCTAACATTCTATTTTCAAATTAATCATTTAATTATAGAAATTATTAAAATTTTTTTTTTCTCAAATAAAATAAAAATATTTCCAACCATTTATGAAATTAAAGACAATTTTTAATTAGTATTTGGAAAGATAATCTTAAAAAAATAAATTACAATAAATTAAAAAAATAAAAACAAAATAAAGTGAACATTTAGAAAAAAATAACTCTGACAATATAAGGCAAAGAAGCGATAGTTAAAAATTGGTCATTTCTAATATCGAATAATTTATAATTTACTAATTCAATTTTTCTGGAAGTTCCTAGACAACTCTTCTTGGATTTAAATTATCCCATTTTTGTATTCAATTATTAAAATTTTTTCGGAATTTAAAACAATCAAATTATAACACATTTATACTTTAAATTAGTATTGAAACAATAAAATACAGAGGGTTATATTAATTCCAATAATCTTGAACATTTGATGATTAAAAATTTCTTTCCGTGCATGTGCAAATAAACTTACACATATTTATGTATCCATTACGTTGATTTACATGACAAATATTTATTCTCATTCACTTTATTATATTTATGTAGTCTATTCCACGATTTGTAAAATCATGCTCACGAATACACTGTAACATTAAGTGGGTCTCATGACTAGATATGCATCTGGGGAGCGGATGCTGTAGGAAGATATTATGGATCCCGCGGTGCCCTTTATGCGCTCTAGATAGAAGGAATTCCTTTCAAGTTCAAGGTGCACACCTTTTGAACTCCTTTCTTGGTAAAATTAAACATCTTCCATCACTCAGCAACTTCGAAACAGCTATGAGGAGGTTACTTACACGACCTCGAATAAACACTTTTAAAATTGGGATCTTCGTTTTATTCTGTTTTCATCAATTTATTTTCTTTTTGTATTGTATATATAGATTTAAGGTGTGAAAGTATTTATCAACATGAACGATGGAACGGATGAATATAGCTTTTATATTTTTAAGTTTTTTGTGACACCCCTTTAGGATCAGTGACTTATATTACTGTTTCAATATTATTATTTAGTATTAAGTTATTGACTTTTATATATCTTTATATGCAATATTTTACAGGTACAAAAATTGATTCTTACTATTTATTATTGAATTGCGCGCTGTCTTAATTTTTGTTGCAAAATGAGTAAGTATCATAAATTGCAAAATTAACAAAATTGTTCTTTCAGTATTGATATTAAAGAAAAAAATTAATTTAAATTTTTCCACGAAGAAAATTTGATGTATCTAAAAAAGTTTATAAAATAATACCATTAAGAAATTTAAAAAGTAGAAAAACTTTTTATAAATTAAAACTGAAGTTTAAGAAGTAAAATATTATTATGTTCATAAATCGTATTGTAAGAGTTAAGTTTTCATAAATAGTAATTTAAAAAAAAAACATTTTTTATAAAAGTAAAAAGAATATTTTTTAATTAATTTGTACTTAATAACAGTATCTAATTACTTTTAATAAAAGTAAGTTCAATCGTGTTTCAATTAAACAACTTATTGGAAAATTGTTTACTCAATTAACCAGCCTTTTTCTGTTTGTTATTAATAAACAGTTGGTATAAAAAAAAAGTTTTTATAAAAAAAACGAATGATTATTTCGTGTAAAAACTATTTATCATATAATCTTTATGCGTGATTTAATATAATTTTTCAAGAAATTTATAAAATTTTATTGGCTTTAGAATAAATTATGATTTTCAATCAATATTTCATCCTATTCTGAAAAAGTTTCTATGACTTTTAAATTTCTACATAAGAAACTTTTGTTTTCAAATAATTTTTTTTTTTTTTTTAAATAAAAGAATTGTATGTAGTAATTGATCTATTATATATTTAAAAAAAAATTACTTTTATTAATTAATTAAACTTACAGCAATGGTGATACTATTAAAGTAATAGAAAGACTATTATGAAAGTGATATATTATTTATTAATACAGTTTATCTTATTGTACTTTTCTCAACGATGCGTGACTTGAAGTGTTTTCTTGTCATTTGCAATTCAAGTCGAATTCAATACCACATGCTAATGTCTCGAATCAACTTAAATAGGGGTTAAACACGTACAAATTGATCCACTTTGTCGCACTTTAAACGAAAATGGCACGATCGAGCATTCGTGTAAACATCCTCAAATACTCAAATAAATGATTTTTCATTTTTGAAAAACCGATGTTTGCAGCTCAATCGAAAACAATAAAGCAATTGTCGCTAATATAATGTTGTCTATATAATTGGTGGGCATTTATGCCACTAATTATATATACGCTAGCGAATGCTTCTAGTTAAGTGGCTCTACAGGTGATAGAGATTGAGGAGTTTGATTGCGGACCTATTGACACTTTGATTAAAATTCAGACTGGACACCAATGGACGACTCGTCTAATGGAAATGGTTAGCGCTGGATGACGTTAAAGTACACTTTAGAGCTCATAGAATTAGCATAATTTTTATTTTACTTTTGCAGATAGAGCAATTTAACTTTAGTAGAGATAACCAGTAACTTTGAAGTAAATAAAACCACGATTATTTGAATCCAGTTAAATTAAAAATTAACGTTTATTATTGCAAAAAGATTTTGCGAAATTATTATTTATTTTTATGGATACAAAATTATTATTTATTTCGAACGATTTCTAATAAAAATACTTTACAATTTTCGAAAACGGTTGACTTGCAGACCAAAAAGAATTGTATACTTCAAAGTTCAAAAAAATTTAAAGGCATTTAATATAAAGAACATAACTGGTTTGCTATTAGAATCTTCATATAGCAGTTTGAAAATCATTTAATGATCATCCTATCATCCTTATTATTAAAATAGATTAATTTTTTTAGACATTACAAATCAAGTCCCTTGCTTATTAATATTTGCATAATGAATGTCTTATATAGCATGCAAGGTTGCTTTAAGTTCCCTGCGGAATTTCAGTGAAAATTTCAAAACTTAAAGAAACCTTTCATGAAAGGTTCCTACAATTTTTTTTCTGTTTGCATAAAAAAATCTTAGAAAATATTTTGGAAACCTTTCAAAAACTTTTTGGTAACCTTTTCAGAAATATTACACTAAAACATTTCATTAAAATCTTGCAGCGACTTTGCTTAAATATCTCAATGAAATGTTTTAAAAAACTTTGATGCAATTTTTCCTAAAACGTTAAAAAAATATTACTGCAAGGTTACTGTAAGATTTTTTGAAAATGTTTCTGTAATGTTCTTGCGAGGTTTCAATGTTATCTTTCTTTATCTTATTTTTTCCAGGTTTCAGCGAACCATTCAGTAGGTTTCCATTGAAACCATACATTTTATGCGTTTAAAAAAATTTTTCAATCATGAAATATAAGAAAATAATTTTTTTATGATAACATTTAATGAAATATAGATGAATATTTTTGAAAAGCATGAAATATACTTCAAAATCATATGCACGCAATTAAATCTAATAACTTACATTAAAAAAGATTTTTAATTTAGAAAAAAAATGTTTTATAAAAATAAGATTTATGTCCAATATAAATACCTATATTTGGTAAGTAGAAAATTGTTTTATTATTTTAAAAAAAATTTTAACATTTAAATATTTTCTTTATATCTAAAAGTATGTATTTTGAAATTTTTGTGGTTTTAAAGTCGAAATAATCAATGATTTATTACGCGGTTAATATTATTTGATCTAGAGGTTGGCAGTAGCTCACTCGGTAGAGCGTTGGATTAATAATCTCGAAAACCCGAGTTCGAATCCCGCTCTCGGCAACTGATTGATATAAGCACCACTGTATATAATGCACGTGCTTTATTCACAAACGTACTGAGAAAGCTCCGTCGCTAATTAGCATCGCAATGATAGCATAAATACAGCGACGTTAAACAAAAAAGTATTAATCAAAGAACATTTTGATAAGAGCATTGCAAAATTCCTTTTTTGACTAACTATTCGGGAAGTATTATTGATATTACTATCATCTTATCATGAAAATATTAAAACGATTAATCTTAAATAAATATAATCTTTTTTTCAATAAATTATAATATTGATGTAATATATTATATTAATATTTGTCGTAATATTAAAAAATCATCGATAATCAATAAATTTAAAACAGTTTTTTTAATATGATGTTAGATAACATCTTAGTTTTGATATTCTCATCTAAAATTTATTATAAACAATTTTATATAATAATAATCTTAATAGGTGATCATATGATTAATGATCAAATATAAATATGCTTAAATATATAAAATTTTTGGCAAAAAATATAATTTTAATAGAATAAATGTTCGTCTTAAAATTTTAAAAATGAAACCATCATCCGTTCAAAAAGGAATTTTTTTAAATACAGTTTTTTCAACAAGTTGAATTTTTTTAATTCTATATAAAATAAAAATAAGAACTTGGAAAATAGGATTAATTAAACGAACACGATTTATCAATTTCAATTCTACGAATATTTTGATAATTTGTACTATTGAAAAAATCTAATGACCTTAAAATTCTTGAGACGAAATTCGTCTTTGATTGTCAAACGAATTTGATCCAATTTACATTGCAAATAATCTTTGATTTTATATTCAAAGTTTGTGTAACTTTTATTTTATTTCGCATTATATTTGGCTTTATCTATGAACTTTTGAACACTCAATTACTAAAAAATTATATCTCAATAAGCCATTAAACCAATAAATAATATACAACTTTTTAATATACATAGTGTCAATTTTAAAAAGTTAATTCTTTAATTTCAATATTTTTGAATTTATTGTTACAATAAACTTCATAAGTAAATCAATCTCTATAATATCAAGTAGAAAGTCAAACGTTCTCAATAGTGAAAAAAAAGAAAATAATTTAACAAAAGCTTAAATTACTTAATGTAGTACACATAAACATATAATTTAATTTTACAAAATTATCAACGCCAAAAAAGTAGAGAATAAAATCTATATTGTTTATTAGCTCATATCGTCACAGCCGAGCAAGCTTGTCGGACGTTTTACAAGAGAAAGAAGAAAATTTCTCACAAATAATATATAATACGAGGCCAAGAAGAAGCAGCAGCAGCGAGTTGACTCGCTATCGGTCTATTATAAACTTTGAGCAATAATGAAGCGTCAACTGATTACTATCGTTACGACTAAAGTGCGCGGAAATCGTTTTTATTATACTCAAACAGTTTACTCGATCGAGTCGTTCCGAACGCTTTTAGAAAATAGAGTTGCTTTAGTTTGAGAAACTATTCTCTTCTTTTTTATTCTTTAAAGAAAAACATAAACGAATATACAAGTTTAATATGAGAGGTTAAACGCGAGAATAATAATGTGAAGATAAAGCTTCTACATACGTAAAAAAAAGACTCTATATTACACTCGATAAAACTAAAAATATTTGCTCTTTTTTTTTCGTTAAGCTTCTTCCAGTAAGTTTTAAAGGTTATTGCAGTGTTGTAAAATAGATCGGTCTACTTTTTGAACAAGTTGGTGTGCAAGTACTGAAAAGGAATGAAACGGTGTTCTATTTCTTTTTTTTTGTTACCGAAAAAAAGAGAGAGGAGCTGAAAGATAGGACATAGTCCAGTGGATGAAATTCATCGCTGAAAGGTTGCAATTTCTTGTTGGAGTTTTAGTTGTAGAGCAATAAATATATTTAAAGGAAGGAAGGAAGAAGAAGGCAATATATGTTAGGGTATGTATTGAGATAGTTTTTTTTGGTACTTTTGTGTGTAGTGTTAAATTATGTTTTAATAGAGAATGGTTTATTTTATGTAAATGATTGATCAATAAAGAGATTTTTCTAATCGATTAGCAAAAAACTATTTATGTTGATATGATATGAGATAATTAAAATATATTAATTCTAGAAAGTTAATAATGCCATTACTATAATTATATAATAATAGTATAGTCTAAAAATACAAAGACTATTTCATCCTTATTTATTTTTAATCTACCGAAATTTAATCAAGATTTATGAAGAAAATAAAAAAGTCATGTTTCATAAAAATAAAAAAAATATTTTTGTAAATTATACGCTAAAAATTTTTAAATGATTAATAGTATTTTTAAGTATACTCATATGTTCTTAATTGGGTAATAGATAATATATGTGAATGTAAAAAAATTTTGATAAAATTTATATATCAAATACGTATATTTTCAAATCAGATTGATATAGTATAATTAAAAGATTTGAACAAAATTTAGTATGCTACTATTTTTGAAAATACGAAATCCGTATTTGATATTAAAATTATTAAGTCCAATGTAAAATATTCAAATCCACATCTCCAAAGCATCAAAATAACTAGTTAATCAAAAGGAATTCCAATTCTTTTTTTGCAATAATTTTCTTTGAATTGACAAAAGTTTGTATCCAAATAATTTTATTTTTTGCGTCACTCGTTAATTGGAACACCGATAAATTCCAAAATTGTACATTTGAGTCCTGAAATTCTTTTGCAAACTTACGAATTCCACACTAAATTCCTATTTTAAGCTTTGTGCAAATTTTCAATTTAAAGCGTACTTCAGAGTGTCCAAGGGTTGTAAATTAAAAAACTAATTTTTTAAATAAAATTAGAGACTGCTAAAATTTCCAGTAACTACATTTAGTGTAATTTGCTAAAGAATTCGCTGCTTTCAGTTTGTCAAAAATCGATAAAAAAAAAAACAGTACTTAATTAAAGGTTAAAAAATGCGATATGCAATTAAAAAAATTTATAACTATTTAACTTTTTTAAATTGTAATGTTAACGAAGAATGCTCATACATTGATACGTCAAAAGTAACGAACGATTGAAAAAAAAAATTAATATACATTAAAATCTATAGAAATCGAACATTCCAATAAATATTTTCAGAGGAAGTTTTTTTTATAGAAATAAAGAAGTATACTTTTATTCAAATGTTCCTTTTATTTCTCGAAATAAAATTTTTCATTTTTTAGACACGCGTAGAAATTTTATTTATATTATTAAAAATTATTATTTATTATATTCAACTATGTAGTTTAACAATGCTAATAATAACGTAAGCAATTAAGAACATATACTGTTATTTACAAAGATAAATAAACTTAATAATTGATACTTGCTATCAAAGTTGTATTGAGATTGGGTCAAATTGACTTTTTTTCATGCATAATTTCTGATCTATATTAGAACGTATTATATATCAAATATTTTGATTAGGTTCATATTTTAACATTTAATTACAATTAATAGATATATTATAGTTGAAATTCAATGATTAATTTATTTTTTTATCTCATTTTTCATGTGAACTTTATTAATAAATCAAAAGATTTTGAGTATTTATATAGTTACCGACATCGCAGTTTCCCGAATTTTTAATTTTTATTTTAATTAGATTGGACTTTTTATTAGTTAAAATGGAAAGTTCTATTATAAAGATATTTTTTTTTAATTTTTGCATTAATAACCAAAAATTTGCAAAATTGTAATGTCAATATTTTGCCTCCCCTTAATGAAATAATTTAACCATATTATTTAGCAAAAGATAATTATTTTAACGTTTATTATCATTTTTCTATAGATAACAGAAAATTATAAAAATTTAAAACAAAAAACAGAACGATGTTAGTGATGAAGAACGAACATGAATAAAAGTGGGCGCACTCAGAACGTTACTGCTGAACGTGAAAATACAATTCCAATCAATACAGGTAAGTTTTCTTAGAAATTTCGCTCAAGTATTGTTCTACAAATTTCTTTTTAGTATTTTTTAATCAATATTTTCATTTATAAAATTTATATTTATAAAATATTATTATAAAAAATACAATTATAAATTTTTTTTTTAAAATTAGTTTTGAATGACTTTTAAGCATCTTAGAAAAAATAAATAAAATTCAATTTGAAAGTTCTTACTATATTGATGATATTAGTTTTTTTATCTACGGTCTAAAATAATACACTTTTTTATGAATTCTAATTACTATTTTAATTATACTATTATGTGCTATTCAAACATATGTATGCAACTCAAATAAATTTTGTGATAACATCGAACTTTGTTAAGTGTATATGTATCGAGCAAAATAGTTTGCAAATATTCTTTTCAGTGATCAATAATTGTTTACTAAAATTCTTATAGATATCGAGGCAAGTTCTGATGATAATTCAAATCTAAAAATTCAAATATTAAAAGTGCTGAAGCATCAGAATAGTAAATGGATTATTTTTTTAATATCATTCAACAGCATCGTTGTTTATTACCTATGGAAATGGTCAATATCTTCAGACAGTCTTGGTTAGTTAAATTAAATATTATTGTAATTATTTTTATACCACATCATAACAAATAGTAATATTAATGAAAATTTATTTGATAAAATTTTATATCATCAAAGCAAAGTGCCAATCCTTCGGTATTTTAAATGTTAAAATTCACGTGTTCAGATAATGAAACTTGATAACTAATCAAGTTGGACCGTTATGATTATGTTACTTGCATATTTGATTAATTTTCTTTGAATAATTGGATTTCTCGTCTTTTTTAAAAATAATGTGATACATCGTATAAAAAAATGTTGTTTTGATTTTTAACAAACAAAATAAATTTTCATTCTTTGTATACAACATTTTAAACTTTATGCTCTTTACGATTGATGATCCATAATTGTTTAAATGTAAATGCATATGTAGAAAATTTAGCATAATCAAAATCAAATTTCAAATGGATCTTGATAATTATTCATAGTTGAAAAATCTCATTTTCAATGCAAATAAAAAATCTTTTTTGGATGAAAATAAAGTACCTTCCACACCAGCAAACATTTTAATTCCAAATAGACAATTCTTTTGACATGTTATTCAAGATTTTGTTTCGAATGTATGATTTCATCATTGTCAAAAATAATTTTTCTTCTATTTTCTATTCCATTTTATTACTATAACTCTGACCCGCATATTTGTTTGCATATAAAAATATTCAAATAATCTAGCCTCGTAAGGTATAATTTTAACACGAAATGTGATAATCATGACGTTAAATTAAATAATTAGTTAAATATTGTAAAAATATGTGACTCAAATTCTTAATAGTAAAACACTTAAACTATTAAAAAACGACTGTATAAAAATAATAATTGATTCAAAAAATACTCTAACATAGCGATCACAGTGGCTCAGTCGGTAGAGTAATGGATTCATAATCTCGAGGTTCCGAGTTCTAATCCCGCTCTCAACTAATTTATACAAGCACCGCTGTACTTTACATGTGCTTTGTTCACAAACACACTGAAACGACCTCCGTCGCTAATTGGCATTGAAATGATAACATAAATACAGCAACGTTAAATAAAATTAAAAAAAAAAAATTATTTTCATTTTTTTCAAACGAAGACAAAACAAAAAAAAAACTTTTTTTTTATATTCCACAGCACTGAAAGCTTATGTAAATACAGTTGTCTTTAACATTTGCGCCCTGGCGGTCTGTCTAATTTCCATTTGGGTTGAGCAGAATACTTTGCGGCAATGCCAAAGATTCAGGAATTTAAACGAACCCGAGCGGCTTGATATCGAGCAGTTACGCATACCACACAGTAAATTCCCATTCGATTTTAACGGATGCAAATCTAAAGTCAAACCGCAGCTACAATGTTATAATAAATTTCCACGGCCACCTTGCAATGCAGTATCCAACGTCGACTCCAAGATATCGAGAAAAAATGATATCTCAGTACTTGGTCCAGAAAAGTACGAAGTTTTAGCGCTCTTAGTTTTCTCGTGCTTTTCTTTGATTGTTGGGTTGTTCGTGACCATCGATGCTGTCGCTAGAATAAGAGAACAGCCTGTATTACATGAGTAAGTAATGAATATTTTACTAAAGTTTCATTCAATGTACCTATTTTAATTTATTATTTAGTCATAAATCTGAACTAATTTTGGTAACTTTGCCATTCATAATGCTTTTTTTTAATTAAATAAATTGAGTTTTAACTAATGACGTTACTGCACTGTCTTATTATCCTTTTTATCTTTAATAACTTTTCATTTATACTTTATAATACTGTGTTTATTTCAAAATTTCATCATATTAATCATCTCATGTATCAAACTATCAATAGTGCAGCAAAAAATATAAAACAATTTATTCTATTTAAATAATTTTTTAACATTACATTAGATCTGTTTAGCTGTGATTTATAAACTTTGAAAAAGACTTCACCTACCTTATTAAATTTTCGAAGGTAGATATTGTTAAAGTACAAGAACTATTTAAACTCATACGAATATTCCTGCGACTTAGTTCCCGTCAAAATTTACATAGTATTGTAAAATTACACATGTCTAACTTATTAACTAAGTTGTAATTTTGCTAAAATTTAATTACAAGTTATAAAACTAAAACTGTAATTTTAAATTTAAGCTTAATTTGAAAATTAAATTAAAAACATTCTTGCGGTGTGCAAAAAAAAAGTAACATCATTCAATAATTACGAACTATGCGTGTACGTCAATCTACGAGTGCTTGAACTTTTCTAATGGTAGATTTAATTATAGATAGTAGCATGAATGAATTTCTATATTTTATTTACAATTATGTATTTTTGAGATTTTATTTTACGATTTCTGCAGCTTTAGTACTATTATGTAAGAAACGTAATTTGAAGAAAAGCTTACGTGTTGACGTATTTAATATTTCTATATATGATTAATATGATTATAATAATTTATAAAGATATCGATAAATTCATTAAAGTTATTTTTTGATATTCTCAGTTAATGAAAAAAGCTGATGATTACATTAATATGAAGCAAGATAAACGTTTGTTTTATTTATTTATTCTGTAATCAAAACAATAAAATTATCAATGAGTGCATGACATCAAAGCTTAGTAATTTACATAATAATGAAAAGAAATCTAGATTATCATTATAATAAATAAATGGCGAATAAAAAGATGCTCTTTAAAAAAAATGATTGATCTCATGCAAAGCAATAAAGAACACATCATAAAACAGACCTTATAATACATATGCAGAATCTTGGAAAAAGAAGTCTTGAATGTATATCTGAAATTCAAGCACAGAAAGTTAAACTTAACTCCTAGAGTGGGTATAATAAAAATTTTTGCCTATATATATTCGAAGACTTCTTATGCTGGTATATATGAAGAATTTTAATGGTCGATAAAAATAATAAAGAAAAAAATGACTATTCACGTATATACGTTCATTCTACATGGTGGATATCTTTTCTGGTCACTATGTGACGACCTATAACCTTAAAATTACCTCTTTATCTGTCTTTTCAGTTTCCTCTTTATATATACTATGGATGTCTCGTGTGCGTCTCTGATGCACGAAGTGCATAAAATTGCGTGCTCATCTTTATTATCGCTCATCATCATCATTATCATCAGAGTGTAGGACCATTTTGCAAATTCTCGATAAGCCGCGTGTGACCTTTTGCTCGTTACTGTTTCTGAAGTGACGACAATTTTCCATTATAATTAGAATTTTAGAATTTTTCTTTCTGTTTTGAGAAGAATTTTAATTAAAAATATAAGATAGCAAATTTTTAAATTTGGAAAAAATAGAAAGTTTTGATGTGATAAAAATATGAAATATTCATTAATTTTATTAGATTTTCCTTTCCAAATAAAATATTTTTAACTTTATCAAATTATATTTCTCAATGATTGCAATTTGAAAATAAATTTAATCTAAAATGGTAATCAAGCAAACGAGAAAATAAGCGCCTCTCTTGATTTCAATTATGCAATGATACTAAGTTTCAGAATTGTTAAAACAAACTTTTATTAAAGAAAAACTTCGAATTGCCAAAGTTTTATTAATACATGTTAGATATCTACTTTTTTTTTTAACTATATCCCTAGCTGTTTACGAAACTTGTCATATTTACATACGTTAACGACAAAACGTGCAATCAAATCATCATTTCTTCTCCGAGAGAAGAACACTTGATAAGTTCTTGAAGAAATAGCGTATTATGAAAGACGGAAATGATTACGTAAATACTGTTTGTTTTATATGCTTTAATAAACAAAGTTTGTTTTAGTACTATAAACAAACTTTATTTTAAATATATATATATATATATATATATATATATATATATATATATATATTTAAAATAAAGTTTGTTTATAGTACTAATATATATATATATATATATATATATATATATATATATATATATATATATATATATATTTATATTATAAAGTTTGTATATTTATTTTTAAAATGTCTATAATATAACAAATATAAATCTAGAATTTTAATGAAAATTTATTTTATGATGTTTTCAGAGGCCGTTTAGGATTGGGTGCCATTCTGGGACTAATTGCGCATCTTGTAACGATTCGTATGTATCCAGATGCTGGTTTGGATCATGTTGTTTGCAGAGCACTTCCTTGTCCTACCTTGAAGAACGTGAATCCCATACTCGGTGGCAATTTAATTGGTTTCGTTATTCTTTGCGCTGTTCATACCACGGTCCATTTTTGGTAAGATTGCCATTGGAAACATTTGATTTTATGATCGTTATATATATTTGTAGTGGTATTCAATTAATTTTATCGGAGTATGGTACAAAAATAGTTTTTAATTATTACTAATTGTGCACTCATTTCTCATAAATATAACATTAAATTTAATATAAGATATTTCAAAATAAAAAATTTTTATTTCTTTTCAAAAAGGGAGTTATATACTGTTGACACAGCTGCAGCTTTCGCAGTTATTGGACTAATTGTAGCGTCGATGCTACCTTTGGCATTTTATACTACTTCGATTATTCTTAAGGTATGTATATACGTTATTTCATTTTATTAATAAAAATCAATCATAAACGAAAAAACCTTAAAATGACCGAACCTATATACTTCTTTTATTCTTATTCAATGGATATAAAAACTATCGATTTATAAACCAAGAATAAATGTTTCATATATGAGCTGCGGGTAACTTATTTTATGCATTATTAGAATATGATCCACAAAGTTTCAAAGAGATTATAACTTATTCAAAAGTTGGCGCTCAAGTGTACGGTAAAAAAGATTACACCAAAATTTCTTGTAACTTATATTGCTTTATGTAAATCATATTCGTGATAAGAGAAGTTCCGCAAAATAGTTGGATAGTAATAAAGATCTTTGACAAAAGTCTTAACAAATGTAAAATATGCATGAGTCAAAATTTAATTTTATTGAAAGGTTCAATAGTAAATGCATATAATGATAGATGGTCATCTATGATTTTTTAAATAAATAAGTTTAAAAGAAGTCTAAGGATAATAAAATGGGGATGGGGAATTATTTTCCTTTTTTTATAATAATTTTAAAAATTAGAAAATTTTATTATTTAATGAAACTCATATAAGAATAAATTTAAAACTAAAATAAAGTTATCCTTAAAAGAATTATTATCAAACGATAAGAAAATTGTAAAATTGCAAAAAAAATGTATAAAAATTATAAAAATCAATTTCTTTTAAAAATTACAGAAGTTGTCGCATCACATGAACGAACAACTGGACAAATGTTTACGCGAGGCCTTAATTATTGATGGCGTCCTAGAATTCAGAAATGAGAGATTTTGGACGAAATCCTTTGGAAAATTAGTAAGCAATTTAGTAAAAACTTGAAACCATATGTCATTTTAAAAAAATCTCAATTTGCATTTACATCTATTGATCGATGTAAATAAATGTAAATCCATTATATTTAATGTATTTTTTTGTTGACTGCTAAAAATTGTTGCATCATTTCTCTAGAGCCTTTTCCAATCATATTACTGACGTAAATTAATCTTGCATGCTTTTAATTTTATAAAAAGCGAAATTTTTAATTCTATAAATAGAAATTGGAAATAAGAGCCATTATAAGTCCGATAGTAAATCACTATAATTTTGAATATTATTATATCCCTGATGCTATTTTAATTTTATAAATTAATGATAAAAAATTTCTTATAAATTATACAGCTTGTAAAAAAAATTTTACACGCGGTATAACTCATATTTAGAAAAAAATAAGGTCGAAAAACAAAATTATAAAATATGAAAAATATAATATTTTGTTTAATCAAAATAAATATAAAAAAAAAACTTATAAAATTTAAAAATCGATTTCCAAGAATCAGCAAAATAATAATTATTGAAATAACTTACAGGCCGGTAGTTTGGACGTGCGAATAAGAAAAAACGCTGACGAGCATTACGTGCTGCGAAACGTTGTAAAAATCCTATCCCAAGTTGTTTCAACGCTGAGTGTCCAAGAGTTTCATGAGCCATCGAGTTCGCTACGCAATTTAAACCTACAACTTCCGCTCGAGTACTACGTGAACGAACTTTTGCATTGCAAAACAATTTCGGAATCCAGTGCTGGTATTGAGAAAAAGATGGAAAATCTTGGGGTAATTGAGAAAAACGTGAATATTGAAGAGATACTTAAATGTAATCAAACGTTCAAATCTAAAACAGAACAATCCAGGCGTATATTACAAAATGGTTACGCGACCTTATTATGTAATAACGAGGATTGCGAGTTTGTTGATAAAAAAAGTTATGTGTTTCGTGATGTTCCGGTAAGAAATGCTCTCATTATGGGCAGTAGGCGTGATCTTGATGATCTTCAGTGTAACGCAAGATTATGCAGTCAAAATTCATGCTAAATGTGATGTTTCACTTGAATATGATTTTGTTTTCTGACTTTTTTCAAAAGAAGATTTACCGTGCGTAAACAAATATGGATTTGAATATCTTTTGTTGTTGTATAATACAAATAAGAATATGATGTAAATGATCTTGAAGATTTATTAATGTTATTGGCGTGGCACTTTTTAGTAAAGAACTTATGAAAAGATCTGTATATTTTTATATTTTGAAATATACAATGTCTTAAAATTTTTTCAATTAAAGAAAAGAGTGTAATTTAAATAAAATTCTAATATGTCAAAAAATTATGCATTGTATCTTAAGAATTACATATTTTTTGTAAATTTTTAATAAATACGAATTTATTTTTATTTCGTTGATTAACTATTATTACATATTTCATAAAAAAGAATTAAAAGAAGAATCAATGCGAATACATTGCAAAATTTTTAAAATTATTAATAGCTATTAAAAATGTTCATAAAATGTCTATTTTCATAATAAACCTTTGCAAGTGCAGATTCATGTATAAAGTGTTAAATTTTATTATTATTGTCATTAATTTGATAACTACTGATATTATTATTTAAATTTATAACTTTGTTACACAGATAAAAGATTTTTATATTTAAGGTGATTAAATGAATTCGGTGTAAGCGTTTCACTCTAAAGAATATATTTTAGAATTTTTAAAATAAAATTATCAAATCGTCCATAGCATTTTGATTTAATTAAATAATTATGATGAAATTGAGAATTTTCTAAAAATATACTTGTATTGTAATACGTATATACATATTTTTAGTAACTTTTTTTCCTCGTTTATTTAATTTTAATTAATGATCCGGAAAAAATATTTCATAATTAATATTATCAAAGCTTATAATAAATAATAGTTCAAAAATTTGAAAAAAATTGACTAAATTTTGTACATATACATATTATAATTTATGATTTTTTCACCTCATCCTCAAATTCAGTGATTTGAATATCTTGTGTTTGATCAATATCATTAAACAGCTTACCACTTAATATACAACTTTTCTTACATTAAAAAAATAGTCCAAGAATCTATTCGTAGATCGCAGCTTTGATTACGTAAAATTCAATCAAAAACCAAAATTCGTTGATTTTTTGACAACGAAAAATTTTCGTAAATTAAGTAGCTAAAAGCGTGACGCTAAAGGTATATATAAGAATGCAAAGTATCGAGGTATGCATAATAAAAGAGTCGCACGGCATTAAAGTCAATCGATTTCTAATTAAGTGTCCCGCTTGACACGTTTCGAGATCGTTGCACTAAAGTAAATCGTGCAAACTTCCTTAAACCCAGGAGAGAGAGAGAGAGAAAAAGAAAAATAATAAACTCTTGTGTACAAGGTGAGAGTTTTATGGAAACTTTGTAAGCGTAACGATGTTGCTTTTTTTATCTTTTTTTTTTACTTTTTTTTTTCTATATAAGAAGTTAGAGGATTACGCTTTTTAAGTATAACCAAAGCGAAAGGTATATATACTAAAAGAAATATTCTAGCCGGCGTTGAGATTTTATGTAATTTATGTAATCAAGAAGTTTGGTGGAATTCTTGAATAGCTTCTGGAGTTTTTTTTTGTATGGAGAGAATAATTATTTTTTTTTGGAAAAAAATCTAAATTACAAAATATGATTTTTTTATTGAAATATATGGATTTTCGTTGGGATTGAAAATGTAAAGTTGGAGTGTAACCTTCATCAGAAATTCTTTCGTTTTTGAATTTTTTTAACTTAAAATTTTTGTTATATTATCAATATTGAAATAATTAAAAATTCTAATATTTAAATAACACCATTAAATTAGATTATACTTCCGCAAAAGATTTTCAATGCGGAATTGAAGAAATTTCAATAAAAATAATAATTAGTCAGTGCCAAAAAGTAATAATTAGACAGTAAACTTTACTTTGAAAAATATCCAAAACGGTTTGAACTGAAACAAATACTTCGTAATTGATAAAAAACGGCATAAAAATAAGAAAAAAATTTGTAATAACAAAACAAAAGAATAATGAAAAACGAAACTGTTACTTTCACAACAACACAAACAAAACCCTTCTAATTATTTTGTGCAAACGATGATATGAACGAACGAGCAGTGATTCAACAAATTTTTTACCTTCGCACTCGATTTCCCTATTTCATATTTTAAAACGTCTTTCCGTTGTTGAGTTTTTTACATCGAACGTTTCTAACTTATAAACAATAGACGAAGAAACATTGTTTTCTTTTCGATCTTAAAGAAAATTAGAAAAAATAAATTAATTATTTTATTACGTCGAAATTTCTTATTAGCCTTTTTTTGTCATTATCTTTGAACTTATTTAATCAGTATTTATTTAACGATTTTTATTTTCAATATTGCGCAATATAATTTTACGTAAATACCGTTGGATATAGCATAAAATGTAGGACACTTTTTAACTGTTATATCATTAATTATTGATGAAATGTTGTATAAGGTAAAGTAATAATTAAATTTTTGTAAAGTTAAAAAAAAATGGCAAAACTTTCTATTTTTGAAAAATATATGCAGCGCGTCCTTGAACCAAATAACGTCAAATTAATACGTCTACGTATTAATAGTTTTTTAAATGTTTCCTGTAGATTTATAAAAATAATTGAATTGAATTTTGATGTATATCTGGTTTTTCAAGGTCCCCGCTATTAATGAAATTGATACTACAGAATCAGAGATATTTTAATTTGGCTAAAACATTCGGAGTCTGTATAATTTATAGGGCAATATTTCTGTAATATTATCCTTATCAGAAATTAATAATTTCGCTTTTGTGGAGAGGAAAAAATGTGTGTGTTTTGCATTTTAATAACGTCAAGAGTTTACTTTCATAAATTAAAATCGTCGAGCGAGGAATATTAAACTGACCGATTTTAATTAAAACTTAGAAAATTATTGAATTTATTACTCTTAGGGCCATTTTCTTTATTGCTATGTAACAGTTTTTTTTGTAAAATAAATTAAACGTAATTTGTTTTAATTGATTTAAGTAATTATATAATTTTTTTTTTAAATTCTATAATATCTCGAAAACACTGAAGTAATTTTTCTAATAAACGGTTCCGTGAAGCCTAGATTAATATAGTAGATTATCTAATAAAAAAATTGGATATTCTAAGTAATTGAAATAGAATAATGATAAAGGGATGGATTGTATATAAAATAATATCCTTATTTATAAAATATTCTATATTCGCGGTGATTTTTTTATCATTTTACATTTGGTGATATTATTGAAATTGAAAAAATATTGATATTTCTTTAAAAAAAAATTCGTAATGTACAATAAATGTAAATAAAAGATTTCTTAAACTGTTTTTATAAATTTACATAACTAATTATGTATTTCCGTATTCATTTAAATTTAAAAAGACCAGGTTTTCTCAATCTTTTAACACGTCATATATTTTTCGATAAAAAATTTGTTTATAAATACCAAAAGTGAGCACGGTTATTAATCTTTAATTTATATTAGGTACAAAATATCAAATAATTTGTATAATTATTCAATTTAAATAAAATTATATTATAATATGAAAAATTCACTGCTAACACAGTGACACTTATAGCTTCCTCAAATTCAAATTCAAATTTCGTAAGCTAATCCAAAATTGCGCAAAAAATTTTGTAAGAATAATTCAAGTGTTGATTTCTTAATTCTGAAAATTCTTTATTTTCTGTTTAACGTCGCTATGTTAATGCTATCATTGCGATGCTAATTAGCAATAGAAGTTTTCAGCGTGTTTGTGAATAAAGCACATGTAACGCAAAGAAAGTCGAGATATGGTTTTGAACTCGGGCCATCGGGCTATAAATCGCTCATCATCGTTTTTCCAAGTGAGCCACTGAAGACCTCTCAAAAAAATTTTTGATGTTTAAATTTCATTTAGAAATAAATACAATGACACGTGTAAAATTTAAAATACAAACTTTTTAATAAGATACAATCATTTGAAAAAGACACAAATAGATGAAACCTTGAAGACTAATTGATATTATAAGCTATTCAACGGACACATCCAATTTATATTAGAATGTTATATTTCTGTAACTTTAAAATACGATCAATAAAGATTTTTTTGAGTTATATACAAGAGATGGAGAAATAAAAATACTTCACCATTTATTTCCATGTATCAAATAAAACTAACGATATATTTTTAGAAAATATAAAAAAACTGAAAAATATCGATACAAAATAAAGAACAACAACCATAACTATGATTCGTTTTCGATCAAACCGAAAAAATAAAAAAAGCTTCTTTCTAAATAAAACAAAAAACAATATCACTGAAATAAATTCTAAAACAAATAAACATTAATTTGAATAAAATATAATTAGTTCAATGCATTTTTAATAAACGATTTATTTATTTTGTTTACATTGGATCACTCAAAGCAATTTCTAATATCACTCATACCCACGTTAGCATTGAGAATCACAAATAGAAAAAAAAAGAGTCAGAGCATACATATCTGATTTTTTTCAAAGCCTATACATAAGCTTACAGAAGAAAAAGCATAATGTGCACGTTATCGACATAATCGCAAACAAGCATTCACCGAGTTTCTCGCATTTCCTTTTTTTTCTCTATAGAACATCTAACGTCTGCACAGACATTTGCTTACATTCTCTTTTCAGATATAAAAAAAGGAAGAGAAAAAAAAACTTTTTTTTTCTCGTTAACGGATAAATTCAAGTTGATACGTACAACTGCACCTGAAGCTTCTATAAACGTGTATATATATATATATATATATACATGAAAGTCAATCTTTTTCGCAGCAACGCTCATAGTGGTCGTAAATTTTCTTCGTGCCACGCACTGTAAGGCAGATGGGTATACCACTGCTATATGTACGTTGTAATGGCGAATATATACAGAATCCACGTGTGTACACGTGCATTTTCCTTTGCTGAATATCGAGATCGGTGAAAGTCGCGTGTGTATTCTGATCAAAGACAAATTCACCTTTACGGGTATATTCCTTCTACTTTG
The DNA here is from genome assembly GCA_017163975.1 of Anastatus disparis. NCBI lineage: Eukaryota > Metazoa > Arthropoda > Insecta > Hymenoptera > Eupelmidae > Anastatus > Anastatus disparis. The sequence goes on from JAFFSR010000222.1 coordinate 1,416,675, forward strand.
AATTCATAATATATAATATGCAAGAGTAGGTGGCAGACGTTGTTAATTTACGATTGAAGCTCAAAAGTAAATTTATAGTTGCATATAGCTTTAACTATTTCCGAGCATATCTTGCTTGTTTATTTATTGCCTAGATTATTGGATTTTAATGGATTTGAAGACGTCGACAGGTGATAATGAGGCTAAAGTTAATGACGTCAATCCGTTTTGAAATTTGCAATAAGACTACGTAATAATAATTTTGATCTTGATATCAGCTGTTCTTGAGCTTTCTCGTTAAAAGAAAGTTGGAATTTGTATATTTAATATCTTGAGAAATGATCACTTGTACGATTTATATATCTCCAATTATTTCGCAAATATTAATTTTTAAATATTTGTTTGTTTTAATAAATATTGTTAATGAATATATATTTGAGAAATATTGTAAAAAAATTTTTTATTAAGTAGTATATATTAAATACTGCATATATTAATTACTTAAAATGTCTTGGTAAATAAAATAAAATAGTAACATTTTACTTAATCACTTAAATTTAAATTCAATTCCATCTTGAATTTATGGTAAATTAACTTAAATTATTATATTCTCATACATTATAGAAATTTTTATTCATAAATTAGTTTTGTGAAAATATATTAAAAACGTAAAAAATGTCAATTATAAATCTCATTTTATGCTTTGTGAATAGCGCGCATTATGCGCTAATTTTTGAGAAAGTTTATAACCAAATTTAGTAAATAGATTCATTATGTAATTAAAATAAATTGAATAATACCCTAATCAACATGGAGTAATTACAAATAGTAAACTACATAATGATAAATCTTAATATCTCACTGTGTGTAATTAATTTATAAAGTTCGGTTAAATGTAGTACGTGACAACTAAATAAAATTACGACAGCTCGTACCGCAAGCTACGGACGAATTGAATTAACTTTAAAAAATGAAAAATAGAAATTTTTGAATTATTTTCTCATGAGCAATTAGAAAGCGAAATAATAGCTTCGCCTTAACGAGAGAATATTAGCTATATAATTAAAAAGTATCACAATTTGGGATTAATTTGCAATACCTCTTTTGACTCCTTAAAAGTCTTTTAATAATATCTCAATAGGTTTTTTTTAAATTTATTTAATTCTTGAAAAATTGACCATGGATTGTTTGTTTACTAAATTTCAATGGGGAAACTTGAAATGAACTTTTAAAAAAATTCAACACTTTTGATTTTATGAAATATTCTATAAAGTAAATCAAACTCCTAAATTTAATTAAAAATTTAAACAAAAATTAATATATATATATATATTTTATTTATTAACTTTTATTTCAACTATCATTACAATGCTAATTAGCGACGGAGATCGTCAGTGTGTTTGTGAACAAAGTTTATAATTAAAAGTTTATAAATAATTGGTCAGTTAATTCATGCCTACGTCAAAGAGTGTAAGATTAGAAAGAAATATAATTTTCTGCGATTATTAGTTTTATTTAACAATTAAAATTTTTTCCTTTTATTGAAATATTATTGATTCACGTTTTTCCATATCAAACCGTATAACCATTTGACTATAAATAAAAAAATTTCATACAAATCAATATCCCACAACTACCCATAAAAAAAAGTCAATAGATTTTGACTCATATTTTCTATCAACACGAAAATCGTACATTTAACGACGCGTTTTTACAAATGAACCACTATAGCGATGCCATTTTACCCTGTTCTTTTTTTCTGTTTTTTATTACAGAAAAACGAAAAAGAATTCATCTTTTATAAGTTAAAAGAGCAGCTAGCGCATAAAAAAATAATAAAAAAGAAAAGAGAAAAAAGATGCAGCGAGTGCAATCAGTGGAATTTGCGCGTAGCTATGGTTTCTCCAATTCACTGTATAAGTATATATATACATGTATAAGATAGAAAAACTTGAACAGACTTTGCGGGGTAAAATGAATGGGCAGCAATACTGTAAAACGCGACGTTGAAACAAAGCATTTTGAAGGTACTTGACATTCTGGTACTTCTTCTGGGCTCTCTTTTCAATTTTTCGCTGCTTATATCCTTTTATTTCTCTCTTTTTCTCAGCGTTAAGACAGGCGAATATTTTAGACGGTTTTGTTTTAATGCATAATTAGAAACTGGAAATTTTGTGAATTTAGAAGAATTTTTTAAATTTTAATAAAAATAAACGTTTATTTATTTATTATTTTTTTTTTATATTAAAAAAAAAAACTGAAACTTGTAATATTTTTTAAGTTTCATATTGTCTTATATTTTTTATTCAATTATATTTTATTAGTCTAAAACAAAAGATTAAGGCTAATAGCTTTATTAATTTAGAAACCTGTTACTTTCAATTCTTTTAAATTGCATTTTATCGCCTGTTAAGTTAAAGATTTTTAATGATGTACGATGTAAAAAATTTTTTGTAATTTTAACATGCATAAGTGTTACAGATGAAACTCAATTTTTTTTGCGTTAAAATTTATAAATAATTTTTGTGTATATTTTAAAGTAAAAATTTTAACACAACATAAATAATAAAATGTGTGAATTTTACAAATTTATTTGTGTTTAAATAGAAAGATTATAATAATGTGAAGATAGCAAGCACACTCTGCATGTTAATTTTACAAAAATTTTAAAGTTACAATAAATTTTATGTTAATTTTAAAAACATAAGTGTTAAATTTTAACACAAAAATTTTTGTAGAAAAAAAAATTGACGAGTTAGAAAAAATTTTTTTCAGTGTATATATAGGATACAGTTTAAATTCCAGACATAAACTTCTGCCCACCCTATATAAAGCCATTAACTAGCGTAACATTTTTTTTATTTTATTTAACGTCGTTGTGTTTATGCCATCATTACAATGCTTATTAACGACGGAGATCTCCAGCGTGTTTGTGAAAAACAAAGCTCATGTAACGAGTACAGTGGTTCTTGTATCACTCGGCCGAGAGCGGGAGTCGAACTCGGGACCTCAAGATTACAAATCCATCGCTCTACCGAGTGAGCTACTGACGATCTCATTATGATATATTTAATTTCAATACATTTTAATGTGTTGTGATCTAAATATTTAAGTAAAATATAGAAAAAGAGAATTTTTAATATTTTCAGTTGCATGTATGTATATTTACATATACGTATTATGTCGATAAAATCTGACATGAATTTAACTGTTGCAACGCAACCTTTGCCACGAGTAAAGGAAAATAAATAAAATCAGTCAAACGCCGTATTCGTTTTTTCTTATACTTTGAATGTTAATCAATGAATTAATAATATCCAAAGTGTAAATATAAATATGTATTTTGGAATCCAACATTATTTTTAAAACAATTTTAATTACCGTCCATTAAATGTCACTGCTCCGTAGATTACAGCACATAGTCAGTTTATATGTAAATCCGTTCGTGATGAATAAAATGTAATTTCAAAATCATCTGGACAAAGTAAGCAAACCTTCATTTTATGAATTTTCATTACATATCCTCTTTAGAAGACCTTGTGCTCGCATTAATTAAAAGATTAAAAATGTTAAAACATTACATTAGTACTTTACTGCTAACCAAATACTGTATTACATTAGTTGAATAATACTGAACTAAAAATAAATTTCAAAAATAATTAAATATTTTTTTTGTGAATTAATGTTTTTAACAATGTAAAATTATTTTCTATTACAATAAAATCGTATTTTTCACTATTAAATAAATAAATTTAACAATTCGTTTTACATGAAAGTTGTTAATGAAAATTTTTTAACTGCACCGACAAAATTTATTTATATTAATATTAAAAAATCGAAATTGTTAAACAACTTTAATCACGCTAGGTGTTTCTAGTGCGCTTTTTTTCGCCAAGAAAAAAAGAGAGAATGAAACTGTAAAAAAAGAAAGAGAAAAAATAAAATAAAATTAGGTCATGTTCGATCGGGTACATTGTAGGCGTCCAATTACGTTACTTTTACGCGAAACAAAAATCCGCACGAAACCACTCTCTTATGAAAGTCTATTTGAATCTGGTCTATGAATTTTATTGTTTATGAAGTATTGTTCTTAATAGATTTGTATTAAAAAATTTTTTTCAATGAATGGGCACTTAGTTTCTTCAAAATTTCAATTTTAGTGCTTGATAGAATAAGTTTAGATACTGATTATTTGAATGTTTAGATACCTTTTAAAAATAAATATTAATTAACATAATATATTTGATTAATACGTTAATTATTTATAATAAATATTATAATATTGCTGTATAAAAACTTTAAAAAATTAATAAATAAGCTATTAATTTTTAAATTTTAATCATAGTGTCAAAAAATATAAAACAACCCGTAAACAACGTTGCATTATTTATATTCCAAAAATATACGAAACAAAATAGTACACTTTTAACATTTAAAAAGTAATTAAAAAAATAATAATAATCTTCAACATCTAGATGAAACGAGCAGATCTTTGTAAACTACAACAAAAAAAACAAGAGGTATAGAAAGTTTTTATTTTTTGAATTTTGTAAAACGCGAAAAATTTTTTTTTTAGTAAAATCATTTCCTCAAAAAAACATTATAAACCAGTTTTAAAAATTTAACAAAACCAATTTTTGTTGTTTCCAAAAGTAAATTAAAATTTCATTTAATTATATATTATATTAAATACATGTTTTTCATCGTTACAATATTAAAATTTCTTTTTATTGACATTCAAAAGAAGTAATTGGCTTAAAACATCAACGAAAAGAGTTTGCATACTTTTAAAAACTTTTTTTAATAACTTTTGGATAAAAAAAATGAAACCCAGTAGAAAAAATTAGCTGCAGCAACAATATTAATATTTTTAATTATACCCGGAACTGTACAGCTCATTGGATAGAAAATTTAAACATGAATTTCGTTCTTGATTAGAAAACTATTTCCCAGAGTTTCAGTAAAATTTGTAATTCAAAGGGCATAGACTCATGCTAATATGAAAAATTATTTTTAATTGACTTTTAATGTTAATGAAAATGTAATTAAATGTAAACAATATTTTATAATTTATTATAACAGTTTCTGATGATTGATCGTTTCGAATGTTTCGTAAATAACTTTTATGGCTACATAATTTTGACTTCTTTTATTACTTTTCAAATTTTGGCCTGAATTTCAATGATTTTCAAAAACTTTGTATGATTCTAATTTAAATGAAGAAATTGAGTAATTTTAATAAAATTATGTAATTTTGGTGGTTCCATTGATTTAAGTATTTGACAAAATATTTATAAAAAGATACTTGATAAAAAAATTGTAAACTCGTTTATTTTTTTCCCTCAACGTAAACACAACGAAATATTAGACAATTTAAGAAAGATACACACTGCACTCGATACCCCAGAATGAAGTATAAGCTAAGTCGTGAAAACTAATAGAGAGAAGAAGTTGGTATAAAGTTTTTATGAGTTTTCGGAGGGAGGGATAGGCCGGCTTATCGATTAGCAAGGTAATTAAATTCACAGTTGACTTTCACGCGCGTTCAAACTAAAACTTTAATTTTCGGGCACGTGAGTTAAAAAAAAAAAAAAAAAGAGGAAGAAACGAACCCGAGCTTTTGGCAATTTATGCTCTATACAAAATATAAAAGCGCGAGTTGGTAATTAAAGCTTGATTCGTAACTTTTAAAACTTAATAGACATGAATTTCGAAATTAGACTTAAGATATATATTTTACTTACGTTGACTTGGCGCAGATAAACATTTCGAATACTTTTATGACGCGGTACACGTAGTTACTTGCATGAAGTTTCATTTGGTAATTTGAAATGTTTTTGAAATGCTGTTAAATTTATTCAAATTTTTAAGTTGAAATAACTTTAAAACAAATATCTAATAAGTAAATACAAAATATAAACTATTTTTTCAATGATAAAATCAAACTGTACAAGAATTTTTTATAAATTTTTTAAAATTATAAACTATTTTACTTTTGATATTGATTGGACAAAATTTTCTAATGTTAACTGATACGTAGAATATATTTATAAATTTATTTTACTTTTAAAAATTGATATTTCTCATATATTTTTTTATAAATATTCAAACATTCAGAATCTCGCTATTGATAAATATTTTTTTACAGAAAGTTAAAGCTTTTTTCATTGTTGTCAGTTAATTCGAATTACGGTTGGTTTATTAAAATTAAAAAATGGGGCTTTTTTTACGATTTGACATCTAATCTTACTCTTCTGGGGAGAAGCGCCCGTATGATCTGGTATGTATACAAAGTTAACAGGGAATGCACCCATACGTTATAACGTCAAAATATTTAATCTTGACATATTTAATAGTAATATTTTATAAATCAAATAAAAAATATTAAAATAATCTCTTCATATTGTTAGATAATAGAAAAGCTTTTATAATAGATTTATTTTTCAAATAGAAAAATCTAAAAAAAAGTTAATTACCGTAAAGGACGTAATTCCTGATCAGGGCGTAATTTCTGATCATTATTTATTATAAATCATAATCTATAAGATTTTAGTAGGAAAAACTTTTTTTTAATTTATGATAAAAAATAGATTGAGCGTAAGAAATGCTTCGTTTGTGTGAAAAAGAAATATACTTTTACTTTTTTACATGTAAATATGTGATCAGAAATACCTCCTAAGTGATAAGAAATTACGTCCTTCACGGTAATTTTCATATTAATAAAAAAAACTAGAATTCTTTAAAATATTAAAAAATTAATCATAATCGCACATCAGATAAATTTTAAAATCTTGTTAAATAAACGAAAAAGTCATAGCAGTCTAAATTAACAATGCTTGCACAAAATCAAACATAAACACAAAGAACAATGCATTGTATAGTGCAAGTGCATAATAATATCTATATCGCAAAAAAAATAATGTTATCAACTATCAACCTAACCTATGCTCCGACGCCACCTGCCGGTAGTGGTGCGTTCGATGCTCTCTCCTCTTGGATGCGCCGCCGCCGCCGTTGCCGTCGCGCGCGCGCACATATAAACACAAAAACATAACTATACAACTACAACCCACATACATACGTTCTGAAATTTGATTGTGTGTATACGTACAGGTGCGTGTATGAAAAATCGAAGAAAAAACGAGGATAACTGATAACAGATAGTTCAAGCTACACGAGTGCGAGAGAAAGCAAACTATACTACATACAACATAAAAAAAAGGAAAGAAGAGAAGGAGAGCACACAGACACAATCAAATAAAACGTGGAATAAAGTTACATATATATATATAAAACGCGCTCGCGCAGTAGTAGCCTCTCAGCAGAGCGAAACCCAAAGTGAGCGGAGAGGAAGCAACGATATATACTATATACTCTCTTTTCCCTCTTGAAAATCTGCTTTCTGCTTTTAGTATGGCTTCGCCTGCCGGCGGGTAATCAGTGCGTGTCTCGTATACCGCTCGTAGACAAGCCTCGTCCTTTTACAACGTTTGATCAGACAAACTTTTTATAAACATAATATAAAAAGCGCGCATCCCTTTATTTTTTTTTCTCACGTCAAAAATCCAAAGTTCAGTCGTGCGTGCTTGCTCCAATTTTTTTTTAATTTTCAGTCTGTTGTTATATACCCCCTTTATGAGTCTGCGCGTATGATTTTTCCAATGACGAGTTGAGTCAGGGACTAGGTTATGATAATTTATTTACGTTTGATTTTCAAAGAAAAGGGACGAAACAAATATTGTCTTGATAGTTTTATGAATGTGCATGTTAGAAAGTTTGTTTCTAACCAGAAAGCCAAATGAAATTTTAATTTCGTTCGATAAAATACGCGTTGTTTTTCTTTTATTTATTTACATTCGTAGAAACATAAATTAAAGGTAGCTACATTGTTCTTAGGGTTTCAAACTAATGAGTTTTTAAAATAAAAAATCTAACCTAAGTGTTTAAAATATCTAAAACCTAATCATTTGTGCATAGTGTATACATCGTAGTTGTAGAGGTTATAAAAGATACCGGCGTGCGGTGCATTATAAGGGCCGTTCTAACTACGGACATTAATACCATAACCAAAGTTAATCCCAAAACATAATCCATACAATAATAAAGAAAGTGTGACAAAGAATAGAAGAAAAAAAAAACAACTAAGCTCATAAGCTGTCTCAGAAGATGCGGCGAAATGTGAAAATAGTACTATTGCTGTCATGCGCTTGGATGTCCGGCTTTGTTTACTATTACCATGCCACGAGAGATAACAAGGTAAGGGGGAGTTTGCGCGCGCGTGAACAAAACAAAAAAAAAACATTGCATTAAACGTACAAAAAAGACGTTCTGTAGGTGGTTATGATAGAAGGAAAAAAGGGAGCAAGAAGGAGCAAAAAAAAACATGCTCGAGGGGCTGCCTTCGATGAATAGAGCAGAGTATGCTCGCTAATGTATATATAAGTATATACGACATATAACAAATCCAACGCTCGAGAAAAGAGCCGGCATTCATTATTGTTTCGTATTGTTTCGGGATGCTGGCTTGGTTGCTCGTTTTTTTTCTTTCTTATTGCTCCTTTTTTCATACAGAGTCTCTAGACGGATTTCAATTCGTACAGAGTTTGCAATTTAGGATTTTCATAAACGAGGTATACTTTTTTCAATTTTCAAGAGCATTTGATTATTATTGTTTTAAGATGATGAATTTATGATATCAAAGTAGTCGATTATTATAAGGTATAGAATCGTTAAACGATTGCATTAAAAATTGAATTAGAAAAAAAAAAGAAAAAAAATATTACTAAACAGTAAATAAATAGACAAGATCAAGGAATATAGACGTTGTTGGCTATATTCATATTCATTTGTATAATTCATGAGTTTGTAACATGTAATTTTATATGTTATATATAACGAATATGCAACAGGAAAAAAATACAAAACATTTAATCGAAACTATTAAAGTTGTGAAAATGCAATCTGAAGATGAATATAAATAACCAATAAGTAGTAATAGCCGACTTGGTAAGACAGCACTTATTATATTCAGAAGTGATAAATTTTTTTAATTTCTTTTTTTCGTGATATTTATTAAAATATTATGTATTATTATAAATGATTTGTTGATATAATTTAAATGTATTTTTTTTTAATTTTTATTTTTAATAAAAATGATAGAAATAAAATAAAAAAAAAAAATAATAGAAATAAAATTAAAAAAAAATAATAGAAATAAAATTTAAAAAAAATAATAGAAAAATGTAATTTTATAAGTTCATTGAAAATTTTATTTATACGCTATTAACAATGTTTTATCGTAAAAACAATTGAAAACATCAATTTTTAAAGACAATTTATTTATTACAGTCAAACTATTTATTATAGTATCGATATAACAAATCTTTGATAAGTAATTTAAAAAATGTTAGTAGAACAATTAATTATTATATAAAACGTTAAAAATAAAAATACGAAAAAAGTGATATCAAAGTTTTAATGACATTAATTATTACACATAAATTTAGCTCTTTATTTTTCTAAAATAAAGTCGCCGAATCGATCGGATTCTGAGTCGCGTTAAGATTAATTATTATCCACAGAAGTTCGATTAATTCCTAGTGTGGAAAGTCTTTTAATGATTAGCTTTAATCTTTTTAATTTATCTTCGGATGGTTAATTTATGGATCTTGTAATTGCAAAGAGTTTAAGATCATGATATATCGCTAGGAATAAGGAAATTTTATTAAGTTTTTCAATTATTATTTTACCCAGATTGAAAAACAGTTTTCAGAAAAAAAATTTTTAACGTTGAATGCTTTTATACCATGTAATTAGTTAATTTTTGTTACGATTTGAAAAATTTATGTAAACACTTTACGTATAATCAATGCAATCTGCACCGTAAAAAATTTTGTTCATTATACGCTATAACTCTATTCTGTCAAAAATTCATACAACAAAATTTTCCATACGCTTGTGTAAAATCAACATGAAAATTTTTGCGTTAATTTTGATTCATACTTTTTTATGTTAAATTTTTAATTTAAAAATTTACATACGCTTCGCTCGTCAATTTCAACAAAAATTTTTCACATGAATCGTTTGGAGCATAGACGTGCGTTAAAAATTACACAACATTTTTTGGGCTGTAGTTTATTTTAAAATAGAATAACGTTAATGCACAATACTTATTAACTTATTTAGTTCAGTATTTTTTTATAAAAAAAAAATAATTTTTATCTATTAATAACAATATAAATCAGTTATTAAAATATTTTATGATTTGTTTGAGCTAATAACCTCAAAAATAGTAAAGAGGACAGTTTATCATAATGAAAACGATTTCATTAGTTCTATGTAAATTAATTTTTTTTATTTTGCTTAACATCGCTGTATTTCAGCTATCATTGGGATGCTAATTAGCGACGGAGATCGTTTCAGTGTATTTGTGAACAAAGCACTTGTAACGTACAGTGGTGCTTGTATAAATCGGCCGAGAACAGGATTCGAACTCGGAACCTCGAGATTACGAATCCATCGCTCTACCGAATGAGCCATTGAGACCTCAATATGTAAATTAATAATCACGAGAATGCAAATGATATGCTCTTATGCATATTTCGTAACTAATCGTAGATGTTTCATTACTAACATATATTTTTTTCAATACGATTATTAATTCACCGTGTCATACTTTTTTTTTAATAAATAATAATTTTATGAGGTCTAATTGTAATATTTGCCACAGGAAATACACGTGAATTGTACGTAATGTTACGTCCCATACCTCGCAAACACACACACACGCATACACTCGAACTTAGCGCTATTATGAATCCAAATGGATAAGCATTATACTAATAGTACTATACATTTTGCCAAGAATTTTAAGCAAGAAACATACAAACTTTGGGCAAAAGTTATCCCGTTTTGATGCTGAATAGAACAATTATATACAATTTGTGCACTCTAAAACTATTGTAATATTTATAAAAGAGCTTAACCCACTCGTGACTTGAAAACTTGAAACATTTTTTTTTTATCTCAACACGACTTTTTTCTTTGAACATAAATGTTATCTTTTATGAATTTACATGAATTTAAAATGTATTGATTTATGCATCGATTATGTTATTAAACATGTAATTCTTGACAAATTTATTAGAGATTAAAAATCTTTAGTTTCTTTTTTATATTTCCTTTATATTTAAAATTAACACTCTAATATAATACAAAATAAGTGTTAAAAGTAGATTTAAATTAAGAAAGATGATACTGCAAGGTTGATTATCGTAAAAGCTATAAACTTTTGTCGATTGAAGTGTTAAAGCATTAGCTATATTCAAAAGAGCCATAAACGTCCCTTTCGTCGACTAACGTCAATATTAGTTATTTTGTTTTGTTGCATTACTCTCTCTCCTTCTCTCTTTTACTCGCGATTCTGAATTTGCGTGATCGCGTGCAAAGCGATGATCGAAACAAGCTTTACTTGTATGGTGTATACGTTAACGCTGTACGATCATGGGGTCGTGAGAGTTCAACCTCAACTCTATGTTTATATATATTCACGAAACTAAACTATTTTCTTTGAAAACTCGATTAAGCGACAGTCTATAACGACTTTTTGCCTTGTATTTATTCAAATTACTATAATTTAACGTAATTCAAAGAGTAAAACGGTACAAAGCAAAGATAGACCATTTTTTTTATACATTGATTTTTCTTTTTAGTTTTTGTTCCCTTTTAATTTAAACATAATGAAAGGAGAATTTTTTTAATGAACCGAAATGCAATATTTATTAACTAATGAACAAAAAAAAACATAAATACGATTGGAAAATTTAATCAAATCCCCTTAATTTAAGGGTGGGGGTGGTTCCCTGGCTTTTATCTCAACGAAAAAATTCATGGGGATGTCTCTTATCATAACAAATCAAAAAGCAAAGAGAAAACGGGTCCATCGAATTTAGTCTTCGGGAACAGAGTTCTGACTATTTCGTTAGCCACCCTTAGTGACTCTGGTGGGGTGGTTTCTGATTTATGGTGACTCATAACTGGTTTTTATTATCATATTAATTGTTCTTAATCCAATTTTAACTCGTATACGCTCGCGGGATCGTTTAGTAAAAAAATCAAATTTTCGTTGTAATACAACGTTTAAAACTTAAGTTACATAATGAGACAATATATTCAAATAAGTAAAAAATTTTTTTTTTCAACCTTTAACGGCTTACCGTTTGATATTTTTAATTAAATCTTCTAATAAATTCAGTTACATTTCATTTTCATTTGATGATATTATTTTTCAAAGCAATGATAAAAAAATATTAAATTTGCCATTATGTTGTTTATTTTTTTTTTTATGAAATTGCAATCGCACAACCGTTAACGTTCCGATCCAATGCAATTTCACGGAAAATGGAATCGTCAGTAATAAAAAAAAAGAACAGAGAAAAAAAATAATACAAAATGCCACCACAGCTGCTATTAAAGAACTGTAATACTTTGAGAGGCTATACACATTGGCTTGATAATTTATATTATTAGAAAAAAACTTTTCTCTCTCTCTTTCTCTATGATGACCATCGTGAATTATTCGCTTTTTATTGTTTATTATATCATTTGCTTAATTTTATTGCTAAATATTTTACTGCTATTTATCAAGGCGTAAAGTTTTTTTTATTAAATTTTTTTTTAAAGCAACGTAAAATTTAATTGAAATTATTTAATTGTTTTAGATTTTCATGATTTATAAAATGTAAATAGTTGGAATTGCTAAACTTTTTTTTAATGAAATAAAATTTATTATTCTAATATTATACAGTTGCAGTTATTAAATGGAGTTTTTTATACATTTCCTTTGCAATTTTTATTACGTAAAGATAATCGATATTACGAAGCGCATTGAATTTTGTCATTGCGATTAATGAAGTTTTAAAGAATAATAAGTTTTCAAAGATTTTTCATCGCAAATTGAATCTTTTTAAAAATACTATAACATCAGCGAGCATTAAAATTTCTTTGTAATCACTTTTTAAAATTAATCTTCCATTTCATTTTAGAGTAAAGCTCGTTTAACACTTATTCTATAATTTACAACGTTTTAACGATAAAACTTAACACCTTAGAATTATTGTGTGATTAAATGTTCGAAATATAATGAGCATTTTAATTATATTGCAATAAGTAATTTCTCTATTTGTTTCGCCGTGTAATCTTGATTCGATGTGCAATAATAAATCAAAATTACATGGCGGATAACGATAAAATTTAATTTTTATTATTTGTTTACATTTACAAATTAACAAATCTGTAAAAGTTATAAAAATCTATAAATATTAATATTCTAAAGAAGATTAATATTACTACGCTCGTTATAAATGAATTAATAGCTCGTGACAAAGATCAAAATAATGCAATTAGCTTTTGTTTAAACAACATAAAAAATTAACGTTTCAAGTGCGTCCATTCTGAAATTCACGGAAAAAAAAAAACATAAAAATTTGCAGTCTAATAAAGAACTAATATAACGGCACACTATAGTATTTATCGAAACTATTACTGGAGTAATAGAAAAATTAATGTTATAATTTGTAAAATAATTATCATGTAAAAAAGAAAGAACATCAAAGCGTAACGTTATAACGTTCCTTTATCATTGATAGTATTCTCGTTAATCGTTCGGCAATTTCAATTTAATAACATTTCTTTGTACTAGATAATATAATTTCACGTATACAAGTTAATTCATGCTTCGAGCTAAACGTATACATGTATACATATATATATAAAATACGCAATCGAATTGACCGAGAAATTCTTGAATGAAACGGTCAAGAGCAAGAATACATAGCGTGGGAGGGAATATACGTATGAAAAAATAAAATAAAGAAATGAAACCTGCAACTCTTTACGCCATTTGACTACTTCATCGAATTACCTATTGCAAAGCTTGCATTTCCGGTCTGTCTTTTCCCATTTCTATATATATATATATATATCTACTTACGATACATGTATGCACACATTTATATATATGACTTTATAAATTGCCGCATCGCAATTCATATTCACGTATATATACATGCCGACGGTGCATACCGCTATACAATAGCGATTTTATATATTATGTGATGTATATATGTACACATATATATAGATATACATATGATATTCACGCGTGAATGGTCGTACACCTGCGATATGTTCGTGGGATCGTTCCCAAGTTTAATGTATATAGAAGCTGCAATCTGTCCGGTGTGTAATAATAGAGGAAATATACATATAGCTTTTTGTATTAATTTTTATTTAAATACTTTTTTTTCTTTTTAGAACACTTTATAGAGTACTTTTGTATTACTTCCTCATTAATTTGAAAAAAAAATTGATGAAAAAATGGTGCGTTGTGTAAGTGGTACATTTATTAAATTTCTTTTTATATTGATATCCGTTTTGTTCCAATAATTTTTTCTTATTTTGCTAACAAAATATTTCTAACTTTTAACATTAAATGTAACTCAAATCGAAAAATCTATTTTTTTTTTATTTGAATTTCTGTATTTATTATATAAAATGAAGTAATGAACGATTCATATATTTCTCTTTAATTATACAACATAATTTCCTATTTGAAAAATAATGAACATAAAAAAGCATGATTGAGAATATTAATTACGATAGCATTACCTAAATGTAAAATAAAAATAAATAAAATTCATTACAACAAACTTTTTAAATATATTACAAAATAGAAAATAATAAATTTAACGAAATAAAATCCAACCTAAATAAAATAAAAAATATTTGTTTTTCAATGCAGAATTGAAATTAAAATTTTGAATAAATGATTCACGGTGTTCTGTAACTAAAATTAATTTGAATATACGAAATGGTTTTTTAACGTTTAAAATGCTAAACAGCTTAGAAAAATGTTGTATTTGCGAAAACGAATTAATAAAGTTGGCGCTATTAAAAAATCTTAAAACAAGTGTCACTTTTATTATCAAATACTGGATTCCATTAAAAAAATGATCCGTACAATGATTCATAGTATATTAGGTTGAATAACGGTGTATGCGTAGATCTTCAATTCAATTTACATATAAAATATAGGTTTCTTATTTTCATTTCAAATAATTGACCAATATTTATTTACGAAGAAACTTTGTAAGCATTTTAATAATTCATTGTGTAAGCACATTAAATTGCAAATGAAATAGTATGCAAAATATCATTTGTATTTGACGATATTGAGCACTGTTTTTAGATTATTAGAAATATTTCATATTCTAAAATGTTGATATTTTAATAAAAATATTTTTTTATATATTGTTTTTAGATTTTTAATTCAAACAAGAAATTTTTATTATTAAAATTATTTAAATACGATAAAGTCACTAAGCTATATTGCTGGAGCAAGCATTAATAAATGGAATATTTCTGAGAAAAGTATAATAAAGCTTATTTTAAATTTTTTTTTAGCTTTTAATGAATGTTTAGTTTTTAATACCGAAATCCATTACCATTTTTGTTTCATATTATTTTGATTTTTTGTTTGAATAAATCTATATCTAATAGTTTTTTTTTTAATTATAAAGCTAACGAAACTTTGATATGATTAACTTTTTAACATATTATACATAAACATTGTTACGATTTTATTAAATTTAACAGTTTATAATTTACACATTTATTATTTAATAATTTATAAGTTTATTTATGTTTAATTAGAAAATTAATGAATTTTCATTAAAATTTTGTTAATTGCAATATTGCAATAATTTTTTTATATATGCAATGAATAACTTTATAATCAACGAACGTTGACAGTTAAATTCCTCGATAATAATTATGTAAAAAATTGAAATCTATTAAGTCACGAGAATATTTTAATGAGACATAACGATCACATTTAATTATCTAAAAGCTACTGTATTTCAACAGTCAATTCAATCCATCCGAATAAATATCCAATAAAATAAAAATCTCATATTACTCTTTAGTTAACCTTTTTTCAAACTTTCTACAACGTGATTGAATACAACAATAAAATTTAAAAAAAAGTCATTTAATTTTTAAAATTTTTTCAAAATATTTATGGTCAATAAATTCCAAAAAGTAGTTTCTAATTAATAAATATCAAAAGAAATATTATTTTTTACCCAATAAAGAATACAAATACGGATACAGCAGACTCGATAATACAGCAATTCATTTGTAAGTATTTGAGTGATGTATCACTTCCAGATATATATTTCAATATTAGACGAGCGCCGCGGGAAGTCTAATAAAATAGAATACTGAGTAAATGCAAAGACGTCAAATATTTGGACAAGCCATAAAAACGTTACTTTCAATCAATGCCTATAGTATACACTCGAGTTCTTAACGTACACACATATGAACGTAAAACTTCGCTCGCTCAAGAAGACCACAGTGTCCTATAGACTATAAAGAAAACGGTGCTCTTTGAATACCGGTAGCTCTCTAACTGCTATAAACATGTTAGAATGGACGTGTACGCAAATTTGCGCGTGTGTCGTGCAACATAGGAAACTAAATCGATTTTTTTTTACTTCCAATGGAAATTTATTGTTACTATATTATTTTATATTATTGCTTGAAGTATTGAAATTTTAGAAAATGAATGATATATGGATAAATTATGAAAATTGGAAAATGAAAAATTGATGTTTAGGAATTGGAAATATTGATCTCTGGTTACAAATTCACCCTAATTAATTTTATTTTCATGTTCTTGTAAACTTGTATTTTTATAATTGCTCATTAAATTTTAATGAAAAAGATAATGAAATGTTATGTTATTATGACCAATTAACGCAATATTAATGTAGGTAAAATTTGTGTGTATCAATTTTATTGAATCTTGACTTTCTAAATTCAATGTTATCTATTTCATCAAATTTCATTCGAAAGAATACATTTAGGGTCAACTAGCTAATAAATGAATAACTTAAGCCTACAAATGAATATTTTTTAAAAAAATAATTAATATTAAAATGATTAAAAAATTTATTACACTAATATTTTTCAAAATAAGTATTTTACATTCAAAAACTTAATCGTACGTTAAAATGACGAATATTTAATAACAATCATTAATTTTGTTTATTTACTCATGATTAATCTATCGGTCAGATTAACCCAATTTATAAAATCAATTGTATAATGATACAATATGGTAAATAAGAATATTTGTCAAGATCCATTAGAGCTTAATTGACCATGTGACATTGAATGTCTATACACAGTTTATTGACTGTACCCAATAGTACACTACAGTTTATTGACTTGTACATCAGTAGTATCCGGAAACTAGGTGAGACATTTCGTCCTATTTTTTTTTCTTTCTATCGAGTATATTTGTCAAGTAACTACTTGAAATGAAAAAAAAATTTAATTCAAACAGTAAGCTGAATTATTAGGTCGTTATTTTAATATCTTTGGAAAGAAAAGTTTGAAAATTTTTTGAAAAATGGATTAATAGTTTATTAGTTTGAATAAAATTTCGTATTACAAGCTAAAAGGTGGCAATTAGCAATGATTGTGAGTATGCAAGTAATTTGAGTAATTTCAAAGCTTTCGATAGCAGAACATCGTATAGTTTCTATACGTACGCGCTTTAAACCACTGACACGCTAATGGAGCGCAGCAATCGTGTTAAACGTTAACTCCTTCTCTCTCTCTCGTCCTACTATTATGCCTCTTTCCAAGTATGAAAACGCCCTTTGTCGATTTTGATCGTTCGCTTTACTCGCGCGCTACTTTTGACGTTATGCAGATAGAAAAAAAACGTATAACAAAATTGACGAATAAAAAAAATATTTTTTTTTTTCAAGTCCCTTTGTGTTGTCTGCTTTTGTTCCATATTTTTGACATTCGTTATTTCATTCGTTTGATTATGAATTTTTTTTTTTTTGTTAGCTTTGCTGGAACGTTTCTAGTAGCAGTTTTAAAAATGTTCAGATCAATAGGATATATTGTAAATTAATTTTTTAATTTTATTTTTCAAGTTATGATTAAAATTAATGAACAACATTATGTACTATTGGTTTAAATAATAATAAATATGACGGTTAATAAAAACTTATATACTAATTTACAAGCTGAAACTAAATATAATTTGTTATTCTATGTAAAAATTAATATTAATAAATAAATTTTAAAGAATCATTATAAATCATATATATTGCTAAATATTATATTTATCAAAACATCTGGTTTTTGTAACTTTATCATAGTCGAAATAGATTTCTCATATCTAAATATTTAATCACGTTTGTTAATATATAAATCTCTCAATTTATTTAACAAACATTTGTTAAACTTAGTAAATGATTTATAATCAAATAATTAAATTATACATCTTCTGTCATTCAGTTAACTTCAGATTAATTAACATATTCGCGTCTCTAGTGTTCATTCAAAATTATAATCTAATCTAAAATTAGATTTTTTACATTAGAAACTTTAATGCTTTGGTAAAATAAGTATATTTTTGTAATCTGAACAAAATAATTCAAATAAATAATGAAACACATTAGAAAGTTAAGTCTAGTTAGAATTGTCATCGTTCACTTTAGAAAACCTAGTTTTTCCCCGTCAATCATTTCAAAACTTCAATTCCCCCCTCTCTCCGACGCCATAGAGTCTGCATTCTCGGATTCATAATTACATGTAATTTATAATTCTCCTTAACTTTGCTCTCTTTGTGCTTTATGCAAAAACCTCGGCTGTGGTTAACCGCTTTTGCTTGCGTATATATATACATATACATGTATATATGCTATACAAGTACGTTTAATTCTTTGCCCTATAGTCCCTATATACGTAGCTGGAAAAGAGGTGTAGATTTATGCGCTTGGTCTCTCGCCTAAAATGCATTACACACAGTACAGAGAGGAGTAGGAAGAGGAGGAGGAGGGCAAAGGCATGAGATTTGTGCAGCAATTTAATGTCAGCGCTTATACGCTAAAGCTAGGGAAAAGGGAAATGTGCAAGGGAGGAGGAAAAAGGGATGACGGTGACAGAGATAGAATAGTCGACGACAAACTATCCGACCACAAGCTTTCCAACGGTTATATGGGGGTTAGGCGATTGACGTTGGTTCATTCGGTTGGGCTATACCCTGGTACTGGCTGGCTGAGGGGGTTAACTATACTACTGCCTGAACACGAGTGCTCGCTAGGATTTCGTCAAGCTCACTAACGTATACAATCAAATAGTGTATATAGCCGACTATACTCGCATGTACATATGGTAATTGTAACCATTACACGAATGCTCATTCGACACGTGTGTGCTCAAATTAAACTACCTAGTCGTTGCTGTACGACTCGACAATAGCAATTTTTAACTTTTCTTTTTTCTCTCTTAACGTTTTAATGGCCATTCTGGCACATTTGCTTCATTTCAGGTTTTTTGTTCTCTTTTTTAATTTTTCATGTAAAAATTTTTTGATTTTATAAAATATTTAATATATTTTGGGTCAATTATCTATTTTACGTTTGATTATGAAGATAGAAATTATTTTGAAATTATGTTTATCGAAAAAATTTCTTTGTAACAAAAGAAAATAGAAAAAATGACATTAATAATTCCTGGATTATTATAAAAATATTATTCAGAACTTTAAAATTATAACTTGTAATTATTAATACTGTAACGTTGCTTCTTTACTAATTTAAAATTGTTTGATGCTTTAATAATCGGAAAAACATATATAGAGTGAAATTAATACTTTCAAAGAAAAAGAAAATCATTTCTCCAAACATAACAGTCTTTTTATTTTAATTACACTATTCATGAATTAAGATGTATTTTAAAATTAGTTTGTGCGAATATTCTTTATGTAAAATCATTATGAAAGAAATGACTGAAGTCAAAGATTTCCCGCATTGTGTAACTTTTATTATCGTACCGGAACTTACAAGCAAGTTATGCAGAAAAATAGAAATATCGCATGCATAAAACTTATTGACATTGCTTCATTAATCAAGTGAGATAACGATTTTCGAAATGTCGATTCTACAACTTTGTAATGCTGTTATTAAATTCCTACTTTTTATCAGATTTGTATATGAATACGCTTAATTTTTATCCTTTTAAGGAAAATGTACATGTAATTTGTCGAAGAAGATTAATTGATGATGCTTAAAATTTAAAATACTCTTATTTTGAATTTGAAAAAAGTAATTATTGACTGGTATAAGTAAACTCATACGTTAAAATATTAATTTTGGATATCCGTTTGATTGTTATAAAATATAATTTTATTTTCCTGAATAATTAAAATTTTTTTTCTATAGATATTTCAGAGTCTATACTGACTAGAAGAATCAAACATGTACAATTATCATATGTACCTCTAGTATGTTCTTCCGGAACAAGAGTCAGGAAGCATATCCTACATTTATTGAATACATCGTGAATTAACATTTTACGTTAACGGGAATGATTGTTACTTTGATAAAAAAATGACTATTTCGAAGCATTTTCAAACGCGGTAACAAGCCTGTAACGAGCAATTTCGATAAAAATAGCTTATTACTGATTCCCTTTATATTTTAATGATTTACTGATTCAAAATGTGACATACTTTCTAATTTTATAAAATAGTTTATGATTACGATGTTATATTCATTCGCAAAGAGAATTTTCTAATAAAAATTGTATAAAATTTCTAATGAATCTAGAGCGGTCCCGGTGCGCAACTTAAATTTTACTGCAAATACATAATAATAAAAACTTATTTTCAAACATAATGACTTTTTACACTCTTTTTTTTTCAAACAGTAATTAACAATTCAATGTATGATTGAATGTATATAATTAAAGAGCATAAACGTTAAGGTACGCAGGTTGTAATATCAATTTTATAGTACTCAAAAAATATTTAGCAACAATACTTTCTTATTTTAATTTTCATGATTCTGGTTGTTACATAATCGAAAACACTTAACAATCATTATATTTAAATTCAATAAATGAAATGAGTTCGTTAATTTTCTTCTTGCAACTAAAAATAATTTTATTCCATTTAAAAAATTTATTTAAATTCCTTATTGATTCAACAGTTTAAATGAATACAATTTGGAATTTCAAAATCAAAAGCTATCTATCCTATATATTAGGCTGTTTAATGAATTCTATTATAATAAATCTATCAAAGAAGTCGTCAGTGGCTCAGTCAGTAGAGCGATGGATTCGTAATCTTGAGGTCCCGAGTTCGAATCCCGCTCTCAGTCGATTGATACAAGCACCACTGTATGTTACATGTGCTTTAATTAAAAACACACTGACAACCTTCGTCGCTAACTAGCATCGAAACGATGGCATAAATGCAGCGACGTTAAATAAAAAAAAAATTATCAATTAACCTTTGAGAATTACTTCCAGCGATATTCAAATTATTTTTTAAACTAATTGAATTTTGGTTCAAAAAAATGTACGCTGATATTTTAGTCAAACAAATTTATTCTGATTTTAGTTATTGATTATAGTAAATAATGAATAAATAATTTTTTTGTTGCAGGTATGTTTCAAAAAATTGTCTTTGATCAATCATATTCCTACACATCACGTAAGTTTAAAAAAGTTTATAGAATCATTTGGAAAATATCTTTAATATGTATTCATGATTACTGATCTATTTCTTATCGGAAATAGTACATTACGCTACAAGGATAGAAAGGTCGAAATTTCTGAACTGTAATACGATGTCGTGCAGTTCAGGGCTTTCAACTTCCAGCTCATGCACAATATATCATTTTCTTTACAGGTAGTTAAATGCGTTTATAAATTTAGTTTTAATTATTAAAAACAATGTAATCATTACATTTAAGTTAATAATTTATTACGCGACCATATTTAACTTTTAATGTTCAATTCAACGCCTCTTTTGAATCCCCGCGAAGCTCTAGATTTTTTTGTCCCTCTCAAAGTTACTTTTCTTTAGAACGTTTCTTTTTTTTAATCTCGACATTTGCCAGCACGAGCGAAGCGAATGAGAAGACTGCTGTAATTACTTGGGATTGTTAATAAAATTTTTTATGGATCCTTATATCGTGCCTGAAAAAGTTAACGTTTCCTTCATACTCGTGTGTCCGTAAAATGCATCGTACCACATGCCATCGCAATTTGCTTTCTTAATTTTTTATCACGGAGAGCATGTACCTCCTTTGCTTTGCAAAGTTCTAGTATCCGCATAATCCTGGCACTTTTTGTAGATCTTCTTCTTTAAGACATAATTGCCCAAAGAGGGATATTCGTTGCTCTGAAATATCCCGGTTTTTTCTTTTAATCGTAAAAGCAGTTCTATACCGTGAATGTCTATTTTGATAAAGAGAAACGAGACGTTTCTACATTTTTTTGGCTTTGAGAAGTATGTATTGGTATTATTTTGCCAAAATTTTCGAGTCTTCATTCAAATTTTCGTATGCATCAGACAATGAGCCCTATATAATTTTTCTGCCATCGTAATATTTATTTTTAAAATAAGTATTTCATCATCTGTAATTTTTCTATTCAAGATTACTTTAACTATCTAATAATCAATGGAATTTTTATCTATTACATAATTGTACTACAAAAAATGGTTATTTAATGAGTAATAGATTCTATTTGATTTTTTTAAATAAAAGACTTTATGTAATTGGGTAATGGAATTATAATGGAAAATAATTTTTTTCATCTTTCAACCGACCTTTTTCTGGAACGTGACTTTTTGTGTTTCTTCTCAAGGACTATTTTCGTCGCCCTTTAATTTAATAAAAATATAATGAGGAAGAGTTATTTCATGACGCAAGAGACATTATCATTATTCAAATGCTAATGTAGTGATTCACACTTTCACTAGCTCGTTCGTTCACTTCCATACATAAGTTATTGGATAATTTTTTGTTAATTAACATGATCTTTTCTTTTCTAAATTAGCGCGCTCATTTAACTGTTTTGACAACCGCTTTTTGAGTACGAGTCTTTACAATTCGGATATTCTACATAAATTTCTATTGTCTTGATATCTTCACGTCTTGCAACTTTATGCGATTTATTATTATTAAATTTTTTGTCTGTTGTTGAGAATTAATTTTAAGACTCACAACTTCTCGTTGATATATTTTGAGTTTAAGTTGGTTTTTGTACTAATGGTTCATCACATTGTTTCGAAAATAAATAAAACATTATCTTTACCCATTCGTTTTCACGATGTAGACAAGTATATTTTTTGTTCTTTATTAAAAAAACAAGATTGAATATCTATGCTTTTTATATCTTCTTTTTCTCTGGTGTTGTCATTAGATAAGAAAATTTTTGTATCAAAATTTTCGTTGAGATATTATTTAGCTTTTTATTGCATTCTTCATTTATCATTCCTGAAGATGCAATATCTGTAGATTTGTATAGCTTTTATATCGAAGATTATCGTCGACCTCGTGTTCTCAATTTTACACATTAATTATCAATATAATTTTCAATATAGTTTTCAATATTTTATTATACGTTGTTTTATATTTCAAAGTAATGCTTATAATTAATTATAAACGATTTAATTATAATGGTGATATAATAATAATATCTATAATAAATAATTATCATTTTTTATTTTAATTTGGTAAAGGTAAGATTTTTTTATACAATTTGAATTTTATGTTCGTATATTTAAGCAAAGTTATAAAATTAAATTTGCTTCACTGAATAATTGTTATTCATCAACAAAGTAATTGAACGCGAACGTTATAAATAATGTTTGCGCTAATTATGATGAATCTAAAAATAACCAATAGAAAATTATTCAACAATCATTGCGCTCAATCGAAATATGTTATCTTTGCTTTAAATATATATTATATATTATTCAGAATTAACGTGTCAAAAACTTTCAGTGCCATTACTCTCAGGTTACAATATTGCGATAATGAGCGATGCGAATTCGCGACTTTACGGTTCAATTTCAAAGTCACTTGCGTGCTTTTACGTGTACTTATATATATACGTATATACCCAGTATATAGCAAAACTGTAAGCATATACACGAGACTATAACGCGTCTGTAGTAGCACGTGAAAGTTATTGCCTTTACGCCACTACTAATTTATGTCTTTTGGCAAAATGTCGCATATTTCACGTGTTCTGCGTGTATATATATACACACACCATACGCACTCATAGGAATTCTCGGTTCCCGTATAGAATATATTTACCATTAATTATAAATTGTTCATTCGTGTCAAAAACGCATTTTATTCGATTAATAGGTTTTGCGTTTGACACGTTTAGTCAAAAGTATATGATATATACACGTATGGGTATATCAAATCTTTTGTTTTATAACTAACAATTATAGACACCGGTATAAACACGCGATAAATTTTTGATATATCTTCTCTATTATTTATTAACTGCGCGCTCTAGATATTAAATTCTAAAAAGTCGTATCAGTAGTGTTTTAAACATTGCATTCAGAATCATAAATATTAATTATCCAAAGGGAATCGATGATTAATAATTTTTGTTTTGTTTAAATATATAAAACGCATCATTAACGATTCGAATGCAAATTAATTGCTTTAAATAATTACATAAATAAACTATAAATATTAGCTAAATATTAGCTTATAAATTGTTAATAGATACATATGCTAAGAAACATCAATAATATGTATTTTAAAGATCTAATTTAGTCTGATATTATCATACAACATTAACGAAATTAATTTAAGCATATCGAAGAAAATAATTGAAATTCGTATGTGCAATGTACAAATATTCATAACATGGCAAATGTATCATGCTTATTTATAAATGTACCTGAAATGTTTGTACATACATGCATAATTGCAGCCCCGTTGATTGAGCAAAGTGTGTATATAGGTACTAACAAAAAGATCAAAATTTCTGTTTATCCAAATATATGTATGCGCGAATGCTTCTAAACTTTAACTGTGCATCCATTCGTGATAATAAATATTTGTTGATTTTGTATTTTGGTAAAATTACGATTATGATAATTAAAAATGAGAAAGAATCTCGTTTATTATTTCATATTCGCAGTGTAATATCTATAGTTGTGTGTAATATACCATAGATTTATAAAAATCATATTGTAAAATTATTATATATTCATATGTAATTATGTTCAATCAACTATAATCTATTATTCAGACGACGAGCTAAACAAATTATTTATTAAATAAAAAATATAAAATAATTTAAGTATTTAAAGTAAAGATAAATACGGGCTGAACTGTTATAATTTTTTAAGATTTATAATTTTTAAATTTAATAAACCAGATCATAATAGTACTAATATATTCAATACGATTAAGCTAATTACTCTTGAAACTGCGAGCTTATTCAGATCTTATATGCGATTATTTAAAATAGTTCAAACTCTTTCAAATTAAGAGCAATTAAAAATATTCTTAATATATTTGAAATCTCTTTTAATAAGCAAAAGAAAAATATTTCAGATATGAATATAAATAACCGATGCACCTTAGTAAAAACCTTCTAAAAATATTCAATATATTTGAAAAATAGCCTGTAAAAATTTAAATGAAATTCGTTTATAAAAACTTATCTGTATTAAATATGATATAGCAAATGATTTTTTTAAAATTTATTTAACGTCGCTGTATTTATGCTATCATTTCGATACTTAATTAGCAACGGAGGTCGTCAGTGTGTTTGTGAACAAAACACATGTAACGTACTTTGGTGCTTGTTTCAATCGTCCAAGAGCAGGATTCGAACTCGTAACCTCGAGATTATGAATCCATCGCTCTACCGAGTGAGCCACTGACGACTTGTAACACTAGAAATGATTGCTGATTTGAATAGCTGCTCACTTTATCACTTACTTCTACATAAATATTTATCAATTTTATTTTATTTTTTGTGTTTAGAATTTACATTTCTTTACTTTCATATACTATACATACATATTTTATGAGATTGACTATATAAAGCTTGTACAATCTTGTATAAACTTGCATATAATATGTTTCATTATATTTGAATATTGCATATTTAAGTACACCGCATTCATTTGTTTTGTTAAAAAGGGAATTTCGTTTCTCTTTCATTGAATAAAATAAAATGAAATATTAATTGACCTTTTCTAAAATATATGTTTAATTTAAATTTTGCATGGAAATATTAATCATGTAATGTTGTATGAAACGGGGATATAAAGTAATTTCATTAAAATTACATTCATATAAAATTAATAAAAAAAGAGAAAAAAACGAATTTTTTTACCCATTATTTGTTACACACTATTTTCACCACTAAGAACAGATCAATATTATATTCAGAAAAGAATTATTGGATTTTCTCATTAAACACATGGGTCTTTATAAATCCGGCACTTTTTTTTTCATTTTAACTTTTTTTTTTGTTTCGCTCTGAATGAATCCATTCGTACATATTTTTTTTCCGCTACAATCTTTTATAAAGATTGAAGCTAAATTACACGCTCGATGCCTCTATTTTTTTTGTAGATAATAGGGTAATTTCCTCGTCTTTCTATTCGTTCTTTTTTTTTCTATATTCCGTTTCTTTTTTTTTTCTTTTATATTTATTTACGAGTTCCGATCACCACAATCGAGCGAACACGCCACAGGATATAGACAAGTCTCATAAATAAGTGGCAAAGGCCAATGGGCGCCATACACACAAGCGCATAAACACACAATCACAATACGCTTGTATAGTTTCCTCTAACACAGTCTAGGGATGTCAACAGAATCCATTCAATCAGTTTACTAGCAAATTCTTTTGCAAACACTAGCAATTGCTGGTTAAATTGATGGACAACGATCAAAAACGTATAAATTTAACCCCCCCTGACAAGTTGGCTTATTTATGTAAAATGCTTTTCAATGATGATTTACGAAACAATTTCGGCTTTTTTTTTCTCTTGCTTATTGACTTTTATTTATTGTACGGATGTTGGAATTTTTATTTATTCGATAATTAATCTTGAAAATTGAAAGTTTTTTACAGCTGAGTTTCTATTTTAAATAAAAAGCAGCTAAATTTAGAACACACGCATAATAAAAATTCCAATTATGATGATTATAAATTTAATGCTTCTAATTCAACTTGTTAGAATTTAAATGTGAAATTTAGAAATTGAATAAAACTATACTATAAATCGATATGCGTTCATGAGCAAGATAATCGTCCTACTGTTTTCTTTCTTTTATTTTATTCATTAGGAAAAAAGAATTTTTCATGCAATAAAAAATTGAAAAAAAAGGTGACTAATAATGATTAAATACATAAAATTGAATATCCAAATGAATAAAAGAAAGAGAAAGTGATATACAATAGTAATAAAGAATTGAAAGGATAAAGCAAGATAAAAAAAAATGTACGTATATTCCTTAACATTACCTGTCAAGCAATGTTTGGTTTATGGTAGCTAAGGCATTTGCATAGCGTGTACAATACTTCCTATATACCTTCATCTTGGTTAGCTCTCGTTGGGATGTTTACGAAGTGGATTCTTCGTAAGTTGTCGCGGTACTTTGGTACGTATATATATGTACTCGGATTCTTTTTGTCAACGATGAATGCTACTGAATAGAAAGAGAAATTGTTGAGACTTTGATATATAATACAAAAGCTTTATTTGCTATCATCACATTTTTTTGTAAATTTAAAAAAAAAAAACGCTGCTTTCTTTTTCTTTTGTAGGATTTATAAAAGGCGGTGTTTTATTTATAGATGTTTTTTTTCAAATAAAATACATATTATAATATTAGGATAATTGTTTATCGATCTCCAAGAGCAATAATATAAAAATTTTCTTAATTTAACCGTTATTTGAATAATTGAATAAGACTTGTCTGGTAAGTATAAAAATAAAAACAAATTCATCTTTAATTCTATATTTAAAATTTGAGGTCTCAGTGTCTTAGTCGGTAGAGCTATGGACTCGTAATCTCGAGGCTCCGAGTTCGAATCCTACTCTCGGCCGATTGATACAAGCACCACTGTACGTTACATGTGCTTTGTTCACAAATTCACTGAAATAACCTTCGTTGCTAATTAATATCTCACGATAGCTTAAATAAAGCGACGTTAAATAAAATTTTAAAAAAATTCTTCCATCCACATTTTTTTTTCTTATTTTTTTTTCAATACCCTTGTAGAGAATTAACCATAACCTGGCCAGAACATGTTAAAATGATAATTTAGTATATCTGGACAGAGTATAGTTAATTTTTTATTAGGGTAAAGAAGATTTTCTATATACTAACTCGTGGAGATCAATAAACACTTATCCTGATAATAAAATAGACGAGTTCATATCGTAATAATTAATATAATAAGTTGAAAAATTGAATTTTTCTCGATGAATTTTCGTCTTATTATTTATAAATATTTCGATCTTTAAAAAAATTATTCAAATTATTAGAATAAAAAATTTAGTAATAACGTTTGAAATTTTCTAAAAATACCATTACACTAATTGATCAATTAATTCGAATGAAAAGTGAGAAGATGTTGATAGTTTGTGGTGACAAGTAATTTGTTACTATACAAGCCCACTTTGGGAAGTTAAACTCTCTCGGACGCATCAGTTCTCCGATGTTATTCATTCAGCAAAAGGATTTCTATATATACAGTTAAGCGAGCCAACCATTTGGGATTCAATTAAGCTGACTTTAGTATCGTACTGCTTCGAGAGAGTAAAGCTTTACTTTCTTCCAAGATTGACTCTGTTGGACGATTTTAGTGCCAGTACTTACATTCAGGGCTCAAAGGGCTCGTTTGTATTACTAGTTTTGGCATATATAACAATGGCCAAACTAACTTGCTTTTAGTTAAGATTAGTATTTTTTAAATTTTATTGTTTTTTAACTTCCCTGTAACGTCCATAGTATTCAAACTAATTGTACGATACATAATTATTGTTTAAAACTTTTTTTATTTTAAAATTTATTTTTGAAAATTTTAAATTATAACTATAATTAATATACACGTAAAATTTTGAACTTTTTTTATTCGAAGCATATTGTAAATATAAATAAAACATTTTAATATTCAAACAAAGTGTAATGAAATTACTAAAGCACAAATATTAATTGTAGATTAATTTCGCAGTAATTAACGAGAAATTTTTTATTCATTAATTTATTAAAAACTTTTAGAACTATTCAAAAACCTTCAATAATTTTTTTTAAATATTGACAATCAATAAAATCTATATGATTAAAAATGTATATTGCTTGCTTTAGTTTACTTCGGATTTAATTAAAAACTTATCTTAATTTATGTTACATATTCAATATTTAAATATTTGATAAAATCACAGAAATTGTTGGATAAAACTTTATTGAATTCTTATAAAACGCTATTTTGAACAATTATATAGGCAATTCAAATATGATGGTTTTCTATACATTAACATAAAACTTTCTTCATACATAAATATTTAATGTTTGTATTTTGTATTTGTTGATATCGTATAATATACTTGAAAGTTTTCTAACAATATAATTATACATTTTAGTCTCTTCTAATATCCATAAACTAACATGAACAATATTATTGATAATATTAAATAGCACAAATCCCTTAATCTCTTTTTCTTATTCAAGAATTTTTAAATACTTAACAAGTAAATTTGCGCAAATAAATTGCACTTCCTTTCAAATACGATTCGATCTACATAGTTACTTAGTGGACCGGCATTGAAAATGCAAGCTCCGGGGTAAACTTAGGTTTTCATATATAAAGAAAAGTAGTAAACACAAAGTGTAGAAGCCGGAGGGGCGAACTAGCTTAAATACAAAAGTGGCTATATAGTAGCTTTCCACGTTGAATCGGTTAAGGTAAAGTGCCATTGTGCAGCTAAAGTAATCCAGCTTCCCTCCAGCTCTCTCTCTCTCTATCCCAGGATTAATCACTTAAGTTTTTCCTTTATGCAACCCTCTTACGCTTTTCACCCTTCATTCTACGTATATACATAGAAAAGGGTACCTTGCTATACTAGCCTCCTAGCTGCAAGCTCTTATCTGCTTTTCTATCTTCTTCTTCTTCTTTTTTTCTTCGCTTACATGTATATGAAGAGTAGAGGAGATATCTACCGAACGTAAACTGCATTTCTCTTCTATGTATTTCTGATTCTAATCCAATAGATGCAACAGCGTGGGCGCTGTATATAGCGCAGCGTACTCTTCCTTCACTTCTATAGCGTAACGGAGAAACTTTACAACCGGTCGTTGTGCGATGCAGCTGCTGAAGCTAAAAGATTAAGTTTACCTATACTTTGGGATGTAAACAACATACCTATACTATTTATTGCGTGCATGTTAGGTAATTAAATAATACAAGTAATTTTTCTCATTCTTTTCTTTTTTCATAAATAAGTAATTGATTCTAAAATTATTAATTATAATAAAATAAATAAAAGTTTGTAAATAAATCACAAGGGAATAATTCTTGGTTCCGTTATTACATATTGTTTTATTGTATTCTCAGTTACATATTGTTAATTAAGAGTTAACAATATGTTAATCAAAAAAATTTGCAGATTCTTCAACTGTCTTCAACAATGATTTTAGGAAATATGAGAAAGATTTGATATGAAGATCTGATCGTATTCATTTTTTCTTGCGTAAGTTTTCTTCTACTAGATTTTCTCACATCGTAGGCTTATCTTATCAGGGAAATGCACAAGAAAAGTTTTAAGAATCTGAAAATATATTATAATAAAAATATTTATGAAAAAAGAATGAATAAAAATAAATACATCTCAATTTATTGTTTTTATTTAATAATGAAGTCTCTTATGCAGGAATATAATAAATTCCTTAATTTTAACATTATACATATTTAAATAAACAAAAAATTAGATAAATAAATATAATAAAAATACACTAATCATAAAAAATTTAAATAGTTAGGTGAATTACTGTATTTTTGTTTAACTTTTTACAAATTTTAGTACAACTAAAGAATAATTAAATACTATAATTTCCGAAATATATATAAAATATTCTATTATAAAAATCAAATTTAAAGAACTATTTCACAAAAATTGAAAATACCAAGCTTCAAAAGTTTTCCAAGAGCTAATGTCACACGAAAAACGTATTACAATACTACTTATTCAGTTGAAAGTTTTTCATGTATTACATTGAAAGTGTAATCCCTTTCTAACATTCAGGCACGCGCGCTTTTGGGGATAAGTAGTCTAGGGAAAATTGAGGAAGAACTCACCAAGAGGAAAAAAAAGGAAAGTGATTCAAACGAATCCAGTCTAGATATTCCGTGTTGAATTTTTTACGCTAGATTTCGGTAATCCGCTTGGCAGTGAGAGTCATGGAATTTTTTTTATACTTTTTGACCACTTTTGAAGATGTTTGCTATGCATTATTTATAAAATAAATGAATATATTGTTTTGTTTTATTTTTATAAAAACGTTTGCGTTTTGCTTTTTCTAATTTCAATTTGTAAATCCAAAATCAAATATTAAATTTTTTATCGAAATACTTTTTGCTATTAATCCAAACATAATAAAATTTATAAACAATGCAAAAAAAATTGGTTACATCTTTACTCAAGGTTTATAGTACACAATCCATCCACCTGAATATTCCTAGGCTTTTCTAAAGCTAAAGTTAACTTTAAGCAGCAACTTTATAAGTGCAAGAGAAAACAAATTTTGCAAGTTGAAATGTTAAAAGGAAAACAAAGAGGTGAGAGAAAATAGTTGCTTTATATTTTAAAATAAAATAAAATTAAGTGAATCCTTGATTTCTGAAGTAAATTAGTTTAAACGAACAATAATAACTAACTGGAACGATGGCATCTGTAATTGCACCTATTTTCATTATTTTCATTAAACATTTAACTCCAGAACGTTGAAGCGTATTACTGAAAATACGAAAATAGTGAAACATCTTTTTATATATATTTAAAAATGAATCGCGTTAAAATAAATTTTCTTTACGAGCTCTACTTATCGTTCGCTCAAACCTTTTAATATTTAATTCAAATCCAAGAATTATTAATACACTGCGCATCCGGTATGTCTTTAAAAAAAAGCGTTCACATTTCCTCTCATATTAACGTGCATTTCCAGAGTGCTCGCACGCGGGCAATATTCTTTATATTACGGCAGCGTGTGTATATATATAAAAAGACCAGCGCACTAGCACGTTTCGCGCTCTTCCCGAGAAATCTCGACTAATTAAAGCAAATAGCATAGAGAAGCAACGTCGGCATAATCGTACCTTTCTCTCTATGGGACAAGGCAGCAGTAGTCCAACTGTTTCATGTCCCGGTACAGTTCAACTATATAAGCAGAAGAGTATATACCTTTAAAATGTATATACATGTATATGAGCGCGTGTGCGCGATATGCCGTATGATAATGCCGTTAATTCGTAGCTAAATCTCAGCCTCTCTTTATCTCTCGCAGCGGAAATTACTCTGAGCATTCGTTAATTTTGCGCTCTCTCTCTCTCTCTCTCGCTGCTGCCTTAGCCCTGGCTAATTGTGAGTTTTAAAACCCTTGGCCCTATTTGCCGCGTCGTCGCTCGCGCGCTTGCATTTGCCGAAAATTGCAAGCGTCAGGCTGAAAGCTTGCATCGTCGAGTTCTCTCTCTCTCTCTTGCTTTTCATTTTCTGCTATATACTGTTATGTATCCTGAGCATGAGCTCGTAGCTTTTCATTTGCCGGGCGCTTTTATAGTCATTTGTAATAGTTGGGACTGGTTAATTATGAGCTAGCTACTCTTTTCGTTTATGGATTTTAATGCCTTTTTCATTTGGATCGTTAAAAATTTTTGTTTGATTTTAATCTTGATTCCCGGTTCTCTCTTATTTTTAATGCTGCTGTAATTAATGTGCATGTATTTTTAATTAGCGGATAATTAATACGGTGATAAAATGTATAATGATATTAATTTCATAGGATTGCTTAGATTATTAGGTCTTTTGGAATTATAAATTATCTGTTAATTGATTTAAAGACTTCATCAGTCTCATTTAAAATGCGAAGCGCCAATCTTTTGTAGATCTTTAATTTAACTTAATCAATTAAATTATTTATTGGCTAACCCAATTAACTTATCGATTACGTTGATGACATCGAAATTCTTATTACTTAAGTTTCCTTGAAAAAGAGCTTTGCAAAAAAGACCCGAAACATTGTATTGGAAAGAAATATGATAAAACAAATCTGTTCAATTAACCAACGTTCCTGAAGTTAATTCACATTTTAATTATCAACAATTTTTTAACAATTTTCATTCTAAATATAAATAAATAATGTAGGAACGATTGTAAACAATTCAAGAAAATCTAACGTAATCTGAGACTAAGAATAAAAATAGAAAGGTTTTATGCATACAAGAGGCGTAAACCTGCAGCAATATTAACAGCAGAAGAAGAAAAAAAGTTAAGTAGATTTGCGAATGCTGTAGACTAAGGATCTCCAATTACAAGTCTTATTTATATGGAAATGTTTAAACTGTGTCGAACTATTGGATAAATAAAAAATCTATCAGATAAATATTAAATAACATTTAATTTAATGTAATATATTTATTTAAATCTCATTTAAAATTCTTATTTCATACTTTTATGGTATTGACTACCAAGCCTTAAAAAGTGTTTTTTATAAAAAAAAAAAAAAACTTTGAAATAAAAAAATTTTTTCAACTTCTAAAATGTTATGCCAATTTTTGTTCCTAAATTATTCATCACGCATAAATAGAGAGCTTCTTCAAATCTTAAATTAAATGGAAAAAAAGCGTAGTAATAATTATTATGCAATGACACCACTTACGCAGTAACTGTAGCACAACGATACTCTTAAAACCGCAGTTCTGACGAAATTTCTGTTTCGTATTATTTTATTTTAATTCTGCTTTCAAGATACGTTTTCTTTTTTTAATTAACTAAAGTCCAGCCGGACAATTAATTTTAAAAAATATGTCAACATTTTATTGTGCATCACTTTACTTATTAAAAGCAGAAATTATATATTATTATTGGAAATTACATAGTAGTTATTTCTTTCATGAAATTTTGTAAAATATATGAATATTTAAAAAAAATATTTTTCTGTATAAAACATCATAGATGAAACATCATATTGAGATTATAAACATTTTTATTTATAATGAAATATTGTTTAAATATTAAATACAATCTTGTTTTATATCAAAATTACCATATATGTGATAAAAATTAGCATATTCATGGTTAAAATTAATATATACATAGAAAAATTCACTTTGTTTACATGGAATATTTACTGTGTATGCAGCAATTTCTGCTTATATATAGTTATTTTTCAACAAAATTAAGTTTTTACCACAGATAAAATGAAGTATACTAATTTCATCCATAGAATTTCTCCACTTTCATGAAGAAAATTAGTTTGAAAAAGTATTCTAGATTTAATATTCTAGATTTCATTTTCGAATACTATTTCGAAATCCACGTAAAATTTAAACAAGAATTTTTATTAAATTTAACAGCAAATGGACTAAAAAAAGTATTCTAAAAGTTTAGCGGTAAATACTGGATTCCACTTAAAAATATTAAGCCCATAACCAATTTGTCTTATATTAATACATTCCGCTTTTTTTAAAGAAATCAAAATAAAAAAGACATCCCGTTTGTATACTCTTTTTCCCTGCTTCGTTTTTAACATCGAACTTTATTTTCTTACTTTAATGGGACCTGTTAATTTTTTAGCTCAATTACTGTAATATTGTTTCCGATAGCTATTGAGTGAATATCCAATTGGCTTCGTGATCATAAATTTATATTGCTTGTTTTCAAGTACTATGATTACAATGAAACTATTGTTTATGAATTATTATGGATGTGGAATTATGGACTAGAAGAATGTATAAAATTGTAAAAAGGTTATACGGTGGTTTGCTTTGCGGTAAATACTATTTCGTTGATGCGATGTTGGTTAAGGATAAAAAGGTGCTATTTTGTAATAATATCGACTATTATTAAATAAACTCCCCTGAAGTTGGCTCAGTACTTTCTCTGTACTATAAAAATAACTATTGGATAATTTGCCGTAAATTATCCGTAAATTATCCGTGAAATCCAATATTTTGCCGCGACATAACTTCCTTAAAAAAGTAAGTACACCGCCAACTTCAAAAAGAAGTTAGCGGCGTACCTTCAGAAATCAATGAAAAAAAAGACTTAGACCATCGTAAAATAGCTCAAAATTTGCCGCTTTTTTGCCGTAATCAATCTGTCAAATCCGAATTACCGATATCTTAGCTGAACGTTCTTCATCGTAATACTTTCATAATTCATGATCTTATTAGTATGGTATTATGTGAATTATCACTGCATAGTGAAAAGTAGGAAGTGGATAATTTGCCGTAAATTATCCGTAAATTATGCGTAAAATCCAATATTTTGCCACGTCATAATTTCCTTGAAAAAGTGAGTACACTGCCAACTTCGAAAAGAAGTTAGCGGCGTACCTTCAGAAATCAATGAAAAAAAAGACTTAGACCATCGTAAAATAGCTCAAAATTTGCCGCTTTTTTGCCGTAATCAATCTGTCAAATCCGAATTACCGATATCTTAGCTGAACGTTCTTCATCGTAATACTTTCATAATTCATGATCTTATTAGTATGGTATTATGTGAATTATCACTGCATAGTGAAAAGTAGGAAGTGGATAATTTGCCGTAAATTATCCGTAAATTATGCGTAAAATCCAATATTTTGCCACGTCATAATTTCCTTGAAAAAGTGAGTACACTGCCAACTTCGAAAAGAAGTTAGCGACGTATCTTCAGAAATCAATGAAAAAAATGACTTAGACCATCGTAAAATAGCTGAAAATTTGCCGCTTTTTTGCCATAATCAATCTGTCAAATCCGAATTACCGATATCTTAGCTGAACGTTCTTCATCGTAATACTTTCATAATTCATGATCTTATTGGTATGGTATTATGTGAAATATCACTGCAGAGTGAAAAGTAGGAATAGGATAATTAGCCGTAAATTATCCGTAAATTATTGCTGTTGATGGAATAGGTGGGCTTCTAAAGCATTATGCTACTTCACATAACTTGAAAAGAGTTCATGAAAAATCGATACAAAATGCTGACGATTTTATAAATTGGGTTCAAAGTTACACCAATGCAATAAAAATCATTTTACTACCAATAAATGAGATTGAAAGATTTAGAAAAAAGAAAAATATTGAATGGAGTGGGGTTTCTAAATATAATGGAATTCAAAAAAGTCATATGTGGTTAAAAAAACTTGGGGAATTAAAATCACATATATTTATTGGCAGGACAGCTATACATGCACTAAATGAAGTGAAAAACAAGAAAAAAAAAGCCAAGCGTCGTGAGACTACATTTAAAACTAAAAATAATAAGCGCAAAAATAAAAAAAAATAATTATCTATAATTATTTTTTTGACGCATCCCAACAGTGAGAGGCAAGGGGAACTCACTCTAAAAAAGCACCCCGAAGGGAACAGAATCCTTCTACGTCCACGTCGTTGTTCCTGGATAATGCTAAACGAAGGATAATATTTAAATGTCGACTGCTTAAGACTTCCGAACGTATATACAATCATTTTTCACCAACAAAATTTGTGAATTTTTTTCTCGCTCCAAACAAAAAAACCCGGGATCAAACAAGTACTATTAGATAGGTATTTTGGTCCTCTATCAGCAAAAAAAATTTCAGCGAAAAAAAAATGGCCTTTTCGAGAAAAATGCATGTGCATAAAAAGTGCAGTTTTTGGTAAAATGCATATATCTCAGTCATTTTTTA
The DNA here is from genome assembly GCA_017163975.1 of Anastatus disparis. Lineage (NCBI taxonomy): Eukaryota > Metazoa > Arthropoda > Insecta > Hymenoptera > Eupelmidae > Anastatus > Anastatus disparis. The sequence continues at coordinate 1,453,467 of JAFFSR010000222.1, forward strand.
GTTTTTTTTTTAAATTTCTTGCACGGAGTTGAAGAGGGCTCAAAACGAAATAAAATAAAAAAGGTTTATCAAAATTCATTGGAAATTGGTAAAACGATAGCTCTCTAAAGTTATTCTCAACATTTTCAGTTTTAACATTTAGTTTTGTATGCAATTTTCAAAAGTGCATATCTGATGCAATTTTGATATTTCAGCAAAATAAAAAAATACGTATACCCTTATTTTTAGGGTAGAATAACATACTCCATTAGCGCAGTAATTGGTGACTTGAGTGTATACTGACTGTTCGATTTGAAATGGAATCAGCCTTATCTATTATCTAAAATATTATCTATCTATTATGATAGATTATCGAAAAAAGCGACTGATTATCAGCTAAAGTTTAGTCTTTACATCGATTTTATAATGACACTCCGTTCAATATTTTTAAAGTGGTTGTGGTACCAGCTTTTTTCGCGACAATATGCTGTAGCAAAATATTTTACTTTATGCATAATGCATAAATGATTCACGAAAAATTTTCAATCAGTTAATTATTACTTTGCAGTAATATTTCACATAATACCATGCCAATAAGAATGGAAATTATTGAAGTATTACGATAAAAACGTTCACTTAATGCCTAGAATTCTTCATACAAATCATTTTGTTCCTTGAATCCTATAGGTATCTTGCTAAATTTTTTCTGAAGTTTTCAGTAACTCACTTTTTTCATTGTGTTATGCCGCGATAACATATCTGATTTCATAAATAATTTCAGGATATTTTCAGGCAAATTATCCACTGGTCATTTTTAACTACACAGTGATTTTCAGTGATTTTTCATGTAATACCATACCGATAAGATTAATAATTATCAAAATATGAGGGTAAATAATATTCAAATAATATATTAGTTATTCTGATTGGAGAGATTGACTACGGCAAAAAGCGGCAAATTTTCAGCTATTTTACGATGGTCTAAGTCATTTTTCTCATTGATTTCTGAAGGTATGCCGCTAACTTCTTTTTAAAGTTGGCGGTGAACTCACTTTTTAAGGTGGTTCAATACCCATAATCGTAATAGCATAGTTGTACAGAAAATTTTATTATAGGTTAATACTCTTGCGCGTGTACAGCTCAGCACGATTCAGCTTTTTGGCCCGTAGCTGCTTGGCTATCTATGTATAATATAACCTATTCGTAGATTGCTTATGAAAAATGTTTTGAAACAGGGCCGCCATACATCAGCTAAACTGGTAGACGTACTAAAAATGCAAAATATTGTAGTTTCTGATTGAATATTTTTTCTAAATGGGCGTCAACGTAACAATTTTTGCATATCAATCAAAAAGTAATTATCTTAACTATCTCTGGCCAGTTTTTGAATATTTTCGTATCACAATTCACAAAGATATGGCATGAAATGTATCAACTTTCGATAGATTACCATATTAACCAATGTTAAAAAGTTAATTTTCAGGGTGTTCATTTGAAAAAATAAAGTCGTAAACGGGGTCTCAAATTTTCATAAAATTTGTATCGAACCTTAATAAACAATCTCACAAAGTTTAATAATCATGGTATCACAAGTAATTTACTATTGAACCACCTTAAGGAAATTATGCTGCGGGAAAATATTGGATTTCACGGATAATTTACGGATAATTTACGGCAAATTATCCACTTCTTACTTTTCACTGTGCAGTGATATTACACATAATACCATACTAATAAGATCATGAATTATGAAAGTATTACGATGAAGAACGTTCAGCTAAGATATCGGTAATTCGGATTTGACAGATTGATTACGGCAAAAAAGCGGCAAATTTTCAGCTATTTTATGATGGTCTAAGTCATTTTTTTCATCGATTTTTTAAGGTACGCCGCTAACTTCTTTTCGAAGTTGGCAGTGTACTCACTTTTTCAAGGAAATTATGACGTGGCAAAATATTGGATTTTACGCATAATTTACGGCTAATTTACGGCAAATTATCCACTTCCTACTTTTCACTATGCAGTGATAATTCGCATAATACCATACTAATAAGATCATGAATTATGAAAGTATTACGATGAAGAACGTTCAGCTAAGATATCGGTAATTCGGATTTGACAGATTGATTACGGCAAAAAAGCGGCAAATTTTGAGCTATTTTACGATGGTCTAAGTCTTTTTTTTCATTGATTTCTGAAGGTACGCCGCTAACTTCTTTTTGAAGTTGGCGGTGTACTTACTTTTTTAAGGAAGTTATGTCGCGGCAAAATATTGGATTTCACGGATAATTTACGGATAATTTACGGCAAATTATCCAATAGTTATTTTTATAGTACAGAGAAAGTACTGAGCCAACTTCAGGGGAGTATTAAATAAGTGATTTCAAAAAATTGAAATTTACAAAATTTTGCGAAATAACATCTTTTTTCCTTTACCAACACAGAACCTTTTACAGAATTTTCAAGATTACAGCTTCTCGTTCCACCCAATCATGTGTAAAAATTACTAATCTTGAAATTTAAAGTAAGAAATCAATATTTTATTACTTAGTTTTCTTTATTTTTTTAAGCATTGTTCGAACTTCTTTCTCTACCAGTTTCCTTACAAATTAACATTTCCAATCACGAAAGTAGAGTAAAGCATCTCTGCCGGTAGTACATTTTCATTATTACCTTACGTGCGGTAGAGGAGAGCGAAAATGCAAGCACTAAGCAAAAAGTTTTTTTTACCTAATTTCTTAAAGTTTCCTTTTATCTTTTGTTTCCCTCTGTCCTTTTAGATTTTTCTTTCGTTTTCTTTTCTTTCTTCTTCTTATACGCGAGACCACGTATACACGCGAGAGAAAAAAAGTTGCAAGTGGGCTCATTTATCCAAACACACCAGGCAAACGCACTCTCTTTTTCGCTCTTTGCACAAGACCGACAAATCTCTTTAGTTTACTGCTTTTACATGGCTAATGCATACGAGGATACTTCAATGTGGTTTTTACTTTTTCTGCGCTCTTTTTTTCTTCTTATTCTTCTTCTCTTACTTTTATTTTCTTTTCTTTTTGCTCTTTGTTACTGGCGTTCTCTTGTCTTTCGTCGTCGCGTATATTCATGCCGAAACAGAAGAAGAGCCAATGTTAGCCAACGCCTTTTCCTCTTGAATTTTTTTTTTTTTTTTTTTTGTTTATCTATATACTGCTTTACCGCGACTGCGCTGCTCTTACCTATTATGCGAAACCAACTCTTCAAGATATTTTTTTTGTATACAGGAAAAGATTCGAAACACAGCGTGTAATAGGCAAAACGAGTTTAAAAATAAAAACATTAATATTTTTAAAATAGCGGTGGTAATTATGCGTTTGTGAATTCAACTGACCACCGTTATGGTTTTTTCTAATGAAGTTCCTAAATAATTAGCCTATGAAATATTTAGCTTTTTACTATTGAAATGTTTTTATTTAATGTTATTGATCGTTAAATATCGAATCACTGCTGCTATTATTAATAGCATTCATGAAAAATTTTAGTAGATGGATGTTTTTTCTAAAGGTTGAGATTCCGCTTTTAGAAAAGTCTTTAATTAATAGATTGATATTTATCTGATAGAATCTTCGTTTTTTCACAGAGGAGACTTAGCGATAGTGAACAAAATATATATATTTCAAAATACTATATTTCAAGTATTTTTTAATAAAAAAATGTTATTAGAAAATATCCATATGCATATGCATGTGCGACAATATTCCCATTTTGCTTTTTCAAAAAGATAGTGGCTGAATGATAGTTTTTCAATTCAATCAATGCACATTTATTAGATATCGATTTTTTGGTTCCTGAGTGCCTTGATTTTTATACAGAGCATAAAAATAACTAAAACTTTAATTAATCAAGTGTAAAATCTACGGCCATTAAAAAAAACTATAGCAGTTGCTGGAAGTTGCATGTGATCTGTTTCCTAAGATTGAATTATTCAAGTGCTACAGCATTTTCTAAAGATTTCACATAACTGATTTCAACCTTTCACCGTACCAGTTGTAAGAGAAGTTCTTTTCTTACTTTTGAAAACGACACTCGGGGAATAAACAATAATGAAAGTTTGAGGTTGGAAAATTTTGTATTTTGTAGTAAAACCACACTTATTCGAGATAAGTGACATGTAATGCGTGCCGCTGACATAACATATCTTCGTGATTACTTAACTTTGAGTATAAACTTTGTTCATTTCGGATATTTATTTAAACGAAAAATCTTCAAAAGTATTTATGAATTGCAAAATAAATATTAAAATGACACTGTAGAATCATACCGAATCATCATTTGCATACATTAAAACGATTTAAAAAAAAATTAAAGGCTTTATGTTTCTGAAAAAAATGTTTCGTTATATTTTAAATAATTTTGAAATAAAAAACATGAATTTTTAATAATTATGATGATGAAAATTCTAATTATTATTAACAATGTAATTTAGTTTACTTTTACAAAGAACTCTTCAATTTTTTTTTTCATTGTAATTTTTGGGTTGAAATTGGGATAAATAAAAATTACTATATGTAGAATGAACTATTATTAACTTTTTAAAAACTTAATTTTTAAATCATTTGTTTCAAGAAATCCTAAGCAAATTTTTTTTACTTCAGCATTTTTAATAATAATAATTCGAATAAGTTTTTCATACCAGAGTACTTTTTATTAATAAATAAAATACATCCAAAGTTAAACTTTTTAGTTCAATATTAAAAGAATAAAGACAATTTCCTGATGTAACTTTTTTAATTAATTATTTCAACTGAAATGGCCAGAATCCTTTTTTAAATTCATCGTACTTCCTTGTGCTCTCCACCGATCACATTTCAAATCTTTTTCCATATGAGCGCATACTAAAAGTTTCTACCACGACAAAACTATTACCAACTGTATCGACCATCAATTTTTCGCAGTATTGAGCCTTTCGTTTTCCTATAAATTGTCACGCCTCAAAACTTTAGTTTTAGCGTTCCTTTAAAGATTATCCTTTATTCATTTTACACTTTGTATCAATATAAATTGCGACCTTTTCAACGTCTAGCTTTGTATGCTATATTTTTTGAATTCTACAAAAACCTAAACGTCAATAATAATGGTAAGACCGAAGCCATAATTTCTGCAACCATTCACATAACGTCACTTTTCCAAAAGGTTCATTTACGTTAGTAATTGAACCAATGAATTTCGAATTTAAGGACTGAGTTTAGTACAGTAACAAAGGTGCGAAATACTACGAGCTTTTCTTCCTTTATCTCTAGGGTCAAACTAGCCTCGCACTCTGATTGCATTATAGCACCAATTTAACGCGTTTATATGGCTATCCAGCACCGACATTCGGCGTAATTACGTATCCCGAAGCCTCGCAGGCTAATATATACGCAAACATACACCACGTATATGCGAACCTTTCCAAGCGTTAAGCTCTAGCTATTGCAGTATTTTATCTAATTCTCGTTTTCTTTCTCTCACTTTTTTTCTTCATTACTATTTGTTTCTTCTTTTATTTTTTAATAATGCTTTTTATTCTGAAAAATTTAATGCTTCTTTCTTTACATTAGCGCGCTTTGCTTTTCCTTTGGTGGTTGTTGTTGCTCTCCGCGTGTATAAGCGACATTTTTTCACGGCTGCTGGTAATTTACATTGTTAATGGTTTATGTGAAATATGAAAATCGTGTTGTTTATTCTTTTGTTCAAGGTGGTTCAAAAAAAAAAAGAAAAAGAAAAAAGGAAAAATTCACAGTAGTGGTTGTGTACAATGAATTTTTTGCGCAAAGAAAGCTCGGCGTATAAAATAGTATAATTATTTATATTTTTTTACAAAACTCCAGGATTTTTTGTCATGTCTGACAATTTATTTTTCCTGTGACGGCGTTTCTTTGATGAACTTTCTTATTATTCAACAAAAGTGTGTGTGCATTAAAAAGGTTAGCTTAATCAAACCTGAGATAATTAAAGTATTATGTAAAACATTAATTAGTAGGGATTGAAGTATTAATTAAAAAATTATTTACGTATCTAATATGCTAATAATTCTATTAAATAAGTATAATTAAATGAAAACAAAATTGTGTTCTGAGTATTTAGTAAATTCAAATACTAATAAATTACAAAAATATTATATTATTTATAACTTTTTCTTTAAAAATTCATAAAAAAACATCTGCAATCAAAATGGAACCCGAAGAATACCTTACACTGAATATCCGGCATCATGAAGCGCATTTTTATTCAACACCTCTGCAAGATCAGAATAAAAAAAAAAGAAAGAAGAATGTTGATAGTAGCCAGCACAATATACTTTCTTCGGGGGGTGAGAAAGCAAAAATACGAAACGCTATATACCAAAATCGCCTTATACACTGGCAAGGCTTTCTAATGTTTTCATCCATCACGTGGATCGATGCTACCGAGATTTTAGGAAACACACTCCTCCCTCCACCCCCCCCCCAAAGGCTATATGGAAGCAAAAGCTTTTTTCGGCTGGTCGAAGATTGATTGTTTCGCCGCTAGAATCCCAATAGGAAAAATACCTCGATTTTCGTAATCCTCCCGAGAGAGCCATTTTTATATCGTAAGATGCTTCTTTTTTTAACCTTTCGTTTACTTTTTTTTATCTGAATTCAGAAGCCTAATGCGTTTAATTTTCATAATGCACGTGCAACTGATAAATTATTAACAAATGTTTTCAACAAATATTTCATCAGATGAAAATACGGAATGAAATCTGAATGTAAATTAAGTTAGAGTGTTAAGATTTAAAAGTCATCAATAAAATTAATATTAAATTAATGGAATGCTTAAAAAAATCATCTTTATCATTTTTCTTCTAAATAAATGTATTTATAGTATAGATTTGTGTAAGCATATAGAATAAAATTAATGGAAAACATTTGAATAAAATATCATGCATTTTTTATATTCGTCCATATGCATAATGTATAAAAGTGAAATCGAAACATATAATATTCTTCTAATTAGTATTAGATTATTTGATTATAAAATTCGTCAAAAATGTATAACCTTGAACATTCCTATATGTTATAGGCTTTTACTTTTTTTCTATTCGGTCAAAACATTTTTGATATCAATATTTAAAAAAAAATTCTTAAATTAATAAAGCTAAATATTTATATCTCAGACATATTAATATTTTTAGAACAACTCAAAAAATTTTTATTTAATTAATTAAATGTAAATAAACGTATTAATTTTCGCTAAACAAAAAAGTAAAAATAAAGAAACTTATAAAAACTTTTATTATAAGCCACCCCTGGTAGAAATTTTCCCGATTTTTTCTCCATGGGTTGGTCAATTTTTTTATATATTCCCATTCGTTGTACTATTATTTCGCCAATATCACCGCTAATGGCGTCACGTTTTACGCCATTCATTGCCCAACCGATATGGGAAATTTAAAGTTATGCTTTATATATTAATTATCACAATCATTATTACAATTATAACACATGAATAAACATATCACACGCGCACGTACATATAAAATAATTAATTGATTATCGTTTTAGAATTGTCTTTGATTAAAAGCAACATATTTTATTTTTATTAACTACGTTAAATTTTTTATAGCTTTTTTCACTATGTTCACAATTGAGGTTAAGTATACAGTCAAAATTTTCAATCTTTCACACGTATTATTTTCATCACTTTCTTCAAACACATAATCACTTTACAAACTACTTTGTTTTTATAATTATCTAAAATTCTTTTTGCTCTGTATTTTTTAAACAGTAAATACAGTAGTTATATTATGTAGCACACGTTTGATTTCAGAGTCTACCGAACGTTAGTTAGTTGTCGCTTTCGTGTTCGCACTTGTCACAGACGCCAGCTGTTAAACAGTCCGCCATTCATTAGTAAAATATTTCGCCAACCGTTCACAAATAAAATTGGGCAATAATTGAAAAATTGGGCATTTTTGTTGGTGAAATTTCTACCAGGGACCTTAACAATTGATTTTGATTTCTTTTTTCTTATCGCATCTTTGACAACGATATCCTATTGAAGATCGATGTTAGTCCTAATGATATCCACAATGAATTTCTAACTTTCAATTCGTATCTTTCTAAGATCAAAGTTTAATTTAGTTTCTCATATACCTACACCTGTTTACTTATCTTCTTTCTAACATTCTATTCTCACTATCACTTCTAATCGTTATTTCTCTATTTTATGGTCATGTGATAGTCGAGTGAATGCATTTATTTTTATTGTCTCACACATACTTACGCAGAAATTGTTTATATTGGTGTTGAAAATTTATGGTAACAATTTTCTTAATAAGCAATTATTAAAAAAAGGATAAATGGTACTTTAAAAGTCAAAATCTTTCATAAAACAATAAAATTGTCAATACATAAATAATTTATGTTCAACAATACATAGTCAGTTTTACCTTTAATAACATCATGCCACTGCAAGGCTCGCGATAAAAATAACAATATTATTAAGAAAAAACGTGTAAACAAAAAAGAACCTCTTTTTATTATCAATAAACTTAAGCTATTCAGTCTATAATCTTATCGCAATTATTATACAACGAGTAAGCTATTATAAAATCTACCGTATACGTTTGCGAGATAAAAAAAAAGAAGCGTATAACGTATCTCTCTCTGACCACAACCTACTTATATTATAATTACCTAATGTCATAATCTATTATTTCAATTATACATAATTTTCTTCTTGCTCGTCGCTTTTTTTTCTTCTTGTTTTGTAGAATCTATTGTTACGGAAACTTTTCTTTCCAAGTACAATGACCACCGCAATAAGTGCCATATAGTCAACAAGATGTGGTCAATATATACGTTTTTCTTTCTTTCTTTTTTTTGTAAAGGAAGGGCTATACATTTACCAAGATCTCTCTACGCAATTACCGCAATGCGTTGTGTATTTATTTTGTACTGTAATTCTTTGTAAAAGAAGTTCTAGTTATTTTCTTTTTTTTTTTTTTTTACTTTTTTACTTTTATTTTTCAAAGAAAAGAAAAACCCATACTTTCTTTCCCTTTCTCTTGCGCTTCTTCTTCTTCAGTTGGGCGTTAATCACCGTTAAATGGTATAGTCTGGTGAATTACCGACTCGCGGATCGTTTTCCTTGTATTAGATTCTACGTATGTATATATGTACACTATCGAAAAAGGAAGACCTTTAAATTTCGTTTTTTTCTTTTCTTTTCTTTCCCTTTTTTCTGTCTCTCGGCTCGATAGAATAATTCAACAACGATAGTGCACTCGCTATATCTATTTATTTTTTTCTTCTCTTTTCTTCTTTGTACTTCTTTTTGAGTTACAGTTAATTCGTCCTTAGCTTCGACGAACTTTTGTCTGTTTACTTTCTTTCGCTGCTGCATTTTATTTTATTTTTCTTTCTTCTTTTTTTTTTAAATGCTGTTACTATTGCGCCAACGTACGACTGCGACGACGACGAGGACTTCCTTCTTTTCTTTAAACGTAAAGTACGTGCGTGCAGTGAAAGTATCACGATTATGATGCGCGACACATGCACACTGCCACGCCGTGCTCTGTTTTTTTCTTTTTTTTTTCTCTCTTTTTTTTTAATGTAATTTTTACCGGTACGTACTTTATACTCGTGCACACCTTCTGTTGTGAGTATGTCCGCAGTGTGACGTGATGTTGACTCAAAGAGGCGACAGTCTGGCTTGACTGCAAAGAAATCTAATTAATAAAAGTTTATGAATAAACATTTTTAGTATTTTTTTTTCTCAAAAGAAATTTCATCATGGAAAAAATTTTTTTTATTAATTCTGAAGGAGTGTTTTAAAACATAAAGAATAAAAATGTATTATTTTTACAAATTTCTGCGTATAAAAGTATATATTTATATCTTAAGACTGGTACGATTATAATGTTATTATATATATTAAAATGTATCTCTTTGTTTTTGAGGTCGTCAGTGGCTCAGTCGGTAGAGCGATGGATTCGTAATCTCGAGGTCCCGAGTTCGAATCCCGCTCTCGGCGGCCGAATGATACCAAGCACCACTGTACATTACATGTGCTTTGTTCACAAACATACCTGAAGAACTCCGTCGCTAATTAGCATCGCAATGATAGCATAAATACAGCGACGTTAAATAAAATTTAAAAAATATCTCATTTATAATGATATTAAAGTTTTATTAATAAGATTTATTTATTTTGAAAATATTAATTTTTTTTTTAAATTATCAAATTTCATGCGAATGAAAAGTAATGATAAGAGTTTTAGTTTTATAAAACTCTATAAAACATTAATAAATTATAAGAAACATTTACTATTCAAATAAATTCCAAAATATCGCAAAACTAATCTATAGATCCACGTTTTAAAAAATAATAACTTTTAAAAGTAGTAATTCGATACTAAAACACGACAAATGAAAAAATCTATCGGTAAAATTCCTCCGTTCAATACTGCTAGTACCTATCAAATCTATATTGCAATAAATATTCATAAACTTTTTATTAACTTAAAGAAAGTACATATTTCTCGTACTTTTTATTTTTCGCATATTTTATACAGCGATCTTGCGGTTATAAAACAAAAGAATATTCTTTGCAGAGTAACGATCTATTTACAATTCTCTTTACATGCAAAAATAATAAAAGCAAATTTCATATTCTCAATTTCATATTTTTCAACAAGCAATATGCATTCGTGTAATCAAAATAATTTTAAAATTAGAATAAAAAAATCTAAATAAATGATTAATATTTCAAAGCATATTTTTATTGTTCAAACATATTTATTTTTTCCAATCCCATCCCACGTAGTATTTGGTTTGTTGTATGTAAAGCAGAGAAAGTTAAATATGCGCCGTGTTAAGAAAATTTTGAAAGTGAAAAAAAATGCGACCTTTATTATAATTCATTCCAGATAAGATCTGATATTTTATTTTTTGCTTTTACTTTTAATGCCGGTTAAAAGCTACAAATGCGCTCGCTTCGACGTTTTATCGTTATATTCAGTTTATTGAGCGTGAAATGCCATTGTGATATGCACGCCCATCTTTACTCTCCTCTTTTTTTTTCAAGTTTATCAATATGTCAACGTAAGAACACTTTAAACTTGATCTTTATGAACTTCAGTTTTTGATATGAATTTATTTGAATATTTGGTGAAGTTGCGAATAAAAAGTTTGTGCTTAAATAAAATCTGCAGTTTTTGTATATTACTGTTTAATGTAAATTTATATGAATTCTTTTGATAATTTTTGTATTTAAACTTTAATTCTAAAAATGACCATAATCAAAATTTAATGTTGAATTTAACGGGAACGTTAGAGTATCCAAGCACTACCTATTAAATAAATTTGCAGATATTTTTAATTTTCAAAAAAAAAATTAAAAAATTTTTGTAAAAATTTTTCTGATTTTTTTCTTTACAATTTTTGGCATTCATTAAAGGCATAATATCAATATTATTTAACTTTTAGGCTACGGGAAATTTTTTTTAGAATCAAAATTTATAAATAAATATAATGCATTTGTTACGTACACGGTTAAAAACATTTGTGTAATCTGTTAACTTTTTTCGTCTGTTAATGTCTGTTAAATCAACAGACACAAGTATGTCAATTTAAAATGTATATTACATTTTTCACGGATAATTTGTCTGTTAAAGTAACAGACATTTTTGTCTGCAAACAGTTTTTAACAGACGTGTCTGTTAATATTTCTAACCGTGTAGAGTCTTCGACCTGACTTGAAATATAGACCAGAGCTGTAGTTAAAAGGATAATAATACATAAAATCATTTATAAAAGTTATAGGGTAGTTCAAAAATTATTACTTCAAATATCTCTGAAATGAACTAATCTTATTAAGTTTTTCAAAGAATAAAAACTTATCATTCTTAAAAATTTTATATCAATTAATTTTAACTTATTCAAAATATCAGAACATGCAGAAATGCAATATTTTAAGATAAATTTATTCTTCAGAAATGACCAAAGATAAAACTTGAAAAATTTAATGGGAAGTACTTATCTGTAAAAATTCACGAAACCTTAATCAGCACTTACATTCAAAAAAGGAAGTTTACTGGCACAACAAAATAACAATGATAATTATCGTGAAAATTCTTGCAGACAATTTTAGCGACAACATTTTATCCAAATGCATTAGTAAAGAAAAAAAAGCAACCAATTTGGTAGAAAATGGGAACGCCCCAATTAAACCAAAAAACAATGATATAGCCATCTTTTTGAAAAAAAAAACAAAATAAATGAACTATGTTAGATAAAAATCGGTCAAGCTGCTCTTGATATATATAGCGCATGTACGCACACAAGCATTTTTTAAAAGTAGTAGTGTATTGCAATTTCAACTATCTCAAAACATTATTTGAAATGTTATTTTGAAAAATATTTTCCTGCTATAAAGCTACCTCCATAAAAAAAACAAAAATTGGTTTAGGGAAATATGAAAATCGATAATCGATGACATTTTTACCTTGCTGACGAGTAATTATATTAGTAATTATAATAAGAACAATAATTTTTAAAACACGAAAAATTAAAAATGTTCACATTAGAATTCTAACACATGAACGTATAATTTTCTATGACTAATGGATTCGCTTGAAAATTTAACCGAATAATGTTTATGGCGCGTACAACATTCTCATAATAATGTTTATGGCACGTACGCACAATATATAAAACCATTTAAATTTTATATTAAAATTAAAAACATTTTATTTACGGTATGCGATTGTTAAATTAGATTCGAATTTGAAAGCTGCAAAATCTTTTGAAGAGATGTGTAACTTCCTTATTACAAGCAATAAAATTAATCGAAAGTAATAATCAGAAATATTAAGAAAATGTTGATGTTTAATTTCAACTATAAAGAATATTGATTTTATCCAATCCCTGAAGATGAAAAATAGTTATAACTTGTAGATACGATAGAAAAATTTCAGCTGCCTTATAAAAACCTTTGCTTTTTTAAATTTAATAAAACGAAATATTTTCTTTGCTTTAGTGTTGGTTTTTCTAAGGGTATCTATTATATATAATACTCAAAAATGTTTCTTCAAGCTAAAATTTTTCTAGGAAGATTGAATTCTTATAGTTAAAATTTAATACTCACAGTGTAGTTTGTTAATTCCAAAATGACTTGAAAAAAATCATTAAAAATTAAGAAAAATTGCCAGATTTTTTTCATCTAAAACTACAGTTTTACGTTTTAAATAAATATATAAAGATATAAAGAAATTAAATACACATATGTATTCTTATATTTAAACATTTTTAATAATAAAATAGTTTCACATATTCAGAAAAAAAATATAAAGTAAAACGAACGAAGAATAAATTTTTAAAAAATATGAGTTTATTAAATAAGTTATACAGCATATGAAATGTACAATAAACTTTTAGCGAAGATTTTTTTTTATAAATTACTACACTGAGAGAAAATTCATGCTAATAGAGCATGCGAACTGCCATCTATGCGAGCATATAAAACATTGATACAAATATGACAGGCCGTGAGAAGCTCTATTAGTATTGGATTACCTTATACTAAAAAAGATGGTATGGAGAGTAACTAAAGCATGAACGGCATTCACTGATGACTCGCGTGGTATACTTCGATGACTCCCCACTCTCATATCCTTTGTTTGCTTGAGTCGCCTCCTCTTTTGGGTGGCGACGCGAGCAAACACGGCTGGTCTATACCCAAAATTATGTTGCAAATTTCTTTAACGTATTTTCGTAGCGTGAATCTTTTATTTCTTTTCTTTTCTTTTTTTATGAAGGGAGATACGTTATAAATATAACCTGTTAAACTTTTTAACTTTAAATAATTAATTTTTAACTTAAAATTTAATTATTTTAAACCGCTGGAGGCAGATGAGCATGTACGATTTTACGCCAAAGATATTTCGGAGTAGCGTTGGTCTAGTGCGTAACGTTCACGCTTTTCCTTTTGAGTACGCGAGTTCAACTCTCGGCTAGGATCACTGTTTTTTTTAATTTTTTTTTTTATTGTTTTAATATTTTTTATTCCTTTTTATATTTATTTTTTTTTAGATTTTGTATTTTTTTAATAATTTTAAAATTTAATTTTTCACAAGTACGCTTGTTTTTTCAATGAAAATTTTTAAAAATAAATTATTCTTTATAGGTAGTAATTACAAATATTGATAAATAAATAATAGTGATGTTTATTTTATAATAGTATAGTTTAATTTATTTATAATTTAGTTTATAAAATTTACAATAAATTACAATAAATAAATAAAACTGAGATATTATTATTTATGTTATAATATATATTGTATATTGAAATATGTTTATAAAGACAAAATTGAACTATAGTATTGTAAATATCACTATTATTTATTTATTAATATTTTAAATTATTTTCTAAATGAAATAATTTATTTAAAAATATTAATAAAAAAAACGAGCATATTTTAAGTAACTTGTGAAAAAATAGATTTTAAAATTAATAAAAAAATAGAAAATAAAAAAATATAAATAAAAAAAAGCAATAAAAACTATTGAAATAATAAAAAAAAAGTTTAAAAAAAGTGGTTCTAACCAAGAGTTGAACTCGCGTACTCAAAAGGAAAAGCGCGAACGTTACGCACTAGACCAACGCTACTTCGAAATATTTCTGGCGTAAAATCGTACATGCTTATCTGCCCCCCAGCGGTTTAAAATAATTAAATTTTAAGTTAAAAATAAATTATTTAAAGTTAAAAAGTTTAACAGGTTATATTTATAACGTATCTCCCTTCATAAAAAAAGAAAAGAAATAAAAGATTCACGCTACGAAAATACGTTAACGAAATTTGCAACATGATTTTGGATATAGACCAGCCGTGTTTGCTCGCGTCGCCACCCAAAAGAGGAGGCGACTTGAGCAATAGAAGAATGCCATAGTTAGCAGTAAAGAAAGAATAGTGGACAAGCCACGTTTACTTCCTTCACGTCCCATGAGAGGATACAGCGCTAGCTATCGAAGGATATTAGAGTGGGGAGCTACTAAAGCATGTAAACAAACAGTTTTTGGATAGCACAAACCTCGTAAGAGTAGATGGCGCTGTTATTAAAGCATAGGATATTACTTACTAACTTTGGATACGTAGACTACATGCTCTATTGGCATGAATTTTCTCTCAGTGTAGTATTTTAATGTGCAATATGTATTTTCTCACGTATTATATCAAATAATTTTATTGAAAAATAATAAAATTTTATAGAAATTCACTTTATTACTTTATCTATAAAAATTTTCTCTTTATTAACAAAAATTTATTTCGCTCGTTATATTTTTAATATTACTTTGAATTATCGTACTATTACTATTTTTTAAAAGCATTACAATAAAAAAAGTATTAAAGAACTTTCCTTTAAAAAAGATTCGTATCGCACACATATCGGAAGTGAAATCAATCAGCAGTCTCTAGGTACAATCCATTTAACCTATACCATATCCTCCTTCTCTCTTTTCTACTTCGTGTATGTATCCTTCCATTGCGTTTCGCCGTGTGTATCTCTCCGGCTTGTTCATTTTTTTTTTCTCTTCCTCTTTTCAACTTCCTCGTTTGTCTCCTTCCTCTTCATTTTTTCTATATCTATATCTTTTAAAAGTCTGCCTCGTATCTCTTGCTATCTTTCGTCTCTTTTACTTCTCTCTTTTTTTATTCTTTCTTTCTTGCTAACCGCTCTTGCTATTTTTGCCCTTTTACTTTTGCTCTTTTAATTTTTTCTTTTTTGTCTCTCTCTCTTGCTCTCTTTTCTGACTTCCGCTTTTGTCCTTGTCTTTTCCACAAAAAGCTATCTCTCTCTCTCTTTCCCTTCTACTGGTGGCTTTTGTTTAATTAAAGCAGCGCGTACGTCGGCTTTTGCACGTATAAATTTGGCACCGACATTTTTCATTTCCCTCCTCTCACTATTATTCTTTGCGTTCTCCTCTTTTTTTTCTCCCTTTTTTTTTTGACAAACGACTTTTCTACACTTTTGTGTCAGTTTTTCTTACTACGGTCATACAGTGCGAAAAGTTTACTTGTACGATCGAGAAACGACACGTCCTTAAAAAAGAAGCTTCGAACATGACACGATTTCTGATTTCAGCCGGGATATATACCTTCTATGATTTAGGTATTGAAAATATCAAAGCAATCTTTCATCATTGACCTTATTTTATTGAGTTATGAGTTACGAGTGTTCTTATTTTTATAATCAAGCCAGTTGTTCGACCGAAAAAAAATTTGTTTGAAATTTTTCTTTACTTTGATATAACATTAGAGATTAAAATGAATTTCTACAATAGAGTTTTACTTTGTTTTTAGAGCGTCGTAAAATGTAACACAAAACCTATTTTAAGATTATTCATGTTCAATACGCTTATTCAAAAAGTGTAACTAAAAAAATTATTGAGATATTGCATTAGTGAATAGACATTTAAGATTTTTTGAGTTACATATGAATAATGTGTAAATTTTATATACATTATTCGATTTTTTACTTCAATAATCAGTAACTGTTGAAGTGACTATATAAACAAAATTTTTAAGTTCTCTTATAATGATAATGATGGTATAGTACAAGGTACTGATTATTTTTCAATAATATTTAAAAAATAAAATCAACTTTTTTAAAAATATTATTAGCAAATCATCTAATGAGCTTTAAATAAAAAAATATAAAAAAATAAAAGAAAACAGATGTAGAATCAAACCATAATTCTTAAAACAATCCAAAAAAGCAAACAATTCTACTTACAGTGTCGGTGCAAATATTTACACTAACAGCGTTATTTATTAAAACGATAAAAATATCCTCATTTTGTCTACACGAATGGAATTATTAATCGTTTTAAGTGGCCCAGCGCGAGATAAAAGGGATGAATGCCTCCCGACGATAGTTTGATACACGGATTATATGTGAAGTAAGCGTATCGGGAATCGGATTATCCTTTTACTCCTCTCTCTCTCTCTATCTTTTTTTCCAACTCTTTCTTTTTCAGTTCGATTTGTTTTATAGATTTATCTAGTTACTCTCGGAGAGATAAAGGAATCGTATGAAAAAAAAGTAATTGGCAAAAAAGAAGAGAGAGAAAAAAAGAGATTGGTCAATTCAAATGTAGACCATTTGCGTATTAGACTCCCCCGGAGGTACGAGCGAGAAGGCATTCGTTCGATAATTGCATTTCATTCCGCGATACTCGCGTATTTATTTTGGAATCATTCTTTTATTCCATTATATAACGTGATTTCGCGTATTTGAGAGATCAATTATTTATTCGTTATTATCGCGATAATTTGCGTATGAAAAATGCATTGAATTATTATTTATTGATGTAGAATCTTTGCGATATTCTTATATTTACTTCATGAAATTTAAATTTAAATTTCGATCGATTATAAAAATATCAACGACGAAATAGTTTAGCTTGAATTTTAAATAGATTATTTTTGTTATTGTATTCGTGACGCGATAGAAATATGAAAGTACGTAACTTGAAACTGAATATTTTAATAGATTAAACGTACACCAAAAAATTAACCTGATTAATTTTGGAGAAAGCTGAAGAAAAAAGCGGTCAAAATTTATGTTTTAATGTGAATGTAACACCTGTAAGTTTATAAAAGTATTCCATATCTTTGTCAAAAAGAAAAAGAATCTTTTTTGTTTATTCATTGATTGCTTATGAATTGAAAATTGATTTTTTATTTTATTCAACATCGCTGTATTTATGCTATCATGATGATGCTAATTAGCGACGGAGGTTCTGAGTATGTTTGTGAACAAAGCACATGTAACGTACAGTGGGTGCTTGTATAAATTGGCCGAGAGCGGGATTCGAACTCGGGTCCCCGAGATTACGAATCAGTCGCTCTACCGAGTGAGCCACTGAAGACCTCGAGATTTAGTTGATAAATATCATAAATGTAATTCATAAAATTAAATTATTATCATTTTTATTACTATTTCATAAATAATAAATTAAACTATTATAAAATATCTCCATTAAAATTAAGTTGTTTTGAAAATGAAATATTTAGTTGAAAATTTATCACGTATAATATGATGTTTTAGCTTCGGGCTTATTCATTAATTTTCAGAGGCCATCATTTAATTTGATAATCATATTTTAATTTCCATAACTATGAGAGTTTAACAGTCGATTCTATGAAATTTTAATTCTCCTAGAATACGGGTATGTCATTTGTCTGATAGCGCGATATAATTATTATTTATAGTATGATTCTTCATGTATTATAGTAATTTTCATAGCTTTGAATATTTACGATTTAATTATCCCATTAAACATGTTAATCTTAAGATTTACATGAATGGAATGATATTTGAATCTTTAATATTAAATATTGATGACAAATTTACAATAATTTTCATTATTTTTACTGAAAGAAAAAATTATTCAATTCTTAATTTTTATTAATAACAACAATAATTGCATTAATTAAAAATAATTTATGATGTTGAACATACCTTTAAAATTGCTCAATAAACGAGTAACACTTGTGGTTGCACCTACTTACAAAAATAATTATTTTCAATACACCCAACTTGATTAAATCGTTCTACTTTCCACAACGCATTAAACTGATTAACAAGCCCGCAACAAACAGAACAATACGCGTAAAAAAGAAACATAAATAATCAAAGCTACCTAATTTACAAGAAAAAAAAAGATCCGAGAATAACTTTTTTTTTTTGCGGGAAACGGAACGAGCAAACAATCTCTTGTAAAACTGTACCAGTTACACGTATAATTCGAAAACTCTAGCTTCAAAGTAACGCAACACCTTTATACATACAATAATACATTGTTGCATTGAAAAAAAAGAGCCCTGACCTTGGGAAGCAAAATTTACGGAAATATCTCTTATATACGTGTATATATATATATATATATATATATATATATATATATATATATATATATATAAGCCCGACTCTGTTTACGAGGCTCATTAATTCAAGCATCTCGCAAAACCCAAGCAAACCTCTTAAGGCGCCCGGTTAAACATATAACGGAAGATCTCTTCTTCAAGTGCCTGGCTGACTGGCTGGCTGGCTGGCGCTTGAATTCCCAACGATGATGTGTATAATACCGTAAAGTATGATGGTTCTTTGCTTTCTTGTATACTTTAACAACTATAACAATGTAGCATTTCTTCTCACTTTTTTTTTTTACTTCTCTAGTCACGAGCAACTGACCTTGCCCAGAGGCAGTAGTAAAAAAAAGTGTCGCTTTCTTTGATATTTCTGGTCTCTTATTGACATTGTCTTTCTTGTTTTATTGCCTTCGTTCCTTGTAAAAATAATGTATTTTATGAGCAAATATGTAAATTTTACGAGTCAATAATAATAGTTTGTAAGTTTATGTCCGTTGAAAATTTAGTACGTAAGGTCAATGAATAAGCTATTTCAATTGTTGTTTGATTAAAAAAGGTAATATTGTTAAATGGAACGAAATGCATTGATATTTTTAAAGATGAATTTAAAATTATTATTAAATTTTGTATTAAGAAATTAAATATTTTAAATTTAATAGATTAAAAAATCACTTTTCACCATAAAAAAACTGCATTAGTCTTCAAAAGAGAAAAAATTCACTCTATGAATCTTTTTTACATGGTATCAAGAATCTTGAAGAGATGACCTTAAAGAGTGGTCAGTTAATCCAATAAAGTGAATTTTTCATGTACATTTTATTTACACGAAAAATTTATATTCAATTTGTTTTGTTGAAATTAGTTTTTTTCCAATTATAAATGTAAGCTGTAAAACTAATTAACAAGCAAAATTTATTAATTTAAATAAAAAAATTCATGACTGAAAAACTGAATTGAATTAAAAATTATTAAAAAATCCAGTATGATATACTAATAAAAATTTCAAATCTGATTGTAAATTAATTTCAATTATAATTTTCACTTATCTACAATAAATATTTGAATATATTGAGCAAACTTTTGAATTTATTTAAAATTTTTATTCAATATTTTAAATTGGGTGCTGTTAATTTTAAAGTTTTGTTTTGTTTAATTAGAATTGAACTTAAAGTTAATGCTGAATTATTTAAAAATTCTTTAAAAATATTCTTTATAATGAATTCAACATTCCCATAAAAAATACGTCGATTCTTATTCAAACTTGTACCAATTTGTTCGACATTGATCAATCAGTAAATCTATTGAATCAACAACTGTTTTGCATAGCTCGATGAGTACCGTAAGGAAATTCGTTCCAAGATATAAAAAGGAAGATAAACATCAATATTTGGAATTTAGAAATTCTCTCCGCTTTATAATGTAGCTCGGAAATTTTTAAATTATAAATTTCTAGCGAAACACGTAAGTAGAAAAATAATCATAAAATCATAAATAAATTTATTCTTCAGCATAAACAAAAATTTCGCGAAACTAAATTCAATATAAGAGAGAAATAAAAAGGAAGCATAGAGAAGAAAAAGTGGCTAAATAATCGAGGTGTCTAGTTCTTCCGCCTTATAAGAGTGTAAAGTTGTGCTCAGCGTCACGCATTCCTTATATCTCTTGAAATGGAATTTCCGCGCGAAAGTACAGTAAAGAACACACGCGCGCATACACGTATATAACGTATTTCATTAGCATGTAAAGAGCTCGTATCTTCGTGAAATTATTGCGCAAACCTTTGCTCTTTTGTATAAAAGAGGAAGAATCGAAGGCGTCCAGGTGGATCACTTTCGTTTTATTCCGGCTCACCTACTTAGTAATTTGTAATGCACCGTGTGATATCACATGAACGAAACAAAAAGAAAAAAAAAGCAACAACGAAAAAAAAAGGAGGGTAACCAGCTCGTGCTCTCGTACTCTAGTAACCGAGATACGTTTTGTTACATGGTCAAGTCTACCTGTTTTTTTTCTTACTCTTTTTCATGTCATCGCTATATAGACAGTTGAGTCTTCTTTTATGTCGCAAATTCTTTTGACTTTGAACGTGCCCAGATTAGTTCTTTTCTAGTCTGATGATTAATTAATGTGGAACTTTTTATGCGTACTAATGTAGATCGATATATAGCAAAGTTCAAAGACTTTTTCTGGAACGTTTCATCTTTTGATCTTGGTAACTTTGATACTTTCAACATTCGTTTCATAATTATTTTTTTTGTGACAACTTTTTTTTCATTAATAAGGATTATAAATTTGGATTCGTTCGAGTTACAAAATTTTTTAAAAAATACCAAGAATTTTTATGTATTCAGATTTTAGTAAAAGATACACATTAAATCAACTAGAGTGGAAATTCACCACAGGATTAGTCTCGGAAAATCACCATTATATTTGATTAAACGCATATCTTTTTGAACTATTAAAAAACAAATAAAATATTTTAATCAAGTTTAATAAAAAAAATATTGTTTGTGAAAACTATGCGAGTGTTGAAAATCACTTTCATATTTATTGATTTATTCTATCCTATATATAGAATATTATTTACCCTGCATCGTTCTTTTTCTACACGTGAAAAAAAAATAATTGATTCAATTTCAGCATTTTGTTATTTTATATCTTTTTCAAAAGATTCACGCGGTGTGCATGTAATAATTAAATGTTTCGTTGTGAAAGCCAAAAGTAGAAATTGCCATAAACTCGATGATTCTGTATTTAACTGTAATACTAAATTATATTATTTCTATATGCATAAACATTTTATTGTTATAATATTTTATAATATATTATAAAATAACAGAGTGAATTGTTGTTTTAACAAGGTAAAAGTTATCGGTTACGTAAGCTCCAAAAAACCGAAAACCTTGTTGGATAATATTTAATCATAAAATTTTTATAACACCATCAAATATGTATGTACTCTAACGAAAATATCTTTAAATATTATAACAAATTTTTGGCTTTCATAATCTTTTTTGGGAAATCGATTTTATCCTTAATGCAATATTTCCGATAGTCAGTAAGAACATGATTATTTATTACAAAATTACATTACTTTTATCATTTATTATTCATTGTTCAACTTTCGATATTCATAAATTATAAATTATTATATTAATTGATAAATAATTTATGATTTCATTGCTAATTTCTTTTATAATTTTCATTTTGACTTTTTACAAATAAAAAATTGTATAGTGAAATGACATTAGTTTTATATTTCACTTTAAAAATGTTGTTGATACTTTGGGTTTAGAATCTTAACAATTATCCATCATTAATATAATAATTTATTATAATATTTTTATTTAAAAGTTTGCATATGCTAAATTTTATATAAATACAATTTAATAGTCATGAAATATTCATAAATATACCAGATACTATTTTAACCTTACTATTATACACAAGATAGCCAGTATCGTTTTTTATTCTAAATTTGATACCATAATCAAATAATCCTGAAGATTTTTGGAATCTCTCCAACTTTATTGTAAGGTATATGACTTTTGTTTCTTTTTTTCCTGTTTGACTTTTAATATATTTGTTCAAGTTATTATGAGTTTAATGTATTAAATTTCAGTACTTTTAATAGATTACTTTTTTGAATATTGTTCATAACTATATAAAGATCTTGAAAATATCTTTACTTTATATTTTCGTAATAGTCAAAGAACTTCTTAATAATTTTATTATAAAGTTATTGTGAATTAGACTTTTATTTTATTCATGTCTATTGTTATAGAAACAATAAAATATGAACAGATTAAAAGATTATTATAAAAAAAGTTTAATAAAAAAACGAAGAAAAGTTAAAATCTCTTAAGTTTTGATTTTGACAGTAATATTCGTTATTTTCTGCACGTTTAAATTTAATAATAAAAACATCAAGCTTCATAAATTGTTTTAATTTAGTTATACAACTAAAACTTTTTACTCTTAAGCTGTATGAACAAAAAATGAAATATTGTGTTGAATTTTTATTTTATTTCATAAATAGAGCATAGTTTATGATATAATTTAGTCTATATTAACGAGCTTAAGATTATATAGAGGTTGCATTAAAAGTTAGTTTCAAACTCGTTGTTTCTTTGATTATAAAAAGTTAAAATTTCGAATGTTTGTATTAATAAATTTAGAAATGATATGAATATAATATATTTTTATTTGAAACAGTTCAAAATCATTTTTTTTTGTTTTGCAAAATGTAAATCAAAATGGTTGATATGCAAAATTTTCTCTTTTGTTCCAATTTTAGTTTTTTTGAAATTTGAATCCTCGGATCAGTATTCTCTATCGATTAACAGAATTTGGATTTTTTAAATTTCATTCTTTAAATTTTTCAAACTATATGTTCAAATGTATCTATTTCAAAAGAAAAAAAATTGATAGTTTGAAAACGGTACCCACAAATTTATTTTCATTTTATAAATAAAATAATAATCTTAAATTCATCAACAGATCCATCCAAAATTTCGTTTTTAGTTGAAAAAATAACAATTTTCATAATCAGATTAACTTTCGATCCAGACTGTACAGTCCACATAATAACTTTAATATAAAAGCAAACTTTGTGAATTCATAATTTCTTCTTTTGTCTCTTGTAGCGTTTACAGATTCTGTGCGGTGTATTATTATGAGATGCTCAGAACGTTTCCTATTAAACCTCGTTATACGTTATTTACTTTTCAGCACAAAAGCTGAACCTGACAAATTTAGCGAGCTTTGTTTCATTGAATGCACATTTCAACGTATTTGAGATACCTTAATTTAGAAATTTTTTACGCTTTAACAGAGGGAAAATAAATGTACAGTCATAACAAAAATATTATTTTTTATATAATACTTTCTGCTTATAAAAATAATATCCTGAATCATTTGTTATTATTATCACCGAATAAACAACAAAAATTTTGATTTCCCTGAAAAGATACAGTTATAGGCTTAAAAGTTTAGTTATTATAATTATGAAAATTTCATATAATATATGATACAAATTAGTATTGCTTAAAATCATCATAATTTAATATGCACTTTCAATAAATAAACAAGTATAATAAAATTAAGATGAAAGTTTTTAACTTAACTTTGCTTTAAAAAATATAAATTTATTTGAAAGTTATCGGATAATTAAGAATGAAGATCAAAAGTACATTAAGTTTTACGGTAATTGAGCATGCAGTAAAAATCTACCTGTTTTAATATTTGTTTATCTCGAACAACTTTCGATCGAATTGATATTTTTTAATGCAAAAACATTTATTTAAAGCTTTTTCTTACAATCTTTTATATGATTTTTCTGGTTTATATAAAAAAACTGTAATTATTAAAAATAACGACAGTTGTTGTTATATAACACGAAACTGTCTTAATAAAGATTAAAGAGCATAAATAATAAAAGAAATTTATATATCTTTATATTTTTTCCTCACTCTAAATTGATTTTAAATAAGCTTGATTATTTCTCATTTTTACGCTGATTTCACGATGCTTTAAACAGACATTAAAATATTTGATTGCGGTACTTTGAAATATTTTCCTACAAGAAATAATACTAATAATCATTTCGCTTTCATTTCGAGATTTAACTTCAATTACAATCTTCAAGCGTACGAAACTCACGTGTTTCTATGTAAATCCTTTATGCATACATATAAAAAATGTAAGTTCAAAGCATAATTTAGTGAAAGTTTTACAAAGCATCCCATCGCTTCACAGCTTCCTTCAAGACAAATAGAGCAAAACCTAAATAATAATAGAGTTAGATCGCAAAATTTTCTTCAGTGTATATATATATATATATATAGTCATTCATTCGATGCTCTTATACAGGCAATGGACGTGAAAGCTTCTTTTCTTGGTGAGATACTACTTGTTCGTAAGTCAACCTAGTTTCATACTCGTGAGCCTGTATAAATTTTTATTATCCATATTTATATATATATATATATATATATATATATATATATATATATATATATAAGTTAAAGACGATTTTCGAACAGAAATTGTACAGAAAAATATGTGAACGATAATAAGTATTTCAATGTATATTTTAAGTTACTAGCAATTTAAAGCGCGCTGCGCGCGCCTTGTTTTATTTGTTTATTAGTTAACATAATTCATTGATATTTCAAAATTTTATTCTAAATTTCAAATTTTCGTCACTTGTTTTATTTTAACCAATCAAAACTGTCTTATCGTGATGACAAAATTTATCCATCACTTTTTTAAAAGAGGATTAAGTTTATTATAGATCATACCAAAATAATTTGTAATTATTCTTTCGCAGTAAGCTTTACTTAATATCATTATTTTCTTTTCGTTACTTTTGTTAAATCTTAAATCTATCTTTTAAGGTTCGTATAGGGTAAAAAGTATGATTATTAACCATTAAATTTTGTTTATCTATTCTTTAAGAAAAAGATCTATGTAAATTTAAATGCAAACATTTATTTTCTAAAACAGTCTTGACAATAAATCAAACTTTATATCTTTTACCCAGTAACTTTAAATCTTCTTTCACTTATATATTAATGAAGTATATTATTTACTAAAAACAAAAGTTAATAAATCAAAATAATCCACAATAATTTAATATTCATATAATACAAACACTATTTAAAATAAAATCAAGAATTTGTCTTATTGAGTGAATTTGGCATATCTTAAGCCATAAAGCCTCGTAATTGACATTAGATATCATCATTATCTTAGAGCAGCATCTTGTTACTCAATGAAACGTACACGTATGGTTTAATTTATCACGCCATTGATTTACACTTTGTTTACAAATTATTGTACAATATTTGCATATGTTATTGTGAATAATATATTACACAATATTTGCCTATTGTTATAGGTTGTTTGATTATTAAACATTAATCATTTGATGATTTCAGTTTGGTAACTTTTTTTTATATTCAAAGCTAACAAATAAATAATTATAACTGAAAATGTGTAATTAATATTGAAAAAGTTAATTAAAAAATTTCTAATAATTTTAATATATTTAATAACACAGATACTTCCATTAAAAAAATTGTCGTTGTCATCCGTGTTATCATTGTCATCGTCTCCAGAATTTATCACAAAGAATTTCTTTTCCTTGCCTTACTTCCTCGTTATTCAAACCCAGGAACTGCTTAAAATCTACACAATACAGAATCCACGTATAGATATATACACGCACAACCACACACATTATCCATACACTATCTGCTTAATTCAATTCGTACATCCGAAGTATTTTAAAAATTTTCTCATAAATTCTCCAACATTTTTTTTCTTTCATATTTGCTAATGATTAAAGCCAACCACTTTCCCACGAAACCATTACAATATTTTACAACGATGGAAGAGCCTAACGGAATAGTAACAGTTTTATTTTACAACGATGAAAGTAAATTTTCTCGATACTCTTTCTCTTTTCTGCATATATACATGCAAACTATAAAACAAGTTAATCAAAATAGCATTAATAAAATCCTCCGATGCAAAATTTAATCCTTTTATCTAAAAAATATAAAAAGCTTGAATAATAAACTTTCGCGGCAAATTACTTCACACGGGGTATATCAAAAGATTCGGCTTGTTATTGGCTAAATTTATTTTGCGTATTAATTTAATTTAAAAAAAAAAGATTATTCATTTTTCGATTGTATTTAATTAATATTTTCTTTATAATAAATATTATCTTTTCCGAGTTATTTACCCAAGTGAAAGGAATTAATATATTTGTTTTATTTGTCAATATTTAAATTTAAACAATATTTCATTTATAAAAGAGCTGGTTAAAATATATCCGAGCATATTCGAAAGTATTTGGTTGATGTTTTAAAATTTTAATTTAATTCTGTACAACTAATGTTACATCTTTTATACAATCCGTTTGGAAAAAATTTTCGGTTTCTCTTTGGAAAATTTTTCAAACAAAATGAAAATTTTATAAATGCAAATCCATTACATTGTTTACCGGGATTATTAAATTGTAGATTGTAAAAGAAAAAAAAACAGTGAATATCGAATAAATGAATACATTATTTTTGTGCGAACGTAAAATAATTGATCCAAAAAAATTTATACAAAATTCTGTAACACTGCTTTTAAATGTTTTGATGTAAAAAAGCTTTCCATTGTTAATGAAATTTTTCTTTTCGAAACAGATCGATTGACACGAAAAAACATCGTATAGACATTTTAATCAAATATTGAAAATCATTATTGAAAAAAAAAATTTATGATTGAAAAAAATTTAACTTTACATAATTGATGTAAAAAGTGATTTAAAAATTAAAAAATAAAAGAGCTTAAAAGCTTTATTCAATAAAATTTTTATGGAACATCTGAAAAGGACTGATAAGTATTACTAAAAAATGAATAGCCGTACATAAATTTTAAACGTTCTTTTTTTTGTAAGTCAATAAGAGAGACAGTAATAAAGTATCTTTAACTGGTCATTCGCACCTCTGAGTAAAGTTATTTCGTATCTCTCAGTTTTGCTCCTCCTGAAATAAAATCGTGTAGGAAAAAAAAAGAAAACAGAATAGAAATAAAAAATATAAGAGAAAGAAGAGACTATAGTCATGTCAGGCGCAATAACGACTTGGCTGGCGCACGTCCGGGCCATTGGTCCGTGCTTTCGTTTTCTCTCAATATATATATTTTCCCTTTTTTCCTTTTTTTTTCTTTATCTCTCATACAGCTTTAATCGGTCACGTTTGCAACATTAATTACGTAATCGGGTAGGGGGGAGGTGAGGCCAAAGCGCGATAATTGTAGATTCTGCCAGAGGGAGCGAAAACTGTTGGAGCTCACTCAATAATTGATTCGATTGGTTCGTTGCGTTTGTCTCTTAGTACATATATCTATATGTATAAATGTATATAAATATATATAAATGTGCATGTATAGATATGACGAAGGGAGCTAGAGAAGAGGGCGCGAAATGATCGAGTCGTGTTATATATATATATATATATATATATATATTTGAGAAATGTTGTCGCAGCAAATCACGTTTGCGTTGGCACTCACGAAGGCGCACGGTCAATAGCATAGTTATAATTTCATTCGGAACCGATCGCTCAATAATCCCCAGGGGAAAGAGAAGCAGCATACGCGCGTCTACGTGTGTACGTCCGTGTGCAAAAGCGTTATTATGGTTTTGCTTTGATTATAATCAGAGTTTTTTTTTTATCGCTTTGTTTTCTTTCTTTTATTTCTTTTATGTAAAAAGGGCTAAACAAAAAAAAAGTTAACTAAACAAAACAAAAAAAAAAGAATAAATAAAAGATGGAAAAGTTGTTTTGTGTTTTTGCGGCGCATTTTACGCTCTGAATATTTTGAATACCTATGATTAGAATGAAAGAAATCAGTCTCCCATACTATTTGCAAAAGGACAGTTTTTCAATTTTATTGTCAAGATAAAATATATGACAAAACGATCGAATCATTCTGTAGTTATAATTTTTTATACTTTCTAACATTTTTTATAATTTTAAATTCCAATTCAAATAGTTGAAAAAACTTAATTGTTTTTAATTGTTATTTTTATTCAAAAGTAAATATTATTTTTAGTGCTTCCCTTTAAAGTGGATATTTTTAAATATACCAACATGAATTCAAATTGAAAAATAGATTTTAAAAAACACTAGATATATCTAACGTTAGCAATTAAAATAACTCCACTTTACTACAATATTTCAATTTTTATTTACTTAAATGCTCCAAAAGCATAAAAAAATAACGATGTTACTATAAAATTGAAATGAGTTCGAAAATCGAATGAACTCGTAGTCGTTATACGAATATGATACTAATAATTCACATTATTATCTTTTCAGTTAATAATTTTATGACATGTTGTTGAAAAAATAACTCACCCATTTTTTTATTATTATACATTAACATATGAATAATTCATAATTTATTAAAATACATACATGGTTCTTGAAATTTGTATCATGTATAGGAGATAAAAAATAACATCTTTTAGAAGCACCCGAACATAAATTTTAGAAAAACATCAGCCCTCTCGCCTCTAGGGAAATTCGAGATATTGCAATGAAATTTGATAAACTATAACACAGAATGTTATAGCAAAATATTATAAAAATTTTTTTTTTCTTTTTGCTAAAGTCATGTTATACGTGTGATGTAGATTATTTTAAAATGCTAAGCGAGTATCAGAATTTCAAATCATAGATTTTGTTAAAACTTTTTTTTTTATTTAAATTTTTAAATAATTGTAATTTTATAGTCTAACTCACAATATCTTTGTTTTTAAAAGGTTGAAAATTCGAGGTCGTCAGTGGCTCACTCGGTCGAGCGATGGATATTCGCAATCTCGGGGTCCTGAGGTCGAATCCCGCTCTCGGCCGATTTATACAAGCACCACTGTAAGTTACATGTGCTTTGTTCACAAATACATTGACGATCTCCGTCGCTAATTGGCATCACAATAATAGTATGTATACAGCGACGTTAAATAAAATAAAAAAATCAGTAACAATAGTATAATTCAATGTTGGGCCAGATTTTTATAGTCAGAATAAACTGAGTTGTAGTAATTTAAAATAATATTAATTTTTATGATATTGCATGCCATAACGTCTATTGAAACTTCCAACGTCAAAATTATTGAACGTTAAAAATGACTTTTCCTTCTTTATAAGAAAGAAAAAATATCCCAAATATTTTACTAAAATTATGATCTGGAGTTCCCTGGTAGAAATTTACTCTAGTTCTGTCTAGATCTGTCTAGTTTTGTATGTTAAATAATCGAGGCCTCGATAAAACTGGACAAATTTCTACCAGGGTTGTAGTACTTTTATGTACAAATTGTTTTCAAATAAATAAATTATACTTATCATAGAAAAAAAATTTTTCTAATACGTTTACTCTGACAATATTAGCTCGTGAATTGACAAGAAATAAGTTTGTAACAAAAGTTTTTGGTTTAAAATTTTTTTGTTTCCACTTACTAAAAAACTAATTAATTTGAAATCAACATTAACTATTGCATCTCCAGGTGTGAAGATTTTTTGCTTGAATCAAAAAGATTCTGATTGATTAAAGAGCCAATTTTCGTCTAAAATTCGTTCTTCATAAAATCCGAGCGTAAAATTTAAGGATTTTACTTTCAAAATAAAAAATAACTTCAAATGAAACAGATCGCAGTAATTTTCAGTTCATTTGAAAATTTTAGAGCTCTCTAAACTTTCTTTACGATGTAACGAATAATTTTATTTCATTTCAAAGCAGTCGAAAAAAGGAAAATGACCTTTATACTCTCAATTTTCAGGCAGTAAAGCCCTTTAAATTTAAAACGCCAAATACGTTTTTTCCTGCGATGCAAAACTATACACTCTCAATGTTAAAATCCTCCAATACTGAAACTGATCCTCTCTTCTTTTATATATATATATATATATATATTTTTTTTTACGTTTCTACAATTCTTGACTGTTTCCTGAGCGCTTCGAGCACTTCAATTCACGACCTGAGAGAAAATTAAGTGACTTTACTTTCGTATATATCAAAAAGCTCATGCTGAACGAAAAAAAAAAATAGAAGAAACGTGAAATTTTCTTCTGCAGCGACAAAGAAAGAAAAATCTTGTGACTTTGTGACAGGATGAAAAAGCATTTCTTTCCTGCTTTATAGTATTTTTATTTTATCGTTCTTTTGCTTTTTCTGCAGTTATATACGTATACGTAGTATGGTAAAAGGATCTTGAAACACGTGAGTCTGTTTTATTTTTCCGTATAGATTTGCACGTCGAATGCATAAAGGATCGCTGCCTTATTTCTTCCTCTGATCCTTTGTCCAGCAACTTGCTTTTTTCTATTTATTTTTTCTTTCCATTGTAATTTACACCTCTTTACCATAAAACCCATTTCACGTTGAATAATGTATTTTTGAAATTTCAATTTGTTCATGTACGCTGCTATTTGTTATTAAAAATAAATTCTCAACGATTATCAAAGCCAAATGAATTTATTCTTTGATAATTACAGCTAATGAAATTTCACTATCTTAAAAGTTTGGTACGTAAGTAAATGTTGAACCGTACCCGATAAATTATCGTCGAGAGTAGAGAGAGCGAGCGAGGTATATATGCACACTTTTTTTGGGAAACGCTCTCTCAGATATACGGCTATAATTGGCGGTCATAAATTCGAATAGTAAAGCACTACTTTAGGAATCAAGTTGTGAAGGAGGGAAGCCTTTCCCTCCTGCACAGTGGTGAGAACTAATTACCTGCATTGCAGTAAACTATAAGTATACTGATGAAAATGCTCAGAAAGGAGAACAAACTGCCGGGGCCAAGAAAGAACTCATCTATTTTCAAAAATACCTACTGAATTTTTCTAAAAAATTATTAAAAAAAAAAAAGGAGAAATGTTTTCCAAGTTGAAAATATCTCTTGAGGAAAACTTTTGAATAATTAAAAAAAAAAGATCCCTTCGTTAATTAATTTTTTCTTCGCTTTTTTTTATATTCATAGAAAAGGATTCATTAAAATATTTTTTATTAAAAAGTTATCTTAAAGGTTCAAATTCAATTCATTATATGAAAAGCAAAAATTATAACTATAAAAAGCTATCTGCTTTTTTTATATTAAAACTTTACATGTACTTAAAATATAATAAAAATAATGAGGTAGCGAACAATTTTCATTTCAAATGTAAAATAAATCTCGTTAACGCTCTCTTTCATGTAAAAATACAAACATTTAGAATTGTGTTGCCGCTAATCGTAATTATGCATTTTTCATCCCCGACTCTCTTAAAATTTACATACTGTCAAATTTGCATACACACGCTGTGCTAAAGAATAAAAAAATAAAAGAGAAAGAAAGACAAAAAATATATTCAGGATGACAGAAGCTTCAGAATATTTACATGATGCTTGTGCTGATATTTGATACATTTAATTCAGTGCGCGTTTGTGTGTATGTATACACGCGAAATATATCGTTTGATATTGTACGTGATGTTGATGTATTTCGCTATATACGCGTCCCTTTTATAGCACTTGTGCAGTTTTGTTTTAATGCAAATACAGATAACAACGTTTGAAAACTCTCGTAAAATTTTGTTACACCAAATAAGTGCTTTAATTGTATATGAGTTTTAAATAATGTAGAAATTTTACGTCGAGCTTGTTTATTTAGATTTCGACATTTTTTTAAAATTGTATGGTCAAAAAATGAGTTTTTATACGTGTTCAAAAGCTACAATAACGAGTGTTTGAAAAACATGGATGAAAAATATTTTAGCTATGAGTGGACTGAATATCATTGTACGTGTTAAAACAGTTTAATTTATATTTGTAATACCTAATTTGTATTTTTCAAGTCAAATGTTTTTAGATTTTTTGAGCATTAAGTTTTCTAAATATTGAAAGTTAATTTTCATTCCTAGAACAAATTTCAAAACTAAATAAACTTTTTGGGGATAAAGGATATCTGCACAGCGCTTTTGAATCCTCCATGTTTAATATTGTTTGACTTTATCTCAACTCGATCCGGTGCAAAATTAAAGCAATATTGAAATCTCATAAGATTGTTCGACCTTCGATTGAAAAGTAGATGCAACAAATATATGTTCACATGATTTGCTTTCACTCTTCTCTTTTTGTATTTTATTTTTTTGTTAAGAAATGTTAGCAGTGTGAAAATAAAAATTCAATACATACAATCATAACAATAAACAGTTTCTATGTATAAATCGTTTTTTGAAAAAGAAAAAAAAAACAAAAAAGTTTATTTCAAAGTGAGAAAAATTCTCTTTGTTTTTCTTTTGCTTTATGAAATGAATAAAATGAATTTCCAATAAATGCATCGGTGTAACGTTGAATTGATTGCTTTTTGAATGAGATCGACACACACAAACAGAGCACAGACTTTGATAGCGGCGTCAGACTGTTATAAACTTCTTTGTTCAAAAGAGCTTTTACTGTTTGTTTGGCTTTGTTGCTATACACGCCTTTGCATTCTCCTTTTATTTATTACAAAAAGCTCGCAAAATATATGTAAATTTGATATTGTGTACAATAGTTTATAAACAGATATTACATTCATTGTCTTCCGTATTTCGAGCTGGAATAATTTAATCTTTAAAAAATTCAAGTTTACAAATAACATTTCATTCACTATTACCTTTCTTTTTATTTTATTTTATTTTGTAAGGGATTACTTGATTTAATCCAATATTTATATTTTCAAGATGCGATTTTCGCAACAGCATTTTTATTTTGAAAAAGTAATTAAAAAAAAAATAAAATGTATTTGAATCATCGATGCGCAAGAGTGTTAAATTATTGTATTCGATTATTCGTGAACGCGTAAAAACGAATTTTTTATACAAAGTCAATATTCGATATTCAACGAATAGAATTTAATATTGGTTTTCAGTTTGGTAAAGTTTACAATATTTTCAATTTAAAATCAAATTAAATAATATTTCTAGGAAAATAAGTAAAATTTTTTTCTCTTCAAGTGTATATTAAATTTAAAAATAAAATAAGTTATAACAAATAATTCAACGAAGAATGTAGAAAATTTTTTACTAAAAAAATGTTTAATTAATATTCAGTCAATGTTGATGATAAGTCAAATGAATTATCAAATTTCACGTGAAAAAATAAAAAAATAAATTACATACTAATGTATAATAAATTAATACTAATTAAATATTTGAAAACTATTTTAAATATCCATCGTAAAATTAATACTATCTCATTGTATACATAAATTCGGCTATAAATAAATATTTTTAAAAATAACAAGAAAATTAGCAAATATTCTTGAAAATTGAACAATGAAGATAATTTTTTTCTTTTAAAATAAAAATTCATTTTATGGTCCACAAAAGACTACTATAATGAAAAGCATAGATATTTTTTTAGCTACTCGGTACATGTTTGTGTCTTTTTTTTCTTTTACTTCTCTTTTTTTTATTGTCTTTTGCAGCCTGTGCACGCAAAACATGACAAAGCGCACGTCGCCTCGTTCTTCATTCGAAGCCGATGGACCGAAAAGATTCTTCTCATGGAAAAATTGTGTTGAACTTATTGGTATCGTGAAATGTTGGTCAATTACTAACCGTGTAGCGTGTTCATTAGCTAATTCTTGAAAAATGAATGTTTAATTTGTCAAATAAAAATAAACGAGATAATTTTTTTGTTACGTGAAAAATTAATGTTCCATTAAAATATATGATAACAAAATTTTTTGAAATAGCCATCCTGGCATTTTAATAAATTTGGCAAATATAATAAATTTTTATTTTATCCTTTTTAACGTCCAAATACTTTTATACCGATACCCTAATATTGCTCAGTTTATTCATCCACGTATTCCCATTCGAATAATTCTGTATATTAATGTTGATATAAAATACAGAAATTTTATCAATACAGAAGAGTATCATGAAAAATATACTTCTACCCTGAATAGAAAAATTATCGAGGCGCCTGTATAAGCAGTAAAAGCTTTTCTATTTTGACTGAAACAATACTAAATTAGATTAAATTTGGCAGATCTGTACAAAAGCCTTATATTATCCTAGCTGATTAGATACCTTTGATATAAATATTTTTTGAGTTATAAACTTTATTATTTTGTGAATTATAATCTATTCATAAAGATGTATATTACTTTTAATATTTGATGACACATTAAATTAAATACTAATGATACCAAAAAATGAAAAAAAATATATTATTTTAGTGTGAAAATAAATTTAAAGTTTTTTTATGTATTGGTTGTATTTCAGAACTTACAATTCTACTGGTGATTTTTTTATGTTAACTTTATAACGAATATTAGTTAACAATATATTAACAAGAAATAAATCAGTCATTAAATGCAAAAATTTCAATAAATATTTATTGTATAGTAAAAATATTAATAATAAAGAAATGTCTTCTCTTAAAAAAAAAACACCTTACCTTTGATGTTATTTCGTACGACGAACAGTGTTTGAGGTCGTCAGTGGCTCATTCGGTAGAGCGATGGATTCGCGATCTCGAGGTCCCGAGTTCGAATCCCGCTCTTGGCGGCCGATTCATACAAGCTCCACTATGACATGTGCTTTGTTCACAAACACACTGACAATCTCCGTCGCTGATTAGCATCTTAATGATAGTATAAATTTAGCGACGTTAAATAAAACAAAATTATAATTTAATTGCTGAAAATAAAATATAGTATTGTTAGAAAAAAATTTTTTTTAGTATCAACTAATTATTTCTATTTCTAGCATAATAATTTTAAAGTTTCATACTAAATTATCTGAATCCAAGGAGAATTTCTTACAATTTAAATTGTTCAAATGTTATCAGTAATTGATATTTTTAACGGTTTGTAAATAACTTGTTTTATAAGAAACTAATATAAAAAATACCCAACTAACTCAACGATGTTCCAATAAAATTTTTCAATTTTATATCATATAATAAATAATTCTACAAATCTATAATGCACAGTATAGGATAAAATTAGATAATCTGCCTAAGTTGTCCTATAATTTTCTATCAGACTGACATTTAATGAATAGCTCTGTAGGCGTAACACAAATTGATCATTAAATTCATTATTTAATAGATGTCATATGAATTTAGCTCTCATAAAAGTCGTTAATAATATAACACATAGGAACATCGTATTTTAACGAATATCATTGTAGGATTTACATTAAAATATTCGATAATTTTTTTATAGCTCAATATAAAATTATCAAAAAATTAAAATTCATCAATATCGAAAATTTCAAGCCTAAAATTAATCACTAAATTGAAAAAAAAATGGGTAATTTAGTCTTAAATCATCGAAACGATACAATTCATCCGCTCGCAAAAAGAAAAAAATGGAATAGAAAATATATAACAGAACCGATAAAATATGACACAGATTTAAAAAAGAAAATAGTCAAAAAAAGGGCCTTCGATATAGGCACACAGCGTAAACGAAGAACGATCGGGGAATATAAACTGCGGTATATAATACACAGTTGAAAAAAAAAGTGCGAGAGAGAAAAATTCGAATCGATCAGCGTTCTACCGTGCGAAGATTTCTCTCTCTCTCTTTTTTTTTTTATTCTCTCTAATAGAGAGGGTGTAAAAAAAAGAGAAGTCTAGGCTTCGTTTATAGGTTGGTCATACGATAGTCTATATATGTAGAGAAAAGTTTCGTGCCGAATATATCGGCGAAAATAAAGGACGGCTTATTGAATGTGATATTGGATTTTGTCACTAAAGCTCATATATACTTTGACTTTCTCTCCCTTATCATTGTACGTGCTTTTCTTTTTTTTTTCTTCTTTTTATATATACATATATACATGTACTACTGTATTGTCATATATACGTACGAGTTGGGAATTTAAAAAAAAAGAAAACACACCGTCATTTTCCTCAAGAGCTTGAAATCGGATATATTCGGATACCTTCTACTTCTCTTTTTTTTTGTTACTTGCGAGAATCGATTTGTCGAGAGTATATCTGAAATGATACTGCTTATTTTGATGTTTGTATCTTTTTGGGAATGACTACGCAACTATACGATGATATAGAGAGAAAAACCCAAAAGTGTTCGCTATCACGATACGTTAGGTTAGCTAAATTGAGATGAAATCGATATCCCTGGACATTTTAGGCGTACTAACTCATGCCTTTTTATGTTCATGGCTTAACCTGAACTTTGTTAAATTATAATAAAATTATTTGGATTTCATTTATTCGCTTGAATTTTTCTGTATGCTTATTTATTAATTATAACGAATTTGCTAATAGAAATAAGTTTTGAATGTGATGATTAAATGTTAAAATAACGATGAAAAATTACGAATTTCTTTAATTATTGTAACTTATAATAAAATTTATTATGTAGCTGGAAGAAATTTTTTTGATACAATAATTTTAAAAATATTTATTAATATTTGTGCTAAAATTTGTAGCTATTAAAAATTGTTATTTGTTTTCAAAGTATTAAAAGTAAATTACACAATTTCAAGGCGACTCCGTTTAAAAACCTTATTGATTCCAATTTTAAAGGTATTTAATTTACTGAATGTCAAACTATAGGTTAAAAGCAATTGTTAAATATACGTTATGTAAGAAAAAAAATATTATCGTATATAAAATTTAAAGAGCTTAAATAATATAAAATTTCCCAAAAAAAAATTTGTTTGAAATTGTTGATTTGACCGGTTTGAAAATTAAATTACTTTGAATAGCTAATAAAAAATTTAATTTATGCTAAAGCTAAAAAAATGTAAATAAAGTAAAAAAAAGATTATTGTAATTGTTTTTGGTTCAAACTAGAAATATTTATTAATATTTCTCCTGCAAAAATAATCCATTTAATATTATTAAACGAACATCTCATTTTTATTTTACTGTCAATAAACTTTTTATACAAACAAATAATGTTTACTTTTTATGATGAAATTCAGTTCAGGTTAAATAATTTTATTCTTGATTTAACAATTTACTTAACTTTACCATTAGTAATTTTTTTTTTATTGTTGAATTTTACGCTCGAAAAATTGGAATGAAAAATAATTCACTTACATAAATATTTTTATAATAATAAAATATTTTTGAGGCATTCAGGAATAAAATTTTAATGTCCAGTTTCATATGAATTATGTATGAGTTAATACCAAAGAGATGAATAGGAAATTTTTTTCGTATGCCTCGGTAAAGTAACCATAAAAAAAATGGATTAACTATTTTATACGTTTAATGTTTTCATCATTTGTTAAAATACTGTAGCAACAATTTTAATAAAAGCTGAAGTATTTAAGCTTACGAACTTAATAATTTATAGTATTATTTTAAACAAAATATTTCTTTTCATAAGCAAACTTTATT
The DNA here is from genome assembly GCA_017163975.1 of Anastatus disparis. Classification (NCBI taxonomy): domain Eukaryota; kingdom Metazoa; phylum Arthropoda; class Insecta; order Hymenoptera; family Eupelmidae; genus Anastatus; species Anastatus disparis. Next base: position 1,491,286 of record JAFFSR010000222.1, read on the forward strand.
TTAAAATAATAAAAGGAATTGACTTGCATTAAAATGAATTCCTGAAATAAAAATTTAATTCTTGATTTACTTTATGCTGCAAAATTTATTATGTTTGTAATAAAATATAAAATTTTTTCGTTATTTATTTTCATATACTGAAGACTTATATAAAACGTAAAAATATTTGATGTTTCACAATATTATATGGTATCCCTTTGTTTTATAATTTCTTTTTCTAATAAATAAATATAATAAATTTAAATGAAAATTGAATATTTCTGAGTATACAATTTAAACTAAAATAAACTAATAAACTTTTAAAAAATATAATATTTGAGTTAAAATGAAAAAAAATACAATTAAGTAATTATAATTTCTTACTTTATAGCAAAAAGTAAAATAACGCTTTGAATATTTATAGTGCCAAAGAACACTGATTGGCTCTTTGTGAAAATGTAGCTTCCTTATACTGAAATCATGGTTAGATATAATTTTAAAAAATTATAAAAACGATTAATTTTCTCTCAAAATTTCAACACTTCCTCAAATTTTTATTTGATGTTTTACTAAAATTATTATTTAAAACTCTGATGTAAATTACAAATCATAATTATCATCATTTATTTTGTTATAAATATTATCAAATAAATTCATAAATATTCCCTTCGAAATTGTTCATCTGAATAAATTTTATATTACATAATCAATAATTTTCAATATCATCAATAATAATATTGATTAAAAACCATAAGATAATTTAATTAATAAACCCAAAAGTCTAATTAGTCATTACGTAATAGTTTAGTATTAGATTATAATAATCCTATTAAGCGTAAAGTTTTTCAATTCTCAGTTGTCATCCGAAATTTCCAAGTAAGTTACTTAACTTGTTATGTAATTAAACGTAACTATATTAAAAGTTATATTAATTCTAATGTAGATTAACCTTTGCATTACTAGCGATGCGTATTATTAGTAATTATGTAAATAATTTCTGTTGTTATGCAATAAAATAAAGCATATAATATTGCATTTTATTTTATAAAATAAAAAAAAAATAGTAGCACAAAATATTAAATGTATAAAAGCGTAAATGTTGAAAAAAAAATAATAACATTAACGTTAATAGCACTGCTTTTGTAATCTTCGTTTCTCGTCATAAAAATTAAAGCTAAAACAGTAACCATTATTGTAGTACACAACAAAAAAAGGAGAACAATTTGATGACAACTGCCCAGTGAACGGGCGATTAGAATCTTTAACAATTTGTTTAATCGTCATTGTTGTTCTCGTTTTGCGTTATGTCAACAGTAATACAAAGTTCTGGAATGGTGATAATAACAGCAACGTTTTTTTTTTATTTCTTGATAAAGTAAATAATATAATTGCGGAAAAAATATTTCTGTTTTCATAATTATGTGAACACGATAATTTTGACGCGTGGCTTATTGCGTACTTTTGAAATGTTCATTCGATAAATGAGAATCATTATAAATTTTTACTAATTTATCAAAAAGATATCACCTTTTATTTTTCAGAGATTTACCTAGTGCTCAAATAATTTACGAGCTGGTTCCAATTTAATTTACATAAATTAAGATTTTATCTGGGAACTTATTACAACGATATGTATCAAATGTGTTTAGATGTACACTGAAAATGTGAACGTAAGCTTAATTATTTATTTATTCTTCTCATTCGTTGTTATTAAAATTAAATTAATTTTTTTAAAGAGAAAATCCAATTTATAATCATTATTATATTAAATTTTATCAATTTCGTTAATCGAACGTTAATGCATAAATTACAGTTTATTAATAATTTCGTAAATACAAATTCGATAATAAACTTTTGTCAATTTGAGAAAACTTTTTCGTGTATAATTAAGTACGACGAGAATTTAATTGCCTAGAATCCAATTTGATGGTTCATTTGTTTCGAATTGAAAAGTGTTTTATAGGCCGACCGCGACCTAAAATTAATGAAAAATAAATGGATCTAACAACACGACCTTTTTGGAGGAAAACCTCGTTTATAATGTACAATCCTGATAAATATTTAATTGTCACTTGAATGACCCTTTACTTATCTGAATTTTTAGATTGAAAATTTTGGTTCATTGATTGTTTTGTTTATTGTTATTCTTAGTTGCGATGACATTTATTTATAATCTTCCATTATTTTGAATTTGTATAGGTTGTGCAAATTAGGAATAATAGAAGCATTTATGCAAAATTCAAAACATTCATCCACCGTAAAACGAAATTAACCCTTGGGATGCCACAATATGATTATTCGAGTCATAAATATAATGCGCATTGAAATTTAATTTAATCTAAAATTTGTAAAGGCTTGTCATAATTTCATCCGTATATTGAAGGCCCGTATAATTATATTAAGACCATCCAAAGCTCGAATTTGGGTTAAAAAGTATTCCCATAAATTATTAACCTTTTGAATGCAAGGATAAAGATTTTTTTTGGTGATCCCGTATGATAATCTTTCTTTTGACACTCAAAGAGTTAAGCTAATATTATTAGATCACAAAGTTTAAATGTAAGTTGTACAATAAGCTATAAATTATTGTATATTGAAAAATTTTTCAGAAAAATATTTGAATATTCATTTAATACTCTTATGAAACATCGAATTGAGAAATATTTACTTAGGTTATAAAGAAAAATATATATATATATATATTAAAATTTCCATCTTTACATAATCAATTTAGATCCAAGTTAAAACGTATAACAAATTTTATATTTTATTATACAAGGCGCATTTGTCAAATTTATTGCGGTACTGGTTTATGACCGTTACGGTATATATAAGGTGCAAGAATGCAAGCATCGAAGAGACCCGAGTTTTCGCTTTACAGCCCATTCGCTCTTGTTTTAGAAGGGGTTAGCACAAGATTGCTTGGATGAAAGAAGGAAAAAAAGTACAAGTCGTTAATGTTATACAACATATGTGGGTATTAGACTTGATCTTAAGAACAATGTTAATCTTCTTTTAAAGTAAACTGTAAAAAATGGGGTTAATTTTAGTTTGATATATTTTCTTTATTTTTTTTTCTTTTGAGCTTTTTTGAGCTTTTAATCTATTGAATGTTTTTCACTAGTTAAAAAATCAAATTATTTGTAATTATTATTAAAATTTTAAGAAAATTTTAATAATTTAAATTATTGATATTTACAAGATTGTATATCTCATTTTTTTCAATTTTATTTTACAGTAGATATATAACTTTTGAGTTGAAAAAATTTGTATACGGATATACATGATAAGTACGTATACATAAAAATACTTTTCGAAAAGGTAAAATTTATATTATATATATAAAAAACATATAGATTTTTATAACACTGCGGGACCTAAATCCGCATGTAGGTAACGTTTCTCCGTTACCTAAGTGGCTCCTCGCTTCGCTCGGGCGATAACTCCAGCCGTGTAATAAAGTGTCACTTATGTATCGTAATGTACTATTAGGCCATTTCATTCATCTATACAGAAAGTGTACTCATTCAGAATGAATATGTATATTGAGTTTTATTAGATTTAAATATATATAATCCATAATATTATTAAATGATACTTATTAACCATTTTTTCCTTTATTTTTTGTTCCAGGTGAGGGACACTGGTTCGCAAAAATTGTATATTGTCGGATATTTAAATTCAAAGGTAAAACCTCCAAAATTCCTAAAATAATCTATCAATATCTCCTTAAATTTAAAAATTTCCTAATTCCAATATAATTACTAACATTAACCTTTGTTTAAAACTCCTCTTTACCTACATTCGAACGAAAAACAAAGCTATAAATCTTAAGTTTCTTTTTTTTGCACACTCTCTGGTGCGCATCCGTCAAAAAGGGAAAATATTTTCTCTTGTACAACCTGTAGCCAAGTCACGCATCATCGATGCTTTACCGTGCGAGTGAGTTTTTACTAGAAGTGATTGATGCATTCGACTCGCACATATATGTATATATATAAGTGTAAAAGAAGGTTTGAGCATTCTCGAATTTCATTTCGCGTTGGCGTGCATATAGCTTCGATCGCATATCTTCCTTTGCTATTGAACACCTGCGTAAACTTTGACTTTAAACGTATTTTTTTTGCTTTCTTTATTTTTTCTGTTTCTTTTCTCTAGTTATACGTTAAATGATGAATGTTCAAAGTCAAGCTATTATTAAATGTGTATACGATGGAAGATTTGAAATGTTATGGATTATATATTTCAATGTTTGTCTTTGTATCAACCTTATTGATTACGATTTATGGTTATGATGAATGTGCAATAAATATACTAAATATGATATTACGTAAAAATATTGGAAATCGACTAATAATTGTTTTGATTGTAAATATTTGAATAATTAACGAATAATTCTATAGATATATAGAATACCTCAGCAAAAAAAATTTGATGATGCATAAAATATAAGGGTATGTAAAGATCGTCAAAAATATCTTCAAAAAATTTTCCACGTTTGTTTATTTAGCTCTAATTTAGAATTAATGGGGCTCAATTGAACATCGTTAGTGAATTTTTCATTACTTTTTCTTTTTTCAATTTTTGATATAAATTGGAAATTAAAAAATTTTGGTTCATCAAAAATAAATATTGAATCTTGAAGCGGAAACGATATTTTTCATACAAAATATAAATTTTTTATAATTTATTTTAACTTTTTTAAGAATTTTTTAAACATTTGTAAATATACGTACCATTTATTTTCTTTACTTCTCCATCTACTTTTTTATCATAGAGTTAAAATTTTTGAACTTTCTTTTAAAATTTTGAAACTTTTTCTCTGAAAGTGAAAAATTTATTAAAAATATTTGAAATCCGATTCAATTTCATCCAAAATCAAAGTAGAACTGAGTTTGGATTCTAAGTTTTCTAAACTAGAACTGAACAAACGTGCATGAAAAATTTCATAAAGAGATTCCTGTTCGCTCAAGAAATATGGTTGACACAAATTTTTGTCACACACACGTTTGCAAACATGCATACACGCACACTCGGATAGCAAGGAAAATTTTTTGAAGCCACATTTTTGACTGAGAAACATGAAAAACATATGAATTCGTATAAAACGCTCTGTTTTAAAAAATAGAATTGTTATAAAACTTTTTTTTTTTAGAAAAGCAAAATTTGAATAGTATATAAATTAGTAATCCATACAAAAATGGTATGTTTTACAAAGCTACGTGTCCTGTTTTGTAACGATTAAAAGAAAATACAAGAGTACTAGTTATAGAAAATGTAGCGATAAAAGGAATAGAATTGCATCGGTGAGACTGGTTCACTTGGTTGAGCATTCGTTTTTGGTGCGATAGGCCCGGAGTTCGACTATTACTACGGATGGCTTCCTGCCTTTTTATAAATTAATTACACTTCCCGTCTAATAAAATAGAATTCGTAATGCAATCATTTAATATTTATTTCCGATTCAGTGTATTATCTAGTGATTATTTAAATATAATTTCATTATTTTCAAAACTTTATTTAGTTATTTAAGTTACAAATGAAGTTGTACAATTATTTTATTACCCACTAGATTTTATCTCTATCTACTTTTGCATAAAAACTTTTAATTTATCTGCACATCTAAATAAATACTTGTAAGATTTACCATCGACAACAAACAAAGCCAATTAATTTACGTATTTTCTAATCGAACAAACTATCTCTTTACACGGATGAATTCGCGTTCAATAAAAGATTAAATTAAATATGGTAAAATATCAATTAACTTTCCTTGCCTATTCAAAGAACAACATCGCTTATACAAAACCCTACACCAACAAAAGAGCGCCGTTCAATCGAAACCTTTGCCATACTTTAGTCACCATTGACCGCTTAGTTAAATTCCGTAGCGGAAAAAAAGTATTATGTGAAACAACTTATTTTTTTTACGCTTCGGTAATTTTTACAGTAAATTTGTTATTCTATTATTCGTACTTACAAAAAAAAGGAAGTTTTCGAAATATACGTTTACTTAATTATACCATAAATTAAGTTATTATAATGCACAAATAAATGATACTCAATGTTTAAATTAATGTTGAAAAATATTAATAAAGTACAAAAAAAAAGTATGGGAAAAAAATTTCAAAAATTTTGCAAACAAAAAGCATTAAATTTATTCTTATATGTAACAAAAACTTTTGAAAAAATAATAATAACAACAATTCCCTGAATCGGCTATTCCATTGAAAGCGATACGTTCATTCATAAAATAAAAACTAAAGAATCGGCTTTAATAAGTTGCCCGCGCCGTGTGTGAGTGCGCACAAGCTCTCCATCAAAGTCCATTTAATGCGTGTGTCATGAAAATATGTGCACATGCTGCAGCAATTCGCTTGTCTTGGATTTAATCGCGTGGCGCCTATATTACCATTCGACCCTTTTTGCCATGTACAGTCAAATTTAAAGATAGAATATAACAATAAGAGAAATGTTACTTTGAATATAGCATAAATTTATTATTTTAAAATTAGTTTAAAGAAATAAAAGTTAAAAGAAAAACTATTCTTCGTATAAAAATAAAGTTATCCACATTTTACCTAAAAATATTAAAGATTATACAGTGAATTAATGTCATTAAGATTTTTTATTAACTTTTCTAATTATAATTTATATTTTTCATAGAAATTAAAAAATAATAATTATGTATTTCTAATTATTAAATTTACAAAAAAATTCTTTTGGTTTAGTTCTATAAAACTAAAACAAATGTCTTGTCTGGTACATCATCTTCATTTTCTTTATCTGTAATTTATAAAAAAGAATATATCTTATCTTCAAATTCAAATATTTTATATTGAAACGAGATACTTAAATATTTGATTATGAAGTGTTTATATACATACAGAGTCTCAATTTTTGCATCAGACTGTGCCTGGCATTCATATAATGTTTCAATAACTAGAATCTCGCTGCTCTTTTAGATGGCACTTTATAAATGCGCGCTTATATATATATACGTTGACGCTCGTTGAATTTTATTGCTTTCACTTTTCTCCACAGTGCCGCGATGCTTATAAATTCTCTTTTTTTTTCTTTCTTTCTTTCTTCTTTTATTATCATAAAAGACAACTCACATGTGTGCGTATAAAGTAAATTCCATCTTCTTTCTTTCAATGAACGCGTTTTGCAATGTATCTTCATTTCATAACTTTATATTCTCTCGGAGAGTCTAGTTCCCATTGATTACAAAATTTTATGCGGCTATTTTAAAGTTTAATGTTTTCGTGTTATATGTGTGCAATTTTAAATAATTATACGAAATGTTTGATTTATATACGGAAAATTTGCATTTATGATTGTTTTGAAAAAGTAATTTTTTTTTATAACGTGGATTACAATTACGTATGTAAATATTTTGTTACTGGCGTAATTTTTAAAATTATTTTTACATCTTTGAAATGTAATTTTTAATCTTGTTTTTGCATTGAATGTAAATATTTGTTAAACCAGAAAGTGGAATTTTGATTATTATAACTGTTGGAAAAAATCAAGATTTACATTTATGGCAACTAAAATTTGCTAAAATTGTAAAAAATACTTGGTTGTAACTGTACGAAGTACAAAATATGTCATTGTTAAAAAACTTTATAAATATATGAACATTGCTATTACTCTGTAGTGTATATTTTTTTGTATTATACTGTAAGAAAAAGCGTAAGCACTTTATTGTTCCCAACACATTAAGTTTGTTAATATATAAAAGGTCAAAATCGCTGATTTATAATAAAATTACGAGGAAGCTTTTTTCTCAGATTTTCATCTATATTTAGTGATTTCACTTTATCTCAGAATATTTACTAAGAGGCAGTAATCTTAAGTCGTCAGAAACAGGCTTATTCAATTTTTCCAGTAATTTAGCTTTGTCCTAAACAGTAAAAATTTACATGTAAATTTATGAACAGAGGTTAACTTTATTACAAGGATATTTAAACTAATTGATTTTTATGAGGATTGGATTATAGAATTAAATGTAGCTTTAAGATACTTTTTGGCATTGTAGATTATTAAAAATGTCCTTTAGTTTTGACGCTTAAGTTTTTCAAAGTCGAGAACTAATTTATTTAATTATTAAAAGATTCTTTTGAAAATTATTTCTGCAAGTGCACGCAGCTTTCCACCAGAAGCTTTTAAAACTTTTTAAAATTTAAAGTCTCCCAACTTAAAAAACTGTTAATTTAATAAAAGCTAAAAAGTACTTATTTTTTCTTTAATTAAGTTATAAACATAAAGCATCGCTTTCGATAGTAAGTTCATATTTGCATTTAAAATTAGTCCTATTTTTATTGTGTAAACTCTGCATATTTTTTTAATCGTTTCCACTGTATTTTTTAAGCATAAAAGTTTTATATTTAACCAAGCAACTGTCTTCAAACAATTTATAGACTTAAACAAATAGCCTCATAAAAAGCCAACGTAGTTCCGTTGAAAACGTATCTACTAGTAATATTTTTATATCGACAAGAGAAAAAAAAAAGAGCAACGACAGAAGTGGCTCGTTTCTCCATGAATTAACAAGTCTGCAATTTTTTTTCTTCTCTTTATTTCAAAACCTTTTCACTTGGCTCGAGCCTTGGCTTATAGCAGTAACGAGTGTTGTATAAAAATAGTAAAAACAGAGAAGGAAAGAGAGGGAAAAAAAAGGATAAGTGTTCTTTTTCTATTTCTTCGTTTTTTCCTACACCTACTTGTCTTATATATATTCTTACTTTTATATTTTTCACTCTTACTTGCCACCCTGGATTGTGTCTACTCATTTCTTTTGCGCCTTCACCCTTGACTGCTTCTTGCCTTTTTGTGCTAGTTGTCGTAGTCGTAGTCATCGTCGTCGGGGTCTCCCCTTCGTCTTGTTTTCTCGAGCGTAACCAGTGTACCAGAGAAGAAGTGAGAAAAAGAGAAAGAATTCTCATGGTATACGGAAGAGAGACGACACGTTATAGAGGGAGAGAAAAATGTGACTTTATGATGCTTTTTTTGGCTGCTACTTTGCGTCGACGCGCTATTGCTTCTTGTTTTATTTTTTTTATAGACGTGACGTCTGTCCGGTTACCCGCTCTCTTCGCTTTTTCCTGCGATTTATTGACCCATCGCTCGGTACGTTATCGATGATACGACCAGCAAAATCGAGATTTTTTATTTTTTTTATATCTTTTTGCTTGGTTAAGGGTAAAAAACAAAGTGAAACTGTTATTGAAAGTAGAAAAAAAATTTGAATATTTATTTATTCGGAATAAAAAAAATATTATCTATAAAATTTTATTTTATTTTCCACTACACTGAAGAAAATAGTATTTTTTAATTTATACTATGGATAAACAAAAGTAGTGAAATTGATTGTTTTTATTGGGTACTTGTTATTAGCAACTAATTTTTTGATTCAATAACATTTGATTATAATGATTACTAAGAATAATTTTTTTTATTTGAATGTCACTATGAACTAATTTTTCATTTACTTCTATACTTTAAAATATGAGCATAGAAATATCACTAAATAATTTTTTCGCCATACCCTGGCCGAAAGTACCATTTTTGCCCCTGCTCCGAAAAACGACAGTGGTATTTTCGGCCTGGGTATAGCGAAAAATAGCATACACACCACGGGAGGTAAAATGTTGTTGCACATGTTTGCCACCCTCGTGCTATGGACTTGGCAGTTTTTAGTAATATACTATTGATTAATTGAATCTGATCCCATAATTTTTTCAAGCGTTAAACAGAGTGAAAGAATGTGAAATATTATCCAGTATTCTAAGCACTTATCATCCAAGCACGTATCAAATGTTGGTTTACAATCGAAACCAACATTTGATAAGTAGGCATACTCTAATAATTTTAAGTAAGATATAATTACAAAAATAAAAACTCAATTAAAAATCAAATCTCGCATCATTAATAAAAATATCGTTTAAATATCATTTCCAGAAGACGAAAATATTTGTTAGAAGAAAATTTATTTGAGTTTATGAACTCCCATAACAAGTCAATCTTAAGGTAACAATAATCGATCAACAAGTTGATGTAGAACTTGTGTAGTTCCTATGTCGTAAAATCAAGGCGTCTCCTAAGTGTGCGATTTCTCTCTCTCTCTCTCCCTCAAGTCACCCAAGAGAGTATAGTAGTAGCTATCGTAATGTCATTGGCCGCTCACAGTACTACTAGGTGTGTACTTAACAGTATAACAAAACAACAATATTGAGTGACTTACTTGTCTAGGTAATAGCTATCGTTTTCCCTATGTTCATCTATAAACTCTCTTCTCTTTCTCTCTCTCTCTCTCTCTCTCTTCTCTCTCTTAAGAGGGTGTTCAACCAGTTTATAAGCAACTGATATATATATATATATATATATATATATATATATATATATATATATACGTATAGCTATGTATATACAAGTAGAGTAGTTCGTAAAGCAAACACACGGAGCTTTCAGAGACGAAAGCAGCAACGAAATAAACTGTGCTATAGTAAACCTTACAATGTATTATATTGAGAAGCTTGCCTTGGATTTTGGTTATATAGTATGCGCATAATCTTATGTTGCATAGTCAATGAATCTTCCCTATGCTTATGTACCATCCTATCATATACATTGTTGCATGTAATATGCATGTCGGTGCAACTTCTTCGTTTGCCTTACGGCCAAACCCTACACCACATTGCGTCATATTAGATACCGTTCTAAATCATAACGAGCATTGGATATATGTGTCTCTTGAGGAAACACTTGGATTGTCTAGTTTATTCGATTTCGTAACAGTTGGAATAAAAGTGTTAATGACTTGCTTTGTTCTTTTCACATTTTTGTTATTCATGTATTTTGTTTCGATCATTGATGCAGAGCTACGAGATCAAAGAGATAATTTGACAATAATGGTTTTCTTTGAGGTTAAGTTAGTGTTGGTGTAAACATATCATTAGGTTACTTTTGACAAAAATAATTTAAAATTTTCTCTCGTAGATTTAAAAATAAAAGATAGTAGGCTCTTATTATATTTTTACTTTCTTTCCATTTTTGAAAACTAAATCCGAAATGATCACTCATAGATCCCAAAATTAAAAGGAAATCTAAAACCTAAAAAGTTTTATTTTATACGTTTATGCTTATTTTCTTTGATACCTTTAACAAATAAAAAATTCATACTTTCAATATCTTCTTTTCTGTATTCAACTACAGTTTAATTCTAGCACTTTTTGATACTAGTAGTAGATATCCCCTGTTAAAATACAAACTTTAATACTGTATTGCTTCAAAATTTGTTAAAAAATTTTAAATGTATGAACAAGCATACTTCAATAAAACCTCAGCAATAACATACTCTAGTATTATTTTGACCTGCAAACTTTATTATTTTTAGTAATACCAACTTAATCTTAAATACTATTTTTGTTTATTCGTCGTGGTAATCAGAACTTTATAATAACAAAAGTTACTTATATTTACATTTCAAGAATGCTACAATCAATTTTCATCTAACGAAATTCATATTTAGTTAACTCAAGATGAGGTCTCGTGATTATTTTTTAGTCCAAACAATTTGAGTTATTTTTTATAATATATTTGTCTTCAAATCCGAAGTTTGAAAATGTGTTTTCTACAATTTACACGAAATATCATTCAGTTTGTTCTTTAAAAAAAGGAGATGTTAAAGAAACATGAATAGAATAAACTTTAATTCCGTATATGTATTTACGACTACATCAATTATACAATTTGTCGGGTCTTACTCTTCAGCATTAGATTTTGTTTTAGAGAAAAAATTCTATGCTAATGTGCAAATGCAATTCCGTTATTTACAAAATGTAAACCGTTGTTTAGTTGATATCGTTCTTTTAGCCATGAATATATTTAGAATAGACAAGCTTGTAGTTTCTGCAGTAGCAAAACTTCAATTTTGCAACGGCTGCACAATACAAGTTCTGTTTACTCATCCATACTACTTTGATGCACATAGTAGCAGAAAACACATATTGCGGCTTACGACAGCTGTTGTTACAATACTCATTACTAGAGAAATTTCGGTGTTTAATGATTGTTCAAATGAAAATAAAGTACTTCAATATGGTAAATCATTGAATTATAAGAACTGTCAAATGTACACTTTATAGAAATTTTATAATTCGTATATTAATAAATAAATTTTTATCCATTGAAATATCACTTTTATACTGAAGGATTAGTTGTGAATACGTATTTTGTGTAATTTAAACGGATGTACCTTTGAAATTCAATATCTACAAAGCACGTGAATTTCAATTTAAATTCCATAATATTTACATTTTCAAAGGACTAAAATTTCATTCAAATTTTGAAATACACCACAAAATCCATTTGGCATTCATCGTCAGACCACATAAAAATATTTTAAATAAATAATCTCATTCGATTTGTTAATATAATTATTTATTTTTAAGACTATATTATATATCATATTAATTAAAAGGAAGAGGCATTACGTAACCTGTCATTCTAACGTCTGTAAACTTAAACAATCCATGTGCTTTGTGCTTTCATTACTGCAGTACACCCATAATGGTACATGTAGTACATATTCAGAAACTGACAGTAAATTCCTAGTTGAATTCAATCTGAAAATTTAGTGTCGTCGTCAAGAGATTGACATTAAGTCACGTACAAAGTTTAAACGTGACAATTGTTTCATTCATCCGTTTATAGTCATTGTCTCATTACAATTCCCTTTTACAATTTCAACTTTTGTGAGGATGTATATATATACATATATATAATTGCAACGATCACATTAGCATCGTCACAATAGACAAAATCATTGAAAGGGAAAAGCGAGGTAAATCTCATAATTTTCAAATAAAGCCTTATCTCCGCTACTTTTTTTTTTGAACAATAGAACTCACTTTTTTGTTGTTCTATGCTCGTTTCCTTTTTATTTGTTCATTCATCGAAAAGCTTTCATAAATCAAAGGAAACTGAAGACCAAACCAGATGATACCTTTTAATAGCCTACAGCCACAAACTCTCGGGTGTATTATGTGCATGTATATGTATAGAGAGTTGTCACGAACGGCGCGTACGTTCATAACACAGAGAGATAGAAAGAGACGGAGAAAGTAAAAGAGAGTTTAGATACATGTATGTGTGTACCAGCAGAGAATTTGCAAGTTTCTAACGGCCCATATAACGGCCTGATAATGCCAACGTGAATGCGCATATACGCGCTTTTGTGTATATGATTGTACATACATACATATATATATATATACATTTGGTGCATAGAATATCGCACGTAGAATATAACGGCCTCGGAACGTTGCATTCGGAATTTCGCTACGGGAAAACACTTCCGAAGCTATTTCCACCCCTCTTTTATATGTATGTTAATCCATATATTACACATATATATATATATATATATATATATATATATATATATATATATATATATATGCATTATAATGTATGTTTAATTGAATATACAAGAACTTAAACGAAAACTTTCCATCTTACGTTCACTGAATTTATGCACATCCATGTAAGAAATTTAATTGCGTTTAGTATATCTAAGGTAAGTAAAAGTAAGAGAGAGAGAGAGAGGAAAAGTTTAAAGAAATCGTTGCAAGAGCTAAAGTTGATAGATCGCTGTGGATGCTCTTGCAGATGTAAATGCTTAATGTTCTTCTTTCACCGCATGGCAATTGCAATCTCGCGCTCGCAAATTTTAACCTTTTGGTTGTGTGGAACTAAGTGAATTCTAACGGCGCATTTTTTTTTCATGCTATATTAAAAATGCACCGATGCGTTGTGTTTTTTTTATATTTTTTTTTTCATTTGTCTTTTAAAATGTTAAATTATCAAGGATATGATTGTACAGTTCGAGCTGCTATGTGTCGTGTTTAAAGTAACATTTTTTTTTGTATGTCAATTCTTGTGTGGAATACATGTCTTTGTGAGATACTGTTATGATAATGTTACACCGTGTATAATTTTGTAGAGGAAAGGATATTTGAAAACGTGATATTATAATATGATTTATTACACCGATATAACAATTCCCAATGATGATATCACATTATTATTATGATTTTTTTGGAGAAATTTTTAAAGCAAACGTTATTAGGATGCCTCCCATAAATTTTTATTGTTATTGGATATATATATATATATATATATATATATATATATATTCATTTACATATATGTATGTATTTTTTTACATAAATTTTTTAATACATATAAAAATTACAAAATCAAATAAATAAAGTTTTGAATGACATCAAAATTAAATGTATTGAAAATTTTAATATAATTAAGTATTTCATCATCATTAATAACTATTGATAAACAAAATTGCTTGTTCATTTTCATTGAATAACTTAAACCCATAAAAACCTTAATACATCTATTATGCTATTTATTATTAACAAATTCATAAATTATTCAATTACTTTATGTACATACATAATCATAAACATTACTTTACAAGCAACTTCTTATGTAGCTAAACATTTTGCAGAATTAATAACTTCAAAAGCTCAATAAATTTGATATTCTTCAAAAAAAAAAAAAAATTTCTCCAGACTTTAAAAACTACAAATACTACGCTGATGTATAATACACTTTTACTTATAAGAAAATTCTATTACGTACCGTACGTACATACACGTAATACACATAGACGCTCGTATAAACGAAATAAAGTGAGAGCGTTGCCTTATTTGATTTACTTTCAGTATACCGTCTGGATTACAGAAGCGCGATTTCGTTTCGCGCGAATGTAAATATCTTTCGTATATAACATCTGTGTGTATCTTTTTTTTCTTCTCCTCCTTTTTCTTCTTCTTCTCTTCTCTTCTTCGCTCGTAGATCAAGCGTGTCTGCTGCACCTATATACATTTGTGTATATATATATATATATATATATTGCAATGCACGTTTTATGTATATATTCAATGCATATAGAGAAAAATCAAGCTTGTAAAGGTTGCTCGAAGAGAGATTGTATTGAAGTTTATCTAGCTGGCTAAATCTTTGGCAGCTATTTCGTGACTCTTAAAGTTTATACGAGCTAAAAGAATGCCGCGCTTACGCGCTAGGAGCATCGTGTCGTATGGTGATGAAATTTAATGTTGTATTATTAGATAATGATGCCTCTGTTTTTTATTTTTAAAGTATTATTTTAGAGTAATAAATTTCAATTGATTAAACGCGTTGGGTATTATCTTGTTTGAAATATTTTTCAAAGAAAAAGAAATTTTTATGAAAAGAAAAAATAATACGACTTTCTTATCTCATTATTTACTTGCAAAGTGTTCGAGATGCTGTTTGAATTATATTAATAGAAAATGTCTACTATGTCATTTTTTATTAATGAAAAAGTGCAATAAAAAATATAAAATAACATCCACTTAAAATCATAAAAAGTATTTATGAATGCAACATTAAAAAAAATTCTTTAATTCAAAACAATATTTTTATAAAAAAGTTGACTAAGGGGTGTCAAATGTTATTTATTAAAACCATAAATAAAAAGGAAATGAGTGTGAATTATTTGATATAGAAGCAATACGATTTCACTAATAGAGTTTCTATATTATTTGACGTGTCATCTTTTTTTCTATTGAATTAAAATATCAAATTTTGCATAGTCACAATATTTAATAAGCCATATTTATCAACTCTAATTTCATTTCCATTCTTTTATTCTTAAGTATGTTAAACACAGCTATTTAGAGCACT
Source organism: Anastatus disparis (assembly GCA_017163975.1). Taxonomy (NCBI): domain Eukaryota; kingdom Metazoa; phylum Arthropoda; class Insecta; order Hymenoptera; family Eupelmidae; genus Anastatus; species Anastatus disparis. Next base: position 1,507,021 of record JAFFSR010000222.1, read on the forward strand.
TGTTTATCAAATTCACACTTTTACTACAAGAAAAGTTTATCAATAAATGTCATATTTATAATTTAATGATTTAATTATTGCGTATAAAATTGTATCTGATAAACATGAACAATTTAAAAAAAATGAAACTGATACTTAGATTTCATAAAATTATTTTCTTAGATAGATAGATAGATATTGATTTATTTTGTAAAAAGAGTACAAAAAGGCGTGTAATACATGAAACAATAAGTAATAATTCTATATAAAGTATTGCGCATAATAAGATAAGATATCACAGTCAAATATTAAAATTAATATATAATACTGTATCAGTAAGTCACCATATGAAAGTGATATCACAGACTATTCTATAAATACACGCAGAAAACAAGAAAACATAAATTACAATAAAAAACAGTCTTAAATATCTATCAGTCATAGAATTAACATCAAATTAAAATCAAATAACGTAATATAAAAGATGACTCACTGTCACGACATCAAATAAAAATAAAATTGGACAATACTATAAAAATAGAATTGGACAATACTATAAAAATACAATTAAACATTTATTTACAAAATAAAATTAGATATTGTACCATGCTCAATAGTTATTTCTTCTTGTCGAAAGTGATATACAAAGATGTTGATAATTATTGAAAAGATAGATAAAAACTGGAAATATCGATTTGTAAAAATTGTTAAATGTAATTTTAATGCACGATAAAAATTCAATCATATTAATATGCATTGTTTTATATAAATAATATACATATTCAAAAGTTATCATGATGAATGATTTAACCTTTTTATAATCGTTTAAAATAATAATAAATATTCAACTTGCTGAGCGCACTTTGGATGATCTATAAATTTAATCCGTGTTGACTATTAATACATGGATGAACATGTTTAGGATTACAGCCCTCAGAACACGCTTTTCTTTGTTATAATCGCTCGAATGGATTATTCATTGAACAATGTGAAAAAGGGAGACACAGGAAATACGATTTCGATGTTTCTATAATCACCGATGGTAAAAAAAAATTTCCAATATCAAATATTCCAATACATCGGCCTATTTTCTGCAGAAGTTTTCTTAAAAGAATTTATTTCAATGGGCTTGCCTAAAGGATTTTGTTTCTTCACAAATCTCGACCGAGATAAATGGGTATTGACTCTATTGGCAATAGTAAAAGTAGAATAATGCAAAATACTGTAAAATTTCGAAAAAATACAGCTTTTGCGCGTTAAGCTGAGAAAGCTACAGAAAATTGCCAGTCTAAAAGAAAAAATACAACTTTCATCATGCAAGCATAAAGATTAAAAGCCTGTCGGAGCACTCCGTTCTTTTCTATTTTTTGAAAAATCAATTTTTTTACGAAAATTAGAAACTTTAGCCAGAAATGAAGAGAGAGCCGCATCTTCTATAATAAAAATCAATATTTTCTCTGATGAAGATAAATTAATTCTATAGCTTCATTTTTGAGAAAAATTTGAAAAACTTAAAAATTGTATACTCTATCCTAACCTCTAATTTTTTGAGTTTTTCGATCTTTTCTTGAAAACAAAGCCATAAAATTGATTTATCTTCAAAGAGAATGTTGCCTTTTACGAGGTGCAGTTATCTCTTTATTTTTGTCTGCAGTAACATTTTTATATAAAAGTAAATGTTTTAATTAAAAAAAGAACAGAGATATTCGACAGCCTCTTAAAATATTCAATAAACATAAAAGAAGATATTTTAAAGCACGCACATATCAAAAGAGCAAGTAATAAATGCTTTAATCTCTTTCATCACTAGAACAAAGTAAAGAAAACAACTTTAAAGAGTACATTCAATAAATGCACACTCCAGCATCTGAAAACTGACGCGAAATAAGAAGAAAAGACTATAAAAAGCATTGGAAAATTCTTTTTATACTCTAGACGTAAGTAAGCACAAAACAAGAGAGAAAAAAAGAAATAGAACGAAAAGAGAAGAGGCACGAAAGAGAAGAAAAAAAAATAAATGAAAACAACCCTTTTTACTTTCGAATCTTTTCCTCTGTTATATCTCAGCTGAAGATGTTTATGCGGTACTCAGTACGTTATACCTTACTCGTATCAAAGATCTTGCGCGCAAATTCTCATTTCGCGTTTCGTCGACGATGAGAAACGAGAAAGTGATGTATATATACAAAGATGTATCCAAGCAGTCGAGAGCGAAGAAACGATGTACATACCTTGCCCCAGAGTCTTGTATATATATATACCGAGACACACAAATCGGGTCATCTGGTCTATATTCAAGAGGATTTAGAGAATTTTGCATTTGACCGCTTTTGCATACCAAGAATTGTTGTATATGTCGGGCCGAAGCTTCTGTCCTAACGTGTACCATTGTACGGATATTATAAACAGAATTTTAGATCAAAACATATTTGAGGGATTGGGAACTTGGATTTCTCCGATATTATCATGTTAGAATTTATCAAATTTTAACAATACGATTTTTGGCGTTTTTAGGTATTTGAAATAAAGCTTTTTCTAATACTATTGTTAAATCTAATAATTTTAATGGAAATAATAGTAAATGAAATATTTTAAATATTTCAGATTTGGATGTATAATAAACTTATTCATTTTTTAAGTCTTCAATTTTGATTATCAGTGAGTTCATTATCAGTCTTTAACGGCTTTTTAAAAACCTCTTATATAAGACATTATTTTTTAACAATTGAAAAAATTAAATTGTATAGTAGCACTATTTATACTGATTGTTTTAAATATTTCTCATCATCTTCTTTTTAATGCTTATTTAATCGACAGTGACTGGCAACCAGCTTATACCATTGTAATAAAAAAAATTTTTTCTGCAAGTCAAGACATTAAAGAGATTAAATGCTTTTAAAAGCCCATTCAAAATATTAGCAAAAACGCAGATTTAACCATAATTTGTTCTTTTGATAAAACGTCGAGAGGCCAAAAATGGAAAGTACAGTATTACATTACCATTGCAAATACAAGATCGTCTATTGTTTTGTTGTGATTATTCCTAAACTTCGTCATTTTCGTGCACACGCCTGGATTATTTTTCTTTTCTTCCTCTCCATTCCTTGGCAAACTTCCATTCGCTGTATAATACTTTCTTCTTTATCCACTGACTTTTCTGATTGCCTTTTTCTTTTATTTTTTTTTTGTTCTCTCTCTCTCTCTCCTGAAAAGTTTTTCATTTTTTAGTATACCCGTTGCGGCTACTCAGAGGAACGAGTGAACCTTGAGAAAATTAAAAATTCCTATTCACTTTGCATATTTTACGCTAAAGCAAAATTCTCGCTGCGTTCGAGCTATCTTTATTCATAAACATTTAAGCTCATCTTGCCTTCCTTTTTCTTTCAACCTTCTCTTCTTCTCTTCATCATTCTTACAACCTTTTGTTCGTCATACTGTAAAGATGCTTTATGAGTATCAGTCGATTAATATTAATATTCAACGGAGCACTTTATCAAAAGTAAAGTAAAGCTTCTTTGATAAAATGTATTATGATTTATCTTATCGATGAAAAAGTAAGAGCGGAAAATTAATTTTGAAACTTTAATATATACTGTTTATGTTTATCTTTTGGCGGCTGGATGAAGTTTATTATCTGATATATTTTAATGTAACACGGATTTCAAATTAAAATAGCCGCAATTTAGATTTTCGAAATAAATATTTCAAAAAAGATTTAATCAAATTTTGCTTTTTAAATCAAACTTTATACTTTGGCTACTATTTTATTAGTTGTATAACCTTAAAGGAATTCACATTTTGTTTTTAAGTAAAAAGAGAGCAAGCGGTTTATCGGAAAATTCAGAATCACGTAATATTACTTTTAAGATAATGAAAACTTCGGATAAATGTCAGGGGAATAAAAAAAAGAAGGACATACACATTAGCTTTGGATAATGTAAGTATAGGCGAGATTATTTGTTCGTAATAAAAGTTTAAATTTGTTGAATGGCTCGAGCGTGCAAAAGTGACGTGCTATATATACTTCCTTCTTTTACTATCTGTACAGAATCAAGAATTCTTCCTCTTTATTCTTTTTTTTTTTTTCTTAAAAGTGCACGGAACCATAGAATGAAGAACTTGTGATTGTCGACCACGAGTTATCCCTCCATCGAAAAAACTTTTTCTAACGTAAGTAGAAGAGCCATGGGAATTTTCAAGTTTTACCTCAAACTTGGCCCCTCTACCTCTTACCCCCCTTCTTTCCCGCATAAGAAATTCTATGCTCTTTTTGCTCATGTCTCGTACCTCTTTCTTTGCACATTTACTTTCTTTTTCTCTTTTCTCTTTTCTTTTATTTAACTCAATATAAGTGTTTGATTTGGTTAGTTTGAAATTATTAAAGAGTCGTAAGTTCTCCTTCTTTTTTATTATTATTGAAGAAGGTACTTTTGTACTTTTACTTTATTTTGAAGTTTTGTGTGATTTAAAACAAACTTTAAGCTTCTTTTCAACTTCGAAAGCTTTCGTGACTTTACTATTGCTTAAGTCAAATTTGTCTAGTCTCTTTCGGATCTAAATGCAGAAAATTTTAAACGAAGTCTTTTAAAATTGATAAATAACTGAAATGATACAAATAAAACTTAATTAATCTATTAGGCTTATTAAAATTTATTTAGAAAATAAAATTTTTATACAACAGATATTTTCTCTTGAAATTCCAAAAATGTAAAAGAAAATGTAATTATTATTTAAATAACAACATAAATAGATATTAAATTGTTCGAATTAAATTAAACAGTAAAGGTCTTCAGTGGCTCAGTCGGTAGAGTGATGGATACGCAATCTCGAGGTCCCGAGTTCGAATCCCGCGCTCGGCAGCCGAATGATACAAGCACCTCTGTACGTTGCATGTACTTTGTTCACAAACACACTCATGATCTCCTTCGCTAATTAGCATTGCAATGATAGCATAAATGCAGCGACGTTAAATAAAATGAAAAAAAAATATTGTTTTCTTGAATTAACTTTAATAAACTATTATTTAAAACAATTACCATAAATAGAATTTCAATTCATCAAATTTAAGTAATAGGCCTGTAACAAAAAAAGATTTAATTAATGCAATATTTCCAAAAAAAAACATTAAACAATTTCATTGAATTTACATAAAAATATTTTTTTTATACAATAATTTTAAAAAAAATAACTTTTCAAGAGTATAGCTTCAGATAATATCCGCACGCATCATAAAATCGTAATGCATGCTATAAAATTTATGTGCAAGCGAATTTTCATATGTTGCATCTCACGAAATTATGATACTGTTTGATATTACATCATCCGGCAACCTTTTTTTTCTTTATGTGCATGCAAAAAGTTAGCGCTATAAATTTCCATAATAATTAAAAATTCATGCATATGAAAATATTGATATTTTCTCCAAATGTGATTCATAAGGTAAAAATGAATTAACCATTGATTTTTAATAAAATTCAAGGGTACATCGTTAAATTAAAGTATAAAAATGTCTTTGTGAATCCAGACGACTTTGTAAAAAATTTAATGAACTTTTAAAGCTGTTAAATTCAACACGGTGTCTTACAAGAGAAACAACACTAATCACTAGCTTTTAGAGAAGCGCTGTTACGACATTAGTGTAATCTCTTTCAATGCAATTTTGCAAGCTTTGAATATTTATAAGTTCTTTTCAAAATTGTTTAGAATAACAAAATTTTGGGCGGGGTTCACTTTGTAAAATGTTCAATACAACTTAATTATGCATGACGGATAATAAATAATTAAACAGCAATTGATATACATTGTCAAACTATAAATCAATTTTTTTTTAATTTGTACAAGTTACATTTTTCAGAGTATGTATTGATTTTTCTTTAAATTTGGAAATCATGTATGTATAACCTTACAGTTAATCAAATTTCGAATCAACGTTTTCATTATTCTCATTACATCGTTCGAAATTTTCCAGATAATTCAGATGTTGTACGTTTCGAAATTCGCTTTTTGCCACTTTCAGTAGTTAAAATTTGTCATTTTACATAAAGTTTCGAAATATCTAGCGAAATTGTATTGATCATTCCTACAGCATGGACACCAACCAAAATTTAAACGAACTCACTTTTACACCTTAATTTAACGATAAAACGAGTTTAATCAAAATTCAATAGTTGCTTCATTTGCTTTACGATACCACCACCTAAGCTAAAATTAATATAGTTGTACAAATCGTTAAAATGTAACGTAAAATTAATGCTTCTTTGATATCTCCCAAAACACTATAAAGCAAATATTTAACTTTTGACGACAGCATCGCGATTTAATGTAACAGCATAACAAGTGTGTATTCTATTCAAAATGTAATGTTTTATCGCGTATTGGTTATTCCCAACTACGGAAACATCGATACTGTCCGTATCATTTTATCACCTTTTCGTTTGTAAAATAACATTGTTTTTCGATTATACGGAAAAGGGAGAAAGAGATGAAAAAAAGCCACTAGCGGTAGCACAAAACTAGTGGTAAATCGAATCCCGATAACAGCTTTTCCGTTAGACAATGCAAAAATTTAATGAAAGTGTTTATATAAGCTTGAAATAATTATTTATTTTACGCTATTTGATAAAATAAAGCGCTCCATTGTTAAATTAATTAAGCATGAATACTTTAAAGACAAAAATAAATGTTATTTCTTTTCTTTAAAGGCAGAATGGGTTAACCATTTTCAGCATGGAACGTTTAGTAGTAAACAGAGTTTTAAAAATTTTAATTTTCATTTTACATCATTCGTATTGAAAGTAAAAGTGAAATATTAAAAAGTATACATTTTTTAGTAGGTATTTAGAAACCGTTTGCTTTCTTAAATTTAAAAACCGTAATTTTCTCCTTCTTTAAACAGTCGTGTTTATTTTTCTTTTTGCTCTAAATGTTCTACTTAGCTCATTATACGCTTCCTGTGAAAAATTGTATTAAAGACTCAAATAAAAGTGAAAATAAAGTGTTGATGATACGTTATTAATTTAATTTATTTGCTTTTATTAACCAATGTTACGTCGAGGTACATATTATCCAATTAATTATGTAATATCTCTCTAAATGGCATGATTTAATAATGATTTATTTTTAAATAAATGTTCATTTTATGCATATTCTTCTTTCAATGAATTATTCGAATGAAAAATCGTTATTTTAACATTATATATCATTTTCATTTTCATTCATTCAAGACAAATTATATATATATAGATTTTTTAACATTTTTACATAGTTTTGAAATTTTGCACGATGTTGATTGATAACTCTATACGTCATTTGTCAGAAAGATTTATTTTCTAAATTTTAAGAGTGCTATCGTTTTGAACGAGCTTTCGACATATTACACTTATAAATTTAATGAAATACACGTTAAATATATCAATGATTTTTGAAAAATTTTTAGACCAACTTTGAAAAAAAATGTTTTTAATTTTTAATTTTATATAACAGTTTAAAAATTTATGAAAATAAAAATATGTTAAAATGCACAGTGTTTATGAACTTTATTTTTTTTTGTACCAGGAAGTGACTTCGTTTTCAACTTGAAAAACTTTCTTATTATATAATAATTTAGTTTAAGTAACTTTTAACGAACCTTGTGTTCTTTTTTAAATGATATTACTGAAACAGTTCATAAACATTGCTCTCTTTTTTAAGGTACGCATTCATAAAGAGGTCATTTGATAAAACAAATATTTGAAAAATTTTAATAATACAAAATGTAAATCAGATTTCAGACTAGTATCGTATATTAAACACTAATGAAATACTTTAAATTTTCATGACGGAATAATTTTTAATTATAACCTAATTTGATTGAATAATCTTTCGAAATAATCTTCCGAACCGTCCGTGTTTTTATTTTGGTTCATTAAAATAATAGTTAATAAAACAGCAATGACTTTAAAAGCGAGGAAACTCTTTTTTTCTTCCTACAAGAAAAACCATTAAAATTATTACATCGACTTTTGTTGCGCCACTAAATGCTCCAGTAATGCGGAAAAAAAACTCATTTTATAATGGAAAAGCTAGTCGTTGACCTCGCGGTCATTAATTAATCTTTCAATCACTCTCGGTATTTAAATTTCCAAGATTAGCATAGCATGAAGAAAAAAAATGAGTTACTTCGCGAAATAAAAATCGTTATGTTTGCGCTCTGTTTTTGTAAACCGAAAGTGAAAATTTCCGAAAAAAAGGAGAGAGCTGAAATATTCGCATTGGATGTAATATGTATATAATTTTATGTCCTCGTAGGCCGTATTCGTGTCAGTATGTAAAGAGCATGCTAAATTTGTATTGGCATCCCATATGTCTCAGACGCGCTCCACGACTTATTGCAAGAATTATATGTCTTCCTGAGACATATTGAGACTCAATATGTCTCAGGAGAAATCAATATGGCATCACCGATCCTACTATGTTTCGTTCAATATGTCAAAGAGCAATCATATTGAACGTAGGTTAGTGAAAAAAAAATGACTCGCGCTTCGACAGCAGCTATACTCATTACAAAATGTCAATCTAAGAAACAAAAGAAAAAATCAATAGAACTAAAATTTAATTTTAAAAGTATTGAAAAAAAGATTAATATTTTGAACTAATAAGTTATATTTTCTCATACGGCCTACTTCGGACATAAAATCATCTATGTCCTTTGGCCGTTTATTCAGGTGGAATCTGAATCTCGAACAATGTTTGCCGCTTGAGCAGAAATCTACCTCGGGCGCGCTTCGCGCGCCCTCGGCAATTTCAGCTCAAGCGACAAACATTGTCCTCGATTCATATTCCACCTGAATACGGCCAAAGGACATATATAACTAATACGAACCGGTGTGTCCGAGGCCAGTAACAACTTTTCGCATCCCGGAAGTATAAGGATACACATTCCCGTGGAATAGCCTACTTCGCATTTGAAATTCCGAAGATCGATTATTGCAGAGAACTGATTTTCTCTCTTACTTTTGATGCGTCGCGATATATATGTGTATGTATGTACATCGTCGCCCTCTTGATCTCCTTTCACCTAGTTTCACAAGTATAGATGCGTATATACGTACACTGTGGCATTACATTTTGTGTCTCTCTTTTATATACATACGTATGTGTATGCATGTACATGAATTGATCTCGATGACCTCTATGAGTGCGATTTCTGCGCTGTATGTTATACGTTAAATTTATGTTTCGCTGTGCGTGTGAAATCGTGATTGTATTTACGATGCTACTCCTATTAACAGTACAGAAAATAGAGAGAGTTTATTTGCTATATAAGTGAATAATAAACACGCGACGCTTATCTCTGGCATGAACAATTTTTAGAAGAAGATTTTCATATATATGTTGTTTTTTTGTATTCTTAAAATTATTGTTTAAAGTACAAATTATTATGTTAAATTGAAAAATTGTATTTTTTTTTCTAAATCAAAGATGGAATTGATCTGAAGTGGTAATTATGATTTCAAAAATCTTTTTCAGATTTTCCAATACTCATTTTTTGTATGTAGAATTTAAAATAAACAATATTGAAAGTTACCGTCGTTCAATCGATAAAAAGATGGATTTATAATTCGTTCTGGGATGTAATAATTCTGATTTTTAGTTTCTGATGGTCACGAGTATCATTCGTGAGTTTTATTCGCAAATCCGTTATAATATATTATCTTATGTTAAACTTTTGTATAGACAAATAAATTTCTATACTTTCGTTAATAATTTACTAGCTTATACTATACTCCATCTTTATAATAATTTTTTTATAAAAAATTTTATTCTTCAAAATTGTTTGTCATTTTCTCAATAAAAATCAATGATATCCTGCGTTTAAGAAAGGCGATTAGATGTAATATGTTATGCATAGTAAAATAGATTATTATTCAAAAGATCACAATAGCCTGAAGATAATCTGTAAATAAGTGCAATTTAGAATGCCTCAAAGCATAGAAAACCAAAGTGCAGTCGCTGAACAAAAGCAACGTAATTGAACTTATATATTATCAGCAAATAAGTATTTTACTTTCGAACGCAATTTATTTAAACTCTGTAAAATTTTCTAATTACACGTATTAAGACGTACCTAATCGTTCTTTGTATTATTAAAGATGATTTTCTAATTATTGCACATCGAGAGGTACTAATAATTCAATAAAAAAAAATTTCAAATCAATTGGAAACTACGAGAAAGCGTTGAATATAAGAAGTCACGTCTTCGAATATGTCGATGCAGCTTTCATCGAATTAGTTGCGAGAACTACATACTATACATACGTATAGTTTGCTGGCTTTTTTTTCTTTTGTACCGGCGAGTAGTTTCTTCTTACATTTAAATTATTGTGCTTACAACTGAAATGTCTGTAATTTTACAGAGATCATTCAGAATTAGAAATATAGAAAATAAAGATAATATATTGCATGTTTATAGTATTATAAAAAATAAATATAATTTATATTTTCTTATTTATACAAATTTTAGAGCGTGTTGTAAATCATTGCATGTATTTGCTCTCTCTGTTTTGTAAGATAATGACCACTACTTAAATAGTAATTAAATTATTGTTCAAATGCAATTGAGATTTCAGAGAGAAATTGTTCAAACCAATAATCTTTCGTCTCCCTCTTCGATGAATAACAAAAAAATTCTATTTGTAATGAATGCAAGTGAAAAAATCTTTAGTATAAATAATAAATACAAAATCATAAAATTTTTAATTATAAATTAAGTTGCTGAAAATATTTTTAATTTTCAATTTTTAGCATAAAAAAATTTTAAACGGTTTTGCACAAACGAGAATTTCTTTTTAACAATGAGATGTAGAACAATACTTAATTAATACACCCTGGTAGAAAATTAAGGATAAGATATGCTCAGATAACTAACTGTTGGCTATATCTCGTCGCTACGCAGTCGCGATAAGTGACCGATAAATACACGATAATATATTAAAGATTACAGAGTTGATATAAAATATAAACACTAAAATAATTAAAATTTTTTTCTTCTGATTCGAAATAAATTATAAATATTATAATATTCATTATTACAATTCATATGAGTTGTAAATAATTTTGCAATTAAAATCGTTTATAGAAAGCGAATCTGTATATATACATGCTGCCCGCGATGGCGCCTGTTTGTACAATCGTAAAATATATCCTATAGTTGTGAATACTGAATGTTAGCTGCGCGCGCATCACTCGACGCTTCGTCTTCTATAAGCATCTATCTTCATCACTATATGTGCAGGTTAGATTGACTTGACTTAACTTTAAAATTATTAAAGATGCATATACAGTTATTGTAATAGTGTCAACATTTTCTGTTCTTTATTGTATAACTTAAATTTATTTGCGAACATATACAGTATGATTATGAATAAAATATCCATGTAAAATCAGTGAGTGCGAAGTGCGAGTGAGCGAGTGCATATGTAAACTTAGTGTGAGAGAATACACTGTAAAAGAAAATGGCGAGAAATCACGTCGTTGGTCGACGATTTCAATGCGACCATGCACCGTCGATGTTATTTAACATTGTTGAAGCGCAAAATCTAACTGATTTAATCTAAAAATCTTGTGTTCAGTTTACGTGAAATCACGCAAAGCACGTTAAAATGTCGCCGTTGAACGAAGTTAAATAACCTCGACGGTGCATGGTCGCATTGAAATCTTCGACCAACAACGTGATTTTCTGCTATTTTTATTACAGTGTAAGACTGTCCGTTTAGGAACTGAAAAGAAAACAAGGAGTGAACAGCCTTTCTCTTTCTCACTAACTGTGTTCCCATATGCGTGCTCACTCACACTTTGTAATATGCTGTTTATGAATATATATAATTCAACATTGACCATATTCTCCCGATACCATCGCGATAATTCGTTAAGAGTAATGGAGGTTTATCGCGATATCTAAAAGCATATGATCGCGACTGCCCATAAAATACGGAATGATATACTGAAAATATGCTCAACTTTCTACCAGGGCATTACGATAAATCATGCATGATTAATAATTTAATAATTTTTCTCAGCTTATGGAATAACGCATTTAAAATCAACCTTGCTGTTAATTGTAATAACAATATTGACTGAAATAAAAATTTAAAAATTGTGTTACGAACAAAAAAAAACGTGTAAAACATTTTTTAACAGTATTTAAAAGCACTTAATGAATTTCAGTTTTAAAAAGTCAATAAAAATTGTTATTAAAATGAAAGTTAAATTTCGATGTTTTTTCAAAATAGCGCAATTTAGCAAGAGCAACGTAAACTTTTGTTTCTAATTGATTTTTCGCATGACTTTATTTTTAGTAACTTGTAATTATGATGTTTTATTTATGTAGTCGCATCTTTTGATGTCGCACGAAAAGATATTGTTTAGATAAAATTATTGTGTAGGCGTTAAAAATTAGTGTCATGGTAAAAATACAAATATAAACAGTAAAATTTAAATTGAATATTTTATTATTTAAAAAACAATTACGTTTTATAGTTAAAGTTAAATACAGTAATTCAACTTATTTCATTTTTCGTGCATTCGAAGAAATTTTAAACCTTATAAATAATACACTTTCCTAAATTTAAATATAATTTTAAAAGTAGAAAAAATAATAAATTTAATTTTTTTGCAATTCCATTTATATAGTTGTAAATTTGAGAACATTAATATTCATTTTAAATGTCGATAGTTACATTGTAACCAAAATGTCAAATTAAGTCGCATTATCGTAATTAAAAATTAAACGTGAAAATAATTAACCACAAATTGCGGTTGAGCTTACTAATTACAACTGAAAATTCGAAATTTGAAAATTCGAATTCGGCGTTCAAACTACTGCTTCAACGTATTTCTTCATTAAAAAAAAATTCAAAATTAATTAAAAAGAGGAGAGTTTTTGTTCTTCGGATTACGAATGAAAATGAAACTTGGATAATTGTTTTCCGGAATCGAACGAAAACACTCATAATCTTATCTCATCGGCTCTTTTTCCGTTACAATCTCAAATTTAGCTTTTTTAGACAAAATTTAATCCATAAATTTCAAAGTCTATTATTTTGACAATCGTAAGGCATCGAATAATCGCTAAAAGAAGCAAATTAAAATCGAGAATCACAAGTTTTAATTTGACAACTGTCAAAAATCAAAGGATATTAAGTTTCAAACTTATGCACGGAATTCAACGTGAAACGTTAAATCTGAGATTATCACGAGATAAAAGGCTCAGGAGATGGAATTATTGGCGTTTTTATTCATCATTCAGAAAACTAATCTCAATTCCAGCTCCCAGAAAACTATCCTACGAAGTTTCGTATAAATCCGCGATCCGTAGAACGATTATTATCATTGTTATCTATATATGTTTAATATCCTTTGCTACGACTTTTGTTTTCGTGGATTTTCAATGTTCTTTTTAAAATCTAAAAAAAAAGAAAAATCAAAAATGGAATATATTGAAGCAATGCGAAAAGAATAAATACACTTTTTATACGCGAGTATCTCCCGTAAAATTTTATGATTATTTTCGTATTTCGACCTCTGTTCTCTCTTGTTAAAAATTATTATTTTTATCGCTTAACCATTGCCCGCACGAGCGTCATTTAAAAACGTAAAAACTCGAATGTTTAAAAATCCAGCGAATACGCGAATAAAAATAACGTAAAACAGATTACAATAATGCTCATTTGATTTTAATTATTTTCGGAAGTTTACAATTCTAAACGCGTTATTGCGTTTCAGGACGAACGATTGAACATGAAAAAAAAATAATAATTCAAGTCAAGTCGTTATGTAAGCTTCCTCTAATTAAACTTTAGTAAAACACTTTGGTTGACACGTCTGGAAACTTAAACTATAAGAACAACTCGAAAATTAATGTACAAGTTTGCGTTGCATTTATGAATAAGCACTTTGGCTTAAGCTTTATGCGTCAGTTAATCATCGCGATTATTATAATATAAACAATGCGAATAAAGTCTGTTGGTTTTTTAGAATATTTTTAAAAATATTATGTTTAAACTATTTTTTAATGATTTCAAAATAAATTTAGATATTGGTATATTAATAAGTAACTGAATAATTTACACACGTTTAATACATACTTACTTACGAATATTAAAACAAAACGGTAATTATTACTACACTTAAAAAAAAAATTGATTGTTGCTTCTAGTACATGTATAAGCTAAACATGTATGTTAAAAGTTATAAGTTATAAGTAACATGTATGTTAAATTATTTTACTCTACCGCATTAAATTTCATGTCATTTTTAACAGTGTAAATACAATAATTATTACTTGATATTAATAAATTTGTTGGATTTCAATTCGTTACTTTATATAGTTGTAATCTCAAAAAAAAGAAAAAAAAATCGTTGAGACGAATGAAAAAACATGATAGAAGAATCATTGGGATGAAGAAGAGAGCTTCTCTTGTATAAAACTCACGCATAATCCTATAAGCTTGACATGCTATGGTGTAGCATGCAGAGCACGAAATTGTCGATTGCAAGAGAGAACAGAGGGGTCCCTAAGCGCACTCAAGCGATGTATTCAAGGATGCAACATTTATTTATTCTCTCTCTTTTTTTTTTTAAGCGAGCGCTACATTGATGAAAAATGACACTCTTGAATTTGAAATTTATCAAAGTTTATGGACGAAAATATATGGCTCATGTATTTTTAAAAAATATTCTCATAAATTCTTTTATTTTTATAACTGAGCATATGCATATTTTGTTTTTTAAATGAAAATAAAGTTATAAAAGATTTGAAAAAAACAATTCAAGTTTTTATATTTTTGTATTCGCTTCTGTTTGTCTAAAGATTCAATAACAAGAAATCTTTTATAAATACAATTTTTGTATATATTTTGTATAAAAAATTATGGTTTATAATAACTTTCGACTGATTTTATAAAAACTTAAAAAATACAATGTTTTAAATAAATTTGTTCATACACTTATCGAGTCTACGTACTTTTGAACAATATTGATTGTAAAATGGTATGATGAAATCAGTTAATAAAAATCTGATATCAATTCTGTAACGAATGTTTTTTCGTATTAATAAAAATGATCATGTATATAAAACAATGTTACTGAATCATTATACAAATAAGAATTTCGAATATTTTTATATTAATTATTTTCAAAGTGGAAAATTTCAACAGTCAAGGATTTTTGGTTGTTGAAGGGAGTTAGATTATCCTTTACTATACATATTTACGTTTTGTTTTCAGGTTTGAAATAGATAATTTTTAAGTTTTATTTTTTCAGATTCTGCAGGGGTGATTCTAAACAAGGATATTCTGACTGCCCGTTGTTACATATTTACATTTATATTTTTAATTTTATAATTTTTATTTTTATTGTTTGTTTTTATTAATTAGTTTGCCTGTAAGATTTAGAAAAATATTCTTTAATTTAATCATCATTAAAGTTACGTAAAATAAATTATATTTTTTTCTGTTACAGGTTAGTATCGAAGTTTAATAATTTTCAATTGGTTCTCTCGAATATTGCTGCCGGCGTAAGTTTATAAACTGATATTAATCTTATATTTATAAACAATTATCTCTACGTATTATCATTAGTGTCCCCCTAGGAATATTCAAGGAAGATTGATCTTTTATAATTGTTGCCTAAAGACATTATCTTAACATCGCATTATTTAATTTAGTGCCAAACCCCAAAGTTCATTATTAATCTTGTAGAGAAGGGTTAGGCTAAACAAACAAATCTTGTGGATGAAACAAAGCATGTTAATCTTTTCAGTGAAGTTTGTTTAATTGAAAGTTGATAACTAATATTAAATACATTTAAGTAAATATTAACAAAAAAAATATTTTTGTAAATAATATTGCAAAATAAAAGAATTTAGTGTAACTAATTTTATAGATGAACTCATAATAAATTTTTCTTTTGTATGTAAATTAATTATTGTGATTGAAGATAAAAAAATTGAAAAAAATATTTTGTTATATGTTTTTTTACAAAATGTTCTGATTTTTTTTTTATTCAGCTGATTGTAAGCATACGCAAAAATGTCATATAACTCAATTTAAATCTGCTTTGTTGTATTTGCAAAAATAAAAAATTCCTATATTATATCGCGATTTTCTATTTGCTTATTTTCTCAACTTTGGGTCATTTCTTTTGTTTATCTTTCTTTCATATACAAATAAAATTAGTTGATTCAAATAGATTTTTTTTAGATTAAATTTCCACAAATTTTTTTACAATTTTTCAAACAAATAATATTTTCATGAGGATTTATTGGAAAAAATTGACATGCTGATATTTAAAAAAAAATTTTTTCATATTTTTTAAATGATGAACTTGATAATCTGAAACTGACGGTACAAATCAACATACATAAGAAATAAAAAAAATAAAAATAATAGATCAATCAACACATTAATGAAGGAACAACCTTAGACACAATCCATAAAGACTATACTCCTTGAGACTTTAGGATATAATTGATGTAGCACAAGTTTATGTAACGCTAAAACTTGTATAGTTACTATTATATCGTATAACCCTAAGTGCGAGTTCGGTTAACTATATTAGGTTTCATCCATCTTACAGAGGGCTCGGAGATAACTACTAAAGCAGTTCTTCTTTTTTTTTTTTAACTTAAATTTACTAACATCATTAACACACTCTTTTACGGTACGTAATTGTATTTTTCTTCATTACCGCTAATTAGAGAAGTTAGCAGAACTCTTCTATTATTCAAACTTTTGACTAAACTTTTGAGACTTTTGTGGACCCTTTACAATGCTTTGGCTTATTGTTGATGTATTAACAAACTAGGCCTGGAAGATCTAAACTTTCTTTAGTTAAAAATTTTTTATTTACATAATAAAGTTAAGGTTTAAGAAATTTGATTAAAACAACGTACTTGTATTTTTGAACTTTTAAACGACAGCAAGAACGCGATGTCTTACTTTATGGTTATTTTAACATATTTTTTTATTTTTCGGAGAGATTTCATTAGTTTTTTTTTTTAATTTTTTACTTATCAAGAAAGCATTATTGAAAAATGATTAAAAAAATTTTTTTTTATCCATACAAAATTAAACACAAGAATCACCTTTTCGAAGTGACATACTTCTCAGCTAAAAGTGAAACAACACGTTTATTCGGCAGAAAATGAAATAACTTTTTTCTCGTCCGAGAATGAAATAGCATGTTCTTGCCGTTGACCATCGAAATACAAAAAATTCAGTAAGGCGACCTCAAAGATTAAAATTGTAAAAAAAATTATGTAGGTATTACTTTTTTATACGAATCTTCGTTTTTTTATGCAGAAAACTTCGTGATCATATTTGGAAAATTTTATATTGTAAATACGTATTGGTAAAATCCGATTAAATATGATTTTACTTTACAAAAATAATATAATACAAAAATTTGTTCTCTTACTGGAAAGATTTAGGGCTTACTAAATAAATTCGTGAAACAAAAGATTAAAAAAATGAAAAAATATTAACTTTAAATATTAATGAATTGAATGAAGGATAAAATAGTAAGATTTTAAAAAACATTAATGTTGAAATTTATCAAAAAAATTTTCGACTTGATTTCTTCCTGTTTTGTAAATTTTAACATTTTATTTTAAAATCAATCTTGAATGAGTAGTTTTCATTTTTTTGAAAAAAATTTTATAAATGTAACGCCCAAATTTCAATCCAAAATATAAACATAAATAAACAGTTTATATACTTGGCATTAAATGGCTTGGTTTATCAGATTAATTTTGCTTGCGAAAATTTGGGCGTACACAGATCCTTAATATATTAAGTAGAGTATGTAGATTTATGAATCTAAACTTACTGCTATTAAAAGTGTATATATAATAAACTCGTAAATTTGTAATATTTAAACTCAAAAGATTTTTAATATTTCTTAAGCGTAAATCATATGATCATTTATAACTGTATCAGTCTTGGAAAAAGTCTTTTGTAAAAGTACAGCGTATAAGAAAATAATGATTTATACCAGAACGATTTTTCTTCATTTTAACTTTAACCAGCGGCATGTAACAATTCTCTCTCTTTTTTTTTCTCTCTTTATGCACACGCATTAGCTCTCTCTCTCTCGTATCATAAGATAAAAATAGCGTTTGATGTAAAATTTCAGCGCAAAAAAGATTACCACCAAAGTCGTTTGCCCGTCATATTTGAGAAATTGAAAAGAAATGATTTATCTACAAACCCGAGCTAAACCAATCTCATTTTTTTCTCTCCTTTCTTTTTCTTAATGACCCATTATGATCTTAAGATTAAAGAAAAAAAAGAAGAAGAGGAAGAGAAGATCAGAATTTTTCAAGACGATTTGATCTGTAGAAACGACTCAAGCTGCAACAGCAGCCGGAACAATCGGACGATCATTGAGGCACGCGCGCGCAGCACTGCAAACGACGCCTTGCATTAGCAGTCGTCTTATATAGCGGCCTATATATATATATATATATATACATATAATAGTTACTTGCGGTATAAAGGACAGTGAAGAGTTTGAACATTAAGGATAACGGCTTAGGTGGGTATGCGTCCTTTAAAAGTACATGAGTATATCGGGTATCTTACAAAATGCTACATCTATGTGCCATTCTCGCAAATCCAGGAAAATAGCGATTTAAAGTAGATATAGAAGAATCCGTTGATCCAAGAAGTGATGCTTTAATAGAAATAAAAAGTTACTTTTAATGGAACTTTAAAGTATTTCACATTACTATTAACAAGATTTTTTTTTTTATTTTTTTAATTTGTAATGCCTTTGGCATCTTCAGTAAAAGATGGTAAATTTTATTTAAGAAATAAATTTAATAAATTATTTCATTAGAAATAAATTATGATAAGAATTTTTTAACCTATATAATTTATAAATATAACTCTGTAAAGACCAAAATTCTGTGAGTTTATCAACAAACTTTTGGTATTAAATCAATCATTATAATCAACTTATACGAAGTCTTCAGTGGCTCAGTCGGTGGAGTGATGGATTCGCAACTCAAGGGCCGGAGTTCGAATCCCGCTCTTGACCAAATGATTAAAAGCACCACTGTACATTACACGTGCTTTGTTCACAATCGCACTGAAAATTTCCGTCGCTAATTAACATCGCAATACTAGCATACGGCGACGTTAAATAAATTAAAAAAAAAAGAATTTATTTATTTATTTATTTATTGATAAAAAACGGACATTACTGTCCAATACAATATATGAGTAGAATATAAACATAAAAACTTATATATTCTTGAAAAAATAACAAATAGAAATTAGGTTACGCAAAACAGTGTACAATGTCTTTTATTCTGTTTTTAAAATTACCTATAGAATTTCCACAAACTAAAGCAGGAATCTGATTCCATTCTCTTATAATTCTGTTTTTAGGTGCATAATAATTATAATTATAATTAGATCTAGAAATATGCTCAATTTGGTAATTTTTTAATCGCTTACAAAGTTGTTTAATATTTTGCTTAAAATTTTTAATGTATTTTGTTGATTGTAACAAGATAACCGAGTAATCTACCAAAATTTTTACGTTATAATAATAAAAAAATTTTATTAATTCTGCAATGGCGTTATTTCAGAAAATTCTATTGTATTTCATATCTCCTATTAAAGTATTTACAATTTACCGCGGTATTATAAATTTGCTTTTTTACTTAAAATATACGATATTAATTTTATAATCATTTACAACTGTAAAATTTTATTTGAAATAATTAATTTTCAGT
This sequence comes from Anastatus disparis, assembly GCA_017163975.1. NCBI lineage: Eukaryota > Metazoa > Arthropoda > Insecta > Hymenoptera > Eupelmidae > Anastatus > Anastatus disparis. The sequence goes on from JAFFSR010000222.1 coordinate 1,526,780, forward strand.
ATTATAATGAAAGTTCAAGTCTGCTTAATTATTCAATAAATAAATGTAAAATAAACTACTACACAAAAAATGAAAAGGTAATTTACAATAACACTATTTTCTAAAATTCAACAAATTTTTTATTACTAAACCGTTTTTCTTTAGAATCACATAGTTATACACGTTATACACATCTTTTCATCGCTTATAAAATTTATTCCAAAATAAAACCCTTTGTTGACCACAATTTTTTTGTTTCATACCTGGTAAACCGAGAAACGTTCAAGTAATTATCATTAATTAATTCTTTTGACAAAAAAAGCAAACGAAGAAACAGGTTATTTTCTTTATTAAGTATTCCTTACGCATTCTATGTTCTCTTTAATTTCCTCGAGCCAAAAGCATGACAAAAGTCCTTAAAGGAAGAAAACAACTTGCCAAAGGGAAAGCTGCATCTCGCCAGTCTCAATTTCAAGTTATCGAAAATCCTCGTCTCTTTGAGAAGAAATGAGTTTTCGGTAGTCCTATCCCCAGTCTTTAATGGACTTTTCTGTTTAAAAAGCAAAGATGATGGTAAAGGACGATGCTGCGCTGCTGTCACGTGCCGTTTCATCAACACGTGCTTGCTTTCAAAATTGACTTCTATAATTCATACCGCGCAACAAATACCAACGCCTTCGGCTGTGAGCATTTTACTTTCATCTACTCCGACATCTCGCATTGCGCCTCGGGGAGCGCTGGATATTTTTTTTCATAGTATTATGCAAAAGCCTCTACCGACGCTTTTCTTAAGCGTTGAAATTTATTACGAACATTGTTTTCACGAGCCTGGCGTCGATATGATGTTTGACTATGTTGAGGGATGGAAGAACGTATTAATACTTTTTATCTAATGTTTGAATTTCCAGAAATTGTTAAACTTATATCTTTATTTAAATATTTATCCGTATTATTTTTGTAAATATACTTACATTGAGAGAAATGAGATGTTAAGTAAAATATTTTCATAAGCTCTTTCTTTATCTTCTTACATTAGCTTATTAAAATATCATATATTAATATTCAACATGCGTGTAAAATGATGTAAAAAGAGATGTGGCTCATGTCAAATCCTAGAGCAAAAGGATTAACAAGCCAAATTAAAAATGCCTGTGAATATTGAGACTTCACTATATATTAATAGTTAACGTGATATATTTAATTGGACACTTCCTTTGTTCTATAAACATTTTTAATCATTCTTTTATCATCATAATACTGTAATAAATATTCTCAAAATTTGGATATAATCAAAGAAATATCAACGTTAGAAACTAATTTTTTTGTACCAAAAAAATGTAAAAGATAATTTTTTCAAACATAATATTATTTTGTTTAAAGCTACAAAGTTCTTGAGTGTCCAGAATCTTCATACCTTAGGACCAAATTTTCATTATCTTTTTATTCCTATTTCTAAAAATTCGAAAAAGAAAAATCTTCGTGTTATTGTACTTCTGTTCGCTGATTTTTCTCATTCTCTGAAAATAATTTTTTACCAGATCTCTTGCATCCCACTGTTAAATTGTGAGGAAAATGAATGTTTTGTATCGGACAGTCTGCGAAAAGAATGAAAGGACAACCACGGAAAATAGTAGTCGTAGGTAAAGTTAAAAAAAAGCAAGGGGTGGATAAAGCAAAAAAAAAAAAAAACGAAAAAAAAGAAAGAAGAGTTGGGAGGGGAATGATTGGAAATCGATGTGGACGAATTCGCAAGTCGTCGTGGTTTAAAAAAAAAAGACTAAAAGAAGATTATAGAATATACCATCGATGCTCTCTATCCTTTTTTTCCGATGCTCATGCGACTATATATATACTTTAGCCAGGAGAGTCATAACTGAAGCCGATTATTAGACCGGAAATGACGTTCTCGTGGCTCGTCCAATTACTGCACCTTCACTCTTTGCTATCTTCCTTCGCTTCTGCTTTGAGCGCTTATATATATACGCGGAATCTTCTTTCCAATGCCGTTAAAACTATGCTCGACTCGATTTTCTTCGTTGATCTTACGTGTACATCTGACCTACGGCAAAAAGCCCTTGAATTTGTTCTTTCTTTTTCATCTGTCTCTTTCTCATTCTCTTAGTCGAACAAACTTACCTAATATGAACACTGTTATATATATATACTCTTTCTCTCTAAGGAGTAAGATTCTCTTGAAGAAAAGAGGTAAAAGAACGTTGCTGCTGGGCTGCTGTTAAAATTGAAAGCAATTTCAATTAGCCGTCGGGCGAACTGAGTGGAAATGTCCTCTTTAAATAGACCAAATGTTACGTCGTTTCTTCCCGCACTCTCCTTTTTTATCTCTCTCAGGTGCTTTGTATTTTCTTAAACTATTTTACCTGTCACTTCAATTTCATGTATACACTTTGTTTCACAAAGCATCGCAGACTGACGGAGCATGAACAACTTCTTTTTTTTTTTTCTCTTTCAATTGTTGTGTCAAAAATAATTAATTCTTTTTCACCTCCATTGTTAATTCCAATTTGAAGTTTATTAATTCAAAAGGATTTCGGGATAATGAATACTTGAGCGAAGTGACAAGGGGAATTATCATCTTTTTGACTATTGTTATTATTTTATAGCAATATAACATTGTAAAAGAAGAATTTTATTAATATTGTTCATATCTTTTAAATTTTATAAAAATATTTGTCCAAACATGTACATACATACCACTTCACTTTACTAGGTTACACTATAAAACTTTGAACTTAAATAAATAATCCAATCTAATATTAGTGCCATTTGTTTTAATGATCTACTTTTATTTCTATTTTAGGTTCCCTCCGTCACTAAAAAATCTGTCTTCCACTATACACTGACGAGAATCAAATATTAATTCGTCCTTTTTATTTATTTTTCTTTTTTTGGAATAACGAGCTGACGACGATATGCATTATAACATCCAAGGCTCTAATACTTTTGGCTCGGAAAGTATGTCGCCGACACCACATGTATCTCTCTGCAATTTTCGTCAGAAGTATTAAAAAAAAAAAAGTCCGTGAATACACGTTTGCATAACCCCGAATTGCTAAACGAAGCTGACCTCCCTGAAATATATATGCATGGTACAGCAATTTATGAGAAGGTATTTTGATGATCTGAATCCGCTTTAATTATTAGCGATGACAATCATTTATCATAAAGCCCACCTCCCCCTCCACTCTCCTCCGTTAAATGTAGTAATTTCTAAGCCACGAATTTATGGAGCGTAGTGTAATAATAATGCAAGATAATTCTATGGTTAAATAAAGATATTCCAGAGCATTAACGATACATATATCGAGCCTATCCTCTCGCCAGCGTATACAGCGTAAATGCATTTCACGATATTGATTAAATTAATAGTACCATTTGATCACTCAACGCCCATTATGTTTACTCGGAATGTAAATGAAGATTAATCCATTATATTACCACTTAATGACAGCTTTTAAATCTCTTTACTTTTTACACGAAATCCAATAAATTACACTTTGCCATTATCAGCGCCAAAGAGAATCTGTAATCCTTTTCATTAAAAATCCATATAAAGTTTAATGGGATTATTAACAATTCTAAAAGTTATCATTCATGATTTTTTTATTATTAAAGGGAAAAAGGAATTTTCAGAAATAATTTTTAAATATATATTTAGAAAATCGATTCTACGTTGATGGAATGATGCAACAATTTTTAAAACAGATGTGAAAAAAGTATTGTTTCGAATTATTGACTTGAAAAAAGTATAACAAATCTTTCTTCTCCGTTCTTCTCCTCAGTTATTGGATTTGGAAACAATCTGAGATATTTCTCAAGAAATGATCAATACTCGTCGTTCAATTTTCAGTAAAAAATGAGTTTACTTAAAACTTACAACAAGTTAAAAAATAAAAAAAACATAACGTACGTGCACTAGTTTATGGGTGGCCAATAGTGATACGCCGCGGCAGCAGCAGCAGCAGCCAAAGCGTGCTACGTGCGAACAAGAATTAGCTGTATGGGGAGTCCAAAGTAATCTAACTTTTGACAGTTACTCCAGTAGTAAAGTAACTCGAGCACACTTATTACGTGGATGGGGACTAGGGGAGGGGGCGCTCATAGACTATTGAATATTGCTGCTACCGAAGTTGTCGATTCGTTTTTTGCTTCTGGATTATTTAAAAGGATTTTCAGTTTTAAAAACTAAATTTTGTTTCGAACGAATATTAGAAAATGGGTTTTAGAAAAACTAAAACTTTTTTAAAATAAACAAAAATTACTTTTAGTTTAATATCAAACAAAATCTTATAAGCTGAGTTTTGATTTTTTTCAGTAAAACATTCTTAAAAAGTCGGAGGAAAGTTGGTGTCTCTCAGTTACAAAAGTGCGCAGAATAATGGAATTTATGTTTAAAAAATTTTTTAGAAATATGATATCCAAAGATATCTTTTCTTTTTTCAATTCCTCATCACCAGAGGCTCTCCTAGTGATGATTTCTCTTGAGCTACAATATAGCTCAAGAGAATCAGAGAGATCATACAGTGTATGGTAAATATTATTGAAAGTGTGTCGATCGCATGTATGCGACCCTAATAAAAGCATGCGTTTTTCATATTCGCGGACTTTCTTTCACGGTATGATTGTGGAATATAAATAAAACGACATCTTACGAGTGCCATATACAATGTAATTTTCAAAAGATCCGAAAGTTCAATCGTTGAATTTTAATCAGCACTAATAATTAGTGATTCGACATACCGCTGTTAGAAGTAATATTTTATTACTTTTATATAATTTAATTATAAATGTAAAAAACTAAATTACATTTTTACAGTTATTAATTTCTCGCTTAAATCAAAATTACCTCAAATGTGAAAATAAAAGATGCATATCTATTTTGAAAAAGATTCAGACAATTTAAGTTTGAAAAGTTAGTAAAACATGAGATAAGATTGTTGATTTACAAAATAAGAAATTGAAGGAAACAAGGAAATATGATAATCAAACGAACTCGCTGTAATCAACAGTAAGGGTTAATTTTATTCAAAGATTTACATTTGCAATATAGTATAAAATTGCCAAAGTTTAGTTTAACCATTCAAAAAGGTTTTGGCATTTCATAGTTTCCAATACCTTTAACAATTGTTGCTGCTCAAATATCCATATCTAATGAACTATTGACCAACTACAGTTAAACTCGACGTATAGTCGTGCTGCAAATAGTTCAGAGTCTTAGAATTCCAAAGTTATTTGATATAATTTAATATAATAAATGTTAAATAAAGTTCGGTGATTAAATAATGTATGCAGAAAGTATTTATAATTTTGCAGAGTTATATTAGCGATTAAATTTTTGCAGGAAATTTGTAGTTTAATCTAATAATGGAATTTCCAAATTAATATATTTAAGTTAAGTTTTATAATTTGAAAATAAATAAAAAGGATGACACGTACTAATAACTATCAAATTTTTTTCTGTTAAAGATGTGTAATTGCATCGCAAATAATTATATTTTTATAAAATCATTAATCGAAAAATATTACAAGGGACAATTTATTAAAACTAAGCGCTGCTGTAAATAAAAACTAGAATGTAGCAATAGTAATTAGATTATTGTATTTTTTTCCTGAAACTTTTTGTTTTATAGAGTAGACTAACTTAATTATTTACGTTATTTCTTTATTATTAATCGAGAATAGAACTTTCTAAACTGTTTTAACTTCTGAGAAATGGAAATCGATTCATGTGTTAATGTATATAATAAATTTTCATACAAAAAAAATTATACTATTTTAAAACTTTAATCTTCTTACTCAAACTCTAAAATATACATCGTTGGTTGAATATTTGCACACATATTATCTGTGATTAATCGTAATTGATAATAAAAATTGATATGTTGTACAAATTTTATAAACATATCAAATTAAACAATATAGATATCCAGTTCTCGAAAATTGAAAAGCAAAGAAACAGAAAGAAGAGAAACAAGTACTTGGAAATTCATACACAGGAAGCTCATACAAATCCTTTTTAATGAACGTCACAGAGATGGTCTATAGAACGTATAAGAATATAAAAAATCGATTTTGTGCTTGTATATACTAATCTTAATATTAATAATATTTAAGATTTTACTTTTTATTAATTTAAAAAAATTATTATTTTTAAAAATAATATTATTTTTAATTACCAATTGATCAAATTTCATTAACTGGTAACAAAAAAATTAGTTTAAAAAAGAAATTATAGAAAAGGATTTTTGAAAATATATTCCTTTCAGATTCAAAGGATTTTCTTTATCTACAATCACAGATATTTGAGATTAAATTTCTTTTATTTATGTACCCACGAACAAACATCCTTTTATTCATTCGAACATATTACTATAGTGAATATATACATATATACACACTCATGATAATGCCTGTGTGATCTTATATTCGGAGAAGTGAATTTCCAATAGTATTGGTACCTCCTCTGTAATACACAGACTCCTTATACTACTGTCTCACCAGCAAAAACCGAAAGACTTAGAGGGCACTCGATATCACTTTATAACGATCTTGTAACTCTTATTTAAGTAATCCGATATTTTTAATATGATAAAAATTTATAAATAACGAGCTTGTTAAGAAACATTCTTGAACAATTTTTATTTTATATAAATAGTAGTATGTTGGGTATATTTAATAAAATTTTTAATGATTTGTAAAAATTGATAGAATATTTTAGAAAAACGGTAGAAAAAGACGTTTTTTTTTTAAAGTAGGCATCTTTATGATTTGTCAGTAACCATTTTTGAAATATAAATAAGAAATTATTTTTTTTAATGAATATATAGAGTTATAAATGCAAAAAACAAATACTTTGAAATACAGTGTATTAATCATCAAAAGTATATTTGTAATCATATCATAATTGATAGAAAAAAAAATATTAATTATAGAAGTTCACATTTTCCTTTACTTTCATTTAATGAATATGAATATTAATTAAATTCGTAAAGTTCGTAGATTATTACAACGTTGTCGCTAATAACTTTGAAAGGCCCAAAGTAGCATATGGAGAAACTTGCGAGTTCCCTTTATAAAGACGATAAATTGACGATTGAGTTTCTAGCGTATGTATGCACTCCATTCCAGTCCGCGTAACTTTGCCAAACATCATCAAATCCATATAATCGTAAAGCTATTATTGGTTTACTCCAAGCGCTTTATATCCATAAAGCGACGCTTGCGATTCTCTCTCTCGCTTGCTCTCTCTCTCACGCTCGAGCTTTTCCCAAATGAATAAATTCAATTAACCAATCCCGTGGCGAAAGTCAAAGACACAGTGACAACGGCTGCAGTAAGGTTACCTAAAAGCATTCACTCTTTTACTTTTACTTCCCCTTTTCCATCTCCCCTCCCCTCCTTTACCCCAGAAACTACCTTTACGAAGAAGTTTATAACCAAAGCTGTTATAACTTCCGTCGCGTGCTTTCGTGTGTATATACCCTTACCTGCTATACCTATATATGTAAGCTTTCTCAAAGGATTGTGACGACGTCATTCTCTTCATTGAACGTCCGTTCACTGATGCCGCTGCTGCTTTATATACTCATCGACTTCCTGATACGGAATGCTAAGAGGCAAAAGAAATTCACTGTACTTTAGTTTACGCTAAAGGACCAAAGTTTAATTTTATCCACTACTACAACTACTACTACTATTCGCTAGACGATTATCGAGTACTTGCGGAATTACGCTAATTTATGCTGTACTTTATGCGAAAACCTTGCTCGTTTGTTAAACCTTTTTGAATTTCTTTTTTTTTTAACGTTCCACAAAAGTGCCCACACCAACAGAGAAAAAGAAAAAGAGAGATGAAGCTTTTTTTTATTCGCTGTGGGGATATATACATTTTCACGTTTGAGTTGTTAGAGCAAGAGAGAGAGGGCTGATTAGCTCTTGCGGTACGCTAAGCAAACTCCTCTAAAACTTTTTGATCTCGTTTCTTCTCTCTTTTTATTTCCAAAGTTCTTTTTTTTTTCTTTCTCCCTGAGATTTGTACTACAACATCTGCGAAATTTCCAACGTCGCTTGTGTATTTTCAAGGCAGTGCTTACCCTTGGAAAACAGAACTGTATTAGATTATTTACTTTGAGCGAACAATTTTTTTTCTTATCCAGAAGAAAATAAAGTCACCGACCAAGTACCTTTATTGATTTTTTTTGGTAATTCCAATAATGTAGTACATGAAATACCGAGCGTACAGTTTCGTAAAATTAATTTTTGACTATGAAAGTTGATAGAAGAAATATTAAATTAAATATTTTAATTAAAAAGTTGTATGATGATGGAAATTTGAATAGGAGAAAAAAAGAAAGAAAATAGAAGGTCGGCTTTTGTCAATAAGTTGGCTTATGAATAGCTATAAATTATAGTTTTCTTAGTTATTATTTTGTTATTCGTTCCCTAACATAAAATACAGTTATTGAAATCACTGCATTTATTATAATCATTATTACACTAGGTGATAGTGATTTCAAATTTATAAGTTTATTTATATATTATACTTATTTATTAATTTGTTTATTCACATATTGGGATCTGACATAGACCAGACGCTCTCTGGTGGATAAAATCTGAACGAATAGTAGCATACAAGCAGAAAGCGTTCGTTGATGCGACTTGTATGTTCTTGTATGTCTTGCGTGAAAAGGTTATTATATCACCGATATTTTTGTTATTTTTAACGTATTTTATTATATGTCCTGCTCTGAAAACTTGTTCATCTTTTATAAAATAACGTTTGGTAGGATTAGTATCTGCCCAATAGTACAGAAATATTCATAATTAACAAAAACAGGTACTTGCTCCATATATGACAATGTAAATTGTATACTATGGTACGCCATCTTAGCTTAGACCACGCCCCCATGTCAGATCCCAATACAGAAAAACTATTATCAAACAAAAAAAATTTTATTAGATGAATTTATTTTAAGTTTAAAATAATATACATGAAATAAACAGATTGAGGTCTTCAGTGGCTCACTCGGTAGAGCGATGGATTCGCAAACCCGAGGGCCCGAGTTCGAATCCCGCTCTCGGCCGTTTTATACTAGCACCACTGTACGTCACATGTGCTTTGTTCACAAATACATTGAAGACCTCCGTCGCTAATTAGCATCGCAATGCTAGCATAAATACAGCGACGTTAAATAAAATAAAAAAAAAATTAACATGTTTTAAAGTTGCATCTTTGAGTTCACAATTTTTTTTATTCTTCCTTATATCTAATGCAAATAATAACAAATTAAAAATTTAATTCTTAATTACTAACTGTTAAAAATCATTATGCAATTAAATAAACAAAGCACACGTGTAATCGTCCATTTAATAAAGTAAAAAATTCATTTTTAGCGTTATGCAGTAGTAATCGTGCATATGACCACGAAAATATATTCATGAATTCGTAAAATTGTCGTAGTATTTTGTGACGCATGCGGAAAATACGTATATACGTACGATGAAACTAAACGTTTAGCTTGCTTATGTCGTTTGCCATTCAGCATATAACGCAGAATAAGACAGCGTAGGGCCGAATAAACAGAGTAAACAATTGCAGCAGTACAAATAGCGAGCACGAGACGACTGCTTTAAAGGCAAATATTGCGCTTGGGAAACGTGTCCGTTCGTTTGGATGTTAACCCCCCCCCCGTTACTTTTGTACAGCTCAAGAAAATGTTATATTATTAATGCTCGATATATTCAACGTTCGTAACAAAACTTATGTTTTGCGAGAGCTTGTTATGCTTCTTGGCACTCGTTATTGTGTCTCTTATGTCGAGTTATTTAAATAGGAGTTTAGTTCTTAACGGTTGTTTCCTTTTTGCTTTCTCATAGAGAAAGCATTGTATCGGTAAAAAAAATTTTTTTCTATTTTTTCATTAATTTGTACATATTTGAACTCAGTGAGTCGAAAAAAGTGGTTTCCAGAAAATGTCTGTATGTATGTGTGTGTGTGTGTGTGTGTGTGTGGATGTATGAATTCAGTTAGTAAGCTGTATCTCGAGAACTACTCGATGGATTTGCTTCTAATTTTGCATGGAATTTAGTTTTGTGATTAACTTGCTGGGAAGCTATTGATAATTTGGTTCTTCCACCGTAGTTTTCATTTTAAAGTTTTTTAAAAAATAAAAAAAAATTCGATTTTTCGTTTTTTGGTTTTTTTTTTGTTTACTACTCGATGAATTTGCTTCAAAATTTGCATGGAATTTATTTCTGATTGCCCGGATAAAATAAATTTTTAAAAACTGATTTTCTTAGCTCAGTTTTAATTTTAGAGCATTTTGAAATTTTTAAAAAAAATGTTTCTATTTATTAAGCCAATAAAATCTTAAAAACTACTCGATGGATTTACTTCAAATTTTCCATACAATTCAATTTTTTGATGAACTGGTGCGGAAGCTATTGGAAATTGGTTTTCTTAGCGCAGTTTTTTTTTAGAATCATTTTAAGAATTTTTAAAAAATTTCGATTTTTCATTTTTTTTTGTATTTTACGTAAACTACTCGAAGAATTTGTTCGAAAATTTGTATGGAACTTTATTTCGACTGCCAAAATTATTAAAAATTTTGTAAACTAATTTTCTTAGCGCACTTTTAATTTTAGAGCATTTTTAAAATTTTTTAAAAATTTTTATTTTTAATTTTTTTTTATTTTACGAAAACCATTCGATTGATTTGCTCCAAAATTTGTATGCAATTAATTCGCTACTATCTGAAGAAAACAAGCTTTGGAATACTAATTTTCTCAGCGCAGTTTTAATTTTAGAACACTTTGAAAATTTTCAAAAAAATTTTTATTTTTCATTTATTTTCTTTTTGCGTTAACCATACTATAAATTTTCTCCAAAATTTTCATACAATTAATTCGCTATTGTCTGAAAAAAATTAGCTTTTGGAAACTAATTTTCTTAGAGTGGTTACAATTTTAGAGAATTTTAAAGATTTAAAAAAAAATTTTGATTCTTCTTTTCTTATTTTTTTTTATTCTTCGTAAAGTACTCGATAGATTTGTTCTAAAAATTACAGGGAAATTATTTGCGACTGCCGAAAGAAGGGAAATTTTCAAAAATTGATTTTCATAGCGTAGTTTTAATTTTAGAGCATTTTTAAAATTTTTAAAAAGAAATTTTGAAAAGAAAATGTTATTTATTTAACCAGTTAGATCTCGAAAATTACTCTATGGATTTGCTTCAAATTTTGTATACCATCTATGTTTTTGTATAACTAGGCGGGAAGCTATAGAAAATTTGTATTCATAGTGTATTTTTTTTATTATAGAGCCATTTTAAGAATTTGAAAAAATTTTCGATTTTTAATTTTTTTTTCGTATTTTACGTAAGTTAATTGATGAGTTTGCTTTGAGATTTCCATGGGAATAATTTGCATCTGCCAAAAGAAGGATAACTTTTATAAACCGATCTTTTTAGCGTAGTTTTCTTTTTTAGAAAATTTTAAAAATTTTCTTAAAAAATTTTCATATTTCAGTATTTTTCCATTTTACGTAAAGTACTTGATAGAATTACTCTAAAATTTGTATACAAGTTATTTGCTACTGTCTTTATAAACCAAGTTTTAAATAAATAATTTTATTAGCGTAGCTTTTTGATCACTTCTTTTGTTTTCTGAGTTACTCTTGAAAATTTATAATAGTACTACTGAATTTAATTACCGTTACTAAAATTGACTACTTGGATTTACCAAGCTTAGTCGTGATAAAAAGATATCCACAAGATAACAAAAATAATAAATTCGAACCTATGTATAAGGCAAGCTAAAGTCAACAAAATTAAACACTTTAAAAGCTAACATTTAACTCAAACAAAATGTTGAAAAGGCAATCAACTAGCATATAAATTCAAAATTTATAAAGTACAAAATGAATAAATATTAATGATGGACAATTTTTTTATATTAAAATCACATTTAAATAAATATAAAAAAATAATGAAACTCAAAGAGCTCTATGAGAAAGCATTGCGCCAAAGCACTTGGCAGCGTTTTTTTGTAATTTTGATGATGATATAAAAATTCTTAATGCAATAATAAAAATGCAAAAGTACATTGTTGGTTAGTTTATTATTTTCCAGGAGATAAGATGAATAGTTTTTTTATTGAGTGTTACGCTGTTAATTTGGTTAAAGTGTATTTGCAAGGTCTACAAACTTTTATGGTCTTTGTTTTCAGGATACGCATATAAAAAATTTTATAATTTCAGAAATTTTATATTTTAGTAGTTTTTATATATCTCTACCTTTTTGTGATGAAACCATTTATTTTTTGTAAAAACTAATCGTCGCAGCCAAAGTAAAGAGATGGCTTCATCTCGTGTCATAAAAAGCAATATTTTTCCTACGTGGAAAAATTTAATCTTATTGCTTCGTTTTCAAGAAAAATTTTAAAAACTTTAAAATAAGAAATTGAAGCTGACAATGTAGTTTTTCTAATTTTGTGTTGCAGAAGGAGTATTAAAATTAACTTCTTGTCAGGAAAAATATTACTTTTCATAATACAAGATTAGACTATATCACTATACTTTTAGCTATCGTCATTAGTTTTTACAGTTTTTATAATACAACACCATAAATAATGTGTAAAATCATACATAAATATTATAAAATAGTACTAATATGAATATAACATATTAATCATTTAAAAATATGTTTTGTACAATATAATTTTTATCTGTGCAATTTTAACATTTATTGGATCTTATAATCATATAAATTAAAGATTTAAGCATCACGCAAGATAACGTGACAATTATATGCATAAATTATTATTAAAATTAGCTTGAAATCAAGCCAAATTTCCTTTAGAAAACATCCCTCTGATCGAAATCTCATTATAACCAGTGAGGGTATCCATCCGGGGGCTTCTTTTTTTATACGCGATTAGCCAAATTGGCGCCTCGGTGAACATTTTTTTTTTTCGAGCTAACGATCACCATTAGCCTATATTTGCTAATATTCTTCTTATTCTTATTCCTTCTTTATTTCTTTATTTTGGAAAATTTTTGTAATTTAAAGCCAAGAAACTCTATATAAAATTTCCTTTTTTCCGTCAAATATCAAATTGAAATTTTTTTTTCAGATTTATAACGTTGATAAAGCTTAGAAAGCATTTCGTATATTTCAAGTACTTAAACTACTTTTCAGTTGAAAAATTTTTCTGAAATAACTTATAAACTTATAAAATTCATGAAGTTCAAAGTCTTATTTTTTTTAATTAAAATTTCATCTTCAAACTCGATTAAAAAGTATGGATTCTTAAAAATTATAGTCAAAGTAATTCCCTACAATTTTAACTTAAACGATACAAATTAATACCCTAAATATATACACTATTTTTTAAATTAAAAATTATGCACGCTCTTGCCTCTGCTTCTTTAATACTAGGCCAAAGAAATGAAATTCTTGTATCGATCCATCGCAAGGGGAGTGCTTAGACTAATTGGTTCACGCGGTTTTAAAGAAAACAATCGCCCGTGCCTTAGGTCAAACAAAGTTTGCGTGGAATAAACAAAGGAAGGTAGATCGTTGTATGCAAAATTTAACCCTTTGTATTTTTATTTGGTAAACAATTAGCAAAGAGTAATTGTAATATTTTCATTACAATTACATTGTATTGAACATTTTCTAAAGTAAATTACGAATATAAAATGGAACTTGAATATTAAAAAGACTTTCAGTGCAGTCAGATGAAATTCTTTATGAATATTTTTCAGTTTTAATATCAACGTTTTCACCGTAATTATCTGATATGTATTTTCAATTACAATTTTTTTAACATGGTCATGTATTTAAATTATTATTTTTTCCGTTTTTACAGATTTAATGGTTATAAATTGTGTTTTCATTTATCCTTTGATCAATTATTTCCATTACATTTTTACAATAATTTCTTTTTCACATTGCTACAAAGAATTAATTAAAACGAGAAATTTGTAATTAAATGAAAATGTTTATTACATTTGTAACATTGCAAAAATAATTTCTGTATTTTATTTCACAACATTTTAAAAAAATAACTTGAAAAACAAAAATATTGATTTAAAAAATTTTTTTCCCCTAAAATTTCACTCCGGCAGTATTTAGATGAAAAATACACTGTGATTATTTTCTCGAGACTTTAAAACGTTGTGAAAGCTGTTGACTGCAAGCTCAACGTCAAAAAGCTTCTCTCTCTCGAAAATATATACACTGTGAAAAGAAATAATGTATACAAAATGTACTTCCAACATCATTTTCAAGAAAAAAAAAAGGAAAAACCATTGAGAAAATCTTTCTCTTTTTTATATTCTCGTTTTTAATTTCGCAACTTTAATGACATTTAATTTGCCGAGCAAGTGGAGATTTCAATTTCGCGCGTTAGCTTTCGTTCGTAAAGAGCCAAGAGAGTTCGAAATTCTCTTTCGTTTCGCTTATTTCTTCAAATTAGTCACAGTATAGCTCCAGCGCGCAACGAGATATCTTGTGTCTCTCGTGTAGCACTCTTCATTATGTTTCTACGCTATGATGAGCTTCGCACTCTTATATATATATCCACGTTACACTCGGATTATACATTAGACGAGGCGTCATAATGAGACTATCCAAAGTCAGATAGGAGAAACAATTAGCCGGTGTAGTTAATTAGCAAGGAGAAATCAAATTTTCCAACAAGTACACTGGATATGTATATATCTTTGCTGGCTCTTGAGATCATTTTAACAAGCGTAAAATAGAAATTTAAAGAGATGCAATCACTTGCTGTAAGGATATTCGAGTGAATCGCACCGTGAAATCAGTCACTGTCTTGACAAATATTTAAAAATCATAATTATGACGAACGCGTAGTACAAATGTTTTTATTTCAGCTGTTATTTTTGTTATTTATGAACTTTCTGTTCGCACATTATGGGACTGGTCTCGTTAGTCTCATCCGCTTCTGTTTTTTTTTTCTGTAATTAAGAAGATATGTTAGGAAAGTCAACAGAAGTATTATTAATATAAAAAAGAAACATAATATTGGAATATATAGTTGTTCAATCAATATTAAAGTAAAGCGCAGTAGACCTCAAATGCTTTAATAATATAAAGGAACAATAATATTATGAAACAATATTTGATTTGGTTCAATCTTAGAATTTTAGTGTCATTGAAAATGACATCGCTTGACGTAACACTAGAAATTACACCTCGAACAACAAACTAGCTGTCCGTAATCTAAAATAGTCACAGTCGTGTAACATCTGTCACGACAATGTGTTATCATTTCATGACAATTGATCGACACGCCATGATCATATTGTAATAAGTATAAATGTAATCAGAAAATCATTAGTTTTCTTTCAAAAGGTTTTATATTCATTGTTTAATTTTATTGTTATTTTATATCTACATAACAAATTATAAAATATCTTTAACATACGAATCACGTATAAAAAAATACTGTCAATTGAAACAGTTATTCAAGTACTGCATTTTTATTCATAGAACTTTATTAGACGAAAATTTTTGCTCTTGCTTTTAATAATATTGATATCAGACAATAAATTTTGAATGATTATCTTTCTTCTTTTAAAAATGACTAAAATGGTTCTAAAATTTAAAGTACACGATAAGAAAAAAATTATGAATAGCTTCCTCACTCGTGGTAATTGAGCACAACTTTTAAGCAAAATTGGGAGTTAATCTATTGAGTAATTATAAAACGTAACTTACTAACTACACATGCATACGCGTACAAAGGCACTTTTTATAAACCACTTTTTTTGCTTCTCTAAGTCAATGTTAGATTTTAAAAGGAAAATAATCCTAATTAAAGTAACAACGTACGACATTCTCACAATAATCTCCGTATCCTATGAATAATTCATTTAAAAGTCAGAAGCCTTTTGAAACCTCATTAAATCGCAAAGTCGCAATGGCATATATTTCAAAGCTCAAGTGTCATTTAACAGACATGGAGCTATCTTTTTTCCTTCCACAGCTTTAAAAAAAGTTTTAAGGGTTAATCTTAACGAGTTTAGCAAATATTTTTTCACCATCTTTTATTCTCCACAAAGCGCATAAAGCCAAGTGCATTAGCACTTTAAACGCCAGTAATTAAAGCGACGTCGAGATTCAGAGTTTAAGTTTTACAGAAACACGCGTATATGTCGCGTCTCGTATAGTGCGAGCAGACTTTTTGAGACGGTCTACACTCAATTTTCCCAAAGCTTAACCGCACACTCTAACTCCTCGTATATATACAGAGCAAAAGAGAGAGAGAAAACTTGATCCCTTTTTCACCCTTGCATGGTGAACCTTACTTCATACAACAGACAGCTCTTCCATTACATCCTTCTTTTCCAAAATTCACATAAACCGCAAATTTTCTTGCTTCCATCTTTTGCCCTTCGTAAATTCCAATATTCTTCAACATTTTCTTGAAATTTATCTTACTTTTTTGATTTTCTTTATTTTTCTCAGCATCTTTCTTCCTACTTCAGTTCCTTGTCGATATATTTACTTTATATACACTATATCTTACTTTTCTTGAAGTTTCATCTACTTATTTTTTTTTTCTATATTAGTTCATGGATTATTTCTATTACTTTTAATAAACTTTTTTCTTCGTTTTCGGTGTGATTTGTATCTCCACTTTTCCTAATATTTTTCTATCTTTGCTTCTAATACTTTTCGTAAGTATCTCTTTATCATTGTCAGCTCCTTTTGTTAGTCTCTATTTCTTTTGCTTACGCAGATGCTAAGTTCATCATTTTCTTTTATAATTAACAATGCTACCTTATTCCAAATATTAAAACTCATATATTTTCCCATTTTTCCCGAGCCACGTGCTGCTATCCTCGAGATTTTTCGTAGTTCCGAAGAAGAAGAATAAGAAGACTCAATAAAGTAAAGTTTCATATCGAATTCTCGAGGGGGAACGTGCCATCTTACACATTTCAAATTTTTATATAAAGCATATATCTTCTTGCGCAGCATAGCCCTTTCTTTTTCTCGCGGTTGCGAGCAAAACTTGCTAGCGTATTCCACTGAATTTATCAGTCGGCGCGTGCAGCGCACACAAGCCCTCGCCTATCGATCTTGTACGTGTAAGAATCCAAAAGTCTTGTTTGAATGCGTCTTCATATTTCCTTCCTTCAAATTTTTTAAATAAATGAGCTCTCGTTTAGCTCTTCTGTTTGAGATAATGTTTGTAGATCTTCCTTAATAAAAAAGTATTTTCATTTTTTTTCAATTTATTAACTGTTCAATCGGAAATTGACTGAGTTTCTTAAGTTTTTTTCATTAACGTCTTAAAATATATTACTTTTACACTGACATTTATATAATAAACTTTGATTTTTAATCAATACCAAAGCACGAGATTTTATTATACTTTGTTCATGGTAAAGTAATTTAATGCCTTTTAATTAGAGATACTTTCGGAAAATTTAAAGTCTCAATTTTCACGATTTATATCAACTCGTAGCAAACGAAATTAGAGACTTTTAGAGGAACGTTTCTACTAACAAGAATACGTACGTATCCGAGGAGAGTCACGAATTTACTTGAAACTCGAAGAAATGATTTTATAGTGGAAAAAAAAATGAAATCCACGGATCAGCGTTTTATTCGATGTTAATGTGTTTGATTGTATCCGAGATTTTAGAGTACGTTGAAATGAACTTTGAAATACAGATTTCATTTTCTTTACTATTGAATCATTTCTTTGAGTTTCAAGGCAAGGTGAAAAAGGTGTATTTCTCCAATTTCTCTTATAATTTTAGTTTATTGGATATACCATGATACGCAAATTATTTAATAAATAAACGTGAGCTAGGATTTCTTATATTAAAAATTTTTATTATCTTTATACACTTTGAATTTATAGATTATTTATATAAGAAACAAAATCTTGATCAAGTTATAAATCAAAACTTTATCGAGAAAGTACACTCCTAATGCGATTGGTCAGTAAATTAAAAAATTTTTGCATTTAATACGTATTTTTATTAGCATCGGTAATTGCGTATACATAAATTCATATTCGCAAATTTCGTAACAGATATTTCAGAGGATGACTTGCACGCAATTCATCGAAACTCGTTTAACGTTGAAAGTATATACAGAACGATTCCTAATATAGTTTTAACTTTTACTTAGTCTGATATCTAAGAGAGATTAATTAAAAGATGTTTCGAAACACATATTTTTATGTATTACGTTCATCGCAATAAATAGTGGCTTTTTTTTAACCACTTTAATTGAAGTGCATCGCTTGTTATTAAAAGTGAAAGTTGAAGATAGCTGCAGTGTGCGTATAAAGGAGTAAATTATTGTAGAAAAATGTGTATATATGCTGTATACGTTAAACCATTTTTATTGGGCATTTTTATCAGAAAATTGATTCATGATTTAAATTAGTATGCAAATATTTTATTGAATATTACAAAATAAGGTTTGGAACGAAATTTAAGATTATTTTAAATTAAATTTATTACGCATAACGATTTACATTACGTTGAAAAAAAATCTTAAAAGCTTTCCAAGATCTTTTTCTTTCGTGTTTTCAAAACTTACTTGATTTTACAAACGTGTTTAAACTATCTATTTATTTCCAATCATGAAAATTGCTTCAATATATTGGCCCCCAGTGAGTATTCTTAAACTGTATAAAATATGTACAAGAATAATATGGTAGAAAATTAGTATAAATATAAAGCATTTTTATTAGACAGTTGAAAAATTCTTATCAAAGATTTTCAGTTTATTACCATAAGTATCTGAGTAACTAGTTAAAAAAAAATAAAAACTGAAATATACGGCCATTAATTTTTAATTAAAGACATTTTATTGAGATTTTTAATCTTACTTCTTTTTATCCTCATTTTCTTCCTATTATTTTGTCAAGGTTTCATAACTTTTAAACTATCTTAACCTTAAATCTTGCAAATTTTCATTTTTTATAGAATTTTTTTATGACTTTCCGCATATACCTTTTATTTGTTTAAGAGACGGTTAATTAAATTTTACCGTTCCGTTGTAGAATAATTACTTGGAATACTGCGGGATCATAAACTAATGCAATTTCTTTAAAAATGTAACTTTAAATTCAGGCAAATCTTTTCATAACTTTGAAAAAATCGAGCAACGGATAGAATAGACACAGATTTTTTTTACAATTTTATACGCGAAATGATTTTTTTTAAATCAAAAGCTCAAATATCTTTCTTTTTATATTTTTCGAACAAGATTAGTATCGATGATTATATTCTACGCATTTATATCTGGAAAAAATTATTTTATTTTCTAAGCGAACAATAATTCGTTTTATGAGAAATAATCCATCTTATTGTATCTGACAAGGGTGTTAATTGAAGTTAGTTGAATCGAATCTCAAAATTAATCCAGTAGCCTTTTGAGTTTGAGTTTACATCTCGAAACAGTTTTTTATAACAACATTTTCAAATAATATTATAGAAACAATTCTTTCATCATCGCAAAACTTCCTCTGTGTATAAGCAATAAGTGCATTTGATAGTCAAATAGTTGGATATAATATTTGTGAAAATGCAAAAATGACACGCAATATAATGATTAGCATTGGTATAATATTGTCGTTTGTAAAAATATTGCAATGAATCATTAATATCTCAGCTAATAAACTTGATACAAAAATAGTTAGCAGTAAAAATGATAACAATACTGATGATAACATTATAATAATAATAACTTCTTGACATCACGCTAAAACTCCGTAAATGAGAAACAGAAAATAAATGAGGGCAAGAATCTTCATTTAATTCTTCTAAATATTCTCAACTCCATATATATATATATATATATATATATATATAAATTTAAAACATGAACTCACACGTATATCATCCCTGATTAATCAAGCAGGTCGCGATCGGGCTGACGATAAGGCTCGAAGGAACCCCTCGGTATAAGTGTGAGCGATTAGCTAGCTGGATAACAATGCAAATTTCCATAGCTAAACTTGCAGAGTGCCAGGAAATGATGCCACATAGAGAGAAGCAAGCAAGCAACGGTTCTCTTGTGTTTATGAAAGTGAACGTTGCAAAGAGGAACGCAAAACAAAAGAAGATGCGCCGAGCAGTAATTTGCCCGTGTAAAAAGTAATGATTATTAACTTTTTAGTTAACGATTTATCAATGC
Source organism: Anastatus disparis (assembly GCA_017163975.1). Classification (NCBI taxonomy): domain Eukaryota; kingdom Metazoa; phylum Arthropoda; class Insecta; order Hymenoptera; family Eupelmidae; genus Anastatus; species Anastatus disparis. The sequence continues at coordinate 1,546,968 of JAFFSR010000222.1, forward strand.
CGAGTGAAAATTTTTTTTTTCTAACGTTACTTTAAAGATTTTTAATCATACGCTAACCTTATATAGATGGCCATAATTAAAGCTTTAAGTTTTTATTAAGCTATTTTCTAGGATAAAATTAATGCGCGCTAGCGTGGATTATACGCGTTGGATGAAAATTTGTACGAAACATTAATTATGGTTCAATTGTTGGGCTGGATTGATAAACCCAAGCGCTATCATCGCATGCATAATTAAACGTGAATGCCTTGTTTTATCCGAGCTAATTTTTCGTTAATATCTACCCATACACTAAGAGGATATATACGGTTAAACATTAATTAAAGATCTCTTTTGTGCTAAACAAATAAGCCCGTTGAATTTTATTGAAAAAAAGAAAAGAAAAATTTTCTATATTAATTAACGATCGAGTACATTAATGAAAATTGCTTTCACTGGTTTGTTCACATTTTATTTTATGATTTATGCGATGCTGTAATTATATCCTACGTTTTTTGTATCTAGCTAGTTTTTCAATTGCCTTAATTATTTTAGTACCACGTGTAATGTAAGTTTAATGAAAAATAAAGCTATTTTTAATGCATTAAGACAATAATCATATGATTCTTTTATGTGTGTACTAAAATAGCGTACAGTACGAAAATATTCCGGAAGAAAAATTATTTTGCATTAACAATCATTAAACAAAGATTCCAATAAAAATAACTTAATTGTTCTATAAAATATTAAGGTTTAGTCTAGTCTATCGATTGTCAATAAAATTAAATAAATTGAATTAATATTAATTACTTTAATCACTGTATTTCTATCATAATGATTATTATTATTTACAACAACAATTATTTATGATCTTAACCTCCACGTATAACAATATGATTATTTTTTATATTGATAATGTTCAAATTTTTAACGCAATGAACATTGTGTTTTTATTTTTATTTTCTTTGTTATTACATACTTTAAATGTCTTCATTGTTATTAGAAGGGATTAATTATTTTCTATTTGTAGAATGGATAATTTTAAAAATATATAAAACACATAACTTTATATGTTAAAGATACGTTTATAGTAGGATTAATATCCTATCTTAATTCTCCAATTATCAATAAGGAAACCATTTTTTGCTTATTAAAGAAACTGTACTTCATCATGAACTGCAATCAGGCACTTCCGGAATAAATGATCATTCGCTAAAATTGCCTATCGTTTAAAGACAATGTACTTGATACTTTCTTCAAGTCCTATATAAAATCTTTAATTTTTTTATAAGCGAATAATTATAATTAATTAAGATAATCATAATTTTTTTTCATAAAGAATTGCTGCTAGAAGATTTAATTTAGTTTCTGTCTAATTGACGTAATTGTGTAATTTTCTGCTAACGTATTTTTAGAATATTTATGTATCGATACTTCCTTTCAGTATGCATTTACTGAAAAAGATGAATCGATTGTTTCAATTAACTTTAATTCTTTTTACGATTTATTCAAACTTCAATAATTTCAACTTTAAAGAATTTCACAATATTGACATTTTTTAATTAAAAAGTAAAACAATTCCCGGCGCAAATTTTCCAATCTACATATTAAAGTATTTGTGAAGCTAAAAGTTTTAGAATAAAAGAAAGAAGAAGAAAAAAGAGAGAGAAATAAAAGAAAACTAAAAGGAAGAAAAAAAGTGAAATTTTTCGTTCGAAGCTAAGGATTTCTATAAAAATGCAAGCTCAACGAGCCTTTACCGTGCGCCATTATTTTAAACAATGAGAAAATAACGAAACATTTTCTCTTGTTTTTCCTCGTGCTTACACAGACGGAAAGTCGTGCATCGTTACACGAGCCGCGGATGCATGTATTTTGTCATCGGCTTTGTTTTTTCTTCTTCTCTTTAGTAATAGAATTTTGAAAAATGCTCGTTTGTCGGTTAATGGTTCTTTTTTTCCTTTACATTTTTTTTATTCATGTTTCCATCCATGTGTTGGTGTACGACGTTGTTCATTAGGGTGAAACCAAAACCATTAACGAATCACAACTAATGGATTTGCATCCTGCCATAATTCGCGTGTAAAGAGAGAGAGATAGAAAAAGGGAAAATCAGGATGCGGATGGGGTGTGAGAGAAAAAAAAAGTAAAAGTCGAGTAATGAAGCATGGCGATTAATTGTTTGTGATTTTTTTTTTTATCTCGTTCGTTTGTATAAATAAAGTCATTCACGGCGGAATTATTGTATATAAAGTAAAAAGCAAAAATACACTTGCCGTATTTTCAATGCAATCATGACGAAATAAGTGATAATTTATACAAATTCGTGAGATTATTGTATCGCAATATAGGATTTTATTTACATTTTTAAAGATACATCGATATGGAATTTTTATTCGGTTATTTATTTTTCTTATTACGCAAATTAAAAAATTTTAATCTTTGATATTTTCATGAAATAGAAATTAATGTCATTAACATTATCGATAAAATTGAAAAAAAAAAAACATATTCAAATAATACACTCCAGTAATCATAAATACTAAGCTAACCATTAAAGCTGCTTTTAAAGAAACTTGTGTTTTCATTCAACTTCAAAAAACTTGTTTTTCAAAGTTGTTGGTAAGGAAATTAATTAAGTTGACTTATTTTAAATACAAAACCAAATTGATTTCTACTATTTATACAATTTGTATAATCATGCGTTGTAAATTTAACGCAAACATAATTTACATAATATTTGATTACATTAATTACACAATCTGTATAATTTATATTAGATCAATTTCTGTTCTATCAATGTTTATTTTATACATACAGTACACAAATTTTATTCCCACTAAAAGTATTTGCGCTTAATAATGTTTAATTTAATTATTAAAATTATCTTCGTTTATTAAAATGCAAAATTAATTAACTGAATAATTAATTGAACGTGCATTGATACATGCCGGAGTATATCAGAATAGCCTAGTAAGACGCGATTAGCATTAATTAATTAGTCAAATTGTTTGATTAATGAAATTCTTAAACAGCTTTGAAATTTATCATTTAGTTTTGATGTTTTACTTTAAATTGTAAGCTTTAATGTAGCGAAGTTTTTAGGTTAAAGAAAATTTAACGAAACTTTATAAATTTAAAAAATTCTTTTGCTGCAAATATTATGAAAATTTTTAATTGCTTACAAGGAGAGTGTTTCACCTTCGGGTCACCGTTTTTGCTCAAATTTTGGGAATGTTTTCTGGATGCAGAAATATGAAAAAAGCCAAAATTTTAGAGGCCAACGCTCAATATTTCCCTAGTTACAGGCTATCAAAGAAAATCACTAAAAAAGTTACTAGATTTTCAAACGCTTATAGTTTCTCAGAATCATTAGCTAGAAGCTTAAACCTTTTTTTAAATGAAAGCTGAGCTCAAACCCTTTCGAAATAGTAGTTATAGCATATCGAAATATTATTTTTTCCCAAAGTTAGAGCGTAATAAAGATTGAACCCAATTTTAGCTTTTATTATTAATTAATGTTTTAAACAAAAAATTCAGGTCCAATGTTTATTACGCTCTAACTTTGGGAAAAAATAATATTTCGATATGCTATAACTACTATTTCGAAAGGATTTGAGCTCAGCTTTCATTTAAAAAAAGGTTTAAGCTTCTAGCTAATGATTCTGAGAAACTATAAGCGTTTGAAAATCTAGTAACTTTTTTAGTGATTTTCTTTGATAGCCTGTAACTAGGGAAATATTGAACGTTGGTCTCTAAAATTTTGGCTTTCTTAATATTTCTGCATCTAGAAAACATTTCCAAAATTTGAGCAAAAACGGTGACCCGAAGGTGAAACACTCTCCTTGTTAGTCTTATGAAGTATTAAACTTTGAATGTCAAGCCTTATAACTTCGATTTAATTAAAGTGTTATTTATAGATTTTTATTGCATTTTCGTAAGTGCTATATTGAAAAAATTTTGAATCGATTAATTAATTTCCAATCATTATGTTAAAAGAAAAAAACTTTTCCTTTTTCAGATTGTAGTAATGAAAAAAAGTCATTTGAACTTCAAAAAAATATCTAACTTTATAAGTTCTCGAAGATAAATTCGCCAGGGAATGAAGTAGACGGCGAGACGCAAAGCTTGTAAAGGACTTTGCACGCAGAAAAAGTATATATAACTTTTAGTTAAAGTTTTGCAAAATATAAAAAAATAAAGTACGAGTATACATAAGCCGTAATTTAAAGGAAAGGGAAATAATCAGTACGACTTCTTTTCTTCACCTGTACATAAAACATCCCTTCTTTCATTTGTCCTTAGTAATTTTCTTTCTCATTTTTTTTTCTTCTTTTTTTTCTTTTTAATTATACAGCACCCAACAGTGTTAAACTTTTTTCACTTGTATATTTACTTTTCCATGGCTGTAACACGTTACATTGCGTATACATTGGATATGACTTTATATACGTGTGAATAAACGAGCATACTGGTGTTACCACTGTGAATGGAGATTTCTCCAGCTTTTGATTAACGATATCGCGTATTTGTATATACGCGCTCGTATAAATGCTGCATGTATACAGTTCACCGAGGCAGACTAAGCGATAACCGGACCAAGTATTGTTACACGCGTTATATACACGAGCAAAAGTCTAACGCTTATTCATAGAGCTTGCTGCTGGTGTACACGACTTTTTAAATATATACTATCATATGAACTCTTTGTTTTTCTCTATAAGTTATTATTGTTACATGAAAGGAGGACTTTATTAAATTTGATTCTGTTAATTGTCTGGCGGCTATTTTTATGAATATGAACTTTGTCCATTAGGATTCCTAATAATATAGCGAACTTTTAAAATTATATTTAACATGCTATCATTGCGATGCTAATTAGCAAATAAAAATTGACGATTCAACGATTGCAATATATCGCAAGTTCAACCCTTTGAAGCGCGGTGGTAAGTATATTTACCACCTTTTTGCTTTCAATTTTTTCTGTGTTCCGGACGTATTTTTCAATGCCCTTATACGTGTGAGTACTTTTAAACTCTTGAGATAATAAGTTATAAGTTTCGTATAAAAAATCTGCAAATTTATTTATATATTAATAGCTATAACAAAATTAATCACAAAAAATTCGCTTTTCTAGAAAAAAAATGTGTCCCTGAAAGGGTCAAGTAAAGGTTAGATTAGATAATCAGAGAATATTCGTATTTGGTATCCATTTAGTAGAAATTTTAATTTTATTTAACGTCGTTCATGCTATCATGGCGATGTTAATTAGCGACGGAGATCATCAGTGTGTTTGTGAAAAAAGCACATGTAACGTACAGTGGTGCTTGTATCAATCGGCCGCCGAGAGTGGGAATCGAACTCAGGACCTCGAGATTACGAATCCATCGCTCTACCGAATGAGCCACTGAGGACCTCAGTTCAGCGATTGAGAAAATCGGCTCGAGATACTCATGCGATTGAAAATATCATATTCTTGTATAAATAGAAATGTAAATCATTAATTTTAGCAGATATAAATGAAATATATATATATATATATATATATATATATATATATATATATATATATATAATGTTTACAATATTAATGTTATTAATACATTTGCCCAGAAAAAATATATGAAATAAATATTTCCGTATGATGTTTAAACATATCTTATGTTTTGGCTGCTTGGGAGTTTTTCGAACTAATTTGGTAGAAAATTGATATATGGATTGTATTCTTTAATTTCTAGAATTATTTCTTAAGATTTTGGAAAAATTCATAAACAGTCGAGTATCAATTCTCCTCACTAGATATAAATGTACCTATTTTGATCAAATGCTCTATTTGCAAAAAATTCTTATTCTAAAGAAAAATTCCAGAAAAAGATTAAATTTGATACTGTAAATTTAGTAAAAGTTGATAAAAAAAAATGTTCATAACAATGAAAAAAAAAGAATCAAAATATGAAACTTGTAGCAAGCCTCGAACGTAAAAATGCAATCGAATGTATAAATGTAAAGCAGATATTCTATCCTACACGTATCCAATATACACCCAGAGGCTGTACAACAGCAATACTCCATTATTCTTAGAAATAAAAGAAAAAAAAAAAAGAATTCGATTCACCTTCTATTTTAAATTCTCTAAAACTTGCTTTCTCTCTTTCTCTTTTTCCCGTGCAACGTCTCTCCACGAGTTGCAGAAACACGTAAGGCCAACGGAGTAAAATCATTTCTCAAGGACGCGGTCGAGCAAAGAACGAAAGAGAAAGAAAAAAAAGAAGGAGAAAAAAATATAAAGAAGAGATGGTATAGTGAATGCTTAAAGTGAAAGGATATACAGTATATATAGGTATAACACTTTGCTCTCCCAGCGACTGGTATGGAGAGAAAGAAAAGTGTGTTAGCGGAGCATTATGACGTCAGGACGGGATTTATAATTCCTTTTAATGAGGCATCTTTGGCTTTTGTTTACGATATATTTCGCGCTTCGAGAGTTCGAAATACCCGCGTATACATCCAAGAGCTTTTGTTGGCATTCCTTTATTTTTATTATTTTTTTTTGTTTTTAATTCTTGCCTCGTTTTCCTTCTTTTATTGTAACTGTTATTTGCTCATTGTTTCAACGCACGAAAAAGCTTTCAAATTATGAGTTTACATTGTTTGCTAATTTAGCGTTTATTGTTCAACATCTTTGTTTCTTTTTCTTCTTTTTTTTTTCAATTTAAAAACTGCGCTTGTGTTTTTACGTGTTACGCTACTTTTTATTAATCATTTTTTAATTAGATAATGAATCGAGGTAAACATAATGTATGATTAATTTTAAGAGTTGGTTTTTAAAGTTACGAATAATTAAAAGTACCATGGAATATTTATCTTTTTGAAAATATATATAATGTTTAAAAAAAAACAAACAATGTAAGTTTTTTCATTAATAACAGGGTTTTTGTAAATATATGGAAAATAAAACAAACTTGTAATACTTTTTTAATAAACATTGTAAAATCATAGCGTATTAATATACAAAACAACAAACAAATGACTTAATAGAACTTGATATTTAAAGCCTGATTCGAAGTACTAAACTCTGTGTGTAACCAAAAGCTGCTTGGACCAATTTGCCAATAGAGTTTACAGTTACTACCTTTATACCTGCGGTCTTAGTTGAAAATCTTCCCTCCTCGCCTCTCCCCTTCCTTAATTTCTCTTGCTGTTGTTTTGGGTATTGCAATAGTTAACCATAATAATTAATGCCATTGCAATTTCTCTCGATATAGTAGTATATGTGTACGTACAAAGCTTCTAGTATGTATTGATTGCTTGTCTTTCGATACTGCATTTCGAGCAAATCTAAATTACTGATTATGCAGTAGATTGAAATTTTGTACAATTCAGACGTTTGTGTATATTGGATTGATTTCAGGAAACTGTAGAAATAAAAATAAAAATTTTCTTAGTAAAATAAAAAAAATTATTTTTTTACAATCATATTTAGAATTTAACTTATTTTAAGTAAAAAATTTCATTAATAATTTTAAGGTATAATATAGCTTTTTTATTTTATTTAACGTCACTGTTTTTCAACTATCATTACGATGCTAATTAGCGACGAAGGTCGTCAGTGTGTTTGTGAACAAAGCACATGTAACTTACAGTGGTGCTTGTATAAATCGGCTGAGAGCAGGAATCGAACTCGAGACCTCGAGATTACGAATCCATCACTCTACCGACTGAGCCACTGACGACCTAATTATATCTTTAGTTATAATCTTTGAAATTTAGAAACATTTGTTAAAAAAATTTGTAGAGAAAGTATTGTAAATAATTAAATGATAATTTTTTAAATTATTTACAGAAAAAATAAATATATGTTTTAATTCATTGAAATAAATTTTCCAAAAAAATATATCTATAAATTGAGTATCAAATTCATCAATCTGTTATAAAATGTGAAACTTATTTCATTATAAATAAACTTTAAAAAAAAAAACTAAATTAAAAAAAAAGTAGCTTTTATTACTAATTGGGATAGTTGAAGAAAACTTAATTGAAATTCAATGTCTTGCTGTATTCATCTGTTTCTACTTTCAGATAAAATACGGGGCATAATTAAAATATCCGTTTTTAAAATCGTATCTTTTACGTTAACGGATCAGATTTTTTCAGTTAAATGTCTTTTCATAAATGAAATAATAATAAAAGTTTTGTGGATTATTATTCTTATTACGATTGGAGCAAATATGGATATTCTTCTTTAAATATATTTTTCTTATTATAAGAATTAAACATTTTATCACAACTAGTTTTAACAATATTTTTACATAAGTTGTAAATTAATTTTTTTGTAATTTAAATCGTGGTTTAATTAAAGTGATTATTTTAAAATCTTTTTTATTTTAAAGTTAGTAGAATAAAAATAAAACAAAGCGTAAAACATTGATTCTTCCTTCTTCTTGCAAACTTAAAAGAAAAAAAATCTATGATTGCAGTAAATCTTCATAAATTTAAAAAAATCAAGTTTAACTTCAACCTTAATAAAGAACTTCGTTAACTCTATGCAATGATTTGACTATAATTCAATCATCCTTTTACATTTTGACGTTCATCTTTAGTCATGATTTCGTATTATAGGTTCTCGCGAATATAAAGTAACGAAATTAAATTGAGATTTTAAAATTCAATTTTCTCTCCGGTATACAGAAAAATCATGAAGTTCTTATATTTTTTCAGCGCCAAATAAAAACAAAACCACGCCCAGAGCTCTGAAAAATCGAAAAAAAAGAATATACCATTTTTAGCTTGCACCCAGCAGCAACTTAATATCAATTTTTCTCTTTACCATTTTTTCTTTCTTTTTTTTTCTCCTTGCATAAAAATTTTCTCAAGGCATAATAAAGACGCGGTGAGCTATGCGCCAGCTGGATACTCGATAAGATTTCCTTTTGTCCGCATCGTGAGAGCGATTATTAAAACCGATATCCGAGAGTCGAGGGCGCCAAATGAAATGCTGCGACGTCAAATAGATTGAAAGTAAAAAAAAAATAGAGTAAGTCTTTTCCTTTTACATTATTACTAGCAAAAAGAATAAAAAAATAATGGAAAAAGAAAGAAAGAAAATAATGGACGATGATTTTCGCATCTCGTTCTACTGTGTAGAAATATATTTTCTTTTGATTATCATATACCCTTTTCCTTCTTTTATTTTATTTGAGGTTTTAATTTTTCTTTTATACCGACAATTTTATTAATTTTACTTATCGAACCTCGCGGATAAGGTGTACAAATATGCTGATGGAAAAAATACAATGGTTGTTTTCTTTTTGTCAAAATGAAAAGGAAAAATGTAAATTTACGTAGATTGCATTATAGATATGAAGAGGAAAATCTTGCGGTACGGACACTCTTAGCCGTTTTGATTGTAATTTATGCACGGAAAGAATTTTTCTATATAAAATTTACAATAAAATTCTGCATAAAAATTACAGCGACGTTTTTTCATAATTATTGCGATGACATCTCAAAAAATTTACAGAGAAGTATCGTAAAAATTATTGTCATTATGGTAAATCTTATTGAACGGACTTTAAATTTTGTTTGTTCAATAATATTTAAAGCCGATATCTATAAAATAACGTAATAATGTACAATGTCTCATGATTCTAGTGGAACATCGTACTTTTTTCCTTTTATGGTTTCAAGGTATTTGTAGATGTAATTATTCAAACAACAAAATATTATAATTATGTAACATCATTTTATCCATAGAAAAGTTATATTTATTCTAGTATTTTTTTTATTTTTTGTACATATTATGCGACTCCTCCTGTAAGCCATGAAAGTATTTTTGTAAACGTCAGCTAAATTTTCTGATGAAGCCTTGGAAAGAATTCCTCTAATTTTTTTTTGATAACTTTTACTTACTTCCCTTGTTGATTAAAACCAGAAGCATTTTTTTATTCTAAAATTAGAATTTTAAATAAATATGTATATATTTAAATATTGCTCATTTGCATAAAAAGTAATAAATTTATTTTCTACATAAATCCAGTTTCTATCTAAATTTGACATAATAAAAAAATATTTCTGTGATTTCCAAAAAGTTTTTTTTTAAGTTTTTTTTTAATTTCAAGGAAGCTTTTTTTTAAATATACGTTTTGAAGAAAAATAAATATTCTACAACGACTTTTTAATTAATTAATTTATCTTAATTCTAGAGATTAAGATTTTATGTTATAAATAATGCATATATTTAAATTGAATTGCTAATCAAACGAAATCATAATTTTTCTTCATAGACATCGATAATACGGATCACATCAATTGATTTTAAAACAAATGATTCACTTACATGCTTACAAAGTAAATTTAACGGAAATCCTATAGAAATATCTCCCGCGGCGCGGACGACATGAAATAACTGCTATTTTCTGTTAAAACAAATAGCCCGGTGGATGCTATCGGGAGAATCTTTGCTTTCATTTATTATTATCTTCCAATTATATTGTCAGGAAATGGTAACGGCACTTCGTTAAGTACAATAATATAAGTCGGATAAGTAACTATAACCGGAGAAATTTTCTCGTAACTAAAGCGAATTTATCAGAATAGAATGACGGTATTACGTTGAGACTTTTTTTCTTTTTTAACAATAAAAGTAGTAAATTTATAATTACATTTATAAATAGCTCGAGTAAGGTTATATTTGTTACGTTATATTTTGTAATCCTCTTTTTATTTAATTGTAAAAATGGTTAAAATGAGACAAAAATTAGAAAGTAGAGTAGTTGGTTACTTGGTTATTTTTTTATATCTAAAGAATAACGATTTTATGATTACTTAAAATTTAGTTTCTTAATTCTTGTTTTTATTATATAACAATTATTCCGTTCCCCAAAAAAAATAGTCTAAGGATTCTACAATAATTTTCACGGATGGAAAAGAAAATATTAAAATTTTGCATATTTTCTAAATTGGTAAATATGCAAATTTAGTTAACGTTTGCTTGCACAAAATAACCCGCATTAAAATTATATTGGAAAACTCGGAATCATTTAAAATGTAATCCTTAATTCAACAATTATTTTCATTTCGCGTATTCACTGTTGAAATCGCTGAAAACGCTTGCTTTTAAAATATTTGCTTTTAACGATTTTTTAGATCGCAATTACGATCTAATTAGACCATCAAAACAAAAAATACTGATGGTAACTATTTGGCCGTAAAAAAAAGAATAAGTTAAATTAAAAAATTCCATTGGGTTTCTGTAGCAAGAAACAGAACAATTTACTGTAGCAGCATTGTACCAATCAAAGAATAAAGGTGCTGATCCTCTCGTTTCGGCTATCATTTATGCACCTTTCACTAATCATTTCTGCTTTCATTTGGTTTAAATGACGCAACTCAATTTACGTAGGTTGATTTAGCCTTAACAAAGAAATAGATTATTTTCATTAATGTAGCCTAATATCTGGTTAATTCCTTCATTAAAGAGGTAAAAAATTCAATATTATTTTGGTAGACTTGTTAAGTGACGAATGATTGATGTGAAATTTTATTCGATGCTTGGATGAATCTTTTTGATATAAAACGCCTTCAGCGAGAACGAAACCGTCTAAATTCTACTAGATAGACGTCACTATTAGAGGTTTATGTTCTTTATTTGATTTTTGTATCCTTTTAATTAAGATTGATATATTTAAAAATAATATTAAAAGATAAAATATTTAAAGAAATGTAATAGTTTATTAATCATTTATGTATAATTGACTATATGAAAAAAGTACAATAACATGAGGTCGTCAGTGGCTCACTCGGTAGAGCGATGGATTTGTAATCTCGAGGTCCCGAGTTCAAATCCCGCTCTCGGCCGATTTATACAAGTACCACTGTATATACGATACATGTGCTTTGTCCACAAACACACTGAGAAACCTCCGTTGCTAATTAGCATCGCTACGATAGCATAAATATAGCGATGTTAAATAATAATAAAAAAAAAATTTTTTTCAGTGTTAAGTTTTGAACAGTCTTTTTATAAAATATAATATTGATCTAAATATTTCTTTGTTTTGAAAATTTTTTACACTAAATTTTAATAATTATTTAAAAAATATTTAAATTAATTAAAATAGTTATTCTAACATTCAACATAGAAAAAAAAAAATAAAAAATAATATTTTTTAATTTTAAATTATACATTTTGGGATAAGATATTTTTATTCGTAATATAAATATCATATTTAAAGTGCTAAAATTAGACATCTGAATTTTAAAAATAGAATAGATTTTTATATTTCATAATTTTTAGAGCATTAAAAATAGTTACATAATCTAATTTATGGCAACTTTCTCCTGTAATACAAAAAGATCTATTTATATTTGATTATGATTTCTAGATTCATACTAATTATACACTTAAAAAAGTTTCGTTTTGAGTAATGATATTCAATCTTCAGAATAAAGTATCCAACGCTTGTAACATATAATTCGTATAAAATTCATATCGCTGCCTCAATTTCAACGTTTTTACGTTTCGCAGTATTCGAAGTGAAAGGAAGTTACAGTTCACCCGTACATAAAAATCCGCATCTTTTTCCCTAATTTCTTATTTAATCTTGTTTTTTTCTTTCTTTCTGTTTATTAGAGCGACGAGTCTTCGTGTTTCTCTCACAACCTTTCTGTGGAAAAAAAAGAGGACGGAGGTTCCTTATCAGATTTTTCTCACGTCTCTTTCAAGAATTTTTACCGACTAAAAAGACCTATTAATTAAAAATTTTTCAAATTTTCCTTTTAATAAAAGTTTTTTTTTTTTTTTTTTTTTAAATTTTCTAACACCTTTTTTTACTGATAAGAAAAAAATATTTTAATGTCTTCTTATCTTATTAGAGTATTAATCAATTTTCATTCTTTTGCAAATTATCGAATTTTCAGCTAATGAAGAATGATAACATTTTTGCAGAATTTTCATTATCATTTTCTTTGATGAGAAATTATAAAACGATTTGATATTATTATTCCTTATAAAATGTTAATTATACATTATTCAATTTTATTTAAAAAAAAAGTTTATTAAATAACGTACAAAATAAATGCTTCTGAATATTTTAAATTTAATTAAATATTGTAACAACATCAATTAACTTCTAATTTTAAAGTTCTATTTTATTAATGCCCTCGATATATTATCCAATTTATTATGTAACATTCATTCACTTTCAATAATTTGTCTCCATTATAAAACAGACAAACAAAGATTAAATCATATTTTTTGTGATACAAGAAATAAGTATATAAAATATGAAAAAAATTATCTCCCTATCAATGTTACATTTTAACCTTATGAAAAGCTTAAAGCTCAAAAAGGAATCTCTGAAAAGTGGTTAAAATGTCGGTTTACGAGCAGATGGTGTTGAGCGTCGAGTGCAAGATAGACTAGTTTGTTCAAAGTTTAGTAGCGACGAGTTTAGAAGCAAACGAGTGAAAGGATGCGGCCGCTCATGTCAATTACGCTGCGTGTAAATAAAAAGAGAAAAAAAGAAGCAAATATAAGAATCTAGGGAATATGAGATTAAAAAATTTCCTTTAATATGCTGTTTATACTTACAGATACATTAAGTTACATTTTATTTCATTGTTGTTAATTTACATTCGTTAGACGGTATTTTTTCTTTGCAATTTTATCATATATTTGAAGCAATATTGTAAAAAGATTGTTATGGTTGTAGACAATAAAGTTAGCGGGTTTTACAACTTCATTTTTACTATCATCTATGAGTTTTATGCCATGATTGTAAAACTGATATGGGTTTTACGGTAAACCATAGAATTTAGTGTAGTAAAATACCAATTTCGCATGTAAACTTATGATGAGATATCATGGAAATTGAACGAAAATAATCGAATGAATTTTCTTTGTATTAATCATAAACAGATGGAAAATTATAAATTTTTTTGTCATTTAGATATCAAATAATAGTTATAGACATACTGAAATTTTTTGTAGCTTTTGAAGTCTATTCTTTGTTTTTAATCTTGTTGTGTCTAAAAATGAGATATCCTGTCCAAGTCTAATTACTTTCTTATGTACAAGAATGGAATATACTGTTATGAAAATTGTGTTTTTAAATATAATAATTTTAAAACAGATGAAATTACAACTTGTTCGATAACAATTTATACTTTATTGATAAAGCTAAAATTTGTGATTATTAAGTGAATTTAAAAGCCTTTTTTTTACAAAAACTTATTTATGCATAGAAAATAATAACGACCAATATTGTTTAATTTTTACAACGTTCCGTTAATTCGATAGAATTGGTCATTGCTAATTATTCAATATTTTTGTCAAATCATTATTTAAAATTGTCACATTATATTAAATTATTGAATCATTATGATTCGTTATTTGCAACAGTATTGAAATCTTGCATTGTATAAAATTTCACTTTGGGGTATTATTACGCAATTAAAAGTTACTTTAATAAAATACGATTGAAATGCTTAATTGATAAAACGTTTCTTTTCATTTCAATTTTCTTAAAAGAATGAATTAAATTCTTATTGAAGCCATTCAATCGATTGGTAATCGCAATTCATGTTTTTATTAATAAACGTAGATGAATAAAAAAGTAATACATTGATTTTTTTACAATGGTCTTATTTCTGACAATGATGAATACTCGAATCTGTAAACTGTACAGATATGATACTTTATATATTATATTCTGTTACCAAAATAAAAGCTTTCTACATTCTTCGTTAAAAAGCTAAAGCGTTCTCTCTTAAATTATAAATCAAGGCGCTACATTATAAATCCCCATGCATAAATTATATAAATTGATTGTTATAATTAATTTTTTTGAAATTCCTATATATAAATTGAATAAATTTTTTATGAAATTCTCTAATTTATTCTATTTGCGTTTCTACGTATTCATTTTCATTTTTAATGTTAAATAAAAACAATATTTGTGCCATGAAAACGAGACCATATTATTGTTACTGTAATGAATATAGAAATAGTTGTACCATGCATATGTTATATATCCTTTGACTGTTTTCTGCCATTTAAAAATTCTCTAATAAAAATTAAAAAACTAAAAAAATTATCCAATACTATATAATATGCTGCAATTAACTATTTTGTTTAAGGAAATGTAATTACAGTTTTCCAAATCTTAGATTTTTAATCCAAAATCTTAATATCTCTGTATTACAGCCTTCCGTTTCAACTAATATAAAATTTTTTTTAGTTTTTCATTTCGTTTCTAAAAGTAAATACATTTAGTTTTATTAAAGTCTAAATATACACAATTTATATTTTCAAAATTAAAAGCAATTTATCCTGCGAATTAGTCTGTTTAGTATTCTACTAAAACAAATCTATCAAGAGGTCGTCAGTGGCTCACGCGGTAGCGTCATAGATTCGTATTCTTGAGGTCCCGAGTTCGAATCCCGCTCTCGGCCTGTTGATACAAGCACCGATGTACGTTACAAGTGCTTTGTTCGCAAACACGCTGACGACCTCCGTCGCTAATTAGCATTGAAATGATAGATACATATAGTGACGTTAAATAAAATTAAAAGCTATTTACATCTTTCGTCCATTTCCATACAAAAAAAATTTTTTTCCTTTTTTCTTCATTTGTAGAGAACTATACTTGAAAGTTTACTATCAACCACACAAATCAATATTATTTTAGAATATTTTCTTTTAATTTATTTCTCTGAAATTTTAACAATGTAACAATCAATGTAACAAGCTTGTAACAAAAATTTGAAAGTAATTAAAATCATTTTATAACAAACCATAGATTCTTAAAAATAAATTTTTTTTCGTAAAAATAATTCATGTGGTTTTATGTGATGGTTGATAATATCAATATAATATTAATTGATGTCTGGAATTGCATAGCTATTCGATATTGATTTTCGATACAAGCTTAACATGACCGATAAAGACAGACATCGCTGATGACTTGTGACAATCCCTTGTAATGTGATTCAGAACTATCAAATTCGTATCTGATTTAGCTTACTACGCGATGGTATATCACAAGAAACTCATGTAAATAAAAAATAATTTTTTGGTACAAAAAGGTTGATAAATACAATATATGGCCTACCTAGTTTTAAGTGTCTTTTATAAAGTAATTTTAAATACAGTTTTGTTAGGATATTATAACCTAATCTTGTCTTAATACAATTTTTTCTATTAAAAATAATTCTAGATCATTCGAACAAAGAAGATTAAATAAGTTTAATTTTAGTTTTAATATTATTCAACATTTTTTTGGTTCATGTATTTAAATATAATATCTGAAAAGTAGCATTACAGTAAAAAAACACTTATATTCATGTTATAAATCAAAATGTGATCAAAATTATAAAATCAAAATAATACTTTCTTATAAAAATAGAAAATCACTATTAATATCACAATAAATTGCTATAGAACTTAAAAAATTAGTTTTAAGTTTTACCACTGGATATAGGTACATCCATTAGGTTGAACATCATTCTTCATATACGTCTCTGTGATATAAAGTACATGCTCTCATGTCATTTTTTTCACGTTGCCAACATATTTTACAAAACTATGATTTATTATTGATGTAAAATTTGAAATTCCTATTTTTTTTTTGATTTGTTGTTTTTCTGTTTGGGATAATGTTCAGATTTGATTGGTTTTCGATGTTTCCAGGGTGAATCTAAGGATTCTAGTTTTTCATTGGTCAGAATCTTTTGTAATCTTTCTTTGGCGCCTATCAGTCAATCTTTTCTTTGATCACCTCACTGACTTTGATTGGTGAACTTGTTTACTCGCACTTTTTTCCAACATTTGTATTTAGAAACAGTATCCAGATACTTTTGGAAAACTTTTTTAACAGCAAACTTTTACAACTCTCTAAATCACTCGACTGATCATTTAAGTATACTTTATCTCTCTTTTTTTCTATTTTTTGTTTTGTTTATTTTTTAAGTTTAGACGCTGGTCATTCTTTTTACCAGTTTTTACAACTAACAATGATTCTGTCAATAGTACAACTTTACCATTAATGGCTTACTTTCTGTTCGTAGTTTTGCGAAGTCGAGTTTTTTAGAGAAGAAAAAGTCCTGAAAATGCCTGATTGACTCGATTCTACAAAAAATAAATTTGATCCATTTTAAGTGGTTTATTCAGTAGATAAATAAGAATAAGTTAAGCAAATTCAACTCTGCTTCTTTATAATGTAATATTTTTACTATATTTGTTTGACTTAATTGCATTAGAATTGCACTTTTTTGAGTAAAAACTTTTCGTTTTTTGAACTAGATACATAATCATCATTTTTCAATTATAATAACAAATATAAACTAATAGACGTTGCGCGAAGTGCACTTCACAAGTTTTAGTGTATTCAAGATAAACATTATTTTAAAAATATAGTTATCATGAGCTTTTCTGTTTATATCTAACTTTATCGAATTTTCGTTAAAACTGCAATGAATAAAATATGATTACCAAAAATTTAATTCGTATTGTTTAAATACGACAAAACAATGATGGACCATATTGTATCCATCTAACTTAAACTAAAACATTTAGGTAAACATTTTGACTTTACTCTCATCAACGCGTGAGTCTCAAGCTGGTTGTTATGCAAACCCATCAATCACCCACGGAGGTGAAATTGAACTTTACAAAATCTACTATTTAAACATTTCCAGATGCAGTTTCTTTGATTACTAATAATACATTTAATTATTAGAAATATTTTATAAATTTGAAAAATATAAATTTTAGAATGATCTATATTTTAGAAATTAATTATTAATTACCATTATTTAGTATTAATTTTAATTAACACTAAAGAATATAGGCGCATCATGTGCGTATCAAAATCTAAATATTTATGATAATCATGATACGTTACAAATTCTCACGCTGTACACCACACTTAAACTAATCGGAGGCTTACATCGAATATAGAACACAACCAATCAAAACGTTTAGAGGCTTCATTTTCAAACTGTTTTTCTTTTTATATAGAAAATAATCAATATATCAAACACAATGATCATCCCGTTTCTATTTATGGCTATTAAACGAACAATATATTCAAATTACTTAAACTATTTTCTATACGCATCAAACTAATTCATCTGATCCATATCATAGAATTTAAAACTTTAGGTACAAGGCTTAATGATTGAAATCCGATCAATCTAAAATCAGCTTAACATGTAACTAGATACAGATTAACATTATTATAGTGATGCAACATAGCCAAGCTATAAACTTTTGAATAAGGTTAACAAATTGGATTATGCAAACAGTACCAAACTTTAATATTAAATTTATTTATTTAAAAAACAAAATTTTACTTAAGTAATTCTAAATTGTTGCTCTGTTGTGGAAACTTTTAATAAGCTAAAATATATTTTTTAGAAAAAAAATGTACCGAAAAAGAAGCCAAAAGAAAATATACATTTCCCAAAGGTTAAAAATTCGTTTGCATTTAAAAACCTGTGCTTATTACAATTTATACGAGATATAGCTTTGGCAAAAGCATAAATCAAGCTCATCTTGCAGAAAGTGTCTCGACACTTGGTTTCCTCGTCGTCGTCGTAGTCGTAGTCGTCGTTTGAGCGATTTTGAATTTGCATGTGCAATTTTGAGGGGGCTGCTACTGCTGCTGCGGCTACCGCAAACTTTGGTAAAAGGAGTGTGTGTCAAGGAGACGACGGATTTACATTAATAAGTATGCACTCACGTAATCGCTGAGCCGGTTAAGTCTTGTTAAATTTAACCTTTTAACCTACGTCCTTCCGTGAAATTGTCTGACTCCTCTGATCGTTAATTTATTAACCTGTCGCGGAAAATTTGTAGTTTTAAGTACGAGTGTTTATTTTATAAATTCAACGTTTGAAGAACGCTTTTAAAATGTTTATTTAAACTTGAATTTAATTTAAAAGAATTTCTTTTAAGTGGTTAAAAAGGTGTGAAAATTTTGGCCAAAAAAATTATTTAAAAATTAAAATAAAGTCACCGATAAATGTAACAGTATAGGAATTTTAATTAACCACATTTATTTATATATATATAAATATATTGAAATCATTTTTTGAATAATTAAAAATTTTATGTGTATTCCTTAACAGTAGAAATAATAAGCATATAAAATTTAATTAATATAATAAAATCTTTAATGTAAAGCGAGAAACTCAAAACTTAGCGACTCTTCACGAAAATTGAATTAAATTTAAACATAATGATAGAAATAGACTAATGTGTAAAGTTTAAATCTTTGTAACTATCGTAAATAGAGATTTTTTAAGTAAATGCACAAATAAATTCTTTATATTTGTGAAGTCGTCAGTGGCTCATTCGGTAGAGCTATGGATTCGTAACCTCGAGGTTATGAGTTCGAATCCCGCTCTCGGCCTATTGATACAAGCACCACTGTACGTTACATGTGCTTTCTTCACAAACACACTGACGATCTCCGTCGCTAATTAGCATCGCAATAATAGCGTACAGTGACGTTAAATAAAAAAAAATAATTTAGGTAGTATATTGTTGTATAATTGATTAGTATTATTTAAAATAAAATTCAAATATTTTTTATTCTAAAATATTAATTTTAACGTAATTAGTTTTTATTATTTCTTTTACTTTCAACAATACCATTTATTTGATTAACATTTATTTTGATTGAGTACTGAAGTCTGGTTAAATTTTGGGGTCGTTACTTTGTTCAACACTAAAAAAATTTTTTTAAGCAATGTATTTTTTTTTATTTTAAAAAATAATGAATATTAAACAAGAATAAATAGTTGAAAACTTTTCATATTCAAAACAACTGAAAATTATTCGACGAGACACAAACGAGTCCAAATTTATTTAAGTCTGGTTTTGTAACAGAATGCCATACATAAAAATCCCGTGTACCTATTTATTCGTAAAGTCACCATTTTGTTCTTTCATTTCGTCGCCCGAAATAATTTGAATTTTTCGTAATTTTAACCGAAATTTTCTAATTAAATCCTTCAGAGAAAAATATTTTACTATATACATTTTTCATTGCGTTAAAAATAAAAATGTTTTATTAAATTTCATTCATTTTTCATCCTAAGAATTTTCAAATTAGGGTTTTGAAATTTTTTCATGATTGTAAATAAAGATTATAACATAGCAGATGCGTAAAATTATTAATTATTAAAATTACTATACATTTTTACAGTTTTAAAATATTTCAAACGTTCACATTCTTCTTTTAAAATTTAATTCAATAATCATAGCCTTATAAAATTTAATTTTACTTTTAAAGTTGAGAATTATAATAATTTGTAACAGAAAAAAAAATTTACTGAAGTGATTAAACTTTTCTAGCCCTTCTTTTTTTTTTACCTTTTTCCTCAAGTAACTAATTTCATGCTTCGAAAGGACGAGATGACAACTTTAAAGCTTTCAGTGTACATTGCCAGCACTTTATTACTCTTGAACGAAGCTCTTCATAAATTTCTCATGAAGAATCTTTCATGTACTTGTTTGACAAAAAGATTAAAAAAAAAAGGAGAGAAAAATAAATAAAAAAGGGTAAATAAACAAACTATAATAAAAAGGGAATTAATAGTTGTATGCAGTAAGAAAATGAAAGAAATCTGTATTTTAATTTAAAAGTGAAAAATACACTGTCGAGTAATGTATGTTTTTATTCAGTTGAAGGCAATTTTTAAAAAGAAAGCAATATTTTCCTTTGCGCGCGAGAAAGTTACGTGTCTTTCGTTATAAATTGCTATTGCGTTTCGTCGTTGTAACTTGCTACTGAATGTATACGTGTATATATACGTGCTAGATATTTTTCTTGCCTCGAAGACGCGCCCTATAGCACAGCGCGCCTCTCTTTGATATATTTTCATGAATATATATCTCGTCGTTCTTATATTGGCTTCACAAGTCAACAAGAACATTCTATGGAGCTCTTTATTACACATACTTCATTAAGTTAGTTGTACAGATTTTAAAACGTTATGTGAAAATTCAATATCGTTTTAATGCAGAAGATTCTTTAAATTTTTATAAAATTATTTGCAATTTTTCGATTATAAGTAAAAGAAAACAATTCCGGTTAATTTAAAGTCTTTTTATTTCGATAAATATGAACTTGAATTTAGAAACTATAATTTAAAAGTATTTATTTATTCATAATCTTTATTTGTATAAAAAAATTACATAATAAGTACATATTTATATTCATAGTATTTATATTTATTGTATTTATGTTTATTATTTATAATTTTTAGTACATATTTTATAGTTACATATTTAGTGGATAATTGGAATGATTTTAATTGAATTTAATGGATGTCAACTAGAAACTAAAACTGAACTCATAACAATTTCTAATACTGTATTTGGGATGGATGTAAAAGTCGCAAAAGAAATAAATAAAATGTTTTTTTGAATTAAATGAAATACTTTAATAATATCTACGCATAAACTCGTAGATTTATTCAATTATTATTATTTTAATAATTATATTTTAAAAAAGATTAGTTTCATACATAAAACTGTTTATTAAAACTGAATAAACAGTAATACTGATAAAATATATTAGTACTCGTTATAGATTATAATATTTCAACATAAACTCACTAAAATATGTTATTTAAATACAAAATTAATACATTCTAATTGCATATATCACTAATCTTAGTGACAAGCAGCAAATATAAATTTTTCAACAACATATCAATGATTGTTAATTGATATAGATTGATCAAAAATTGCTCCAGGATATTTTCAGTTTTACTCGTTATCTAATCTTTCATTTGGAAGCGAGATTGAAAATGAAATTTATTTTAGCTATATAACAATGTAACGACCCGAATAATCGATAGTATACCATTCTAATATGAAATTTATACTAGTTAAATGTTGAAAAGTAATTTGAAAAACAGTTATTCCTCTATCTTTGTGTGGTATTAGTTAAAGTTTAGTAAAGAGCAGTATTAACTTCAATAAATATAGATAATAATAATAAACAGACAAATATTTAAAAAAATTAGAATATATTACATTACTCTATCAGTGAACAAAATAGGTCACCCACTTCTTCCCTCACAAAAAAGATCGGTTAAAAAAGAACTTATCCTCACGTGTAATGTTTAAAAAAAATTACTACAACTCGAGTATTCATGTTGATTTTAAGTAAAAAAAAAACTCTTTCCACTCACTACCAAATTCGCCTAACTTGTAAAGCAACTAAGAAAATTTGGTATTTTGTAATTTTTTTTTAAATTTTAAATTACATATTTGATGATCTGATTATAGATAAATATACATTTAAAAAAAATAATAATCTCTTTTGCTCAAAAAAATCCTTATTCATTATTATGCTATTTAACAAACAACAATTTTTCCTCTTTTAACAACCAAAATTATTCCTCCCTTTAAAAGAAAAATCTCCATAATCCCAGCAATTCCACTGTCCTTAAAGTTTCTTTTTACGTTTCCCCAAGCGCAAATAACTCTCCTTAAAAAAAAGAAAAGAAAAAGAAATCAAAAATGTTTACGAGGCCATCCTCAGCGAATTAACCAAGTGCCTGGGTACGAGCACGTTTAATTAAACGCAGAAGCGTTAAGGTCAGGTTATCTTTCTCTCTCTCTCTCTTGCTCTTCCTTTCTTTGTATAGGCATGAACTATTCCGCCTAGCCATTGAAGCTACGATATAGCATAGCTGGACCTTCGTTTAGTTCCCATTTTAAACTATCTCTGAACAATGTTCGTTCGATCCCTATGGCACGACCGAACATAATCGACTTGACAGATACATGCTAAACGGCCGCGATGCCTCATTATCCTGTCAATTTGAGTTTGAACTTGTTGGATGAACGCGCCCACTAACGTTGACGGGATCCATTGTCTTTCCCCTGATGTAAATGCGTTAAGAGATTGATCAATATATAGAAATATTTTCTTTTTTTAGTACAATAAATAATTTGATTTTTTAGATTAATGGAAAAAATAGTTTGTTTAGCAAAATCACTTTCAATATGAAATGAAATTTTTCTTTTTAAAAAGTTAATAAAAAAATAGAAGGTTCTTACTAAAAATCTATAAATATTGAAATCAAGAACTTTTTAATTAAAAACCAAATATATTCAAAAAGCTCAATTTGTTCAAAAGTTATAAAGGAATAAAAATAAAGCAAAAATTTATCTGGAAATGTGCATAGAAAATAAATGCAGTATTTTACTCTAGATTTTATCTTGATTTTTACTCCTTCATAATTTTTAAATAAATTGAGTTTTCTGAACAATTATTTTCAAACGAAAGATTTTAATCTCAGCTTACGCGTCTCTAGTGAAAATTTCCTAGAATAATTCATTTAAAAATTGAACGACCATAAAGCAAACTCAATTTTATTTTTTTGAAAAGCCTTAAAATTTGAATAAAATTGCTCATAACTGTAAAAATCAAGCAGTAAGCTTGGCTTTTTGAAAAATAATTTCACGTAAGAAAAAGTATTCCAAAACTAGAGAAAATTTCGAGATTCAAATACAATGCACTCTGCTTATGTGTTTGAAAGATGTAAAAAATTACGGTTACCTAATAATCAAAAAAGGTTCATTTTAACAGCTTAAAAGAATTTCTATATAATAATAAATCGTAGAGTACAAGAAAACTTATTTTTCAATCTGGAGTACACTTGAACGAAATGGAAATGAATTTTAAATTCTGAAGTGATGAATATTTTTTTAGTTCAAATGAAATACTTCATTGTTTTTAATGATGTATGTTCGATTTGTAGATTTTCTCATTTAAGTACTATTACTTTGAAAAATTATGCTGTTACGAAACATCATTTCAATTTCCGTACAAAAGCCTTTTTTACCGAAACGATTATCAAATAAACTATTAACTTCATTTCTCTATTGTTCGTGGATGAAAAGAAAAAATTTGAAGTTAAATCAATTTCAGTATTGTATTATCTCACGTTATAAAAATACGCATTCAATTTGGTTGTAACAATTAAATATTTTACTGTGAGAAATGTAAATAGAAATCGCCCTAACCGAACTGATTATAGTTTTCTGCATTTTATTGATGATCTCCAAATATTTATATGCATATGTTTTGTTTTCATAACCAAATCTTCTTTCATTACATAAATTTACAGCCGTAAAATTTTATTGTGAAAATTCAAAATTTCGTCAGCTTTTATTCGACCATAAAACTTTCATCATACAGAATCTACAAATATGCAGGCTCGGTGGTGGAATGATAAATTTGTAATTCACCAGCCCGCATTTGAATTTTACTTTTTGCCAATTGACATAAGCACCTTTATAAATATTTACAAATGCTTTGTACTCAAATATACCGCAAACCTCTCTTGTTCGGTGATTAGTACCACAAATGCATAAAATGCATAAAAGTTAAAAAAAAAAAAAAAATAGTATGTAATTTATATTGTAATCAAATACACCATTGCCAAAACTAATTTATTCTTTCAGTAAATCAATAATATTTACATTAAAGTACATAGGTATCAATAATTTTTAGATAAATTTTATAATACCTGGATATTATTTATTTACTCTAATTATTTCATTTACAAGAATTTCTCTCAACCAATCAGCCCAATACAACAGATTCTTTTGTTTTTAATAAAGTTCAGTCCACTAGATTACAAATTTCTATTCATCGCGCTATATCCGAAATTTAGAATGCACAACACAACGGTGTTACTACCCATTGCCGGCAGTATTTTCCACCCCTAGTTTCGTTAATTATGGAACAAACTAGCGAGAGAAAGAGAGCAAATTTGTACACAGCTCGGTGTATAGCGGACTTAACTTGATTATTTTACTTCATGTAAATCAAACTTCTTCTTCTCTTTGGCTTTAAATATGGCCGGGCTTGGTGTTTTAAAACTTTGTTTAACTTTTAGTTTACTGCGTTTGATTAAACTTACTAAATAAATATGCTTCATATTTTCGGGCACAATAAAGATAAATAAACTTTCCACAATGGTATTAATACTGTATTGTTCGTTCGCGAAAAAAGATGATCTCTTCGATTAAAATGGATTGTTTGAATGCAAGATGAAAGTGATTGAGCGAGAAGGAATATTTTTAATAAATAATAATCGCTACGACGCTAATGGAGCGAAGCTATTTGTTCTCCAAGTGAACAACTTTTTAATTGTTCTCGTTGTATTTATTTCTAAAAACTTTTAAACAAAACAGTACTTCTCTCCAATTAAGTTATATTTCTTAAAGAAACTATTGCTAAACAAAAGTTCAACTTGGCTGAGAAAACACGTTCGCTAGTGAATCTCGACAATGGGCAACAATTAAAAGTTCGCGAAATCAATAAAAATTGTTTCCTAAACGATTTCGTAATATTTACAGCCCATTTATTCTTAAACTATTAGTTTCAATGGCTTTTCGCGGAGCTTTTCATCATGGCTAAACGCAATTTAGCTTTCGGCGAGCGACGCTGTCTCGCTGCTCTTATCACGGCGAAAAAAAAAACAAAAGTTTAAATATCCAGAGAAAACTCATTTTCGGCTTTCGCTTGTTCGGACTAACGAGTATTGTATTCATAAGAGCAAAAATACTGCTAAGCTAAGCATTAAAAAATCTGGAAAAAGAGAGTTTAAATGTCAACAAACGACTACAAGAGATTTTAAATCTCAAATAAAAGATATTATTGTATTCTTCACCAATCCTTTAATTAAATGTTTTTTTTCTCTTGAACTTTTAAGTTAATGAATTTTTAGTAAAATAACTCACAAGCAAAAAAATGTATCTGAATGGAGTTTCAATATCAGAATGTATAATGTTATTGTTATCATTCTATTGCCATAGAAAAGGTTATTAAATATATTATATTAAAAAAATAAACGTAATATATCATCATTTATGTGCATAAATATGACATCATAATTTATGAAATTTTTTACGTTTTATAATGTTATGTGACCAAAGTTTCGTGAATGTATATCATTACAACTTTAATATTAAAGTATATTATTTAATTATTATGTTTAATAAACTTTGAAAATGATTGAATATAAAAATTTGTAATGCTTGATAATATTAATAATATCTAATAACAACATTTCTTTATGTTACAGGTGAGTTGCAGAATTAATTCTTTAATAGAACTACTTGATACTGTAAGTCAACATATTTAAATTGAATTTATACCTAAATTACAAGAGTATCAGAATCACGAATTACAGTTTTTATTGAATCAAAAATTAGAAAGAAGCCTTTGATTCAAGCCTTCTTGCTTTAGAAGATATTAATTTGCTTCAAAGTTATTAATAATCAAAAATGAAAGAAAAAATTCAAAAATTGAAATGTTTCATTATTTTTTTTAATATTCCATTATTTTCTTTCCTGGCTTTTCGCATTAACGCAACGAAGCTTAAATTAAAAATATTTTAAATCTTTTACCGAATTACGAGGGCGGGTTGAAAAGTTTTCGCTCTGATAAAGATAAACAACTTTTTCAGCTTTTCCAATTTATTTTTTTAACATGATTTCCATCAAGGTTAATACATTTTTCATAAGGGTACTCCAATGCAGTGATACCATTTTTATTGGGATCTGACATGGGGGCGTGGTCTAAGCTAAGATGGCGTACCATAGTATACAATTTACATTGTCATATATGGAGCAAGTACCTGTTTTTGTTAATTATGAATATTTCTGTACTATTGGGCAGATACTAATCCTACCAAACGTTATTTTATAAAAGATGAACAAGTTTTCAGAGCAGGACATATAATAAAATACGTTAAAAATAACAAAAATATCGGTGATATAATAACCTTTTCACGCAAGACATACAAGAACATACAAGTCGCATCAACGAACGCTTTCTGCTTGTATGCTACTATTCGTTCAGATTTTATCCACCAGAGAGCGTCTGGTCTATGTCAGATCCCAATAGCTTGATTCGCTAAATTCTACAAAATACTCACTTACAGGGAACTTAAAATCATTTGCATGACTAATAAATGTAAAATGTATTTGCTAGAAAATTTTAATAAATAATGCTGAAATATTTTTTTATTGTATTTTTTAATATAATTGTTTATTAGTTGATAAATTAGAAACATAATTAATCTTTTTGATGCAGATAAAATGAAAATTTGTCAAAATATTTGAACTTATAATTATTAAAATTGAATAAAATACTATAAATTTAAATTTCCGATTGTCTAAATACATACAAATGTTAAATTAAGTAGAGAATCTCATCAATATTCATAGAAAATGCATAGATATTCGCTAACATAAAGCAGATAAATATGTTCATTGATGCAATCATCAAGAAATGAAATATGGCTAAACAAGATAAAACTCAATAAAAGCTGTCGAATAAATAAATGGGAACAAGAGGCGATTCGATTACGCGATGATCTACTTTGATGAAATTAATAAATAATTCTATCAATCTTCAATTGCAAAAAGAGTTTAATTTCAAATAAAAATCAAAATTTCTAATAAAAAATGAATATGTAAAATTTAATATGTCAGGAAGTTATTTTCTTAATTACCTAAATTAACTCTCATTCATAAATTTTGGAATTCCTTATTTTTTTGTCAATTAAATATCAATCATATATAATTTTACTTTTTAATGACATATCTCTTTAATTTTAAGAAAAAAATTGACATTATATCGAGTAAAATTAAAATTTTCATTTTTAGATAGCTTTTATTTGATAAAATGTTCAATTGAACTTTGGTCAATATTTAATTGATCAATACTACGAAAAAAACGAATCAACATATAATATTTGGAAAGCGTAAACTTTATAAAATGTTTAATACGTTTTCAGTCAACATGCCAAACAATAAAATAATTTAAAATTTTAAACAAGTATATTTATGAACTTTAATCCTTTTGATTGTTTTCCAAAGTCCAAATGATTTTCTAATTCTGCGATGCTCGTTTCCAATTTTAAACAAACTATTCTAATAGAAAATTATCCTAGTGGCGTAGATAGTTCCATTTTATTTTATTTTGTATTGTGCTAATCTGGCTAATTAGACTAGTTAGAAATTTAAAAGCACTTAACATCTATTTAAATATTTTGTTTGTTAATCTCTATGTATAAGTTATTAATTGGAAGAAAATTTAATTTAAAATATTAATAAATTGGTATTTATAGAATTTATTTTATTGTGGTTATACATTTTATTATTTTAAGTAGAAATTTTTATATCTAATGACTTTATTTAACATTAGTCAGAATGAAATTTATATTTGAATGTTTTAATACTTGTTTTCAAATATCATCAGTAAAAGGAATTTTATACAAACGTACCACGAGCACATCAACAAAATTTTTAAACTTTTTTCGTATTAAAATACAAAAATGATTGTTTTTAAGTTAACGCTGCCGATAGAATACAATTTATTTGAATATTTTATCAAATCTAAAATCTAACATACATTTTCATAAGACGATTACAGTACAATACTTTTCCTATTATTTACATACCTAGCATCGAAATTTACCGAAGATAATCGATAATCTATCCGAGAGCTTATACAGATCTATCGCGTTTAATCTAGTTTTAGCGTTGTTTAGTCAAACGAGAGCTCTTTTTTATTTTTTTGCTTATACGGGCCTCTCTCGATAAAGCTTTGTATCATGCTGAAACAATTTATAATAGAAGTAAAAAAGAAATAAAGCGCGTATCGCGTTTGTTATCTGGAGACCTTTTATAAATTTGACCCCTATGTACATATATTGCAAACAAAATAATTAGAAGTACTCGATGAAATCGGATCGACTTTGTTTATAGATAAGCACGTTGAATTCAGTGGAGGATTAAGAAAGAGAATTTAAAATGTACGTTATCTTTTGATGAGTAAATACATTGTGACGCTGTATTTTTTGGTTATCTAGATGATTTGAATTGTGAAAATTGGATTTTTGCACTTTGAGCAGTCGAACTTGATCATTTTACGCAAAAAATGTCAAAACGTTGACTTAAAGTATAATATTGAACGTTCTCCGAAGAGGATTTCACTCTAATATTTGAATAAGAAAAAGAAAAGAAAAATTGTGAATGCAGAAGCAAATATATCATCCTTTAAAATTCAATCTTTCTGTTTGATCTTTTCATCCGTTTTTAATGATTTTATTCTAACTTTTAAAAATAACGTATACTTTAATTTTCAAAATAAAAGCTTTTCTGTGATTTATTAACAATATTTGAAATTTATAACTGTATACGATTCATTATTTAATCATTTACTTTACTGGAAAAAATAATGATTGACTTTATTATTTTAATGATTTATCATTCCAAAAATCATATAATATAGTATAGGACATTCAATAAAATGAAATCTACTCGAATTTGAAATTATGTACCATAAATAAAACCTCTCCATGGTAAAAGTGAATTATAGGTTTTCTAAATCTTTGTCATTTCAATAAATATATTGTCTGGAAAATGATCGACTTGAATTTTTTTTGCAGTCATTTGACATAATAATAATAACTTAACATAAGATCATAAAAAAATAATATACATTCGAAAAAAAAAGTTTTTTAAATATAAATTTAAGCACATAGTATACGTGAATATAAATAAATATTTTCTTGAAAATGTACTAAAATATACAAAAATTTAGTTACTTTCGATAAAAGTATACGCTTTTTTCATATAAAAAAATATTTTCAAAGCTTTAAAGCTATGAAAACATTTTTCTTTTTATTAAAAATCCATCTAATATAAAGTAACATAATATGCCATGCACTTACCTTGAGAGACTGATCTCTTCAGTTTACATATGAGTCTTATGTACATAGAAAAAGAGTAATGTATAGTAAATTTTGTTACGGATATTAAAAACTTTACGTGAAAGAAATATTCATTCGATCGTATATTGATATATTAAGATGAAATGTAACTAAATTACCAGTAAATGTTTACCAAACTTTCGGTAAATTTTGCAAGAATATATAATAATATCCATTAGAAACTCAGCAATGCTCCGCAATAATGCCAGTCTGTAATATCAGATTACAATACTTTCCGGCAAATGGCTTCGATATCCATAGTTAAATTTACTGCAAAGTTTCTCTTCGTGTAAATGGTTTGACAAGCGCCTCGAGCTTTACCTAAATTCTAGAATCTTTACGTTTGAGTGTGTTACAAGTAATACACAAAGACGAAATACAGTTCCGTAGCTTCTATGTAATGAAGGGCTTGAATAAACTTCAAACATTTTGTTTAGTGACTGTTAAATGAAGTAAAAATAGAGTTTTTGAATAATAAAATAATTATTTTTAGAAACTTTCTTATTGTATATAGACATGTGACATGAAATATTCAGGAGAAAATCTGAAATATTACGTAATTGAACTATAAATTTTTACTCGCGTGGCATAATTTGAACATAAAATAGATTATTTTTTATATAGTTTTTAATCATATTTTGAGCAATAATTACATTCAATATCTATATAAAATAGGAAATCCTAGTTAAGTCCTTTTGCAAATCTATAAATCCATTTGCATAGAAATCAAGAAAAATACCGCGTGGAACGAATACCCTAACATGCACACGTAACGTGTACTATTTTTTTCTAAAAAAAAGGGGGATTTTCATTTTTTTTGCAATTTTTCATATGCAAAATATCGTATTTCCTCAAGCGTTCTAAAACGCTTTTTTTTTCTCTCGCACACGAAGAAATACAATATTTCGTGCATACGCAATAAAGGCATAGAAAATCGAATTTTTTTTTCGCACTACGTTAGAAAAAATAGTTTTTCTCTTTTTTGCACCTCATACATAAACATTCCGAGGAAGGAACGGACCGATACACCGAATGCTTACTTTTGTATTAAAAGAAAATTTTTCGACCCAAATATATCTATATTCGAATAATAATCTCAATGCTTCAACACTCGCAGCTAAATATAAAAGGAACACGATAAAGCAAATCAAATATTGAACGAGTTAACGATTATTGGATATATCAAACTGGAGCATTGCTCGAGAAAAGAAATGAATTAGAATTTT
Organism: Anastatus disparis; assembly: GCA_017163975.1. Lineage (NCBI taxonomy): Eukaryota > Metazoa > Arthropoda > Insecta > Hymenoptera > Eupelmidae > Anastatus > Anastatus disparis. Next base: position 1,577,993 of record JAFFSR010000222.1, read on the forward strand.
TTTTTTTTTTTCATATAACGCTTTCGATATTTCACATTTGTAAATTTGTACTGTTAATTGAAGCCGTTGAATTGTGTATGAATTTATTTGAGTTCCGGCTACTATAGCACGGATTTATCAATATACGCTCTCGGTATTATTGTAAAAATTTTTATTTACTCTTTTGTTTAGCTAAACTCTAGGTTTGATCAAATAATCGTTAATTCAATGTTTAGTTTACCACCGCAATTTATTTTATTTTCCGTTTAGAATTTCAGTTCATTGAAATTATTAGCCAATATATTTGGGATTAGGAAATTTGTACAAGCTTCATAACAAAAGATAAATTAATGATTAAATAAGTTATTATCATAAACAATGCATAAACTGTTTATACTTTTTTGATGAACTTATAATGGCAATAAAATTATAAATTTAAAATCAATAATAGTCAAAGATGTGAAATACTATCGGTATTACGGCAATAAATCTTCTTTAGTATGAAAATCATGAGGATTAAAATTGATATATAGAATTCCAAAATTATATAGTTATAAAACGAGATCGAATCTTTCAATGTCGGCGGAGAATTTGAAATTTTGGTATATCGTATTTGCTGCTTGATTTCATTCGGATCCTATAAATTTTGAAATAGGATCAATTTCAAAGAGCAATACTATGGATATTTGACGTATATTATAGGCATAAATTTTCATAAAACTTTTTTAGTTTTATTTGATTTTAAAACTTTATGCTTTTTATTGTATGAATGATTTTGGATTAATAAAATTGTTGTTTTTATTATGGCGAAGATTGAAAGTTTATAAATATCGATGATTTTTATTGGTCGTATTTCAATTTAATGACATTTGGTGTTTTTAAGCTTTTAATTTAATTCATAAATTAATTTGGAAATGTTTTAAATATTTATATTAAAATAACTTTTATTGCTTTATTTATTAATAATAAATAATGGATATATTTAACGTATTTCAAGAACAATAATTAATAAATACATCAGTTCGAGAAATTATTAAAAAACAAAAAACGAACCATCAAAACAAAATATTCGCCAACAGCAATTTTGTCAAAAAAAAAAAAGAAAGAACAAGTACATGAGTACACGCGCAATATGTGGGCGAAAATTCATAAAAAAGTTTCTATTTCTGCGGTGGATATATATTCTGATGGTAAAATTTTTTTACATTCACATAGTATTTATAAAAGCATAGAAAAATTTTTCAAAAAATTGTATTTTTATTCTCGAAACGCGTGTATCACCGAAATTAATTCAAGAATTACTTTTTTCTATACCATCACAAAGCTTATCTTGTGAGAAAGTATTTTTAATTTGATTTTACGCTGTTTCATCGAAATGAAAAACTTTTTATAAAGAATAACAAAATAAATTGAAGTTTTTTTATGGTTGTTATATTTTTTGAAAAGATTCATTTACATACTGTTGTTTATATCGGTAAAAGTATTGAAAATGATAAATAGATAAAAAACGCAAATACATACATTTACTACAGGTGAAATTTGTTTAAATAAATGTTTTATTAAGAAAGAATATTCAATCAACGTTTCGGAAGTTTTAATTACTTATCTCTTCGGAATAAAGTTTTTCACAAAAAAATTTTTTTATTCAACTTATAAACACATACACATGTACATATTTCGTAAATGAATATCTCGTTCAGTAATATACCAAAAAAATGTTTTCAAGTAAAAAATCTAAACCGACAATATATAGTCCGTTAAAACTTTTAGATAAGTAAATAAATAAATAAACATCAAAGTCATATTCGAATATTATATTAATTTATTTATATATTCAAACATACAACACACTTCCACCTTGAATCCTTTAATGACGTCTAGCATTGTATTGCACGAGTATATAAGCCTCCCAAAATTTCTAAGGGGTTAAAACGCATCAGAGTCAAGATGAGTATCTCTCTTCTTCTCTCTTGGCCTGGAAAATTGAATTACGACGCCCATGAGACTCGTAATTCAAACCTTTACTCGTGGCTTAAAACACGTCTGACGACATAGCAATGTCAACGTTGGGTATACATCGCTTCACTACCTTTTTTTCTTTTCTCTTTTTCTCTCATATTATCTTTTTCTTCGCGAGTAATAACATTTTCCCGGCATGCGCGCAACCTCGCGATTCTCTTATTCTAACGTTTCTCTTCTCGCTTCCTGTATTTTCTTTCACTTTTGCATTTTCTCTCTCTGTTTAAGCGTAAGATCTTCCACTCGTTAAAGTAAGAGAGGAGAAAAAAATACGCTCGCGAGAAAATCTGAGCACACTGATTGTTATACGTTTTCTTTTTTAAGAGAGTGGGAGGGAAAGAGAGACTTTGTCTGTCTGTGTTTCTTCAATGACAATGACAAGGATAAAGGAAAATCTCTGTTTGAAAAAAGGAACGGAAAGCTAACGCCTTAATGATGATCGATCAAACGAAAATAAAAGACAAGATGTAACGTGAGTTAGGGGATTTACGTATATATATATTTTGAAATTTTAATAAGAATTAAAGTCTTTGAAAATAGTATTAAGTAGCTTTAAGGAATTCGATGCCGTTGCAATTCTCTCATTGACATTGCATTTTTTAAATTAACTTCTTTGATTCCATGAAGTATCAATAGCCTGGATAATAAATTCTTTAAAGTAATTTAAAAAAACGTTTTTAAACTCATTCATCAAAATTTTCAGATGTTTCTTCTGATCTGAATATATAAACATAACATTTCATGCACCGTCGTAATATTATCTTACTGAATTCTAGAATTTCAACGTAAATCTTACTGCTTTCTGTAATAATATATTACGTCCTCTCGTCTGACAAATGCAATCGCGTTACTACTGATTCTCAAAAGAACATAATCTTCTTCTTACCTTACTTACCGTACAATTATAAACGTCATTGTCAATTCTATACCTAATTAAAAATTCATTATAAGTTAAATGCTATGCAGATTTTCTTATTTTTTGTAAAATAACTTTCTTTGAAATTAGTTTAAAATTTGTTGTGGCCTTTAATTGAAACGTCAGTCTCGTTTAACTTATAAAAATTTGCTTATAGTAAAAATAAAGATTAAAAAATTTACTTAAATGTGAGACATTACTTTCATAAATTTAACACTTTTCTCGCAATAAATAAAAATGTATTTTACAGATGTAAAATTTTTCGTTTGAAACTCAAGAAGTTTCAACGCTCACAAATGTCAGGATCCATTACATGAATAAAAAGATGAAAATTTAATAAACAGTGCATCCGTCGAGAGCATAAGAAAAAAGAAAGAGAAAGTTTTTTGCAGCACGATGATAGACATTACAATTTAATTAAATAATAGTAATTCAATCCCTTATGTCTAGAGCGTCGTTGAATTGCAACGATCAGGTTCATTAATATCCCGTTTTCCCATCCCTTCCCTATGAAATTCTGAGAAGATTCGCAAGCACACAGAGAGAATAGCAAAGAAAGAGAAATAGTCAAGGGAAGTAGTAAGAGCAATAAGAGAAGTTAAACTGTCTTCCCCTCTCTCTCTCTTGGTAATATTCGCGGAGCATTAAAGGAGCAGCTTCCGTTGTCATCGTTTCTGGGGTTTGCTTGCACTTAGTCCCCAGCAATTAATAACCCAGCGAGCATAAATCGTCCTCGCTTCTCCACCATATACCAATGACATTCGCTCTTTCTCTTCCAAAGACTTACGATGTATATATATACGTCGTATTAAAACCTAAAGCACATATACGCGTATTATACCCGAGGTACCTTTTACATTAAATGCTTCTGGAATAGGAGCTCCTTTATTGCGAGGTCGAACATTTTTATATACGCAGTTAATCGTATCGTATTTTTCTTAATGCCAAGGTTGTCGGTAAGTTACTTTTATTTAGTTTTTCTTTTTTTTCTCCTTTTTCTACAAGTTTACGTCACTAATTTATTTTTTTTTTGCAGTATAAATACCAATGCTAGGTCATTGGGTAAGCTGTATTTTTACACGACTTTTTTCGCTCAAGGTTGAAAAGAGGTAGTGTTACCGTTTATCAGAAATTATTATGTCAGATATAAACTTGAATTCTTTTTTTTTATCTGTCCGGAGATTATGTTCAATATTTTCTTTAATAAGATTAATGTACGCGTGGAATTACATAAGATTGAATTAAGGAATCATTATGACTTCGAAACATTTTCCTGGATATATTAACATCGCGTAATGTATAGAAGCTTAATATTAGGATGGCAAAATACTATTCTTAAACAAAGTATCTCAATAAAATAATAAATATATGTTTGTTAAGTTTGATTATTAAAAGTTTCAACATGATAGATTTAATAAAGGAAAAGAACATAGATGGTATTTTGGGGGAAATTGTGATACGTTTTTATTAAAGAACTTTAGTTTCTTTGATTATGAGATAGTATAATCTGCTGATACGTGCAAATGAATTTTTCCCTGGAAATATAAAGTTTATATCTTTCTATTACAGTTTGTACCGGAAGTAGAAAATTTTATCTCTTATCAAAATGTTTATTGACATTACTATCTTATTTATGTTTAGGCTTATAAAGTAATAATGTGTAGGTTTTAGGTACTTGCAATATACAAATCAATCTCAAAATTACAAGATATATTAAAAATGGAAATATTAAATAAATAAATTGATAAATAAATAAATTAAACATTTAATGTTTTCTAAATAAAATTCTTTTGATTTAAATAAATGGTATTTAAATTTAGAATATTTGTTTTCAACTTTTAAATAACTTAAAAACTAAATTTTTGAGTGATCTATTAATTTATGTAAATGATGTTTCAAATAATAAAGATAAAATCACCCATGGTTTGAAAAAAGACTAATTTTGTTTATTTAAAGATTTACCTTTAAATATTTTCTTTTATAGAATACCTTAAACTTTAAAAAAAAGTGTTTATATTTCTTTAAAATGGAACATCATTGCATACCTTGATGTTATAAATAATCATGCACAAAAAGTCACTTTTTGCTTTCTCTTAGAGAAAGTATTTATTATTTTATATGTGTAAAATACTGAAAAAAGATCCATGCTTTTTCGAAAAAGTAAAAATTAAAAACGCTTTTATACACGCCCCCGAAAAAGAAAGTCAATAACATCAAGAAGTTTGGCAGAATAAAAAAAGTGCATACAAATCTATGTTTCTTTTATCTCGATATTGTACACAAGTAAAAAGTAAGGAAAAAGTAAGGAAAGATGAAGAATTTGAAAAAACCTTCGCAAGCACTCGTAATATACGTATATAGACATGTAGAACATGTACAAAAGAAGTAAAGAAATTTCTTGGTGATTTCTTTTTTTTTCTTCAAGAATAAGAAAAAAAAAGCTCAAAGTCTTCTTTCTTTCTATTCCTCCTTTTCATGACGAGAACGAAACGAATCGAAACGTTAAGACAAGCCAGCTAGTAAAAGAAAAGAATTCCTTACCCAAGTTTTGCCCTTCTGCTCACCAGTGCGACTCGCTGACATTTTATCGCTCCCTTTGATGATCATAGGGATATATATAACTATATATATACATACAATGTATATATAACTACGCGCTCGTTTGGGATCCTAGAAAGCTTAAAGTGTCGTATTATTCCGTCCTTTTTTCGTTTTCTCTCTTTTTCTCTTTTTTTTTCTCCTTCTTTTTTTTCGAGACTTTACCATTTTAATGCCAAGCGTTTCGTTCTGCCTCTGCACAGCTGAGCACACTGGATTTTATTCTCTTTTCTTTCTCTCTTTTTTTTCGAGGAATAAAAAAAAGTTTTCCTTTTTTATTCGACTGAATCCTTTTTAATTGGGCTTAAGGACTTTTGAAAAATTATGGAAGGTTTTATGCTTTCGAGATTTAAGATTATCTAATCGACGTTTAATTTTTAAAATATTTAAATTAAATAAGCCGTTTTATTTGTTATTGAATTAATTAAATATTCTAGGCAAATTAACATTTTTGTATTTAAAAGTATTAGATGCTTTTCTAACTTTGTTAATGTTAAAATACCAAAGTAAAGTTTTTGACTTGAACTTGTATATTTTACTTTTTACAAAAAATCAAAACTGAATTGTATATTAATGAAGGATGTTGAATTTCTATTACAACTTTTTTTCAAGCTACAAGTCTCATTAATATATTTATTTTACGTTTTAGCATTTATTTTCGTAATTTTTTTTTGTGCCACAGTAACGTACATAAAACTTTTCATAACACGATTATATTTAAAATTTATTTATGAAAAAGGTTTTGTCGGCAGTAAATATTTTATATCTTTTTTACTTTATAATAAGAAAAAGTCATGAAGCAGAAAAAAAATACATCAACTTAAACATATTAAATTCTGTCTAGAACCTAAAATATTTTTATTTATCAACGTATGAATTACAAGTTTAAAAAAAAAAAGTTAGATCGATCATCGTTCAAGAAAAAAAAAGCAGTGAAAGGAAAATGTAGTAAAACTTGTACACAATAGTTTATTGAATTTTGAAGATATTGTTTGGCCAAAGAGCAACTGAGTTCATTGAATCGCCTTTTTTTTTTTTTTTTTTTTATATAAAAAAAATGCCTTGGCAGCTGTAAGAGAGAACTCGAGCAAGCCAAGATTTTGTGCGCATAAGAAAAGAGGACTTGGTCATAAATGTCAACACACCCTTGAGAATTTCTATGTTATACTTTGATGGCTTGCATAAAAAGACAGACAATTTTTTTTATAAAACGTAAAAAGGAAGATCTTATGTTTTAGTAAAAACATCTCTATTTTGAATTTTACAAAATTTATATAGAATAATAAATGCAATATTTTAAGTTGACATTGTAAAAAAATTTCATGCTTTTTACATCGTAATATATTTGCCTTTAACGAAGAGCTTTTCAGACTACAATTAGCACGGTTCATACTTGCAAGATGATTAGCACATTTGGCACTCTGTGCTATGGAGAGAAAGCACATTTTAATTGTCCCATGAATACTAGCACATCTTAACACTGTCTTTTGAACGTTAACATATTTTAACGATATCCCACAATAACAATACGGTGAAATATTCTAATATTTGCGAAAGCTCTTGGAATATGTTACTTTTCGTTAAAAAGTTGCTAGTTTCCGTGAATAAAAAAATTAAGTATAATACTTTTTATTAAAAGTGCTAATATATAATGTTATAAATAGTTGAAAATAAAATTTTTACTAAACAATACTTTTGTTACAACAGAAAAAAATTAATAATTTAACTAATTTTAATCTGCGATAATCTAATGGACCTTATAGAATTCATATAATTTTGATAGCTTTAAAAATACAAATTAAAACATTTAAATATCAAACTTTTGTACACTTAAAAGACGCAACAATATTATGGAAGAGATAGAATATAAATGTTCACCTTTTTTTTATGTTTATACAAGAAGGTCTATTTCGTCATGTTTCAACTGTTTATTCTTCTTTCATCAATAAAAAATAATAATAGATTTAAATACTTTCCATGTTTTAAATGAATATTTTAAATGAGCTCAACATCTTTAAACTTGTATGCTAAAAAGTTTAAAATAATGCACTCCTTAATGAATGTACTAATTAATGTCCTGCAGGACTCACTTACGTAAATAGTTGTCCGGGTATTTTTTTACTCCAAAAACTAATGGATTCCCTTAGGATACTCTTAGCGTAAGTACGCAAAATGTTAAATAATATTACTCTTTTTTAATTTTATCAAGCTCTTGGTTTCAAAATGGTTAATACATCTAAAAATATAGTTTTTAAAATATTGTGTTTAACATTTTACAAATATTAAATACTTTTTATTTGTCGTAAAATAATAATTTATAATAATAATTCGTACTCAATCTTGCTAAAGTAAAGGAAACTCCAGTACATTTACTTTAGCTCAGATCTCAAGATACTCCCAGCGTCTTTTATCTCATAACTCGAATCTCTCGCAAGTGCTATTTTAACGAAACTTTAAGCTCTCCCAGTAAAACCGGAAGTCTCTTTTCGTCTATCCTTTTAAGCAGCAAGCAAGCATCACCTTCTTTTTTCCCCCCATCTTGTTTTTCGTATTTAAAGATAACAAGTCGCAAATACAACCGTACGAAATATAAACCTTGCAACGAAAAAAGCTTCTTCTTGTACCTCCCCTACGCTCATCCTTTTATCCGTACATTAACGTAGCTAGTTAATGGTTGGTCTATACGTTCATATCGAAATGTCGGTTAGACGTGTTTCCACTGTTGAAACCAAAATCAGCATAGTTAAAAGGCTTATCTGGTACAAATGCGATGCATGTAATGCGTTTTATCAAAATACAGTCTTGGCCGTATAATACGTATAACCTAACCCAATTTTCGAAATCCTTATTTTAGTAAATAGAACTTGACTAAAGCTGTACCACTTAAGTTTACTATTTCGGGGGAATATTTGGATTATAAGCTTTGTTTCAAGATGACTGATAAAATTTTATGCTTTTTGGGGATCGAGCTGAATATGCTTTGTTTTAATTCAATTTTTTTATAAATAATTTTTTTTACGAATATACTTTTTATTATCATTTTATAAATAGTTTTCTGAGATTATATTAAGAAAACATTTGATTCTTATGATAAATCGATGGATATCAATCATAATAAGATCATCAAACAAATCATTTTACTTGTTGTTACTTTCAACAAACTTTCCTAATTCTTTTATTAAATTATGACAAAAAACTGTACAAAGATTACTTTGAAAACCTCTAAACATATAATAATTAAGATCTAATAAATAACGTCGTAATATATCTAATAATAAATTGATAAATCCAATTACAAAAGTTCCTCTGCACAAAGACAGGCGGGGCAAAGAGGGATAATTAGAAAAAATTATTTAACTTTTTGCACTTTGAGGAAAAAGGTAACATAAGTTAAGAGTCTTCAGTGCTCTGAAGCCGAAAGAAAATAATTAATTTTACGAATCTCCAAAGGGGAGGAGAGAGAGAAAGAGATAGCTAACGGTGCAAAGAGAAATAGCAAAAGACAAACGAGCTAAAAGAAAAGGTATATCTCTTTTTTTTATATGAAAAGAGAGAAGGAAAGTAAAAGACATTACGACATCTCTTTTATACCTTCTTTGTTACGTTCTGTCCATTCTATAACTGCCCGCGCTATCATCTCTTTCCCCTCCCTTACGAAAGGATATAAAAAAAAGAAGAAAAAAAGAAATACCAAAATGACGGGTAACAGAAGTTGAATTGTCCGTTCATTTCTTCTATAGTGAGTATATCAAGGTAAGGTATATGGGGAATCATTTTTATCTGTAACAACATTATTTTTATTTATCGTAAAAGGGATTTTACTTAACCGAAACGCCTTTTACTGCTTGTGTCTTATTGAATTAATAAAAGTTTGGGAGAATAGAAAATAAAAAATTGTGACTGATACGATTGTCAACTACGATAAATTGTAGATAAGGATATTTTTTTAATCCTTATTGATTTTTATGTTTTCATATAAAACGAATATTTATAAAAATATACATTTTATTTTATACTTAATAAGAAACTAACATAAATTTGATTATAAATGATATAAACTTTTTAACTCAAATAAAAATCATATTTATGAATTAAAATTATTGAAAAGTTTATCTTTAAAAATGAATATATTACGTTAAAAGAAACCAAAAAACAAAATTTTAAATTCTATTTCCATATTATTCATTCCACTTACGAACAGCTTTATTTTTTATTCACAATGCGTGCGTGGCAATGTTTATCGTGAATAAAGTCGAGAAAGCAAATGATTCCGAAGTCTGCTGAAAGATTGCTTTCGACTTTGATATTTTTGGGATGTATGAGAACAACAAAAAAAAAAATACCTTCATGTTTGTACGAACCTTTATACATAAAGTCTGGGTGTATAAATATGGATGGGTATTATTCCACTCGTATTGGCATTACGAAAATGCCAATAAAATTGCAAAAGGAAAAAAAAACGAGATATACTTGTTTCTTGGATAGTTAATCATAAAACAAATATACGCTGTGTTCGGCGTATTATTTTCAAAAATATTTTCTTATTACTAGCGACACTTTTTTTTTTAACTTTGATGAAAAAATGTATCGCAAAAAGGAATCTCAGGATTTTTTTCATAACATTTCTTTGATATAAATTTTATTATTTTTATATATTAAAAATGTAATAAGCAATATTGCTCAAGAATATCGTACCGCAATTATTTGTAAATTAAATTTTTATAATTCGAAGCAAGCTTTATTTAATATTTTTATATTGTTATTGGTTAAAAAAATAATTATTATAAATAAAATTCAATACGACAGTAAAAAAAAATTGTTAAATAAATTTCAACGAAAAAATTTTAATTAAATAATTTTTTGATTCACTGAATAAAGTTTGGTTTTATTTTCAGTTTGTAATCACGCTATAATCTGAACTTTAAATGAAATATTTTTATTTGATTTTGAGAAATATATTCTACTCATATAATAATAAACATTGATAAAACACAATTTTAAAGTTCTTGTTTGATAAAGAAAAAAAACAAAAAATAGGTAATTGTCATCTTTTTTTTAGGCTAAAAAGGTGAATAGTGATTTAAAACCACTGACAGTCGGAGAATGTAGTACTAAAGAACGAATAACGATTTCACAAGAGCAATTATTCAATTGTGCTAGCCAAAAACATCCTCTTCTCGTCTCTCTTTGGGGAGTGCTTAAAGCATTTTCAATGTTCTGCAGGCAGTAGTGTCGCACAAGCATCATCTTTTTTTTCTTTTCGTTTTGCATCTTCTTTTTTTTTTTATTCCTTTTTACTTTCTCTCTTACCCTATCACTCTTTGCTTTTTATAACATTTTTTTCTCTATCTCTTACTCTCGGTTCGGAGAAAAGAAAGTACAAGTTTCCGGGGTTGTGCATTATTGTGAATTGTAGGACAGACAAAACAACGGAAGCTTCTCTCTCTCTCTATCTCTCTTTTCTCGTTTTTACTTGTACATTTCTATCTGTATATATATATATTTATGTCCTCGTAGGCCGTATTCGTGTCAGTATGTAAAGAGCATGCTAAATTTGTATTGGCATCCCATATGTCTCAGACGCGCTCCACGACTTATTGCAAGAATTATATGTCTTCCTGAGACATATTGAGACTCAATATGTCTCAGGAGAAATCAATATGGCATCACCGATCCTACTATGTTTCGTTCAATATGTCAAAGAGCAATCATATTGAACGTAGGTTAGTGAAAAAAAAATGACTCACGCTTCGACAGCAGCTATACTCATTACAAAATGTCAATCTAAGAAACAAAAGAAAAAATCAATAGAACTAAAATTTTATTTTAAAAGTATTGAAAAAAAGATTAATATTTTGAACTAATAAGTTATATTTTCTCATACGGCCTACTTCGGACATAAAATCATCTATGTCCTTTGGCCGTTTATTCAGGTGGAATCTGAATCTCGAACAATGTTTGCCGCTTGAGCAGAAATCTACCTCGGGCGCGCTTCGCGCGCCCTCGGCAATTTCAGCTCAAGCGACAAACATTGTCCTCGATTCATATTCCACCTGAATACGGCCAAAGGACATATATAACTAATATGTATTTGTGAGTTGCCATCTCTCTTTATTCGTCTCGTTTTCGCTAGCTTCCCTTAAAAGTACCCTGGAGGATCGTTTGAGCTTTTAGGTAGAAACGCGACACCTAAAAGCTTGTCGCTAAATCTATAGCTTCTTCTTCTTCTTCTCCTACTTCTCAACCTTTTTTTTTTTTCTTTTGCCAATATAACGTGCTTTTTCTCATATTTTCTAAGATGTATTGGTTCTTTGCTGTCTATTTTAAAAGTTATGCGTTGGGGTTTATTGCAAATGATCTTGTATACCCGACGTTTTATTACGATTCTTGACTATTTCGTTATAATACATATATTCAATTTTACTAATTTTTTGTTACTACAAATATACAAATGTTTGTGAAAATTTTTTTATTATTTATTAATACAATTAAATATTATTAATTCTATATACTCGATCATAATACTAAAATAAATTTTTTAAAATAAAATGTAATAAATGCATTATTTTGAAAATAGAGTTAAATTGAGTTCAAACGTGTTATTTTAATTATAATTTATACATTTTGACAAATTTAACTAACAAGAGCGTTTATATCAAAATATTATTTGCATAACTCGTATATGCATGTAAAATTAATTAATCGTAGCTTACAGGTGTATGATAAATATTGATAAAAATGCTTATAACAATATTTCCATATGGTAAATATTAACTAAATTATAATTACTAAATTGTAATTATAATTTTGTAAATGTATCATAAATAAATAGCTGAATTCAAATGAATCATTGATTATTTTCCATCCTTTTTTTAGTTTGTATAATTCAAGTTCTTTAAGGTGGCTCCAGCGATTTTTGATGAAAAATAGGATGTTTAGTGAAAAAATACTATGAAAAGTAGAAGTCATTACGATTTCAAAGCAATTTTGAAAATATAAGGTCAACACCTAAATTTGAAAGAAAAAATTATTGAAATTTAGAAATTTAACACGTGCTCTTACGGCAAAAATAGCATTTATGCTTATAACTCATTAATAAAATTATATTTTTTTATGAACCAAACATGAAATTGTAGATTTTTTTATTACAAATTTAAATAAATTAAGAATACGTTTTGTCATCAGTGAAATAAAAAAGATATTTGAAAAATTGATGAAAATTGATATGATTACAACGCTGTGGGACGTGAATTGCCAATATTTGTTGTCAACTAATAAAATTTAATACAAATTATAAATATAGGAATTTATTAAAAACATTTTTTAAAAAATTTAACTAAAAGAAAAAAAATTTATTTTGTCCTTTTTGTCGGGGCCCCAGCTTGATACGGCACCAAACGCTGGAGCCACCTTAAAGAAAAACCACATGATTATTCCTTCGTGTGTATTTAAGTCTCTCGGGTGTGGCTACTTTACCAAAGCAATTGAACCAAGGGATGATGATTATCCGAAATTTGCTGACTCCTAAGTGTATATGTACTTTAACCTTAGCAAAGAAAAATTATTTAACATCTGTTTTATCACTGTTTACTTTACTCGTTTATTTCTTTTCTTTTTTTTCTCTTCTTCAAGTTTTTACGACTCGCACGATACTTTTGCGTGGGTGAACTCTTAATTTATCAACTCTTACTTCTGTTTTATTATTTCCTTCGAGTCGAATGTCGAGCATTTTTGTTAAATCATCGTTAGTGTTGAAAAAATTGTCGTTCCAAAAATAAAGAAACAATAGAGTAGGAAAAAGCAAATTGTAATGGTTGGCGAATTAAGATTTTATGTTAGTAACTTGAAAATTTTTTAAAATTTTATGAACAATATTTAAGTATTTTTTATTTATATTTTTATCTTGATGTATAAAATAAGCAAAGAAAATTATTATAAATATTTTTATGTGTGTATATTTATATATATAATTTTTAAATTTCGGACGAGTTTTTACTTTTTATTAAAATTCAATTTTTGACATCATAACGCTGTTTGAGTGAAAACTTAACTATTTCAGGGATTGTTAATTTAATTTATTTGAAGTTTAAGCGTGTTTCATTATCACACTCATCAGTGTGGAAATGTTGTGAGTACAAACATTTCACTCGATATATTAGTTTGTTTAAATAATTGTATAATGTAATAATTGTTATTTCGACTTATTTTAATAAGCTAAATCACAAATTAAAATAAATAAATAAAAAAATTAAAACATCATAAACATTATGAAATTTCTATTAAGGAAATTATTTTTATAATTTTGAATAAGAATTTTTCTAAATAAAAGTATTTCTATTAGGAAAAATTTTTTAATTAATAAACTTAAAAAATATTTTAATTTATTTTAAAATTATTTGAAATTTGTTCTAAACTTTAATAGAAAATTAGTGAAATTCCATAAAATACTAGTAAAATTACACGAGAACCTGATTTTTCTTCTAAATATAGTTTAACTTTTGTTAATAATATGCATTCATTTAATTCAAATAAAATTCATTTTAATAAAAAATAATGCGAATGAAACTCGTATAATAAAATTTTATTTCATTTTTTATTTTATTGAATACGTTGCTGTATTAATGCTATCATTACGATGCTAATTAGCAACGGAGGTCGTCAGTGTGTTTGTAAACAAAGCACATGTAACGTACAGTGGTGCTTGTATCAATCGGCTGAGAGCAGGATTTGAACTCGGGACCTCGAGATTACGAATCCATCACTCTACCGAGTGAGCTACTGAAGACCTCTAAAACTCGCATTCTAGAGAAAATAATATATGATGAGTTCCGTTTGTTTTAAGCACATCAAAAGTAAATACTTCTTCAAAAAGGTATTAGGAACAATAAAAAAGTACTTCCGTGTGTAGTACTTTAGAATTTCTACAAAAAAAAAAAGACTTTGTGGAAACTTAATGAGCAAAAACTTGTCGTGATGCAACAGCTGTAGAAGGCCAAAGCTTCTACAAGCATAATAAATGCAGGCATCCTTATCAAGCATGAAAACTCTTAGTGCATTTTCCCTTACGACAAGGTAAATGAGAAGGTAAGGGGGAGGGAGGACCTTAGACTCCTTGATACATTAGCGCAATTTGTAGAAGCATAAACAAAGCTTAGGATTATTTAGTCGGAGCGTTAACTGTACGAACTACGCTAACTTGGTTAATTTTGCCGACGCTAACGCGAATTTATTGCAAATTTAAACTTCCGGTTTAAGAGTGGAAAAGGTGGAGGGAGGGTATATACTAGTCCTAGATGAGTCTAGTGCAATGGAATTTGGCCAAGTTACGAGGTTCGTTTATTTCTTCTACTTCTTTTTTTATTTTTATTTTATTTTTTATAGATCGTGTATATAATTGCTTTCGCAATGCTGGCTGAGAGAATTTTTATTCCCATTCTTGTGAAAGAAAAAAAAAAATTTGGACGATTAATTGGAATGTTGGGTTAAAAGTTGTATGCAGCAAAAATGTGCAGTTGAAGTTTAACGTTAATTGAACAGCTGCTGTAAATCGTATAAACAGTATTTGTTGTTTTATTTTAAAGTTTATTTTAATAATAATATGTTATTTTGAATTTTATACAGTAAGTTCGAAAAAAGCGTGGAACGGTCATTTTAAAACTCTACAATTAAATACTGCAATTACAAAAGTATTATTGTGAAATAAATAAAATAAAGTTATTTTTTGTTTTCATTTTGCATTAATCAACTGATGCCTTATAATCATTTTATTTGATAATACTAATAATTTCATGTCAACTACATCTTATCAAGAAGTTCTTTAAGAATTTTTTTTTTCTATATAACTTCGAATCGAATTATGAAGTTCTGAGTGTCCGGGGAAGAAGGAGCGGGGACGTTATCGAAAATTCATAAGCCGAGCTTCGGACGTACCTTAATCCGGAGTTAATTATTCCTTGAAATGACAAAAGAACTAAATCCAATTGCATTCCTACTTCACAGCAATTTTCTTTATCTCATTCTAGGAACTTTCCATTTACTTTAAGCCATTCAGTATTCTATTATTATAATAATTTTAAAAAAGGAACGTTACAAATCTTTTGATGAGAATTAAATTTCTTGACTTTAAGGAATTAAACTTTTTAGGTCAGATGAAGTATATTTTGTGTATTAATGTAACTCTTTTTAAAAAGACGAGAAGGAAATGTGTCAATGTCATTCAAAAAACAATTATTTTCAATATGCATTAAAATTAATTAGGCAAAAATTAATTTTCCTTCAAATTATTGTTATTACAAAGTTTTATATAATTTATTTATGAATATACAGGTTCGTTTAAAATTTCATAAATACAGTGAATGAAAAACTTCAGAATGATAACTTATCAAACGAAAATATCTCGAAACGTAATGAAAATGTTCAAAAGATAAAGAAAATGTTATTACGAAGAAAAAATATTCAATCAAAAGCTCATAGCCAAAAACAAGGCCGAACTTTTCGAAATCTATCATCCCTTCGTGCATAGCTTGTATGATCATCAACGGAAATCAATTCGATTCTTTGCAAAATGCGATAGCGCGCGGGACATGGCACACACACACACACCGGAAGATTCATCGAGCGAATTCTGAAAAGCGATTGAAAACGGCCGGTATTCGTGATCTGATTCTCGTCACTGATAAAAATGAAAAAAAAAAAAAGAAAAACTTTTTTTTTCGTGTCGTAGCGAAAGCGCGAAAGCAAATCATCGAAGGGTACAAGAGAGAAAAAAGCTTGTATGAAAACGCCCACACGGACTCAAGTATTTCCTGGAGCAAGGATGTGGTTCTCGGGGTATTCAATTATTTTTTTTTTCTGCCATGACATGTACCATTCACGTTACACACATACGCGCACGCACGTATATACAGACGCATTCGTATGTATGCAATGGCAATGTGAAATAAATGAAAGGAAATCGGATCGGTCGAAAGAAGACTGCATCGTAGAGAGAAGAGTGACAATTTTATTTACTGCTATCGTTTGGAAACGTGATTTTAAAAAAATACTATTGAAATAAAAACGATCGATTGAATCATTTTTTAAATTTTTAATTAAAAATTGCTAATTTAGAGCCATTGATTAACTAAGTTTTCGAAATGATATAAATTTTATAAATGAAATAAGTTTTATCATCTAAATTAATCTTCGTAAGATAATAGATATATTTTTAAGCTTTCTAAAAAATAATATAAGGTTTCCAATTTTAAATTTAAGAATTTTTAAAATTTAATCTAGTTAAAATTTTTAAATTTGCGCAAAAATTCTTTTGAAATATGAGTCTTCATGGATTTCAAATTTTTAAAGAAAAACGTGACATGATTTAACAACGAACTTTTTTACTTATATTATCTTTCAAAAGACACATAAAATAAGAAAAAAGCAAAGAAAAAAAATTTAATAGAAAAATTATCATAATTTTAGAATCTTTTTCTATACAATGATATTAATTAATTAATTGATGATATTTTAACTTTTATACACAGGTAATTTTGAATTTATAAATATAAGAATATATCCATATACTAAAATTTTTAATCATATTAAATGTCACGTACTAAATTAAATTTTTGAAATAATATTTATACGGAATAAAGGATGATCTTATGGATTCGCACTGCCTTGAATGCTGAAACGATGTGATGAAGAAACCGCATGTCAAATCGAGAGCATATATCGATTTCGGTTAACTTCCAATCATTTTTAACAAACAAGTCCTAGAGTTCTAGGTGCTAGTTATTGTGTTCTGTACTAACATTGATTTCTTGTGGTGCATGGTTTGTGAACTTTCATCTCTTTCAAGATTCATATTTTGATTTAAAATTTAATCGATAAATCACCACAATAAATGTATTACTTCAGAATAATTATAAAGAGTGTCATAGACGGATGATATAATAATCTAAGGATAATCTGAGATCTCAGTGGCTCACTCGGTAGAGCGATGGATTCGTAATCTCGAGGTTCCGAGTTCGATTTCCACTCTTGGTCTATTGATACAAGCACCGCTGAACGTGAACCATTCTAATTTGTACTAAATTTTTCAATTTTAAATTATCTTTATTTTTACTGTATTTTAGAATTAAATAGTAATTTTTCTTTAATTAAAAAGGATTTTAAATTATATATATATATATATATATATATATATATATATATATATATATATATATATATATATATATATATATATATATATATATTTAAGTAGAAAGTACGTAAATCTTTTTGAATCCATATCCTTATTTTTTTTATACTTAAAAAATGCAGAATGTGAAATCTTTAATGGATCATTTGATATTGACTGCTCTTTTAAATTTAGTCGATTGTGTATTGGTACATAAATAATTTTTTCACACGAATAAAATTATTATACTTTCCATCCTTGTAGAAAAATTAATTACTTTTCATAAATTGTGTCTTAATTTTGTGTGTAAGAGGCAAACAATAATTGACTAGAATCAGTTTTTTTATCTTTATTTGCAATAATATGATTTTAAGAAGTAAGTATTAAAAATGGAAAATTTTTATTTAAAAAAATACAAATATACCTTTATTTGCTTCATTTAAAGTAATCTGCTCGTTTTTAAACGTTAAAGAATATTATAAAACCGCGAAATTAAACGTTTAAAATTATAATGAGGAGTGGTTTTATAATACCATTAGAAAGTCATTTTAATATAACAAGTTTATAATAGTATTTAAAATCATTTTACGAAAAACATATAGGCTTGTATATTTATGAATGTGCATGCACCATTTATTTCAGAAAAGATTCATACTTTCATATGGAAATTAAAAAATATGAAAACTTATTATACTTTTCATTTCTAATTAGTTAATTTCAATATGATAAATATTATATTTTTTTCTAGTGCTTCTGATATAACAAAAGAAATTTAATCTTATTTCTTAAGAAAATCTTATTTTACTATAAACAAGACTTATAGAGTAAAATTCTGTGATACTACTTTGAATATAAAAGATGAATGTAAATTTTGAAATATGTCGGAGACATGGACAAAATTTATGATGGAAAATATACTTTATGTATGATGTTACTTGCAAACAAAAAGAAAATTTTGTTCAAAGATGAGACTTTCATAGATTTCGCATTACAAATTTTTTCAAATTTTCTCAAAAACTTTTATAAATTTCATAAAAGAAGAAAAATGTGTAATGTGAATTCAGTTATTTTGGATTAGATATATATGTATTTTTAAATGGGGTTACATTATATAAAAAAATCTCCACGTAATCAAAACTCCTTTTTTTCTTCTTCTTATTTTTAAACTCTATGGATATAAATAGCTTGTACGTTAGAGAAAGTAGTGCGAGGAGGCGCACGGGTTGAAGTCGCTTCTGCTCTGGGAATCGAATTTATCTTCCCCGAGGAAATTACAAAAGGCATCTTTTGTAACAGCCCGCCACCTTCTTTTTCCCATTTTCCCTCTCATCCTCGTCTCCTTACTCACCTATATCTCCAGTCTGCTTTCAACAAACAGCTCTACGTGCTTTACTTACCAGATTGATGAACGAATTTTAAAGTACCACTGTGTCTTATATATTTAAATAAATATAAATTTATTCGTGTATTTAAATAAATATTTTATTAAATTAATAGAATTGAAATTTCATTTGATTAATTAAAATAAACATTTTATTAAGATAAGTTTTATAATCTGTAATAAATTCAGTTTTTGGAAAAAAATCATATCACTTTTAGTTAATAACGTGATGTGTAATTAATTTTTTCTATATATGAAACAAATATATAAGATTGTATTTACACGAAGTTTTGTCATTTTTAACATTACTAGAAACGAACGTAGAAACTTACTTGAAGATACCAAAAGTTGGAGTTGAAAAGTCTAATTAAATTGAATTTAGCTTGTTCTTGTATGTTTTATAGTATTAGCAAGGCGAATGGCGTCTTGTAATTAGTACTTTGAAAGTTTAGTAACTTACAGAAATTTAAATATATTAAAATTTATCTGTACATTGAAAAAGTAAGTGTTTTATTATAAAATTAATAATTTGTTTTTTTTTAAATATTTACATTGTAGAAAATATTTTATAGAAACACATTTATAAAAATTCTTAAACTTTATAATTTTGAAAAAAAACTGTGAAGAATAGATATTTTTCAAAATTCAAATTTAGTTAAATTTTAATTAAAGATTTTATATATGCATAGATATATTTTATATACATAAGAGTTACGTTTACTACATTATAAATAATATAAATTTCTTATAAAAATTTTTAAGGTTAAACGTTTAGTTTCATCATTACTATTTATATTACGATACAAGCTGATGAAGCGTTATTTTAATTTTACAATAAATAAGAATAATATTATTTATATATTTTTCCCGATTCAAATTTAAGGCCAATAAAACAGCATATTTGTAGATAAAGTAAGATATTCCAAAGAGAAATAAAAAGTTTACTTACTCATTATAAATAAAAAACTATAGTGTGGTAGTCTTTGGGACTGTCCGACAGAAATGAAACTCCTCTAGAAAAATTATAGAACTTATAAAGTTTATTTAATTTCTATCACTATTTTTTGTATTTTCAAAATAATTTTAAATTTAGATTTTTTAAAGAATTAATTCTTTTTGATTGTAAATGAAATGATTGAAATTTCTGTTACGATATTTATATTAAAAAAATACAATATTCTAATTTTTATTCACTATTATCAAAATTATTATCATTTGTAGCGCTCACAATTGTTTACGCGTGCATGTTCATAGATGTGTATATACAAGCATAAAAATATAGATAAGTGTGGAAAAGATAGCAACTCACCATCACACATATCATAGAGAAAGAAAGAAAGAAAAATATGGGAAACGCAAGCCGCTGTTGCTTTCTTTATTCATTCAGATATAGATTATATAAATTTATACATATACTATATCTGCGCATTTGAAATCAAGTCAGTCCCTTTCGTTTTTTTGTTTATATGTATCTAGTACCCTGATTTGCTGCCCGAGCAGCGGGCAGCATAAATATATATATATAGGAGGCGCGAGCGCGTCTCCTATATATATTTATGTCGTCGTAGGCCAAATTCGGCTCAATATCTATAGACCTAGCTAAATTTGTATTGACATCGCGTACGCTTTGGCTCGTCCCTAACTATATTCAAATGTTTCTATACGCTTTCAGTGGCGTATAGAAGCTTTCCATACGAACCTGGAGTCGTATGGATTATATGTGTTCAGACTAGTCAACTTAGGTAAACCGAATGACCGAAACCGAAAAACCGGTAAACCGAAGCGCGCCTATGCTCACAGCTGATTTTGACATTTTCTTAACCATAAAAAAATTTTGAGTCATGCGAACAGCGATGCGAAAAAATTCAAGATTCATGTTTACAAATGAAAAACAAATGAAAGAATGACAGCAACTGATTTTGACATATTATCAAAAAATTCTAAAAAAACATTGATATATTATTTATTATTGTTAAAAACATAAAAATAAATCAAATTAATAAAAAAAAAGTGTTACGTAAATAAAAATGTTGTAGCGATTTGATTGAAATTATTCAATCGAACGCATTAATATGTTGGATTTAATGTGTAGTGTGTTGTGTGTGTTTTGTTTTTATTTTAAAACAATTTTGTTATAGTCCCTCATTTGGCCTACAACGACATAAAATTATCTATGTACCTTGGGCGTACGAAGGATAAACATGGTCTCGACAAATATTAGCCTTGTCCATATTCATCCTTCGTACGACCAAGTTACGTATATAACTAATACACTTCCATTTCATTAGTTTCGTTGCATGTACCGTCACTAAATCAATTCACCCCTGTATAATTTTTTCACTTCTCTTATGGGAGCTATATACCGTCGATAAAGAAGTTTCACTTCAAAAAGATTAACAATAAACGAAATGCCGGATATTAATAAACATATTGTTTTCAATTCCGTCTAACTAGGAGAGGGTCAGACCTCCGAATCACGGATTTTGCTCAAACTATGGGATAAGTTTTCAGGTGTCAAATTATGGAGAACGCTAGAATTTTAAACCCTAATGCTCAATATTTCTCTTGTTACAGATAATTAAAGAAAATCATTGAAAAAGTTACTAGATTTTTAAATGCTTATAATTTTTCAGCATTAATAGCTAGAAGCTTAAAACTTTTTATAGCACTGCGTGAGCTAAATTCGCGTTTTCTACACCATTTAGCGGGAGCTAAATACAACTTTTTTGAACTGTGTAAAAAAGTACTACCGTCAGAAATTTCGCACTTTATTATACTGTTCAAAAAAGTAATATCGAAATCACGCATCACAATGACTCTTTGTATATATATATTAATACGTAGAAATGTCTTTTCACACATGATAATACGTAGAAAATCAATCAAAAAATATAAATACTTTAATAAAGAATTGAAAACATCAAGAAAATCCAAACTATAGTTTATAAATTTCTGTTGTGCCGTGAGTTGTCGAAACAAAACATCTGTGAGCGGCGCGCATGCGTGTACAGTGTGTACGGCCTAAGAATGAGAAAGAAAGAGATAGCTGTACGAACAATAAACTAGATGCTTTGCTTTGTCTGACCTGTGTATACATAAATCTAAATAATCGGCAAGTTCTCTTTTTATCATATTGTATTTAATTAATAAAATATCACTGACATCAATACTTATTTGATATAATTTCTCAATCTAAGAATATTTTTGATATCGTTTTTGCTTTTTTTTTGTTTGCGATGGGTCTATCATTGATAATAAATAGTTTTACTTTTTTTCGATTTATCATTCGTGGTGTGCATAGTTTTGCTGATATATAGAATTCGTTTTTATTTACGAATTATCATTCGTGGTGTGCATAGTTTTGCTGATATATAGAATTCGTTTTTATTTACGAATTATCATTCGTGGTGTGTATAGTTTTTGATAATATTGATTTTCTGGGGTATTAATTACGTGTGGCGAATTTATCTCACACGTGCTATAAAATAATATACGATACGTGTGCTCGAAGTGGTCCTCTTACACGACGTGCATAGCACCCTCGCTGCGCTCGGGCGCTAACTGCACGCCGTGTAAAAAAGGACCACTTAGAGCACGTGTATCGTAATGTACTATTTTAAATGAAAGCTGAGATCAAATCCTTTCGAAATAGCACTTACAGTATCTCAAAATATTATTTTTTTCCACAGTAATAGCGTAATAAATATTGAACCCAATTTCATCATTTATTGTTAGTTAATGTTTTAAAAAAGAAATTCAAGTCTAATCTTTATTACTCTATAACTCTGGAAAAAAATAATATTTTGAGATAATGTAAGTGCTATTTCGAATTGAGCTCAGCTTTCGTTTAAAAAAAGTTTTAAGATTCTAGCTGTTAATGCTGAAAAATTATAAGCGTTTAAAAATCTAGTAACTTTTTTAGTGATTTTCTTTAATTGTCTGTAACTAGGAAAATATTGAGTATTAGGGTCTCATTGAATATTTTAATATCATAAATAATTATAAAGATTAAATTAAAAAAAAAAATATTTTTAGCGCAAATGATTTAATTGTTTATTAGAAAATTAACCGAATACAACCAAGCTGTTTAGTAATTTGAATAAAATTAAATATAAATCATTATATATAGAATTATTCAAAGGATTATAAAATTTGTATACACGCTTAATATGCTTATACTATACAACTAATACAAAATTAAAACAAATTTTTTTTATTCTTTAGCTTATATATTATGAATTTAATATTTTTTTTATATTGATTTTAATATGTTAAGATAAAGTATTTTCTTTTAATATTTTTAAATTTTTTTCGTCCTCATGCATAAAATATTGATATTCAAAGCAAAATGATTTAACACAATAACAGTAAAAATTATTATTTAATCAAAAGTTTATCTAATAGCAAGATTAGTAGTTTGTTGTGCAATTTCTAGTTTTATAATAATAGCATTAAATTTGAAAATAATCTTTTTCAAAATTTTCCGTTGACAATCAACGAAAAACAGAACGACATGTGTACCCGACGTGAACAAAATTCATGAGGCGGTGGGAATCCTTCCGTTTCGCTAATCTAACCCATATCATTTCAACAATGCACGGAATATCTCTATTTTGAATATATGGAAATGTATATCTATTTTGCGACTTCAGCTTATTGCAATTTACAAACTTTGTTTGCGCTGAATGATTAATAAAAAAAGATTAAATTCATCAAATATAACGGTCAAATATTTATGTACATAATCAATTAAAATGAGTTTCTACATATTTAGAACTTAATTTAAAATCAAATCATGGACTGATGTTGTCGAGCAAATCCACGATATCTCGTGACTTCCTGATCTCTACAAGACTTACTGGAAAGTGCAATAGTAACAGACAAATACAATTTTTGAAAAAAGGGTAGAATTAAACATTTTGAAATCGAAAAAAGAAGTCAAAATTTTTATCTATCCATATTCATTTGAATTAAAGTTGATTTTAAAAATTCATATATGAAAATACATTATTTTCTCAAAATGTATACATCTACTTGAATATCACAACTAATATAATAGTTTTCTTTTTTAGTGAAATAAGGAGTATACCATTTTTATATATAAATAAGTTAAGAACAAAACTACTACAGTAATGAGGCTATAATGTGCCCACAATATTTTTTTATATCTACGTACATTTTTACTATTATTTAAATCTTCTTTTAATAAGTAATGTCTGATCCCTGCCCAACCTATAGGGACAATTTCTTCCCAGTCAATTTTTCTCGGATCACAGAAAAATAATTCTTTGTCAGCAGGATTAAGTTTTTCAACGACTTTCAATGTCTCTGGCATATGAATTCTCCAATTGGCGTGCAATAGATGTATTAAAAAATTTAAGTTTATTGTAGATCTAATAAACATTGACATAATCCTTAAACAGAAAATTTGTCTATATTGTTGATTTTCAAATAAGAACTATTTTATATATATTACATATTTGGTATGATTTTTTTATAGATTAATTTATTCTACGGTTTTCGTAATTTAGTTAAAAATTATTCAGAATGTCTAGCCGGAAAATTGAACTTACCTTGGTTTTTTACCTGACAACAGGAAAACCAAATCAATAATAATTGCAGGTATTAGATGAATAGTGAAATGTAATATTAAAAATATTACAAAAACATTCGTAATATACATATTATCCACCCACACAGTTTTAGAAGATTTAGATCTCAGATCCATATTTTTTCCATAATAACGCATCGTAAGTACATCTATTGGATTTGTCACAGAAGTTCCATAATTATATATAACTGCTTTCTTTTCAGAAGCGCTTCAAATAAAAAAAATTTATCTGTTTATAAATATTTCATAAAAATAAAAATAGTACATTATTAAACGGGTGTGTAAAGGCTTTATTTACGAAACGAGAAGTTTACAGCCCGAGCCGGAGGCGAGGGCTGTAATGAGTTTCGTAAAAAAGCCTTTACACATCAGTTTCATAATATATTTTCTCGCTTGAGAGCCGAAAAAGAGAAAAGAAATTGCGATTTTGAGGTTAGAATGCGAGAAAATAATTAATTTTACCATCGATCAGGAATATCCTTTGTTATTGCTATTAATGCATTTATAACCATGTCACAAGGTGCATAATCTATTACTGGCATATCAACAACATATGCTACATGACTAACACCTAAACAGGTCACAAGAAATAACCCAGTTGGTCCATTTATATTATCAATCCAGCCTCTTAACGGTTCCGCGTACGTACCTGTAACTACATATTAAAATATTAATAAGAACTTATTGCATATTTTACAAAATATAGGTAATATATTTTATTGAAGCTAATAATATGCTATGAATAAACCAAACAGAACAAATTATTGGATCTCAATTTAATTTGAAAAAATGAAAAAACTTGAAGTTAAAAAAGTGTTTTTTGTCACCATATTTGGCTCAAGTTTCCAAATGATAAATTTAAATAATAAAAAAATTTTTCTTCATACCTTGGCTGAAAGTTCGTGTTTCTGCATGGATGTCAAACAAAAAAACTAAAAATCTTAGTTGCGAAGGGCGCCTTCTATCGAGATTAACGCGGAACCAATGCAGGAAATTTTATATCACAGTATAGGCTAATAGATAAGAATATAAATACACACAATGTATTCATAAATTCATAAATATTAAATTTTTACTTCTTTTTGATAGTCTATACCGTCGTATATGCATATTATCTTTTATACACAATGCGACATTTTGAAATACATTATGTGTGAAGTGTGTTTAATAGTGCTTTGGATTACCCTGGTAGAAAAATCACCATGATGTCACCATAATATGGTAAATTAGCATGTAAAAACACCATATTATGGCGTCATTATGGTTTCTTTTTTTAGTTCTATACATAATGCGTTGTTTTGCGATGCATTATGCATAGAAGTATTTTAATTTTTTACATTTGTATATGAGTTCGCAACACGCACTGATTGAGAACCCACACTTTGCTCGAGAGAGGGTCAGCAATTGTTGTGGTACCGTAAACACCTGCAAATTTAGCATGAGCAAATCATGAAGTAAAAACGTGGCTACGGGCTGTCATCAGTTCGTTGGACAGTTCGTGAGGCGTTATTTTAGGTTTATAATGAACTGACGTTACGAACTTTCGGCCAGGTATAAAAAAAGTATACTCAACTCAGATATAAAATAGATCTACCTACGTTTGGCACCCTTGATTTCGCCTCGGGTGACAATTTCCATGCACAGCAGAATGATTAATATTCTGCCCTCGTAGGTAAATATACTTTTTATGAAAATCGTCGTTTTAATTAACCTGATTTTACAATGTTATTTGTGTACTTTTTGAATACGCCTACTCTTATGATCCTAATTTGACGAAAAATGAAACAATACTCTTTTTTAACCAATAATAAAAAGCATATTTTTTAAAATAACTATGAAATTTATGCACTCATACCCAAACTTGGTCGGAAGACACCACAAGGAAAGGTTACTTTTTCTGCACGCTGTTTAACTAATTCTTCAGCTGCTGCTTTTGAGAAAATGTAACTATTCATAAAGTCCCCTAATAACATTTTTTCAGCTTCTTTAGTTAAGCCATTTTTTGATTTACTATCTGCATCTATCATATCATATATCATTGATAAATTGATAGTTGTTGGATAAAATACTTCTTCTATTTTAAATCTGTAATTATGCGAATATGCAGAAGAAATGTACAGGAAAACTTCTAAATTCTCACATTTTTCAGCCAAATCAAGCATATATTTTGTTCCTAAAACATTGGTTTTCAGAATATCGCTTATTTTTGCATTAAATTTCACATTAGCAGCATTGTGAATTATAATGTTTGTTTCTTTTTTCACTATATCTTCATCTTCTTTTGATAATCCTAATTGGTCCAAAGTTAAATCGCCATTAAATATTGTTATTTTTTCTAGAAAATTTTTATTAGATTTTTTCAGAATTTCAAAAACCTGAAACAATATGAACAAAAGTTATATAATATTTAAAAATTTTAGTCGAACAGTAATTTTGTTTTTTATATCATCTGTACGGAGAACCCTTTTCTATTAAAAATACAGTTTTCATAAATAAAAAAAACGAAAAAATAAGCAGTTACTAAATGAAAAAATTTTAAACAGTTAATGAAATATAAAAATTCCAAAATCGGACATTATAGTAAATATGTCTTAAATTTCGTTGTTTTAATTAAATTTAGTTATCGCATTGCATAACAAAATTGTATGTTATTTTATGACACGTGTGTCATGAATCCATCCAAACTAAATTCTATATTCTAAATACATACGGAAAAGTACAAATTAGAAACTCTAAAAATTATAAATTGAAAAAAAGAAGTGAAAACTGTAATTTTACAATAGACATTAAATTAACGTACGATTATTATAGTTTATTTTTTATTTAATCCTTGAGTTAAAGACTAATATAGTTATATCATTAATGTTTTCAATTTCTAATAATTAAACTTTTCAACATTTCATTAAAATTTAATTAAATATCTTTAGTGTTTTCTAAAATATAATCACGTATATAAAAAGATGCTTTTTTGCATATCAAAAAAGAATAATGACAGACATTTAAATTTTTTGCAAAATACTTAAAATTTTTATTAATTTTTTAGTTTAATGATCCAATTTTGATTATCCTCAGTATATACATATACATTCGTATAGTCAGTTTTCAAAAATAATTTATTTTAATTGTTAATATCTTTGAATATCTTTGTGTAATGTTGTGTTAAAAAACTTCTTTTTTCCTGTGACAAAGCTTATTTGAAATTTGATTTATTTGAAATTACAAACTACATTATAAAAGAACAATTTAAAAAAAAAAGAATTTTTAATAAAATAAGCATCAAAACAAAATTAGTAGGATGCAAAATTTGTTCTTGTAAAACATTTTAGTAAAATGTTGACCTCTTGTGATTGGCGATTTTTTTAAATATAATTATTACTTTCAATAAATTTCTTACTGATTGATTTTAAAACTCTCAATTAAAAAAAGACAATGTATTTTATGATTTTGCAACTGCATATTAATATATTTAATATTCATCCACATATATGTGAATAGTAGTCAGAAGTGGTTAATAGATAAAAAATAAAAATTACCTTGTCTTCAAAATATTTTCTTATACGTTCCTCAAGTGTATCATGTTTTCCTTTTCTCATAAGTATGTAAATGTGTTTTAGATCAAAGCAGCTTCTCAACAATTTTTCCAATAAAATTTTACCCATAAAACCAGTCACTCCCGTAACAAAAATTGTTTTTCCAGCAAAAAATTTTTGTATTTCACTCTCTCCTAAATCAGTCTTACGATGAATAATTTCTGTATCATCGTTCATTCTATCGTAAATTTCATCAATAAGACTCATCTCGTTCACCATGATTTTTCGATAAA
This sequence comes from Anastatus disparis, assembly GCA_017163975.1. Lineage (NCBI taxonomy): Eukaryota > Metazoa > Arthropoda > Insecta > Hymenoptera > Eupelmidae > Anastatus > Anastatus disparis. Next base: position 1,606,483 of record JAFFSR010000222.1, read on the forward strand.
AGTTAAACCATACAGATCGTTATCTATTGTCCAACTGACATTTCAAGCAATCTAATTTTTAATTAAGAAACTCAGCCTTCGTGAAATTTTAACTTCAATAGCATTGTTCGAAATAATCTCACATAATATTGAAACTACATTAGAATACAGTGTTAAAATATTGTATTGAAAGAATCATGTGAATTTTTTCACCTGCTTTTATAATGCATAATTTAACATTGACAATCACGATAACTAACTTGAATCGACAACATTTTATTCACTCGATAAAATAATGTATTGTGGATTATAATTTGAAACTGTTACATTGTGTAAAATGTTTTTTTTTCAATATCAACCATTGAAAGTGGTTATAGTAGAAATTTCTATCACATAAAGTTTAAATTATATGGTAAAAATTAGATTAGATAGAAAATAAGTAAATTATATAGAAAAATTGAATAGTAAAATGATCAATAAACTTTTGATTTAATAATTAAATTAAATTTCAAACTTGGTCGAAAAACACCACAAGGAAAGGTTACTTTTTCTGCACGCTGTTTAACTAATTCTTCAGCTGCTGCTTTTGAGAAAATGTAACTATTCATAAAGTCCCCTAATAACATTTTTTCAGCTTCTTTAGTTAAGCCATTTTCCAGAAAATTTTTATTAGGTTTTTTCAGAATTTCAAATACCTGAAACAATATAAACAATAGTTATGTAATATATATGAAAATTTTAGTTAAACAGAAACTTTTTTTTCTGTCATTTGTACAGAGAACCCTTTTTTAATAAAAACACAGTTCCCAAAAATTTCTACCTCAAAATATAATAAATTAAACATTAAGAGGCGGCCGTATAGTTCTGTCCTTGTTTAATCTAAATTTTCGTTATTATTAACAAATTAAATATTTTTTTACATAAGTAAGGGCACAGCCCAATAGATTTGAGGACGAGCAAACGATTCTATTCTATGAAAAAATATAAAATTTTCATTAGTTTTCGAGTGAAGTCTGAAACGGAAAAATAGTTGAATTTGATTAAAGTCAAATTCAATTGTTCTTCACTAATCATTTTTTTCTTTCTTCCTCACTCCCTCTCTTTCCTTTTATTTCACCCTGATACTCATTTTTACACTATTTTCATTTATCCCTTTCTCTCTGTTCCTATTTCCTAATCACTTTTTCACACTTATTTTCATTCTTCCTTTCTCTTCTTAATTTTTCTTAAATAGAAATTATGTTTTTTTACACTGAAATCACATTTAAAAAAATAAAATCAAACAACTCTAACTCAATGAGTTTTATGAGAAAGTATTGCGCCAAAGCACTTGGCAGCGTTTTTCTATTAAAAAGCTTATTCAATACTTGACTTATTTATATATACAATCTACATTATAATCAAAATTACATTATATACCAAAAGAATAATGACAAATGAAGTTTTTCAAAATAAATATTAAACAAAACTAGTTGTAAAATTTTTTTTGTTTATAAAATATTAATAGAAATAAAATAAAAATACCTTGTCTTCAAAATATTTTCTTAAGCATTCTTCAAGGGTATCATATTTTCGTTTTCTCATAAGTATATAAATATGTTTTAGATCAGAGCAGCTTCTCAACAATTTTCCCAGTAAAATTTTACCCATGAAACTAGTCACTGCCTGTAATAAAAAATGTTTTTCCAGTATAAAATTTTTGTAATTCACTCTCTCCTAAATTAGTTTTACGTTGAAGCATTTCTGTATCATCGTTCATTCTATCGTAAATTTCATCAATAAGACTCATCTCGTTCGCTATGATTTTTCGATAAAAGTTAAACTATGCAGATCGTTATCTATTCTCCAACTGATATTTCAAGCAATCTAATGTTTAATTAAGAAACTTTTAGACTTCGTGAAACATTTTTTCAAAAACTTCAACAGCATTGTTCAAAATAATCTCACATAATATTAAAACTACATTGTCAAGAATTCAGTGTCATGTGCGTTTTTTCTACTTGTTTTTATTATGCATAATTTAACATTGACATTACGACAATTAATTTGAATCGAATACATTATATTTACTCAATAAAATAATGTATTGTAAATTATAATATAAAACTTCATCATACATTTTATGAAATATTTTTTTAATGTTAATTTTCAGAAAGCGGGAATGGCCGAGATTACCATCATCCAAAATCTAAATTAGATGGTAGAAATTTGATTAGAAAGAAAATAAGTTAATAAGGAAGAAAAATTAGACGAAGAAACGTATCCTCAACTTATTTGACACCGTGGTAAAAAATTAAGGTTATATCGACTAGAATATCTTAAATTTTCTGCTCAGTGGGCAGATTCTGATGACATATATACAAAAACCCTACTTACTGGCGACCTTTTCTGGGTAGAACATGCTTAAATCGTGTTAAAAGTCAAACAAGATTGATTTGAGTTTATGTTCTTTTATTTACAACGCTCCCACTACGGAGGATAGAGAGATACAAAGAAAATCATGCACGCTCATCTTTTTGTTTGAAATATATTTTTTTCCATTTAATTCAGAGATATTTAAAAAAGATTATTTTTGAAATAAGTATTCATGATCAGTCTGAAAAATTATCATTAACCTTCTTATCGCCGGCATGACGCTTTTAGGCGTCATGCAGTGATGGGCACATATCAAACCAAAAATAAACACTTTACCAAGTCAATTACTTCCTCACCGTGAATTGGAATTTATTTTGTCGCTGCATTTTTTACAATTTGCATTTTCGGATTTCTCTCTTAGTCATAACAAAGCGACTTACGTAACATAAGTGCATCCATTCATTTTTTTATATCTTTGAAGTTAAATGAGATCATTTTACGTCAATTTTTGGTTAAATTAAGTGACAATAAATGCAATCACTTTACAATTTTAGCTTGCTTATTTTAATTATTAATTCGATGCACACGTTTTTAAATTTGAAAAAATGTATGAATAATATTTTTTTAAATACTAAAAAATTTTTAAACGTACGAATAAATTAGAAATTTTTCTTTTCTTAATTGTCAGTAAATTTTAAAAGCGAGTAACAGAAATGTGTATGTATAAATTTATTACATTACATGTTTTTTTTTATCCAAACTAACATATGAGTGTGCACACCTACTACCTTGGATTTTTTTTATAGTTCTTTTATCTGTGGATGCTTATATACAAGCTTTCAGTTCTTAATAGTTAAGAATTGTAATTTTACAGCAAAGAATTTAAAAATAAAAGCCTGCCAATACGTAATTCATTAACTGTAAGTCATTTATTTTCTCAGCGGTAACTTTTTATCTACATTATATTTTTTTGAAGTTTGTAAAGATTTAAAAATCTTATACCTTACTTAAATATTTTAGAAACAAAATTTGATTTTTCAATATTTTGTCTAAAATTTTTCTTTATTTAAATACTTTTTCGCATAATTTTTCATTTAAAACATACTTTTTGAGTCTTTTAAAAATTTAAAAATTATTTTTTTATAAATTTTAAATAATAATATATACATCTACTTGAATAGCACAACAAATACAATAGTTTTTCTTTTTTAATAAAATAAAGAATAAACCATTTTAATATATAAATAAGTAAAGAACAATATTACTACAGTAATAAGACTATAATGTGCCCACAATATTCTTCTATATTTACGTACATTTTTTTTACTGTTCAAGTCTTCTTTTAATAAGTAACGTCTGATTCCAGCCCAACCTATAGAAGTCATTTCTTCCCAGTCGATTTTTCTCGGATCGCAGTGGAACAATGCTTTATCAGCAGGTTTAAGTTTGTCAATGACTTTCAATGTCTCTGGCATATGAATTCTCCAATTACCGAGCATTAGAAACAATAAAAAGTTCATGTTTTTTGTGAATCTAAAAAATAATGACATAATCCTAAAACAGAAAATATTTCTATATAGTTGATGTTCAAATTTGGACTATTTTATAAATAACTAATTTATAAATATACTATTAGACTATTTTATAAATATATAATATTTTTACAGATTAATTTGTTAAACGGTCTTCGTAATTTAGTTAGAAATCATTGAGAGTGTCTAACAGAAAAATTAATCGTACCTTGGTTTTTTACCTGACAACAAGAAAACCAAATCAATAATAATCGCAGGTATTAAATGAATAGTGAAATGTAATATTAGAAATATTACAAAAACATTCGTAATATATATATTATCCACCCACACAGTTTTAGAAGATTTAGATCTCAGATCCATATTTTTTGCAAAATAATACATCGTAACTACACTTATTGGATTTGTTACAGAAGTTCCATAATTATATACAACTGCTCTCTTTTCAGAAGTGCTTCAAATAAAAAAAAATTTATCTGTTTATGAATATTTCAAAAAAATAAAAAAAATAATTAATTTTACCATCGATCAGGAATATCTTTTGTTATTGCTATTAAGGCATTTATAACCATGTCACAAGGTGCATAATCTAGTACTGGTATACCATCAACATACGCTACGTGAGCAATACCTAAACATGCCACAAGAAACATTCCAATTGGTCCATTCATATTTTCAATCCAGCCTCTTATAGGTTCATCGTACGTACATGTAACTATACATTAAAATATTTCAAATATTCAACAAAATTTTTATAAGAAATTCATTGCATATTTTACGAAATACAAGTAATTCTTTGATTTGATTGAAACTTATAATATGCTATAAATAAACTTAAAAAAAACGAATTATATATTGGATCTCTATTGGAATAAATCTGTCTTTATATTTGGTCTGAAAGAATGAAAAAAATTGAATTTCAATAAGAGTTTTTTATGTAAATTATCATTAAAAAGGACCTAAAAATTATGCTATTAATAATTTTTAGAAACCCGACAAAAATCAGTGTTTCATTACGTACAACAGACATTAAAACTAAGAATTTCAATTGGAGTAGACGCCATATATCGAGACTTACACGGTACCAGTGATACTATACAGGAAATTTTATATTGTCAATTCGTGAGATTTTTTAAATTCGTAAATAATTAATGATATGAACTTTTGGCCAGCTACGAAGAAAAATGTTATATTCTACTTGGATATAAAATAGTTCTACTTGCTTTATATACTCTAGGCTTCGCCTCGGGTGACGATTTCTGTTTATAGCAAAAAGATTTATTTTCTGCCTCCGTAGATAATACTATATTACGTTCCGAGGTACAGAACAAGCTCATTACATGCGCATGTTGGATTATTGGCTGGCGCCTCGCTAAGCAAAATACGCGCATATGATGAGCCTTTTTCGTGCCGAGGAGCGTATATGATTTTCCTTCATGCTTGGCCGGAATTTCGCCATCCCAAAAAATAAAAATTCAGTTTTAAGTAAAAAAATACATCGAAAACGACTTTGAGTAAAAAGTTATTTAATGCTTTAGTTTGTTGTAGCGCGCACGCGCAAGCAACTATAGTATACGTTGAGAGTGTGAAAAGGAGAGAGAAAGAAAGAGAAAATCGCAAATAAAAGTCCTATAGTGATTAACATAGGATAAAGAATTCATTTTATTTAATAATTCAAATAAATAAAACATGTAAAGAAACAAAAAAAACATGAATATTTAAGTATTTTATTGTATTTTTATTTCTAAAATGTCTAAAAGCGTGTTGTGAATGTCGTAAAAAAATATCGTGAGTTAAAAAAAAATTGTGTATGCATGAAAGAAATGTGGAAAAACCGAACATATGTATCCTATAGCTGATATCATAGGATATACAGTAAATATTCAAATGATAATCAATATAAAAAAAAACGTGTGTAATTATCATGTGTGTGTGTATTTCATAATTTTAACAGTCATGTCTAACAATGTTAGATGTATAATAACAGAGGTTAGACATACTGAGTATATACATATATACTCGGAACATGCAGCAGATAGTGAAGCGACCGAAACTGCTGTAGTATGGAGGTGCGCAGTGGCTTCTGAGCATATGACTATAAAGAAAAACATGAATGTAATGTGCCCGTTCTCTGCCGCACGAGAGGCACTTTTAGGCGAAGTTCCGGCACGGGTATGAAGAAATAGTACATTACGTTCCGTGGACAGATAGGCTTTTTTTACGAAACGAGAAGATTACAAGCCGAGCCGAAGGCGAGGTTTGTAACGAGTTTCGTTAAAAAGCCTTTTTGTCCAAGTAACGTAATGAATTTTACGTTCTGAGAGCCGAAAATGAGAAAATAAGTTGCGATTTTGAGGCTAGAAGAACGTAAATATACTTTTTACGAAAATCATCGTTTTAATTAGTCTGATTTTGCAATGTTATTTATGTACTTTTTGAATACACCTACTTTTATGGTCCTAATTTGACGATAAATAAAACAATGCTCTTTTTTAACAAAATAACAAAAAACATATTTTTTTTAAATAACTATGGAATTTATGTACCTTACCCAAACTTGGTCGGAAGACACCACAAGGAAAGGTTACTTTTTCTGCACGCTGTTTAACTAATTCCTCAGCTGCTGCTTTTGAGAAACTATAACTATTCATAAAGTCACCTAATAACATTTTTTCAGCTTCTTTAGTTAAGCCATTTTTTGATTTACTATCTGCATCTATCATATCATATATCATTGACAAATTGATAGTTGTTGGATAAAATACTTCTTCTATTTTAAATCTGTAATTATGTGAATATGCAGAAGAAACGTACAGAAAAACTTCTAAATTCTCACATTGTTCAGCTAAATCAAGCATATATTTTGTTCCTATAACATTAGTTTTCAAAATATCACTTAACTTTGCGTTAAATTTTACATTAGCAGCATTGTGTATTATAATGTTTGTTTCTTTTTTCACTATATCTTCATCTTCTTTTGACAATCCTAATTTGTATAGAGTCAAGTCGCCATTAAAAACTGTTACTTTTTTTAGAAAATTTTTATTAGATTTTTTCAGAACTTCAAAAACCTGAAATAATGTAAACAATAGTTATATAATATATGACTATTTCTATTATACTAATCTATTTTTTTATCATCCATACGGAGAACCCTTTTCTAATAAAAACACAGTTCCCAAAAATATTAACTCTAAAACTTGATAAATAATAAAAATTTTCTTTGAATTGATGTGACTTTCTAATATTTTTCAGTGAATATATTCACAGGTTCGTTATGGTACTCTTTCTTGTTCAGTTTATAACAAATAGTTCATTGAAAAACAATGTCATCGTATTGATTCAAAATTTCAATTAAAAAAATGCTTTAGCTTGTAGTATGTATCGTGAAGATTATTCAGTTAAATTTTCAAATAAATCCATTTATTAGTTATTGATAAAATTTTGGGTCCCAACATTAAAATTTTATACATGAAAATTTTTCGATTTTTCGCCAGAAATAAAAAATTTTTTAATACTGATGAATGAATTTACTCAAAAATCTAAGTGAATGAACTTCACGGTACATACTAGGAGCTAAAGCATTTCATTTCTGAATTTTTGTAATAAAATACAAATACAGGTAAAGGGCCCTTATTAAATATGGCCAAAAAAATAATGACGAAAGAATTTCTCATAATATAAGAATTGAAACAGAATTAATAGTTTGTAAAATTTGTTCTTGCTTATAAAATATCAAGAAGAGACCCAAGTAAAAATGTGTTTTTTAACAAAAAAATTTAGTTTTTTATTTTTAATTTTTGACTTATAGCACCTACAACATAATCCATGCGTAATGTTCAAAATTATCTTCTAAGAATCTATAAAAAAAAATTTCAGCCTGAAATATTAAAAACTGTAGGACTAGTTCCAAATAATTATTTTGGTTGAAAAACATAACTTAACATTTACTTAAGTCTCTCCTTAACAAAAATAAAATATAAATACCTCGTCTTGAAAATACTTCCTTACGCGTTCTTCAAGTGTATCATATTTTCGTTTTCTCATAAGTATATAAATATGTTTTAGATCAAAGCAGCTTCTCAACAATTTTTCTAATAATATTTTACCCATAAAACCCGTCAGTCCCGTTATAAATAAAGTTTTTCCAGCAAAAAATTTTTGTAATTCACTTTCTCCTAAATCAGTCTTACGTTGAATAATTTCTGTATCATCGTTCATTCTATCGTAAATTTCGTCAATAAGAGACATCTCGTCAGCCATGATTTTTTATAACAGCTAAACTGCACAGGTCGATTTCTATCATCCAACTGACATTACTGTTTGATCATTTATTACTGAAGTATTATATTGCATATATTTCAATTACATTAAAATACAGTATTACAAAGTAATCATGAGAGTTTTTTCACTTGTTTTTATTATGCATATTTTAACATTGAGAGTTACGACAATTAATTTGAATGCCATGATTTTTCGATAAAAGTTAAACCATGCAGATCGTTATCTATTGTCCAACTGACATTTCAAGCAATCTAATGTTTAATTAAGAAACTCTTAGACTTTGTGAAACATTTTTTCAAAAACTTCAACAGCATTGTTCAAAATGATCTCACATAATATTAAAACTACATTGTCAAGAATTCAGTGTCATGTGCGTTTTTTCTACTTGTTTTTATTATACATAATTTAACATTGACATTACGACAATTAATTTGAATCGAATACATTATATTTACTTAATAAAATAATGTATTGTAAATTATTATATGAAACTTCATTATACATTATATGAAATATTTTTTAATATTCATCTTCAGAAAGCGGGTATGGTAGAGATTTCCATCATCCAAAATCTAAATTAGATGGTAGAAATTAGATTAGATAGAAAATAAGTTAATATGGAAGTCAAATTAGATGGAGAAATGATTAATTAACTTTTAGCTCAATGATTACATAAGATAATAATTTAAAAGTTTAATGAGTATTGCTGGATATGATATGTCAAACGTATGATTAACTTATTTGACACCCTGATAGAAAATTTAGGTATTATCGCCTAGAATATCTTAAAATTTCTGCTCTGTGGTCAGATTCTGATGGCATACTATACCAAAAACCCTACTTACTGGCTATGTTTTCTGTGTAGAATATGCTTAAATCGTGTTAATAGTCAAACAAAATTGATTTGAGTTAATGTTCTTCTATTTACAATGGTCCCACTATATAGGATAGAGAGATATAATGAAAATCTTGCGCACTCATATATTTGTTCGAAATATATTTTTTCCATTTAATTCAGTGAAATTTAAAAAAGATTATTTTTAGAATAAATACTTGTGCAGTCTAAATAGTTATCATTAACCTGACCACCGGCATGACGCCTTTAGGCGTCATATGGGGATGGGCTCATATTTATCAGTAGTTCAAAGACACTTGTATGGAAATTTACGATGAAGTATCGCTTATTTAGAAGTAAAAATGCCGTTGCTCAGAAGGTTAATCGATAATATTAAAGTTCATTGATTTAAGGTTATCAATCGATTGATGATAATCGTTAACCATAATTTCTGAGTGATAGTTAATCAAGTAAGTAGAAATGATGATTAATTTTCTACCAGGGCAGTGATCTATGCTACTTTTTTTATAAAAATAAATAACATTGTTAAATGCCTTAACAGTATACTTTTTGAACAAGGATATTTTTTCTATATTTTGATTTTTTTAAAAGTTTTGATAAATCTAAAGTAAATATATAAAAATTTGATGTAATCTTTCGGATCGAAGAGAATTATTACCTTATTTTGTAAATGTGAAATTCGTTTTATTTTGTTATAGATTTGTAATAGTACATTACGTAACGAGTATGGAAAGGCTTTATTTACGAAACGAGAAGTTTACGGCCTGAGCCGAAGGTGTGGGTCGTAACCAGTTTCGTAAAAAAGCCTTTCCATACTAGTTGCGTAGTGTATTTTTCGCCATGAGAGCCAAAAAAGAGCAACGAAGTTACAATTTTAGGGTTAGAATGGCGAAAAAAGATTTTCCGTGGTCAAACTTAAACCTTGCGCCCATCAAACCAAAAATAAACATTTTATCACGTCAACTTCATTAATCAAACAAATTCATTAATCACCGTTTAATGAAATTTGTTTTGTCGCTGCATTTTTTATAATTTATTTTCTTGCATTTCTCTTTTAGACTTACTTAACATAAGTATATTCGTTCATTCTTTTATATCTTTGAAGTTAAATGAGGTCATCTTACGTCAATTTTTGGTTAAATTAAGTGACAATGAATGCAGTCTCTTTAAAATTTTGGCTTGCTTATTTTAATTTTTAATTCGATGTACACGTTCTTAAATTTTTTAGAAATTTGAAAATCATGTAATTTATATGAGTATTTTTATTAATACTTCTACATTTTAGAAATAACAAGAGATTTTAGCAGCCAATTTTTTTTTAAATTTTATAAATATAAAAATTTAATTACTCTGAAAAAATTCATGAATAATACTTTTTTCATTGCTAAACAATTTTCAAATGTACTGATATAATAGAAATTTTTTTTTTCTTAATTGTCAGTAAATTTTTCTTTTTGGCCCCACGTAACCTCTGGTCATTTCCACATCTCAGTTCGAAGTCCGATATAACCCTTCTCAGCAAAGACTTCAACTTGCCACTAAGCGAGCGTCTAATGCGCTGAGTGCCACTCGAGGAAGAAGGGAAAGAGCTTGAGACGGAAAAAAGGGGTAAACTTTACTTCCTCAGATGAGGATGGAGTGGAGGAAAACTCAAGAGAAGGATTGCCTCCGTCGTTTTCGGCAGTCGAGAAAGACGCTCTCAGATTTTCAAACTTTGTGAAGCTCACGTAATCAGCTTTTTTTCTACTAAAAAAAAATATATATATATACATATATACGTATGTAACCGGAACTAATGAATAGTTTCTTTTTTATTGAGCACGGTAAATTTTACGTGATTCTAAATTAAACAAACTTTGATTAGTTATATCTTCTTCAGAAGTTTTATAATTGAATGTTTATTGACCGATAAAAAGTCAATTTCAAACAACAATTAACAAATAAGCAAAATTTAATCATGAATGCAGACGACTTTATAATCGAGTATAATGATAAAATAAAGCAACATATTCAAGGCCCTATATACTAAGCTTGGGAATTGAGTTAATTGGCTGTATAGTTTGTAAATTACATTGTTGTAGTTTGTAAATTACACAATTTTTAGTTTTAAATCTGGCACATTGAAATAAATAAAATTATTTCAAAATTTTTTAAACTCTGAAATGTGAGAATTGTGTTTATGTGTTTAAAAAAAATGATTTAATGCACATAAGTATAATTACACGTTAATGAAATAATTTACATTAAACTATAGAGCTTAGCAAATAAAATTATTTTTTACATTGTTATTAAAAAAAAAAAAAACCAAAAGAGAAGAAAAAAAAGTAAAGTTTAGCATCGCGGTTACGGCAGCTAATTATAAAGACTTATACATTCGCTTGTTAGTTGCCTGGGTGCCAAGTACTAAGTTTGAATCAGATGTAAAAGTTGCAAATCTCTAAGTTACGTGTGTCTCATTAACTACTCGTAGCGCGCCGTCTTTTCCAACTTGATATCAACTTTCAAGAACATCCTTTCTCTCATTCGCAAGCTACATAGCTCCTCTTTTACATGTCCTTTTTTTTCTCTCTACACTTATATATATATTCTCACACTCATTCTTTTGAAACAACTTTGTAGACTTTCTCTCTTCTTAAATCCTCTTTTCATTTTCATCGTCGTAATTCTTCTTTTTTTCCATTTCCAGTCGTCCGCGTTCGGTTCAGATTCTCGTTCACATTAATATTTTTCTTTTTTTATTAATCTTTATCCTTTTTCTATTTATCTTTCAACCTTTGCATTTTTAACTTATTTCTTCTTTTGTTTTTTAATAAGAAATACGAAGATTGGTACTAATTAAATAAAGCTCTGTAGACCGGCTGAAAAGGCTAATTATTTTTGTATTAACTTGTCTTTGATAAACGGTCTCTCGGGTTAATTTAAACGTAACATTTTAATTAAATACAACAGACTTCGCTCGAAAATTATTCGTCCTTTAAAACAATTATAGAGATGGTTATCTAATCCTTAGACCGTTTTCTTTTTTTTATTTTTAATTTAATTAAGTAAAAAGTATCAAAGAACTTTAATCCTTATTACTTTGTAGGAAATTCATTTCTTTAGTAACAGTTATTTATTCTTAATTATTATATAAGTTTAATTATTTTATCAAAGGATATTTTCAAATTTATCTTAAGTAAATAACGGCTCAAACTAAACAAGCCGTTAAATTGTACATTGAATTTAAAAAAAATGATATTATATCACAAATACACAATGGGGACGTTAATATTTCATCTCGCGAGACAAAAGAAAATCATTCCAGCTGGCTCGTTGTTTATGATAACCAAAGCGATCGATTGATTTGCCCATAGTTTAAACGTACGTTCGAAATCGATTATATTATCTAGACGCGACAATAGGCTTTCTCTCCCTTTGACTCAGAATATATAACGTGTACATATATATATATCTCATCCAAACATTTCTCTATGAGCAAAGGCACAAGGCAATGGCAACCCGATTAGAATAGGCAATTCAATTGCTATGGATCCTAATAAGCTTTTGAACAACGACTGTCAAATTGACTAAAATTATCACTACCATTCTATTTCTCACCTACCTTCCTTTTGCTTATACGAATTATCAAAGAGATAAAAGAATTTAAAGTTTTTATGTAATTTTCAGATTCTAAACACGAATCTATGAAATCTTGTATTCGGAATATAACGTTTTTATTCAAGTATTATGTTACAATATTAAGTAGAAGAAAGGAAATTGTTGGAGTTTTTATGGTAACATCGGTTTTAATTAAATATTTTAGTTAATTTTCTTCTGTAAATTAACTACATAAATTATCATGAAACATTAAAAAAATTTTTTTTAATAATTGTAACATTATAAAATAGAAAACATGATCATGATTAAAAGATTAAGTAAATCATTTAAAAACTTGATATAATTAGATGTGGATACTTTTAAACATGAAAAGGTTATAAAAAAAAATAAATAGAAATCAAGTGCGGAGCTTTTCAATGATACTTTGAAAATTTTATTTTATTTAACGTCGTTGTATTTATGGTATCATTGCGATACTAATTAGCGACGGAAGTCGTCAGTGTGATTGTGAACAAAGCACATGCAACGTACAGTGGTGCTTGTATAAATCAGCTGGGAGCGGGATTTGAACTCAGTACCTCGAGACTACGAATCCATCGCTCTACCGAGTGAGCCATTGACGACCTCGTGTATTAATAATATAAATAAACAATACAACACTTATCTAAATATTTTTTCATTTAATATATCATTTACTTTACTAAAATAATTATCTTCTTTGTAATCAAACGTTTATTTACAATTACATAAGCGGCTGCTACTTTATATTATCAACCTATAAACAAACGATCTTACAACAGATTCATCAAATTGTACATAACATGGGCAACAACTCTTCTTGCAAATCGGCAAATGCAAACCAAACCAAGCTTACGTTAACACAATATACACATACACGCATGTAGAGAAAGACAGAGAGTAAGAGAGAGAGAGAGAGACAGAGGAATGAAAGCGCATAGAGGCTTTACTTATTGTGCAATCAAGCTGTGGGTATATATATATATATATATATATATATATATATATATATATATATATGTCTATATCTGCAGAAAGCAAACTTGAGTTTAGCAGCCAGTGTCTGGGAAGCAGCAAACTGTCGATTCAATATCTATATATCTATACACGCACCTTAGTAAAGCTCTTCTCTCTAACTTGTGTGTGTATACGTGTGTTGCCGTGCGAGCGTTTGCACTATTTGCTTGAAGCACCCCCTCCTTCGCTACTTCCTTATATATTGTTCTCTCTATGATCAATTCGATGAGTATATACGACACATTTCTATGCGAAAGCTTGAAAGCAAGTGCAGCGTAAATGCTACTCTGTGAATTAAGTCTTTCTAAGAGCTTTTGAATAATCACATTGCTTCTTTCAATTTTTTGTAAAATCATATAATGCCTTTCAAAATTTCTCCAAAATATCTACTTGCTTATTTTTTAAAAATCTAATTAAATGTACAATTTTTTAAATGAAATTATTTTATTTATTTAAATTTATTTATTAATTTTAAAAATACCTTTTTATATCCCCAAGAATCTTGAGCCCTTTCCTTATTCACGAATTAGACAAAATACGAAAAGTGTCCGATAAGAAAAATCGAACCCTGCTTATCTAGTTACGGAGTCTCGCGCCTTTGCCACTTAAGTCGAGCTCTATATTTATTTAAATTACTGTATATATTTAGTTGAGTAGGTAAGGTTATATCCTAATTATACGCATATTTTCAAACATCTAAATATTTTATTTTTACGTTCTTTCAAAGCATCTCAAAAAAAAATTAGTACTGAAGTGAAGTATTTAGGTGTTTTAAGTATAAAAAAGAAAGTTTACTCGTAGTTTCGTAAATGACTTTGGAAAATGCAGATAATGAGAAAAAAGCTATTATTAATAGATTTCTTAAAAGCATTAATTTCATTGCTTTGAACGTCTTATAATGATTAACATTTTAGTTTTATGACTTTTTATAAAATTATACTCATGTATTTTAATGCAATACTGCTCATGTAACATAATATAATTTTATACTCATAATTTAAATTTAAATAATAAACAGAAAACTGCATTTAGAAGCGTAAAAAATTAATAAATCATGCTCTTAAATTAATAAGATAATAATAGTCTGTGAACAATTTATTAGATAATAACTTGTTAAATGAAAATAATTCAGCAGTAAATGCATGAGAAGTATCTGCCAATTTCAACGAACATTAATTGAGATCATAGTTACTAATGACACTTGTGAAGAAATTACTGCATTAGAAACTTCTGATATAAATGTTGGACCGCAATGTCGAAGATATTATGTTGAACGGTAGTTTCGATACTGAATTAATACCTGACCATTCAATTGGTAATAATAATTCATTCTCTGCCAAGAGTGCTGAACAATTTGAAACCAACAAATCAAAATTGCATATTAATTTTGTAACTAACTAATCGAGTAGCTTTGCTCTTTCATTTTTAATAGTATCATACGGTTAATAAACTAAATAAGATCAGATTTAGAGAAATAATAAAAACATTTATATTATCAAAATATTTATTATTTTCTATTAAAGTAAGTGAATCATTCGGTTTCTAATTAATCTTTTACGGGACCATTTAATTTTGCCATAGTATATCGTCTAAGAAGAAAAAACTTAAAAAGAAAAAAAAACAAACTAGAAAAAGATGAAAAACTTAGTAAAAAATTGAAATTTCCAGAAGAACGTCCTTTACTTCGGAAATTATCAAAGTTTTTAAAAGGACAAAAGTTTTTAATATTTAAACTTTTATTTACTTAAAATCATACACCCCCAAATTGCAAGAAACATCTGTCTCATAATATGGCCTTTTACTTTTCTGTCTTGAATTTTAATTATTTAAAAATAATTTGATACTCTTGTAATAATATTATACGAATGTTTTAAAAATATAAACTACTAATACGAATTGATATTGTCGTTTTTCACTTTGACTTCTTGTTGAATTTTGATTGACAAGACTTGTTTTAACGCTTAACACGATGTCAAATTGGAAAACAACAATGCCAATATGAAAAACCATCACGAAAATTTCAAAACCTTTCTTAATACAAATATTTTTTTTTTACAGGTAAGCAGTTGTTCGACGACATTACTACATTTCTGAATAATTTTAACTTTAGACAAACCTTTAGGCAAGTATAAATTAACCTTCTTTAATAAGTTTTGAACGGTTCTAAACGTATTTAAAAAAATCTAATTTCAATGTGAATAATCGATGATACCTTCTTTAAACAAAAACTATTTGCTTGGATATTATATTTATTTATAAATATTTATATACTTTTATTAACTTTTATTTAAATAGAATTACTTAAGCTTTTACTCTAATTTTAATGAAATGAAATGGTTTATTTATTTTTAAAATTTACTAAGAATAGCTTATATTTTCATTGAAAATGAGTATTCCAAAAGTGATTTTTATTAAAAGAATTTTCAAAAATTAATTTTTTTGGTGTTACTTTGGTCTTTTAATTATTTCAGTAATGAATCTTCCCCTCAAGTGATGAAATCAAAATTTCAAAATCATGATCTTAATTATTTCTAATTTAAAAAATAATTATCTGAAGTTTTGACTGAAATAAATTTTGCTACTTTTGGTATGGTAATTGTTTTAAATTGAGTTGTAATTATAATTGAATAACGTCTTTTTCTTAAGCTTTCCGAAGAATTTTAATTAAATTTCAAATTCCATTAACGTAGTTTATTTAGCGAAAGATTGGATAAAAGAAACCATATTAATTTTTTCATCGTGACGTTTTGCAGCGCAATATAATTTATTTATATTTGAAATTTGTTTAAATAAAAACGATAGATCGACGTCAAATGCAGTTTTCCAATGCAAATTAATATTCTAAAAGGAATATTCGAAATTTCAAGTTTTTTTATATTTATAAAAAACTGAATTTAATGAAATTCTTTAAATTTCTTTGATAAAAAAAGTTTTAATATTAAGTTCTTATAATAAATTCTAATATCTTATTTTAATATTTTGCGTAGCTTTCAGGTTATTTTTAATTGCAAAAGATTTAAAACTTTTGTTACTATAGTAAGGGCATATTTTGTCAGTTTTTTCTCACTCAATTTATCATAAGATTCTTAACCATTAATTAAACTGATTACGCTGAATTTTTTTTAAAAACATTCACCTTTTTATTGAAATTTTATTGGTTTGAAAAAAAGTTAAAAGTTACAACATTTTCGACATTCAATACTTATTTTAAATAAAAATTCTCATCATTTTAATAAATATTAATCGATTTTCGTGAAATTTCATCTACATTCTTTATATCTACTTACACTTTTTTATGTGATGTTTGTTTTCCGAATAAAAATTTAAGACATTATGGTTCAATATTTTTTCAACCGTAAATTTTCATTACTTCAATAAATGTTAATCGATTTTTGTGAAATTTCATATAAAAACTTTTAAATACTGTAGCAAAACCGATAAGAGGAGAAAAAAATTATAAATAATATTGTAATATTCTTAATTGTTGACCATAATTAATTAAAAATTATTACCAATTACGAATCTCGTTTTGTAATGTTCTCGAAAGAACTTTCGAGTAGAAAAAACTTGTATCGAGAAAGTTTTTTCTTTTTTTTTACCAGAAAGAGTTACAGAAACTTTTTTTCTGATTGATAAACAACTAAAAATGATATAACAATATCCATAAACTGCTCACATGTGTATATGACCGCTGCTATTTCTTTATCTTTATTATTATTTTACTAAAATATTAATAATGATTAATCTTTGTAACAATTTATGTAAAAAAATAAATAACGTTATAGTAAAGACTTTATTTTTTGTTTCATTTTACTATAGCATATTTAATACACTTTAAATATTTTATTGAATGATAATTTTTTAAGTAATTAAAAAAAAACATTATTTTTCCAAGTTGCATATGGCTTTATGTGAATAACATTAATTTTCTTTTATTTAAACACTATGTGAAATTATGATGGCAATACAAATATCTTGTAATTTTACTGCAATATTATATTTGCAGTGAATTTGCAAGATCAATATATAAGATAAAATGTAGAAGATATATCCTCTACGACAAGAATCGAACCCCAGGTGTATCGCGCTGAAGACAAACGTTCTACTTATTGAGCTAGTTTCCCATCCCACAGCTCCATTTGTTCTGTCACTATATGCCCCGTAATTTGCATTCTTGCATTCCTCTTTCAATCGTAGCGAAATAGCGTGCGCAGCAAGCTAATAAGATTTAAACGTTAATTTTAAACGTTATTTTATTAATATTTAACAAAATATGAAATATTCATATTTTAAAAAAATATTTAAAATATTAGGTGTGCAAAATAAGAGCAAACATTCTTTAAGAACACTAAATTTTCTTTAAATTCATGTATGTATATTGACATAAATAGATGTTATCTTTTTATTACATCGGGCGTATGTGTGTGCATATAATGATACTTATTGTCATGCCAGTGTACCGTTCTCTTTCAGACTCTCTTTTATAAAAGATATTGTTAAAGCAGTAGTTTGTCTTCATGAAAAGATTTCAGTAAAAACAAGATTGTTTAAAAAAAAATGTTAACTTTGAACTTTCTGTTTACTGCAACTGCGATGAAATTTACAAAAATAATTGGTCCTTAAAGTTACGTTTTTTTTATCAGTAGATTTCGTTTGGATATTTTAAAAATTTTATTATATGTGTTTTGATTTTTATAACATTTAAAAATACTATTGAGTGAAAACTGATATTAAAATCTATCTATTGTGAGATCGTAACATTTGATCCATCTGAAACCACTGTAATTAAAATTTTTAATTTTTTAAAATTATTGCTTATATTTTAAATTATATTTATATTTAATCTTTTTAAAATTGAAACAATAGACAATTTAATTTGAACAAGGGCTACGATGAAAAAATTGAGGTGTACAAGATTGAAATTGGCGAAGACTTGAATATTTGGCATTTTTTCAAAAAAGTACTCCAATTAAAACTTGAAAGGGTTATAGATTTAGCCTCTACAGGTCAAAGAACCTCAAAATTTAGCGAAGCTACTTTCGTTAAGGTACACTTGAGACAAAACGTAACAATTTTTTAAAACCTACTAATATAACTCATTATAGTTTATATATGTAAATAAGAAGTATTGATATAATATCAGCAATTGGTTTCAGTAATATTTTTTCGATTTTTTAAATAATTAAAGCTTTTCTGAAAAAGCTTATAATAAAATTTTCTTTAAAATTTTACTTTGTATTAAATAATTTAGAAAAATAAAACAAAATATTATACAAATACTGCAAGGAATCAAAAAATTTATTTCATGAAAAATTACTCGAAAGTTATTTTAAATTTAGTAATTTTAAAATTCTAAAATTACAAAACTGTTGAAAAATAAATCATCACTACGACTTTTACATTTACACCAAACTCTACAAAATAAAATATTTATTATTTAACTAACGTAATAATCTAAAAGCTTAAATAATACGCACGCAGGCAAGAATGCGTAAACATAATATGAAAGCTACGTAAGCCATAAGCCGGCATACCGTACCCTCCGCACACTCGTATCTTCGTTCTTTGCCCCTCCATTCAATTTCCATCCATCAAAATCAATCTATTTTGCGGATGCACTTAGGCAAGTGCACGAGCACAACACTCCCACACACAGAGAGAGCAATGTATAGTCTAAAGAGCACTGTACTCCCGCACGCATACGCGCGGTTTACGTCGCTCACTCCTCATCAGGATGATTTCTGTTCTTGAACGTAAAGCACCTTCCGACACATTATACACCTTGCGAACATTTGATAAATTGGCAATGCTATCATTGAAAAATTTTTCAAATATTGTTTATACCAACAATTTTACATACAAAAGCTTTAAAAATTATTAATTTTTATTGGTTTTATTATTTATAATTTAGAATAATTGTTATTGGAAATAGTTAATGTTTCGAAAAAAAATTAGGAATAAAATTATTAAAAATTTTAATTTTTTAACAAAATTTCATTTAGATCACTATTTTAGTATAATTTTATTTTAATTTAAAATTAACTTGAGCATCTTTTTCACCTTAACTTTTTACATAATCAAAAGCACAAAATATTATAATATACGCTGAAAATAAAAATTGTATGAATTTAACATACTTTTATTAACTTATTTACTTCAATTAATTTTTACATAATAGAAAATTGTTTATTTTATTAAATGGCACATTGATTATTCAACAAAAATTTTGTACTACCAATTTTGTATAAAATTTTTTTTAAGATAACTTATTTTCGTACAGAAATAACATTACGTTGTCGGAAACTTAAAGCTCTCTTTATACGAAGTGACATGTATCGATTTCTCATATCTCACTTGCATTATACCGAAACGATCGGTAAAGAAAGTTTTGCCAGAGAGCAGCAACATAATTAATCAATCAAGAAAGGATTAATTTTCAGACGAACTTAAGCTCTGCTGCTTGCATCATGTGAAATATCATGCTTTTTCGCGATATTTATAATTCAATTTTGACGTGGACTGGAAGATCGAACAAACTAAAGTACAAATTCGACGTAAATGAAATGTTTTTCTTGAATCAATATGGTAGTACTAGGTAAAATTAATTAATATAATATTGATGTAATTTACAAGAATTATCTAATTATATTGATACATTCTTATCTGAAATTCTATTAAATACCACTAATATTTGACATTTGTTAAGACAATTCATGTCATATAAATTAGATGGCAATTAAGCTATCTTTCAGTATTATTGTGTTTGAACTTGAAAATGTTTTCCAAAACCTAAATCACATAATTGTAAAAATGAGACATCCTTTTCTTAATCTGTTTTGTGTACCATTTAACCAACATTTGATGCTCTAAAAATAAAGCTTGCTGTTTAGTATACCTTAACTTAAGTATTGCTATAAAATACTCAATCTACCAGAATAGCATTATTTATACAACAATCATTTATGAAATGGAAAAAGATCAAATTTCGATTTTTTTTCAACGTACCTTTATTTTTACATGTTTAATATGGTTGTATAGGTGGTTGAAGTAGTGTGTACTTGATAAAGTACAAAATACTTCTGCTGGTAGTTTTTAAAATAGACTTAACATCGATACTGGTAGGTTTTGAGAATAGACCTAACAATGGAATAGTAGAAACTCTCTTAAGCATACCATTTTTTATTGACTAAAGGAATTTCTAAATGGATCGAAAAACAATGCGATGCAATTACATCAGCGTTTTATTTGATCTATTCAGGAAAATATTGTTCTAACTCTATTAAATGCATTGAATTCAATTTTTTTACAAAATTCTATAATTAATAAGCAGAATAACTTAAAAGGAAATTACTTTACAAATATTAATAATTTTTTTCATGCCCCAATAGGTTTATTTAAGTTGCCATTTGAGATGATTCTTGTCATACGGCACTTTTTATAACAATTTTATTAGATTTTTCATAAATCATGACCAACTGGTTGATAAAAAATTTAATTTATGCTGTATTATAATAAATCACTTTTTTGCTCTTTCCCATGTGTCGGTCGTAAAGATGTGAATAAATATCGTCTAATCTATACGCTATAACTTGCTAAGGATCAGGAACAATTTTACATCAATTATTGAAACAAGAATTTAAAATATATGTAAGAGCTGATGAGTGGCTCAGTCGGTAGAGCATTGGATTCGTAATCTCGAGGCTCTGAGTTCGAATCCCGCGCTCGGCAGCCGATTGATAGAAGCACCACTGTACGTTACATGTGCTTTGTTCAAAAACACACTTACGAGCTCCGTCGCTGATTGGCACTACAAAATAGCATAAATATAGCGACTTTAAAGAAGAATAAAAAAATATATAATAATAAGGTAAAGTCAAAGAAAAAAAATAATACACCTTTATAATATATTGTTATAAAATCTTATCATTAAATAATTTTTTTTTTTAACTCACCCATACATTACAAATGCATTTTCCAATATACGGACGAAAAATAATTTGAAATCCTTATCGAGCTGTCGTTCGTGCAGATAATGCTACGCGAAGCTTATAATACTGAAAATATTGCTCGTATACGAGGGATTGTTATCAATTTGACGTTGGATATGTTACTTAATAATCTTTTTATTCAGGAGAAGCAAAAAAATTGATATTGAAGAAGCAAAAAATATTTACGTTCTTCTAACCTCAAAATCGCAACTTCTTTTCTCATTTTCGGCTCTCAGAACGTAAAATTCATTACGTTACTTGGACAAAAAGGCTTTTTAACGAAACTCGTTACAAACCTCGCCTTCGGCTCGGCTTGTAATCTTCTCGTTTCGTAAAAAAAGCCTATCTGTCCACGGAACGTAATGTACTATTACATTGAAAATGATAAAATGTAGAAAATTCTTTAGAATTTCTAGATGATTTGAATATTTTTCAATAAATTATATGAATATACTATTTTGCATATTTATATATATTTTTTGTAAAAACATGATTTTTATAAAATTTAGAAATGAATAAATACGTATATATAAAAAAATATTTCGTCGAATGGGATTCGCTCCAAGATACTTTTTACTTACACATTTTAAAATTTATTTTAAAGCTGTAATGTACAATTTGAATGTACGTGAATTTGATGTAATAAATTATGTACAAATAATAAATTTTTAATGATGAAAAATTAACTTATATTATTTCACCATAAATTATGTTGTACGAAACATGTAATAAATTATTGATTATTAATCAAGTTAATATTTTCTTAAAATCCATTAAATCTATAGTTTTGAAAAGACTTAAATATCATTTAAAAGATACAAATCAATTGTTAGCATAATACTTTCCTGAATTAGATCGATCTGTTCGAATTGAAGTAAACATCTCTCAAAGTAAATAAAAAGGAAAAAAAATCTAAATGTTATGTTTGTATACATTCGAAGTTTTGAAATTCGATGCTTGATAAATCGTCGCATCCAACGCAGCCTGTATCTTCGAGAGGACAAGTATATTGGAAAAAAGAGACATTTTCCTATATGCAAGACGAGAAAAGCGTGCATGACATTGCAAACTCATATCCGAGGAAAACTGGGCGGTTCAATTCAGTAGAAAGGGTCGCTCTTGTCTTGAGATGACATGAGAATGCTGATGTATTTCTTACGTTTTTGTATTTTTATTTTCCTCTTTTCTTTTTCTAATGCGCATTATAAAGTGTACAAGAGACAATACTTTTTCATTGTTTATACACGGTGAAAAGCTTTTCAATACAAAATTGATGTAACAATTTCAATTTATGATTGTGACAGTTTAATGAAAGTTAATCTTGAAATTTTGCTAAAACTTATTTACAATTTGTAAATGGATAGAAAAGTTTTCCATATAAAAATATTATAGTGCTTTCACAGTAGCGTGGATACAAGAGTAAATTTAAATTTTTTTTTTAATACACCAGTATCTTAAGGTTCTATGTAATAATGCATTGGAAGTGTGAATGTTGTGCATGCGTGCAAGGAAAGACCGAGCGTTCGAATGATGCACTCATGAATTCACACTATCATGTATTATAATAGAAGAGCAAGATAGGGGCAACGGTAGCGCATGGGCTTAGGCTCTTGGCTCGCGCCCTAGTGGACCAGGGTTCGATTCCCCGGGAAAATTTCGAAAAATAATTTTCGAATTTTTCTACGGGTATTAGAACCCGGAGATCACGAAAAATCAATTGAAAAGTTCGTCTGGGCAAAATTTGAACTATTTTAAAAAGTTCCACTGGGCAATCATAAAAACTATAATAAGTTTTCAACCATGGCCTAAGGCAAAGAGCTAAAAGGCCAATTTAAATAGACGAAAAATAAGAAAAAAATGTCATCTGCATAAAAAAAAAAAAAAAAAAAAACAACAAGGAGTTCAGTGCTTCAGGTAAACTCTAAGGAAGACAGCAGATACTAAGCAATAACTAAGTATCCTAGAGTAACCTTAGGTAGATTGCGAATCCTAAGTGATCACTAAGTATCCTAGGGTAACCCTAGGGTAAAGTACGAATCCTAAGCGATCACTAAGCATCCTAAGGTGACCCTAGGGTAGACTGTAGATCTCAAGTAATCACTTAGCATCCCATGGTGACCCTGAGTTAAATCCTAGGATATTTAGCTACCCTAGGATAGATCATAGAGGATCTGGCTACCTTAGGGTAGGCCTTGGGATATCTAGATACCCATGGGTAGACCCCAGGCTACCCTAGGGTAGTTGTATACCCATGGGAAAACCCCAGGGTACCCTAGGGTAGCTGCATGTCCAAGGGTAACCTCAAGCTATCCTAGGGTACCCTCGGGTTACCCTTGGGTATCCAGCTACCCTAGGGTACCCTGAGGTTACCTACGGGTATCCAGTTACCCTAGGGTACCCTGGGGTTACCTACGGGTATCCAGCTACCCTAGGGTACCCTGGGGTTACCTACGGGTATCCAGCTACCCGAGGGTACCCTGGAGTTACCTACGGGTATCCAGCTACCCTAGGGTACCCTGGGGTTACCTACGGGTATCCAGCTATCCGAGGGTACCCTGGGGTTACCTACGGGTATCCAGCTACCCTAGGGTACCCTGAGGTCTACCCATGGGTATCCAGCTACCCTAGGGTACCCTGGGGTAGTTGTATACCCATGGGAAAACCCCAGGGTACCCTAGGGTAGCTGCATGTCCAAGGGTAACCTCAAGCTATCCTAGGGTACCCTCGGGTTACCCTTGGGTATCCAGCTACCCTAGGGTACCCTGAGGTTACCTACGGGTATCCAGTTACCCTAGGGTACCCTGGGGTTACCTACGGGTATCCAGCTACCCTAGGGTACCCTGGGGTTACCTACGGGTATCCAGCTACCCGAGGGTACCCTGGAGTTACCTACGGGTATCCAGCTACCCTAGGGTACCCTGGGGTTACCTACGGGTATCCAGCTATCCGAGGGTACCCTGGGGTTACCTACTGGTATCCAGCTACCCTAGGGTACCCTGAGGTCTACCCATGGGTATCCAGCTACCCTAGGGGACCCTGAGGTCTACCCATGGGTATCCAGCTACCCTAGGGTACCCTGGGGACTACCCATGGGTATCCAGATATCCCAAGGTCTACCCTAAGGTAGCCAGGTACCCTATGATCTACCCCAGGGTAGCTAGATATCCTAGGATTTACCTCAGGGTCACCATGGGATGCTAAGTGATTGCTTGAGATCCACAGTCTACCCTAGGGTTACCTTAGGATGCTTAGTGATCGCTTAGGATCCGTAGTTTACCCAAGGGTTACCTTAGGATGCTTAGTGATCGCTTAGGATTCGTAACTTTACCCTAGGGTTACCCTAGGATACTTAGTGATCACTTAGGATTCGCAATCTACCTAAGGTTACTCTAGGATACTTAGTTATTGCTTAGTATCTGCTGTCTTCCTTAGAGTTTACCTGAAGCACTGAACTCCTTGTTGTTTTTTTTTTTTTTTTTATGCAGATGACA
The DNA here is from genome assembly GCA_017163975.1 of Anastatus disparis. NCBI lineage: Eukaryota > Metazoa > Arthropoda > Insecta > Hymenoptera > Eupelmidae > Anastatus > Anastatus disparis. The sequence goes on from JAFFSR010000222.1 coordinate 1,631,600, forward strand.
TTTTTTTCTTATTTTTCGTCTATTTAAATTGGCCTTTTAGCTCTTTGCCTTAGGCCATGGTTGAAACATATTATAGTTTTCATGATTGCCCAGTGGAACTTTTTAAAATAGTTCAATTTTGCCCAGACGAACTTTTCAATTGATTTTTCGTGATCTCCGGGTTCTAATACCCGTAGAAAAATTCGAAAATTATTTTTCGAAATTTTCCCGGGGAATCGAACCCTGGTCCACTAGGGCGCGAGCCAAGAGCCTAAGCCCATGCGCTACCGTTGCCCCTATCTTGCTCTTCTATTATAATACATGATAGTGTGAATTCATGAGTGCATCATTCGAACGCTCGGTCTTTCCTTGCACGCATGCACAACATTCACACTTCCAATGCATTATTACATAGAACCTTAAGATACTGGTGTATTAAAAAAAAAATTTTAATTTACTCTTGTATCCACGCTACTGTGAAAGCACTATTAGATTATGTAAATATTTTATTAGCGATTGTTCCGTTTATTTAAATTTAAAATAAGTAATTTTAAGTCTAATTTTCGTCGCCCCATTTTGCGTATTGTCAGCTTGCAAAGCGAATTCGCATTTTCTTCAGCGCGCATAATAGTAAGAAGCTTGCAAAGATCTAGTGGTGCTACATCAAAATTTTAACAAAAAAAAGCGAGCAAGAGAGAGAAAGATGAGATTTTAACAGAAAATGTTGCAGAATAAGAAACTTTGTTTCTTTCTCCCGTTGTATATCCGTTAACAAGTTTTAACTTCGCAAGTATTGTCCTTCGCGAAGTTGACCTACATTCTCTCGTACAAAACGACAATGCATAAAGAATAAAATTGCAAAAAAATGTTGGATAAAATGAAATAAAAAAAAAAGATAACAAAACGTGGAGTGAGTAAAACGGAAGAACGGAAAAGAAAGAAAGAGAAAGAAAGAGCAATAGGGGGAAACGGATTAAATTTCAGCGAAGCGAAAGTTGGTGCAAAAAAGAAGGTGCTTGTTGGCGAATCTGGAAACTCTCCAGTCGTTTGTCAGTAAGTTTCAAGTGGATGCACCAGGCGAAGGTAAAAGCAGCAAACGGGCTAAAAAAAAGAGAAAGAAAGCTGCATTTGGAATAAGAGAAAGAGAGAAAAATAAAAAAAAAAAAAAAAAGTGTACGGGAAAGAATGAGAGGTCAGCTTTGGAAGGTTTGGTATAAATCTATGTTAAGTCTGCATCAAGGACAAGGAAAAGCTTTAAAACTCCTTCAATACATCATTGTATGTACATCTATATACGTGTGAGTTTGGCATGTCGAGTAATGGTTTTTTCTTTCTTCCACTGAATAATAGGGTACAAAAAAAAACTAGCGAAAATAAAAAAAAAATAAAAATCGTTTTTCAATTTGCATTCGTTCCCCAACTAGTCATCGACTACTTGTGTTTCAAAGCCTTTTAATATCGGTGTAATTCGATTTCCGTACTATCTTCGGGCTTCTCTCTTTTTTTTTTGTTCATCGATACCGAATCTGTTTTTATATGCTCGAATGCGTATATATTCGACTCTTCTTTTTTTTAGATCAAAACTTTTATTTTTATGTATTTGTGAAAAATGATTCAGCTTCAGTTCTCTTTTGTTACAAAATATTTTCCATCCAAAAAAATTGTAGGTAGATATACTAAAATACTATGCGGTTTATTCAGACTATTAAAATAGATGTTTTTTTGGTTTGTATAATATTTTGTTGATTATACCAATAATAATTTGAATATGCAAAATAAGAAATTTTATTTTTTATAATAAATGTAAATACATTCAGTATTTATTCCATAGAATTTTCAATGTCTTAAGAAAAATATTTTGATAGTATTTTATATTATTCAATTTAAGCAAATAAAATTATAATAAAAATTTACATTTTTAATTTATCTTTATTTTTAACAAAATTTAATTTAACATAATATGACTCTCGATAAATAATTTTAAAAAAAGCCAGAACTAAACATCATTCCCCCATGAAATATCAGTCTGCTCTAATAAAAACTTCGCATACCTACCCTACATGAATAAGAATTCGCAGCAATTTTTGCGGGAAAATAACTTTTGTATCATTGAAGACAATAAAAGTGTGCATGCATCAAATAAGCAAAAAAAAAATACTGTGATTTTCCCCGACAAAACTAGGAGGAAAAAAAGGCAAGCAGGAATGAACATTTAGATTATAGAAACAAAAAAGACGAGAAAAACTATCCATTATCTTATGTATAATGTAGATTCAAGTGAATAGAAAGAAAATCGTTAGACTTTTTTCTAGTTTCATAGATAATTCTACATTTTTATTACTTCAATAATTTTTTGACATTAATTATTCATTTCTTTTAAACTATTTTTTTTTTGCATAAATATGTAATTTAATCTTTTTTATTACAGTATATTAAACAACAATCAAATTACAAACTTCCTTCTTTTCCCTCTCGGCGACCAAAATAGAATATGCTGTATTCAGCCTGTTGCTGAGAAAATTAATATTCGCACCGAGAGAGAAAAAAATGAATATTCCATAATGCATGTAAATTGCCATTTGAACCAAAAGCAATTTACACGTACCGTGAACTTTTCAACTCTTTTCATTTCTAAATGCGTTATGATATATTCCTAGCTTGACTGTGGTTATTTTATTGATTCGATAATCGAAAGCAACGAAAAGAAACAGAACGACTTTAATTTCTATCTTTTCATTTTATTATTAAATTTTGAAAAATTGAATCTATTTTTAAACAAAAAATATATAGATAATACAATCTTTAACAATCAAATTATAACAGAAGAACGATAACATTTATTTAAAAAGTTTCTACTGCGATAGAAAAATATTATTTAAATTAAATTGATATTATGATCGAAAAAATTTAAAAAAAAAGTTGCATAAAATAAAAATGATATGATTCTATTCATATTTTCCGGAAAAACAAAAATAATAAAACAGTCTAACATACACATATACAAATAGAGACGTTTCTAAAAATAGTGTGTTTTGATTCATAGATACAAATAACATTCTGCTATTATTTTTAAAATATTATTTTTTAAAATATTTTTTTAATCATTAAAAAGCTTCCTACGTGATTAAAACAATAAAAAATAAATCCAAAGAAATAGAAATACAACTTTGTTTTTTAAACGTTACTTTCATTCCACTTTTTTAAATACAAAAAGAGGCATTTTATTTCCTGCTAACTTTGTTTTCAGAAAAATTTTGTTTTTTAATGCATCATAAAATAAAAGAATTTTCCTTTTAGCTCAAAGAAACTAATAGAAAAATTATTTTCCTTTTAAGGCTAACGGATTATATTCTCATGTAATAAATTTTTATCCGAATCCAATATATCATTAAATGGTTAAGAAATAACCTAATAATCATTTTAAATCCAGCAAAATCTGAAAATGAATTTCTTATTTGTTCAATATTACGTTTTATAATGAAATTCTTTTATTAATTAGTCCTATTTACAAGCTCCAAAATATTAAAATTAGTTTGCAAACTTATTCTATCAAAATAGTTTTATAATATCCCTTAATTATCACTTTAATATAGTTACATTAAACATGAACAAAAACTTGCTTAAAAACAAGAAACAAACTTCTTTTTTTTTCTCTATTTTACCTATTAATACCAGTTATAAAAGTTTAGTAATGTGCTTTTGAAGTACCTTTAGAAAGTTTACCATTGCAAATGAAAACGCTGCCAATTGTTTTGGCGCTATGCTTTTTCTATAGATATCGCTGTTTATATGGAACTTGAAATTATTAAGAAAAATTCTAAAATAAAAGTTTTTGTTTCGCAGAAATAAATGTTTATTTATAAATTTTGTAAAAATAAAAATTTTTATTTAGTTAAAAGGTTCATATTTAAGAAACATCAACTTCAATTATTAATCTATTTAAATATGGACACATTAATATTCAAAAGAAAAATATAAATAAAATCAGTATTCTTTGATTATGAAAAAAAAATTTTTAATCAATTATTCAATAAGATTTACGAGTATATAAATTTTATTAAAAATATTATTTAAAAATTTCGCTTAGTGTATAAGGTATAAGAAAGTTAATACTTAAATAAAGTATATACAATTTTTATTACATCGTCTTGTTATCAACGCTACATATTTTAAATGGAACAATATGAAAAAACAAAGTTTTAGTAAAATCAATAATTTTCGAAAAATTAAAATATTTATAAGTAATGAACTTTTGAAAATGTTAGAATTACTAAGAATCATAGTAAAAATTTGATAAAGGAATTTCAAATTGTTTAAAAAATATAAACAATTCATAAGCTTATCCTAATAAAACATACCATTTTTAACTAATGTAGACCTTTATATAAATAAATTGTAGGCAAAAGGTTATATCACATATCTTGTGATCAAATTTTGTCTTTGATCAACATGTTGATTTAACTCTAATCAATATATTACATACGTTTATTAATATTTAAGCAACAATATTACCAGTAGTGATTGATGTAAATATTTAACAATCTCTACACCTGTAACCTACATTACTTTCAAATATTGCAGTTATATTGCTAATACAAACATTTTAAAAAACTTTTTCAAACAAAATAATATTTCTTTAATTCAATGTAGATGAGTTTATTATTTACATAAATATGATCAAATCTTTGTAATGTTTCTTACCATATATTAACCCTCGACCCCCAAAATTACCGGATCAGGAAACTAACAAAAGCATAGTTAGTTTAGATGCTCGAAATATAATATCAACTTTGCATTCATTGCAGGTACTTTTACCTGAACCCGCAAGCTTTTATGTTTTCTGATAAGTACTTTAGTTTAAATAAATGCTAGACATTTTCGAATTTTAATAAAAGGTTGAAGATTGATAAACTGCATATTATAATTATGAAATATTTACAATAATTTACCAAATATTGTAATTGTATTATACAATATAATACTACGTCTTCAATGTATTATGAAAAAAAAATTTTAAATACCTTTAATTATAATATTTGAAAAACTATTAAAAATATTCTGTATTATTTAACATAAGGTCTACCATTTTTAATATATTAAAAGAATATTTGAAATGGAGATTGTCAGTGGCTCACTCGGTAGAGCGTTGGATTCGTGTTCTCGATGACTCGAGTTCGATTCCCGCTCTCAGCGGCCGATTGATACAAGCACCACTGTATATGAATATGTGCTTTGTTCACAAACACACTAAAACGACCTCCGTCGCTAATAGCATAAATACAGCGACGCTAAATAAAATTTAAAAAAAGAATATATGTTTTATACATTATTATGTATATTTTAATTGTTCAAAAGAAATAAAACTTCGTTTAAAAATTTTTTTTTTCACACCAAATTTAAGTAACACAATCTGCACCATGTGGCAATACGTTAGTAGAAAAGTATGCTAAAAATTTAAATTTTACATTAAATGTTAATATTTGAAAAAAAGGAAAGATTTTACAATTTTTTTAAAAATAATCACTGTCTCTAAAATACAAATGGCACTTTAAAGACCTTTGGAATCTACAAGCTTCTTTAACTGAACTCAACTTGTATGCAAAGTTTGGAGCAAATCTATTGAGTTAATTTTTAAGTAGTAACAAACTAAAGACACTAACACATACACTAAGCATACACAGATGCAGGCCTTTTAAAAAATATTACATTTTAAGAATCTATAAGCCTAAATATGAACTTTTAAATCAAGAACTAAAGAGAGATCTTTTCCATCGATACCAAACTTTTTTAATGAGAAAAAAAACTAAAAAGTTTACAATAAAAAAGGTGTGCTAGTCTCTCTGAACCGTCACAAAGAGGTTGGAAATAAAGTCTCTACAAGCTCTTGTAATGATATAGTTAAAAATTGGGTTAATTAAATGGTCTTTACGATTAAAAAAATATGAAGTTTAGGGGTCGATTGTTTCCGGAACTCCGAGCTTCACTTGTTTTTTTTTTAAATCTTGTAAAACTTTAATAGTTGTTTTCAGTAGTATCACCTATCACTGAGAATGTTAATTATATTTTAATTAATTTTATTTTTCATGTTGTTACTTGAAAAGAAAATGAAAATATTCATTTAATTTATGTAAAAGGTTGAGGGCTTATTAGCTTAAGTACATGAGATTGTATTTTTTTGTTTTGTTAAATTTTTTTACACATTTTTTTTTTTAAATAATAACAGAAAAAAAGTAAAAAATATGTTTTCAAACGTAATTAAAAATTATACATAAAATGTAAAGTATTGCAAAAATGTAAATGTTCTTTGAAAAATCTATCTACAACGGTTTTACAAATTAAATAAATCCATGAAACATAAAGCTCAATTACTACAAACGATATTAAAATATTATATAAATCAAGCTATAAGTAAATCAATCTAGATATTTTTGCCAATCAGATAATAAAAAAACTCAGCATTTACAATTTGCGAAAATTCAGGTATATCTTACATGTTTTTTCCAACAAAAATTATTCAATTAAAGTTCACCAAAAGTTGACCTCTAAAAATTTTTGTATGTTTTGGATTTCAAACGAACACATATTCTCAAATCTTTAGCGATTTTTATTTTTTGACCATGCGAGTTGACACAAGATCTCAACAGTAGCTTTAGCATTAAATTCCAATTTTTATACTCTAGTTTGTATTTTGTTCTAGTTCTGAATTTTTGGAATTTTAGTTGGAATCATTACTTAAAAAAACTATATTATTTGATATATATATTATATAAACTATATTCTCTAAAAATTATAATCCATGTAAGAAGTATGTAAGCACTTTTTAAGCATATAATTACTTGCAAGCTCTTGCATACAAAAGATAGTTAACATTAAAGTCTTTGTTTGTATCTCAAAGCACATTGCTTGTAGTGCAGGATAATCTTAAAAAAATTTTGAGACATTTCAGAACAATACTCGGTTCAGCATTTCATTTCTATCCCGTTTGCAAATCAACTCTCGGAGTCGGTCAGAATTTTAGTGTATATACATTTAGATATATATAATGCATCAACGTGCTTACATATCCCTTGACTGACTTTGTATTCTCAATTCTTGAACTCTCTTGGTGTGTATACGCTTGCACTTGTGTATGTGTAGTATATACACACGCATATAATAGAGAAATGAAGAGAAAGAGAGAAATGCAATGCTTGGCAGAGTACACGTTACCAGATACGAGGAGAACAATGCTTCTCTTTCAAGAGCTGGTTTCAACCGACCACTTGACTTGATCGCTCGTGCTAAATCCCTTTCTCTGTCCTCTTGTCTCTTCTTCAAACCTAAATATATATATATAAATGTGTACGTGTGCGTTCGCGAAGAAATATTTACACAATGGTAGCAACAACTTGGAAGTTACGTGCTCGTGTAATTCGTTATATTGATTTTCTAGTAAGTCCGAAGAAAAGATCTACTGTAAATCTCAGGAAGATAATGTGATCATAATTTTGATCTTTAGCAAATAAAAAACCAGTGCAAAAGATAACTCTATTTAGTGAAATTATAGTATTTGTGGACCCTCCAAACTGGAAGATTTGTTTTAAGAAAATTAAAAATAAATAAAGGTTGTGTGATATGATTATCTTCTATTTTAAAATTTAAAGATTAAACAATCTGCGTTACAGTTTAGGTTAATATTATCCCAAGCTGCAAATATGGGATACTAATATGTTTAATGAGAATAAGAGAAATTTTATTTAAAAAATTGGAATAAGTCTTATCAACAATTTCTTCATTTTTTTTTTTTTTTTTTAATTTTAACGTCACTGTATTTATGCTATCATATTGATGCTAATTAGCGACGAAGATCATCAGTGTGTTTGTGAACTTCAGCACATGTAACGTACAGTGGTATTTGTATCAATCGGCCGAGTCCGGTATTCGAACTCGGGACCTCGAGATTATGAATCCATCACTCTTCCGAGTGAGCCACTGACGACCTCTTCACAGCTGTTTTTAAATTCAATATATTATTTGAAAACTTTTTGTTATTCAAAAAGTCTTGATTGAAATCTAAAAGTAATATTTCTGTAAACTTGAATATTCGAATATTCTGTTAAAAAAAATTATGTACCAAATTTTTATTTGTCTTTCTTAAAAAAAAATCTTAAAAACGTCGAATATAATAAAAACGTTAACCAATATAAAGTAAAAATGTACTACAAATTTTTTATCAAATAGTATTTGTATTCTTATAAAAATATCCAGTTTTATTAAAAACATATATTTTTTATATGCATAAACGTGGAACTTTTAATAAAAATTTTGCATTTTAAATTTTTTATATTTAAATAACTAAGGAATTGAACGATATTTTACTCTAGAATATTTGTGATTTTTACATCGCGGTAAACATACTTTGCAAATCAAAAAATAGTATAGCTTTGCAATGTACAAAGCAAAGTTTTATGCAGGAATTTTTAAATTATCAGTTTAGTATACACAAACAAGAAATATGAAAAATTAGAATTATAGAATTCGATGCAGTAAGAACGTAATTTCTTTAAATTTTTAAATGTATTAAGAGTTCAATATTTAACTTTGATAGGATATAATATTTTGTGAAAATAAAATCAAAATGATTAAATTGCATGTTTTCTACTTTTACAATAATTCTAATTACAATTGACCATTAATAATTTTAATTACAATAAACCACACAAAAAGTGTCAACAAATTATATAGTTATAAAGAAGGTACCTTTGGTAATTTGACTTGTATCGTTAACTTAACTGTTAAGAATACTCTTCTCGGTATATCATAATATTTTTGTTGATGCCTTTATTATATCCAACTCGTTCGTTATATTATTGAAAACAAATAATAAAAAATTAATATTATCTAGTGGCGTGATTTTAAATACTAATTTACATATTAGACGTTGCTATGAAATATAATTAATAACATTTTATTGTTGATCGTCAGATTATTCTATTCATTTTGTGTTCAATACTTTTTTTTTTACTTTTAGAGTTGTAAACGTAAATTTTTGACCATTATGTTAGGTATATTCTTCTTGACTATTAATGTATAGGTAACTATAAATATCCCCTTGTTTTATGAGTCTTTATATTTAGGTATGGTACGTAGAAAAACACTGCTTGTTATTAAACTCGTAACGTTTGTGAAGATTTTTATAATTAATTCACCAACGCAAATCTAAATTAGAAAATAAAAAATATCTATGAATGTAATATTAGCCATAAAATAATATGACGGAAAGAAAGGAACTCGTAAATCTATTTGATTTTCTCTATTAAAATTTTTCGTTTAATAGGTTGGAATTTAAAATGTTTCTTTTTATTATTTAACACTTTTTATATACATTTTGATAACTCGTGCAGAAACATGATGTATTACATATCGATGAATATTTTTATTTCATATCTGCCTTTTGTTCATACAAGCTACACGTACGAATGTAATATCTGTTAAAAAAGTATATTGAATGTAATAAATCTTGAAATTCCGTTGTACATTACAAAAGCTTTTATATTAACATTCAAGTATCAAGTCTGCTGAATGAATTCAATCGCAGAGTTGGCCAAGCTTTTATTCAGACAACTTTGTGTATATGAAGTGGTATCAAATTTTCATCACGTTTTATGAATTTCAATTCAATAATGTTTGTTAAAAAATTAATATGAACAATTATGATCAAATTATTACATCAACAAAGTAAAATAAAAGTTAATATATGTATGGGAATAATTAAAATATATATGAAGTAATAATAAGTACAATGTAAAAATATTTTTTTTTAATTTTCTTTTTATAAATTAAAATTTGTTTTCAAATATAAAAAGTAATTAAAGAAATAAAAAAACTTTACCATTGTTATGAATTTTATTTTATTAAACGAAAAGTATGATCAATTTGTAAAAAGTGTGGAAAATCGTTCATGGCGGAACTCAAACCCCGGGCCTGTTGCACAGAAAATAAACGCCATTCAGCGATTCTCCACCGCTACCCTTGCATTTTCTTTTGATCACTATAAAGCGGCACAAGTAACATTATGAATTATATTAATAGTAAAATTTTAAAATAATATTTGTGAATAATTAAACAATAAGAATTAAAAATATACAAAATTAGAAACGTGTCACTCTTCCATCTCGTGATGGCCATGAAAAACATTGATTCTTTTTATAATAAAATAACAAATATTTTAACACCATTCTTGACATTGTTATAATTCCCAAACAATAAACATTTCGTACGATTGATATGTAAAAATATTATTAAATTTAATTTTAAAAATTAATTTTAATCAAATAAGCAAAAGTTTCAAAATATAATAATTTTTGACATTATTAAACTTTTCATGCAATTAAGTTGAAAAGTGATTGGACCAATGGAAACGAAATTTCATATTCTATTCAAGCAGATAACCGCGTACATTGAACTTGTTCTATAATTTATCTCAATATATATGTTCTGTGTCTGACAATGTTAAAAGCCTTTGTAGAGGTTGAGTATAGATAAGATTCATCTGCGGAGAAATTATTGAACGAAGTCGCGATAGTAATCACAGTGAAGCAATAATTGATATCCAATGGATTCATCTTTGATAAGACCAAGATGAGAATCAGGATATCTTATTTAGTTAAATCCTTAGCCGTTTCATTATTTATTAATAATGGAATTCTAATTGTTAATATATGACCAACGTTTTCTGATAGAAAACTCAACATAATCGATACTGAGATAATTTAATATTTTCCTTATATTTTAGCGTCCTCTGCACAATTTAATCAAGATAAAAACTGTAACTGATGCATAGTTAAATTAAGGTTATAAACCAATAAGATGCTAAGCATTACTATATACTATGACCTAATTTCAATGAATTACAATGCTAATTTTTCCCTATTGGCTTGAAAACTCCGCTGAGAAACTTGAAGTTTGTTCTCTGACGATCAATTTTTCATGATCTCAAAGTGACTCAATTTAAGAACTTTCATCTTCTTCCATCAAGCGCCTCTTGCAATATAATTTTTTTTTTCTTCCTTCTTCTTCTTCTTGAGCAAAGTAAAATTATAGCTACTATCGGTCTTTTCTCTCTAAGCATTCGGTTAAAATTCAATTTTTCTTTAGCAATTAGTTAGCGAGCAGCCGCGCAGAAATTTGCTTCGAATAGAGTAAGACGAGCTCTCGCGTGAGTAAACGCGAAGGCAAAAAAGAAAAAAAAGAATGAAAAAAAAAAATAAAAAAACGCTGCCAAGTGCTTTGGCAGAATGCTTTCTCATAGAGCTCTTTGAGTTTCATTATTTTTTTATATTTATTTAAATGTGATTTTAATATAAAAAAATTGTCCATCATTAATATTTATTCATTTTGTACTTTATAAATTTTGAATATATATATGCTAGTTGATTGCCTTTTCAACATTTTGTTTGGGTTAAATGTTAGCTTTTAAAGTGTTTAATTTTGTTGACTTTAGCTAGCCTTATACATAGGTTCGAATTTATTATTTTTGTTATCTTGTGGATATCTTTTTATCACGACTAAGCTTGGTAAATCCAAGTAGTCAATTTTAGTAACGGTAATTAAATTCAGTAGTACTATTATAAATTTTCAAGAGTAACTCAGAAAACAAAAGAAGTGATCAAAAAGCTACGCTAATAAAATTATTTATTTAAAACTTGGTTTATAAAGACAGTAGCAAATAACTTGTATACAAATTTTAGAGTAATTCTATCAAGTACTTTACGTAAAATGGAAAAATACTGAAATATGAAAATTTTTTAAGAAAATTTTTAAAATTTTCTAAAAAGAAAACTACGCTAAAAAAGATCGGTTTATAAAAGTTATCCTTCTTTTGGCAGATGCAAATTATTCCATGGAAATCTCAAAGCAAACTCATCAATTAACTTACGTAAAATACAAAAAAAAAATTAAAAATCGAAAATTTTTTCAAATTCTTAAAATGGCTCTATAATAAAAAAAATACACTATGAATACAAATTTTCTATAGCTTCCCGCCTAGTTATACAAAAACATAGATGGTATACAAAATTTGAAGCAAATCCATAGAGTAATTTTCGAGATCTAACTGGTTAAATAAATAACATTTTCTTTTCAAAATTTCTTTTTAAAAATTTTAAAAATGCTCTAAAATTAAAACTACGCTATGAAAATCAATTTTTGAAATTTCCCTTCTTTTGGCAGTCGCAAATAATTTCCCTGTAATTTTTAGAACAAATCTATCGAGTACTTTACGAAGAATAAAAAAAAATAAGAAAAGAAGAATCAAAATTTTTTTTAAATCTTTAAAATTCTCTAAAATTGTAACCACTCTAAGAAAATTAGTTTCCAAAAGCTAATTTTTTTCAGACAATAGCGAATTAATTGTATGAAAATTTTGGAGAAAATTTATAGTATGGTTAACGCAAAAAGAAAATAAATGAAAAATAAAAATTTTTTTGAAAATTTTCAAAGTGTTCTAAAATTAAAACTGCGCTGAGAAAATTAGTATTCCAAAGCTTGTTTTATTCAGATAGTAGCGAATTAATTGCATACAAATTTTGGAGCAAATCAATCGAATGGTTTTCGTAAAATAAAAAAAAATTAAAAATAAAAATTTTTTAAAAAATTTTAAAATGCTCTAAAATTAAAAGTGCGCTAAGAAAATTAGTTTACAAAATTTTTAATAATTTTGGCAGTCGAAATAAAGTTCCATACAAATTTTCGAACAAATTCTTCGAGTAGTTTACGTAAAATACAAAAAAAATGAAAAATCGAAATTTTTTAAAAATTCTTAAAATGATTCTAAAAAAAAACTAGCGCTAAGAAAACCAATTCCCAATAGCTTCCGCACCAGTTCATCAAAAAATTGAATTGTATGGAAAATTTTAAGTAAATAGATCGAGTAGTTTTTAAGATTTTATTGGCTTAATAAATAGAAACATTTTTTTCAAAAATTTCAAAATGCTCTAAAATTAAAACTGAGCTAAGAAAATCAGTTTTTAAAAATTTATTTTATCCGGGCAATCAGAAATAAATTCCATGCAAATTTTGAAGCAAATTCATCGAGTAGTAAAACAAAAAAAACCAAAAACGAAAAATCGAATTTTTTTTTATTTTTTAAAAAACTTTAAAATGAAAACTACGGTGGAAGAACCAAATTATCAATAGCTTCCCAGCAAGTTAATCACAAAACTAAATTCCATGCAAAATTAGAAGCAAATCCATCGAGTAGTTCTCGAGATACAGCTTACTAACTGAATTCATACATCCACACACACACACACACACACACACATACATACAGACATTTTCTGGAAACCACTTTTTTCGACTCACTGAGTTCAAATATGTACAAATTAATGAAAAAATAGAAAAAAATTTTTTTTACCGATACAATGCTTTCTCTATGAGAAAGCAAAAAAGAAAGCGAAGAACAAGAATCGATGTTCTACTCAAAGTAGTGCCTTATACCAGTAGAAAAGGTTAGAGTTTGCTCAGACGGGGTTCTTTTCAAGCAGTTAAAAAATGTGTTCATCGAAACGTTCATGCGATAGAACAAAAAATTTGATACTTTTAATGTAGCTCGGGTGAGTAACAGCGACCCGTATATGCACGTGATAATTATATAGAGTATTTTCAATGTGATTTTGAAATAGTATATTATTAACCTAGGGAGAGAAGTTGACCATTAAATGCTCGCGTAAGATTTGCCTCCGAGCGCAGCGAGGGGGCAAATACGCGAGCAATTGATGGTCAACTTCTCTCCCGAGGTGAATATACGATTTTTTCTTATTCCCGGCGAAAAGTACGTCCAACTTACCCGTTGTGATAATTCGTTTTTGATGATAAATCATTAAAATAAAAATACCGCGATGAATCGCTTGCTGCTATTGACCGAGTATGCTCTATCCTTCTCTGCCCCTCTCCCACTGATGATAAATCATTAAAATAAACCATCAATATTTCACTCACATTTTATAATTTACACACTTTATAACACACTGCAATTTATAATTCACAAAATAAAACAAGTTAGGTTTTAATAATAAAATATTTAAAATTACTATATAAGAAAAATAAAGAAAAAGATATACTGCTTGTTGTAACCGGCAAAGAAGGCTAGACATAGCCCCCTCCATTCGCGGCTACCTTTATTGTACATATAAGAGAAAGAAAGAGAGAGGGAGAGAGTCAATTCTTAAAGCCGGCGGACAGAGAAGGATAGACGCAACCCTCTCTATTCTGTATGAAAAAGAAAGAGAGAGGGAGAGAGTCAATGTCTAACGCCGGCGGACAGAGAAGGATAGACGTAGCCCTCTCTATTCTTAACTGCCGTGAAAAACAGAGCGTCAACACGATTGCGCATCGCTAGTGCGCCGAGCCACCGTAGATAATGCTTAACTTCTCTCTCAGAAAGTAGACGTCTTTCGACGTACTTTTCGCCAGGGGATAAGAAAAATAGTATATTATTCACCTAGGGAGTTAATTTGAAAAATGTCTTAAATCGTATGTAATTGTCACCCGAGCCGAAGGCGAGGGTGACAAACATACGATTTAAGGTATTTTTCATTAACTCCCGTGGTGAATATGCTATTTTTTGTCATACCCAGACCAAAAATACCACTTCGTCGATTTTGAGCCGGGAGGAGAAGTGGTACTTTTGGGCAGGGGATGGCAAAAAATCATTTATTTAATTTTATTTCTAATTAATACACTATTAAATGCTTTTTAATATTTTAAAAATACAAATAATTTATTTTTTCTGTGCTTAAATTTTATTTATAATTCCGTTTCTGACAAAATAAATATCATTTGTTTACGTATTGTATTTACCAGTATGTAATACGCACTTAGTACAGCTTCAATAGTCAACAAAAACCTTATTCCAAATTTTTTACATTACATATTAATAATAACACGTTCAGTTTGTTTTTTTATCAAACCTATGGATTTTTGAGAAGTTGATATTGCCAATTTAACAAAAAGTTTCATAAAAATGTGGAAAAAAATCTTAAAATTTTCAATAATTATTTTCTTTTCTGTTTGATTATCCATCCAATGTAATCAACGTATGATTGAAAGGCTTGTAATTTCTACTTTCATAAAATATTTTTTTAATCAAATTCTAATCGATTTTCAAAAAGTGCTCAAGACACTTTGATGAGTATTAATAATAAAATATTTAAAAAATTTTAAATACACATTTTTTCAAAATATTATTTTTTATAATATAAAGTTGTATTTATTTATTTCATCAAAGTTTTAACTTTTTAACTTTACCAACACGAAATTATTTATAAAAAAGCAAATATTACAAAGTGTTAAGCTCTTGAATATTTCATATATCTAATAACTTTTTGAAATAAGTTGAAACGTTGAATTTTAAGATATAGAGCTTACAATAGTAATAGCACTACTTTAATAAAGAACAACGCCTACGAGTTCATTGTAAAGAAACTTATATCATGATATAAAACTGTAAAAAAACATTAATTTTAAAAAATATTGAATTTCCTAAGTTTGAGAGAAATTTCTACTTACTTACGTTTATTAAATATGAGATATAATTATCGTAGCTGTTTTTAATTGTTGACACACGGAGGACTTTTTAAAATTAAATGTCTTTATGTACTGAATAGTAATAATAATATATGTTTTGTACATTATTCTTGCAATTACAATAGAAGACATTAAGTATAAATGTCTTTCTATGCTAATAATTATTATTATTATTAGTATAGGAAAGCGTTTATCATAATAATTATTATTATATTACAAACTTTGACAAAATATTATACTCAGTGTGCACCTGTTATTTTGTTACATTAAATTTATCTAAATTTACCTTTCTTTTCAAAGCTAGGTCACATATGTTTTCAAAAATTATTTTTGAAATGCAAAAATTTTAGCTTTAATTATCTTACTTTTTTGGCAGAAAACTTCTAAAATTATTCGTTTAAGAATCGTACGTCTTTAAAGCAAATTCCATTTTTTTCTATACTTAAAACAAAATAGCCCCATAATTTCTAAATAATAAAATATTAGATTAAATATAAGAGGCTTTCTTCATAATTTTATATCAAAAGATTTCAAGGTTAAGAAAAAAGTATACAAATATTTTGCGCTCTTTGTAAAAGCAAAAAAAAAAACACAAAACTTTTACTCATTATAATTTATTACTACCATTAATTCATTTATTCTACTCAATATATCAAAGCGATCAAGCATATCATGAACATTTATTTAGTATAATTTAGTAGATCACCGCTTGACCTTGAATCAAATTATAACTCAAACGTACAACAAACTACGTCTATTTTTGGAATAATATAATATTATATTACTCTATTGGGAAGCGAAATAAGCGAGTCCATCACGAGATGATTTTGTCATTCACGCTAGAGTATACTATTATTCCTAATAAAGTAAAAAATTGGATCATACTATTCCCAAATCAAATTAAGCTCATTAAGTTGAGTACATTTATTTGTGTAATTATTATATTATAGTTAAATTTATCAAAGCATTCATTCGGTGTTGTAAATATTTAATCTCTATTTTATGCTTACTTTTACATCTTTTCATTATCTTTTGTTCGAAAAATATCGTAATTAATTTTTCACTTTGTCGATTACAATAGGTAAACATTAAAAACAGCTTTATCAAAGAAAAAGTCTCCTTATTTATTATTATATTTATAATTTATTTATAATTCAAGCTAACCTTAAATTTAAAAACATAAAATATTAAATATTTATTAAGATAAAATTTATTAAACTAAAGTTATAGCATACTAAATTTCCTCTAAAATGCTTCCATTATTGTCTTGTAATGCGCGCCATTACTGCTTATCAAAAGATAGTACTAAAACAAAGTAGGACAACGAAAATTTTAAAGCGCTGCTTTAATGTTTTCGAGATAATTCAATATATTTTAAACATTTATGCAAGCAAAGAGCAAACGAATTCTATTGGATGATTATTTATTGTAATTTAATTTATGACTTTACTGTTTATCGAAGCTTTTTTTAGATTTTTTTACATTTTATGATTTTATTGGATTTTTACAATTTATGTAAGTGCTATTGTCTAAACTAGAATGATTACGTTCAAAAAGCTTTTTTTATGTTTTAAAATGTTTTCAAAGTTTTCATTTTTAAAGATTTATGCATTTCTAAATATTCTCACTTTTCTTTCTTTGGTTTACCTATCTATTTCTCTTGTATTATTTTTTAGATTATTTTTCTCCCCTATCCTGTTCTCACCTCCTCGTCATTCTCTCTTGAGGCCCTTAAATTCTCGCGGATCGAAGGAGCCTCGGAGCTTGCACGAGTCTTTGTTAGCGCTTAATTAAGAGGATTGATGAAAGATTAAATGATGAAGAAGAGAAGAAGAAGAAGAAGATGGTATATACACACTAGCATCAAGAAAATGAAGTAAAGCTCGAGAAGAAGATGTATATAAGAGAGAACATAACGCAACCTTTCTTACCTCCATTCCCACGAGAGCTTTATTATTGTGTTCATGGATATCGGGAGAATTTCTCTAGTGTTTCCTACTCCTCTGTCTTTCAAATATTTACCTCTCTTTCTAGCTCTCTTTATTACCTATCGTTCTCGGTTTTGATACAAACTTATTATGAAGTTTACTTTTCCATACTGTTTTCATTAAAGTAGTATCGAAATGTTGAAACTTTGAAATGTGTTATATTTAATTTATATATTAGCTTTCTCACTATCATTTTCATATTTGTTTCTTCTTCTTTTAAGTACATTTTAATGTCACGAAAAGAAATGATTAATATTATGAAAATTATTGCAATTTAGATAATGCTCTGTTAACTATTTCCAACAAAAATTATTATAATTTTTTAATATTGTTATAAACTGGAAGCTACTTTTTCTTATAAAGAAAATGTCGTAATAAGATATTAAAAAATTATTAAAATAACTGGTAAACTGTCTTAATTTACTTATCAGATTTTTAAAATTCTTTCGTTATAAAATTCTACGAACTAAATAAAGTTTGAATTCTTTAAAAAATAGTTAAAATAATCAAGCTTCTTTCCATAAAATAAAAATTTCATTCAACGCTCGATAAAAGTATCGATTTTTCTTCCACGCTGCAATAAAAAGTTAACGAGCCGCGTTATATAATGTAACACATAACAACAATATTTAACATTAACTTACGATACATTGCTCTTTATTGAACTGAATTTTTTTTCTTCTTCTTCCTATATTTTTCCTCATTTCTCTCAATACTCGGTGTCATTCACCTAGGCCTCGTTTTGACACCCGTACCGAGTGGCGTATAGCGCCTCGTATATGTACGTATGCACACGTCAGGCGTGTCTTCGATTATGAATTGTCAGTTGCCCTCGGGCTAGCTATACAGTATGTATATAGGTATACATTAACATTATGTATTTCCATAGTCTGACATTCGAACGTGAATAAAAAAAAAGCTCGTTGAGAGCTTGATGCAAGTTAACTTCTTCAGATTTTCGGTTACTAATTAATTATCGAGCAGCACGGGAAGTTGGATTCTAAATAAGAAAAGAGTAGCAATGACATTTATGATCGTCGTTAATTAAAGAATTGATGAAATTTAAGTATTGGAAAAGAATTCACGTGGAGTGTTTGCAAAAATAAAGTATAACGCATCATTTAATTGATGTTTTTCTTCTATTTTAACGTTTCGTGTTTTAATTTAACACTTGCTTACTTCGTATTATTGGATTCACAACGTGAAATAATTAATTTTGATGTTTATGAAATATTACAAATTCATGAATCCAGTTAAATCGTGAATTATAAATAAAATTATTATAAAAAGATAAGAAGTTGGTTCTGTAAATGATGCTGCATTACTTTTGCAAACTTTATTTTTTAGTTGAAATAGGTCAACATTTGGACTTCTTTACCCATCATTTCTTTTGTTCTGTATATTTTTTAATAATAAAATGATTTTCTTTAAAGTTAAATGTATAAGGTAAGGACTTCGAAACTTGATCACTCTTCAAATCAAGTTAAATTAAAACAAAATGACAGAAATATAAATTAAGTTTAATTGAAACAAAATGACAGAAATAGAAAGATACCAATTTTAACTCTTTTTGATTATTTTGAAGCAAGGAGTTAGCTTCAAGATTAATGCTAAAATCAATTCTTTTTATACATAGATAAGTTATAAAAAGATTTCTAAAAAGATCAATGTTGAATACCAAGAGTCAATCACTAAAATCACCTTAAATTCAAAACTCGATCAGTGGTACTTTGATCCTTGACTTAAAAAAATATCTGCATAAAAAAAACTTTAAACCTAACCTTAAAAATGTAAGTAGATTAAGATTTAATTTGTAATAAAATCCAATTGTTTTACTTTCAAAAATATATAATTTATATGTAGTAAATTGTTTTATTGCAACTTTTTGTAATATATTTTTAACACCGTTTATTTTTTTATTTTTTTTGGATTTGTTACGATATGGATTAAGTTTTTACTTTTATTATTATTATCGAGAATATAAACACATTATTATGAACGAAATGGTGCTATAAATTCCAGCATGCTGGAATTATGGAAAACTTAAGATTATGCATTAATTTCGTTTATTTGATGACAAAAATAATTTAAAGTTTAAAAATTTCGCAATAACATCATTGTTTTATTAGTTACATAAACAAAACCATAAAAATAAAAATTTTTATTTTACTTTGTTAGAGAAGTTATTTAAGAATTATATACGTATGCAATATTAAAATAACGAGAACGATGCTTTATGATAATAAAACAAATTTATGTAATAACAATAATAATAAGGTCATATACCAGTATTGGATTAAAATAGACTAAAAATAATAGTGGTGATCAAACAATATTTATTTTTATTCAAAATACGTTTGCAGGGAATAATAAAATTTTTGTTTATTTTTACAAAATGTTTTTTCACAGCATTGAAATGAGATTTTAGATTTTTTTTTTGAATGAAAAAATATGAATATTAATATCTTCATTTTTCATGCTTTTTTTCCTTCGATATTTGAATATTGGAATTAAAAAAAACTATACGCCAATTTTTTCGCTCACTGGCTTTCACTCGGTCCACAAGTTATTTTTATCAAATATCGTTTTTAAAAATTTCCTTTTTATTATATAAATCGATTATGTTGTTTCACAAAGTTTATTTTATGAGTCAATAAGAAAATTGAATAAATTACCTATAAATTTGTGTTTATACGTGAATTTGAATTTTTATTTTTTGATTTTAAAATTATGAAAGTATGCACGTAAGTAGTGCACATTTGTAGAAAATATATATGCGTATCATACATATATATTTTCTAATTACATTGTAAAGCAAACTAAATTATGTGACGTCATAAATCTAAGAAATTGGTTTAATATTTATGCATAAAGATTGTTTGAAATAAAGTTTTTTAATTTAAAAAAGATACACAACTTTTCAATTATAAATTAACAATAATATTTATAAATATATTTAGGAAAAATTCTTTCAAGTGTGTCGTTTATAATCATATAATTGATGAGGTTTCAGTGGCTCATTCGGTAGAGCGAAGGATTCGTAATCTTGAGGTCTCGAGTTCGATTCCCGCTCTCAGCCGATTGATACAAGCCACCACTGTACATTACATGTGCTTTGTTCATAAACACACTGAAACAACCTCCGTCGCTAATTAGCATCACAATGATAGCATAAATACAGCGACGTTAAATAATAATAAAATAAATCATGTGATAGAATAACATTCAAATGTGTTTAAAAAATTTATTTATTTTTTTTGTAAAATACAAAAATTTATCATTCAATTAATCCGAACCAGACTCCGGGTCCATGAAGTGTTCAACGCTATTATCACCTCCATCAAACCGATTTGCAATTTGAACTAACATACGATATATGTCAGCAGGCCTTTCCTTTACCGCACGTTCAAACCCTTTTTGAAGTTCGTCAATTGTTTTGGATCCCAAAATATTTTCCCAATATTTTCTATATTTCTCTGACTGTTTCTCAAACTTCTTCATTAGACCATATACCTCGCCAAGTACTGCATCATATTGTTCGTTGTTATTCACTTCATAATCATCATCATAACTTTGGTCATTGTACTCTTCAGAAGATGTTATATCTTCATCTGATTGATCCGATGAACTATCTTCATTTACAGAACGACGATTTTTCCAATGATTTGCCAATGATGACAAAGGGTTCACCGTTAACACTATTAAAACAATACTGTAAAATAGAAAAATATTTTAGTTTAATAAAAAAATAGTTTTAATAACTTACTAATAATTTAGTAATTCTGATAGTTATTAAATTATTAGTTAAAAACAAACTTAATTTAATGAAATTATTTATATTGTATAATTAAAATTGCTTTACAAAACTTTTTAATTATACTGTAAAATAAATTTTTTAGTTTTCAATCACTTATATACTTTTTATTGTTTTTAAAAATATATTCAGAGTCTATTTTTGATTTTAAATTAATTTTAAGATATTTCCTTTCTGAATTTTTATTAAACATGTAACTTGTAAATAACAAATTAATGTGTTTAATTGTTTTTATAAGCTTATCATTCATTTGTGGCGTTAAAATTTGTATATTTTACATATACATGTAAAAATTAACACAATTATTTGCAATAATTTTTCCTCTTAAAATTTAAATTACAAAATATACATACTGTTTGTTGAAACGATATGGCGATATTTCGCTTTTATTTCAAAAAAGGTAATATTATTTTTGTACAAGAAAGATGATATCTCAATTGTAGTAAAAACAGTGTTATTTTTTGTTAACTAGCAAGATTTGCGTTAATTATACGTTTTGAATTAAACCATCGTTTATAAGAGTATTAAACTACTATAGATATAGAGTTAATTTGAAGATCAAGTTATTTAATCAACTATAACCAAGATACCACCTTTCTTCAAACGTAAATGGCAGATTTTTACTTCATGAATAAACAAGATATCACCTTTTTTCAACCAAAAACGAGATAGCGCAGTATTCCGCTTAATAAACGATATACAATTCATTCCTCACTTTCGACACAAATTTTGCATGTTATTTATCCAAACAATTCATACTTCTGTGTTAAAATTACACAAAAATTTTTACAATGTATAAAAAGAAATCAATTTATAAAATTAAACTTACAGAATCGACCACTTCAACATGTTTGATTAGCTTAGCGACACTGGCTGTCTCATAATTTACTCTAGATAAAATTTTTATAATCCAACTTTGATTTATCGTATTTTTTGTCAACAGGTTAAAATAATAAATGTATTAAAATTTCAACGAACACAATATTTTACTTTGACGATCGACTTTGTTTCTGTTTATTATCACAATAAAACGCATATTAAAGTTGCTAGTTATGTTTATTATCGTTTTAATTTATTTTAATTACATTGTTATCATTCTGTATTCCAGAAGTTAAAACTACGTGTAATCTTAATCTTATGTAATTAAAATAGTAGACAATAAAAAACACTTTTTTTTGCTAGTTTTTTTTTAACAATTTTTTAATTGATTTGCAAATTTTTTTTTACATTTAATTCAATAAAATTTTATTCTTGTTATTTAAAATTTTTTCCTTATTAAAGATGTAATTATTTGTACATTTATTTTTGTTTTCTTTTTTACAATTGGACAAATGCAATATACAAAGCCAATCAGCCTAAAATTAGGACGTGTTTTGACAATTATAGAATAATTTGAATATGTAATATTATATGATAAATCTAAATTATTTATCCTTCTATTTGTTAACCTTTACATGGCTGGTCAGGGACATATATACGTTCCGGTTGGTAGCTTGTAAAGTCTAAGATGTTGGATGTTTGTATATGTTATAAATTATACCTTAAAAGATACATGTTCTAAAAAATCTTTCAAGTAATATCCAAAAAATATAAGTATCATCAAGATATGCGTAATTTTATATTAATGTATTTATTTTCAAATATGATTATTTGTAATGACATTGAATTTTAAAATATTAATAATGATTCTTTATTACGATAATTCAAACGAGGAAGTAAGCACAATGATAGAAGTACAGAATGACTCGTACTTTTTCAACTAATTATTCGAAAATTATTTAATTTCAAAGAAGGTTGAAGTTCTGAATGCTAAGTTGTTCACATCCAGGAATACCCTTGTCTGTGGCAAAATTATATAGAACCGCAAAAAGCCATAATAATGCAAGAAGATGGTTTGCGATCGTTCGTATAAACCACTGGACGATCCCTCAGGGGACAACCGCAAGAATCGCTTATACCCAGAGAGAGAGAGAGAGAGAGAGAGAGAGCTCAGTTTATAGCGCAAGAATGACTTTGACTTTAACTAAGCCACAAACTAACAAGATTGGCAGCCGCCTCTATATGCTCGAATTGATTTGCCATCAAAAGTAGCTTAGGTGTCCCTATAGATTCTAATTTATTCACAGCGTACGTTACAGTGTCAATGTTGGACACTATTTCCTTATTTCATTGTAATGTTTTGTCTTATTTAAAATTGTGAGGTAGCACTGATTTTTTTTATTATACTATGAATTTATAAAATTTGTATGATCATATAACTTCTTGGCTTAAGTTGTCCAAAAAAATTTACAACATATTTATTTTTTCTGTAGCTAAAAAAGTATTGTTGATTTTTTTGACAGCATGAAGTAAAATTTAATTAAGAAAATGGATTCATATTTAGACTTTAGTATTCATGAGTAGAATTTACAGCAAGCGTTCAAACTAAAAATGTTATAAAAAATTTCGCTTTATGTCTAACAAAGAAAATATCAGAAGAAGTTAAGGTCATAAGTTCGTTTGAAAATCTAGAAAATGATTTTATAGTCAAAACAATGAAACGCATTTTTTAATATTTTATCCGATGGGTTCTAAAAATATATGCATAAGTGAAAACATAGATATTTTTTTTTAAGATTGCAAGAATATTATATATGAGAAAATCACGTAGATATAAATATAATATTAATGTGTCTATAACAGCATCTGAGATTCTAGAATACATTTTGAATCAAAAGCTGAAATACGGTATCCATTTTTTCGACTTATGAAATCATTTTCCAGAATTTCAAGAAAATCTATAATGCAAACCCTTAATATTCTCCTGATAAGATATAAGAAATTCAGAAAATGTACTTATAAAAGGTACGTAACTTTAAAGTTATTTTGACGTTAAGGTGGTTCAAGCGATTTTTGATAAAAAATAAGATATTTAATAAAAAAGATATCAAGAAAAGTATAAGTTGCAAACTTTTCCTGACAATTTTAAAAATATAAGGTTATTGACCGGATAAAAAATAAAACAAAATGTAAATTAAACAAATTAGCATTCATGCTTATAATTTGTTTATAAAATTATAATTTTTTAATAACCAAAAATAAGACTGCAAATTATTGTTAAAAATCTCGAGATCGTCAGTGGCTCACTCAGTAGAGCGATGGATTCGTAATCTCGAGGTCCCGAGTTCGAATCCCGCTCTCGGCCACTTTATACAAGCACCACTGTATGTTACATGTGCTTCGTTCACAAACACACTGATGACCTCCGTCGCTAATTAGCATTGCAATAATAGCATAAATACAGCGACGTTAAAAAATTAATTAAAATTGATATGATTAACATAGCCAGAATTTCGAATATATTTTTTTTAAATAATAAAATGTATGAAAAAGTCAAATGGTAGGAGGAATAAATATATTTATTATCATAAGCGATTGCATTTCTTGAAAAACTGTTTATTTTTGAAACTTTAATACTTCTTTTTTGTGTGAAATCTCTAGACATAATATCTGCTCGTTTTTAAAGCCTATCTTAGATATTATTTGTCAAATAGAGCTTATGTACAAATAAATAGGAAATATTTAGGACATGAATAGGGGAAAATATTTAACAGAATCTTAACGCATTCAGAAGAAGGAAGAAGAATAAGACTTGTGGAACGTTGCGAATTCATTCAGAAATAAATGCTTTTTTAAAAAAGTCGATCGTTTGTAGCGCTTTAATATGTTTATTTCTCCTGATTAAAACAATCAAATTACATTTTTATTATACTCAAATGAAGTATATAATTTTTAAATCATTAAAAACTTTATGAAAACACTGTTTAGATAAAAAACTACATCAAGTGCTGTTTAAATCAATAAACATTTTAACGTTACATAAAATGTTTGCGTCAAAAAAAATTTTTTTTCGAACGGATATTTCATTTATTTTGAAATTTCTCGAATGACTCTAAAGTCAAAACGATTCTATAAAAACCCTTGAAAATTTCAAGCTCTTTCTAAACAATTGAATTCAATTTGCCTGTAAAATTTGGATCATCGAATTCGTTGAATGCTCTCCAAAAAGCAACGGGCAAAGGTCACGCATGTACACATTGGCAGATATACGGATATTTTTTAAAACTACTTTTTTCAACTTTTAAAGTTTAAATATAGATTTTTCATCAAATATGAACAGTTTTTTTTTTCAAATTTACAATTTTCTTTGTGATAAAGTAAATTTATCATGAATAAATTGCAACAAAAAATTTATAATTATCTTTATACTCTTTGTAACAAAATGTATATCCAGTCATTTTATTAGATCAAAACTTTAATTTCCTTCTCAAGCGAGCACTATTTAATTTAATTTAATATTAATCCGAAGGGTACGCATTAAGGGTTTACGATGTATCCTCCCCCGTTTCCCCAGGAATATATTGCGGATTTAATGGTTTGTCTTTATACGTAATATCCGAGGACTACTCTGGTGGATGTGACTATATCGAATCTAGCTAAAGCCCGGAGTAAGACTGTGGTTTTTATAAGTAAATCCACTCATAACACGAGGAAATTCACATTACTTTAATAGAACGTTATGGACTTTTCTTATTTTTCCCATTACCACTATCATACTTTATGTATCCTTTACTCTGTGTTCGTTGATATTTTATGCAATTTTTGAAAGTAGAAAATTTTAATAATGTTTCAATTTTAATGTTAAACAAAAATTTATAAAATTTTAATTGGTGAAGCTGCTATTTTTTGTAATGAATAAAAACACTTATTGAATATGTATATATTTACATTTTTGTTTATGTACTTTGAATGAGTCATAGTTAAATAATAATCTTTATTTTTGCTTACTTTTTGAGAAAGCAAAAAGGGATTTGTGATTTTAGTAATTAATTTTGTAAAAAAATTGTTATTTCTAAATACAGATATACAGATATCCCATCAGTTTATAGAAAAGTATGTTTTTTTTGTTGTTATTTTATTTAACACGAGATTTAACATCGTTATGTTTATGCTATCGTTACGATCCTAATTAACGACGGAGGTTTTTCAATGTGTTTGTGAACAAAGCACATGTAATGTACAGTGGTACTTGTATAAATCGGTCGAGAGCGAGATTCGAACTCGGGTCCTCGAGATTACGAATCCATCGCTCTACCGACAGAGCAACTGAAACCTTTAAAAGATTAATTAATTTGAAAGCTCATAAGGCCAATTAACTTTCGAAATTAATTTTGAATATAGCTTTAACAGCTTAAATAATAAATGTAATTCGATGATTATTTAAATGTTACATGCGTGAATTATTAAATATTTTAAAATAAATAAATGATGTTTATTATCGAAATTTAAAATAAATTCTTTTCAACAGAGACTGAAAGTTTCGTATTTACTCTTGGCGACGAAAATGCAATATTGTATTATTCTTACGAAAAATAATATATGCATCACTGAAAGAAAAATGGTCAACCCATAGCACGCTTTTGCCAATTTTACAAGAGCTATGTATTGACCAATATCTTTTCTCCCTAGATGCATAATTTACTATTCGTTTACTACAATTATACTTTTTTTCATTTAAGTAAGATATGGAATGACACGAAATTATCTTGAAAGTAATGTGCCACTTTAATCCCCTTAATATTTGGTTGGAAAAATTTCTTATTTTTGATAAAATTTCAAAGTTAATAAAATGATGGCTATTATTGAACTAATGTAAAATATATTATATAATTTAAGGGTAAATTAAAAAAGTTAAATTTGAAGACTGTAATCTTCAATTGCACTAGTTTTATTTATTTTCAATAAAATTAACCAATTGTATCATCAACAAAAACCGATATTTAGTAAATTGGTAAAATTATTCTTAAAATTCAGTGATAAATTCACTACTTTCAATTTCCTTGTCTTTCAATATTCCGATCTCACGCCTACATAAACTTTATTTCCGGACCATTTTTATTTTACCACCCTCTAATATGTTTCTCTTCTCTCCTAGCCTAGAACGTTATATACTTCGTTCCGTTTCAAATCGCGCCAAATGGAAATTGAAGAAAAGTTCACTTCCCTTACACTATACCTACGAAGGACTCTTTTTTTTCAAAAAAATAAAAAAAAAGAAACCCACGAAAATCCCAAGCTATATAAAGAGTTCAACTGTGTAAAGACTTTTGTTGCCAAGACGTTGACTTATGAGACCGTTATTTTTTGAAAATGCAATTTATCATCTTTATTTATTCTCGTTTTCTTTTTTTTTTTTTTTTTACTTCTTATTCTACCTGAGCTACTTTTTCCATTTTCCGCAACTTTTGACGCAGAAAACAGGAAATGTTTTTACTTTTTTCTGTTATCAGGTGAAAGCCAAAGTCTGTGTTGCAAACAAATTCATTCCAAGTATAAAGTGTCTCTTCAATTTTATATTCATTTTTGTTACACTTGCTGACCAAATGGAGCTTTTCAATCATTTGAAGATATCAACGATATTTTTTTTTAATATTAGAAATAATTTTATAAGTCATTAAATGGTTATTACTAACTTTTCATTAAAATTATGTACCTATAAATAACAAATAGTTATATCATCTCTTTAAAAATTATTTATGATATGATTTATCAACTTAACCGCGTAATATACGTTTATTAGACGGAAAAAATTTACGATCAATTATGCACCACACGCATCGCGTTTCTTAAATCTAATGAAAATTAATGTATTGGATAGACCTTGCATGGAAAGAAAGTTGATTGACTCACCGAAAATTTCCGCTGCGTAAAATAAATTCATCAACCAAGTGTAAGAAGAAAAATTATTCATTTTTGCAACAATGATATTTACTAAGGAATCATTTAAAATATTTGTTGATGTAATAAATTTTGATTTTTTTTTCATTTATTTTATTTATAATCGTATTAACTACAAGATTATTAGTGATTAAAGGGTGTTCATTATTTTGCAATCGACTTTGAAACTCATTAAGAAAATATTAATTATTCAAATACATAAACAGTGTGCGGATCTTAACTAGTAATCGTAATGCGTTGTTACAAGAAAATTGCTTCTAATGGTTGAACTTAGAGTTATACCCTGCACTAAAGTTGTTAATCAGAAAAATACTTAGTTTGAGTTCTTGTATACACCTGAGTTCTCATATAAATTTTATATGCACGTATAGCTACATAATAAAGCTAAAACTACAACTTCATCTATTATGTTAAGATATGCCACAACAAATTTTTCGTCTTTTTCTATAAAAAATAAAACAACTTTATTCATCTTATGAAAAAAAGAAAAATATTATATTAAGTGAATAGCTATTTATCGGAAAAATAATTGTTTAAACAATCAACATCTAAAAAATTATTTTGCTTAATTTCATATAATTATTTATTACTAATTTTAAAAATTATAAAAATTTTATGAGTGTCATCCTTGTAGTACGAAGAATACAATACAATATGATTATAAAATCGCTCAAAGTAATAAATGCCTAAATAATTTATTTATATATATATATATATATATATATATATATATATATATATATATATATATATATATATATATATATTTTGTTTAACGTCGTTGTATTTATGCTATCATTACGATGCTAATTATCGACGGAGTTCGTCAGTGCGTTTGTGAATAAAGCACATGTAATTTACAGCGGTGCTTGTATCAGCCGCGAACCGGATTCGAACTCGGGACCTCGAGTTTATGAATCCATCGCTCTACGCACTGAGCCATTGACGACCTCGAATTATTTATGTAATTAATGGAAGACAATCGTTGATTGGTGTGGTTTTTTTTTCAAATTATTTTTATATAACTTTTTCACAAATTTATGCATTTGGAAAATATTGTGTGATATATAAGAAACACAATAAATTGCAAATGTATGAAGTCACAAAAAAATTTGATTTGAAATTTTATTTACATTTGTTATTCATTTTGATCAAAGATATTTTACTAACATCAATATTTGAGTAATAATATAAAATATTGCAGTTTTTCCTATTACGATCAATGATATCCAAAATTCAATATTTCGTTAAACAAAATTTTTAATTAATTAAAAAGTGCATCTTATGCCAATTTTTTATTCGTCATATACTATTCAGCGCAATTTTAAAAAAACCTCATTGCAAACTTCAATCATCTGTCAAAATCCAAATGAGAATCAGCCATGAAAAATTTTCAATTTTCAATGTCGGAACGCATTGCACTATTCATGCACTTTTTTTCAAAGCAACTTTTTTCTACTTTTTTTCCCGTTGTACGATTTTCACGATACAAAAATACACACATATCTCGATAAGAGATCTGTTTTCAGTTATTTCAAGGAAGCATCTTTTTTCTTATCACTTTTTTCCACGTCCAATGGACTTTCAATATTATACCGCGTAAATTGTCAGCAATAAGGATTGACAGTTGTAGACAAGCCGTAATGCGCTGCTTCACAATTGTCTCTTCTTCACACTATATGTTACATACACCCACGCAAATGTACATACACACACGTATAAGTTAATAATGCGATTCTGGTGTAGATACATTTCTATGTATGTATGAAATTGAATTTAAAACAGAAAAAGAAGAGGAAGAAAATAAGAAAAAGAAAAATAATTCTGCTTCATTTTCTTTTATCCTTTAGGTGTTACCTATGCATACATGGAAAACTGTATAAGCCATAGCTTAGTGTTATTTGAAAAAGGAGAGAATATGTGATTTAAATTCAATCGCAAATGCAGTTTCGAAAAAAGCTATTCGTATCTTGTCATTACCGGCTTCAAACTTATTGAATTCTTTCTAATGTACTTTTTTTCTTCCTCTTTTTTACGTTGTTGTATATATATACATTTAGCATTTATTTCGATGGATTTCGATGTTGATACTGATGGTTGTATATGTGCATTGAAATATAAGGAAACTCCAGTTTACCGAAGAAATTCGCTTTTGTATAGCTTTCTCCATTGTACGGTTACGATATATTCTGTGTTTTCGTTTCGAGAGAGAGAAAGAGAGAAAAAAAAGCGAGTTACTTTATTCAGCGTATAATTTTAAAAGAACTAAAGAAACTACTTAGGCGGAAAATTTATCTAGATATTATATTGCGATGGTATTTATGTAATGCTTTTTAGCATTATTACTTTTACGATTATTTATTAGATTTTTTCTTATGTTGGCTTAACAGCTATTTGTTGTTTATAGAATAAATATACTATTTTACTAAATAATTTTATTAGTTGACCAATTTATTACCTAAACTAAGCAATTTTTTGAAATCGCTTTTCACAATCAAATACAACACTTTACAATTAAAGAATATATTAAAAACAAATTTAAATGTATATATGACAATAAATATCTATAAAAACGATTTTTTTCAAGTCACGTATTTTAATACCCACTTAATAAACTTAACATTTCAAATAAGGAAGAAAAGTAATCAATTGTCCAGCATTTAAAGAATCCCGATAATTGAAGTACCAATTACTTGAATTCCGTAGAGTACCGTAGAAAAAAATCTCTTTATATACATCGACCTTTTACTTAGCATTGTTTTTATTTGATCATTTTTTTTCATTCTCTTTTTTTCATGACGCAACAGAACGAGAACAGAGCACTGCGACTGAAAGAACCAGGCTCGCTGGCACTTAACGCCGCTGGAAGTTCTGGTGGCTATGTGGATCCAGATGGTACTGCAGCTGTCATGTCCTCGGAACTTTCGCCCGTACCTACCGCTGATCCTCGAGTCACTTGGAATTACTTTGATGAGCAAGGGTAAGTCCACATGATGAAAATTCTATAATCCTTTGGAATCTTCTTCGAATTCCTGGTTTTTTTTCCTTTTAGTAAGCTTAAGCCTCTTTTTATCCTTTTTCTTTGAGAGAGAAAAAAAACATCGATCTCGTTAAAAGCTTTTTAAATACTAGAGGGAAGTCGTATAGTACAAACCATATTTAGCTTTTGCGATTGTAACTTTTTATTAACCTTTACTTAAGCAAACTCCCGAAATTCGCACTAAAAAACACTCGTGAGGATACTACAAGTACACTGAGAAATTAAGGAACAGGGATAAATTAGCTTAAATAAAAAAGTTGAATTAACGAAAATTCAAAACGAATGTTTCTTTTTGAATAGCTGGCTAAAAGCTTGAGAATAATTTTTTTTCGATTGTTTCTTTAAAAATTAATTTATAAAAATGAATAAGACTTATTTGTTATTTTAAAAATGTATTTTTCACTTAATTTACATTTTTATGATTTTATGCAATCCAAACAGTTTTTTCTTATAACCATTTAAATTTTGAATTTTAAACCACTTTTTTTAATTATATTTATTAATATTATAATTAACAACAAATATTTGCACTATAATAGATGTCATTTTATTAAAAAAAGCGAGAAAGACATTAAGTAGCCGAACTATAAGCATATCTATATCATACGACTTCCTTCTATATTCATAAGCTGAGAGCTTTTTTAAAGCCATTCCAATAGATTTTAATTAGCACAGTAACAATATTAATTCTTTAAATCCATCATCCTTTCAACTTAAAACTTTCTTTCAAGGTCACGAAATGTTATTATTAACTTTGCAAAATTGCCATTTCATTTGAGTATATGAATATTTGTCGAAATTATTCTATATTAAATTTCAACATTTGTCCTTACCAAAATAATCAAACGCTAAGATGAAAAGTTAATCGTGCAATTCCAGTCGTTTTAGTGGAGCTTTGAAAAACTTTTGATATTTGTACATTTGATTAAAAAAGAAAAAAGAATTTGAAGCATCTGCATACAAATATTAATCTTACTTCTTCGGAATTATTTTACTTTATAATTGCTGCTTGGCTCTTCTTAAATAAGCTCATCAAACATAAGCATATTTCAATATTAACTCCAAACAACATAATCTAAATTATCAAACACATAATTTTCCATTTAAATATTTAATTTTAAATAAAAAATATAAATAATCGAAAAGAACATATTTTCTAATCCACCAAAAAAATTCTTAAAACTACAGATATATATCACGAGGTGGACTTCGAGCTGGCGAAGATCCATACGCTAGGAACAAGTTTAATCAAGAAGCTTCAGATGGTCTGCCGAGCAATCGTGATATTCCTGATACTCGTAGCGCAATGTAAGTATATACATATATATACAATGTATAATACTTATATATATTAAAGGCCGAAATTTCCTCTTTACCCCAAAGTCTCTTGCCAATGTTATGTGCATATGTATGAGAAATTCACGTTTACGATATATCTCGGAAAATTCGTGAAATCCAATAATTTCAAAGCACTGCTTTACCAAGCCAGAAATTTATTCTGTATTAACGTGCTCAAAGGCTATAATATGTCTCCCAAAATCTTTAATATTATCTATTCATTTTATTCGTTATTATTATTTCAATTAAAATTACTGTAAATATTTGTAAATACATTTATTTTTTAATCGAAATGTAAATCTATTAACACGAGTTTAGAGAATCAATTAAAATTTTCTTTATCTACATAATACGTAAATCAAACATGCAATAATAAATATTTTACATATGTAATATGTATTCATCGTGTCCGATGATGTTGGCATTAGGTAATGAGGAATTTCATTGAGTAACATAATGTCATCTCTTTGCCGTTAAACTAGGTCAAATTGTTTAACAAAGAATAATAACATTTACATTTGCACAGGCTTGTATCAAAGATATTAATGAAAATTATTGACGTTGCGAATTAACAACACTGAATTCTATTGAATTTTAATTGAACTGTGTTGTTGAGTGTATTAAACGTTTTTTTATTTATCTGTCTTATTATTCCAGAATTACTTTATATATAAGATAACTTTTGAAATTAAGACAAAGGTTTTCTTGGATTTTTCAATTTAATAATTAAGTCAAATTTTCAGTACTGAATTACACGATAAATTTTATTTTTAATACTATACTTTAAGGATTTGCTAAGCATCCAAATTCAAAAATGAAAGTAAAAATTTAAATCCTGGATTTACGTTTAGCCGAATGCAAAGTATTTATAGTATTTATGATAATGCCTAAATGATAAAAAATAGAAAAAAAAATATTCATTTTATTTTACATTTACTTGGCTAGGCTTTCTAAATCTTTGGAGAAAATGTTTTCTCGATGCGAAAGAAGTGTTTCATCCTGATCTCTCTTGAGCGTGAGTTTACTTTAATGCAAAAAAAAAAGAGAAAAAGAAAGAAAAAAAAAACCCAGAAAATCGTTCTTGCGCCCGGCGCGCATCTTTCGATTCTCCTCCTGCATTTTTGCAACTTTTACATGCACTCTGCACGAAGTATGTCCTTGAATTTCAAATGTAGCTTTACTCATGCCATATAGCATATAGATGCGCGCACATGTGGTCCCGTCTATCTCATTCGCATCGTCTGCCTTTCTTTGCTTTCTCTTTGCTATTGCACTTTATGCACAGGATTATATATACATTTCCTTTTTTTTTACATTTTGTTTTTTTCTTATTTTCATTCTTATTTTCTTATTTCAATCTCACGAAGAATTTCTTTATTTTAAATTATTCTCTCCTTCCTTTTATTTTGAAGAATAATTTAATAAACTTGAGAAAGGATTTATTTTTGTTTAGAGAATCGATAATCAATGCAATAGTATAAATTAAAAGTCTTAGTCATCAATTAAATTTTTCTTTTAAATGAATTATTTGAAACTTTATTTAAAATTCATGCCATCATATGATTATTTATAATTAATTGCTTATAATTGAAACATTTTATTGCAAATGTTTCAAGGAAAATTAAATGTATTTATTTATGCGCACTATAAACATTAACTGTAATTTAATTTGAAAAATTAACAATAAAATTATACAATTTACATTTTAAAACTATAATACACATTTTTTAATGTAACATCCTACAACTTTTAATATCAACCGAACTTTAATAAAATATCTTTTGTATTCATTTCTACATTTTCCACATTCGTCCCCTTTGGACGATCGCCAAACCGCATAACTTCAAAAAGCAATCGAATTATGAGAAAAAAATTCATAACACAATCAATTTTCAATTTTTCACAAAACGATCTATGAAAAAAAAAGAGAAGAAGAAAAAAAAAATAAATCAACAAAATAAATTTCGTCCATTCTTACTTTATGCGATCAGTGTCAAAAGCAGCGAAATTTTGGTTTTAAGTCAATGGATCGCAAAATATATGATAATACTAAACTTTAAATTCTCGTTCCTCGATTCATACATAAGCAACATGGCACGAGAGAGAGAGAGAAACTTTAGCACGCATATGCATCGCTCAAAAGATATAGTCAAAACTATTTCGTACGAGAACTGTACTGTAACAGATTGTAATGTTATAATAGAGATATAGAGAATAATGTTTCCCATATACGCGACCATATATCTATATATATGGCGCTTGCAGTTATATATATGCCTTAGGGGAAAGAGATTTTAGAACGTAGAAATTGTAGAAACGACGTATATAGAGGGAGGATTGAGTTTAGCAAAGTTGACCGAGAAGAGGAGAGAGAGAGAGAGAGATATGGTTAAGGTCCTTTCGGCATAACTTTTGTCTTTAATGGTACCATAGTCTCTGTGTTTATAGGCTTTGAGTTCGTATATGGAGGAAACTTAGAAGTAAGAGTTTATAACATGTACACACTGTATGTACGTTTCTGTGATTTGAAGAAGATGGAGATGGTATGAGCTTTCGTGGATTAAAAGCTTTTATTAATTGATAGAGGGATTTTGAAAGAGAAACAAATGTTTGTTAATGTACGATAGTGTCTTTCGTATTTCAGTCGAGAGTTAGTAATTTGGAGAATCTAACCGAATTAATTTGATTACCGAGTTTCGCCCCCTCTATATACTAGTTTATTAACAATGCAGAATAGGTATTATCGTGACAATTCACTTGGTCTATTACAATTAGGATCATGAGATTACCATACAATTTTACAAATGTAAGTATGATTGAACGAATAATGTTTGTAAAATATTATCCACAAAAAAATGGTTTTTATATAATGAATCTTATAATTATATGTGATTGTATGTAACATCACATATAATCATGTATCAACTTATATGATCGAATACGACTTAAGAATCTGCATGATTACATATAATTTTACTTAATCTTAAAAACTCAGAAATGTCTATATATAATTTCATAAAAATTTATAGAATTACTCAATGCAATCATATCTATTAATTATATATAATAGTCATATGTAATTATATACAATTATATAGAAATCATTTTTAGACAAATATAAAATTTAAGTTATGATTAACTCGAGCAATTAAGGTGTATTTAATATACCTTGTAATCCATGGATCAAGGACTCAATCCTCCATAATGATTTTCCAAAAGGGTATATCCCTTCGATAAACAAAACAAATAAATACTTTATCAGTTTTATCCAGCATAAGTAAAGAAAAGAAAAAAACAAGCAGAAAAATAAATGGTCAATAAATAAATTTATCAAGTTTCCAATATCACCAAGCAAATTAAAGTTGATTCAGAACAAAGTTTATTAAGTTAAGAAAAAAAAGAGAGTAGGCAAAAAGAAACCTTGGAATTCGTCGATGTCTGTATTGGCAATGAAAACATTGAGAAGGTTCTATACAGAGCCGATAACACCCTTGCTTACGATCAGGATCTTTTCAAAGACAGCCCGCGTTCGCTCAGTAAAGGTGAGGATCAACTAAAGCTACTTTTTCGTTTTCTCTTTTTCTTAGCCCCGGCGTTTAAATTGCTCCTAGAATAAGGCGAGACCGTTAAAGTCAGTAGTTTATTGCAAACTTTAGCGAGCCTCGTTTTCATTTGAGGACCAAAACAGAAAAAGAAAAGAGAGAGAGGGAGAGAAAAAGGAGAGAGTTTTAAAAGCAAGCTCTGATTTTACGATAGTCTTCGCGTAAACTTCAGAAATCGATTTTCGGTTAGACCAGCGTTTTAGTATAACCTACTTAAGAAACTAGTGATTATGTCGCTTAAATTGATCATTTTATGTCAACAAATTAATGCAAATAATTAGATTTATTAATTTATTTTAATTTATTAATTATAAATTTCAATCAAAAGCAATATATTTTTTTCAATTTACAAATAATAATTATCTCTAAAATTTATTAAACAAGTTTATTAGATTAAATTTATCATTTTGTTTATATTTAAGTAATTTTAATAAATTTTAGAGATAATTATTATTTGTAAACTCGAAAGCTCGATATTACGAATCCATCGCTCTACCGACTGAGCCACTGACGACCTCTTAACTTAAATTAATAAATTTATAAACATAAATTTTATTTAAATACAGTCAATCAACGTTTTTTTCTACTAACCTGATTGATGTTATTGTAAATTAGATTAATGTAATCATTGATTTAAAAATTTTAAAATTAATTTGACAAAAATTTAATTATTCAAAATAGACTTTAAAAATTTTAGTATGTGTCTATAATCATCAAACAGTAGTCTTTTTACACAATTAAACGGAAAGTTTCTCAAAATTCAATAGTGATTTAGGGGTAGAACAAATGCAATTAAAAGTTTCGCCGAAATTTTCAACACTATTATTACTTTTGATGAATAACCTTAACAAGTATAATTCAAATATTTAAAGAAAATGATATAATTATCGTACTTTTAAATAATATTTTATTCATAGAGCTAAATATAAAAATATTTAAGTATATTAAAAATTGTATCTTACGGAATATCAAAGATTAATTAATTAGTGTACTTTAAAAAGAAAATTTTTAATCTTATTTATTTTTCATAACTTTTATTAAGCATAGCGCATACTTTTAATAAGATTATAAAATGAATACACTCATTCGTATCTGATTATACGATACTAAGCGCATTAAATTTTATTTTAGCGAAAATCATTGAAATTATTCCAGCTGCTAAAGCTCACAAAAATTATTCATAAACAACTTGATTATATTCGTCTGTATCATAATGTACATTTTGTCGTCCTGATTTATCTCTCCTTTTTTGAAGAGGATCAGCGAAATTCTGCTGTTTGCAAGTATATGTATTGCTTTATGCAAATTAGTAAAAATAATTTTAATTCATAATGTAGAGAAAACATTATAATTTCCTACTAATTGAAATAGTGAAATTAATTATTATTAATTATTATTAATTATTGCAATTAATAAAAGTCAAAAATATAGACGTTCGTACGATTTACTTGTATTAAAGAAACTTTGAAATTCAATAAAAAGACTTAAAAAATAATACCATAATACATATATATACTGTTCTAAAAACAAAAAATTTATTCATTTAAAAGAATGGTAAAGGCATAACCTGGTATTTCATTACTTTAAAGATAAACATACGAGGTCGTCAGTGGCTCACTCGATAGAGCGATAGACTCGTAATCTCGAGGTCCCGAGTTCAAATCCCACTCTCGGCGGCCGATTGATACAAGCATCACTGTACGTTACATGTGCTTTGTTCGCAAACACACTGAAACGACCTCCGTCGCTAATTAGCATCATAATGATGGTATAAATACAGCGACGTTAAATAAAATTGAAAAAAAGATACATTGACGCTGGTATAATATTTTCAAGTTTTTATGAAATTAGTATAATGTTGTAACAAATTTTTTTGCTAACCTGATACAATTTTTTACACCCTTTTTATATTTTTTGCTAAATCACCAAATACTATTCGTTAGAATTAATTGATCGATTCCATCACGATTTCTGAAACTTATAAAATTCCATTATTCTATTGGTGTAGATTTTCTTTTTCCTTTACTATATTCCTTTAAACATCTTTCTTTCTTATTTTCTTTATTTCTTATAAGAAACTTTCATTTGTTTTACCTTACTCTATTCCTTACTTGATTTGTATTTATTTTCTTTTATTTCGATAATTTAGGATAGATATACAGAAATAAATTAATTTTTTAAATAATAATAATACAATACAATATTGTTAACTTAGATTGTTGATGTTTTTATATATGCCCGTGTTATTGAAGTAAAAAAATCTTTTGATATTGAAAACGAGTAGTTGAAATTCTATTTTGCATGTACAAAAATCTACATATTTGAAATCAAGCATAAATTGTAAAGCATACTTCTAGGACAAAAATTCAGTAAAGAAATTATGTAAATAGAACTGAATTAACAATAATTTTATGAAATAAAATTTTATAAATTACAAGAAAATTAAAATTGTATGTACTTTCTTATATGTTAATTAAGTAAAATCCTTTTTAAAATAATTAAAACTAAAATTAAACACACTTTGTAATATCTGAATACGAAAAATTTTACTTTTTTTCCGTTACAAATTGAAAAAAAATTCTTTTTGAAACAATTGCAATTTTTTTTGTTCTACATACTTTCCTAAATGCTGTGCCAAATTGAAAAAAAAGCTTTTTTTGCTAAAAATTTTTGTTTTATTAAATTGATGAAAAATTTGACATTTTTCTTTTAATAAAATTATAAAACTAAAAGAAATATGATTTTTTATCAATATAATATATATAAATTTGAGCAAAACTTTGTTTTTGATTTTGCGAAAAATGAAAAGTACAAAAAGCAGATAAAAAAAAGTTACAAAAGCAGATTAGACTGACCGGAGGTATGGTATAGGGACGTTTACGTTTACGGGTGCATCGGGTGATGCGTCGATGATTCGGAAAATAAAATAATCAAAAAAGCGTAGAGAGATCAAACAACATAGCCGTTACAACTCCATCGAGCCATTAAAACCAGCTATCTCCGTCTCTTGGAAAGTATATATCACTCTGGAAAGCGTTTATCACATTATTTCAGGGTGCTGCCTCTATCCTTTGTCCTTTCGGGACTTTACCTTCAGGCTAAGGATAAAGAGGACTTTGAGCTTATGCTCGACGTGGGACTACCTACCTTCCCTATCGTATCCGACTCACACACGTACTTACAAGACCCGTACGAAATATCTCGAGAACATAGAGAAAGGAGAGATCCTGATATTCTCTACTCCTGCGACACTTATACCGCCAGAGGCAGTTTGTTTTATCCTAAGGGAATAGAAACCTCGACCTCTTACTCTTTTACTTTTCATTCTTTGGGCAAACACGGCCGTTTCTTCAGTTGAGAAGAAGCCTCGTCGTCACCCTATACATCAATGTTTAAGGGATCGTCTACCGTCCCATAGTTATGAGGGAATGTCGTAAAATCTCACAGCGCTTTGATCGTAATGCAATCGATTTTTCATCCTAAGAATGTTTCTTTTATTCTTTTAAATTTGAAGTAAAAGATAAAAAAACGTAGTTAATTCAAATTTTAATTTTTTAACATAATATTTGAATTTGCTAGTAATTTATTAAAAATGTTTTAGAAATTTAAAACAAGATTGTGAATTTAAACAAAATTTTTACGGAAAATTTTACTTATTATTTTGATCAGCAAATCAAAAATTTTTTTATGCCTAATATACATATTAGATAAATTTTTTTGTCATTTTTCAAATATTAAACCAGTTATAAATAAAATTTATCAACTAATGTTTTTTTTTTAAATTTTCATTACATTTATTTAAATTGAAAATACTTGACTTTAAAGTGTCAATATGAAATTAATAGTAATTTTTTAATAGTAAACTATAAGTAAGCTGATACTGAACGAAGAATGTGGTTTTAAAAATAAATATTAAAGTTGCCGATAATTGATTATCAGTAAAAAGTACACTGGCGAAACTTCAATACTATTTTGTAGTTTATCAAGTACATATTCTTTTTTTTTTCTATTGTTGCTGAGTTGGCTTCTTTGTGGCCATTCCCTTGGTAGAACTTTTAACCGAGTTTCTGATGCTCCAGACTGATACAATGGCTTTTATGTAGCGTAAAGTTTCTAATATAAAAATGATCTAAAATTGATCTTACATAAAAAGTACATTAATGTATATTTCGTATTTATCATTTTTGAATGTTTAAAATATTTTATGTATATATTTTAATTATATGAACTTTTATTTGTCAATGATTATCTTACACTATTTAATCCAAATATTTGATAAATATTAAAGTGAAAATTGGAAATAGTTTCAGACTAAAACTCAAATATTTGTAATGTTATCCAATATTGGTCATTAATCATTCCTGTGACAAATGAAACTACCAAATTTTGAGTTTTTTATTAAATAAAATAAAAATACTAAAATCTCATTTCGATTTTAAGTGGTTGCATTAATATATTTTTATATTTACTAAATATAACAAATAAAATTAGATTTAATATACTTATAGTTTTCGTATCAGAGTAGTATTTTAATTTATTTGCCAAATAACATTAAAAGATATATTTCAGTAACATTAAATAGTAATTAAAAAAATTTTTAGGGTCTCAAATATTATAATTATATATATATATTAGTTATATATGTCCTTTGGCCGTATTCAGGTGGAATATGAATCGAGGACAATGTTTGTCGCTTGAGCTGAAATTGCCGAGCCCGGAAGCGCGCCCGAGGCAGATTCTGCTCAAGCGGCAAACATTGTTTGAGATTCAGATTCCACCTGAATAAACGGCCAAAGGACATAGAGATGATTTATGTCCGAAGTAGGCCGTATGAAGAACTATAACTTATTAGTTGAAAATATTAATCTTTTTTCAATACTTTTAAAATAAAATTTTAGTTCTATTGATTTTTCTTTTGTTTCTTAGATTGACATTTTGTAATAATAAGTATAGCTGCTGTCGAAGCGCGAGTCATTTTTTCACTAACATACGTTCAATATGATTGCTCTTTGACATATTGAACGAAACATAGTAGGATCGGTGATGCCATATTGATTTCTCCTGAGACATATTGAGTCTCAATATGTCTCAGGAAGACATATAAATCTTGCAAAAAGTAGAGGAACGCGTCTGAGACATATGGGATGCCAATACTAATTTAGCATGCTCTTTATATACTGACACATGAATACGGCCTACGAGGACATACATATATATATATATATATATATTTATGTCCTCGTAGGCCGTATTCGTGTCAGTATGTAAAGAGCATGCTAAATTTGTATTGGCATCCCATATGTCTCAGACGCGCTCCACGACTTATTGCAAGAATTATATGTCTTCCTGAGACATATTGAGACTCAATATGTCTCAGGAGAAATCAATATGGCATCACCGATCCTACTATGTTTCGTTCAATATGTCAAAGAGCAATCATATTGAACGTAGGTTAGTGAAAAAAAAATGACTCGCGCTTCGACAGCAGCTATACTCATTACAAAATGTCAATCTAAGAAACAAAAGAAAAAATCAATAGAACTAAAATTTAATTTTAAAAGTATTGAAAAAAAGATTAATATTTTGAACTAATAAGTTATATTTTCTCATACGGCCTACTTCGGACATAAAATCATCTATGTCCTTTGGCCGTTTATTCAGGTGGAATCTGAATCTCGAACAATGTTTGCCGCTTGAGCAGAAATCTACCTCGGGCGCGCTTCGCGCGCCCTCGGCAATTTCAGCTCAAGCGACAAACATTGTCCTCGATTCATATTCCACCTGAATACGGCCAAAGGACATATATAACTAATATCTTTCTTAAGAACAAATTAAACTAATGTAGCTTTTCTAGTTTTTTTTATTATACATCAACTTAAATATTGTATGTATTATTTGATAAATGTACATTGTAAATTTAGTAATTTTAATTTCATTTAAAACATTCATTTGTTGATGATTACAAAAAAATTTATACTTGCACGGAATTTAAATAAATAGACACAAAATATAAATTAATAATTTATTATTTATAAAAATTCAGTAGATATGACTAAACATAAGTTGATAAGAATTTCATTCCCACATAATAACGATCTTTTACGATTCAACAACCCGTTTTGATAAGATCATTTTATAGCCGAAGGATTAAGATATTCAAAAGATTGAGGCAAAATTCATGCCTAAACTAAAATAATAAAGAGCATCGTCGCGGTGCGAATTTCCCATAAAATTTATTGACGGTAAAACAGATCTTTATGAAATGCGCGTTTTTTTTTCTTTAGTCGATCTGTTAATAGTGAACTCTGCGTCTATCAACTTTAAATGAAAATAGTATTTTTTTTTAATTAATGTTCTTGTATGCTTTTTATATGATTCTGGTATAATTTAAAATTTTGACAAATGAACTTTTGATTTCGAAACGATCCATACAGTTTCTTTTTTCACCCTGTAAGATAATTCCGTATTGTTTAAAGAAATCAAATAAATGAACATTTAACCTTTATAGTACCATCCGAAATTATTTTGACTTTGTAACATTATCTATGTGTGTAAAATTTTCGGTTGATTTTATTTTTCAAGTTGTAGTTAAGGATACTTAATAAAAATAAGTCAAGTTAACCTAGTGACGCAGTGATTTTGTCCAAAGCTAAAAGTTAAACTCTTTAGTGTATGTCTCTTTAGTACCGAACAACTTTTGTATTTGTACTATCCTTCATCTTCTTTCGTTCCATGCGTTATTCTTTTAAAATCGGCATATTACACAATTACATTTTCAAAATATTTTAATATATATTATAAGAGTATTATTTACTTTTCAAATTCAAAGAATAAATTATAAAAATATTTTTATCAAAATGTTCGTAAAAAACTTAAAAAAAAAAAAATTGATAACGCAATTTGTAGCCGACACTTGCTTTAATTTGATTTTTCGCACATGCGTTGTTTTATGCTTTACTTGAATGGCTGTAAAAAAAAACTTTTTTTCGACATGGCTACAAAGCGGCTGAAAAACTCGTTGCACAATGGCGTAACACAACTTGTTACGAGCTAACAGTTGTTAATGTCAGAAACTGAAGGTAGTTAGTGCATCGATCGTAAATAGTTCATCCTCAGGTACGCTGTTCAATATTTCACATTGGTTTTTTTTTCACATTTTGTTAGTTTATTAAAAATTAATTTTTAATAATTAGGTTTTCGAAAAATTTAATCTAATTTTTCCGTTATTAATGTATTTAAAATTAACCAAATTTTTGTAATTGATGTGTCTTAAAATATTAGTTTGAATAAATACGAATGTTTATGTTTTAATATTTGACAGTGACTTTTGATTAGTCAATGAATAGAAAAATCACTGAATAATTTTCTATTTTATACAAATGTTTAAAAAAATTTTTTTAACATTTCAGTTTTTAATTTAATTTTCTTAAAAAAATATGAATTATATAAAGAGATTGAAGTAAATGTATTATTTTTTATTTCATTATTTAATGTCGTTATATTTATGCTATCATTACGATACTAATTAGCGACAGAGGTTTTCAGTGTGTTTATAAACAAAGCACATGTAACATACAGTGGTGCTTGTATCAATCGACCGAGAGCGGGATACGAACTCGAGTCCTCGAGATTATGAATCCATCGCTCTACCGATTGAGCTACTGACGACCTCAGTATCTTCTATAAAGATCTTAACCATTCAGAAATTACCTTATAAACACTCTAAACATTTTACTAAACTATTTCGCTTCTTAATATTTTTATAATTTTTTTTCAAACTTGTGAATAGTCTTTTTTTTTTTAATATCAATCATTGTGATATGGTACCCATAGCCATATCGAGTTATGCTATTCGCGGTAAAGATAGTATACCGAAAGTTAAAACAATAATTTAATTCAGAATGATGAATTAAAAACCCTGTACATTATTCTTCGAGACACTGATTTTTATTATATTCCGATTTTAATTTTTATAATTTCTATTACATTATAATAAATTACAATTTTTTATTTTCAAATGAATCATCATTTTCTTTCTATTTTAGTCGATCCGCTTTTGTTTTTTATCAATTTATTGATTTTTAAGAATTATTTTTTTTAACCTTTTAGAGGATAAAAAATTTTTATTTAATACATAAAAATAAATATTAGAGTACTTTT
Organism: Anastatus disparis; assembly: GCA_017163975.1. NCBI lineage: Eukaryota > Metazoa > Arthropoda > Insecta > Hymenoptera > Eupelmidae > Anastatus > Anastatus disparis. The sequence continues at coordinate 1,675,865 of JAFFSR010000222.1, forward strand.
GTTTTTCCATCACTTCAAATAAGAATGTTTTAGATAGCTATTATCGTTCGTACGTTCGCTATACTAGGAAATGTTACTTTATCATGTTATTGTAACTTTAAAACTATGTAACAAAACTTGACGAAATTTTAATACTCTGGAAAACTATGGGAAAAGCTTTTATACAGTTAAAAAAATGCAATTCGTATTTTTAAAGTTTTGTTTAATCAACTTTGAAAACTTATGTATAATTAGAAACATTAATACTTTTAATATACATAAGACGTTAATGTCTTGAACAGTATCTAAGATTCCAGGACCTACTAAATTGAATTCCTTTTTTAAATGCTTGTATCTCATAATGTAATTAATATTTTTTTATTACACGACTGTTTTTATTTACCAATTTTTGAGTGGTATTGAAAAAGGCTTTAAAAAATGACAAAAGCGTTTTTCAAAACAAGGTATCTTTTCAATTTATCAGTAAATGTTTTTGAAATACAAATAGTAGAGCGCAGCTTTCATAGTTGAATACATTTTTTTTTAATCAAAAGACTTTGATCTTAATTTTAATGAAGTTGTTGGAAAATCAACATAGAAAGTGTTTTTGGAGTATCATATTCATTTACATCAATAATGACTTTTCAAATGAAATTCTTACAAATCGAACAAAATATGACTTCGGGAAAATTGAGTATTGGATGGAAAAGATGTTTTCAAACATTCTTTTTGATTAAAAAATTATCTTTAAATTTCATCATAGTCCGTGGTGAGAATCTCTAATACGTTTTCCTTGATTATTAAAAATACTATTCAAAAAGTAATAATAATAATTGAAAACTAAAGAAAGAAATTCATTATACACGTTGTTCAAAATTAAATAATTATACTGTTAAGATGTTTATTATTTTATCACAATATTAAAAAAGTAAAATAATAAATATAATTAACGATAACTTGCATGAAAAATCTGCTTTTTTGTATTTTATTATTTCTATATAATTAAAATATCTCATAAAAGACAAAAGAAAATAAAAATCTCCTTTTGTAATATTAAGATTAAAAAGGTTTTGAAAAGAAATTGTATAAGAAAATGCATACGTATCATTCACAGTATGAAAGCTTACCTATTTCTCATTATTTTCTTTAAATATCACTTCCGGTATAAATATTTATTGATGGTGTAATACTTTTAAACGTAATTCGAAACCGTCGTTTCTAATTATTTATAATCTGAAAATATAATTTATAAAGGTTAAAAAATAAACTGCCATATTCAATAATTTTATGAAATTATAAAGCGAAAAAATTGCTGTTCCAAGGAAAGCTTTTTTAAAAACAGTAATCAATTAACATTTTCATTTATAATTAATAATTTTTTTTTAAAAATAGTTAAAAAGAAAGTCATTTCTCTTTTTTCATTTTGAATTTCTAATGTTTCAACCCTACACATTAAAATACCTAAATGGTACCATATTATGCAACTTCCTCCTATTTGTAAAGACCATTTTTCTTCCATCACAAGCTTAGCTTACTTTTAATAGAATAAGAAAGTAAAAAAGAAGAGAGAGTGAAGAAAAAAAAATAATAATGGCAAAGCATTTGCAATTCACAAGAGAAGTTAAATTGTGGGGTAGACGTTGGTAGTAGCTTGGCGAAAATATAGCACATTGTCTGGGGCGTTGTGCAAACGGAATGTGTAAGATCTACTTCTCAACCCCATCTCTCCCCCTTTTCCTTATTCACCCTCTCCCTCTATATATGCCTGAAGAGTAACCACTTGCCACTTGTAGGTAATTGTGTTTGTATTCCATTTAAGTTGTTTACATTTCTATTTGCATCTAGGCGCGCCTCTCTCTCTTTCCTCGGCGGCGGCTCTCTTTCATTTAACTCATGCTTCAAGCTTGTTGAAAGCATCTCAACAGTATTCTTGTATGCATTTTCATATACGTTGTCTCATTTAGACTTGATTTTTTTCTTGTTTTAATGAAGTAATAAGGTTAAAAAGTTAAACCTTTATAAAATTATTGGACACTTTATAAAAAGTTTTTACTATGCGCGCATTAAATAGTCACAATATTTTAATTATAAGTATATATATTTAAACATAAAAAGTTTGCGCACGGTTTTTATTAAATTTTAAAAATTAATAACTTCAATTATTAAATAATAAAATTTTTCTAGAACGTTCAATAGCGAAATTAAACAATTTAAAAACGTGTTCAGTATTAGAACAGTTAAAAAAAAGTAAAAATGAATTATTGAAAAGACATTACATTTTTTTTTCAAATTTAGGTACCATTATAGTCAATCGAAATCTAAAAAATATTTTTATATTTTTAACGTTTGCTTGTTCACGTGTCATACAGTGTGAAAATTTACTTTTTTGCACTTCGGGATATTGAATTTTTTTTATTTTTCTTAAAAAGTGTCAAATTTCAAAATGTCGATAAAAGTTGTATCGAACATTTTATAAAATATTTATTTTGTAACATTTCTATAAAACTCTAGCACTCCCATTTTTTTATTTGAATAACAAATATTTTATACAATTGGGTTGTATTTTTTCATTATAAATTGAATTATTTAACAGAAATTAAAATTGTTTATAAGGGAATTGTAATTTTTTTATAAATTATAATAAAATATTTTGTAAGTATTATTTCTTGATTGATATTTCATTGAAATTCCAAAAGTATTCGGAAGCTATATCAACTCACAGAGTTTCTTCAATAAAATTTCTTTCACGTTCAAAATATTCATTGAAAATTTTCTAAATTGAAAGAGTATATTAGAATAAAAACGGGATCTCCGCAACGTTCATAACAATTCTACGTTTTAATAAATTATAATAATTAAATAATATAACTAACTTGAAGAATTTTTATTTTTTTTTATGTTTTAGGTTATGTTTATTGTAATAAATTAAAGAAAAAATGGTAATATATTAAAAAAAAGTTAAACATAAAATAACGGATGAAAATTGCAATAGTATAAACAGTCACAAAACTAAAATATGACAAGAAGAAACGGATAATTTCTAGTATGAAACATTTTTACCAGTATTATGTCTATTTTTACTCAAATTACATAACCTTATTATAATAATTTAGCAAAATATGAACAAAAATGTAATTGATAATTTCGGCCCAGACTGTAAACTTCTCCTTTCGTAAAAAAGTTTATACGCAAGTTGCGAACTGTATTTTATACCGCGAAAGCCAAATAACGATATTAAAGTTATAATTTTGAGGTTAGTGTGATATAAAATAACATAAAACATTTTTCATACTCATAAACACTACTGAAAGTGTTAATGAAAAAAAAAACAATAAACATTTTTTTGCTACTTCGTGTCTCAACTAGCCATAAACTGGTCTAAAATACGATTCAATCAGTATCGAATCTTTGTATAAGTATTATAGCTTTATAACATCACATATAACTTAAGTAAACCTCGTAAATACACAGTGCATTAAAATTGAAAATATAATCACGTCGTACTAAGCAACCTGTTGTGGTTATATTCAAAAAATTTTTCCTGTAATTTCTTCTTTTTTTTCATAACCTTCTTGCGAAAATGAAACTTCTCGCACATGCTGTCATATCATAATACGTACAACTACTTTTTTTCTCTTTTCTAAATAATACAGATTTTATTTTGTTTTTTTTTTTTTTTTTTTTTTTATATATACGTACGTTCTCGTCCGTGAAAAAGAAGAAAAAAAAGTGGAATAAAGCTTGTGCTTACTCGCTGGAATATTTAACCGTAACGCAGCTGACGCCTCTCATTATACCAGAGTCGCATTTTCGCAGAGATAGCTAAGGACTTTTCTCTATCTGTTTTTCTCTCTTTCTCCTTTTTTTTTATTCATCGTATACGGACAAAGCTTTACACAAGATTCGAATGATTCGCTGGCTAAAGTATTACATTGTCTTCTATTTTTTTTATTCTCTCTCTCTCTTAGGTCCGCTTTTTTGTTGACGCATTAAGCTGGATTTTTTTAATGGGAATTACTTGAAGTCTTGTTTAAAACAGAGATACGCGAATGCTGAACAATTGTTTGCTCACGTTGAACCGAATAAAATAGGAAAAAAAATCCACTTTTATTTATAAAACGAAATTATCACGAGCTATAAAATACAATGCAAGATAATTTCTATCGAATAAATAAAAATACAAATTTAAATCTCTCTTTTTTACGTACGTAGTAACAATCAATTGATCAAATATTTAAACCCTTCTAAAAGCGGAATTCGCAATACCTTTTAATTTATACAAATCGTAAACAATCAGATTAATCGAATTTCTTTATTTGTAACTTTCAATGGCAGCATTAGGAAATACCGTATGGTTCGTATCTTTGTAAAACTTTAGCTATATACCACTGAGGGGAAAAGAGCGAAATAGCTGTGGAAATGTTTTACGCGAAAACTTTTAACTTACAAACCACGCGCAGAGAAAAAAAAAATTATTTCTTTTGAAACCATCCTCTCTCTCTTCTTTTTTTATTATCTAAAAAGAGAGAAGAAAAAAAGTACAGCCTTTCCGTTATAGCCTTTCAACTCATTGTTGGTTATTGATTAAAAAGTTTTTTTTTTTTTTTTTAAACGGAAAAGAAATTTTTAATTAAGGCTATTATACACTAATGAACTGCTAAAGTTTAACTTTTTAAAGTTTTTAATGTAATGTGAAACTTATAAAGTATCATAATTTTTTTCCTTCACCCCCGCCAAGAAATACATCCTAATTCTCTTTGTCAACTTAAAGTAGATTTTCTTGTAAATTTAAAATATTAAAAAATATATAAGAATGTAAAAGAAAAAATATCACGCGTGACCTAAAAATGTTAAGAAAGACATTTCAATTTTCCAGGCCAACTAGTTGGGAGTAAAGAAAAAAAAAAATGTAAAAGAACAGCTAATTTTTATATCTTGAAATAAAGGGAAGAATGTTCAGAATGTTGAGAAAAATTAATTCTTTTTTTTCAACATTTTATTCTTCTTAAAATTACTTTTAAATAAAAGAAATGAAATATTTCTATAAAATGAAAAAGACAATTGCTTATTTTTATATAAAATTAAATTCATACAAATATTTTTTTATTATATTTACAATTTATGCTAAAGCCGGTGCACATGTGTTTACAAAATATTTTTTCTAAAAAAAAGAAAAATCTCCGAGAGTTTTCATAAAACTTATTATTTTTCCTATATCTATATGCTTTTCACTAAAGTCGCTCCTTATATTGCGTTCTATAAAGAGCGAAAGCATAATACCGGCTTATGAAATTACTCTACAAGTGTAAAAATTACGTCTGCAAAATGCAATTTCGATGTTGTCTCAAAGTCTCTTAGCTTTCTGGAGAGAGAGAGAGAGAAAAAAAAACGAAGAAAAAAAGGGGGATTTCCTAAGTCGTGTGGCTGTGAGGAAGAAAAAAAAAAAGAGCTAAAGAATTACGGATGAGAGAAGAGATGCTTCTGTATATACCAAAGAAAGATGGATAAATAGGAAGCCGGAGAAAGATGCTACGGATAATGAAAGACGCGACTGTGCGTTGAGAGTGAAAACAAAAAAAAAGAGAGAAAAAAAAAATAAGTAAAGAAAGTCGGAAGAAATTCTACTTTGGAATACCCAAGCAGCAGCAGCGCACGAGAGATACGCGACAAATATAAGAAAGGATAAAATGAGAATATAAGAAGAATAAAAAAAAAAGAGGCAAGTCATTGTAACGGAGTGCAATTGCGGCATCGTGTGAAATTACGAGAATGGGTTGGCTCGGCTAGAATAGGGTAGAGATGAGGAGGAGAGAAAAAAAAGGGTACGTGTCTACTGAAAACTTATGCGAAATTAGATTTTAAATTCCGTTGCATCTCTTCTTTATCTTTCGCCTTACTCTTCTACTTGACTTATACACGACGTGCACACACGTACTTTTATATATGTGTGAAAGAAAAGCCTCATTTGCACGTAGAAAATAAAAATTTGGTATTCCTTGAAAATACCTTTTACTTTTATGCTGAATGTAATTTCTTGTGTGTAAAAGTTGTGTATGTTTTCAAATAGAAATCAGCTTTGGATTATAGTTAAATTGAAAAAAGAATTGATAAATGTAATTTGCTTTTCAAAAATTTTATTTAGAATCGCATGATAAATATTCAATTTATTTATGCAAACGATTTTCTTTGTTATTAGAAAAATACGAACTCTATTTTTCTTATAAATATTGGTAAATCGAACTCATAGTTTTCAATATTTATTTTATTTATTATTTAAAATGTAGACTTTATTTTATTAAAAAGTCCTGCAAAATCTACAGATTAAGGTTATTTCACAACTAAAGCTTCCACAGAATGAAAAAAAATGTTAATTAATTGCAATAAAAAAGAAAAACAAAGTAAATTATAAAACCAAACACTATAATTTATACATTTTTTTTAACATAAATTATTACTTTTTGGACAATATAAGCTTTTAAACATCAAAATAAATCATGCTTTTTAAATTCAGAGGGTGTAACGTAGTCGCGTTACAAGTATTTGATGTATAACGAAACGAAACGTAATGAAAGGAATATATACGGACATTCCAGTCGGAATAATTTGACGCGTACAACACAAATCCAACTGGTAGCTTCTGACGCATATGAAACCGTTTGTCTGTCGTTTACATAATGCGCCTACATGCAGTTGCTGCTCCTAGTCTGTTGCTTTAGTTTGATTTATATGTGTTCTGCGATACATTGACGAATACTAAGTTGGTTTTTTTTTCATGTTTAAATATTCAGGTTGAAAGAAGCATTAGAATATTAGGTGAATTTGTTTAACGGTTATACAAATATTCTGGGTTATTGTTTTTCCAAAAATTTAGCCTACAATATTTTTAATACTCATTAAAGTTTTTCAGGATTTTTAACGAAATAATTCGTATTATTATAATAAATGTGGTAATTGTAACAATATACATAACTGTTTATTATATCGCATTAAAATATTTTTAATGCTTTTAAATAGGATTTTAATTTCTGTCAACATAATATACACTGCTTGTTGTAACAAACAATATTTTTCTTTGTTGTCTGTCGGTGATGAATTTTTTTTTCAAAAACCAAACAATTCTAATGAACAATACACGATTGTTTTTTTATTTCCAGACGCTAAATAATTTAAATAAACAAATACACGTACATGTGAGAGTAAACTTTTTGGCAATAAGTCAAGTATTTTAACCTTTTTTTTTTTAAGTAGATTATACATGCAAAAAAATACTGTTTCCGCACGTATTAACTGTAAGCTTCTTCAAATTCAAATTATATCGTGTAAACTGTATAATACAGTTTTTGATAATAATGAACGTTATTTTCATTTGGAAAAAATTTACTAATAAATCTAAAAGATGCTTGTTTTTGAAAAATATCTCTTCTGTCATATAAAATTGCTATTCTCGTAATTAAAAATTTTAAAAGTCATTTAGAATATTTACTGTGATAATATATATTTATTTTATTTAACGTCGCTGTATTTATGCTATCATTTCGATACATAGCAACGCAGGTTGTCAGTGTATTTGTGAAAAAAGCAAATGTGTCATATACAGTGGTGCTTGTATAAATCAGCCGAGAGCGGGATTCGAACTCGGGACCTCGAGATTACGAATCCATCACTCTGCCGAATGAACCACTGACGACCTCAAAACAACACATTTTAATGATTCTAAAAAATCAAAAGCGATATTAATAACAATAAAAATCTATGATGTCGCCACTGATCGAAAAAAAAATGAGCCGCGTTAGATTAAAATCCGTTTATCCATTCTTAATATAAAATGTTACATTTAAAGAGACACACAACAAATAAGCACACATACATTAAACATTTTCTGTTTCCTCTATGATAAAGAAAAAATCAAATAAAATTCATATGAAAAAACATTATTAGCATTTCATAAAATATATCGTTGAATCAATACAAAAGAATTTCGCGGCTTACATTAATACACATGAAATTTTACGATTTAGTATATACGACTTGTAACAAAAGCCGTGGGCGCATATATCGCTTAAATATTTTAGTAGCTCTTTCCTCCCTTTCGACTGTGTATACTTTTATTTTTTAAAAATCACACATCATAATCCATTAGAACTCATCTCTCGCTCTTACAGCTTATTACACATTCAAGGTATACGAATATAATGCGAAAGTATACGTATAGGGTTGTAAAGCATTATGTACCTCTTTTTATTTCTTCTTTTTTATTCTTTCTCTTTTTTATGGATGTATTTCCGATGCATTTTCAATATATAATCGATTGTTGGCTGGGATAATACCCGAGATTTTGGTAAAACCACAGGCCGAGTTTCCGACTCGTTGGGTATATAATACGGAGGTATTTGAAAATACAGAAATCGCTCATGTCGAGTGCATAATGTGATCAACATTATATATCCTTGAAATTGGAAAATTGTTACAAATAGCTCGTACGCGATTTTCTTTCCTTTCTCCTCTACCTTCCATTTTTCTTTCTTTTCTCGGTGTGTATACAAATATCGACTTACGGGTGTACATGTGCATGTGTGTGTGTGTAAATGCGAAGGAATCTTATTATCATAAATGCTTTAGGGGAATTTTAAAATTTAACCTACTCGATTTGCGATGGATGAAACCAATTTTTATGTGAATGTAACGTTATCCAAGAGATTTATTGGATTTAAAAGTGTTTTACAGAACGCGACAGGATTTTCTTTTCGCTTTAACGAGTTCAATATGGGTAATAAAAGTATTTCTATCGAGAACATTATTCTTTTTTCAAGATATGGTGCGCAAATATCACTTTTGACGTGTTCTTTTTACGCGCCCAAAGTATCCGATTGCTAAAATGTTTTGCGTTCACAATACTTGTGTGATTAATTGAAGAAGATGTTATTATTCTACTCCTGTGATTCACACTCGTATTTCGCTTGGACGACTAACTTTGCAAACTTGTTTGGATTTTTGTTCGCTTTATTATAAAATGTTAAACAAAATTCAAAGAAAAGAGAGGGAAGCAAATGATCTTTGCTTCGTTAGAATGACAAATTATACTCGTTCGACGATCACCTGCCTCGAGCACATGAATCAAAGTGTATTATTATGTTATAGTAACCAAAATTCATTCGTATTCTAGTTTGATTTTCGATATTTATTTGATATATTACTAAATCTTGAATTCTAACTAGTAGTGTTCAAAGCAGAAACTTTACGTACCAAGTGTGCAAAGTAACTGCTTTGTGAATTTTTAACTAATATACAAGAATGAAAAAATTGTATGAAAAAATTAAACTTTGTTCATAAGTGCAAAAATTGGAATTTTCAAATTGTGCGCATACACTGGAAGGGAATTCATAGCCCCATTGCAGCTTACATAATGAATTTTAAAAAAATGAAGAGGATTCAAAATAAAGATATGAATAGCAAGGTATTACAAGTTGCGAAGTTTTTTTGGGCAAAAAACAGCACTTTAGTTGAAATATAAATAAAATTAATTAGAATTTTAAAAAATATGCGTTTTCCATTGATTTTCCATACACTGTTAAAAAAAACATGAAATTTAATGCAAATTTAATGCAAAATTGGAAACTTGCTTCAAGCGTGTACATGAAAATTAATAATTTTACCGTAATTTTAATGCAAAATGGCATGAAAATTAATAATTTTACCGTAATTTTAATGTAAATTTGCATGAAATTTAAAGTGTAAATATAAATTTCATAAATGTACTGGAAGCAAAATTCAATTTTTTTTTAACAGTGTAATATAATAACATAAAATTTGATATTAGATTTCCTTTTCAAATGTCTAGTAATACATTTCAATTTTTCGATAAATCAATTTGCATAAACCTATTTAAAAATTAAGATTAATTTATAAAAATTAATTTATAAAAGCATCACACTAATCAATAAATAAAATATTATATCCAAACACGCCATATGAAATGAATTTTTCATAACATAATATTTTGATTGAAATTTCATTCACAATGAAATAACTTTTAAATGATTGATGCTCCAATGACGACATAAGCTTGATAATATATAACAAAAACATAAATAATTAAAGATTGGTAACAGTAAGGATTCCATAAAATATAAATTAAATGGCGTATTAATTTTTTATAAAATCAAAATAACTTGGTGGTATTACAAATGTCAGAAAATTTTCCCAATTAACAAGATACGCTTCGTTATTTCAATGTTTGATATCGCTTTAATGATGCATCAATCTCTCGTTGCATTTCAAATGCGATATTTCAAACGTATCAAGCTTCAAATCTTTTTTAAAATAAAAGAATCCACCTGATCTAATTTGAGAAGAAAAAATGTATATAAATAGCTTGATTCTTTGACATTAATTAATTTTAGAATGACCGAACGCGTGGAATGCGGTCTTAATATGTATATACAAATTGATTAACTAATCGAATGCAATTACAACAATATAACTAATATGCGGTTACACAGTAAACGACCAATACAATGCGGTTGGATTTAATATCACCGCAAAATAATTATGCCCTTCTAGCCTAATAAGTGTTATTAAATACGAATGATACAATGATATTTTTTTTTCATGTAATAAATACAATTTTGTTTTATTGACATTGGCCAATCTTTATTTTTAATAAATTCAGTCACCTCCTGAAAAAATATAGAAATATAGTAAAGTTATATAGCCATGGACTTTATTTGTGTCGCCTACACGGAAAAACTTTTGCACCTAAAATACGTTCAAATGTTGCATATAAATTCACATCTACTATTATTGAAATAATTTTAATATCATTCTTGAAAAAAGATTAAAATCAAATTGAGATGATGTTTCCCTCAGAAGAAATGAAATTGGAAACCAGTCATCTATGCATTCAATATATACTCAATATGTATGTTGACTACATTCGAGACAGTCGAACAGCCTTTGTATTCAGACTTGATCGGGATTTAGCTTCAACTTGAACGGAAAAAGTTAACAGTAGTGCGGACAACCGAGCGCGTGTTTTGAAAAGAGGTAGGGGAAAAAGAAAAAGAGGGAGTAACCAAAATACATTCTTATTATGATGGTAAAATAGTAATTTTTAAAAAAATTAATAAATGTTACGATTTTAATATAATTTGTGAGTTTAAAACTATTAAAAAAGTATTTTAACTCCAAATCTAATTATTTTAAACAACTAGGGGGCAGATGAGCATGTATCATTTCATGTCGATGATATTTTGAAGTAGGTTTGGTCGAGTGCGCAGCGTTAACGCTTTTCCTTTTGAGTGTGCAAGTTCAACTCTTGGTCAGGATCACTTTTTTTTAAATTTTTTTTTATTGTTTTAAAATTTTTTTTATTAATGTTTTTATTTATATTTTTTTTCTTATAATATTAAAATCTAATTCTTCACGAGTATATTAGGTATACTCGTTTTTTCAATGAATATTTTTTAAAAATAAATTATTTCTTAGACGCTATGATGAAAAATATTAATAAATAAATAATAATAATGTTTATTTTATAATACTATAGTTTAATTTATTCATAATGTAATTTATAAAATTTACATAATAAATAAATTAGACTATAATATTAATTTATTTATGTTAGAATGTATATTACATACTAATATATATCTTAAGACAAAATTTAACATTTATTATAAACCTAACTATTATTCATTTATTAATATTTTTAATTATTACATCTAAGGAATAATTTATTTTTAAAAAATATTCATTGAAAAAATAAGTCTACTTAAAATATAAAAAAATTTTTTTCTATTATTATTGAGTTATACTATATAAATACATTTAGAGAAATATTGATGGTTTATTTGATCTATGACATAGTTAGACCTTCTCTAAGGGTACTACAGAAATTTTACATTTAAATTTTGTTATTTATATTTTTTTGAGCTGTGTAAAGTAAAAAAATTTGATCCTGAAAATTCAATAAATTTTTGGTAGATCTCTTGATGTCCGTTAAAGTGATCATTGAGCTGTTAAAATTTTAAATAAATAAAAGGTACAATTTTTAATTTTTTTTTAACTTTCACTATAAATTACACTTTATTATATTAAATGCATATATACGACACGTATTTATTATTATATATAAAAGCTTACCTTTAAAAAGGCATATGGTGGTCAAGTACGCTTATCCTGGTAGAAAATTTGTCTAGTTTTATCGAGGCCTCGATTATTTAACATACAAAACTAGACAGATCTAGAGTAAATTTCTACCAGGGTAGCGATTATTTTAATTAATGATTTTAACTTTTTATCTTTTTTTCAATAATTCGTTTCGTATTCAATACTTCATATTTTAGACTATTATTTTTATTAAATAAAATCATAATTTTTAACCAAAAGGGAGATTTTATCGACTACCTTAGAAAAAAAATAAAAGTTTAAAACTAATTTGTTTTTACGAATTGAATTTATATAATGGTTTTAGAGAATTTCTTAAATACATTGGTCATATAAAACTATGAAACTTTGATATTAAAATGCCAATGAAATCATTGAACAGATGGCAAATATTAAATGCATTATTTAAATTTGTAATATAATTATTTGTTTTATCCAATTTCATTTCGAATGGTTCAATAGAATTTGATAGTTTAGTACCGGGCAATAATTCTAGACAGGTTATCAAATTTTTGTTCCGACTTTGAAAAAGCGTATCTTTTTCAATTTTCATCCTAGAAAAAATTTAAAAAAAGCATTTTAAAGTATTCTTTAAATGCTTTCTTTTTAGCTTACTTACATTTTTTTAACAATATTTAAAAAAAAATAATCGCTTTGGCAATTTTGAAATTTTTTTCATTTTTGCATTTTTCTTCAATCAGCTGTAGTTTTTTAAATAATTGAGCTAGAAAAAATTTGAAAAAAGATTTGAAAAGGGCTAAAAAAATGCTATTTGCAGCTATTTTCATAAAAATTTTTAAATTATATTTTGTCAAGTTTTAAGCATATAAAGTTATCGATCTAATACTTTTGCAGTTGTAAAAAACACTTCAATAGCAAGTAAAAAATAATCGCTGGTGCAAAACTTTTGATTTCTATGATATAATTTTTGCAAAATAAATCTTTTTGTTATTTCATACTTTATTATGTTTTATTATTAATAATGAATAGTTATAATTTCCTACTAAAATTAAATCACTACTTCACCAGCGATTATTTTCTACTTGCTATAGAAGTGTTTTTTACAACTGCAACTGTTTTTTTTTATTCAATCTCTGTAACCAACCACCTAAATGCTGTAAAAAGCTTACCTTAAAGGTATATGGTGGTCAAGTATGCTAAGCGATTTATTTTGATTAATGATTTTAACCATTTTGATGTCTTTAACATATTATAAAATATTTTTAGTAAAAAAATCAAACAATGATATTAGAATTTCATGAAATAATGAAACAAATGTCAAGTATTTTATTTCTATAATTGAATTTTGCATGCGTTCACAGAATTAATCTATTTATTTAGTATTTGAAACTATCAAATCTTTACATTAGAATTTCATGAAATCACGAAGCAAATGTCAATTATATAATACAGATGATAAAACTATGGCATCTTATACTATAAATTTTTGCAAAAAATTAAAAAAATTTTTTTCTTTATAAATAAACGTTTAATCTCACTAACTGCATTATTTTTTGTCATCATTTCTTCCATCATTTATTTAAAAGTGTTCTGAAATTTTTTTAATCTTATTAAATATTTACAAAATTACTTGCCAAACCCGTGTATAAATATTTTATTGGTGAAATGTCTAATGAATGTATGTTTTTAACATTTGAACCAGAAATTATAATAGATGTAAGATATAGGCAATATGAAATTGTACTAAGATAAAATACGCTCCTAAAAAATACTGAATACAAAACACCATATTACGTAAAATAATGAAATTAGAAAATTACAATTTTAAAATTAAACAATATTTTTATGATTACAATTTTTTTTAACTAAATAAAAATTTAAAAAAATTTTATACACGGGCCTGGCAAGTAATTTTGTAAATATTTAATAGAATTAAAAAAATTTCAGAACACTTTTAAATAAATGATAGAAGAAATGATGACAAAAAGTAATGCAGTTAGTGAGATTAAACGTTTATTTATAAAGAAAAAAATTTTTTTAATTTTTTGCAAAAATTTATAGTATAAGATGCCATAGTTTTATCATCTGTATTATATAATTGACATTTGCTTCGTGATTTCATGAAATTCTAATGTAAAGATTTGATAGTTTCAAATACTAAATAAATAGATTAATTCTGTGAACGCATGCAAAATTCAATTATAGAAATAAAATACTTGACATTTGTTTCATTATTTCATGAAATTCTAATATCATTGTTTGATTTTTTTACTAAAAATATTTTATAATATGTTAAAGACATCAAAATGGTTAAAATCATTAATCAAAATAAATCGCTTAGCATACTTGACCACCATATACCTTTAAGGTAAGCTTTTATGTAATAATAAATACGTGTCGTATATATGCATTTAATATAATAAAGTGTAATTTATAATGAAAGTTCAAAAAAAAAATGAAAAATTGTACCTTTTATTTATTTGAAATTTTAACAGCATAATGATTACTTTAACGGACATCAAGAAATCTACCAAAAATTTATTAAATTTTTAGGATCAAATTTTTTTACTTTACACAGCTCAAAAAATATAAATAACAAAATTTAAATGGAAAATTTTTGTAGTACTTTTAGAGAAGGTCTAACTATGTCATAGATCAAATAAACCATCAATATTTCTCTAAATGTATTTATATAGTATTATAGTATAATAAAAAAAATTTTTTTTATGTTTTAAGTAGACTTATGTTTTCAATGAATATTTTTTAAAAATAAATTATTCCTTAGATGTAATAATTAAAAATATTAATAAATGAATAATAGTTAGGTTTATAATAAATGTTAAATTTTGTCTTAAGATATATATTAGTATGTAATATACATTCTAACATAAATAAATTAATATTATAGTCTAATTGATTTATTATGTAAATTTTACAAATTACATTATTAATAAATTAAACTATAGTATTATAAAATAAACATTATTATTATTTATTAATATTTTTCATCATTACGTCTAAGAAATAATTTATTTTTAAAAAATATTCATTGAAAAAACGAGTATACTTAATATACTCGTGAAGAATTAGATTTTAATATTATAAGAAAAAAAATATAAATAAAAAAATTAATAAAAAATTTTAAAACAATAAATAAAAATTAAAAAAAAAAAGTGATCCTGACCAAGAGTTGAACTCGCACACTGCAAAGGAAAAGCGTAAACGTTGCGCACTCGACCAAACCTACTTCAAAATACCATTGACATGAAATGATACATGCTCATCTGCCCCCTAGTTGTTTAAAATAATTAGATTTGGAGCTGAAAATCTCTTTTAATAGTTTTAAAGACTCACAAATTATATTACAATCTTAACATTCATTAATTTTTTTTAAATTACTATTTTATCATCATAATAAGAATGTATTTTGGTTACTCCCTCTTTTTCTTTCTCCCCTGCCTCCTTTCAAACCACGCGCTCGGTTACTGTTAGCTTTTTCAGTTCGAGTTGAAGCTGAATCCCGATCAAGTCTGAATACAAAGGCTATTCGACTGTCTCGAATGTAGTCAACGTACATACATGATCATTTTTTGCAAACTAAATAGATAATATATTTACATCATAACTATTGAGTGTAAAAATATGTCAATAATGAAAGTATTAGTAAGTCTTTAGCGCATTCAAATCGGTTTCAAGTTTTTTTGTGCACAAATCAATTGCAAAAGTTTTTCCGTGTACTGTATCAATTTAAGCACTTGACACTACACGGAAAAAAGTTTTCACCTTAAAAACTAGTGCTAAATAATAGAAGGTTAAAATTGCGTGTTTTATAATGAAAAAAACCATGACAGTATCATTTTAATCAATGCTAGTTTTACTATTTTACCTTCTAAAGTTCAGCACATTGATTTTCAATGACTAGCACGGTTTTTTCCAGTGCCAACATCAAAATTTCAGTTCTGCGCAACAGAGAAATTCTTAATGCATGGTATCAGTTTTTTCACAAAATCAACTTATTACTATCATAAATAATCTTTCAAGCCAGTTATATTTTATTTATTTATACATGTATGTATGTATGTATATATATATATACATGTCTGTGAAAACAATGACAGAGTTTTATGTTCAAAGTTCAACAAGATTTCTTTTTCAAGAAAAGTTATTTAGTTATTTTAGTACGAAATTATACGCGAAAACTGGTCGAAACGAACTTGCAATTTTTTTATTTAAGGTAATTTATACTTACACTTGAAAAGATTTGTTAATTCAGTGAGATTCCACTCATTTAATATTTTTTGTATAAAATTATCCATTTGACACTTATTTCCTATGCAATAAATAGAAAAACTTTTGTGTGAAACTTCACAATCGTGCACACTGCTACAATCGAAAATTCGTATACACAAACATACACCAGCGCCGTTATTTGACGTGCTTGGCACCCGAAAAAACCGTGCCAAAGGTGGCACTGTAAATTCACGCGTCAGTTATCGAAAATAAATATTTATAGCACTAAAAAATACTACACTGGTATGAATTTTATTTGTGCTGTCAATAGAGCGAAAAAAATTAATGCCATTCATTACTTTAGAACACACTAGCATTGGAATTTAAACATCTAATCGAATTTAGCATTAGTTTTACCGGTGAAAACTTTTTTCCGTGTATAAAATTTTGAAAGCATCATATCAAGAATCTTTTCAGTATATGTTGACCTTTTTTAAATTTAACCTTTTCTTAATTTTTATTTTTTTTTTCATAGCATCTTGTTACTGACCAGCGCAACTGTATAAAAAAAAGTAAAATTCACACCTCGTAAATCCATAGATTTATCCAATCTTTAAAACAAGCCTTTAACGATACCCATTGGGACTAGTTTTCTCTTTCTTTGCGGTTACGTCTGGAAGAACGATGTGTTTAGACGATTTTAACAGTCGGCTATATCCTATACGTCGAGCTATACGTAATACTGATTTCATTGACAAAGAATTCGATACTTATGCGCGTGTATGTGTGTTTATTCCGAATTTCCGAATTTACTATTCGTTAAATATTCTTTTCAAAATTATGTGTTTACACTCTGAAAAAATAGTCGTAAAGTAGCTTGTTAACGAGGTGAATAAATTAATTCTTTAACTTTTATACTCAAATGAATTATCATAGATTATTTTTAATGAGATTGTTTTTCATTTGTTGTTAATTATGGGCTGACCTACAAAGCGTATGTACAACTTGCTTATTAAGTGATTTACGCAAAACGTTTTAAAAAACGCAAAATAATGGGAAAATAAGAATTAAAAAGGTAATTAATTTACTGTTTGCAAAATTTATAAAATGATATTTCATGGTTTTCTGTCTTAATAGATATACCGTACGCAAATTCTTACGTCCTAATGTTATTTAACAAACCATTTTTAATTAGCCGGATCGTATTTATTTACTTATATTGTTGCACATAAATATCATAGTAAAGTTTGGAATATTAACAAAGTTATAATCAGTTAATGTTCTTAAAAGTTGGAAAAAATATGCTATTCAATTAATATATTAAGATTCATATTAAATTATATACGAATTCAAAAATTGATATAAAAAGGTTCAAGTAAAGATATACTTTTAAAGAATTTTTTTCGCATTGAATTTATGTTACAATAGAACACTCTTGTAGTAATTGTAATTTTTAGAAAAACTGCTTATTGAATGAAATAGAAAAAATAATTATATTTACTAAATATTCGTTCGTAAAGGCAGTTTATATTTCTTAAATTCTTCTTTTTTCTAGTTTTTCTATAATAATGAAAAAAAAATCTAAATTTATTTTTCCTAAAAAATTATTTATTAAAAATTTAACCAATTTTTTTTTTCAATTTTATTTAACGTCGCTGTATTTATGCAATACTTTTAATGCTTATTAACGATGGAGTTATTCAGTATGTTTGTGAACAAAGCACGTGTAACATACAGTGGTGCTTGTACAAAATCGGCCGAGAGCGGGATTCGAACTCGGGACCTCGAGATTACAAATTCAATGTTCTACCAACTGAGCCACTGAGACCTCGATAATGTCTATTTTAAACTTAAAGTAGATACAAACCTCATTTTCAAAAAAACAAAAAAAAAAAATGAAATTGAATCTATATCCTTCCAAAATACAAAAAAAAATAGAAAAAAAGATATTAGACAATAAGCGATATATACGGGGGAGCACACAAAGTCAATAGACAACTACATGAGCAAATATTTGATTTGGCTAACAGTCTAGTATAAAGGTCATCGAGGATACAAGTGGCAATTTTTGTTTATCTCATGGAGAGAATCAGCCATTGAAACATCTGTTGCAAAAAAGTATTGCTATATTGGTAAAATTGAACACGTAAAACGAGTATAACATCGAAGAAAAAAAAAAATCTATGAGCACAATCGCGCGTTTACCGAGAAACTATCTTCATTCTTATTCTGAATGTAGGATATGTTAAAAGTTTATTTTTTCAGAATCCGCTTTTATGGTTTCTTGCTTCATGTAGTTTATCAAAAGTTGTAAGTACTATGCATACGTAGAAAATTTTCAAAATTGTTTAAAATTATAGGTTACACATTCGAAAAATAATTAAAAAGTAAACATTTAAATTTTTAATTCCAAAATTATTATCAATGTTATAAAATATTTGTTCTAGCATTAAAAAAAATAAACTAAGATCAAAATTTAATTTTTTTTTGAGGAATCAAATTTTGTAAATATAAAAATCGTTAATTATTTTAACGCTACAAACAAAACATTTTAATTAAAAAAAAAAAAAATTAATTTCTTATTTATAACATCTTAACATACAATGAAAAAGCAAAACATCCAATAGTATTGAGTGTTGAATCGAACTAAAACATTGTTACCTGAATACGATCGCTTTACAATTCAATGTTGTTCGTAAAATAACACTTGACGCATTACGTTTTCACGTTACTCGACTCACAGCGTTCTCGCATCATCGTTCCTTTAACTTTCCTCATTCAATTTCACCATAAACCAAACTGCTAACAATTCAATACGTAAGTACAAACTGAAGAAAAGGAAAAAAAAAGAAGCGATAAGAGCCAACATTAAACGGCTCTCGAGGAATCGTCTATACGCGCTCCATAGGATCGCGTAAGCTAAGAGGGAAAAAGTACGTCTGAAAAAAAAGTAAAATAAAAAGAAGTAAAAAGAATAAAACAGAAGAAGCAAGCAGTCCGCGAGGAGAGAAGGCAAAGTACAGTAAAAAGAACGAAATGAAAAATAGGAAAAGTTGTAAGAGAGGAAAGGTTGAAAAGAAGGATGGTTTTGCACACTATAAATATATAGTAAACGACGTAGCCTAGAGGCCTTCTCTCCTCGTGTCATGAATGCTAAGGCTTTAGCCCCCATAACTTTGCTCTCACCGTTATTTTCCTCCAGAAAACGTGCGAGAAAACGTATATAGTGGATATAAGGACCTCATCTCCTTCTCTCTCTCTCTTCCACGTACGTGTATACGAGAGATATGAAGAAGAGCACCACTACTATCACCACAACAAGTAAAACGCAATGGTGACAAAGAAGTTGGACATGAACTGGAATGTTTTGAAAAAAAGAAAGGAAAGAAAAAAATGAAAAAGCACCAACGCACTGGTTTTCAAACAACGACTCCTGTACGTCACATTTATCAACTGATGACTGTAAGCGACGTGTCTGCTCTATAGGTATAATAGTACATCCTCTTTTGTTTACCGGAAATTTTGTTGAATTTCCTTTTACACTGGAATGAGGAAGAGCGTAAATGTTATTTTCTTTTTTATATATTCTTCAAAAAAAAAAAGTTGAATGATTATTTTCTATTATGCGAGGTGAAAAATGTCCGGGAGCTTTTAGGGTCATTGATAAATTATTGTTTATGATATGCGAGTGTGAGCTTGAATAGGAACTGGGTCAGTTTAACGCGCTTGATATTTTCGGTAGGCGGTGTAATAAATTTCCGGCTTTTTTATATGTATTTATAAATTCTAAAAACCTGCTAAAAACTATTGTTTATTTATAAAGTCGTTTGATGAAAAAGAAAAATTATTTATGCACGTTACGTAAATAAGAATTACTTATATGAAGTTTACGTTTTATAATATAATTTATAATATACTAAAGTTAACCGTATATCATATTAAATTTACCATGAGAAATTTATTTATTTTTAAAATATACGTTGTAAAAAAGGAACAACATTGCAGATCATAATATGGGTTCAAGTACATTATAATGTAAGAACATATGAAATTTATATGCAACTTTTTTTTATACAGTTAACAAAATTTTGAAGCTATTAAAATTTTAATATGAAAACAAAAGTGTAGTAAAATAAAATAAATAAAATATATTTTAAAAAATTTTAAATCATAAAACACGCATCTTAGAGTATGATAATCTAAATTCAATTTTAGAAATGGATGTAATGGCACCAGTAATGCAATACGTTAATAAAATTTCAGAAAGAAAAATTTTTGTAAAAAAAAATACTTTTTGGCAACATTAATAAGACAACATCTTTTTCGAGCACATTCTTTTGTGTAAACCACGAGAAAAAAAAGTTATGAAATTACATGTATCACGGGGCTAATTTGTAACTCCTAAACAGAATTTTATATTAAAAAAGTGTCCCAGAGGACTTTTTTTGTAGATAAGTGAAAACAAATTGTTTTTATTTTTATAAAAGTTAATTTTAGGATTTTTTACTTACTTCTATAATATATATATATATATATATATTTGTTAAGAAAAAAACAAAAGTTCTTATTTTTGGGTTTATTAATTCTATCAAGTTTCACTTATATAGCATTGTATATTTAAAGTATTATAAAAGTTTATCTAAGTAATATAAAAGTTTATTTACCAAAATAAGAATTTTTTTAAAGTTTATTTATGAGCTTTTAAGGAGCTTTCTCAGCGTGTTTGTGAACTTCAGCACATGTGATGTACAACGGTACTTGTATAAATTAGCCGAGAGCAGAATTCGAACTTGGGACCCCGAGATTACGAATCCATCGCTCTACCGAATGAGCCACCGACGACCTCACAGTTAAATACTTTAAAGAAACTATGTTCTCAAATATTTAGAGTGAAATAACAAAAAGAATTACCGAGCCTAACGACATTAACAGCTAAATCAGTCACGATGGAGAAAAATGATAGGAATATATCTAAAATTTAACTAAATCTACCTTATCAATTTTTCTTGAAAGTCACTTTTGTAATATTTAAAAGAAAATAACTCGAATTTTCATACTTTGTGAAAATTGTCATAAAAAGTAAAATAATATTTGAATTTATTTCTTAATTATTTTAAAATTAAAAATATCAATTTCAAATCAAAATATTGTTCAAAATATATAATCATATACAGGATAGTTTATTATATCCAGATATCATAATTTTCTCATGTAAGCTAGATAGTTTACGTCTGCAATCAAACTCAAGCGACATTAAGAGGCGGCCGTATAGTTCTGTCCTTGTCTAATCTAAATTTTCTTTATTATTAATAAATTGAATATTTTCATAGAAAAGTAAGACAACCGCCCAATAGAGCAAAAGACAAGCAAACGATTCTTTTTTATGAAAAAATATAAAATTTTGATTATTTTTCGAGTGAAGTCTGAAACGGAAAAACAGTTGAATCAACTCAATCAAGTTCGATTGTTTTTCCGTTTCAGACTTCACTCGAAAAATAATCAAAATTTTATATTTTTTCATAAAAAAGAATCGTTTGCTTGTCTTTTGCTCTATTGGGCGGTTGTCTTACTTTTCTATGAAAATATTTAATTTATTAATAATACAGAAAATTTAGATTAGACAAGGACAGAATGATACGGCCTCCTCTTAATTGCCAAGAAAATAAGCATCCAAGTACCTATATAAATGTAAAGTAAAACTAAAGTGATATATTAATAAATATCATCCCAACTCATATCCCTTCGTTATCACGTTAGTTAAGATTTTTCAAACAATTCCATAATAATTTAAATATTTATATTTTTTTTTACAACCTAAAATAGTTAATTAACTTATTAAAAATTCTTATGACCGAACATAATCCTTTTATATTTTTTAAGAATAAGTAGAACGCACAAAATTATTCGAGATGATAATTTTAACATTTGTTTAAGTAATAAGAGTTAAAATTATAAGCAAATAAAGTTGTGTAATAATTAATTCTGTTAGAGTACCAAACGGCATAACATTAATAAGAAAAAATTGGCTTTAATTTTATTTAAAATTTGAATAAAACTGATAAATAATATACTGGTTCGTATTTCAATCCGAAGTATTTAAAAACTCTGTGTATTTAACAATGAAAATTATAGTTATTTTCTTATAAATATTACAAGTAGGATTTTAATTAAATATTCATTACGAAGTTTCTTTAAAAGTTAACGTGAATTAGTTTTTTCATATAACTTATTTTAACAAAAAATAGTCAAAAACGTACTTCCGAACCATTAAATTATTTAAAATAACTAATGCATTGAACGAAACATTTTCATTCACTATGATTTACCCTCAAGGTGAAAGTCAAAAACGTACTTCCGAACCATTAAATTATTTAAAATAACTAATGCATTGAACGAAACATTTTCATTCACTATGATTTACCCTCAAGGTGAAAGTCAAAATTTTCTAATACTCTTCAAACAAAATTAATTAATTAACTTTCGGATTGTCAACTTTCCACTTAAAAATAATTCGAATATTCAAAATGGAATGTGATTGATATTTTAAGTTTATACTTTGTTAATAAATTTATGATTATAATAAATATATCACAAAAATATACAAGAAATTAGATTAACTATGTTTTTTTAATTTTTGCAATTCAAATAGAATAATTTATTTGCAAACATTTTTGAAAATTCAGTATAATTTTAACGCAATAACGAAAAATTATTTTGCTTCTTTTCACAATGATATTTTGCTATTTTAATTCTTAAATTAATTTTCATCTTTTTATGCAAAAATTATCGGACTCTAATGTAAAAAATTTATATTCGATTATTCAAGTCAAATAAAAATTAAATAACGATTCGTAATAATTATAGTCACCTTTTTGTTAATAATCAAATAAATCACCTGGAAAAAAAATGTTTTTAAAAATAATTATTATTTTTTAATAATTTTTCTTGAAATAAAAATAATATAAATCATAATTTTATATTCTTTGAATCTATTGCTTATTTAAATTATCGACGATAAAAGAAATAATTATATTGATCTTCACGAGCCAGTAATTTATTTAATGTTGACGTTTCGAGAGAACTGTTTGTATTTCCTTTTTCGGGGGTACAATAAAATTCTTTATAATTTAATTGACCAAATAAAAATAAAAGCAAATAAAATTATATAAATTTTAAATTAAATCTTTTGAAGTGAACATTTTATTTTTTTTATAATTTGTCCGTGGGACGGTTAAATTGTTGTAAAATAAAATGCGTGTATAAAATAATAATGATAAATGAAAAAAAAACTTTTTAACAAAATAACATTAAAATAACTTTGTTCGTAAATAAGTGCATAACGAATGTCATACTTTTATATATTTAAATTATTGTTGTTTTTTATTATTATTAATTCTGGAAAAGAGACATTAATTTATGTATGTATTTATGTTTGAAATTTTTTTTTAAATTCAATATTTTTAAAGCTTATTTATTTTGTATATTATATCGATTTGGAAGGTCTCACCTTTTGTGTGCAAAATCATCCATAGTGTCGGCATCATCTTCGCTTATCATCGAAACTAATGGGCTGTCGAACCTATTGTACGGCCAAATACATGGACGTTATGAAAATTGAGCGTTTCATAGTTATATGGTTTTCAATAGGCATTAAAAAAAAGTTAAAAATAGCTTACATTCAACGTTTTTATCTATAACTGAATAAATCATGAAAATGATATTTAAATTTTCTAACATAAATGAATGAAATAAACATATAAAAATTTAAATAATATTATTTATATGATTTTATTATTCACGTGTAATTGTTTACGTAAAATATTAAAAATTGACGCTTATTTTTAGGAAATCAAATTCATGTTAAATATATACTTTTTTTTAACGGATTTTAATCTCTATCAGTCAATTAAGTTCGCAATATAAATTTTTTTTTCTTCCCACCCTAAATTTACAGAATAAAGCGCACTGTAATCAACGACTTCATAGATGATTTGGCACGTGAATAGAGTAAATTTATCTGAAACAAAGTACAATAAAGTGCCCCTAGACATGTCCTTACCCAAGGAAGCACGAGTTCATATAAAACTATAAAGGCAAAAAGAAGAGAAAGGGGTTAATATCAAAGTTTTTTTGTACCCGAAGTAACGTTAAGGATTTCAAAACAAGAGAAAAGAAAAGTACAAAGGACAAGAGTAAAAAGCTGTTGCTGGCAGGAAACAAGATAAAAAAAAAAGAAGGAATTAAAGAAGAAAATCCCAATCGAAAAGTCGTATCTCTACTGTAGCTGGGATATACACAAAAGCGTGCTAGTTTTTAAAAGGCCACTAAGCTGTAATTCAGAAGAGCGGTTAAATCAGCTTGCGCGTCACGTTTTAACTTTTTTTTATTCGGACTGTTATTATCTTTTTCGTATAAACACCGCTATGATAGTATCCTAGAATAACTTATAACGTTGCTTTTTTTATCCCTAAGATGGAACGTTTGATGAATACGCGCTCATTAAAGTTTCTTTTGGTTATTTAAAAGCAGTTAGTAGTATCGCACTTGACGTTATATCTATATAATGTAAATTCCTTTTTATCAAACTGCATGTACTCGTGCAAGATTTATATGAAATTAGTTTCTTTTTCACCTTAGGATTCATATTCAAACGTATAAAAAGAGATTTCACCGCTTTTGACAAAATCTTCTTACATATTTAAATCAAATATACACTTCTATAAATAATTAAGATGATCTAAAAATTTTTTAATGTTACATAAACATCAATACATAATTTGAAAACTTTACTTTGATTTGTCAAATTCTTAAAGAACAATTGGAATGAACGAAAAAATGTCAAGCTCCCCTCTAAATAAAAAAAAGAAAAATAAAGAAGAAACTTTTTGAAGCATCGAGGACTGTAACAGTGATAGCGAAATAAAAGACGAATCCCCCAGCAATAAAAGTCCGTTAAATTGCTGCTGCAAACAAAAAAAAAAAAGATTCTTAGCAGAAAGAAAATGATTCGAAAAATCGATAGAATGCTTTTGAACGTAAAAATCCCTTGTCATTCTGTCTCGTACGACCGACTGTCAAAAATAAAGAGAAAAAAAATTTAACCAGTCGTCTTTTAATGTTTCGTGAGGAAAGATTAACCGATAATAAAGCTTATTATACGATTTTGTCGATTGAAAGGTTGGAACGAATTTTTATATTATAAATTAAAAATAGTTTAATTATTTTATTTTCACTATCCTTAATAAAACAGATCGAAATAAATTCATCCATCAAAGTGTCGATTTAAAGTTATGAAGGTAGAAAATAAAACTAAAACGAATCAAACAAGCTCGTGTCAATCGCCACTTAGCACGCGAACAAGCTAATTCTTTCTTAGAAAAAAAAAGGAAGACAAAAAAGAAAAGCTTTCAAAAAGCATTTGCACAGTCCAGAGTAATATGTAAACAAAAAAGATAAAAAGAGCGAAAAGAGGATGAAATTAAAAAAAAAAAAAAGAAACGAGGTTAAAAGAAGCACGCCACGCAAAGAAGGGAAACACACTCGAAAAAAGCTCAAGCTCGTAAATTGCAAAAGAGCTTTGCCTCTTCATATGTGTGTAAGCGTATATATATACATCAGTGCCAAAGTCAAAGTGTGTATGTATTGACAGAAAGGAGAAAAGTTCGAAGGCTCATAATTTCTCGTTTGCCAAAGCAATTCATAATCTATCGATGCTATTCTCTTTTTTTTTTTCTTTCTCCTCATCACAGCAACACGAGGTTGTAAAATTGTCTATAAAGTATTCGAAGGCGTCGCTAGCTACACGCGAATGTCAAAAGTGCGGCGTAGAATATTCCGTATACTACCCTCTTAAATGTATATTCGCGTATGTGCAATGACTGTAACTTTGATACGTTAGTTTTTTTCTTTTTTGAGCTGTGTGAATATCACTTGTACGTATGAAAAAAAAATTTATGCGGGAAATCTTGTTAACTGAGTACTGTTAACTGAGTTACTGTTTGTTTATTTTATTCTGTTTGAATTTGATTGTGTATAAAGAACTCTTTTACAATAAATTGTTTAAATGATTGAAATAATTGTAATCAAGCGTTGAATATAAAAAAGTAATTTCCCTATAAATATTTACATTGATTCGTACACTTTCAAAGGTTTATTATTTTGTTTGTTATATTAAAAAAAAGTGTTCATCGTTATTATTACATACGTATAAATTTTTATGCCTTGTCGCCCATATCCATAAATTTTTCTAGACATGTCATCGACTCTCAGACATATCTTGGTGGAATTTACAAGGATATATGAATTATGTAGAAAGAAAATACTTTTATTTCGGTGATAGTTGGAAGTATAATGCAGACGAAGTTGTAAAAATATCTTTTTGAATAAAATATAATATTGAAAAAATTTGAATCTCAAAATTCGAGCAATAAAAGTTTTTTTTTTCGTACGTAATAAAGATATATTGATCTTTGATTTTATCTATTATATTTAAATTACTTTCAATTTGTAGCTGCAATTACGATTGTTTATGAATAGACTTATTCTTATTGTAAATTTAATGGATAATTAATTTTTGCTTGAAAGTTTTTAATTTATAAAATAAACATAAATGAAACACTGAAAGATTACATGACTTGGGTATTCACAAGTGTATGAGTTGTTGCATACTCTCCGGGATTGTGAATTTATAATTCAACGACTTGAGTACGATTAATAATCAACTGACAAGATTAGATGGTTACTATTATCATTTAGAAATAAATTTATTAAACTGAATTGGTTACATTTTGCAATCAATAAGTAACAATAAAAATAAATGAGATTAAATTTTTCATATTCAAGAAGAATGATTATTTAATTTATAAAAAAAATATTTAATTTTGATTTTATTGCGGATGCTATTTTTTAATGCTTTGATTACTGTAAATTATAAAAATAAAAATACATCACTTCCCAAGATGTAATCAATCTTATTATATATCGTTAAATGAATAATGCTAATTTGTGTCTCTATTCCGACCTAGTCAGGAAACAAGCTAGTTTTTCTTAAGATGGTGATCTGTATGTATGTATCTCAAATGAAGATTTTATTTCAGCAGCTAATAAACATTTGTCATAATGATTATACAGTTAGAGCAATAATTTTAGAAAACAAAATATATTTCCTTCAATTTTAATTATTAATATTAATTAATCAACAAGGTCAGATTCTTGTATGCAATTACATTATGTTTTTTCAATGGTTTTAAATTGAAAAAAAAAATTTGATGCGGTGTGATTGTAATTATTTAAAAATCAACATCATGATATTATAAGTGATTCTACGCGAAACAATAATATTTTCATTAGTGTAATAAATAATGAACTCGCATATGAAGAAAGCAAGTCGCAATAGTGGCCCCATAGCGGCTAAAAGAGGAAATAAATGAAGTTCAAATAAGAACATAATTGTTCAATATCATTGAAATATATTTTGTTTTAGAAATTAAGACATCCATTCATCATATTCTTATGCTAGACTCTTACGAACTTCACAAACGGAAGTTCGTAATAGTCTGATGCAAAAGAAATAAATGAACAGACGTAATGATTTCTGAAAATTGTGGAACGTATATAACTTACAAATAATAAATTTGTATACAGAAAACTAATCACAGTAGTCCGCGTAGTGGCCAAAAAGGAAATTAATAAACTTGATTGAGATATGTTTATTTCTTTGACGCGAATTTTATAGATTTTAAGAAAGCAAGTTTGTATATATAATTTTTTAGTAATATGTAACTAATAAAAAACTTTTCATTTTTTGTTTGTAGTGAAGTAATAGAGATCACCTAGTAGTATTGTACCGATGGTAGCTCAAGGGAATCATGAAACCGAATCGCATAGTGAAATATTGATTTTTCTTTTTTCAAAACTTTTATGAATATTGTTTATCTATATTCAATAAAATTTGAATTTTTTTCTCTAAATCTAATAAAGAATATACAAATACAACCATAATCTTTTCTTGGAAAGAAATGGAATTAATTACTTTAGAAAACAATGTGTTTTCAAAGTCCCATTATAGTCACATTAAAGGAACAATTAAACGAACGAAATCATTTCCAAAATATCTATTCTATTTATAAGTGAAAAATTATGAACTTTTATAAAAATAAGCTAGATAATGTAAACAAACATTATGTAACATTATTTAAAAGTACACATTTCATTAGTCTCGATACAATGTTAAATTGTGCTTTTAATTAAACAAACAATACACTCGAGTCACTCATATCGCAATATCGCCTAATTGAAACAATTTAAAATGCATATATGTCAAAATATTTCGATAGCATTTCGCTAATTAAATTTACATAATATTTCGCGTATTCTCATACTATTGGCAACCTTTCCCTTTTAATTTAAATATTCAAAACTGTATTTTGACAGTTTACATTTGACCCCTCGCATGTGTGTATGTGCGCTACAGATGTTATGTCCTTACAAACTTCTATTCCATAAATGTCTAGGTTTTTCTGTTTGTTCAAGACCATTCAGGCTTGAATAGTTTAAATTTTCAATGAAAATTTTAACATTTCTATTTGACAATTTTCTGCACATATAATAAACAAATGTTATTATAAAAATTGTTAAATTTAAATAAATACAAAATTGTATATTCATTGAAATGTGATTTACTGCTTAAAATCAGTTTCTTTTATTACAAACACGTTGATTAAATTTAATAAATAAAGCAAAACACATTCGAAATGATTCATTCATTAATTTACTATATAAATTAATTATTCAACAACTGATGTTAAATTGATATTTCTTCTTCATTAATAACGTATTCCTCGAAACGATATACACATTCATTTGCATTAATTTAAATTAATACAAAGATTTAGCGAATGTAATAACATTTCGACTCTGTTTAAAAACAATATAGTTTTCACGAGCGTAAAGGTACGCTTTGCATAAAAAAATAAAATGCAATAACATTTTTTATACAGAAATGAAATCTTGGCTTTGGGTGGATAGAAGCTCACAGATTTCACAATCTTTTCCTCCCTTTTATGTTTATTGTATCAATTTTTTGAAATTGCACAATCTTGAAAATATACTTGTACTGAAGAAGAAATTTTTATTTTTATTAATATTTGTTATTTTGTTATTTTTTATTCCATATTTTTCTTTACAAAGAAAAACACTAGATTTGAATTACATTAACAGTTAATTCATGCTTTAACAATCCAAAATGATTTACGTCTAACAACAATGAACTGATATCAAACTTTGAAAGCCTGGTCTCTGTAAAACAACAACCAAAAAACTAATGATAATTTATCTGCTGACGAAAAGGAATCCCTTATTTACAGTAATCATAACATCAAATTATTAATTAATGCTAAAATAATTGCTTATCAGCAATATGGATAATGCAATCGGTTTGTATAATTAAATACAATTAATATTCCATATAAATGCATGTACGATTTAGACAGGAAAGTTTAATATGTATTTTGAATTACAATAGATATTTAAATTACAACAACTGAATAGCAATTTTGATTGGCTTTAAATTATTGAATTTAGTAAAGGTTTCAGATAAAAGTGGAAAATCTATTAATTTATCGAAATGGATGTTTCAGTAGTAGCGATTGTTTACGTAGTTTAAAATTTGTGAATTTAAAGAATTTTCGTTGTTTTGAAAAAGTAAACTGAAAAAAATTGGATTAGAGTAAAATTAATTAAAAATATAGAAAATTCAGTGGAGTAAATAAATTTTTGTGGAGTTTCCAATCTGTAATGGAACTAAACCGAAAAAAATGATTCTAGAATCGTTTTAATTAAAACAACTAATATTTGTTTTTTATAATTATTTTTGCGAACTTAATATTGTTAGAAATAAACTACTGATGTAAAAACATGGTAAAATCAAATTGTATGATTACTAAGCTCTGTTTAGTATACGAACTAATAATAATATAACGTACTAAATTTTAAAACAATGATTTACTTAAAAGATAATTTCGTAATACTTTGTTATTTAAATACGAACCTTTTCTTTTGACATGACGGATTCTCTTGAATTCTTTGTACTCTATTCGGTGAAAAGAAACTTTCAATTACAGAGATTAAATAAATAACGAGTAAAAATATCTCTTCCCAAACATACGTGATCGTTTACAATCAATTTGTATTTTTTTTCATATTTTTTAATTAAACTTTGATCATAAAATTTTTTATAAAAGGATTTAAGTACCCACATTGCAGTTTTATAAATTTTCAAATCTTATATAATTTTTTTAAAACCTCTGTGCTTTGTCTTTCCATTTTGTTTAATGAAGAGTTTCTCTTAGAAATATTAAAAAATTTTTAAACAGGATTAAAAAAACTTGGAAATTCTCTATGCAGGTAATTACGTATATACATAATATGAGGCCTCAGTGGCTCAGTCGGTAGAGCGATGGATTTGTAATTTCGAGGATCCGAGTTCGAATCCCGCTCTCTACGGCCGATTGATACAAGAATCACTGTACATCACATATGCTTTGTTAAAAAATACACTGAAAAATCTTCGTCGCTAATTAGCTAATGATAGCACAACTACAGCGACGTTAAATAAAATAAAAAAAAATATAAATTCGATGTTTTAACTCTTCATTTCTTTGATTTGTAATTACTAATTTTTTTACTTAGTAATCACCCAAATTTTCATTGATTTTCCAGTCGACATTATTTTCCTTCTCATCCTTTCAACTTTTTCTTTAAAAACACAATTAATTATCATATGCATTTTTTAAAGAATTCGCAATTTAGCTAGTGCATTGTAACTACATTTTAAGAGTTAAACGCTATCTTTATAAAGTTAAAATATATCGGTGCACTCTAATTGCTAAGCTTTTGAATCACTTTAAATCATTGCAAGTTCAATAAATCGATACTCGCAGATAAGTTGAGTATCCCCTGTTTCGACGATTTATTTTTATTTCTCATTTTTTTCTTTATCTCTCAGCAAAAAGTAGATAATCAGAATAATAAAAAATTAATCGTTCATTTTATTTTTACTTTTTTTATTGATATTATGCACAAACAATAAAAACTTATATTTAAATAAAGATAAAAAATCATTTTTTATTTTTTCAAAAGTAGGGCATTTTTTACATATTTACCTTATTTCTACATTTAAATGCATAGAAATAAAAAAAAAAAACAAAGGAATTGAGGTCATGTTGTTATTCGCAAAATTTCGAGAAGGAAGTTCGATTATTAAAATGTTTATTTGATATCTTTGTAGTAATCATCGACATTCGCTGTTTTAACTGCAAATTCCAATTATTAAGATTAAAAGCAAAATGATTGCCTTTATAAAAATTCAAATACGAGAATTTTTAATGTATCATTTATTTATAGAATTTTAAATAATCGTTGAATTCATTTGACGGTTATTTTTTATGAAACGATCAAAATTTTATATTAATCATAAAAAAAGATTAAACGATTATCGTTGAAAAATTGTCAATTTTAATTTCTGTTCAAATTTTTTTAAATTCATTTAAATAGCAAATGTTTCGTTTTATGTTTAATCAATCATTCCAATTTTCGTACTAATATTTCTACAATTTATCCTGATTTTTCACAATTTCTACAATTTATAGCTAACATTTTCGAACTAACATAAACGTATGAAAAAAAGAACTATTATAATTCTTAAAATTACAAAAATTTAATGGTTTTAAGATAGAACATTATGTCTCCTGCAATTAAATCTAAAATTTTCGTAAAACACAAAGCTCTAATGGCATACGCATTCTCCCTGATGATATATTGGATTATCGGCCAGTGAAACTTTATGAAAATTGAAGTACTGTACTATAAGGGCTCGGGTGCGAATTAAGGTCAACAAGTTTATAGTTTACGTTCGAGAGTAAAGGACTTTTGGATTTGTTTATCGATTAGATTAATTTTGTTAATTAATTAGAATTTTGATACTAATCTGTTGGTTACGAAAATTATTTAGCAAATTTTCATTCTGTAAATTTTGAATTGAAAGAATTTCGAATAAAAGGAATAATTTGAAATCGATAAAAATTTCTTCCTTAAAAATTTGATGTGTCGTTGATTTATTCGAGCTGTGATTGATTGTGTATCGTTGTAAAAACGTGATACGATTGAATGACAGATGGCACAAGATGTGTACATTAGACATATGTGGGAGAAAGCGTACACTTTGGAAAGTTTTTCGCGTAAAAAGCTTAAAAAGATTAAATTTCATAACTCTTTTAGTATATAAAATTTCCTATATTAGCAATTGTTAAAAATTTGCGAATCTCACATTTTTCAAAATAAACATAAAAATGTTATTATTTCAATATTATAATAATTTCCAATTTGATATGTCCAGTCATTCTTTAAAACATCCATTACTAACTATAAAAAATAAGTGAGGGAGACTGGGGTTAAACTGCTGTCATTGACAAAATATACGTGTTGATTATTTTTCTAAGTTCTTTCTTATAAACTTAATGGATTTTTTCATATAAAATAATAAAAACTGTTAAACTTTATTTAAACAAACTTTTAATAAAAATAAATTGAATCGTGCAACAAAAGGTCGTATAAAAAAATGTAATCGCCTTATATAACCCGAGCTTTCTTTAAAGAATCATGAAAAACTAAACTAAAAAGTGTTTTGTTTATTATTATACTCTATTGAAAATAATATCAAACCTTAATGTAAAAATATTTTTATAGGAGTAAAACAATACAATAAAATTTTTTATTGACACTTTTTTCCACGAGACTCAATCATCAACACACTTTTATAGAGCAAAGTATAACTTTATCAACGTTGAAAATAAAAATAATACTCAAAAAGAGTTTATTTTTGATACAAAAGTAACGTCACTCGTGGCAATATAACTAATCCTAGTAGCACGTGGTCGAAACGTTAAAACTTAGAAACTCTTCAATTTTTATGATTACTGGCCACTATAACAGGGAACCTATTACATCGCTCCCTTTACAACGTCCATCTGTGAAAGTTGCAAAACTTTATTTTGTTTTTGTTCGCCTAAATGTAAAAATACTCCCTACGTCATAAAAGTTTAAATTGGCTTAAATTTCAAACTTTTCATGAAAAAAAAAAACTAAATATATATTTACTCTATTTTATTTTTATTATTTACATACTCAACAATCCATAATCTGTACATGTCTATAAAATAAAAAAGAAATCGAATAAAAGTAAAAGAAAACATTTTTCAGTCACGTACACATAACCGTGTGGCATGAAAGCGCGCGCGCGCGTGTGTTTTCTATACTGGCGTTGCTTTTATGGTTGCCCAGTAAATTTCTAAACGATAAAATCGCCTGAATTTATGAGGGTATGTCTTTTGCGCCCAGGATAAAAGTGTATATATACGATTGGTTATATCCTTTTCGGAGAGAAACGTACCAAAAGCGAATCTAGTCTAAGTCGCGAAGAGAGAGAGAGAAAGAAAGAAACGTACCCCAAAGAAGAAAGTGCTTCTCTCTGGATTATCGGATGCTGCGGGCATTTATTCAACTAAGTTTAGTTATACCCTATCGTTACCTTTCGTTCATTTTATCGAGATTTCGACGCTTCTTTATGGAAGTTAAAAGGATTTTTTTTTTCAAGTTTTTTCTTTTTCATTGCAAAAGTTGAGATTCAATATATCGCTGTAGAATCTTTCGGCTAATCACTTAGATTATTATTACAATGAAATAAAGAAGAGAATTTAAGATTTAGAAAAAGAAATTTAATTAAAAGTTATCACAGTATTTGTTGGAAGGAATCAATGAACATGATAATAATTTGTTGACTATCACTGTTGAAAAAAATTGAATTTTGCTTCCAGTTCATTACTGAACTTTTTATTTTTACTTTTAATTTTATGCAATTTATCAATAAAATTGAAGCGAAATTATAAATTTTTATGCTGATTTGTATAAAAATTAATGCACAGACTAAAAGCAAGCTTCGAGTTTTGCATTAAATTTCATGTTTTGCTTTTAACTAAATTTCATATGTATTTAATCCAATATTTATTGCCTCTCACAATAATATAGTTACACTTCATATATATGTGTATATATATGTTACTTTATGATGTAAACCACAGATATCGAAATGGTATTGAATATTTTTGCTATTGAACTAAAATATAGAATGATCTTCAGTTGTATGTTCTAACACCTCTCTCTCTCTATATATATATATATATAGTTCGAACAAGAGTAAATGTTGGATAGGTCTAGTCATCTGGCAATAAAGCATTTCCATGTGGCACGGAACAATTTCTCTCTTTCTAAAAAGAGAGGGGGGATTAAGCCACAACGCGACTATTTCCACCTAACGCTTATATGTGTCTATCACTATTTCTGCTTGGAACGTTCACTCTCTCACTCTCTCTCTCTCTGTGTTACCATTAAATGCTAGTGTTCGTTGCTCGAGTAGTTAAGCTCAACGCTTAGACCGACCGTATAGAGAGAACGGTTATCCTATTTTGTGCTGCCTATTCTCCTTCCTTCACTCTTCGTATATATACAGAACGAGCTGTAGCGATACAAGCGAATCGAGAACCAAATTGAAGTTTCGAATTAAACTGGACACACGTGAATCTACTACACTGGCTCTTTACGCATCTTGTACTGTTCGACTACTAACTGAAAGCTTGTTCACAACTCTGTTTTACCATAACTTACGATTTTACTTAAAGTGTACATAGGCATTGATTGATCATCTTTTTTAGCGTGATTAATAAAAGTTTCATATGTTAAACGGACACTAAACCTGTACTAATGAAAAAAGAAATATGAACAATAAATTTTCTTATGCTTTTTATGTAAAAGACAAATATATTTATTAAAAGACATTTAAAAAAAATTTGTTTAATTTATAACGATTACACTGAAAAAAATTTTGACACAGTATATGTTTTCAAAGATGCATATAATTATCGAATCAGAAACCTATTTTCTTTCTAAACTTTTGAAGTATAAGTTCTGCCATTATGATATAAAAACTGTCCGTAACTAGAGTTTCTGTTGCCTCGCAACTCAAATTCAACAATTATCCCTTTTTCCACGAGCTATTCTCTTTGTTTTTTTTAGGTGGTTTTAATATACAAAGACAATATTATTATAAGTGTCAAATTTTTTATCTCCAAAAGTGCGGCCAAAAAAACACATTTCCATAAGTGCGGTGAAAAAAACATATACAAAAGTGCGGTGAAAAAAACATCGGCGAAAAAAAAACATCTCCAAAAGTTCGGCAAAAAAAAGCATCTTCAAAAGTGCGGAAAAAAAACTCATGTACAAAAGTATAGAGAACATGGAAATATTAAGTTGCTTTTGATGTATTTTACAGAGTAGATTTCTAAATGAAACTTTTTTCGTGAAGCTTTTTTTAAATGAGATTTTCTTCGCTGCATTTTCAAGAGGGTGTTTTTTTCGTGGGAATTTTTTAAAATGAGATTTTTTTCACCGCATTTTCAAGAAGTTTTTTTTTGCCGCACTTTTGTAGATGTGTTTTTTTTTGCCACACTTTTAAAAATATGTTTTTTTTCGACGCACTTTTTTAGATGTGTTTTTATTCGCCACACTTTTGGAAATGTGTTTTTTTCGAGGTTTTTTTCGCGGCACAATTTTGATGGGTTTCTTTTCGTGACTCTTTTCATCGATGTTTGTCTTCGTAGACACCGTCGATATAATGATGGAAAATTAATTACATGCTCCTGCATTCATATGCGCAGCATCTCTTTAACCATTAATTGATACAATACATTTTTTGTTAGAATAAAAAGAAAACATTTTATTTTTAATTATTTTATTTAATCAAAATTATTAATGATATTGTTCTAGATTTTTATTCAATGAGATAACTTTACAATCATAAAAAATTTACTTACAATCTTTATTTTTTTGATCTATAAAACAAATTTTTATAATCTTATTTTTTTCTTTGAAAATCATTAAAATAATTGTACATGAAAAAGATTATTCTTCGTCTTCATCTATATCTTGATAATCAAAAACTGCATCAACAGTACCTCGGTATTTAAGTGGTGGTAAAATTTTCGTCAAACGTGGCACACGTTCGCACACTCTCTTGCGACGCTGGCATATACAATAACTCTTTAATCCTTTTTTTTCTTTTTCAACGGCATTCTCTTGAGGATCTTGACACATGCCTTGATTGTAGTCAACATATTCATTATTCACACAACGTTTTTGACATTCAGCATCGCTTTTACACGCCGGATTGTATATTATGCCTCTTTCATATATCTTCGTACTACATACTTTTCTAAACACGTAACATTTACATTGTTTGCTCGCAAATTTTTCCGAGAACACACATTCACCAAAGTCGTAGGTCTTGCCCCCGTCTGGATCCGTGCAACGTTTCATGCATTCACTATTGTCTCTGCACGCATTTCCACTACCGTAAATAGCTGTTGTAAAATAAAAATAAATATTTTCAAAATTCGATTTTTTACACTTATTCTACAATATTTTAATCCAAAATAATATTAACTCTTTCAGACCTGATGTACATTACAACGTATATTGATGATTTTTAGTTTTTTTGAAATTGTGCAAAAGTAACTTAAAATTTTTTTAACTAAGAGCCTAAATCTTTATATACGTGATAGAAACTGAAAAAATTCGAAAATAAAAAAAAAATTGCATGTTGAATGGAAAATAAAATTATTAAATTAACATTTTATAAAGAACTAAAAATCTAGGTCTATAAGGATTATTTTCTGTATTTAAATTTATTTAAATCGTGATGAGAAAAAATTCCCTTGCTTAAAAATAGATTTGTAACGAAGTCACATTTTTTTATATACTTGTAAAGAATAAATATTTTTAAAGATTCTATACAATTAAAATTTAAACTCACCTATAATTGCGTAAAGACTAATAACTACACAAACAAGGTGAAATTTTCCGTTTACTTTACTGTTGTACATTTTAAATTTTTTGCCCAATGTAAGTCCCTCGGTGCAACTTGATATTCCCTATTATATGTAGTATTATTCCTATTGAAATGACATTTTGCATGTGCCAATTTTTTTCTCGTCAAACGTAAAAGCATAATTTTTTATCACCTCGAATAAAAATTCAATTAAATTTTGAATGTCAAAAAATATATATAAAAAAATTTTAGCGATAAAATTTTATAGTTAATCGAAATTTCATTAAAAATTGCTTGAAATTACTATGATAAATCTACTAATTAAAGATAAGAGTAATTCAATTTTTTCGTTTACGCACATTTTTAATTTGGGTACGGCGTTTATATAAGAATAAGAAATTCGATATATCTTTAAACCAATCAATATAATCGTCGAAATTATTTCGTTCACGTTACAATATTTAAATTATTTTAGAAAGTACCTTTTAAGATAGTTGCCAATTTTTTTCATTAAATAAAAATTGTTTTTAGTCAAATGTTTCAAAATTATTAAACAATTTAAATATAACATCACAAATAAGAAAATGAAAGTTATAGTACAGTTGGTTTTAAAATTGAAATATAAAACTTCGAATAGTAAATTTTCGCGAGAATTATTAAAATTAAGATCTCAAAATTCTATATTTCAATTTTGATGTTATTACTCGTTTTAAAATTTTAATTACTTTTTATAATGTTATGAATTTATAATATTAATGAAATAAGTAAAATTTCAAAGTATTCTATAGTGACTTGATCTAAAGGAACTTTTAATTTGAATGACAATTTTTTATATAAAAATTAAAGAATTGAAATTGCATATCTCAATTTTGAAAAGGCTAGCCGCCATGAAATTAAAACCGTATTATAACGTCATATCGAAGTTATAATATAAATTTGAAGGTATTTCATTGCAAATAATTGTTGTATTAAATAAAAAGTCGACAACTACTTTAATAAAGACCATTTGGTTCTTTTTTTTAAATCATATCAATATTATTCAAAATTATGTGCATTATAATATGTACACTATAATTTTCAAGCTTTTATCTCATTGATATATAAACTTATTAGATTAGATATTGTTTATTTTGTATTATAATTACAAAAAAGCGTGAAAATTACAAATAAAGTTGAAAAAATACATAAAAATACTTTAAATAGCCTTGCACATATAAAATCAAAATAGTACAGTATGATATCACAGTCATAAAACATAATAGAGATAGTAATACTGTAATAGTAAGTCAATAAATTAAATAAAACTTATTAATCATTAATAAAATACATATCATTAGTAATCCAAAGTATCACAAAATATCCTGTAAACGAATAATTTAGTTGTAAAACAAAAAGTCGTGAAATCTTCCAAATGAAAATGCAATAAAAGTATTCGAGTTTGATATAAACTATACAAACATATAGCTCATCGAACTATGAAATTTGTTTATAGAAGAAACAGTAAAAGATATTCAATCGTATATCAGGAATGAAAAAGACATCTTCGAAAAAATCATTCCTTTCCTCTCTCTCTCATCCAATCGAACATCCTATAAGTTTATTACCTCATAAACATATAACTCTTGCATAAACAATACTCCGAGAAGAAAATCGTGTATACGTTCTTCGTAAATCTTTTTTTCTTTTATACTGTTATTTATTTTGTCTTTTGTTTCTTTATATTTATGCGGATATATTCTTACATATATTTTTTTGTTTGAGCGAAACTTTTTTCTATTGCATAGTTTTTGTTTCAGATTGGAATAAAATTTATTGCAATTTCAATTTAATGTTCAAGGTTTAAGATATGTGGAAGTAAGATAATGTAATATTAGTATGTACTTCATAATTTCACCTCATACGCTCTTAGCTTGCAATAATTTTTAGAAGTTTACGATAATGTTATAGAAAAGTTTGTATGTTAATACTTAATGTTAATTAAAGAAGGGAAGGTAAGCTTTAATTTGTGAAATTTCAAAAGTTCAAAAAAAGCTTTATTTATTCAAAAAATATGAAATTTTAAAATTAAATAAAATGTAAAAATAATTTAATTAATTTTAACAACCAATTTAAAAGCTGAATTTTATCTTTAATTATATATGACTTTCTTGGTTCTTATTTTGTAAGTTAATGAATATTCCAGACTTGAAGGTTGACAAATTTTTAAGTTTCCAAGTTATGTAATTAAATCTTGAATAAATATATGTAATTGTGATTCATATTAATAAGCACTCGTAAGAATGTAATATTTTACAAGTTTTAATTCATTATAAGAGTTATATCCGTATAAATGTGGGTGCGTATGTACATGTGTGTGTGTATTTGTATTTAAATTTCTACAATTATAATCTGAATTAATAAGTACTTGCAAGAGTATATTCAAATATAAAGCAAAATGTTTTACAAATTTTATTTTATTAAAGAAATTATATACGAACACACCACATACAAAAAATATATAATTAAATAATCAGATTTGTCGGTTGATTTATCTTTTTCAATTGAGTTTATCGAAAAAGATAAATCAACCAATAAATCTGATCACTTAATTATATTGTAAATTTAATTAAAATTTTTGTTTTATATGCGTAAAGTTATTAAAATTAATTGGCCGACTGAATTCGTCAATAAATTTATACCAACTTCAAATTAATCATTAAATAAATATTAAATCTATAAAATGGTAAAAAAAATCAAATGCGAAAACGTAATATCGTAAGCTTCGAAATTAGTTTAAAACTCAAAAAATAGCTTATATACAAATATTCCACTGTACACCAAACCAAATCCATGCCTTATAAAAGACAGATACTATACCCTTCTTCTGCTACATTTCTGCGCTTTCAATTTCCACCTTAAGTAAAAATATATACGTATATATACGTGCAACAACCAGCCCTTTTTTTTCAAAACCACAACATGCAATGGTACATATACAAGCGCAATCCTTGTATTATACTTTTGATGGTTATTCCTTGCACGTATAGCAAGACCAAGTTTATCTGGGCGTGCAGTGCCGAAAGACGTAGCCTACTTCAACGACATATACCAGAATCATTTCTATATATATATATATATATATATACGTCTTTTTCATTTTATTTTTTTTTCCTCTCAGTTTTTTGCTGTTTTCTCCTTAGATTCCGTGGCTTGATATATATATATATATATATAGTTAGATTCCTTGGTAGTTTTTGTTTCTGTTGCTTGCTTTTGTGACACTTTAGATATTGGAAAACAGAGTTTTTCGATGTCTTTGAAAAATGTTTTTTCTTTTTTCTTTTCTTTCTTCATATATACCTAGGCTTCCCTTTTGTTATTTGATTTTTTTCATTTGTTATTTTAGTTTGGAGTAGGTAAGGGTGGATTTGGGTGGCTTTATTTGCTGGATTATCGATGTTATGGATTTTTATTGGAGTTTCATGATAGATATTGAAGAGATATTTTTAGTTATCTATTATTATTATTTATTATTACAATCTACTTTAATTTACAAATAGAAATATTCCTATCTTTTCATATTCTGAATCTTTTATTACAAAACTCTAACATTATTTATAATTCTTGAGAAAAAAAAATAATAAACCATATCAAAACATTAAATAGTTTTCATCCGAAAATTTATCTCTCTAATCTCTCAACACTAATGTCAGTATGAGAGAGAGTCTGTTTGTAAGTTGTAAGTATAATTAGAAATGTGATTATATGTAGCTTCCTATCCATTTCATAGTTGCGTTATTTGCAATTACAACGACAAATTCCCTCGTGTAATGTGCGACGCTTTAACAGGTTATATGGTCGAACGAGGGAAATCGCATCTAATATCTCTGCCGAGATGAGAGGGAGAGAGGGAAATCTCGTACACTCGGATAAGCGTGTTAACACTAATCGTAATGACGGCATTGCAAATGCGTTTGATACTCATTTGTAATTTTGATTTTTGTTTAATCTACTTTATATAATTACTTATGGACTTTTTTGTTGCTGTTTTTAGCAAAATCTGTAAAAGAATAAATGATAGGCTTTTTAATTTTGGAAAAATGTGTAAAAGAGTAAATACATGTATTTAGGAAATATTAATAAATTATATAGAAATTTATTTACGATTTTGTTGTACCGTCATAATATTATTACTATAAATCATTTGTTTACATTAATCCTTTCCTTTATTTTTAATAACTTCATTTTAAAATATTTTTATCTTGACTTCATAAAGTTATTACGTAAACTTTATGAATCAATAAAAATTAATATGATAAATTTAAAATAGTTGTATATCATATTTTATTTAAGAGGTCTTCAGTGGCTCACTCGGTAGAGCGATGGATTCGCAACCGGAGAGCGTGAGTTCAAATCCCGCTCTCGTTCGAATGATACAAGCACCACTGTACGTTACATGTGCTTTGTTCACAAACACACTGAAAATCTCTGTCGCTAATTAGCATCGTAATGATAGCAAATACAGCGACATTAAATAAAATCAAAAAATTACATAAATTATATAAATTACACAGTGGCTTTATTATATTTTTATGTTATAAAATATCTTTTGAAAAAGGCAATTGCTACTTACATTAATTTCAACTATTATATTTTAACATATAAAAATATAATTTGAATATAAGTTTAATTTTTAAAAAATAACATAAAAATATATTTCTCACCACTGCATAAATGAAAAAATTTTAGAAATATTTTATTATGTAAATATAATATGAATAAAATAAAAACAAATAAATTTGAATGTACTGTACTAAAAAAACAAATTTTACGTATAATTTCAGGTGCCGATTGAAACAATGGAAACAAGATCTTCCACCAACATCAGTTATTATAACATTTCATAATGAAGCACGATCGACACTTTTACGGACAGTTGTTAGGTAAATAAATTCAATTTATTTCATTATTCTATTTGATTCCAATCAATTTCAATTTTATCAAAATCAGAATTTAAAAATTTTATTTTTATTTTGATACACTATTATTTCAACTATACGTTGAAAAAAATTGGTTGTATAAATATTTATTTAAATATTAGAAGTTAAATATTTGTTTTAATCAAGAAAAGTTTATTTAAAACAACATATGGTTCCTTAATTTAATTCGTTGATTAAAATAAATATTTACTTTTAACTACTCCAATAAATGTTTATTGAGTACAACCAAATTTTTTTTCGGTGTATGAGTTTGTTATGAAAATAAATAAAACATTTAATTTTAAAAAAATTGTTTTTTTTTTCAAATTGATATTTGAGAAATTTTTTTAAAGCCACACACATATATAGTTTTCAAATTATTCCATCAATTTTCAATCAAAGAATATATGGCTTTGGTAATTGAAATCCGGCTTTCATATTGAACAACTTTAATAAAAATGACTTTATTGATTCATGTTTATTGAACAGGAATTTATACAGCAGCTTGTAAAAGTTAATCAATCATAAAAAATTTTTTCTCCAATATTCGACTTTATGCATATTTTTAAGATATTAAATATTATTTCAATTAAAGGCATAAGAGATTATTGCGTATAAAAAGGATGAAATTTTTTAAAAATATGTGATAAGATTATTTATGAATATTCCCAAAAGATTTGTAAGTGTGTCATAAACGTGAAATTTTGTATTTTGCATTTTTCATGTATTTAAGAACGTCTTTGGCCCAGTTAAAAATTATTTACAGCTTTAAGTTTTCTAGATTTGAGAAAAAAGAATTTTAATTCAATTTGATATATAAAAGAACATTTCTGTCATATTTAAACAAAAGAGATTTAGTTTAAAAATCCATTAAAATACTGTAATATCATGATTGACGTATTTTTTTTTAATTAAATGTTTATCAACTAATATAGTAAATTGAAATATCGTTTAACGTCATGATTGTTTAATATGTAGATATACAAACTTTTTAGTGAAATCTATAATCATGACGTCATAAGATATTTCAATTTGCTATATCTTTGTTGATAAACAGGTAACATAAAATGATAATTATTTTTTCAAATTTCTTCTGAACCAAATGGATTTTTTTATGTAAAATACCTATTTGAAATAACTCGAAACTTTTACAAATTATATATACTATAAAAAACAAAAAATCACCTTTTATCGCTGT
Organism: Anastatus disparis; assembly: GCA_017163975.1. Taxonomy (NCBI): domain Eukaryota; kingdom Metazoa; phylum Arthropoda; class Insecta; order Hymenoptera; family Eupelmidae; genus Anastatus; species Anastatus disparis. The sequence goes on from JAFFSR010000222.1 coordinate 1,719,291, forward strand.
CATTCTAAAGTAACTTTTCGCATACATTCAAAAACTTTTTGGAGGTAAAGGTAAATCATACGATATGGCAATACTTATATTTTTTTACTGTAATTTGATTAAATTAATAAAAATTAACATTTGAAAATTTTAATGTCTTAACAGAATTTTGTTTTTACTTCTATTTTGAAAGAGTTATCAATAAAAACGTAAGAATTGTTTTTCTAATGTTCTTTTTTCAAAAATTCTGCTTGTATAGTTACTTTAATTTTTGAAAAATTTCATGATATTTGCAGATTGAATTGCAAAAAAAAAAATTTTTTTAAATGTTTTAATGTTTATTATCACTAGTTTTATTATTTTTTCACATCTATTTTTATTGATTTTAATTTATTTTTACTATGATTAAAAACTAGTAGCACTCAAGTGGCTGCATTAAGTTTATAATAACTTATTATCCCCTGAGGGTATAAATCTGAAAACAATATAAAAAAATAATAAAATCTAAACTAATTTAAGAATTTCCTTTTCATGCATTAATCATCAGCACTTAACATATTAAATTTAATCTAATTGATTTTTGAACATATAAACGATCTTAACTTTTAAAATTATATTGTTTTTCGATTAACTATTTATAAACTAAAAGCTACAATTTGATTAAAAAAAAATAAAATTTCACACCAGCTAAAAAATAGAAAAATGATTTTAACAAAACTCCACGTTCCAATATAACTAAATCGAAAGTTCGATGTCGCTTAAAAAGATTAAAAAAGAAAAAAAAGAAAAGAAAAAAGAGTGTAAATGGCTATGTCTAGAAAGTAGAAAAAAAAGAAAACAATTCCAATACACGTAAAGCTCGGCATTGTGGCTAAGAAACATTCTGGTAACTATATGGCAACGTTATACGTTGAAGAGAGAGTAAAACACGTCCTCTCGCGACCAAAGGAATTTTCTAATCGCCATTCCATCCAACCAGGTGGATGGCATCCAATTTCACGACTGTCCCCCCTCCCTCCTCTTCTACCTCCTTTTCTTCATTCGAAGCTTCCCAAGCTTAACGTCTCTTGTACGTTAAAGCACCAGTATAAATCGGCGATCATTTTTTTTTTCAACGCTTTTCTTGTATATCGCCACTATATCTCATTTTCTCTCTCACTCTCCACTTAGTAAATGCAAACTTGAGATGCGCGCGGCTATATATGTATACAGCCTTGTTTTAATGGTATGCACGCTATTATGTTCTTAATGAGTTGTTTTGATACCATGACACGATGATGCTTTGTGTTTACCCGCTTAATGTATATGGGCTTTTACTTAGATTACTTACGTCTTTTTAAAAGGCTTTTAAAACGAAAAAAAAAATATTAACGATATGTATATTAGTATAAGAATGTTCATTTAATATGTATTTACAGCGTGGGCTTGAGAAATTGCAATATTTTATAATAATTTGAAATTTAACTCGAAAAATTCTCTAGGAAAAGTTACCATGATAAATTCTGACCGCTGGACACACTTGATTTTGTATAAAAATTATTTATAAAGTAAAAATTGATATTTGATACAGAATCAAGTACATAATGTGATGAAGTAATATTTCCTATAGAATTTTTCTTCTTTTGTTATCTTTCGAAATATTTGGTAGTGATTTTGTTATAAAAAATTTTCTGTATCTCATTAAACTTTGGCCTAAATATCAAAACTATAGAATATGATGATATTGTAATTTCGTAAAAAGACTTTGTTGATATAAATAAATTTAATTAATAGAATACAAATTTAATCTATAGTGATGAAATAAGTTCCATCAATGTTTAAATTAAGAAGTTGTTTCTCATTATAAATCTTGAGTTTTATAATTTATCTAAAAGATTATTATGATATTTAATCCTATCCTTAAATTGAAATTAACGAGAATATAAGATTAAATAAAGTAACACTTTGTATTTTCCGATAATTATGTAACTTTAATTATTAGAGCATGTCATTATACTGCGAATAAATTTTTTTTTTATATTTTGTTTCGATAGTGAATAATTAAGTAGTAGTAGTACAATAATTATTTGCAAATGAGAAGCTCGTTTTTTTACGTAATCCCCGAACTCACAAGGAGTTACAGGGTATTAGAACTCCTGATATCGTAATTTTAAGATACTTTTTCTTATTACTGTTAAACTAATAATTGATCTATTTATGGGTACCTTTTTTCAAATCGAAAAATTTCTATTTAAACTTTCGTGCTGTTCGTGTTTTGCTTAAATTTTCGTAACTCAGGTTCTACTTGGTAATTAAAAACTTTAAAATTAAATTATATATTTTAAAATAGGTATCGAAAATTTAAATACGACCTACTAATCTATATTTATTGAAAAAAAAGATTCAATCTTTTAGTATATTAAAAAAAAATCTATCAATACATAATTGACGTATTTATTTATTGATCCTCCTTAGGGTCTTGATGTGAAAATGTTCCTTTTATAGGGTGAAAGAGGATTTCTTGTTGTTAAGGATGCTCATTAACTGCTAATGACTGGATTTAGATTAAGCGGTAAAAAAACATGTCTTAGCAGTTAATTAATTATTCACTTATTTAATAGGTAATTAAGTAGTCTAATTTGATAATAAATTATTTTACATAATATATGATTTAAAAAAAAATTATTTTTATTAATAAAAAACTAATACCATATTATGAACACAAATGTTGTTTCTTTATCAAAACTCATTAAATTTTTAAATTCTCGTTATATTTTCTTCTTTTTAATTTGATTAATGATTTTATTTTTTTTATTTTTCGAACGATTTTTATTTGAAAATTAATCATCTATAAAAAGTCACTTCGACGGCTTTGAGGATAAATACATTTTTTATTAAAGTATATGTACGATGAAAAGCCAAAATATATGACAGCTTCCGCACGTAATAAGAGAGTTGGAAAGCAACTCATTAATCCAACGTTCTTGTATCCTTTTGCTTTCAGCGTATTAAACAGAAGTCCAGAGCACCTAATCAAAGAGATCATTTTGGTGGACGACTTTAGCGACCATCGTAAGTACAGAAAATCTTTCTTTCATGTATTTCTTGTCCTTCATACTAATATTTTGTGAAATTAATGTTTTAGTTCGTTACATCTTACTTGCACATATGGTTATTAAACTTCACAAATTATGCGAAAAACTTTTATTTCTATAATTTTATTCTTTATTATAGCTGTTTTTTTAAATATAAAAATGAATTCATATTTGATCTCTTTATGAAGAGAATATACAATTTTTTTGATTCTGTAGTTTTGAAGAGTTATTTTCCAAACATAATTCATACGTATTTCAATACATTTCATTTTTTTAATTTTTTTTTATGTACGATTTTGTTGTCGGTATTTTTAATAATTTTATTGGAATTATTGAAGATGTAAAAAAAATTTTAAAGTACAATTTTTATAACCTTTTTAAATTTAACAAAATAATTTGAAAATGTTATAAGTGTAATGAAAAGAAATTTCAGATTCTTTTTATATATTTTTTTCAAAACTTTAATAAATTAAAATACAAAATATTAATTTATTATTTTTGCGGAAATTGAATGCAATTAAAGAAAATTTGATTACAAGAAATCATCTGATTAATCCTATCACTTCATGATTTTGATTCATTAAAAATATCTTATGGAAAAAAAGAAATTTGTTACTTCAACAATCAAAATATATCCTATCCATAAAAGTTATTACTAATATAATCAAAATACTATCCTTTTACTCCAACAATACTGATCAATGAAACTTGCAGCTGAGGACGGCGAGGAATTATCGAGAATTCACAAAGTACGTGTTATCAGAAACGAGAAACGTGAAGGTTTGATGAGATCCAGAGTACGAGGTGCAGATGCAGCAACAGCCAGTGTACTGACATTTCTCGATTCGCATTGCGAATGCAATGCCGATTGGTTGGAACCTCTGCTCGAAAGAGTCGCCGAAGATCCGACGAGAGTTGTTTGTCCTGTTATTGATGTTATTAGTATGGATAATTTTCAATATATCGGTAAGAGCATTAAATTATTTAAGTTTTTTATAAATTTTGTTTTTTTTTAGAAAAGATTAATTCATTCTTTGTTTGCGGTTAGAATACTGTTATAACAACTTTCAATACATGAGCCAGAAACAAATTTCACTGCAGAGCAAAAAATGTCAAATATGTTAATTTTTTATTATTTTTGCATTAAAGTTCATATGATTCTACAGTAAAATTACGGTAAAATAATTTATGCGAACCAGCATTAAATTTCATATCTTTTTATATTATATACCATTAAAAAAAACATTTAAAAGGCATCATTAAGATATTATTTAAAATTTTTCAAATAAATAATAAAATTTTATTTTCCAAAATTTATACATTATCTAAAATTTATTGAAGTTTATTTTTAACTTTATGCACGCACTAAATTTCATCTTAACTTACCAGTAGTTTTATATCGAATTTTAAAGAATATATTTTTATGACTATATTTTTATGGTTACATTTTTATCTTACAAATTCAAATACTTTACCATTTAAATTCTTTCCTCATGCTCGTGCAAAAGTTATAGATTATTAAAAATGTTCTCTCTTTGCATTTTGTGTAATTAAACTTTTCTATGATATGAAAACCGAGATGAAAAGAGTTTTTAAATTTTGACAAAGTTGAATGGAATATTCTATAAAATTAATTCATAAGGTAATATTTCAGCATCTACGTATATAGTCACACATACATTTGACTTACTTTTAATTAATTTCACGTAAATAAATCATTTAAATACTTTATTATTGTACTGTGTACAAATTAATGAAAATATCAATGCAAAAACTAAATTGTTATTGAAATATCGTGTCTTATCAATTCATAGTTACGCTATATACTATTATAATTTTATTCAAATATAAGCATTATATTTTTATTTAAATTTAAAAAATGCATTTTTTATTACATTTACAATATTATGTAGTTTATAAATTACAAAAAAAAATGTATAATATATCTGTTTTCAAAGCACGTTAGTAATATAATTACTATTGTAACATCAGTGACAGTACTATACTATAAGCCAATGCTACGGCTATATCTATATATATTCTCTGGTCTCTCTCTTTCAGACTCCCTCTCCGTTAGTTCATACATTTAGTCACTAGGCGGCGTATACGTTACGTAGCCTATGCGAATAAGATAGGAGCTGAAACGCCTGCTAAAGGAAAAGTGTAGTTCAGGAGTTAAATAGAATCGCTTTTGAGCTAAAAGCATACTTACCTGGCGCAGAGGCTACCGTGATCATAAAGGCGGTTCCTCCAGGGCGAGGCTCTTCCATTGCACTACGGTCGAGCTGACCCTTGCGAATATCCCTAATGTGGATATCTCGGGCGTATAATTTTTGTTAGCCGGGACTGCGTTCGCGCTATCCCGAACAATAGAATTCAAACAAAATTTTCTCTAGCTTTTTTCCTCTTATATCTTATACTTCAACTAGTGAAATGCAATGCAAAGAACGATGAAACGCTTATTTATATCTCGTTCTTGTGTCCATTCGTACGAAAAGTTAAGTACTTTTCGTCTAAAATAATACACATTTTTAAATAAGTTTTATAATAACTTTAAAATATTTATGAAACATAATAATTTGAAAAAAAGTTTTTACTAGATATGATGTAATTAGAATAGCATATATGTTAAGTATATTGATTAAATAATCATGTATTTACAAATAGATATATCTTTTAGTTGAATAAGATTTATAAATTAATTTTTCAAGTAACAATCTAACTTATTATTATTAATTTATGAATATAAATTCTGGATAAGAAATTGTTTCACTCCATTATATTTTAGTCAGCATAAAATTGTTTAAATCAATATAAATTTCAACTTTATGTTTATAAAAATAATATTTTTGCTTATAAAAGATTTTAGATTGTTTCCAAAGAGTTTCATGCATCGTTAAAAATACAGTTTTCGATGAGGTTTTATTTTCTGATCAATTTTAGCATGGAAATAAAAAATAATTGAGTTTTTACTATAGTTTTATTATTTACATATATTATTTTCATGAATTCAAATTGTAAATATTGTTTATTACATAAATACGACTTTTTCACTAGTTAATTTTTTAATAATTTTTTTATTTTATGGAATATTAAAAGCTGAATATCACAGACTGTCACGATCGATAATTAAAAACTGCTCTTTGACTTAAAGATTTAATGACAATTTTTTTTCTGTTGTTACTTTTTATTACAATTATTATTAAAAATTTCATTTTGTTCAACTTCTTACATCAAACGATAATTTTTCAATGAAATATTGCTACTTTGAATTACAATTTTTTTTATACAATAAGTATATTAAAATTATAAGTTTAAAATATTAATTAAAAAATATTTCTGAAATTGTAACTACATTTTTTGTGTTACATTGAAATTATAAATAAAATTTGAAAATATTTTATTGCAAATAATTTTTTTATGATGTAAGAGAAGTCCAAATCTAATAAAATTAAAAATCAAATTTTAATGGGTTGAAACAATAAAAATATGTTAGATTTAATTGTGCTTTATCAATAAATATAAAAAAACGTCAAACAACGCTTAGATGATCAAAAACTGGTATTAACTTTGAACTGCAATATTTATAATATTGTATTATGAGGTTGTCAGTGGCTTACTCGGTAGAGCGTTGGATTCATAATCTCGAGGACTCGAGTTCGAATCCCGCTCTCGGCGGCCGATTTATACAAGCACCGCTGTACGTTACATATGCTTTGTTCCCAAACACACTGAGAAACCTCCGTCACTAATTATCATCGTAATGATAGCATAAATACAGCGACGTTAAACAAAATTTACTTCACAAACTTAATTATATGCATATATGTACAAAATTCAAGGATTATGTAAAATGCCGACATTAGTTTTCCAAATTTTTTATTCTTAATCCAAACTTTTTTTAAATATCTCTATATTACAGCCTTTTATTTTAATTAATAAAAGGCATAATATAGAAATATTTCGAAAATTTTTTGAATAAAGATTTAAAATTCGAGAAACTGCAATGTCGGTAACAATGTACCAAACATATACCCTATTACATCACCTTAATAAAATTTTAATTTTACTTAATCTTTTATTATATTGTAATTTTTATGAAAAAAAAATTAATTATCAAAGGATTTTCAATATTATCTAATAACAATAACACTTTTAATACTGTTTTTTAATAAATTTATTATAAATATTAACCAAATTAAATAATTTAATCTACAAAAAAAAAATTTTATTTAAATTTTTTTGCAACTTATAGTTTAATTGAATGTATGTAACAAAATTTAATACTTTTTAAATATTACGTACAAACATAACTCTTATAAAACATTTATCATAAAAAAACCAAAATCGTTACACAATAACGTTTAAAAATCCTCGTATCCTTGAAGATACGATAATTACTACAAATTCCCTTACGTACATGTAAACGTTACAGGTGCCTCGGCGGACCTTCGAGGTGGTTTCGACTGGAGTCTAGTTTTCAAATGGGAATACCTAAGTCAAGCAGAGCGTCAAGCACGTCAAAAAGACCCGACCCAAGCAATTAGGACTCCGATGATAGCCGGTGGACTTTTCGTTATAAACAAGGCGTACTTTGAGAAATTAGGAAAATACGACACGCAGATGGATGTCTGGGGAGGCGAGAATTTAGGTGAGTTTTAGAATTTTTTTGCTGTTTTAATCAAGTTGTATATTATGTTGTGGTGTAATAGCATCTTAGAATATATAAGAACAAGATCAAAATTATTTTATAATTATTTTTTACACTAATAGCAAACTGAATAATTTAATATGTTACGCTTTGAAATACACCAGGCTTTGGTATTTTAATTAAAAATACCATTTTACATATAATTGAAGTACATTCTTACATGTCACTTGCTGATCGACAAAATAAATTTACATTTCTATGTTGATTATATAACTTAAATTATAAAAGTAAAAATATATTTTTTCAAAAAATAAAAAATCTAATATAGAAAATTATTAAAAACTACATTTTCACACCATTTCATACAGAATTTCAAGCTTACTCATTTTTCAAATTTTTTTTCCCATAGAAATTTCATTCCGCGTATGGCAATGCGGAGGAAGCTTAGAAATCATTCCGTGCTCACGGGTCGGTCACGTATTTCGCAAAAGACATCCATACTCATTCCCCGGTGGAAGCGGTAACGTATTTGCCCGCAATACCCGACGAGCTGCTGAAGTTTGGATGGATGATTATAAGCAATTTTATTATAACGCCGTGCCTCTGGCGCGCAATATACCGTATGGCAAGTGAGTATACTGGGCATTATTTATTGTTTTTAATTTTAGTTATTAAACAATTTTTTTAGATATAAAAAAGCAATGTTACAAAAATTTATGTATAACTTGATACTATCAACAATCAGAGTTTATTTAAGAAATGCAGTTTTGTTTAACACGTGCTCTTTATGTGGTTACTGTAGTAGCAAAATCATTTTTTAAATAATTAACTTATAAATTCAAATATTATTTTTAGATGATAAAGAATATTTTCCCTAAAAAAATTGTTTTAAATATCATTTGGAATCCTAAAAAAAGATGAATCTTCAAAATTGATTTTTTTTGCATGTAGGAAACATCTTTTTTCTATAAATTTTAACTGAAAATGCTTATTGAAAAGGTGCGATGTATAGATTAAGAAAATATTCACTTTGTAAATTATCATATAAATGGAATACATGTTAAATCATACATACAAATTATTTCGTTTGTGTTATTCACTTTATAAAATTAAAAAAAATTCATATATATAATTTTTAATTTCACAAGGTAAATAATACGATTGATAAAAATATTAATACAGAGCGTAATATTGATTGTAATGTCAAAGAATGCAATATATAACAGAATAAATGATTTCTCAGTATACAAGATAGAATGGAGCTGAAGCGCAAGCTGCATTGTAAGCCTTTTAGTTGGTACCTAAAGCACGTTTATCCTGAATTGATAATACCAACGAGCGAAGGAGGACCGGGTGGCTCATTGAAGCAAGGTACCGCTTGCTTAGATAGCATGGGACATCTTCTTGATGGTAATGTTGGACTTTATCCTTGTCACGACACCGGCGGTAATCAGGTAACTTTTTCATCAATTATTTCCATATCAAACTATTTTAATAAAAAACTGTTATAAGAAAATTACGTCTATTTATTAAATTTAGAAAAATATTTGAAAAATCTTTGATGAAATTATTGTTTTTTTAATTAAGTACAAATTTTGTTACAAAAAAAAGTACATTCTGTCTTTTTATAAATAACTTTGATATAGAAAAATTCATTATTTTTGTCAAGTATCGCGTAAATAATCTAAAGAAAATATTTAATGAAATTTTCATCTAATCATGCAATTTTTATCGATAGGATAAACGTTACATGAAACATCGGTGTGAAATATCACTTTTCATTTTTCAATAAATAATTTTTTATTAATATGTAAACTCTTCACTATTATAAATTATATTAATAGATTGGTCCTCTCTCCTAGAAATTGATAATCTAATAAATTAATTTTTTAATTTACATTCCTATAACATTTATATATCTTAAATATAATTAATAATTTATTTATCCATCATTCTAAAATTAATCATATTCAATGAAAAAACATGAAATAATAAAAAGCAACTTTTTCTTCAGGAATGGGGTCTAACTAAAGACGGTCTGATAAAGCATCACGATTTATGCCTAACATTACCGGTCTACGCCAAAGGCACATCGTTACTTATGCAAATATGCGACGGCAGCGAGAACCAAAAATGGCGTCATCTCGAGGGCGGTTTAATACGACACGCCAGAATACCAGTCTGCATAGATTCGCGCTATCACGCGCAGCGCGGTATAACAGCCGAAAAATGCGACAGCAATGCCGAGAGCCAAAGATGGCATCTTTACAATCACAATCATTAGCCCTGGATGATGGTCCTCGTGAATGCGACGCTTGCTTGAGAGCTAATGTATTATCACGAGACCGAAGAATTTATTTCTCATGATAATCGAGATATGCAGAAATTGTCAAGACACAAAAGAAAATAAATAAATTATGACAAAGACAAAACGTGTGCTAGTGCGAATTTAAAGAGTACGAGAGGCTGATGATTGCTTATTAGCTAAATAACTGCAGTTGAAAAGAAGAAATTTTTTTGTAATGTTACATGCTTCATAAAAATTAATTTTTAAACGTTCCCATTAAATACAGAATATATTTTATCATTTTAAAATATAATTAAAAGATTTTGACTTTAAAAAATTTTTTCTTTATTTTAAATTTTAAATATTTACGTTTGAAAGTTGATTTTAAAAATTTTAATTAAAAGTTATATTAATGTTTATTAATATTAATGTTGTTATTACAATTAATATTAAACTTATAAAGGATAATAACTAAATATTAAGTTGCTTGGAAAGCAACCAAAGTTAAAAATTCTCATCATGCAATATTTTTTTTCTAAATATTACAAAATTATATTTTTTTTGGCTTAATAAAATGCTTTTTTATCAAAAAGCAAAATTTCAAATTTATTCTTTTCGACTGTTTAGCTTAAAGAGACTGCAATATGAATGATTTTACGAATACTTTGTATTACGTCTTTTGTACTTTTTAAGCTATTTTGTTATTTTTAGTAATATTGTTTATTGCGACATGGATAATGAAAATGAAGACGATGGATGTAAAATAATTTACTATAAATTTTGGTGATCTTTTATACATAGTCATTTACGGATTGTATGACATTGAATGTGTTGAAAAAAATTTGATATTTATTTATATTCTCCAAATTTACATTTTGATATTTAAAGAACAATTCTAATAGAAAATGATTATGCTTTTATCTTGATTTAATCTAATTTTTCTCATTAATTAAAAAATATCAAAATCAAAATATGTTGAAAATAAAAAAATTTTCTGATCATCAAAATCAAACTATACATACGAAATAGAACGAGAAACCGAAATTTGTAAGATATTAAATATCTGAAAAGATCCCATATAATGTATTAGTTGGTAAGGATATCTTAGAATTTTATTTTTTATATTTTACGTGAATCAGCGCATAATATCGCATAATATTGATGGTATTAAGATCTGTTAAATGTACATATTTCCTAGATTAATTAGTTGTGAAGTGATTTATTTTATGAAAAAAAACAAAATTTTAAAAAATTCAACCAATTAAGAAAAATACTTTATTGTTGAAATTTGACTAATTTTTAATTAGTTAAACATTCTCGTTTTTAGTCATATCAATAAAAAAATTTATAATGACACGAAAAAAAGATCTAAATATTGATTTATCTTGTAAGAAATGAAATATTTCTCTAATTATAAATTAAGTTATGACTTTATCCGCGAAAGCTTACTGCCGTTAAACTGCCGATCTCTGTAAGCATTTAAAATCTCTGTACTGGTTACAAGGATGCCGATACATATATATCTATGTAGCTAAGCATAAAATAAAAATTGGAAAATTCAAAAATTCGATGAAAATTCATGTTAAATGCTAAACACATGACATTAAATAAAATTTACTAATAATGTAATAATTGAGGAAGTCAAAAACAAAAATGTATAAATCAGTCGTATAGAATTGATCGCACATGACATGACTAAAGTTTTTTTAAATAAAAATAACAGCTTGAGTCATGTGAATTCTAAAATCAAGAATTAATAACAATTTTTTTAAAAGTCGATTAACAAACCAAATAATTAATAAATATTATTATACAGTGAATTCTTGATTCTGAAATTCTATGTATGAAATTCAAACTCAAAAATTTCATTTTATCCTTTAGGTGTAATTTTTATATGAATTATATTTACGAAATTTTTATATATGCAACGAGTGTGAAAATAAGAGGATGAGTGCTTGGAATTGAAAAATAGAAATATGTATTTTAAGTACATTCTTAAGTTTAAGTTATTCTAGTTAGGAGCTTTTATTAAAAATACTAAAAATTTACCAATGTTTTAATTTTGATTAAAAGTAAATAAAATAAAATTTAATAGCTTGTTACAAAAAATTTAAGTTTTGAAAACGCGTACTTATTAAATAACAATAAGATTATATTATGAAATGTACTTAAGATTACAGCAGTGTTATATACTGCCAGTGATTCAATATTTTAGGAATTAATTTATCATTAAGAAAATAAACAGAATTTTGACTTATATTTTTGAATAATTAATTGACATTAAGAAAAAAATTAAATGGTTTTTATTGTTTCCAACAAAACTTTCTATTATAGGGTTTTGAACGACACTTTAGCCCTATAAGTGAATCCAAGTAAATCTAATAGTAATTACAGGCTGTAAAATAAAACGTGTGGTACTAAGTGAATTAAAATCAGCTAAACACTATCTTTGTTAAAAGTAATAACTATTAATTTTATTTAAGTCAAATTAAAATTTTATTAAAATGTAAATAATTATAAATAGTTTGTGAAGTATGGATTACTTTTATAAACTTTTTAACTACGATATTATGTAATAAAATGTTATTAAATGTATTGTCATTGTCATTTATAATTTAATTTAAGAAAATAATCTACATAATTAAATTGTGCTTTGTAAAAGATGAAAGATCTAATTATTATTATATCAGCTAGCTGTTTAAACTATCTCAATCAACAGCATGCAATCATTCTATTATAGAGAATTATTTTTGTATGTACACAATAATATGTATTGATTGTGCGTGAAAGATGATACTGTGTTGTGTTTAGTAAAATATCAAAGCCAATTAGAAAATATTTTTATCTAAATGAATTATATGAAAATATTAATAAAACCATAATCATATTCAAATTAATATAAGTTTATCGAATGTTTTATTCGCATTCCAATATTTAATATATATTGAATAAAAATATTTTCATTTGGTTTAATAATTAATTAGATTAATAATTGTGTTTGTTATTGTTCAAGTACGAATTTATTTTTGTTTAAAATATTAAAAAATATTATTCATGAGTGATATATTACATATTGTAAATATTTCAAGATATTAGCTTGTCAAAATTATTGCTTTCGTGAAACAAAAAGTATCATCATTGAAAAACAATTGCTAGTTTTAAAAAATACCTGTGCGATCATATACATTACGATAAAACTTGAGCATAGGTATTATTAAACATTAATATGAAATAAATTTCTTAATTTCAAGAACGTATCACTCGAAAATTAAAAAATTTTGTATATTTTTTGTATTTTCCATCATTGTGCGTTAAAAAACTAAAATTGTAAATATAATAACTAAAAAAATATAGTGCTATCAGTTGTACAAGTGTTATATTTCTAAACAAAAAAAAAAATTCAAAATGTCAAACTTCTCTTTAACAATAAAAAATGTGATTTTTTTTCTTAAAAATTTTTTTTTTCTATTTATTTAAAGTCGTTGTATTTGTACTATCATTGTGATGCTAATTAGCGATAGAGGTTTTCAGTGTGTTTGTGAACAAAGTACATGTATCGTACATGAATCCATCACTCTACCGAATGAGCCACTGACAACCTCAAATATTAAGAAAAAAAAATTGTAATTATTGAAAGGAAATGAAAAGCCTGATTTAATACTTTGAAATGTATAAAATAATTATATATAAATGAATAAAATAAGGAAATGGTATTAAACATTAATTATAAGATTATTAATTATAAGATAAAGTTTTTTTAATAAAACAAGGATCTTTCCAAAAAAAAACTGTACAATTTTTTATTTATGTATGTTAAATATATCACGATTTTTTCCCTTTCTTTTTAAGTCCTTTTTTTACTTTCTTTTTAAACTCATCTATGTTAATATCGCTCTTCTGATCTTCAACTTTAACTTTTTTCTCTTCAGGAGGCACAAATGCTTGAGCTCTGCGTTCTTCTCGTTTCTTGGTAGCTTCCTCATGCCTAGCTTCTTGTTCCTTTCGTTTCTTTGCTCTCTTTTGTTCGTCCTTGAGGAAGTATTCACCAGATGCCAACTGTTTGTCAATTTTACTTTCTTGTTGTGGTGGTGGGAACGGTGTGTACGGTTTCTTAATCTTTTTATTCTTTGGTTGTTTCCTCTTGCTAACATTCTTGCTATTAAATTTGGGCAAGAAACGTTCCCAGTTTTCTGTTTTTAATTTTGGATCTTTCGCTAGTTCTCTTTTAATCATTAATGCTTTAATATTATAAATTGGGTGAATATTTTTCATAGTATCTTCTACTATACGACGTACTTGTTGTAATCCTTTATAGGGCCCTAATGAAGCTACAGTTTGTCCTTGCACTAATACATAACAATTTGTTAATAATTCAATAGATTTCAGAGTACAACCATTAGGTCCAATTATTCTCTGTCTTCTTTTAACAAATTTTTCTTTATTTCTAACAAAAGAAGAAATTTTAATAATATCAGCACCTACGTCATCTTGAAGCACTCTAACTGCTTGTTCAAAAGGCACTGAACGAGACATAAGTTTTATCATATCACGAGCTTTAATAATAATATAAGGATCCCATGTTTTGCGCGTTGTTTTAACAGTCATACTACCTTCTATAAGATCAAGTTCCGCTTTGATGTGATGATCGTTTAATGCTTTCTGAACAAGTGGCCAACATTCTCTCAAATATTTTTCTCTGTATTTAGGAAAAAGAGTAGCGAAAGAACTTTCTTCAAGGAGGCGATGTGGATTATCTTCTGGTTTAAATTCTGGAATTTTCAGTGACCAAGCATCGTCAACTGGTCCTGTAACTTTTGGTCCATTATCTGATTCCGAATCACTCATTTTGTGAAATAATTACTAATAACATTTAATAAAATTATCTGAAATAAAAATAAAGTATTAATATCTTTTTATGACTAGAAATATATCTAAAAGTTTATTTTATTATTTATAAACAATGATTTTGTAGAGGTTAGAATTCTTTGAGTGGAAATTGAAAAAATATTTATTATGTTAAAGATGCATATTTTTCATATATAATACTAATGTTACCTATAAAGATCATAATAATTTTCACTTTTGTGGATTACTATTATTAAATACTTTATTATCAATACTTTATCGCTTTTACCATTCACACAATTTAATATAATAAAATAAACTAAACACACGTGTGTACAATGTAAAAGTTAGCCTGTAGATGGCAGACAAGAGCGCTAAATTTAAAAACTGTATGGATACACATTAATTATAATAATAATTTATTATTATAACAATAATTTATTATTGTAATTAATATTATTAGAGCAGACAAACAGATATATGGAAATAAAATTACAAATGAATAAATTTGAATTTTCATTAAAATCTGTAAAATTCAACGAATAAATAAAATTTCTAAATCTTTGAATGTTATTATTATTGATAAATTATTTCGTGTATGCAAATATATTAAAATTTTTCAAGCTAAACATTATTATTAAAATTGCAGGAACTAAAATAAAGTAAAGGTATAAAAAAATGTTTTTTCTTTTATTGCTTCAGCTATTTATAAATACAGCATGTCTCTATATTGATTATTTTATTAATATAAACTTCATTAGAATATATTTAACTAAATAAAATGCAATCTGTTCACTGATTTTTATTCAAATTAGTGAAACAATTATTGATAAAAAATAATAAAAACCATTTTAAATACTTAAAATAGATTAAAGAAAAGGGGAGTGTAAAAATGTGTTCGAAGAGTTTTTAAAAGCTGGAAAAAAAAAGAACAGCTGATTTTAAATCCCATTATAGGTTTTGCTCTATTATATTTCTGCTAGAGAGATAATCATACACATAGTTTGACATTAGGCTATTTTCAACTCTCATCTAACACGCGTTCTTTTTCAGACAAGAGTATAGGCAAAGCGATTCGACGACCTTCACAGTTCGCGAGCCATGCATATGAACATTGTAGATACACGTATATACAATATATTATACAAAGAAAATCGCGAGAAGAATATATTGTATACGTACACACAATAATATATACAGATATTGTATTGTAACAATACACTTTTGCGCGCTTACAAATGACGTAAGTGCGTATCTTTTATCTTTTTCGTAGCCCAACATGCCCAGTGCCCAGCAAACTCGCTGTTACATGGAGCAGAGAATTTGGATGAATAAACTTTGTAAATTTTGTAATGGGGAATTATGTTAATATGATTTTTATGAATTGCGTTGATGAAGACATTAATTCTACCCTAGAAAATTTTGATTATTAAGCTTTTTTGCATCGGGTATAATCTTGCGCAAATACCTCACAAGGATACAAAAAAATATATTTATGCTCGCATCTGTAAATATATACATGAATATATAAAAAAGAACGAAACAAGGATAAACGTACTGGTATAAAGCTATGCGAGAGCGTAGAAACAAAGATAGGTTTACGGGAAGAGATAACGAGAGTAAATGAGAAAGAAAGCTCTCGGCGAGAAAACTAATAAATATACACATAGTATAAAATATAACTATATATATAGAATGTATCTATTGCGTTTGCGCCGCACATTTTCGCAGAAAACGAAGGACCTTGTCGATAATATCAATACTTGCGGGGCGCAGACATATAAGCGACGACTAAAGTTGCACAGGGCAAATAGCCGTGAAGGGTGGAAAAGGCAGATCTAACTTCGGCTAAAAAAGAAATAATAAAAAAAGAAGAAAAAAAACCCAAGTCGTGTAATGTCGTGAGCAACGGTATATATTCAGTGTAGTAGCAGGCGCAGGAGAGGTGCGAGAGAGAGAGAGAGAGAGTAAGCGAGTGTGTGAGAAGAGAAGAGAGAGAAAAAGAAAGAAAGAAGAGAGAACAAGAGGGATAAAGAAAAGAGAGAGAGGAGCAATAGTCTACGGAAAGATTGAAGAGAAACAAGCTCTCTCGTGCGAGGACAAACTTTTTTTTCAAGTGTCAGAGAGTATACAAGTACGAAAAACGCTAACAAAGAATATCGTCCATATATATTCTCTCTCTGTGCTCCGAATTTTTGTGAGCAAGTTTTTAATCGTGCAAGAGTTTATCAAATAGAACTAGAAAAAAGTTGAAGAGTGTAAGAATAATAGTAATAATAAAGAAAAAAAGAATAACAACGCTCGAAGCAAACGCAAGTACGATTCCGAGGCGAAGGCCGCTCGCTCGAGCGCTTACATGAAGGAGCAAGACATTCCGGAGTACCTGGAGGGCTGCGGTTTGTCGACTGCGGCCAACGACAATATGCCCGAAGCATGTGAACTTGTCAGGGAAGCTAGTACCCAGGTTAGTTCAAGATTTATATATATACCTTTTTTTTTTGTTCTTATTTTATTCAGACGTTTTCTTTGTCCAAAATGTAATTTTTCATTGATTTTTTTAACTGCTTTATTATTTCTTTTATTGACATGTCGTTAAATGATTGTTGATTATCAAAGTTTTCAGCTGAATGACTACTGT
Source organism: Anastatus disparis (assembly GCA_017163975.1). Lineage (NCBI taxonomy): Eukaryota > Metazoa > Arthropoda > Insecta > Hymenoptera > Eupelmidae > Anastatus > Anastatus disparis. The sequence continues at coordinate 1,736,765 of JAFFSR010000222.1, forward strand.
TCATTATTTTTTACATTTTGATAGTTCAATAAAATTTTAATTTTTTTTTTACATTTGATAGTTCCATTTTTAAATTTTAATATATACTACTGCTCTAATGCAATTTACATATGTGTATAATAGTTACATACATTACGTGTAAAAATTTATTGAAACTTAAGAAAATATCAATAAAAGAATGTTTCTTTTGTTTGTTACTAAATTTGTTGAAATATTATAACGTTTGCATTATGCAAAATTATAATTTTATTTTGATTTTTCTTGAAAAATTGAACTTTATTATAAAGATATTATAATTTATTTTCCAAAATGTTAATGTCCATGTCATTAATAGTTTATTCTCTAATACATTACTATCATAATTTATAATATTTAGGTAAAGGAGCAACCAAAAGAAAAAAAGTTATCAAGTGCTAATATATCTACTAGTGATACGAAGAAAACAGTTACAGTGAAGCATCCAGAATCCAATAAACCCAAACCTACTGCTAAAAAAGGTAAACCTATTCAGGCCGATTTAGATGTCTCCAAAGAATTTGTAAGATGCAGAGACGAAGGTTTCAAGAGATTAGATCTAAGCAAGTCCAGTATCACAAATCTTCCCAGCAGTGTCAGAGACCTCACACATCTAGTCGAGTTCTACCTATATGGTAATAAATTAGTTACTCTTCCTCCCGAGATAGGATGTCTGGCAAACTTAAAAACGTTAGCACTCAGTGAAAATTCACTGACCAGCTTACCAGATACATTAGAAAACTTGAAACAGCTAAAGGTTTTAGATTTAAGGCATAACAAACTCAATGAAATTCCAGAAGTTGTTTATAAACTCACATCATTGACAACTTTATTTTTACGCTTCAATCGAGTTAGATATGTCAGTGATAATATAAGAAATTTGACAAATCTAACAATGTTAAGCTTGAGAGAAAATAAAATCAAAGAGCTTCCTGCCGGTATTGGCAAACTTGTCAATCTTGTAACATTTGATGTTTCGCACAATCATCTGGAGCACTTACCTAAGGAGATTGGTAATTGTGTTCAGTTGTCAACTCTTGATCTACAGCACAATGAACTTTTAGATATTCCTGAAACAATTGGTAATCTTGAATCTGTTACTAGATTAGGTTTAAGATATAACCGTCTGTCCAGTATCCCCAAGTCTTTAGCCAACTGCAAACTTATGGATGAGTTTAGCGTAGAAGGAAATCAAGTTTCTCAATTACCTGACGGACTACTTTCAAGTCTATCAAATCTTAAAACAATTACTTTGTCAAGAAATGCTTTTGCAGCATATCCATCTGGAGGACCCTCGCAATTTACTAATGTTTACTCCATAAATCTCGAGCACAACAAAATTGATAAGATACCATATGGTATTTTTTCAAGAGCCAAAAATTTAACTAAATTGAATATGAAAGAAAATCAATTGACTGCCTTACCTCTTGACACTGGAACCTGGATAAATATGGTAGAATTGAATTTGGGTACTAATCAGCTGACAAAAATTCCAGATGATATACAATATCTCCAGAATCTTGAAATACTTATTCTTTCCAATAATTTGTTGAAACGTATTCCTGCCAGTATAGCTAGTTTGAGTAAGCTTCGAGTACTTGATCTTGAAGAAAATAAAATTGAATCTCTACCAAATGAAATAGGCTTTCTTAGAGATCTGCAAAAATTGATATTACAATCTAATCAAGTGACTTCTCTCCCACGAGCTATTGGTCATTTAACGAATCTTACTCATTTGAGTGTTGGAGAAAATAATTTAAATTATCTTCCAGAAGAAATTGGTACACTTGAAAATCTTGATTGTTTGTACATTAATGATAATGCGAATCTTCACAATTTGCCATTTGAACTGGCGCTTTGTACAAACCTCAGTATTATGTCAATTGAGAATTGTCCTTTATCGCAAATACCACCAGAAATAGTTGCTGGTGGTCCTTCACTTGTCATTCAATTCCTTAAGATGCAAGGGCCCTATAGATCTATGTAACAGGATCGCGACTTCGAAGCACAGACAAATCGCAAACAAAATCTTTGATATTGCGTTAGTTTGTAAAGGAATGACGAGATTATAAGTCTGACATAGTGCGCTTTTAATTTTCATATAAAATTCAATTTTTTATTATTATTTAAAACTAATTAGGAACAAGTCTTAATTTAATTTTTTTTTAATTCACATTCTGCAAAAAATTATTGCTAAAAAGCTTTTTATTAGAATACAGTTATTAAAAAATGATATACTATTTATATATTTAAATTTTTAAAGAAGTAATGGTTTATTTGTACGTAAAAAAAAGATGTATACATATCCAAATATTTTTATTGTTTTAATTAAAAGGAATCAAATTTTAAATAACAATTAAATATTATAACAAAAGTTTTTAAATGAATTTTCAGTTTCAAAATTAAATTTGCACTTATTATAATTTTGAAAGAATTAATATGTCAGACTTAAATTCTTGATCTCCATTTTATTAGAAAGAGAAAGTAAATTTGTTGAATAATGCTGCGGCAGTATGTGCCATAAGCTTCATGTTATTTTACATCGATTAAGCCAAGGATAATACCATTATAGTGTTATCGATTATATGGTTCAAGTGCCAGAAATTCATTACTGCAAGTCTTTCAACTATGCAAGTACCACAACTACAATTTAAAGTTGTGCAATCCATGCATCACATATTCAAATATACAGAATTGTGTAAGTAAACTTTTCATCATTTTTTGAAAGCAAAGATTACATATTGCTTTTCATCACTTATAAATCATTAAAAAGAATTAGTAACGTGATTTACAAATGCAACGTTATAAAAACTTTTGCATTTATATACATTTACATAAGTAAGTCTGAAAAAGCTTTCAATTTCATTTTCAATAGTTAGTGCTACATGTCTACATAATTCAAATTATAGAGCAATTATTTTAGTTGCAATATAAAAAATAAAAAAGTACGACTGTCCCTTCACTTTTTTTTTTAAAAGCCAAAAATTAGATTAAGTATCAATTATGAAAGTTTGGACTTGAAAAAATCATTTAAGAATATTCATTGAACATGATGGTCTTGCTTAACTTCATTTTTTATTTTTTAAGCACAAATAAATTGTGCCAAATTTACGTTGAATTGATCACGAAAATATGACTTACATCTTTTAATACAAAAAAATATGTATTTTAAATTATTTATCATGTGTCTATAATGTCAAACATTAGACTCCATGTACTAGAAAATATTTTCATTTGATGTATGTTTGTACTATGTTAAAAATATGTAAAGCGATTTAAAGAAATGTTATGTCTTGAATTATGGTTTACGAGCAGTTTAGCTCTTATCTAAAACTGCAATTATATTTGCAATATTTGTTAATTAATGCTTATTGACAAATAGATCAGTCAATTTTTTTACACTGATCTATTTTAATTTTCCATTTTATTCTAGATTAATATGCTTGTTTGCAAATTTTTTTTATTTAAAGAGAAATAGTCGATATTGCTCAAAAATTTAATTAAAATTTTTTATTGAATTTTCCAAACAATTTTTTAGAATAATATGTTAACTACATCAATGTGTATCTTGTATCTTCTTTGATATTTTAAATGACTTATTGTCAGGTATTTTTAATATTTGCAAGATATACCAAGAGTTTTGCACTAAATCAAGCTGAATATCAAATTCAATTTTTTTATTTTTAAAGATTAAGGATGCATAAACTTCCAAAATATGAAAATAACTGTCGGAATCAACTAAATTTTACTTCTTTGAAATAAAACTGTTTTTGTATTTCTATTAGAAAGTTAATTTGAGTATATCAAAATTACTAATTTCATGTAAAATTCAAATAATGCTGACAGTTATTTACATCCTTTATATACTAAAAATTTTTACAGAATATGATGAAAAATATTTGGACTGCTTTTTTTCAGATATAGATTGTAATATAATATTTTTAATTAAACATAAAATATGTTTCTGTTTTGTGAAGTATTTAATGTTTACAAAAACTTGTTTTATTTACTCTTTAGAAAAGTTTGAAAAATCAAATGAATGTTTTTAGTCACTTTTTTTAGTCTCTAAGCTTAAAGTTAATAGAAACATTTATGTTATGTTTCACTTGTATTTTTAACAAAATTTAAAAAAACGATAATATTTTTCTATTTTTATTTATCTGAAGAGAAATTAAATATTTTTTTCATAGTCCAAATATTTTTTAAAAATATTTTGAATGTTTATGAAAGAAATAATTTTAAAAGCTTTATTGTTGTCCATATTTTTAGCAAAATTTTTAAACCCAATCAATAAATCCTAAATACGGTATTTTCAAAACCATCAATGGCTGTGTATTTTGAAAATTCTCAAAATTATTTTATTATTCTTATATACGATTCTATGCATATTGTTAATTTTAGTTATTTACTATCTGCTAATTTTACAGAATTGTATGCGCACAAATGAAAAACGATTTTCCATCCTATCTATAGAATTTTACATGAGAATTAAAAATCTCTGTACATACATAAATAGTTATAATACGACATCCAAAGTCTTCTTTCAAAGGACTTCTTCGTCATATTTTTTTTTTATATTCGAAGAAGCTATAGATAGAAGTTGGATGATATGCTTTGAGCATGAAAATTTAAGTATTTGAAAATGAAAGATGTAATATTGAAGTCTTTCCCTTAATTGTATTACCCTACATATATGTATTTATGTTAATGTAATTATGTTTTTAGAACCGAAATGGAAAAAATTCTCTAATCTTTTATGAAATATAAAAAATATTTTTATTAATATTCAAATATTTAATATTTTTATAAAGAAAAAAAGGTTAAAAATTTAAATGTTTGATTTTATAGATTAGATGCATTTATTCAAAATTTTTAAATTATTGTTAAAATATTATAAATTTTCCAAATTTAATTTTAAATTACTATTTTAATTGTAATTAAATCATAGAAAAGAATTTTTCCTGCTAAAGTAAGATGTTAAATTTGTAAGCCAAAAGCAACTATTGTTCTTTAGACTGTTTGATAGCAATTAACTTTTTCTTGCATGAAATAAATTTTTGCAATTAAATGAATTTTAATTTTACATTCAAGCGTTCGTGAAAAAATTTCACATAAATCGAATTCATAAGAGTATATGTATTCAATGAAATTTTTTTTATCTTAAAAGTAATTAAAATTTATTTTAATTGATTTCACAAAAGAAATTCTTATATCAGAGTATTAATTTTTTATTTAGCATTTTTTTTAATCAACATATAAAATCATGCTTGGAAAAGTTAATCTTTTATTAATACCTATAAGCATTTTTTATTTTAAATGAACATTTATAATTTTCTACAGGATAAATACGAGTATGACATATTTAGATGATTTCGATAAATGTAATGAAAAATTTTATATTATAAAATATTGTTAAGAGAAAAAAAAATAAACACTTGAGAGCTGTTAAGTCTCTATCAAATGAAAAGAATTATATCGAAGTTTTAAGGATTGAATACAAAATAAAAGAAAAAGAAGGTTTGTGCTTTAAGAAGCAACAAAAGAAAGATAATATTTTGTTACAAACTCGCTAATCAATTTTTCTATGTACATTTTCATTACAAATACACTGCAAGTGATTTTTACTATGGTAGCAAACTCTAAAGTCTTTGAAAAGTTTAATGCTAATTAACTAATATTTACAGCAAGAACTTTTGTATATTATCAACTCAATCAGTCATAGGCAGAAATGTTTTAAACATGTAAATTTACAATTTGTATTTTTGCTTTTTATTCATAACTATTTTCATTGTAATTTTTTTAGAATTCTATTAAAATTGTTTTTCTATTTATGGAATAAGTTTAAATCATCGTTATAATAGAAACATGACGCACAAAAAGTCTATGGCTATTGAGTTTAACAAATAATAATTGTAGGAAAGATATGTGAAAAAGATAGCTTACGTTTCTTTCGTAATTCAAATGTTCTATTTTTTTTCTTTAATTTAACGTCGCTGTATTTATGATTAGTGACGGAGGACACGTCAGTGTATTTTTGAATAAAGTACATGTATTGTATACAGCGGTGTTTGTAAGAATCGTCCAAGAGCGGGATTTGAACTCGGGACTTTGAGATTACGAATCCATCGCTCTACCGAGTCAGCCACTGACGACCTCAATGTATTTTTACTTATATAAATGAGAAAAATAGAGGTATTTTACACAAATTAAAAAGTAAGACTTTTACATAAAAAAAAAACTTTCAGTATGTATAGTGTAATATAATAGAGAATTTTTCGACACAACTGCAGTTTAAAATTAGAAAGTTGTCAGAAGAAGCTTTAGGTAATTGTGCATTGTAAAACACATCAAGTTTTTTGCTGTAACCAATATTGTAAAATTGTATACAGATACAAAATTTATTTTTATCTCGAAATGAACTATTTTAATACTTCGAAATTTATACAAATTTTTAATCTAATTAATTTCCAAGTAATTTTTGTTAACTATTTTTTTTATTTTTCGAAACTTAAATAATTTTTTTCCATATTTTAAAATTGTTCTTTGATAATATTCTTGTTTTATAATACTTTTATTTTTTGACTTTTTTAAAAATTTAATTTTTAATATGTTTCTTATCATTAAAAAAATTATAAAAGTACAAAATCGCGAAACAATAAAGGTAATATTTTTATTAAAAATGATGAAATTCTATCAAATTTGCGCAAAAAATACGTAAGATTTTTCCATTAATCTTTTGTTGAACATGTTTAGAATTCACGATTATTTGATAAATTTATAAATTTTTTATGTTCGTGCACGTACTTTTAGTTAAATTAACAATTTTTTAGAGTACAAAAGTTGAATCAACGCAATTTATCAGAATATAGCTACAGGTAGGAGAGTACCTACCACAAAAGTTCTTGTTGGTTGAAATTTTAGATAGGAAAAATGACAAAATAAAAAAAAGAAAACTAAATAAAGAAGCAGAAATACACTTTATCAATGCTACCACGTATACATGTACAAATATGCATTTGTTACATTTGACGTAATTACGTAATAAGAAACAAAAAAAAAAATAATAATAATAAAGTGCAGCGATAGCTTTCTACAAGAAAGTCTTCTGATAAGTTACAAGAGTGCAATTCATAATTGTAAGCTGTTAAACAGTCTTCATTAAGAAAAGCAGCGAATGATGTATCCTGATGAAACCCGTGCCGTAAAAAAAAAATAAAATAAAACGACAGATCTAATTAATAATATAATTAAGATAAAAATAAAGAAAAAAATAAATAAATAAAAAAAGATTGATAGCACATTATTCTCATATTGCGAAAATTTGTTGAATAATAAAAGCCTGGACGGGCGCAATATTGTGTGTACAATTCACAGAGTGTAATATTATAATTCAATCACTGTAATTCAATGTATATTAAAAAATAATGACATAGATATAACTGTATAAATATTTCTAAATATACGTATGTATTATAAAATTTAATTGACAAACCTATTTATTTTGTTCCTACAAATCAACGCATGGGCTTATGCCTTTTGGTTATAAGACTTTGAGTTTTAAAAACAAATTTTTTCTTTCGTTGATCCTAGAAAAAAAATATAGAATTTATTGTATACAATATATTTATTTCATGTTTAACATTAAAATAGTTATTTTTAATATAATCATACTTGTAAGAGTTTTTTTGACATTTACAGATTTATGAAATTTTTTTTATATATTTTAAAAAAACATTTTTTTATTTAAAAAATTTTATCATAGTGGAATCGATTTAATTGATCCAAGTTTTTTAAATTTGATAAAAATTGAAGGTAAGTATATGAAGACAATATATTTTAATTACATAAACGATTCATTCATCGTTTTCATGAAATCTCAGAAACGTAATTTAATAATTTCATTTATCATGTTATTTAAAAGCGTAAATTAATTAAATTTTTTATTAAATATATTTTTTAATTTTTCTGTATATATTACTTCATTTTAGCAACAAATGATCTAAATAACTATTCTATGTAAATATATGAACTTGTAAAAATAAACAAGAATACTATACATACATCCACGGTATTATTATCATCTGTTTCAATCGTTATTTTTTCAGGTGCATTTTTAAACTGAGTCTCATTTCCTATACTTTTTATAAAAACACTGGCTCTAACAAAACCCGATTCTTCGTTATCAAAATTAGATGATGTTGCTATCAAATTATTGTTAATTTGAGTAACAGGTTTCAGTGATTCTATATTAGTTTTGGTTTTTTCTGTGCGAGTAATAGGTAATTTTGAATAAAGGTTATTCTCTGGTAAATTATTCGTACAATTTATGGTACTTTTCGATTTCACATTTTGGGTTGATGTTGATCCAAACTTCTTTTTTAAATTTGTTATTCTTCGCTTTGATTTAGTTATTTCATTTTTCAGTCTAAAATTAATCGTTAATTTATTTATTTAATTAATTTAAATAGATATTTGAAAATAATTAAGAAAATTTTTATAATTCAACCTTTTGATTTCTGGGTCTTCTTTTTTACAATTTTGTAGCTCATTTTCAAGCCTAATTAGATCTTCTCTCAAACTATAACAAGTTTCGATTTTCAAATCAAATTTTAATTTTTGTATTTCTTGTAAAAGGTCTTCAGCTTCAGTATTTTCTTTAATAACTGAAAAATCAAGTTGGATATTATTAAATTCCAAATCGTCAAAAAGTTACTCCTAAGCTATTTTAATCCATAAATGGTAACGTCGGGTTACTCAAGCCCCAGTCGACTCTCCTATTATATTCTTCATTTTTTTTGTTTATTTAATTATAATGTTTAAACGAGTAAACAAATCATCAACAAATAATAGAATAAGAAACGAAATAGTGATTTGATCTTATACTAGAATAGTTAATTTAGTATGAATTTTTTGAGATTTATTCAAGCACTCTTTAAGTACTTTTTAAAGTGTTAGACACGAGTGACCCGACGTTACCATTTAAAGGTCCCAAAGATGACGTTACCATTTAGAGATTAAATTTAAAAAAAATATATTTACTTTCATAATTCATATCTCCACATTCACAATTAAGAGTAATTTCAGGTGGTATATTTGGGTAATTATTTATAATGGAACTGAAATCGTGTTTCTCTGAGAAATTCCAAACCTTTTCGCACATTTCATTTTGGAGAAACCACACATCGTTATGAAGTTTATCCTATAAATTAAAATAAATACACGTACGATTATTTATTCTTACTAATTTATTTTTTCATTTCTCTTTTTTTAAATTTTTTATTTACCAATTTATCGGTTTCTTTTTTTAATAATTCTATTTTTTGCTCGATTTTTTCGTTATTTGCTTTCAATAAATCTTTCATAACTTGTAGTTTTATGTACTTATGAGTAAGTTCACTTTGTTTAAGATAAAAAGAATCGTCTCCCTGTACTGCATTAGCTGTAAATTAATTTTTTATTTCGCAATCTAATTAAAGATAGAAATGTAATATATTTTTTACCATTGATATCTTCAGTCATTTCATAAAAAATAACATAAATAAAATCAATTATTGAATTTTGTAAAAATTATATAACCACTAATCTATATTTTAATTGCTAAATACAAGTGTCGAAATAATGAGAAATCAGTACATCGTATAATAATAATTAGGTACTTTAAATAAAATGCAATTAAATTTGTTTCTAATTTTTATTTTCTCGGGTTTGCAGGACTGATACAAGCTATTGCTACACTTGCGCGCGGAAATGTTATATGTGGTTTTTGGCTTGTTGTTTGTATAAGGTTATGTTATAAAAACATGCAAAAATGAGTTTAACTACAAAATATAAAAAAGCGTAAGTTTATTATCTAAATACTAATTACAATTACTTATTACCATCGTACAAATGATTTTATATTACTTATTTTGCAAATTTACAGATTTTTTATCAGTATTATTGATAAATATTTTAAGTCCAATTGCTTCAAATATTGTTTTATAAAATATGTTCAATAAGCAAAGTTAAATAATAATATTAAATTATATCTTATTGAAAAGCATTGCATTAAAATTAGCATTTTCAATTCTAGTGATTCAATCCCTTTGGATAAAGTTAGATGCCAAAAGTGTCTTGAGATGGGACACTGGAGTTATGAGTGCAAGGGAAAAAGAAAATATCTTCATCGTACATCTCGCACTGCCCAATTAAAAAAAGCTATTGAGTCAAATTCAGTCAATGGGTAAGCATCTTTGTAAATTTGAAAATTTATTAAATCACACGTTTAATTTAAAAAAAATAAAATTCAAGTATTTAAGTTAAAAAACCAAAATTAAGATTTTTTATTTATTTTTATAGATGTATTTATGTTTTTAGATATTAAAAATAATATAAACATAATATTTGTATCTAACATTATAAACATAAGTTCTATAACATATTATAACTTTAAAAAAAACATTTATTTAATTTTCAATAATCAAATTTAGGGGAGACAATTCAGATGGTAATAAAGAAGAGCCTAAAAAGAAAAGATCTAAAGTAGATGATTCTTCTAGTTCAAGTAATGATTCCAGTAGTAGTAGCAGCAGCAGTAGCAGTAGCGACAGTAGCAGCGATAGTAGTAGCAGTACTTCTTCTGACAGTGAATCAGATTCAAGCGACAGTACCTCGAGTAGTAGTTCCAGCAATAGCAATTCAAGCAGTAGTAGTAGTGGTGCTGATAGTAAGAAAACAAAGAAATCTAATTCAAGGAAAAAGAAAAAACTATAGTCCTAAGCATTTTAATTTTTTTCTTTATAATTTGTTCCTTTATTCCATCCACACCTAAATTAAGGCATAATTGAAACTATTATTTACGTTTCATATTATACTCCAATATATAATTTTATGCAACTCTAGAAATTCTAGAGATATTTAGTAGTTCTAAGATTGCAGCGATAGGCTAATTATAAAATATGTACATTATTCACATCTGACAATGAAAAATATTTCAATAATATTCTATTTTGATAAATAATTTTGTATCCATTTCTTTTATAGTTATATTATACTATTAATAGTTCTTAAATGATCTTTATTTTAAAAAGTTCAATAAAAAATTACTTCAATTGAATACTATAAAAACTGACTTCATAAATTAATTTTTTAAAAGTTGTAAAAAATAAAACTTGAAACAATGCACAATTTATATGTGAACAAATACTTTGAAATAAATTTTACGTGTGCTTATAATGTAAAATGTTTTTTAATTTTCAATGTAGAGGTCTCAGTCAATGGCTCAGTGGGCAGAGCGATGGATTTATAATCTCGAAGATCCGATTTCAAATCCAGCTCTCAGTCGATTGATACAAGCATCACTGTATACGTTACATATGCTTTGTTCATAAACACACTGAAACGAACTCCTTCGCTTTTTAATGATAGCATAAAGACATCGACGTCAAATAAAAAAAAAATTGAAATAAGGATAAAAACAAATATAATTTTATTATATAAACAATATATTTTTATAAAAAATATTGCAGTATCTTTTTACAATACTAATCAATGCATATGTTTCTAAAATAAACTAATTACATCTAAAAATGATAATTTTTATACTTGTATAACGATACATTACAATGTACGAAGTCGGTATATAAAATGAGAATAAATAATTATGTGTAATTTTTAAATTTGGATTCATCTGTACATTTGGAAATGAATCATGTAAAAATTATTGAAAAATATTAACATTAATCTTCATCAACTGTAGGCAATGTTTGAATAATAACTTTCCGTTTTGGATCATAAGTGAAATTATTTGACTTAAATAAGTTACTTTTGTAGAATGTTGAGAGGTTGAATACTTTAAATTGTTTAGCCTGTAAATAGAAAAGTACTTGTTAATAAAAGGTATTATACATATATATGTATGTATTTAATCATAATTTTTTTACCCTTTCCAATAAATCTTTTTCAGAAATTTCAACTGAAGTTATATGACTTCTATTCATTGCTTTCAAAAATGCTAATGCATCTAATGTAAGTCCTCGCAGTGCAAAATATAACAGTTCATTATGATTCTTTTCAAACGTTAAATACTTGTAGAATGTCTGTAATAAAATTATTTGTAACGTTTATTTAAAATGTTTAATTAATTTGATAAAATTTAAAAGTAAAATATAACTTACGCGTTTCATTTCTTTTGTAACAGAATATTTTTGAGTATCAACAAAGCTTTCAAGCTCCATACGTATAGCAAGATTGATATCTTCTTCTCGTACAAATTCACGAAGATGCATTTTTGCGTTGGCCTCTGCCATGCGAATAATACTTTCAATGTGACGAACGGTGATTGGAAGACTTCCAGTTATCTAAAAATTTTTTTTTTATATATATTCTACGTTTTAATAATTTTAGTTTCAAAATTCAATGAAGGAAAAAAGAACTTACTTGACTTTCTTGTCTCAACTGACTATAAAGTTTAGCAATTTTATCTTGATCTACATTATTCAATTTTGGACGAACATTTTGTCTTGCATAAACAATATATTTTTTTAAAACATCTTGATCTAATGGTTCAAATTCTTCTGGATCTTTTTCTGCAGACTCTTCTAACTGTGATGGTACAATTTTTTCTGAATTTCTTGGATGATGTTTAATATGCGAGTTTACAACAAAATTAGCTAAATGTCTATCTTGCATAGGATCAACTTCATCTTTCACAATACATAAAATATCAAAACGAGATATAATGGGTTCAGATAAATCAACCTAAAATTTAAGTTATTTTTATAAATAAAAATTAATTAATATTTTTCCAATACATCTATTAAAATAAAACTTACATTATCAGAAAATGTCATGCTAGGATCATATCTTCCACCAATTGGATTGGATGCAGCAATAACTGCACATCTTGCATTTAATGAAGTAACAATACCAGCTTTGGAAATTGAAATACTTTGTTGTTCCATAGCTTCATGAATAGAAGTTCTATCTTGATCATTCATCTATAAAATTTATTACATAAATAATAGTAATATTAAACTTTTTTCATGCATATTATTTAACAAACAATTGATATTTGTTATTAAAAAAAAATATTTTCTAAGTCAATTCATTTCTAAATAATATTTACCTTATCGAATTCATCTATAAGGCATATTCCATTATCAGCAAGTACTAAGGCACCAGCTTCCAATGTCCACTCATGAGTCATGGGAGAGCGCCTGACATAAGCTGTAAGACCAACAGCAGAAGCTCCTTGACCTGTTGTAAATATTGCTCTGGGAGCTATTTTTTCAGTATACTTGAGAAATTGTGATTTGGCTGTTCCAGGATCTCCACAAATTAAAATGTTAATATCACCTCTAACTTTATGTTTCATACCTAAAAAATTTTTTTAATTTATAAAATTCTTTGTTAATTTCCTATTTTTTTTTAATGAATAATGATGGCTTACCAGGATTTTTAGCGACACCGCCAAATATTGAAAGGGCTAATGCCCTTTTGATAAATTTATGACCATAAATTGAAGGAGCAATACTTGCAACTATGCGATTAGCAATATGAGGATCTTTACTTAATTTTAAAATTTGATTTACGTCTTCTTCTGTAAGAGAGTCAACAATTTCTTTTGAATCCTTAACATGCAAATGATTAGCTAAAAGTACTGTAGAAAACACTGGAAATCCCTGCATTAAACAATAACATAAATCAAATAAGTTAAAAAGAACATTAAAAATATATTTTAACATTTATTCCTTAAATTAATTGCTATAAATAATATATAATAATTACATTATAAAGTTAATTTAAAAATTTATGAAGTTAATAAAAGGCAATATTAAAACAATTAGATTTGAGAAAAAAGTTAATTTAAAAATATATGTGACTGTTTACCTCTTCTGTATTTAGAGATCCATCGTAATTATTAGTGTAAATTGCAGTTAAATCTACTTCATCACCCGGCTTGCAGCGATCAACAAGATCAGACAAAAGAATACAATCTTTGCTGCGAGGTATTCTACCTGCTGGAATTCTGCCTGGTGATTCCTGGATTGTTATTCTTTGGTAATTACGATAAATAGTTTGCTCCATATTAATCTGTTAATCATAAAAAAATGCGATTTATAATTTTAACAACCAGTTTATAAAAATTATAAGATTTTAATAAGATAATAAGATTTTTTAAATTTACCATGAATGGTCCACTACTTTGACATTCAGGGCATTTATTGGGTTTTATTTCTTGACTTTGTGTTTGAGTAAAGGGTCCTAAAATATATCCACATTTACTGCAATCATATTTAACAATAGACAACTGTGGTAAAACTCCTGTGGTTGCAGTTACAACTCCTAATGTTCTTACTAACTGATTTAAATGAAGTTTCCTAAAAATTAGTATTTATGAAATTATGAAGATAAATAAAAAACTAAATATATCTAATAAATGTTACCTGAATGTTCTTAATTCTTCAATAAGAGGCAGTTCTGATATTCTGACATGAATTTCAGTTGTGACTCTTTCATAACTTGGATAAACATTTAGAACAAAATTTTTAGCAACTTCATCAAATATTTCTAACATTTGAAATGGAGCTTCTGGTAGGAAATAAGCAAGTACATGCTCTTTACTTGCAAGAACAGGGAATTCCACAATGAAACTAGACTATAAAAATTAAAATATTTATGTAAAAATTCCAAATAATTTATGTTCTATTGGCAAAAAAAAAATGAAATTTACCTGATTACTCTCACACATATGTCGAATACGTTCTTTGTAAATATACTGTCCTTTAGAATTTGTGTAAGTTCTCAAAAAGCTTTTGAATCTGTTGGCAATTTCGTTTCTTGGAGCAAGCATTGTGACCCATTCTTTAACAGAATAACCTTTGGTATCTTCTAAATTTTCAATGGATTCAACCATCTAAAAAAATATAATTATTGTATTTATTTGAAATAATATAGATCGTCATCAATTTAAATAATAAAATTTAATAAAAGAAACATACCTCAGTATCTTCTATTTCTCCAGCTGCAGCTTTTTCAGCAGCACGGCGTTTACGAGATAGATCTTCGTCATCGCTATCATCTGAGATAAAATATTTTTTCATTAATTCAAAAATGATTTTAATAATTTTCTTTTTAAAACATTAAAAAAATTAAATAAATTCTATTGGTGATTTTAAATTAGGAGTAATTTACCATATAACAAATCCCTATCATTTCTAATAATTCCTGCAGCTCTGTCTCTTTTACGCATAGCAGCTTCAGCAGCATTACGTTCTCCTTGAGACAGCTCTGAATAATCGTCATCATCAAGCAGATCTGGATTATATCTATCGAGAGCTGACATGGGTCTATAGTCACTGTAATACAACATGAAGTCAAAATTTTATGTCAGTTAAAATTAAATGTCTTCTTGAAAATTTTGATAAAATAATATTATTTATATTAGTATTACAAAAATATTTCCAATATTTTTTTTTAAATTAATGATGGTGAAATCAACTTACGCTTCCATATTATCTCCAAACAATTCTTCTCCATCTTCTTCCTCTTCATTGATGTCATTTTCATCACCAAGTAAACGACTTTCATCGTCAAATTCACTTAAATCAGGTGCTGGCGATGTCATAGCATCGTGTCTTTCTGATAAACCTGGAGAGCTTGGTCGACTCTATAAAATTAAATATAACAATAATAACATAAATATTTATTACTTTAATTAAAGTACATAAAAGATTCGTAAAATTACCATGTTTGCAAGCCACTAAAATGCAAAGTTGTCAAGGCACTAAATTTGTATTTTACGATTCGTTAATAATCTAGAACATTTATAATTAAATAAAAAGTGAAGTGATAAAAAACTAAAAAACGAAAGATTAATGATTAAATTAACAAAAATTTACTGTAAAATAACAAAACAAATAAATAAAACACAAAGCTGAGCGATCTATATCTTCACCTTCACATACACGTGAAAAAGCGCGGAAATTTGGCGGCAACAGCAGAAAACTCGGTTCGCGAAACAGTCAGTTTGAGACCAAAGGGCATTATCGCAATAGAGTTAATAAACCAATCAGAATAAAGTATTCTCTAATGAAAGGTATATTTTTAAAAAATGTTAAATGAATTTAAAAATGATATATTTTATAAAAAAAGAACAAAAATTTAATTTACCGTTTATAATTGGAGTCAAAATCGTATATTTAAAAAATGTCATATTTTATATCAAATTAAGAATTATTAAGATATAAATGATTTTTAGAATTTATTACAAAAACTTTTAATGTAGAAAATACTATTTTTAAAATCCACTTTTAAAGTTTTTTAATAAAATTTTAAATATTTAATATAAATAGATTATAATATCGCATAATATTTTATTTAAAAATGTCATATAACAATAATTTTTAATATTTCTTATTAAAAATAATTATTTCAATTTAAATAAATAATTGTTGGATAAAAAAAAATTGCTATTGGACAAAAAGAACAAGAATGTTTGTCTTTGCGAACGCGTCGCGTCATTGTGATTCGAGGTCAGTTAAGGTTAGGTTAACAAAGAAAGGTACGAATTTTGTCAGCCAATCGGCAAACTTTCTTGAAATTCAAAAGATAAACGTTAGTGTATGTATTCCAAACTGAAAACGAGGAACGGTGAGTGTGTGCAACGTACTCTCTGCTGAAGTTATAGAGAGTATTCAGTGTATTTATGCGAATGTTTCAAATCACGGAAATTGCATTAGTTCAACAAAGTATCTACAGTTATAACATTGAAGTAATTTGTCTTTATAGTGATAGAAAGTATCTTAGAAACAGCAAAAATGAGCTCGATCAGGTGAGTTTTGATCGCCCTTTTATGTTGTGTATATTTGACAACCGTTATTGCCGAAATCTTCCACTTATTGCGGGGACGGTTTTTATTTACAAGCTACATTTGTTTATGTTTATAATAGCTTCACTGTCAATTATTCATTTCATTTAATTACAATGTAATATACATTAATAAAATTATATTACTGTTTTGATGATATATTGTCAAAAAAGCAGGTATTAATAATCTTTCAGATATAGCTTTAATTTTTGGCTGAAAGATGTTTGTAACAGGTGCGTCTAGTCTGTATCATAAAGGGTGGCTCGAGAACAAATTAAAATAATCAATAAAAAGGGTCTGCTTTTTTATTTCAACGTAAAAAATCTCAGTTTCGGTCAATTAAAAATGCTTATATATTTTTTGTTGATGAAAAAATATTTTATATTTAGACTTGAAGAACACTGAAAAATGCATTTAAAAAAAAAATGTGTTACTAGCCCGCTACTGCTCAAAGATTGAGACTCACTTAAAATTTCGCACATAAATTTTATTTTTTAGGGCTATTTTAGTAATTTTTATGAAGTAAATCGTTTATTTTTCTGACTGCCTTTTTGCATATTATGTGAATTACGTTTTCTTTTATATATTTATAAAAGAAAATTTTTATTTTACATATTTCTGAAATAAAATCAGATTTATTCATGAAATTTTTAGCGTGATAAAATTTTTAGAAATTGTAGATCCATCAGCTTGATGGCTTAAGCATTAATTTTTTTTACTAAATAAAGATTTGGTTTTATTTTGAATTTTATAATTTATATTGATTTTCATTCAATCTTGTAAAAATAATAATAAAAATATAAAAATTACAAGCAAATAATTTTACATCAATAAAAAAATTGATACATTAATTATTACCTACAGAGATAACACGATAGAGAAAGTAAAATCAATCATTGATAATGAAGTCACAGAACTTTTTAATATATGGGAGGCAACTGGAATTGAAAACGACATACTAAACACATATGCAGATCAAGTTATAAATCATGTTGTTGTAAGTTTCAATTTGTTGTTAATTATTTTTATAATTTTAATTATCTATTGCAATAATTAATCATTTTATTATGATATAGGGCCTTATGAAAGATATGGTAAATGAGTCCATTCAAAAGAAGAAAGATCTTTTAAAAAGTGTCAAAGCATTAGCACAGTCTGCCAGAAAACTTTCTAAAGTATGTTAATTTAAATAAATTTTTATCATTTGGACAATATAAAACAAATGATTAATAATGACTTTTTTTTTCTTTTAATACAGGAACTAGGTACTCATTTTGATACAGACAGTCATGATGATTTGCCATTATTGGAATTAGAAGCTAAGTTGAAAAAACAAGTACAGCAACTGCAGCAGTTGAAAGATCAACGTTTAATATATGTTCAAGAATTGTTATCAAAGGTAAATTAATTTATCTTATTTAACAATTTTGTGAATTGTGAATTGATGTAAAATAACAATTATTTTAAATTTTTTAAAGGAAAAAGAAATTTGTAAGAAGATGGGTGCAATGCCAATTGGATTTGATAATGAACTACCAACAGAAGAAGAAATAAAAGAATTTCAGGCTTATTTAAATATTCAAGACATTGAAAAGGTATTATGATAAAATATAAATATAAGGTAAATATCAATGATTTTATTTTTAACATTTTATGAATTTTTTCAGAAACGTTTATGTGAAATATTCAAAGAGACTAGAAGTTTAATTATTAAAATGATGGAAGAACTTCATATTAGTCCATCATTAGATTTTGAAAGAATGGTTTGTCATGATCACAATAATTTTATTCTTTCTGTAAACAACATGTCTAAACTAAGGGATTTAAAAGATAGACTAAAAGATCAAGTTGATCAAGCAAAGGCACAAGCTCAAGAAAAAAGAGAAGCTTTAACTGCTCTTTGGGATTATTTAGATGAACCTATGGAGGCGCGCCAAGCATTTTTAGAGACATACCCTGGATATAATATAACTACCCTCAATGCTGTAAGAAAATCTGGAAATTTAAAAAATTAATATTTCAATATATACTTGAACTTAATATACTTTAATATAAATTTTTTTTTAGCTAAATGCTGAAGTCAAAAGATGTAAAGAAAAGAGAAGTGAAAACGTTGCAAATTATGTCAACAAAATAAGAGTGGAAATTGAAAATTTATGGCAAAAGTGTAAATACAGTGAACTTCAGAAAAAACGATTTACAGCTATGAAATGTCAAACTTATACAGACGATCTCCTTACGCTTCATGAAATGGAAGCAGATAATCTTCGCAAACATTATAATTCTAACAGGTAAATTTTAATTTCAATTTTTATTAATACATAAACTTTTTAAACATACGAGCTCATGAAATAATTTATGTGATAGGAAAATTTTCGAGCTTTTGGATGAATGGGAGGTCCAATTTGAAAAATTGAAAGAATTAGATCAACGTGCAAATGATCCTGATCGTTATCACAATAGAGGTGGACAATTATTAATGGAAGAAAAAGAACGAAAAGCTGCTGAGAAGGTAACAATTGTTTAATATACTTTTAACATAAATTTTATTTATGTATATTTAATTAATACTTTTTCATTATTTAGAAACTTCCGAAATTAGAAAATCAATTATTAACGCTTATTGATGAATATGAAACTATTCACAAAAAACCATTTTTAGTTTATGGTTATTCTTTAAATGAATTTATGGACCGTGCTCGAGAAAAATATGAAGTGGAAAAAGAAAATTTAAAATTAGCCAGGGTGAGTAAAAAACTATTTAATAATTGTTTAAATTTATACTTTTTAAAACTTAAGTTCAGTAAATTCTTGTTCAAATTTATACTAAATATTATTTGTTTTGTAGAAACAAGCAAAAGATAAATCTGTTAAAAAGACGCCATTAAGTACTTCCAAGCGTACTCCAGGTTTTACAAGTATGCGTATTACTCCAGCAAGTAATAGATTGCGGACTCCAGGAGGGAATAACATATCAAGAATGACTCCTTTGGCTAAAAGAAAATTACCATATGATGCATCACCCAACTCATCTAGTAATAAAAAACGTGCAGTTGGTACTGAAAAGCACAGAGTTCTTGGTGGTAAAGTAGCAAGTAGACGAAGTGATCGGGTAAGATTAAAAATAAATAAATTTTTTTTTTATTTTTTATTTTTAACTATTTTATTAATTGATCGATAAAAATCTTTTCATTATGTAATTTTTATTTGATTGTAAAAAAATAAGTTATCTTTTAATTATTTCATAAACAATGATCATACATCAATAATTTCATCATTCTTAATTTTTTTATTTTGTTAAAAAAAAAGTTTTAAATTGTTGGAATAATTTGAATATTTTCTTAATAAAATATTTGTATTAAATATTTATTGATCATAATTATTAATATATTTTTTTTTAATACTTTCAAATATTTAATTGCTTCTAGATACAAAATGGAATAATCCACAATGGAACTGGACGAATGAAAGCAAGTCATCATAAAAAGAAACGAACATCTAAAAGTGATACAACTCTTTCTAATTCGTCCTATGTTAATTTCCAGCAGCATCTTGATAATCGTGATGAGCTGCGGAGTTCAATTTTACCTGAACAGGCTCTTAAAAAAGCTAACGCGAATTTAATGAAGACGCCAATAAAACCTGTTAGGAGGAAGGTAGCAGCTGCTAGTACCCCAGCAAACATTAATGCAACACGTACATTAAGGGGAACACCGAGAAGTCCTAAATTATTGTCCACACCTCGACTAATTCCAGTTCAAAATGGATCCCCAGTTGAAATTTAATTTACTTTAGGACCTACTTTTAAGGAAAAGATTATTTAACATTTTTAGCAACTTCAACTAAAAAAATTTGTCCAAAAATTTTCGTAAAATCTCACAAAATTTGCATTTAGATAATTGCAATGGTGAAAATTAACTTTTTTTATTGTGACTAAGAACTAAGTAATGTAATGCTACTTTTTGAGCAAAGCTTGGTATTGCTGCAGGAGCAGTTTTATTATAATATTTAAATTTGTTACTATTATATATTGGAAAAAATGTTGTTAACTTTTCATAGACAACAATTAAGACTTATAAGGTTTTTTTTTAATGCACAATGAAAGTACTTTTACATTAATTATTATAAATGTATTTTAAGACCGTTTACTTTATATCATCATTTATAATAATTGTAATGCTGTTTGTGAAGAGGAGAAGTTTGATGTCTTGCTTTGATTGTTTTAAAATGTCTCTGTATATATGAAATATATTATATTTAAGATGACTTTTAAGTTAAGTTTCTGAATTAAATTTTTTTTTTACTAAAATTGAATAATTTAAATAAGTTTGATATTGACTTTAAGGAAAACAATTTATTACATGTATAAAGCGTACACAGAACAATGCAGATTTTTTATGGCATGTTCTGTATATATATATTGCAATAAAAATCATAAGTATGTTATGTAAACTAACAAAAATTTTTTGTCATATCTAAATTTTATTCAGTTATTGAATGGTATATAATAAAAATTCAATAGATTGCTAATTCTTAACTAAAAACAAATCATAATAATAAAATATAAAAATTGATCGTTTAAATAAGAAATTAGATATATTAATACATTTTTAATAAGTTGATATACGCTATTATCTTAACATATATCTAAACTAAAAGTTTCTGCTTTTATCTTGTATATAGTTCTTCAATATAAAATTATAAATTCTGAAATAATTTTTATTTTTTATTTGATGGACTTGATAAAATTGATTTACAAAATTATGTTAATTTGTTTAATGGAAATAAATTTTTAAAAAAACTTGAAACAATAAAATAAATGAGATGTTCATTGATGATTTTTAAATTATTGCCCAAGATTTTTTATTTTTCTAAAATTATTTAATTCAATAATCAATTTCATTTTCAAGATACGATAATGTAATGTTTGTATAACCATTTATTAGACAATAAAACAATTTAATTTAATAATTAATTGACTTCAATATTTAACTTTTAATATCTAATATTAAATTGAAATGTATTAGTTTGTAAAATATAATTTTCACATAAAAATTTAATACAAGTAAAGGTAAAATCCATTTTTTTTTCAAATTAGCAAATACAATAAGATATATCTCTTTTGACTAGTTTAATTTTGGATCTAATAATTAAAAAAAAATATCGGGTATCTTTATTAAAGTAAAAAATACAATACAAACATTTTGATCGAATAATTTTTTTGCAAATTTGTTGTTGATCTCATTAAGAAGCTTTCACTGACTTCTTTAGTTAACATACATTTCCAACAGTAATAATATATTCTTTAATTTAAAAATAGAAATGATTTGCCTTCTAGTTATTCCATATTTCGTAATCTTTTACCATGTCAATTTAATTTTTTTTTATTACTATTTCAAAAGTATTTTTTAATATAAATACGAAATGGTGTATCGTAATCATAAAACAGCTTTGCGTTGATTACACTTCCAAATTTAGTTTATAAATCAAAAGCAACTTCCTTAATAAGTGATTCAAATTATAAGACAATTCACTATTTTTAAATCAAAGATAATTATTTTATCAAAAATAATTATTTTATAAAATGACAAAAATAATATTACATTACACCACGAGGAAGTAAAGCGCATATTTCTCCCGGGGGAAGTTAGCGAGTCGAGCAAGCGAAGCGAGGAGAATAAATTCACGAGCGAGGAATAGGCTTTATTCACGAATTGCATTATGGGCTTTATTCTTACCTGAACAGTGACTATTTCATTAACTTAAAAAAGCAGGCCCAAAAAAAAAAAATTGAAATAAAAATTTTAATATATGATAATATATTGATTTTTACTACAATTTGATACTATTCTAATAATTTTTATTAATTTTTTAATAAATAGTTCTATATGATATTTTATTAATAAAATATCAATATTTTATAAAAATTTAAACAATTTATTCAATTTTATAAGTTTTCAATTTAGCGGGAATAAAGTACTTTATTCTCGCTAAATTAAAAACAATGATGCTATAGTGTCAATTAGGCAAGAATGAGATTCAAACTCAGATCCATGAATTTATCATTCTACCAAGTAAGTCATGGAAGGTTTCACCAAATTTACTTTATTTACGTGACTTCAGCAACTTTTAATAAAATATAGAAAATTCAATAAAACTTATTAAGAAAAGTATGAATTATAAATTTTTAGGAGTTTTAAAAATATGAAAGGCTTCAGTTAAAGATTTAAAGTAAGATTGAAGCGAAAAATTATAGAAAAGTTCCCTGAAAGCTTGCTAAAATTTTTCGAAGAATGATAACATTGAGATTTTGCTAAAATCTTATATTGGAAAATTTTAAAGAAACCTTCCAGTAATCATGAATTTTTTGGAACGGACAAAAAACATTGCGGGAACTTTTAGTGAAAGGTTTCAGTAAGATTTTAAACTTTTACTGAAACCTTGTAGAGACCTTACGGCAATCTTTCATCTTGTATGGATTATATTTGTAACTCAGTAAAGAAAATATAGTTTTTATAAAAGAAAAGTGACATCATAGATTATTTTATAAGAATTTAAATTAACAAAAAAAAGTTGCATGATATTGATGAAATTAAAAAGAAAAGATTTTTTAAAAATTAGTAATAACAAATTACAGATAAAAATATAATTAAAATTACAAACAAAATAGTTGATTATAAACATTTTTTTTTATAAAAATTATTTAAGAAAAATAAAAAATTTTGCAGATTTTAATCAACATTATTTAACTTTTTAATGTTTAGACCTAGAGATAATTTTTTTTTTAAATTTATTTAACGCTGCTGTATTTATGCTATCATTGCGATGCTAATTAACAACGAAGGTCTTCAATGTGTTCGAGAATAAAGCACATGTAGCATACAGTGGTGCTTGTATCAATAGGTTGCCGAGATCGGGATTCGAACTCGGGTCCTCGAGATTATGAATCCATGACTCTACCGACTGAGCCACTGAAGACCTCACGACTTATTTTAAATTATTGAAATTTCTTTAATAAATATTCTTAAAAATTAAATTTAATTTTAAAAAAATTGATTTTTTCATAAAACGTATGAAAAATAGAAGATATAGAAATTATAAAAGTAGCGATATATTTATAATAATAATTTAGTTATATTAAAATATAATAAGTTCTTTGTAGAAATAAATGCTGCATCCTAAAACCATTAAAATACTATTTTTAATTAAAAAAATAATTTTATAAACATTCCGAAATTAAATGCTCTTTTTCTAAAAAGAAAGAACCATTGAACAAACAGCATACGATGAAAGCCTCCATTATACGCTAATGTAGGCGGTAACAACAGGTGTACAAGATACCTTGAAAGAACATTTTAAAGTGTGCAAGCAGGTGAAAGGAAATAAAAAATGGTGTTATATGCGGTTAGGTGAATGGTTGAAAATTGAAGAGTAGGTGTGGCGTTGTTGGTTGGGCAGGTAGATATACGAGAATAGTGCTCACTTAATAAAAACTCCACCCACCTGTAGTGCTTATACGCTTTTCTATAGGTTCATATACCTTTTCAATATCACCTACACTTTGACACGTAACTACTTCTTTTCTTCTTTTAAGCATGCATGCACGCACGCATATACGTTTATGTATCTTGTCTCCCCTCGATATAATAGTGGCTGTTCGTATTCGAAAGAGTCTTATTAAAATGGACGCAATGGGTTAATGGGATGATGAAATTTATGTTTTTTAACTTTGAATAATAAAAATTTTGTTTTTTTCATGCTATAAAATTAACCAAACATACATTATTGCAAATTTGTGGATCGATTTTAAAATTTATCGTTTTAAATGATCATAATGGATTACTGCTTATGTATGTCTTACTAACTATGTCGCTTTATTAGATAAAAATAAAATAAAATTATATAATATTATATAATAAGGTAATTTTATTAAAAATATTTTGAATGTTTTATTCTATTTTTTGTCATATAAATCTGCAAGTATAAACATGAGTTAATGTATGAATTATAAACCATGAATGACTATATGTATAATATTTTATTGAAAATTATAATTAAATATTTCAATTTATTTAAATGTTTTGTAAATAAGTATTATTAGCAAAAAAAAAATTGAATTTATATATAAATAATATTTTTTTTATCTGAAATTTCAAGAACGTATCACTCGGAAATTTAAAAATTTTGTATATTTTTAGTAATTTTGCATCATTGTACGTTAAAAAACTAAAATTGTAATTGTAATAATTAAAAAAATATAGTGCTGTCAATTGTAAAAGTGTTATATTTCTAAACAAAAAAAAATTAAAATTTTTTCTACAGCAGTAAAAATGTGATTTTTGTTTTTATTTATTTAAAGTCGCTGTATTTATACTATTATTATGACGCTAATTAGCGACAGAGGTTTTCAGTGTATTCGTGAACAAAGTAAATGTATTGTATACAGTGGTGCTTGTATAATTCGGCCGCCAAGAGCGGAATTCGAACTCGGGTCCTTGAGATGAATCCATCGCTTTACCGAATATGTATTAGGATACATTAAGGTGATGTAATAGGGTATATGTTTAATACATAGTTACCGACATTGCAGTTTTCCAAATTTTTAATCTTTATTAAAAAAATTTTTTGAAATATCTCTATATTATGCTTTTTATTAATTAAAATAGACGGCTGTAATATAGAGATATTTTTTTAAAATTTGGATTGAGAATAAAAAATTTGGAAAACTGTAATATCAGTATTTTATATCCCCTTGAATAAAAATCAATCATAATATCCGTTTATCTGCTCTTATTTGCTTTTTTTGTTCATAGTAAATTTTTTTTGCTATTTGAATTATTTATAAATTTTTATAAATCAAAATAGTATTTTGTGTAACTAGTGCGCGAAATAAGGGATTTGTACACGAGTGTCAAATCCCTTGAGCGCACGTGTTACACATATTATTTTTTGACTCAAGCTACGCGAAATTCGATGCGTACATTGATTATTTTGAACTTAAGAAACTGCATCAGTATTTTATATAATGCTTTGATATCGAGAGAGTCAATTATTTATATTAATAATATGCAGTGAGGGGCCGGGGTTCGAGGGGCGGAGCTCCCCGCCTCCAAAAAATAAATAATTATTCTTAAAATAAAGACACAATTTATAAAACAATTAAATTTATGAAGCAAGTGGAATCCACTTGCCGCAAACAGAAATTCTTCTTGTTTTACGTCCTAATAGCGATCTGCTTAAATCAAGCATAAAATCTGTTTGCTACAATCCACTAGCCGCAAGTGGATTTATATTTTATTCAAATAAATTTATCTACTAATCGCAAGTGGATATAAAAAAAGAAAAATCCACTTGCAGTTAATGGACTTAAATAATTAAATAAAACTAAAAATCATTTCGTCAGCTAAATTTTTCCTAAGAATTTAAATTAAAGTAATACAATCTAATCTATTTTTTATTTAACAAAACTTTACACAGAACTTTAGTCATTAAAAATGAAACGAAATACAAATACAATCTTGAAAAAATATAATATATAATCTTATAAGCTAAAATTATTAATTCTGTCCGTAACATTTTGAGATATTTTTAATTGTTTAAAATTTAACGATTTTATAATCCATTTTGAATCGACTAAGAACTGTAATTTACAGGTGCATACTCGGCGATATAATAAGAGAAAAGCTGTTTTTATTCTTCTACCATTTCTAAGCTATTTCTAGCGTTTACAAATGATTAATAATATTACATTTATTCAGTTTCATTAATTCTAATAAGATCTTCGTCTTTTAAGTAGCTAAGAATTTTAAAATTAGCTAGATGAAATGGATCATGAAAATGTAAAATTTTATTTAAAACTATTGCTGCTCCTTTGAGTAATCTTTGCTTTCTTATTTCCTTATACAAATCTTCTTTTAACAACGAATAGTAAATTGGGAAATCATGATTGAGTTGGTTCTCTGCACTCTCTAGTGCTTCGATTAAATCTTCGTTTCTTGCATATCTAGATGCCATATCATTCTTCATTAAAATATCAAACAAACTTACATCCTCATAAACTTTCCGAATTTTCATTTTCTTCAACTCCTTTATACAATTTTCATAATAACAATTCATTTTATAATCTTCTTTAATAATTTCAAGATCCATCTCATTAACCGAAATATTTAATAATACCGATTTAGCTATATGTTCTATCAAAATATTTCCTACTATTCTATTGATTTTTTTTCTTGATTTTATAGCTAAATACAATGGCGTACGACCAAAATAATCCATGCAATTAACATTAGCACCTCTAGAAAGAAGAAGCTTACATCCTTTTTCATTTCCACATTCAGCTGCCATATGTAACGGTGTACGATTCCTTGTGTAATAT
Organism: Anastatus disparis; assembly: GCA_017163975.1. Classification (NCBI taxonomy): domain Eukaryota; kingdom Metazoa; phylum Arthropoda; class Insecta; order Hymenoptera; family Eupelmidae; genus Anastatus; species Anastatus disparis. The sequence goes on from JAFFSR010000222.1 coordinate 1,764,007, forward strand.
GATTGCAAACATCTAGCATTAACATCATTATCAAAATCTTCAAGAAAGTATTCCATAACTTCAACATGCGGGTTCAAAGCGGCGTTATGTAATTTTGTAAAATCTTTCAGACTATCCTGTGTTATATGAGCTCCATAATCTGATAATAATTTAATTGTACGTAAATTGCATTTACTCAAAGCTGATAACCATGCTTTAGACGCATATAAACTCGTTTTATCACATTTTCCTTTTCTTTCCAATAATAATTTCAGAACATCAAAACTGTTATTATCGTATCTTAGAGTTGCTCTCGTGAATGGTGTTTCTCCGTTTGAATCTGTGATATAAATATCAGCATCATTATCAAGTAGTAATTTAACTACTGATATACTTCCTGCAAATGTAGCCCCGAGCAATGGTGTGCCTCCAGATTCATGACGTTCATTTACACAAGCACCTTTCGCTATCAACATACGAGCAATTGTTGGATTTTTCATTCCTGCAGCCCAATATAATGGAGTTGTACCATGATAATTCGCATAATTGACATCTGCCCCGTGATCCAATAAAAATTTTATTAATGATTCAATCTTACGGAGTTCGTCATCAGATTCTGACACTCTGCAATTATTAAAATTTTATTATTTAACCAATATTTTAATTAATAAAACTAAATTATCTTCAAAGCAATTTCATTTCAAATCATGTTTAGGTCGACTGAACCTATGTTTCCAAATCACTTGAAAATTTTTTTTTATTGTTCTACTCTGGAAATGAGTGCAGACGTATTTTTAAGTTTTTCAATATCATCAAAAATGCACTTCTCATGCACTTTTTAAAAGTGGCTTATAAATTTTCGATTTTCAAAAATCAAAAATTTTTTTAATCATTTTATTTGGTCTTTTTACTGACCTTTATGAATCAATAAAATATTCAACACTATAGGGGATGCTCTTTCGATTCTTCTCTTTGAAATACACTTACTCCAGCAATATCTATCGTATCTATCTCGTACATCCGTTTTGTGGATATAATAGTAAATTTTGTAACGGGTATGAAAAGGCTTTATTTACGAAACGAGAAGTTTACGTTTAAGTAATGAGTTTCGTAAAAAAGCCTTTTCTTACCAGTTGCAAACCGTATTTTTTGCCATGAGAGCCAAGAAAGAGCAACGAAGTTGTAATTTTGGGGTTAGAATAGCTAAAAATATTTTTATAGCACACTGTGTCCTAAATCCGCATTATAGACACACAGCTGCCTGCGACTTAAGTAGCCTATTATTGCACACTATGTTCGGAAAACTTCACGCTATACAATAATGTGCTACCAAAGTCATACATATAATAACGTATTAATTTTTATGAGATATCTGTGGCTATTGACAATCATACATAAATAAACAAGGTGCAAATTATTACAATTTTTTCATATTAACATTTTTTAGATAGATAGATACTTGGATTTACCCACCTACAGCCTGTTTTGGCCTAATAAGTGCTTTCTTAAACCTTTTTGTTCTATACCTTTCGAATTCGATGATGCGAGTCTTCCGAGCGAACCTTTATAATCAGATCTCTACCTCAGGCCGAGATCTGGAGATTGCTACGACAAAATTTGAAAAAATTTCAAATTTTGAGAATCGAATATTTATGAGTCAATTTTCAAAAGTGCATAAAAAATGCATTTTTGATGATATCGAAAAAGATATTTCATTACGTCCCAAAGAATTAAAAAATTTCAACACAAATAGTTTAACAAAAAATCCTTTAAAATCGTAACTATAGTAAAATAAAAAGAGATAAGTTGAATATTTTTTGACATAGAGTGCGTAAAATTGCACATAAAAAATTTGGTTGCGTTTCATTTTATGCCATTTTACGCACGCCGTGACAAAAAAATATTTATTGTATTTTTCTTATAATTATTTAAACATGAAAGTTATTTTTATAAATAGATATTTTTTTAATATATGGAAATACTAAATATTATAAAAAGTTAGTAACTAAGAGAGTATCACAACTCCGGATCACGGATTTTGTTCAAACTTTAGGATAAGTTTTCAGATGACAAAATATGAAAAAAGCTGAAGTTATAGTCACAAACGGTCAATATTTCCCTAGTTAGAGTCAATTAAAGAAAATCATTAAAAAAGTTAGTAGATTTTTAAGCGCATATAGTTCTTTAGCATCAATAGCTAGAAGCTTAAAACTTTTTTTAACAGAAAGCTGAACTCAAATCCTTTCGGAATAATAGCTACAGCATATCAAAATATTATTTTTCCCCAAAGTTATAGCGTAATAAAGATTGGATCCAATTTCAGCTATTATTATTAATTAATGTTTTTAAAAGAAAATTCAGGCCCTTTTATTACGCTATAACTTTGGGAAAAATAGTACATTATGTAACTAGGGAGTACAGTCGTATATTTCTCCCGAGGGTGGATTGGCGACCCAAGTGATGGAAGCGAATACCCGAAGGAGAAATAGACTTTGCTCCCGAGTAGCATGAGGTGCTTTATTTCCACCTCATCAGTGGCCAATTTATTAACTTAAAAAAGCGGGCTTAATTGGAAAAAATTAAAATGAAATTTTATTCTAAAAATTTTCAATAATATATTAATAGTACATTATGCAACTAGAGAATAAAGTCGCATATTTCTCTCGAGGGAAAAATAGACTTTACTCTCGTATTGCATATTTTACTTTATTCCTACCCCAACCGAGGCCACTTTATTAACTGCAAAAAAGCGGGCTCAATTGAATTATATTTATTTTTATAAATAAAATCTTTAAGAGTATCTTAAATCTTTAAGTATCTTAAGTATTTAAATGTTTAAAGTAACTATAATGAATTAAAATTTTTATTTTTAAAGTTATATATATTTTATTATACATTTTAATAAATATTGTCAATAATTCAATAATCAAAAATTGTAATTGTTAAATTAAAATGTCTAATAAATGTTTTAAGAAAAAATTTCTTTTTTATTTAAATTATTTTTAAAATGTAATGCGATGTAAAAATTTTTTCCAAATATTAATTTTTATAGAAATTAAGTATTTAAAAAAAATTTTTTTAGTTTAATTTATAATTTTTTCAAAAATTTCAAGGGAAATTATTCGAATTTATAAACTTTTTATTTAGCGTGAATAAAGTGCTTTACTCCCGCTAATATTTTAGAAGTCAGTTATATCTTACTTTCGGCCCGCTTTTAGAGTTAATAAAGTAGCCATTACTGTTGGGGTAGGAATAAATTTTATAAATTTTTTATTTTGCGGGAGAAATGAGTTTCGTGGGAGATAAGTACTTTTCTCCCGCAGATTAGCGGGAGAAAAGTTCTTATCTCCCGCAAAATTTTAGACGTAAGATATGACTTTCTTTCGGCCCGCTTTTCGAGATAACAAAGTGGTTATTTCTGTTGAGGTGGGAATAAATAATATTTTTTAATGCTAAAACTACTATTTGGAAAAGATTTTAGCTCAGCTTACATTTAAAAAACAGTTTTAAGCTTCTAGCTATTAATTCTTAAGAGCTATGATGTTTAGTGGTATTTTTTAATTGCCTGTAACTAGGGATATATTGAGCGTTTCTGACTGTAACTTTAGTTTTTTCCATATTTTATTATCTGAAAACTTATTGCAAAGTGAGCAAAATATACTCGGTAATGGCCTAAGAATAGCTACGCGAATCAAAAGGCCGATAATAAATTAAAGAAGAAGAAGTAAGAAGAAAGTGAACAAAATCTGTGATCCGGAGTTGTAAAGCAAAATATTAATTCTGTTTTACTTTGATATTTAGATTTAAGAGTAAACAAAACATTTTAAAAAATTTCATATTAACCCATATGGAAAAAATTTTTGGATATAATTGTAAATAACTGTTAATAACTGTAAATAAATGTAAATAACTGTAAATAACTGTAGAAAAGTGTTAAAAAATGTGGGAATTGAGACATAAATAACAGTTATTTACAATTATTTACAATTATTTACTGTTATTTACACTTATTTACAGTTATTAACTGTTACTTACACTTATTAACTGTTATTTACACTTATTTGCAGTTATTTATATTTATTTACAGTTATTTACATTTATTCACTTTTTTCACAATTATTTACAGTTATTTACGATTATTTATAGTTTTTTACAATTATTTGCAGTTATTTACATTTTCGAAAATTATCACGAATTTATTCAATAATTTTATATATAGGCGAAAATTTAAAAAAATGTGAATAACTGTAAATAATTGTAAAAAACTATGGAAAATTGTAAATAGTTGTAAATAATTATAAATAACTGTAAATAACTGTAAAAAACTGTAAATAACTGTAAATAACTATAAATAATTGTAAATAATTATTAATAACATTAAATTATCCACTAATTCAAAAATTTTTGAAAATGTAAATAACTGTAAATAATTATGAATAACTGTAAATAATTATGAATAACTGTAAATAATTATGAATAATTGTAAATAATTATAAAAAACTGTAAATAATTGTAAATAATTGTAAATAACTGTAAATAACAGTTAATAACAGTTAATAACTGTAAATAACTATTATTTATGTCTCAATTCCTACATTTTTTAACAGTTATTTACAATTATTTACTACTATTTACAGTTTTTCACATAAATTATTTCCATATGGGAATGTGATTAATAATCAAAAACAAAGATAGCAACTGATATATTGTCACCAAACATTCTATTTTACTCATTTCGGATACACACATTCTTCATTTTGCACTTGAACTTTGTTCATTTGAAGTATAAAAACTATAAATAGTATTTAATATTCATAATTGCATTTGTAAATTTCTGTTACAGTATTTTTTTATTATAATCAGTTATTTTCCATCATTATCGAATAATTTTCTTTTAGATATAAAATAAAACAAACCTGGCAGAAATTGTAGCAATCCATAGTATTGTTTTCTTATGTGCGTTACTAGTGTTAACATCGCAACCAGCTTCTATTAACAATTTCAGAAATTCAATGTTCATAGTTGCAGCTGCGACATGTAATAAACTTACACGAACGTCATCACCCCAAAATGCTCCAGCTTTTTCAAGAACTCTTCTTACTTCACGTTGATTAAAATCAGCGCAATGATTTTTATAAAAAAGACTCAAATTCTTCTCGGTTTCATTTTTCAAAAGTCTACGAAATTCTTCTACATCACCTTGGATCATGGTTAAAATTAGATGCTTGGACCACTATTTAATAAAAAAATACAGAATGATAAATTAATTTATAAATCTTTTTGTCAATTTTTAATTTTGTGATATTTATTATTTCTTATTGTGATTGGTATAATTAAAACATAAAATAAATTAAAGGCTATTCTGTGGAAACAAAAATTTATTAAAATAGAATCACCGTTAGTTTCTTCTTTTTTAATAAGCCATAAATTATCTGTTAATATAGAGCCATATAATCGTATTTAATAAAATTTTAGCGTAATAACTTAAAATTATCGATTTTTTTTAAATAGAGGAATAATACAAATTCAAGTTCAAATGTGTTTATAATATTCCAATTATTATATTTCATTGTTCAAAATTTTTTGTGGAGTTACTGGATCTAATAAAAAAATATCTAATAATGAATTTCAAATCCAGTTACAAAGAAATCACCATCAAGTACTCTAAAATGGCAATTGAAAGTCTTTAAAAGTTATTGGAGTTATCATCAGTATTCAAATGATAAGGAGATAGCTTAGCTTCACCGAAGCCGAGATATGAAGTCTGAAAGTTAGAAAATTGAACACAGCGTCTTATGGGAAGGTCGCCATGAGACAAAAAAAAGCAAACATTTTTATCAATAACGCCGAAAATTTTCTTAAGAATAAATAAAAAAACTGATATGTATTTAACAATTATAATTAGAATATAATATCAAAATTTCAGAAAGCCTAGCTTCATAGTTTCGTAGATATAGCAATTTAATGGACGCTATCTCACCGTAGTTTTCATCGAGTAATAAGATAAAATAAAAAAAGGAAAAAACTCCAACAGCTCCGACATTGATTTCAATGTTATTTAAATGGAGATGATCATTATTTGGCAAAAATTTTTGTTCACTGGATTTTAGTAATTTTTTATTTATTTAATTACAAAATAAATATACAAAGATAATAGACGTCCTTTTTTAATAAATTATTAAAACCTTACTGAAAAGAATGTAGACAACCTAAATTTTTTCCTTCTACCAAATTTTCAAATCTAAATAAAAATTTTTTAAGCGAATTTTTTTTTAATTTGCTTATTTAATTACAAAATCACCTTATGTATCTCATATTTTTAATAATTATTCAAATAAGATATCAAGTTATTTAAATTTTAGTTCAAAATTATTCAAATGAAAAATAAAAATAACATACCATATTGATAAAATAGTAAAATATAACGATAGTTTCCTTTGAAAAGTCCAAACACAACTAACGCTTTCCTAACATCATGACCTTCGTAGAGCGAAAAGTATACTTCCTTCAGGGGCCTAATTCTGTAACCATAGCACAGCGTTATTTAAGTTGTTAAGTACGAAAATTGGTTTTTGCACATGCGCAGTAGCGTTAAAAAGCAGTATAACGACAGCGTCAGCTTACAGAATAAGGCCCCAGGTATCCATAAGAGTCAATGGAAAAATCCCTATCGGCTATCTCTTCGAACTTTAGATCTTCATAACGTTTTACTATGAAGTTCAAAGTACTAAACTTATAAATTCGTACTGTAAACTTTCATAGTTTTATCATAGCTGCTACCTGTCAAAAGATTTTTCATCATACCTGCTGACTGAAAAATTTTTCAGTGTATTAATACTCCGTAAGCAAATTGTTAGAAAATAGTATAGTATATCATAAAAGGTGAAGTTTACCTACCCCCGCCCGCACCGAAAGTTGTGTTAATTTTTCTTAAGTTTAACTTGTATATGACAAATGATTTAATTTAATATACATTATTTTTATGTATAATTAATTTCTGTTCGTGCACTTATATAAATATACACACTGATAAAAATAGAATCTAGGAGTAAGAGGAAAAATCTATTTGATTCTTAGTTCTTGAATAAAATAGAAATCTAGTTGTACCTAATAACTATACCCTATTGAAAATAAAGACGTCTTTGGACATGTCTGGATTTGGAACAAAAAAAGACGTCTTTAAAAGACGTCTTTTGAAGACGTCTTTTAAATCAAAACGTCTTTTTTATCAAAATTTTTAAAAAAGTACTTACTAAAATGTTCCAAAAAAGTATTATTTTATTACGTTATTATTTTTAATAGGGTATCTTTCTTTAGGAATATAGTAACAAAATAAGCATCAGCTCTCTGCAGACCGAAAAGCTTGAGCGAAAAAACTGTAAATGTTATAACCTTATATACCCGCGTCACTAAAATTTTCGTAGGAGTTCGCGTATTAAGAAAAACGACACCTAACAGTCAAAGACAGAATTAATAGTCGATTCGAATAATTTTTTCAGTAGTTACATTTTTAACTGTGAGGTGCCGTTTTTCTTAACTTTGCAATCCCTTATCCAAATTTCAGAGATGCAGGTATATGAGGTTATAATTTTGCGTGATTATTCACAGTTGAAAATCAGTATGCATACTTCAATTACGTACTTCAAGTATATACACTTTAGCTTAAGTACGTTCTTTTTTGAAACATTTTAGTAGGTATTATTTTTAAAATATTGATAAAAAAGACGTCTTTAAAAGACGTCTTCTAAAGACGTCTTTAAAAGACGTTATTATTTTCAATAGGGTAATCAAGATGAATATTCATCATATTAAAGTTTAGTTACTTCAAAAATATTTCTGCTAGGTGGTAGCAGAATATCTATTAGAAGGAAGTCGATATCATTGAAGCAGATTTTCCTCTAGAGTCAAGCGGAATTCTACTATGGCTTAAAACAAAACGAAAATCTTCTACCACCAAGCGGATTCTCATTGGTTCTAGATTCTATTTTTTTCAGTGCACATGCATAAATTTTACAGTAAAGAAACATTGTTAAAACTATTAATAGCATCCCTAGTGGACATCGGTTTTGCTAATAACTGTTAATAATTAAAAATAATTGCTAATAACTGCAAATAACTGCTAAAAGCTGCTAATAACTGTTATAAATATTCTGGTTTGAGACAGTAGTATTAGCAGTTATTTGCAATAGCAGTTATCATCAGTTATTAGCAGTTATTAGCAGTTATTAGCATTCATAAGCAGTTATTTGCTATTTCATTAATTTATAACTTAATATAGAAGTACTGATAACAGTTATTAGCAGTTATTTTCATTTATTTACAGTTATTAGCAATTATACGCTTTTTAAAAATTTTTTTAATTTTTTATATATAGGAAAAAATTTTCAAGACAATAAATTTTTATGAGTAACTATATTATTAACTATAAATAACCGCAAGTTTCTGCAAATGACTGCAAAAATCAGCAAATAATTGCAAATAACTGCAAGAGTCCGCAAATAACGGTAAATAACTGCAAGAATAAAAAAATAAGCAAATAACTGTTACTATTATCTTAATTTTTTAAAATTGTATTGTACGAAATTGTTGTGCTTATAAATGTTAATAACTGTTAATAACTGCAAATAACTACTATTAACTGCAAATAACCGCTACTTCTGTCTCAAACCAAACTATTTATAACAGTTATTAGCATTTGCTTGCAGTTATTAGCAAAACTGATTTCCACTAGGGAAGTTAAGTTTAAATTTTAATATTTTATTGTAATTATTTGCATTAGAAACTGTTGACTTCAGATACTTTCTGTATTCCATAATTATTATTAGTAGTGGGTTTTTGGCCTTTTGAAGATCAATATTCCTATTATTTTTTAAAAAAGTTAAGAATATTTCTTAGATTAGATTGTAATGTATATAAAAGATAATATATAAATTGTTATAACTATACATTAGACTTTATAAGATTGAAATTTTTTTGATACAAACAATTAACACAATTTATAATTATAAATATAGATTTTATCACAATGAATTTCTGAAATAATTTATAAAATTATGACAACAAATTGATATCAATTTATAATTTTACATAATCACTATTATAATAATAGTATCCCACTCACATTATGTAAGGATAAATAATTTCCAATTTCAATGCAACGAAGTCAACGTAATATTAAACGATAAAATTCATGGAAATTATTAATCTAATAAAATTTGTGTGTGCATGAAAAAAAAAATTTATTATCATATTATATGTTATTTTCTCAATCTATAACAAGCAATTTCCAATCCGAATTAGTGATCAACAAAATTCATAGGCCAAAACTTTCTACACTTATGTGGTAATTCTCTCGACCCTAAAATAATATTTATTATCTTACTTCCTAATCTTTAATATAATCCTACTGGTGAATCCCCACTGCATAATTGGTACCTTCAACATATAAACCATCGAGCAGCAAAAGTGAATGAGATGTAGAGGGTGCAGAAGAATTATTTATTAAATCTATACTCATATCAGTAATTTAAAAAAAAAAAACAAAAAAAAACTTTTTGAAGTATAATATCAATTAAATTGTAATGTATGAATAAAATATAAACGTGGAAGATCAATTGATAAGTAATCTGCATGAAAATATTTGGGATCTCGTTATAAAATCTCATTGTAATATTACCAAGCAATGCGTTTGTTCTACGATTTTCAATGGTTCAATAACTGATTAAACAATATTTTTAATCGAAACTGATAAAAAAAAACGAAAGTTGATTTATTTATCTGGGATTGAAAACAAATATTGTTTTCATTTTATCCATTTACTCTAAAAACTTATCAAATAATCAAAGAAAATAAAAATCTGTTTTACTATACTGACCTAAAAAATAAAGCAAACTAATGCCTATTTGAATTAATTAATGAAAGAACAACTTTCTCATAAAGATAATATCAAAAAGATAAATTAGACTTTTGTTGAACTAAGCAACTATATAGAGAGGAGGAAAATCATGGCACATGTACGCATATACATGAAATTGTTACGTATATGGATAGATTAATTGGGGGGTAAGTTTTGTAAGAAATGAAGAAAAGTCATTTCATATTTTTTTCCTCTTGCGTCTAACTGCCTTTTGGAATTAGCTGATATAACGCATATATGCTTCTTGTTGTTCAAGAAGATACACCCAATGACCATACATAGCAAATAGAGATGTTAGAAAAAGATGACACTAATATAGTTTTTGTTATAAATTGTTGAGTTTATACGAGGTAGAAACACATAGTATCTGTAACATTAGCGTATCTTGTAAAAGAAGACGTATAAATACATGCTATGACATCGTTGGAACTCAAGAAAATGAGAAAAACAAAACCCGCATATATATCTAACAGTACTAAACTATTATTCGCTTTTGAGAAAGAACAAAGGTATACAAGAGATGAGATGAGAGAGAAAGAGAATAAGTGCGAGGGTGAAAACGTCGTATACAGCCGATTTACGTTTCTGATAGTGAAACATAAGTATATGAGATAGTAAAAGAGGGAGTGCGGGAGGGGGTGAAAGTTGTAGAAAAGCATTGCCAAAAATCACTGCCTACGCGTGGTATACATAAAAAAAAAAGAAAATTATCGAGAAAAGTGCCGTTTATTTTTTCCGGAAGGGGAAAGATCCTTAAGTTGTTTTCTTGACTTTTGTGTGTCACATTATCAAGGAAATCTTCGTTTATTTTTGGGGACACACACCCAAGCACGCTCTTGGGTAAAACATCACCTCTTATACCCCATTTTTCGGATTAAATGTATATATATATATATAACCCCTGCTCTCGCTAATATCATAAGAAGTTTTCTTTTACTGTAATTGACTATTTTTATTGTCACGTTTTTTCTATTAAAATCTTTTTGTCATTTATTTCTATCGTGATAAATTAAATTGAAATATTTATGACGAACTTCATATGAGCATGAACTAATTTTCAAAAATCTAATTCGAGTAAGAGGGTGTTTAACTATTCGGTTATGAATTTATATATAACACTTTAAATAATTGTTTTTTTTTCTTTTTAATGTAAACTTTTATGAAATATAAATTTCATCAGAGTAGTATAGTTTCTTTGTACAGAACTTTTTACATCCATAATAATAAGAAGAAGATGATTCATTGGTTTATGACTAATAAAAAACGAGATTACTTTTATGCTAACGAGGAGATTGCTTTACCTTTTGGATCTTAGATATTCTTTTAACTTTGAAATATTTTTTCTTAATTATGAAATTTTAAAAGAAATCATATCTATTTGATCCAATTACTGGATTTTTTCAAAATTATGAGCAGTTTTGTCTAAATTCTATGAAGTTTTAAAAAAATTTGCGTTATTTTTAATGCCGTATAGTTTTTAATTTAATTATCTGAGAAAACTTTTACCATAAGTATAAAATTTAAGTTGAAAATCTTTCAATTGAAAAAATATTTTTTTTTAAAGCTCAGTTAGTTTTGCATTTATAAGCAGAAATAATATAGAAATCAAGCTTAAAATGTGCCTATTAAATGAATATTTAATCTTACTCTGAATTTTGATTCAAGAGACAGTAGTAAAGAGCTTTTGAGTCTGTCTTCTTATATTCGCCGGTTACAAGTATTGTGGAAGCATTATAATCGAAAATCAAATTTGGAATACTACTATTATCCAATTTTTTTTTAATTATAACTTTTGACAATTTTGGATTTCTTGAAAAAAAATGTTTTTCTTCATCAATTTTTACTTTTTTAAGTTTTTAATAGAAAACCTAACACAATAAGTGATTCGAACAAAATTGTTACTTTTAAAAAATCAAGTTTTGGATCAAAGGGATGAGACTTTTTCACAATAAAGATATATTTTAAACGTAGAAGGAAATTATAGAAACTGAATTTTTTAATTTAATTTGTTTAAGCAAATCGAATCAACTTCTTTAATATATTACAAAGATTTTAAATGTTTATTTACAAAAGAAATGACGTATTGGTTTCAATCTTCTTTTGGATAACATTTCTGATTTACAAATGAAACAAACAGTCTGTCTGTTTTTCTGTATATAATATATAAATTTATGCATATAAAAAACATAAAAATATATATTTTTCTTATAGAACTGTATCAGTTATGTAAATCAAGTAATACTTGTGAAGTGACATGAAAAATTACCTACCATAACTTCATCTATAAGAAAAACTTTCCCTTTTCTTTTTCGAGAAAAATATATATAAGAAAAAATCGAGAAAAGAAGAGTAAGAAAAAAAAAATCAAGAGAATGAAAATAGAAAAAAAACGAGCCTCGACAGATACAAATCAAGCATATAGAAAAATGAACGATAAACTTTAGTCCTCTATATATATATATAGGGTTGCTTTTGAGGTATATACGCGTGCAACACTCAACTATAGAATTGACCATAACAAAAATAGATGAAAAAAATGGATACATCTAACACAGATACACATTTTTATATATATATAGGCATTAAATGTGAAGGGTAAGATAGGTCCTTTTCATTGTATATATATACCATGATATAACAAGAGGAACAAAAAGACCAAAAGGAGAAAGATAGAAAGCGGGTAGGCGGTTATCGGGCGTAAATAATGCGCGGTGGCGTCTGCGTCGGAGCCAGCAGCAGCAGCAGCAGTCGTATACATATACACACGGGCCAGGGATTGATAAAGATTAAAGGTAAAAGGGAGGTGGCGACGCGGCGCCTGCCAAGTTGACTTGCTCTTCTCGGGGGGGAAGAGGTTTGTGCTAGCGACACAAGGGCGCCTATACCTTATATAAAGGCTAAAGCTTTAACGTGTATTCTCGGGTATATGAAGGGTAAAAAAGAGGAAAAAGAAAGGAAAGAGATAGAGAGATTTTAGGCGACAGAAGTCAGACCGACAGAAAACGAAGCGTGTGTATAGAAGAAAAAATAGGGGGATGATAGTTCGTGTAAAGGGTGCGTTATATAGAAGTTCTAAGCCAAGTCACCAACTTTCTATCTGTATATATGCTTGATCCTTTTTTCCCCTTTTTTAAGATGCGAGCTAGGTGGACCGTGATCTCTCATTGCACTAATGTTCATTTTTTACCTTTTTCTTATTTTTAACGTTTTTAATTTTGTGACCAATTTAATCATTGGAAAATTGATGAAAAAGAATTTTTTACAATAAGATACTTTTTTATTTTTTAAATTTAATAAAAATGAAGTACATTTTACATTATTGTATTGTAAATATACTTTGCATTCTATAAAAATTAAAAATTTAGAATTATGAGCATAAAATCTAACATTATTACACGTTAACATTGGATTACGTAATTTAACAAATTAAATGTTAACATAAATTTAATATAAATAATATTTAATAAGCTCCAGATGCTGTTGCATCAAAAGATGAAAATGTTTTTGTTAATATTACTGATGATCATAGTAGAATTGCACACGCAACATAATAAAAGTCTAAATTTTAGCACATTTTTCATTTTCTACTATACCCAAAAAATCATAAAACATTAGTGTAAAAATAGTAATAGAAATCATCATCAATAATTGAGCAATTATTGTAATACAAAATTATAAAATTAAAATTTTTTTATATAATAATTTATGTTATTTAACTTTTGTTAATAAATACCAGTCTAAACTTATGAAACACTACTATGTAAAAAAATTTGATCAGATACACCGCATAGAAACAAAGAATTTTTTAAAATTTTATTTAACGTCTCTGTATTTGTGCGATCATTGAGATGCTAATTAGCGACGGAGGTTTTCAATGTCTTTGTGAACAAAGCACATGTGTAACGTACAGTGGTGCTTGTATCAATTGGTCGAGAGCAGGATTCGAACTCGGGAGCTCGAAATTACAACCCATCGCTTTACCGAGTGAGCTACTGACGACCTCAAAACAATACATTTTAATGATCCTAAAAGATCAAAAGCGATATTAATAAAAATTTATCATGTACAATAAAAATCTAACTTATTCTGATACACAATAAAATACTTTGAATATTATTGAATTATAAAATAAATCATTATCTTTATTAATTTTTGTTACTTACAATTTAATTTGTAATAAAAAGGAGATAGTAATGGATTTTTTGTGAAAATATATTTTTATAAATATTGATTTCGAAACGATTATTTTTGAAAAATGTAAATTTGATGTAAAATAATGTAATTATTATTAAAAATTTTAATTTGCAAATTAATTTAGATGCTATTTCAATACTTGTCAAGTTTATTTAAACAAAATTTCAATTCAATATTGAAAATAATAAAAAACATTATTATGTTTCAATTTCTATTTTACACTTTCTATTTTTATATAATGTATTGTGATTTGTTGAGATACAATTATGATTATTACTATAAATTATAAATTTTAGTAAAATTGGTCCATCAGTTTTTAACAAAAGGTGGCGCCCCTGTTAAGTTTTAGGTATAGTGTATGTACAGATAAGTTGTGTATACATCTGCTCCGCCATGTGCTTATGTTTAGATTTTGGTGCAGTTGCACAGTGCTTTTTGTTTACATTGCTTTTTCAACGGGTATTAGTTAATATTACATGTATGCAGTATCATAATAATTTAAAAAGTTTAGAATGATCTTATTATTATTTCATTAAATTAACTATAGAAATAAAAAATTACAATGGCATGGAAATAATTCTTGAAATATTGGGTAACTTAACCTCAATGATTATATCACAATTTGCATGATGAGATTGTAACATTAAAAGTACAAATAGCTATACTAATAGTAAGTAAAAAAATTTTTAAATATTTGTATAAAATTCAAAAAAAAATTATATCCGCTAACAATTCTAAATTTTTATTTGCAGCTTCCCTAAATGACAAATAATGTGCTTTATTAAAGATAAGTTCATAAATGATTTTGTGAAAATATCACAAAAATCTACAGTATTAAGATGAGTGAAAATCCTAGAAAACGAAAACGTTCCCTAGTAAGTACAGATAAACCACCCAAAAGATTGTGTTCAGAGTCCTCGAACAATATACTTAATATATCTGAAGGAGATGTAATTAATAAAATTGTTAGTAGTCAGACTAGTCGATATAGAGATTACATACCTCAACGCTTAATTAAATTAATGTATCAACTAGATTTATCAGTATTATGTTTAATTAAAAAGTATATATACAAGCATAAATATCCTTATTTAAGAATATCATTTGACATACCAGAAATTGATAGATTTAAAGATATTGTTCTTTATCATATGGACAAAATCATTTGTGTACAAATTGAAAATATAAATGTTTATAATATAATGAGAGATATAAATTATGACATGCTATTTATCAATAAAAGACGAAACTTTTATATTAACAATTATTTTAATAGCTTTGTAAAACATGTTGTTTCCAAACCATATATTTTTTTAAATAGAGCAGAATATCTGATCATATACACAAATGCAGGATTAGATATTACAGAAGATAAAAAATTAAATAAAATGCGGTGTAAATACTTCTACCCTTTTGAATTCCAAAATATAAACGTAGAAGAAAATAAAATATTAAAAAGATTTTTAACAGTTGATAACAAATTGAAAGTTACAAATTTTTATCAATTTTTCCAAAATCAAACAACAAGAGAAGAACTTTTGAAACGTTTAAAATTTTTTCCTCGGGTAGAAAAAATGATTAATGATAGAAAATTTTCACAGGACTTCAAAACAAATATAAAATTAAAATTTTTGGATAAACTGGTATTAGCCATCAATCAACCTGATAGAGCTGAATTAAAAAATATTATAAAAAATGAAATAAAAAAAGTTCAAATAAATTATGTAGATTTGCAAAAAAGAATATTGTCCAGTTTAATGTCAGAAAAAATGGAATCTAAATTTATATACGAATTTAATGTTTTAATTTCCATTATACAGGATTTACATTTACATAAAAAAATATCATCTTTAGATTTTGAAAATGATGACAAATCTAACATAATTGTTATACAATATAAAAATAAAAAAAGTTATATTAAAGTTTGCAATGAGAGTAGAATTATTAATTTTGATCAGTTATTTCCAATTAAATACAAAGAAGGAAATTTGTCTATTAATAAATATTTTGCTTTTTTTGTTGAAAAATTAATAAAAAAGGAAAATATAAAATTTATTATACTGTACACTAATGCAAGTCTAGATCTTACAAAACTCAACATATTAAGAAATGAAAAATCTAAAAATTTTCATTCTATTAAATTTGATAGTATAGACATTGAAAAAAAGAGATATAAAGCTTTAAAGGCATGTTCATGTATAAATTCAAGCGGTCTTTATCACTTTTCAAAAGATGAAACGGTAAAGAAAACACTAATTGATTTATTAAATTTTCCATCATTATTGAAGGAAGAAGAATTTGCAGAAAAACTTTCGATTGAGGATGAAAAAGAAATAAAAAATAAATTTTTGCACAAATTCATTATAGCAGTTAGTCAATCTAGGAAAGAAAAACTCAATAGTTTTATCATAGACGAGATAGAAAAAAAATATGAGTCTAATGAAATCCCATACAATTACGAGGAATTGCATGAAATAACATTACGTTGGTTAGAGTCTTACGAGTCAGATCCAATAACGGTTAAATTAATTAATGACCTATACAAAAACATAAAATGTAATAATTTGAGTTTTCTCAAATTACAGTACTGTAAACGTACCGCAAATGAATATACGTGTACTAAAAGCGTAATTGGTGACGAAGGATCATATTTTTTTTATAATTTTTTTCATTTTTTAACTTTAGGAGAAGGAAAAAATTGTATTGAGATTTTTAAAAAAAATGGAATCAGCTTGAGAAGTATATCGGGCATTTTGCACAGGTCAAGAGATAGTAATGCTATACAAAGTTTTAAAGAATTATATCAGATTCTAATCGATGAAAATGAAAATAAATCAAAATATTTGACAGATTTAGAAAATAATGGTATTAAAATCTCAAACTTATCTTGCATGCTACATCAAACAAGATCTGCAGCTGCACAAAGTTTAAAGAATATTTATCACGTATGGTTTGATAGTAAAGGAAATACAACAAAGTATCTAAAAACTCTAAAAAAACATGGATTAAAAATATGTAAATTTACGACTCTTCTTAGTGCATTTGGTGATACAGTTCCAAAAGGATTTATTGAATTTTACGACCTTTTGTTTGACGAAATTGGAAATAAAACTGAAATTTTCAAGTCACTGGAAAAAGTAGGAATAAAATTATATAGTGTAATGGAAATAGTTCGTGGCTACAAAAATAATATTGTAAAAATATTTATGGATATGTATGATCTTTGGATTGATAAAAATGGAAATAAAACACCTTTACTTGAATCTATATGTAAAATAGGAATTGATTTAATTAATAAAACTATGACTCGAATAATGCGTGCTTCGGGAAATGATGCTCCACAAGTATTTATGGATTTATATAATTTGTGGTTCGATAAACAAGGAAATCAAACGATATATTTAAAAGCATTGGAAAATCATGGGTTGGATATGACTTGTATGGTAAAAATTTTATGTGACTCAAGACATTGTGGTGCAAAAGCTTACAAAAGTTTATTTGATCTTTGGTTCGACGAAAACGGAAATAAAACTCAATATTTAATGACTTTTTGAAAAAATGGTATAAAATTGAATGATGTTACAAAAATATTATTCAGAACAAACGTAAGGGCTCCGATAATTTTTAAAAATATTTATAATCTTTGGTTTGATAAGAATGGAAATAAAACGCAACACTTTAGATCTTTAACAGAGACAGGAAAAAATTTAGCTAAAATGTCCACTATATTGAGTGGTTCAGAATCTAAGACCTATGAAGCATTTAAAAATTTATATTGTTCTTGATTTTTACATTATTTTAAAATTAAACTTAATACATGTAAATGTTGTATATAATAATGTAAATTCATCTCATGTAATATATTTTGTATTTTGAATAAAAAGAAAATTTATACTAATTAGGTGTTACTTTTATTTAATTTAGGAGTTATAAAAGTTGATAACATTCCTATTTTACCAACTAATAAATTATTATATTAATAATTACTAATTTTATTATAATTACTTATATGTAATGAACATTATTCAATCAAATTTTCAAAAATATTAATTAATTATGAAGATTTTCGAGTTTTGTCATTAGATAAATCTTGAAAATTAATTATCTTGAAAATTTTCGAAAAAAATTTTATATTAATACATGCAAATAATGAATTTTGATCAAACCTGAGAAATTTATTTCCAACGCCTACAGAAAGAATTTCCCCGTAAAGTTTATAATGCCTGTCACTACAGTAATGGGATATTATATATTTTTTCGGCATACCGTGTTTAAAATTGCACTTTATGCAACGCGACTAAATCTTTAACGTGCAATTTTACTTAATGTCAAAAAATATTATTCAATACGGATGTGTTAAATTATAAATATACTCGTGTGATCGCAATAACACGACTATTTATAATTTAACGCACTAAAATAAAAAATATTACTAGTACTGATTCATAATTTTTATTGTTTGATAAATTTTAAAATAAATTTCTTACAAGTTTTTGTAAAAAAATCCAAACATAAGTTATAAAACTATGATTTTCATCCGTACATTTATGAATTTTTATGATGTAACTTGTGGTGAACGTCCTTAAATATTGTTAAAGTTTTTATAAAGAATCCTAACATATAACTGTAATTTTTATAACGCAGCATTGTACACAGTTAAAAATCGGGTGGAGTATTTATTGTGTTTAAGAACTATACACATTTATTTAACACGGTTTTCACACAAAATATGTGTAAATTGAGACACAAGTTGTGTGTTTTTATTGCACAAACTATTTGTTGTTTATTTACACACATTTTGCGTATTCTGCATTAATTTACATACAACATACTATTTTTCACTGTGTGATTTCTTAAAAATATCCTTTTATTTACCGATTATAGTTTTATATATAAGAAAACATCTCGCATTTTACCGATTGGTTATTCAGAGTCCTGATACGTTCTCAGTTAGTAAATAGAATATCTCAATAGAATAAAATATTTTACGAATACAAGTATTATTTGAAGCGTTAATTTACCTATTGCTTTTAAGCTGCTTAAACTTTTTAATTAATTTTTAAAGCTATACGCTTATTTTTATTAAATGTTCTCATATTTTTCAGTTATTTTAATTCAAATCAATTATCTTTTTTATTTTACAGATAATGTAAAGAAATATTAATAATATGAGCACACATACTAAATCTTACCTGAATCTTTGTCTGAACAACCAACCTGAAGAACTTACAAATTTTTTAAGCCTTAATTCATTTAAGATTTTTCATGCAATATGGATTTAAATTTTAGGGTTTTCCATCAAGGGAATGTAAAATACCGACATTACAGTTTTCCAAATTTTTTATTCTTAATCTGAATTTTTTAAAAATATTTCCATATTACAGCTTTGTATTTTAATTGATAAAAAGCATAATATAGAGATGTTTCGGAAATTTTTTGAATAAAGATTAAAAATTCGAGAAACTGCATTGTCGGTAACTATGTATCAAACATTTTCCTTATTACATCACCTTAATTAAGTCTTTGTTAATAGGGTTAGGTGGTTTAAAAGTTAATCCCTCAAATATTATGAAAATGTAAATCTCTTAATATTTGTGGAATAGGATTAAATTTAGGATTACATTTTATTATTGTACCTGAATTAATCCTTTCTTTAAGGGGAGGGTAATTTTAAAGAATTAAGTACTGAGCGCGCATATAAAGTGACCTGCATATGAAATATTTTCAGTTTGCTTTTAAAAATTGATGAGCTCACATCAATCTAATAAGTAAAATATTTTTATAAATAATTAAAGTCAACTTTCATGTTAGCTTCATATTAAATACTAATAATACGAAATCCCTAAAAAATTAATCAAAAACACGAGTGGTAAGTTGTTTTTTAAATCATAATTACACAGAGTATTATTTTGTTATGCAAGTTTATGTATATAGCACTGAAAAAAAAATTCATTCGAAAAAAATAAAATTTATTTGACTCAATTGAAATTAAATTTAATTGAAACAAAATCGAATACATTAATTTTTCATTTGAAAATATCTCGTTTTAAAACAATAAATGTTTCTTGATAATAAATTGATGCAGAATACACAAGATGTGTGTAAATAAACAACAAATATTTTGTGTGATTAAAACACACAATTTGTGTCTCAATTTACACATATTTTGTATAAAAACTGTGTTAAATACAATGTGTATAGTTCTTAAACACAATTAATACACAAGATTTGTAGGAAATTATTTTTAAAGCATATTTAATGCGTTAAATATAATATTACACAATATTTGTGTATTTTATTTTTTCAGATGGCGTTTAAACAAAAATTGGCTGTTTAAACAATTAAAAAAAATTTTTTTACATATAAAAACAGATTTTTAATATAAAAACGAGAAGGTCTATTAAAGGAAGGTTTGGGATATATCCTGATATTTTTTTATTTCTAGCTTTCTACAACTTTTTATAACGTTACAAATGTACTAGGTACACCACAGTGTTCCGTGTGACTTGTACTTAAATTTTGGGAGGTATAAGTAATCAGGGTTAAAAACATGTTTCCTAAAGTAAATCATGTCTTTTGTATAAATTTTGTCATCTAATTTTATTCAAATATAAATGTATTTAGATTGAGTAAAAATAAATTTGTATTTTTAACCATTCTATGTATTCATTATGAAAATGAATTTCATTTTGCGAAAAATACAGATGATTTTTCTTCAAAAATAATATTTTTGTTACAAAGATATATTTAATTGTTTTTATTAAACGAATGGTTGAATACATTAATATTAGTTTTAATAAATCAGTGTTTATTGTAATATATTTTCATTTATTTTGAATAAAAATTTCATTAATACATTTTTTTTTTATTTAATAAAATACAATTGCTTGCTTTCATTAAAAAATTTCTTTTATTCAAATAATTATTTATTCGAATCAAATGAATTATTATTAAGCAAAGAAATTTTTGGTTTTTCCTAATAAATATTTCTTAGCTTATAAAAAAAGCTATTTAAATTAAATAAAATGTTTTTAATTTTAGTCATCTAAATACGTGATTTATTTGAATCGAATAAATTTTCTTTTCAGTGTATTATATATACAACTTCGGCTATATATATCAATCTAGTTACATAAATAATAATGTAATAATAACGCATTTCAACTAACTAGTGATAATAAGACATAAATTTATAAAATAAAATATAATAATTTTTTTTTTTTCAAATTTCAGAAAAAAATGTCAGTCTACTACAAATTTAAATCTACATTGGACATAGATATAGTTCCTGTCGACGGGCTGCACATTTCACTAGCAGATTTAAAAAAAGTTATTTTTAATCGCAAAAAAATTGGCAAAAATACAGGCTCTGATTTGATGGTAACCAACGCGCAAACGAAAGAAAACTACATAAATGATAATGAGCTTATAGCGAAAAATACTACATTGATTATTGCTCGAATTCCATTCAAAGCTGAAAAAAAATTTTCTTCAGATCAACCACCAAATATAACTTACCCAAAACCAGAAGTTTATGTAAACGGTTTAACTGATTTGACAAAGTCAAATCAATCTGAAGAAGATAAAATCCTGGCTATGATTAACCAGTCAACGTATGAGTATGATCCTGCTAAGTAAGTTCTATTATATATTTACTTTTTGTAAGAAAGAAGAAACCATTTAACTATTAAATTCTTCTTTATTTACTTGACTTTTCAAACTGTGTTAGCTTTATGATTTCCTCTGTTTTGCCTTGTGGGACTTTTTAATATTCATGGAATTTATTTTAAATACTCTTGCTTTCCAGGTTCTATTCCCCGCAGGAAATTCAGAAAAATTTTTCTTTAACTTTCCCGGGGAATCGAAACCACTGGACTATATTATCGCTCTTGTAAAGTCAAATAAATTTAAAAACACAAATTTCTAATGCATATGTTAATATATATATCTTTTTTTTAGTTACAGCGAAATTCGTGGATCTAATCAGACTGGCCAACTACCTCCAAACTACTGTTGTCACAAATGTCATCAGCCAGGACATTGGATTAAAGATTGTCCCCTTGGATTTCATCAAAAAGCAATAAAAAGATGTACGGGAATCCCAAAAAGTTTTATGATCGAGGTTGAGGGACCTTCTGTACCTGGGGCTATGATAACTCCTCAAGGATCTTATGCAGTACGGGCTATTGATCAGTAAGTAATTAAAACTTATTATCATTTATTTTTACTCTTAATATAGTTAAAATAAAAATATATTATTTTCATTTTTCAGTGAAGTTTATCAAGAAAGAAAAAGAAAACGTACCTGTTAGTAAAAAGCCAGATCATAACTCAAGATGTGATATTTGCAAAAATTTGCCAATTAATACTTTAACGATAATCATTCAGTATATTTTTACTGAAATCAAAAAAATTTAAATATTCTGGAGCGTAATGAAATGTAATAATCTTAATCACTGTTTCCCGCATCTCACAGCAATAAATGTATTTTTTACACAGGGCGCGTACAGTGGGTACTTTACTCCCTCCCAGCGAAAAGTAAGGTATCCACTGTACGCTGCCTGTGTAAAAAAATCGTATATTCTCCACGGGAGTAAATGAAAAATCTCTTAAATCGTATGTTTGTCACCCTCGCCTTCGGCTCGGGTGACATTTAACTCGGTGAATAATATACTAATAAATAATGTATATAAATAATGCATATGAATAATGTGTGTAAATAATGCATATAAATTGTAATGTATCAAAATGCATAATAAATAATTTTTCTTAAATTAATAAATTTTGTTTTCTTTGAGTATACTTTTTTTAACTTTTGAGATAGGGTTCGATTTTTCGAAAGTCCATTATTATTTTTAGCCCGATGTAGAGTCTTATAATTTTAAATGATACTTTTCTCAATCTTTACCATTGTATTGACAGCATGAAACATAATATAGAAACGTTAAAATTTACAAGCATCAGTTAAAATTTATAATTAATTTTACTTTCTCTTTTTTATCGTGGCATTTTATACATTCATACAACAAATTCATTGGTATACCGTTTTGCTATATGTATATCGATTTAAATTATAATTTATACATTTCTAATTTTGTTCTATTCTTATTTTATAATATAATACATTTTTAATTATTTTTACTGTATTATATATTATTATAGACATTGAAAAAAAGAGATATAAAGCTTTAAGGGTGTCCTCATACCGGCACAGAGATCTACCTTATCTATATTTGAATTATGCATTTTATTAAAAATTTAACTATTTTTGACTAAAATTCATAGAAGAGGCACATTCTTAACATTCTAAAGAATTTATTGCAACGTTAAAAGACAGAATAAAAGTTAAAATGAAGACAAAAACTGCATAATACGATTATTCATAACTACATTTAAAAGTTAATCGTATTAAGCAGTTTTCGCCTTTATTTTTACCCTTATATTGTCTTTTAACGTTGCAATAAATTCTTTGGCATGTTAAGAATGTGCCTCTCCTACGAATTTCAGTCATGAATAGTTAAATTTTTATTAAAATTCATAATTTAAATGTAGATAAGGTAGAACTCTATGTCGGTATGAGGATTCCCTTAAAGGTATGTTCATGTATAAATTCAAGCGGTCTTTATCACTTTTCAAAAGATGAAACGGTAAAGAAAACACTAATTGATTTATTAAATTTTCCATCATTATTGAAGGAAGAAGAATTTGCAGAAAAACTTTCGATTGAGGATGAAAAAGAAATAAAAAATAAATTTTTGCACAAATTCATTGTAGCAGTTAGTCAATCTAGGAAAGAAAAACTCAATAGTTTTATCATAGACGAGATAGAAAAAAAATATGAGTCTAATGAAATCCCATACAATTACGAGGAATTGCATGAAATAACATTACGTTGGTTAGAGTCTTACGAGTCAGATCCAATAACGGTTAAATTAATTAATGACCTATACAAAAACATAAAATGTAATAATTTGAGTTTTCTCAAATTACAGTACTGTAAACGTACCGCAAATGAATATACGTGTACTAAAAGCGTAATTGGTGACGAAGGATCATATTTTTTTATAATTTTTTTCATTTTTTAACTTTAGGAGAAGGAAAAAATTGTATTGAGATTTTTAAAAAAATGGAATCAGCTTGAGAAGTATATCGGGCATTTTGCACAGGTCAAGAGATAGTAATGCTATACAAAGTTTTAAAGAATTATATCAGATTCTAATCGATGAAAATGAAAATAAATCAAAATATTTGACAGATTTAGAAAATAATGGTATTAAAATCTCAAACTTATCTTGCATGCTACATCAAACAAGATCTGCAGCTGCACAAAGTTTAAAGAATATTTATCACGTATGGTTTGATAGTAAAGGAAATACAACAAAGTATCTAAAAACTCTAAAAAAACATGGATTAAAAATATGTAAATTTACGACTCTTCTTAGTGCATTTGGTGATACAGTTCCAAAAGGATTTATTGAATTTTACGACCTTTTGTTTGACGAAATTGGAAATAAAACTGAAATTTTCAAGTCACTGGAAAAAGTAGGAATAAAATTATATAGTGTAATGGAAATAGTTCGTGGCTACAAAAATAATATTGTAAAAATATTTATGGATATGTATGATCTTTGGATTGATAAAAATGGAAATAAAACACCTTTACTTGAATCTATATGTAAAATAGGAATTGATTTAATTAATAAAACTATGACTCGAATAATGCGTGCTTCGGGAAATGATGCTCCACAAGTATTTATGGATTTATATAATTTGTGGTTCGATAAACAAGGAAATCAAACGATATATTTAAAAGCATTGGAAAATCATGGGTTGGATATGACTTGTATGGTAAAAATTTTATGTGACTCAAGACATTGTGGTGCAAAAGCTTACAAAAGTTTATTTGATCTTTGGTTCGACGAAAACGGAAATAAAACTCAATATTTAATGACTTTTGAAAAAAATGGTATAAAATTGAATGATGTTACAAAAATATTATTCAGAACAAACGTAAGGGCTCCGATAATTTTTAAAAATATTTATAATCTTTGGTTTGATAAGAATGGAAATAAAACGCAACACTTTAGATCTTTAACAGAGACAGGAAAAAATTTAGCTAAAATGTCCACTATATTGAGTGGTTCAGAATCTAAGACCTATGAAGCATTTAAAAATTTATATTGTTCTTGATTTTTACATTATTTTAAAATTAAACTTAATACATGTAAATGTTGTATATAATAATGTAAATTCATCTCATGTAATATATTTTGTATTTTGAATAAAAAGAAAATTTATACTAATTAGGTGTTACTTTTATTTAATTTAGGAGTTATAAAAGTTGATAACATTCCTATTTTACCAACTAATAAATTATTATATTAATAATTACTAATTTTATTATAATTACTTATATGTAATGAACATTATTCAATCAAATTTTCAAAAATATTAATTAATTATGAAGATTTTCGAGTTTTGTCATTAGATAAATCTTGAAAATTAATTATCTTGAAAATTTTCGAAAAAAATTTTATATTAATACATGCAAATAATGAATTTTGATCAAACCTGAGAAATTTATTTCCAACGCCTACAGAAAGAATTTCCCCGTAAAGTTTATAATGCCTGTCACTACAGTAATGGGATATTATATATATTTTTCGGCATACCGTGTTTAAAATTGCACTTTATGCAACGCGACTAAATCTTTAACGTGCAATTTTACTTAATGTCAAAAAATATTATTCAATACGGATGTGTTAAATTATAAATATACTCGTGTGATCGCAATAACACGACTATTTATAATTTAACGCACTAAAATAAAAAAATATTACTAGTACTGATTCATAATTTTTATTGTTTGATAAATTTTAAAATAAATTTCTTACAAGTTTTTGTAAAAAAAATCCAAACATAAGTTATAAAACTATGATTTTCATCCGTACATTTATGAATTTTTTATGATGTAACTTGTGGTGAACGTCCTTAAATATTGTTAAAGTTTTTATAAAGAATCCTAACATATAACTGTAATTTTTATAACGCAGCATTGTACACAGTTAAAAATCGGGTGGAGTATTTATTGTGTTTAAGAACTATACACATTTATTTAACACGGTTTTCACACAAAATATGTGTAAATTGAGACACAAGTTGTGTGTTTTTATTGCACAAACTATTTGTTGTTTATTTACACACATTTTGCGTATTCTGCATTAATTTACATACAACATACTATTTTTCACTGTGTGATTTCTTAAAAATATCCTTTTATTTACCGATTATAGTTTTATATATAAGAAAACATCTCGCATTTTACCGATTGGTTATTCAGAGTCCTGATACGTTCTCAGTTAGTAAATAGAATATCTCAATAGAATAAAATATTTTACGAATACAAGTATTATTTGAAGCGTTAATTTACCTATTGCTTTTTAAGCTGCTTAAACTTTTTAATTAATTTTTAAAGCTATACGCTTATTTTTATTAAATGTTCTCATATTTTTCAGTTATTTTAATTCAAATCAATTATCTTTTTTATTTTACAGATAATGTAAAGAAATATTAATAATATGAGCACACATACTAAATCTTACCTGAATCTTTGTCTGAACAACCAACCTGAAGAACTTACAAATTTTTTAAGCCTTAATTCATTTAAGATTTTTCATGCAATATGGATTTAAATTTTAGGGTTTTCCATCAAGGGAATGTAAAATACCGACATTACAGTTTTCCAAATTTTTTATTCTTAATCTGAATTTTTTAAAAATATTTCCATATTACAGCTTTGTATTTTAATTGATAAAAAGCATAATATAGAGATGTTTCGGAAATTTTTTGAATAAAGATTAAAAATTCGAGAAACTGCATTGTCGGTAACTATGTATCAAACATTTTCCTTATTACATCACCTTAATTAAGTCTTTGTTAATAGGGTTAGGTGGTTTAAAAGTTAATCCCTCAAATATTATGAAAATGTAAATCTCTTAATATTTGTGGAATAGGATTAAATTTAGGATTACATTTTATTATTGTACCTGAATTAATCCTTTCTTTAAGGGAGGGTAATTTTAAAGAATTAAGTACTGAGCGCGCATATAAAGTGACCTGCATATGAAATATTTTCAGTTTGCTTTTAAAAATTGATGAGCTCACATCAATCTAATAAGTAAAATATTTTTATAAATAATTAAAGTCAACTTTCATGTTAGCTTCATATTAAATACTAATAATACGAAATCCCTAAAAAATTAATCAAAAACACGAGTGGTAAGTTGTTTTTTTAAATCATAATTACACAGAGTATTATTTTGTTATGCAAGTTTATGTATATAGCACTGAAAAAAAAATTCATTCGAAAAAAATAAAATTTATTTGACTCAATTGAAATTAAATTTAATTGAAACAAAATCGAATACATTAATTTTTCATTTGAAAATATCTCGTTTTTAAAACAATAAATGTTTCTTGATAATAAATTGATGCAGAATACACAAGATGTGTGTAAATAAACAACAAATATTTTGTGTGATTAAAACACACAATTTGTGTCTCAATTTACACATATTTTGTATAAAAACTGTGTTAAATACAATGTGTATAGTTCTTAAACACAATTAATACACAAGATTTGTAGGAAATTATTTTTAAAGCATATTTAATGCGTTAAATATAATATTACACAATATTTGTGTATTTTATTTTTTCAGATGGCGTTTAAACAAAAATTGGCTGTTTAAACAATTAAAAAAAATTTTTTACATATAAAAACAGATTTTTAATATAAAAACGAGAAGGTCTATTAAAGGAAGGTTTGGGATATATCCTGATATTTTTTTATTTCTAGCTTTCTACAACTTTTTATAACGTTACAAATGTACTAGGTACACCACAGTGTTCCGTGTGACTTGTACTTAAATTTTGGGAGGTATAAGTAATCAGGGTTAAAAACATGTTTCCTAAAGTAAATCATGTCTTTTGTATAAATTTTGTCATCTAATTTTATTCAAATATAAATGTATTTAGATTGAGTAAAAATAAATTTGTATTTTTAACCATTCTATGTATTCATTATGAAAATGAATTTCATTTTGCGAAAAATACAGATGATTTTTCTTCAAAAATAATATTTTTGTTACAAAGATATATTTAATTGTTTTTATTAAACGAATGGTTGAATACATTAATATTAGTTTTAATAAATCAGTGTTTATTGTAATATATTTTCATTTATTTTGAATAAAAATTTCATTAATACATTTTTTTTTTATTTAATAAAATACAATTGCTTGCTTTCATTAAAAAATTTCTTTTATTCAAATAATTATTTATTCGAATCAAATGAATTATTATTAAGCAAAGAAATTTTTGGTTTTTCCTAATAAATATTTCTTAGCTTATAAAAAAAGCTATTTAAATTAAATAAAATGTTTTTAATTTTAGTCATCTAAATACGTGATTTATTTGAATCGAATAAATTTTCTTTTCAGTGTATTATATATACAACTTCGGCTATATATATCAATCTAGTTACATAAATAATAATGTAATAATAACGCATTTCAACTAACTAGTGATAATAAGACATAAATTTATAAAATAAAATATAATAATTTTTTTTTTTTCAAATTTCAGAAAAAAATGTCAGTCTACTACAAATTTAAATCTACATTGGACATAGATATAGTTCCTGTCGACGGGCTGCACATTTCACTAGCAGATTTAAAAAAAGTTATTTTTAATCGCAAAAAAATTGGCAAAAATACAGGCTCTGATTTGATGGTAACCAACGCGCAAACGAAAGAAAACTACATAAATGATAATGAGCTTATAGCGAAAAATACTACATTGATTATTGCTCGAATTCCATTCAAAGCTGAAAAAAAATTTTCTTCAGATCAACCACCAAATATAACTTACCCAAAACCAGAAGTTTATGTAAACGGTTTAACTGATTTGACAAAGTCAAATCAATCTGAAGAAGATAAAATCCTGGCTATGATTAACCAGTCAACGTATGAGTATGATCCTGCTAAGTAAGTTCTATTATATATTTACTTTTTGTAAGAAAGAAGAAACCATTTAACTATTAAATTCTTCTTTATTTACTTGACTTTTCAAACTGTGTTAGCTTTATGATTTCCTCTGTTTTGCCTTGTGGGACTTTTTAATATTCATGGAATTTATTTTAAATACTCTTGCTTTCCAGGTTCTATTCCCGCAGGAAATTCAGAAAAATTTTTCTTTAACTTTCCCGGGAATCGAAACCACTGGACTATATTATCGCTCTTGTAAAGTCAAATAAATTTAAAAACACAAATTTCTAATGCATATGTTAATATATATATCTTTTTTTTAGTTACAGCGAAATTCGTGGATCTAATCAGACTGGCCAACTACCTCCAAACTACTGTTGTCACAAATGTCATCAGCCAGGACATTGGATTAAAGATTGTCCCCTTGGATTTCATCAAAAAGCAATAAAAAGATGTACGGGAATCCCAAAAAGTTTTATGATCGAGGTTGAGGGACCTTCTGTACCTGGGGCTATGATAACTCCTCAAGGATCTTATGCAGTACGGGCTATTGATCAGTAAGTAATTAAAACTTATTATCATTTATTTTTACTCTTAATATAGTTAAAATAAAAATATATTATTTTCATTTTTCAGTGAAGTTTATCAAGAAAGAAAAAGAAAACGTACCTGTTAGTAAAAAGCCAGATCATAACTCAAGATGTGATATTTGCAAAAATTTGCCAATTAATACTTTAACGATAATCATTCAGTATATTTTTACTGAAATCAAAAAAATTTAAATATTCTGGAGCGTAATGAAATGTAATAATCTTAATCACTGTTTCCCGCATCTCACAGCAATAAATGTATTTTTTACACAGGGCGCGTACAGTGGGTACTTTACTCCCTCCCAGCGAAAAGTAAGGTATCCACTGTACGCTGCCTGTAAAAAAATCGTATATTCTCCACGGGAGTAAATGAAAAATCTCTTAAATCGTATGTTTGTCACCCTCGCCTTCGGCTCGGGTGACATTTAACTCGGTGAATAATATACTAATAAATAATGTATATAAATAATGCATATGAATAATGTGTGTAAATAATGCATATAAATTGTAATGTATCAAAATGCATAATAAATAATTTTTCTTAAATTAATAAATTTTGTTTTCTTTGAGTATACTTTTTTTAACTTTTGAGATAGGGTTCGATTTTTCGAAAGTCCATTATTATTTTTAGCCCGATGTAGAGTCTTATAATTTTAAATGATACTTTTCTCAATCTTTACCATTGTATTGACAGCATGAAACATAATATAGAAACGTTAAAATTTACAAGCATCAGTTAAAATTTATAATTAATTTTACTTTCTCTTTTTTATCGTGGCATTTTATACATTCATACAACAAATTCATTGGTATACCGTTTTGCTATATGTATATCGATTTAAATTATAATTTATACATTTCTAATTTTGTTCTATTCTTATTTTATAATATAATACATTTTTAATTATTTTTACTGTATTATATATTATTATAGACATTGAAAAAAAGAGATATAAAGCTTTAAGGGGTGTCCTCATACCGGCACAGAGATCTACCTTATCTATATTTGAATTATGCATTTTATTAAAAATTTAACTATTTTTGACTAAAATTCATAGAAGAGGCACATTCTTAACATTCTAAAGAATTTATTGCAACGTTAAAAGACAGAATAAAAGTTAAAATGAAGACAAAAACTGCATAATACGATTATTCATAACTACATTTAAAAGTTAATCGTATTAAGCAGTTTTCGCCTTTATTTTTACCCTTATATTGTCTTTTAACGTTGCAATAAATTCTTTGGCATGTTAAGAATGTGCCTCTCCTACGAATTTCAGTCATGAATAGTTAAATTTTTATTAAAATTCATAATTTAAATGTAGATAAGGTAGAACTCTATGTCGGTATGAGGATTCCCCTTAAAGGTATGTTCATGTATAAATTCAAGCGGTCTTTATCACTTTTCAAAAGATGAAACGGTAAAGAAAACACTAATTGATTTATTAAATTTTCCATCATTATTGAAGGAAGAAGAATTTGCAGAAAAACTTTCGATTGAGGATGAAAAAGAAATAAAAAATAAATTTTTGCACAAATTCATTATAGCAGTTAGTCAATCTAGGAAAGAAAAACTCAATAGTTTTATCATAGACGAGATAGAAAAAAAATATGAGTCTAATGAAATCCCATACAATTACGAGGAATTGCATGAAATAACATTACGTTGGTTAGAGTCTTACGAGTCAGATCCAATAACGGTTAAATTAATTAATGACCTATACAAAAACATAAAATGTAATAATTTGAGTTTTCTCAAATTACAGTACTGTAAACGTACCGCAAATGAATATACGTGTACTAAAAGCGTAATTGGTGACGAAGGATCATATTTTTTTATAATTTTTTTCATTTTTTAACTTTAGGAGAAGGAAAAAATTGTATTGAGATTTTTAAAAAAAATGGAATCAGCTTGAGAAGTATATCGGGCATTTTGCACAGGTCAAGAGATAGTAATGCTATACAAAGTTTTAAAGAATTATATCAGATTCTAATCGATGAAAATGAAAATAAATCAAAATATTTGACAGATTTAGAAAATAATGGTATTAAAATCTCAAACTTATCTTGCATGCTACATCAAACAAGATCTGCAGCTGCACAAAGTTTAAAGAATATTTATCACGTATGGTTTGATAGTAAAGGAAATACAACAAAGTATCTAAAAACTCTAAAAAACATGGATTAAAAATATGTAAATTTACGACTCTTCTTAGTGCATTTGGTGATACAGTTCCAAAAGGATTTATTGAATTTTACGACCTTTTGTTTGACGAAATTGGAAATAAAACTGAAATTTTCAAGTCACTGGAAAAAGTAGGAATAAAATTATATAGTGTAATGGAAATAGTTCGTGGCTACAAAAATAATATTGTAAAAATATTTATGGATATGTATGATCTTTGGATTGATAAAAATGGAAATAAAACACCTTTACTTGAATCTATATGTAAAATAGGAATTGATTTAATTAATAAAACTATGACTCGAATAATGCGTGCTTCGGGAAATGATGCTCCACAAGTATTTATGGATTTATATAATTTGTGGTTCGATAAACAAGGAAATCAAACGATATATTTAAAAGCATTGGAAAATCATGGGTTGGATATGACTTGTATGGTAAAAATTTTATGTGACTCAAGACATTGTGGTGCAAAAGCTTACAAAAGTTTATTTGATCTTTGGTTCGACGAAAACGGAAATAAAACTCAATATTTAATGACTTTTGAAAAAAATGGTATAAAATTGAATGATGTTACAAAAATATTATTCAGAACAAACGTAAGGGCTCCGATAATTTTTAAAAATATTTATAATCTTTGGTTTGATAAGAATGGAAATAAAACGCAACACTTTAGATCTTTAACAGAGACAGGAAAAAATTTAGCTAAAATGTCCACTATATTGAGTGGTTCAGAATCTAAGACCTATGAAGCATTTAAAAATTTATATTGTTCTTGATTTTTACATTATTTTAAAATTAAACTTAATACATGTAAATGTTGTATATAATAATGTAAATTCATCTCATGTAATATATTTTGTATTTTGAATAAAAAGAAAATTTATACTAATTAGGTGTTACTTTTATTTAATTTAGGAGTTATAAAAGTTGATAACATTCCTATTTTACCAACTAATAAATTATTATATTAATAATTACTAATTTTATTATAATTACTTATATGTAATGAACATTATTCAATCAAATTTTCAAAAATATTAATTAATTATGAAGATTTTCGAGTTTTGTCATTAGATAAATCTTGAAAATTAATTATCTTGAAAATTTTCGAAAAAAAATTTTATATTAATACATGCAAATAATGAATTTTGATCAAACCTGAGAAATTTATTTCCAACGCCTACAGAAAGAATTTCCCCGTAAAGTTTATAATGCCTGTCACTACAGTAATGGGATATTATATATTTTTTCGGCATACCGTGTTTAAAATTGCACTTTATGCAACGCGACTAAATCTTTAACGTGCAATTTTACTTAATGTCAAAAAATATTATTCAATACGGATGTGTTAAATTATAAATATACTCGTGTGATCGCAATAACACGACTATTTATAATTTAACGCACTAAAATAAAAAAATATTACTAGTACTGATTCATAATTTTTATTGTTTGATAAATTTTAAAATAAATTTCTTACAAGTTTTTGTAAAAAAAATCCAAACATAAGTTATAAAACTATGATTTTCATCCGTACATTTATGAATTTTTTATGATGTAACTTGTGGTGAACGTCCTTAAATATTGTTAAAGTTTTTATAAAGAATCCTAACATATAACTGTAATTTTTATAACGCAGCATTGTACACAGTTAAAAATCGGGTGGAGTATTTATTGTGTTTAAGAACTATACACATTTATTTAACACGGTTTTCACACAAAATATGTGTAAATTGAGACACAAGTTGTGTGTTTTTATTGCACAAACTATTTGTTGTTTATTTACACACATTTTGCGTATTCTGCATTAATTTACATACAACATACTATTTTTCACTGTGTGATTTCTTAAAAATATCCTTTTATTTACCGATTATAGTTTTATATATAAGAAAACATCTCGCATTTTACCGATTGGTTATTCAGAGTCCTGATACGTTCTCAGTTAGTAAATAGAATATCTCAATAGAATAAAATATTTTACGAATACAAGTATTATTTGAAGCGTTAATTTACCTATTGCTTTTTAAGCTGCTTAAACTTTTTAATTAATTTTTAAAGCTATACGCTTATTTTTATTAAATGTTCTCATATTTTTCAGTTATTTTAATTCAAATCAATTATCTTTTTTATTTTACAGATAATGTAAAGAAATATTAATAATATGAGCACACATACTAAATCTTACCTGAATCTTTGTCTGAACAACCAACCTGAAGAACTTACAAATTTTTTAAGCCTTAATTCATTTAAGATTTTTCATGCAATATGGATTTAAATTTTAGGGTTTTCCATCAAGGGAATGTAAAATACCGACATTACAGTTTTCCAAATTTTTTATTCTTAATCTGAATTTTTTAAAAATATTTCCATATTACAGCTTTGTATTTTAATTGATAAAAAGCATAATATAGAGATGTTTCGGAAATTTTTTGAATAAAGATTAAAAATTCGAGAAACTGCATTGTCGGTAACTATGTATCAAACATTTTCCTTATTACATCACCTTAATTAAGTCTTTGTTAATAGGGTTAGGTGGTTTAAAAGTTAATCCCTCAAATATTATGAAAATGTAAATCTCTTAATATTTGTGGAATAGGATTAAATTTAGGATTACATTTTATTATTGTACCTGAATTAATCCTTTCTTTAAGGGGAGGGTAATTTTAAAGAATTAAGTACTGAGCGCGCATATAAAGTGACCTGCATATGAAATATTTTCAGTTTGCTTTTAAAAATTGATGAGCTCACATCAATCTAATAAGTAAAATATTTTTATAAATAATTAAAGTCAACTTTCATGTTAGCTTCATATTAAATACTAATAATACGAAATCCCTAAAAAATTAATCAAAAACACGAGTGGTAAGTTGTTTTTTTAAATCATAATTACACAGAGTATTATTTTGTTATGCAAGTTTATGTATATAGCACTGAAAAAAAAATTCATTCGAAAAAAATAAAATTTATTTGACTCAATTGAAATTAAATTTAATTGAAACAAAATCGAATACATTAATTTTTCATTTGAAAATATCTCGTTTTTAAAACAATAAATGTTTCTTGATAATAAATTGATGCAGAATACACAAGATGTGTGTAAATAAACAACAAATATTTTGTGTGATTAAAACACACAATTTGTGTCTCAATTTACACATATTTTGTATAAAAACTGTGTTAAATACAATGTGTATAGTTCTTAAACACAATTAATACACAAGATTTGTAGGAAATTATTTTTAAAGCATATTTAATGCGTTAAATATAATATTACACAATATTTGTGTATTTTATTTTTTCAGATGGCGTTTAAACAAAAATTGGCTGTTTAAACAATTAAAAAAAATTTTTTACATATAAAAACAGATTTTTAATATAAAAACGAGAAGGTCTATTAAAGGAAGGTTTGGGATATATCCTGATATTTTTTTATTTCTAGCTTTCTACAACTTTTTATAACGTTACAAATGTACTAGGTACACCACAGTGTTCCGTGTGACTTGTACTTAAATTTTGGGAGGTATAAGTAATCAGGGTTAAAAACATGTTTCCTAAAGTAAATCATGTCTTTTGTATAAATTTTGTCATCTAATTTTATTCAAATATAAATGTATTTAGATTGAGTAAAAATAAATTTGTATTTTTAACCATTCTATGTATTCATTATGAAAATGAATTTCATTTTGCGAAAAATACAGATGATTTTTCTTCAAAAATAATATTTTTGTTACAAAGATATATTTAATTGTTTTTATTAAACGAATGGTTGAATACATTAATATTAGTTTTAATAAATCAGTGTTTATTGTAATATATTTTCATTTATTTTGAATAAAAATTTCATTAATACATTTTTTTTTTATTTAATAAAATACAATTGCTTGCTTTCATTAAAAAATTTCTTTTATTCAAATAATTATTTATTCGAATCAAATGAATTATTATTAAGCAAAGAAATTTTTGGTTTTTCCTAATAAATATTTCTTAGCTTATAAAAAAAGCTATTTAAATTAAATAAAATGTTTTTAATTTTAGTCATCTAAATACGTGATTTATTTGAATCGAATAAATTTTCTTTTCAGTGTATTATATATACAACTTCGGCTATATATATCAATCTAGTTACATAAATAATAATGTA
The DNA here is from genome assembly GCA_017163975.1 of Anastatus disparis. Lineage (NCBI taxonomy): Eukaryota > Metazoa > Arthropoda > Insecta > Hymenoptera > Eupelmidae > Anastatus > Anastatus disparis. The sequence continues at coordinate 1,800,062 of JAFFSR010000222.1, forward strand.
ATAATAACGCATTTCAACTAACTAGTGATAATAAGACATAAATTTATAAAATAAAATATAATAATTTTTTTTTTTTCAAATTTCAGAAAAAAATGTCAGTCTACTACAAATTTAAATCTACATTGGACATAGATATAGTTCCTGTCGACGGGCTGCACATTTCACTAGCAGATTTAAAAAAAAGTTATTTTTAATCGCAAAAAAAATTGGCAAAAATACAGGCTCTGATTTGATGGTAACCAACGCGCAAACGAAAGAAAACTACATAAATGATAATGAGCTTATAGCGAAAAATACTACATTGATTATTGCTCGAATTCCATTCAAAGCTGAAAAAAAATTTTCTTCAGATCAACCACCAAATATAACTTACCCAAAACCAGAAGTTTATGTAAACGGTTTAACTGATTTGACAAAGTCAAATCAATCTGAAGAAGATAAAATCCTGGCTATGATTAACCAGTCAACGTATGAGTATGATCCTGCTAAGTAAGTTCTATTATATATTTACTTTTTGTAAGAAAGAAGAAACCATTTAACTATTAAATTCTTCTTTATTTACTTGACTTTTCAAACTGTGTTAGCTTTATGATTTCCTCTGTTTTGCCTTGTGGGACTTTTTAATATTCATGGAATTTATTTTAAATACTCTTGCTTTCCAGGTTCTATTCCCGCAGGAAATTCAGAAAATTTTTCTTTAACTTTCCCGGGGAATCGAAACCACTGGACTATATTATCGCTCTTGTAAAGTCAAATAAATTTAAAAACACAAATTTCTAATGCATATGTTAATATATATATCTTTTTTTAGTTACAGCGAAATTCGTGGATCTAATCAGACTGGCCAACTACCTCCAAACTACTGTTGTCACAAATGTCATCAGCCAGGACATTGGATTAAAGATTGTCCCCTTGGATTTCATCAAAAAGCAATAAAAAGATGTACGGGAATCCCAAAAAGTTTTATGATCGAGGTTGAGGGACCTTCTGTACCTGGGGCTATGATAACTCCTCAAGGATCTTATGCAGTACGGGCTATTGATCAGTAAGTAATTAAAACTTATTATCATTTATTTTTACTCTTAATATAGTTAAAATAAAAATATATTATTTTCATTTTTCAGTGAAGTTTATCAAGAAAGAAAAAGAAAACGTACCTGTTAGTAAAAAGCCAGATCATAACTCAAGATGTGATATTTGCAAAAATTTGCCAATTAATACTTTAACGATAATCATTCAGTATATTTTTACTGAAATCAAAAAAATTTAAATATTCTGGAGCGTAATGAAATGTAATAATCTTAATCACTGTTTCCCGCATCTCACAGCAATAAATGTATTTTTTACACAGGGCGCGTACAGTGGGTACTTTACTCCCTCCCAGCGAAAAGTAAGGTATCCACTGTACGCTGCCTGTGTAAAAAAATCGTATATTCTCCACGGGAGTAAATGAAAAATCTCTTAAATCGTATGTTTGTCACCCTCGCCTTCGGCTCGGGTGACATTTAACTCGGTGAATAATATACTAATAAATAATGTATATAAATAATGCATATGAATAATGTGTGTAAATAATGCATATAAATTGTAATGTATCAAAATGCATAATAAATAATTTTTCTTAAATTAATAAATTTTGTTTTCTTTGAGTATACTTTTTTTAACTTTTGAGATAGGGTTCGATTTTTCGAAAGTCCATTATTATTTTTAGCCCGATGTAGAGTCTTATAATTTTAAATGATACTTTTCTCAATCTTTACCATTGTATTGACAGCATGAAACATAATATAGAAACGTTAAAATTTACAAGCATCAGTTAAAATTTATAATTAATTTTACTTTCTCTTTTTTATCGTGGCATTTTATACATTCATACAACAAATTCATTGGTATACCGTTTTGCTATATGTATATCGATTTAAATTATAATTTATACATTTCTAATTTTGTTCTATTCTTATTTTATAATATAATACATTTTTAATTATTTTTACTGTATTATATATTATTATAGACATTGAAAAAAAGAGATATAAAGCTTTAAGGGGTGTCCTCATACCGGCACAGAGATCTACCTTATCTATATTTGAATTATGCATTTTATTAAAAATTTAACTATTTTTGACTAAAATTCATAGAAGAGGCACATTCTTAACATTCTAAAGAATTTATTGCAACGTTAAAAGACAGAATAAAAGTTAAAATGAAGACAAAAACTGCATAATACGATTATTCATAACTACATTTAAAAGTTAATCGTATTAAGCAGTTTTCGCCTTTATTTTTACCCTTATATTGTCTTTTAACGTTGCAATAAATTCTTTGGCATGTTAAGAATGTGCCTCCTACGAATTTCAGTCATGAATAGTTAAATTTTTATTAAAATTCATAATTTAAATGTAGATAAGGTAGAACTCTATGTCGGTATGAGGATTCCCCTTAAAGGTATGTTCATGTATAAATTCAAGCGGTCTTTATCACTTTTCAAAAGATGAAACGGTAAAGAAAACACTAATTGATTTATTAAATTTTCCATCATTATTGAAGGAAGAAGAATTTGCAGAAAAACTTTCGATTGAGGATGAAAAAGAAATAAAAAATAAATTTTTGCACAAATTCATTATAGCAGTTAGTCAATCTAGGAAAGAAAAACTCAATAGTTTTATCATAGACGAGATAGAAAAAAAATATGAGTCTAATGAAATCCCATACAATTACGAGGAATTGCATGAAATAACATTACGTTGGTTAGAGTCTTACGAGTCAGATCCAATAACGGTTAAATTAATTAATGACCTATACAAAAACATAAAATGTAATAATTTGAGTTTTCTCAAATTACAGTACTGTAAACGTACCGCAAATGAATATACGTGTACTAAAAGCGTAATTGGTGACGAAGGATCATATTTTTTTTATAATTTTTTTCATTTTTTAACTTTAGGAGAAGGAAAAAATTGTATTGAGATTTTTAAAAAAAATGGAATCAGCTTGAGAAGTATATCGGGCATTTTGCACAGGTCAAGAGATAGTAATGCTATACAAAGTTTTAAAGAATTATATCAGATTCTAATCGATGAAAATGAAAATAAATCAAAATATTTGACAGATTTAGAAAATAATGGTATTAAAATCTCAAACTTATCTTGCATGCTACATCAAACAAGATCTGCAGCTGCACAAAGTTTAAAGAATATTTATCACGTATGGTTTGATAGTAAAGGAAATACAACAAAGTATCTAAAAACTCTAAAAAAACATGGATTAAAAATATGTAAATTTACGACTCTTCTTAGTGCATTTGGTGATACAGTTCCAAAAGGATTTATTGAATTTTACGACCTTTTGTTTGACGAAATTGGAAATAAAACTGAAATTTTCAAGTCACTGGAAAAAGTAGGAATAAAATTATATAGTGTAATGGAAATAGTTCGTGGCTACAAAAATAATATTGTAAAAATATTTATGGATATGTATGATCTTTGGATTGATAAAAATGGAAATAAAACACCTTTACTTGAATCTATATGTAAAATAGGAATTGATTTAATTAATAAAACTATGACTCGAATAATGCGTGCTTCGGGAAATGATGCTCCACAAGTATTTATGGATTTATATAATTTGTGGTTCGATAAACAAGGAAATCAAACGATATATTTAAAAGCATTGGAAAATCATGGGTTGGATATGACTTGTATGGTAAAAATTTTATGTGACTCAAGACATTGTGGTGCAAAAGCTTACAAAAGTTTATTTGATCTTTGGTTCGACGAAAACGGAAATAAAACTCAATATTTAATGACTTTTGAAAAAAATGGTATAAAATTGAATGATGTTACAAAAATATTATTCAGAACAAACGTAAGGGCTCCGATAATTTTTAAAAATATTTATAATCTTTGGTTTGATAAGAATGGAAATAAAACGCAACACTTTAGATCTTTAACAGAGACAGGAAAAAATTTAGCTAAAATGTCCACTATATTGAGTGGTTCAGAATCTAAGACCTATGAAGCATTTAAAAATTTATATTGTTCTTGATTTTTACATTATTTTAAAATTAAACTTAATACATGTAAATGTTGTATATAATAATGTAAATTCATCTCATGTAATATATTTTGTATTTTGAATAAAAAGAAAATTTATACTAATTAGGTGTTACTTTTATTTAATTTAGGAGTTATAAAAGTTGATAACATTCCTATTTTACCAACTAATAAATTATTATATTAATAATTACTAATTTTATTATAATTACTTATATGTAATGAACATTATTCAATCAAATTTTCAAAAATATTAATTAATTATGAAGATTTTCGAGTTTTGTCATTAGATAAATCTTGAAAATTAATTATCTTGAAAATTTTCGAAAAAAAATTTTATATTAATACATGCAAATAATGAATTTTGATCAAACCTGAGAAATTTATTTCCAACGCCTACAGAAAGAATTTCCCCGTAAAGTTTATAATGCCTGTCACTACAGTAATGGGATATTATATATTTTTTCGGCATACCGTGTTTAAAATTGCACTTTATGCAACGCGACTAAATCTTTAACGTGCAATTTTACTTAATGTCAAAAAATATTATTCAATACGGATGTGTTAAATTATAAATATACTCGTGTGATCGCAATAACACGACTATTTATAATTTAACGCACTAAAATAAAAAAATATTACTAGTACTGATTCATAATTTTTATTGTTTGATAAATTTTAAAATAAATTTCTTACAAGTTTTTGTAAAAAAAATCCAAACATAAGTTATAAAACTATGATTTTCATCCGTACATTTATGAATTTTTTATGATGTAACTTGTGGTGAACGTCCTTAAATATTGTTAAAGTTTTTATAAAGAATCCTAACATATAACTGTAATTTTTATAACGCAGCATTGTACACAGTTAAAAATCGGGTGGAGTATTTATTGTGTTTAAGAACTATACACATTTATTTAACACGGTTTTCACACAAAATATGTGTAAATTGAGACACAAGTTGTGTGTTTTTATTGCACAAACTATTTGTTGTTTATTTACACACATTTTGCGTATTCTGCATTAATTTACATACAACATACTATTTTTCACTGTGTGATTTCTTAAAAATATCCTTTTATTTACCGATTATAGTTTTATATATAAGAAAACATCTCGCATTTTACCGATTGGTTATTCAGAGTCCTGATACGTTCTCAGTTAGTAAATAGAATATCTCAATAGAATAAAATATTTTACGAATACAAGTATTATTTGAAGCGTTAATTTACCTATTGCTTTTTAAGCTGCTTAAACTTTTTAATTAATTTTTAAAGCTATACGCTTATTTTTATTAAATGTTCTCATATTTTTCAGTTATTTTAATTCAAATCAATTATCTTTTTATTTTACAGATAATGTAAAGAAATATTAATAATATGAGCACACATACTAAATCTTACCTGAATCTTTGTCTGAACAACCAACCTGAAGAACTTACAAATTTTTTAAGCCTTAATTCATTTAAGATTTTTCATGCAATATGGATTTAAATTTTAGGGTTTTCCATCAAGGGAATGTAAAATACCGACATTACAGTTTTCCAAATTTTTTATTCTTAATCTGAATTTTTTAAAAATATTTCCATATTACAGCTTTGTATTTTAATTGATAAAAAGCATAATATAGAGATGTTTCGGAAATTTTTTGAATAAAGATTAAAAATTCGAGAAACTGCATTGTCGGTAACTATGTATCAAACATTTTCCTTATTACATCACCTTAATTAAGTCTTTGTTAATAGGGTTAGGTGGTTTAAAAGTTAATCCCTCAAATATTATGAAAATGTAAATCTCTTAATATTTGTGGAATAGGATTAAATTTAGGATTACATTTTATTATTGTACCTGAATTAATCCTTTCTTTAAGGGGAGGGTAATTTTAAAGAATTAAGTACTGAGCGCGCATATAAAGTGACCTGCATATGAAATATTTTCAGTTTGCTTTTAAAAATTGATGAGCTCACATCAATCTAATAAGTAAAATATTTTTATAAATAATTAAAGTCAACTTTCATGTTAGCTTCATATTAAATACTAATAATACGAAATCCCTAAAAAATTAATCAAAAACACGAGAGGTAAGTTGTTTTTTTAAATCATAATTACACAGAGTATTATTTTGTTATGCAAGTTTATGTATATAGCACTGAAAAAAAAATTCATTCGAAAAAAATAAAATTTATTTGACTCAATTGAAATTAAATTTAATTGAAACAAAATCGAATACATTAATTTTTCATTTGAAAATATCTCGTTTTTAAAACAATAAATGTTTCTTGATAATAAATTGATGCAGAATACACAAGATGTGTGTAAATAAACAACAAATATTTTGTGTGATTAAAACACACAATTTGTGTCTCAATTTACACATATTTTGTATAAAAACTGTGTTAAATACAATGTGTATAGTTCTTAAACACAATTAATACACAAGATTTGTAGGAAATTATTTTTAAAGCATATTTAATGCGTTAAATATAATATTACACAATATTTGTGTATTTTATTTTTTCAGATGGCGTTTAAACAAAAATTGGCTGTTTAAACAATTAAAAAAAATTTTTTTACATATAAAAACAGATTTTTAATATAAAAACGAGAAGGTCTATTAAAGGAAGGTTTGGGATATATCCTGATATTTTTTTATTTCTAGCTTTCTACAACTTTTTATAACGTTACAAATGTACTAGGTACACCACAGTGTTCCGTGTGACTTGTACTTAAATTTTGGGAGGTATAAGTAATCAGGGTTAAAAACATGTTTCCTAAAGTAAATCATGTCTTTTGTATAAATTTTGTCATCTAATTTTATTCAAATATAAATGTATTTAGATTGAGTAAAAATAAATTTGTATTTTTAACCATTCTATGTATTCATTATGAAAATGAATTTCATTTTGCGAAAAATACAGATGATTTTTCTTCAAAAATAATATTTTTGTTACAAAGATATATTTAATTGTTTTTATTAAACGAATGGTTGAATACATTAATATTAGTTTTAATAAATCAGTGTTTATTGTAATATATTTTCATTTATTTTGAATAAAAATTTCATTAATACATTTTTTTTTTATTTAATAAAATACAATTGCTTGCTTTCATTAAAAAATTTCTTTTATTCAAATAATTATTTATTCGAATCAAATGAATTATTATTAAGCAAAGAAATTTTTGGTTTTTCCTAATAAATATTTCTTAGCTTATAAAAAAAGCTATTTAAATTAAATAAAATGTTTTTAATTTTAGTCATCTAAATACGTGATTTATTTGAATCGAATAAATTTTCTTTTCAGTGTATTATATATACAACTTCGGCTATATATATCAATCTAGTTACATAAATAATAATGTAATAATAACGCATTTCAACTAACTAGTGATAATAAGACATAAATTTATAAAATAAAATATAATAATTTTTTTTTTTCAAATTTCAGAAAAAAATGTCAGTCTACTACAAATTTAAATCTACATTGGACATAGATATAGTTCCTGTCGACGGGCTGCACATTTCACTAGCAGATTTAAAAAAAGTTATTTTTAATCGCAAAAAAATTGGCAAAAATACAGGCTCTGATTTGATGGTAACCAACGCGCAAACGAAAGAAAACTACATAAATGATAATGAGCTTATAGCGAAAAATACTACATTGATTATTGCTCGAATTCCATTCAAAGCTGAAAAAAATTTTCTTCAGATCAACCACCAAATATAACTTACCCAAAACCAGAAGTTTATGTAAACGGTTTAACTGATTTGACAAAGTCAAATCAATCTGAAGAAGATAAAATCCTGGCTATGATTAACCAGTCAACGTATGAGTATGATCCTGCTAAGTAAGTTCTATTATATATTTACTTTTTGTAAGAAAGAAGAAACCATTTAACTATTAAATTCTTCTTTATTTACTTGACTTTTCAAACTGTGTTAGCTTTATGATTTCCTCTGTTTTGCCTTGTGGGACTTTTTAATATTCATGGAATTTATTTTAAATACTCTTGCTTTCCAGGTTCTATTCCCGCAGGAAATTCAGAAAAATTTTTCTTTAACTTTCCCGGGGAATCGAAACCACTGGACTATATTATCGCTCTTGTAAAGTCAAATAAATTTAAAAACACAAATTTCTAATGCATATGTTAATATATATATCTTTTTTTAGTTACAGCGAAATTCGTGGATCTAATCAGACTGGCCAACTACCTCCAAACTACTGTTGTCACAAATGTCATCAGCCAGGACATTGGATTAAAGATTGTCCCCTTGGATTTCATCAAAAAGCAATAAAAAGATGTACGGGAATCCCAAAAAGTTTTATGATCGAGGTTGAGGGACCTTCTGTACCTGGGGCTATGATAACTCCTCAAGGATCTTATGCAGTACGGGCTATTGATCAGTAAGTAATTAAAACTTATTATCATTTATTTTTACTCTTAATATAGTTAAAATAAAAATATATTATTTTCATTTTTCAGTGAAGTTTATCAAGAAAGAAAAAGAAAACGTACCTGTTAGTAAAAAGCCAGATCATAACTCAAGATGTGATATTTGCAAAAATTTGCCAATTAATACTTTAACGATAATCATTCAGTATATTTTTACTGAAATCAAAAAAAATTTAAATATTCTGGAGCGTAATGAAATGTAATAATCTTAATCACTGTTTCCCGCATCTCACAGCAATAAATGTATTTTTTACACAGGGCGCGTACAGTGGGTACTTTACTCCCTCCCAGCGAAAAGTAAGGTATCCACTGTACGCTGCCTGTAAAAAAATCGTATATTCTCCACGGGAGTAAATGAAAAATCTCTTAAATCGTATGTTTGTCACCCTCGCCTTCGGCTCGGGTGACATTTAACTCGGTGAATAATATACTAATAAATAATGTATATAAATAATGCATATGAATAATGTGTGTAAATAATGCATATAAATTGTAATGTATCAAAATGCATAATAAATAATTTTTCTTAAATTAATAAATTTTGTTTTCTTTGAGTATACTTTTTTTAACTTTTGAGATAGGGTTCGATTTTTCGAAAGTCCATTATTATTTTTAGCCCGATGTAGAGTCTTATAATTTTAAATGATACTTTTCTCAATCTTTACCATTGTATTGACAGCATGAAACATAATATAGAAACGTTAAAATTTACAAGCATCAGTTAAAATTTATAATTAATTTTACTTTCTCTTTTTTATCGTGGCATTTTATACATTCATACAACAAATTCATTGGTATACCGTTTTGCTATATGTATATCGATTTAAATTATAATTTATACATTTCTAATTTTGTTCTATTCTTATTTTATAATATAATACATTTTTAATTATTTTTACTGTATTATATGAGCTAAAGAACATAAAAGGGTAGAAATAATCATGAATTGTATTACAGGATAATGAATATTTATAAATTATATGATAAAGTATTATTTGCAGTAATTCTGGTTCCTTACAACTTAATTTTTATTAAACAGAAAATTGTATTGTTTTTATCGATTCTTTGAAAAAAAGAAAAGCTTTTAAATTATTACAGAGGAATTAAATAATGATATATAATTTTTTTGTGAGAATAAATCAATATATTATCAATCATTTTTTCATCTCTCAAATAAATTTATTTTGGAATGATTATTTTAGACAAATGTAAATTTTATGTAAATTAGTTGAGTTATTATCGAGAAATCTAGTTTAATTTAGATGATTTGATTTAAAAAAAAGTTTATTAAAAATTGAAAATAATCAAAATTTTTTCATGCATTGAACTTGGAATATAAAATTATTTGTATATTTATACTTAATAATTTTAACATAATTTAAATTTAAATCATGAATTTTAATAAAACTGGTCCATTAGTTTTTGACAAGAGGGTGGCGCCCTCGTGAAGTTTTAAGTACACATGCGTATATGATGAAATGATGAGTGCCAGTGCCGTGCCATGTGCTAATGTTTTGATTTTGTTCCGATTGTACAGTGCTTTTTGTTTACGTTGCTTTATCAACGGATATTAGTTAAATATTAATTGTATACAGGTTAATGATATTTTAAAATCTTTAAAATGCTCTTAACATTTTTCTATTAAAATAACTATGCAATTAAAAGATTACAATGATATAAAAAATATTCTTAAAATATTGGCTGACTTAACCTCAATATTTATATTACAATTTGCATTATGGGATAGTAACATTAAAAGTATGAATAGTTTTAGTAAGTAATACGATTTTTAAATTTTTGTATACTATTTAAAAGATTATACCAGCCAACAAATCTAAATTTTTATTTGCAGCTTGACTTAATAACAAATAATGTGCTGTACTGAAGATAAATTCATAAATGATTATGTTAAAATATATAAATCTACAGTATTATAATGAGTGAAAATTCTAGAAAGCGAAAACATTTCCTTGTAAGTACAAATGAACCATCTAAAAGATTATGTTCAGAATCTTCAGACAATATACTTGATGTATCGAAAGGAGATGTAGTTAATGATATTGTTAGTAATCAGACTAGTCGATATAGAGATTACATACCTCAACACTTGATTAAATTAATGTATCAATTAGATTTATCAGTGCTATGTTTGATTAGAAAGTATATATATAAGCATAAATATCCTTACTTAAGAATATCATTTGACGTACCTGAAATTGACAAGTTTAAAGATATTGTACTTTATTATATGGACAAAGTTATTTGTGTACAAGTTGAAAATATAAATGCTTATAATATTATGAGAGATATAAATTATCACATGTTATTTATGAATAGAAATCAAAATTTTTTTGTTAATAATTATTTCAATAGCTTTGTGAAACATGTTGTTTCCAAACCATATATTTTTTTAAATAGAGCAGAACATCTCATTATTTATACAAATGCAGGATTAGACATTACAGAGGATAAAAAATTAAATAAAATGCGGTGCAAATACTTCTCCCCCTTTGAATTTCAAAATATAAACGTAGAAGGAAATAAAATATTAAAAAGATTTTTAACAATTGATAACAAATTGAAAGTCCTTAATTTTTATCAATTTTCACAAAATCAAGCAACAAGAGAAGAGCTTTTGAACCGTTTAAAATTTTTTCCTCATATAGAAAAAATGATAAGCGATAGAAAGTTTTCACAGGAATTCAAAACAAATATAAAATTAAAATTTTTGGATAAACTAGTATTTGCCATCAATCAACCTGATAGAAATGAATTAAAAAATATAATAAAAAATGAAATAAAAAAAGTTGAAATTAATTATACGGATTTGCAAAAACAAATTTTGTCCAGTTTAGTATCAGAAAAAATAGAATCTAAATTTATATATGAATTCAATGTTTTAATTTCTATGATACATGATGTATATTTACATAAAAAAATAACATCTTTGGATTTTGAAAGTACTGGCAAATCTAACATTATTGTTACACAATATAAAAATAAAATAAGTTACATTAAAGTTTGTAACGAGAGTAGAATCATCAATTATGATCAGTTATTTCCAGATAAATATAAACAAGGAGATTTGTCTATTAACAAATATTTTGCTTTTTTTGTTGAAAAATTAATAAAAAATGAAAATATAAAATTTATTATACTGTACACTAATGCAAGTCTAGATCTTACAAAACTCAATATATTAAGGAATGAAAAATCTAAAAATTTTCATTCTATTAAATTTGATAATGTAGACATTGAAAAAAAGAGATATAAAGTTTTAAAAGCATGTTCATGCATAAAACCAACAGGTCTTTATCAATTTTCAAAAGATGAAACAGTAAAAAAAATACTATTTGATTTATTAAATTTCCCATCATCATTGAAAGAAGAAAAATTTGGAGGGAAATCTGTTATTGATAATGAAAAAGAAATAAAAAATAAATTTTTGCACCAATTGATTTTTGCAGTTGGTCAATCTAGAAAAGATAAACTTAATACGTTTATTATAGACGAGATAGAAAAAAAACATGAGTCTAATGAAATCCCATACAATTATGAGGAATTGCATGAAATAACATTACGTTGGTTAGAATCTTATGAATCCGATCCAATAACGGTTGAACTAATTAATGATCTGTACAAAAACATAAAATGTAATAATTTAAGTCTTCTTAAACTACAATATCGTAAACAACGTGCCGAAGATGAATACGAGTGTACCAAAAGCGTAATTCGTAACGAAGGATCATCGTTTTTTTATCAATTCTTTAATTTTTTAACAGTAGGAGAAGGAAAAAATTGTATTGACGTTTTAAAAAAAAATGGAATCAAATTGAGCCGTATGTCGGGCATTTTGAATAGATCAAAAGATAGTATTGCTGTACAAGCTTTTAAAGAATTATATCAGTTATTAATTGATGAAAATGGAAATAAATCGCTATATTTAAAAAATTTGGAATATAATGGTATAAATATGTCAAACATATCTTCCATGCTACATTTAGCAGGGTCTGCAGCTGCAGAAACTTTTAAGAACATTTATCAATTATGGTTTGATAATGAAGGAAATACAACAAAGTATTTAAAAACTTTGAAACAACATGGATTGCAAATATGTAAATTCACTTCTTTCTTTAATAAATTAGGCGAAACGGTTCCAAAAAAATTTGTTGAATTTTATGATCTCTTGTTTGACGAAACTGGAAATAAAACTGAAATTTTCAAGTCTTTGGAAAAAGTTGGAATAAATTTGTATAGTGTAATGGCAATGATTCGTGGCGATAAAAACAATATAACAAACTCATTTAAAGACATGTATGATTTTTGGTTTGATAAAAATGGAAATAAAACACCTTTACTTGAATCGATATGTAAAGTAGGAATTGATTTAATTAATAAAATAATGGCTCAAATATTACGTTTATCGGGAAATCGTGCTCCACAGGGTTTTATGGATTTATACAATTTGTGGTTTGATAAACAAGGAAATCAAACGGTATATTTGGAAGCATTGAAAAATCATGGGCTAAATATAACTTGTATGTTAAAAATTTTACGTGAATCAAGAAATTACGGTGCAAAAGCTTACAAAAGTTTATTTGATCTTTGGTTTGACGAAAAAGGAAATAAAACTCAATATTTAATGACTTTTGAAAAAAATGGTATAAAATTGCATGATATTACAAAAATATTGTACAAAACAAGTGCAAGGGCTCCGTTAATTTTTAAAATGATTTATGATTTATGGTTTGACAAGAGTGGAAATAAAACGCAACACTTTAGATCTTTAACAGAGACGGGAACAAATTTGGCTAAAATGTCCACTATATTGAGTGGTTCAGAATTCAAAACATATGAAGCGCTTAAAAATTTATACGGTTCTTGATTTTTTATATTATATTAAAATTAAACTTAATACATGTAAATGTTGTATAAAATAATGTAAATTTATTTAATATAATATATTTTGTATTTTGAATAAAAAAGAATTTGATATACTATTGAGGCGTCACTTTAATTTAATTTGCAATTATTTTGTATAAAATGAACATTATTTAAATAAATTTAAAAATCTATTTATTAATTAGATATGCTCATAAAAAATTTCCTAAAGCAATCATTAAGTAATGTATAAACAATATAATAAAGAATAAATTTATCTCGGACTCGTTGAAATAAAATATTTGTTATACGAAGTGAGTGCAAGAGGTTTGGTTTATGGATTTTCTTCTTGAAATAATTTTCTTATATTACGTCCATTTAGTCTGACACTTGACTTTTTTTTTTTAAATGATGACTTATTTTGTTTTATTTTGAAATTATGTTAACAAAAATTAACATATATTCATTAAATTTAACAGAAAAAAATAAAAGGAATGAATAAATTTATTTTATGAAAAAAAATTCTATTAACACAGTCTAGATTTAAATTGCAATGCTGATAATGTATATTCTATTTTATTTGAGTAGAATACTATTGTTCATACTGTAGTGTACAATCAAATAAAATTTTGATAAAATGCTACATATTAAGCATATATGCATATTTTTTAGATTAAGAATGATATAGTAACATTTTTTTAATAATTTATTTTCTCAGAAAACGTACAATTTAAAAAATTGAATATTGCATATTTGATTAAATGAAAAAGATACTTTATTTAAAAAAATATTTTTGTAGCACAAATGCTAAAACTTAATATTTTAAAATTAATTTTAAGTTTTTCAAACGGCATAAGCAAGATCTTTTATAGAAAACTAATGTAAAGTAATAAAAGTGACTTATTTATAGCTTAAACATCCGATTAAAACTTTTTGTTCACGCGCAATCACATTTCCTACGATTTTTAATTCCTCATTCTACCTTACGTCATTTATTCCATTATCTAACTTCTAAATCTTTATCCATCCTTCCTCCCTTTTTCATACATACTATATACCTTTATTCTTGCTTTCTCGGTGTACAGTTTTATCGTCCCTTATTCTTTTTTCTTTTTCTTTTTTTTTTTTTTTTGCAACGCGTATATAAACGTACATACGCACACACAGATGCATCTGGCGCTGAGATTGATGTGCTGACCGAGCAAACCCGACGCCAACAAACGCACCCTTTTCTATATATACATATAGAATATCTTTTCGCGTATGAAGCGTGACAAAAGTTTATACCGTGTAGCACCGTACGCACCCCCACCTTTTTTCTTCCCTTTAACTTTTATACTTGCATTCTCGGGATGTGACACATACGACACGAGTATTAAGGGTATAGAGAGAAGCGAGAAGTCAGAGTAAACCTACCCCCCTTGGTACAAAAGATTCACTGCATCTATATATACCAGAGTCAAGGCCGCGTCATGCGAGAAGCTTGGAGCGTTTTAAATGTAAACGTATACGTGTGTATAAGTGTACGTGTGCGTGAATGTAATACGAGAGGGGGATGCATGTTTGCGGGAAACTAGAACCCAAGCTCTTTGATTTTTCCTCCTGACCTCGCATCTCATGATTGCGTGTACATGTAAAAAAAAAGAAAAAAAAAACGTTAAAGCTATCCTTCTTATTACGAGACACATATACGTAGATTTAGTTAAGTATACAGGGATATATGGATTGTTATACATTTAATAGCGGGAGTTGTATATAGGCGGAGCAAGTACCGAGCGATTAGATAAATTAAGTGATTTTTATGTACGTGCTTATTGCTCTAATACATTTATAATATATATATATGGGTAGAGTTGATTTGGGAAAAAGATGTTTTGGAAAAGCGTTTTCATGAGAAGGTGGATTTATGGATTGCTTTTCTCTTGTAAGAGGCTTTTTAATCTAATGGCATACATTAAGTGAAATTTTAGGATTTTTAATTTTGTTGAAAGTTTTCAGTATTACAATTTTATTTTATTTTTTCTAGTTCACCTTATATTTTTGAATTAGTTTCCTGTGAAAAGTGATGCTTTATTGTTGAATTATGTAAACAAGGGAAATATTTATTTAATGTAATATTTTATTAATATATGCGATAATATTATTACAATGAGCGAAAAAGATTTCCTAATTTATCGTTTAGTTCAATATTATATGTTTCTAAAGTTTAATTGAAGTTTAACTTATTTATTAATTAACGAATGTGTATGATACTAAAAAATTAGTTGATAAAAAATTTATAATTATAAAAAGCCGTTATATACACGAGTATTGTTACTTTACAAGATATTTAAACACGTTGAATTTAAATATTTTTAAAAAAGTAGAATCATTTTTTTTAACTTATGTGTGAAGCTTATTTTTCAGTTTGAATGACAACTGTTTTACTTTTATATTAAAATTTTACTAAATAAACATATGAATTCAAATAAACTTGTTTATTCCACACACGCGGCTAATTTAAATTTCCACGCTGCACTAGACAGAATTCATAAAACTTTACAACATCAAAAAGATAAATTACGTTGTAAAAGAAGTACTGATTCATAAAAAATTGTAGAATAAGTTACAAATTTTCCTGCAATTTTTATGAACTATTTTTTAATTAGTACTATGCTTGCAATTGCAGGATTAAAGTAAAATGTTGTTCTACGATGTCTGTTGATGACTAGTGTCAAACTTGTAAAAGGTACAGTGAGAAAAAAGTATGGCGATAAAAACTTGATAAAATTCATTAAATTAAAATTGTGCAAAATGGAAAATTTCGGCTTACATAATAAACCCAAATAAACAAGTAACCTAGAAAATCTTAAAAACCAAGGGAAATAAATATTCCGAACTAACGGTGACTTTTATTATGAGCTTTTCCAACGAATTACCATAACGAAAAGCCAGAATAACATTTTCCTAAATCAAACTTATCAAATCTTTAATCGGCAAAAATTTTCCCAAAAAAAGTATCAGTATAGTAAATAAACAAAAGAGAAAGAGAGAAAAAAAATAAAAGAAAACAAAAAGATATAGGTTTCATAAATCATGAAAAGCAGAAAGAAAGGCTGCGTAAAGATTTCGTATACACTTATCAACGGCCGACTGACTCACTAAAACTCATCTCTTTCTCTCTCTTTCCCCCTTTTCTTTTTTTGACAAAACACAAAACTACACGATTCAAGATAGAGAAGAGAGAAAGACAGAAAGAAAGTAGCCCGCAGTAAAGTGGCAATCAAAACTTCCCGACGAACTATAGAAAGAAAATAGAGATAAAACTGCGCCCACACATACACATGTATATAGATGTACCTTTGAACGATGAGAGAAAGAGAGATGAGTCACACGTATATACGTATTATACGAAGACATCTCTGTTATATTCTCCCCTTTTTACTGTCCTCCTCCTTGCCGTCGTCGTCGTCGTAGCCGTCGACGACTACGACGATGGCGTATCTCGACTGACGCCGGATCGGAGCAACAATAGCAGTTAAGGTAACTCTGGACTAGCGTTCCGGAAGACTAAAAGGAGGAGAATAGAAACTGAAGAAATTTAACGTTTTGTTTCCTTTCCTAGAGGAAAACCTCCTTCTTACAATATATATCTATATACGTTATGTATGTATTTTTTTTTTGCCTTTTCTTTACTTCCGTGCTTTCTTCTTTTCTGATGGACGCACAAGGAAATAAAAAGGGATGCTGCTGCCGTTTGCCCTTATTCAACTTAGGAAAATAAACGAGAATATGCTTTGAGGGGGGTGAGACCCCAAGGTTTTTAGGGTAAATAGGCAATGGCTTGCTCTTTCTTTCTTTTATTTTTTTTTTAAGATGTTATTGTTGTATCATTTTTTTTCAGTCGATGGCTATACGGAGGTAAAGGAAATGCTGATGGACCTTTATGGATTGATTTAACTTTTCTCAAGATTTAATGTTATAAGGATGAAAGTTACGATGACCAATCATTGAACATTTAACGATGACCTGGATTGCATTGTATACGATGAAGTTGTTTTTCTTTTTTTTTTTCCTTTTGACAAAAGATTGATTGTTAGCCTTATTTTTTTTTGATTCTCGGTTATGCTTAGAATAAAATATATTGACAAAGCAAATAAATGGCAATCAAAAGGCAAAAACTTTTTGTACTAATGGATATTTGATGCATGTTTGGAAATTGTTTCGTTAAATATTATTTTATTAACAATAAAAATACATCCATTTATGATTTTTTACACTCCTTGCATTAGTTATGTCTATTTAAAAAGAATTCACTCCCTTTTATCGTATATATTTATTATTTGATATAATAACTAAAATATATTTTTTAATAGCAGTTATGTAAAAATTTCATTTTGACATAGATAAAAATATTTTAGTAATATATATAATATTCTTTGAAATGTAATCGCAAATTTCCATTGTAATAAAATAAATATTTTTGTACAATTTTGATAAAGATAATTTATTGCATAACCCACACAGCGTGAAAGATTCCAATAAAAGACAGAGTATAAAATTTCAGTGAAAACTTGCAGAAAGTTTCTCTGAAACCTTGCCAAAATACTTCAAAGAAACCTTAAAGTTATTTTACAGTAATATTTTGTTTTGAATTTCTCAAAAAATAAAAAACATTGTGGGAACATTTCATGAAAGATTTCATGAAAGATTTCAAACTTTCACTGATACAGTGCGGGAACCTAATATCAACATTCCATACTGTGTGGGAAGTTTTTACAAAAGATTATTATAATTTTTAAATTTTTTCTCTATTTGTGATTGGTCTAATAATAAAATTAACATTAATTTTAAATTTAGCAATAATTTTTAATGTAATTGTAATTTTATTTTAATCAATAAATGCTTTACTTTATAAATATATTGAAAAATTTAATTTCCAGACTTTTTCTCTAATTTTAATTCAATATTTTTTTAAGGAAAATTTTATTGTTTTTGTTACTACTTAATTTTTCTATTTAAATTTTTTAAAAAACGCTGCCAAGTGCTTTGGCGGAATGCTTTCTCATAGAGTTCTTTGAAATTGTCTAACATTAATATTTACTCATATTGTGCTTTATAAATTTCGAACACATATGCTAGCTGTTTGCTTTTTCAACATTTATAATTTATTTTAAATCATCAAGTAATACAAAAAAATTTGTTCTATTGAAAAATGATATAATGTAGTAATAAAAAGAATGATGACAACAAAATTTCTAATCTTTATAAAATGCAATCATATTTATATATAAATACAGTTCATGTTTATGGCTCTATAAAAAAAACTACTCTATGAATACCAATTTTCAATAGCTTCCCGTCTAGTTATACAAAAACATAGATGGTATACAAAATTTGAAGCAAATCCATCGAGTAATTTTCGAGATCTAACTGGTTAAATAAATAACATTTTCTTTTCAAAATTTCTTTTTCAAAATTTTAAAAATTCTCTAAAATTAAAACTACGCTATGAAAATCAATTTTTGAAAATTTCCCTTCTTTTGGCAGTCGCAAATAATTTCCCTGCAATTTTTAGAACAAATCTATCGAGTACTTTACGTAGAATAAAAAAAAATAAGAAAAGAAGAATCGAATTTTTTTTTTAAATCTTTAAAATTCTCTAAAATTGCAACCACGCTAAGAAAATTAGTTTTCAAAAGCTTATGTTTTTCAGACAACAGCGAATTAATTGTATAAAAATTTTGGAGAAAATTTATAGTATGGTTTACGCAAAATAGAAAATAAATGAAAAATAAAAATTTTTTTGAAAATTTTCAAAGTGCTCTAAAATTAAAACTGCACTGAGAAAATTAATTTTCCAAAGCTTGTTTTCTTCAGACAGTAGCGAATAAATTGCATACAAATTTTGGAGCAAATCTATCAAATGGTTTTCGTAAAATAGAAAAAAATTAAAAATAAAATTTTTTTAAAAATGTTAAAAATGCTCTAAAATTAAAAGTGCGCTAAGAAAATTAGTTTACAAAATTGTTTATACTTTTGGCAGTCGAAATTAAGTTCCATACAAATTTTCGAACAAATTCTTCGAGTAGTTTACGTAAAATACAAAAAAAATGAAAAATCGAAATTTTTTAAAAATTCTTAAAATGATTCTAAAAAAAAAACTGCGCTAAGAAAACCAATTCCCAATAGCTTCCGCACCAGTTCATCAAAAAATTGAATTGTATGGAAAATTTGAAGTAAATCCATCGAGTAGTTTTTAAGATTTTATTGGCTTAATAAATAGAAACATTTTTTTCAAAAATTTCAAAATGCTCTAAAATTAAAACTGAGCTAAGAAAATCAGTTTTTAAAAATTTATTTTACCCGGGCAATCAGAAATAAATTCCATGCAAATTTTGAAGCAAATTCATCGAGTAGTAAATAAAAAAAAACCAAAAAACGAAAAATCGAATTTTTTTTTATTTTTTAAAAAAACTTTAAAATGAAAACTAAGGTGGAAGAACCAAATTATCAATAGCTTCCCAGCAAGTTAATCACAAAACTAAATTCCATGCAAAATTAGAAGCAAATCCATCGAGTAGTTCTCGAGATACAGCTTACTAACTGAATTCATACATCCACACACACACACACACACACACATACATACAGACATTTTCTGGAAACCACTTTTTTCGACTCACTGAGTTCAAATATGTAAAAATTAATGAAAAAATAGAAAAAAATTTTTTTTACCGATACAATGCTTTCTCTATGAGAAAGCAAAAGGATATAAGGAAAATTTTTTGACAGACTCAAGTTCAAAATTGAAATCAATCTGTCTCGCATTATCGGTGTATAACATAAAAATCACTTCATATTCGTTGTAAAGTTGTGTTACGTTAACTGGAATTTTTAGAAACGAAAACTTTCGTAATTAATGAATCTGATAGGAAGAATTTATGTTTAATATCTTTGAAATACGCAATTTTTCACGTTACATGGATTACACACTTTTTGGTATTTTTGCCATTTTCAAATCTATTGAGATCAAAAGTTATATATTTTTGACAAAAATTATCGTAGATTTAAAAATTCGTATAAAAGTCTGAAACATGTGAGAAAATCTTCAAATAATTACACAAGGTATACCTTACACAATAGTAAAAATTTGTTTTATTTTATTGTTTATAATTCTGGTAAAAATGATAAAAAATTCATTGTCAAGGTGAATAAAATGCCTTTGATAATTCGGTAAACTTTTTAATTTTCAATATTTTTTAATCGCTCAACTTTATTTAAAATAACACGTGATTTACTGCTTGCATGGAAATTTTACTTTTTTCTTTTTTTTAATGTTATTAAAATATAAAATTTTCATTTTCTAAATTTATTACAGTAATCATTATTTAAAATTTTTTTTTAATTAAGTCTAATACTTCTATGTGAACTTTTGAGTTATGATAATATAAGTCAGAGATATAAAATTTATTTTAATAAGTTTTTACTTGAAAATAGAAAACAAATAAGTTTCATTTAATAAACTTCATTCCATATTATTATCATTAAATAACTAATAGACAGTTTTAGATGTAAAGTTAACAAGATAAAAAATTTATTGTAGTTTCCAAGTAAATGCGAAATCAATACTATGATATAAGGAAATAAAATTTTATCAAAATGATATTATTTGTAATTCCATTACAAGATTAGAATGGATTTTTAATTTTAATTAATTTAACATATTCTTTAATTGCAGTCATACATATTTATACAACATAATTTACGTACACAAATATCCGATCATACAAGTTTTGTTATGAAAGCTATCACCGTATAATAAAACAAGAGCAAGGTCCTAATAGTTTACAATTGTACGATCAATCCTGATAAATTGTAACTAATCAAAAACTTTACTCCTCCCATATACGCTCGTATATGCATCGCCTTTGGAGCTCGGATTATTAATCCAAAATAAAAGTGAAGCAAGAGGAGAAATATTCAATAAAGTTTTTAGCGAGCATATGTGTGCATGGAAGACGCGCACAAAAAAAAAAAAAAATAAGGAACAAGGCTAAAGCTTTCAATAGGCAAAAAAGTAAAGGCTTATAAAAAAAAAGAGAGAGAAACGAACGACAGGGAAAAAAAAGAGAATAAAATTCTCAAGAGAGCTCAGAAGTAAATGTAATACTAACTCAAGCCTGGTCTAAATGAAATTTGTTATGCAGCTATTCTGTTGTCGTAACTCATCGTGTATTATTGTATATATATACGTATACCAAGAGGAGTATAATACGGCCTCATCTTCTCACGAGAGAGTATATAAGTTAGTGCGGACGGTCGCACTTTGATATCTCTCGGCATGATTGACCTCGCGGACAATTTGAAAGAATTGCTGTACGGCTGGCTATATATGTGTTTTGTATCCAAAGAGCACGCGCGATTCTGGGCTTAGATCTATAATGCGAGAAGCGGCCAGAATTTTTCTGACTCATCGTTTTCTGTTATACGGTTGTTGATGCGCGTATTCTGCGGGTACTTTTATATTATATATATAAACGTGAAACAACTTAAATTACCGGTTTGTTAATACTGTATCGCTACTGATCACTTAAAAACACATTAATGATATTTTGTGGAGAAAAATTTTAGATTGATTTTTCTTCTATTTGTTCCTTAATATTTTTGTTTTGTTTTTGGCGATTACGTATTTCTTAGATAGTTATATTTTAGGATTTTTGTTATGACTGTATGATAAATTATATTGTTTAGATATGTAATAAAATGTGGTTTACGTTAGCATAAACTTGCTATTTATGTGATTATACAAAACTATCATGGTGTTTCTCATTGTTGATGTATTCAAAATTTATGTATATTATATTGACACGCATCATAAAAAAAATTAAGTTACATATAAACATATATTCAAATTTACAACTCTTTTATCAATTACAAACACATTTTTACATGTATGCTGGATTTTCATCAATTATAAAATATTGTAGGTGATTGTGTTACAGCTCTAAAAATTATCAAGAATAACATGAGATCCTTTCCTGATCATTTTGTGATAAAGAAATTTGGATTTGAACATCGTTGACACAAGTACTAATTATTGAATGTTTTTAGGAAGTGATTTTTAATGTTTTATGTTGATATATGAGAAAATTACAGTTTTCAAAATTGTACCTAATGAATTTGTAAAAGGGTGTGTCAAAATAGACAAAATGTTCGAACTATCTACAACTATATCAGATGATGCTAATTAACATGTTCCAAGCTTGCATAAAAAATAATTTTTAATATTTATTTAGCAAATTTATAATTGAATGTAAATAACTTTTTGAAATAAGTAATATTTAAACTTTTTTTTTAGCTATTTAAAAGATTTGTTTAATAGTTGCGGTTTAACCAGATGGTACAGTGGTGTTAAAAGTATAGTTAGAAAAGGGATGATACACAGAGAGTTTTGGTCATTCTACCGCTTAACCCTCAAAAAGATCTTCAGAAATAATGTCTTTTGCTCTCTCTCACTCGCCGACTCCTTTTGTCATAACAAAGATATATATAACGATAAGAGTCACACCATCAGGCACATTAATGCAGGTTGGAAAGAGAAAGAGAGAGAGAGAGAGTTTCTGACAAGCATTTGCGATGATTCAATGCTTATACCCATTTAAATTGCTATTCCTGAATAGAACTTAGATGGCTCTTATTACATTCGCATGCACACCCATACACTATAAACAGAGACAATCGATGTTAGTAATTTCCACTTGCTTTCTCCTATATCTACACACGTACGCCAAAGAGAACAATTCTAAAAGACGCCATTCACTGCTGTATAACGCTTGTTGCCGACAAGGGTCGAGAACGAAGAGCTGTCCCATAGGTCGGGAATATAAGGATACATTGGGCTCTCGTTTCTTTTTTTTTTTCTTTTTGTTCAAGAGAGTAGTCCAACCAAAGACTGCATGCGCTTTTACCCTTCTTTAACCCGTGGTTACCCTTGCGTAATAATAGATTATCAAAATGACGAATATGTAATGCAAACTTTACAAATTAAACACTTCACTTTTTTTAATGTTTATTTATTTATTTATTTATTTATTTAAATCCAGAGTTACATAGGAACATTTACAAGCAATCTCAAGTACAATTATTAACACAATAAATAAACAGGAACCCCGCAAATCCTGCAGAGGAAAATAATATTTCTTCTTCTTATTTATAAATAATTATAAATATTAATATTTTTTGTTATAATTTTGTTTTATTCATGGATAATACATTTTTTTATATTTATTTTTAGTTATAATTATTATTGATAAATTTTTAATATATTCATATTCTTAGCTCTTTATTTATAATTTTAGCTATTTTTCAGTGTTTTTATCAACTCTCCACCTAACTATATATAAGTTTAACCACAGAAAAGATTTAATAAATATTATTTCACAGTCTGAAAATATATAAATTTTAAGAAGAGTTTTATTTATTTTTTTTAATTATTATAACAGGATAATTAAAGCAAAAACTTAGATTTATTTAAATCAATTTTATTTAGCAATATACTGAAAGGTTTGAATATTCGAATATTTTGGAATATTCAGGTATTAAAATCTGAAACTTTTCGATAAGAAAAATGATTCGCCTTTGATCTCGGATTTCCTCCTAATTTAAGCATCTTTTTTATTCAGAATTATGAAAAAAATCACTTTCGTTATAGGTTGGGATACTTTTCCTTTAAGCGTACTTAGATGTCGATTAATTTTTGTGTGTACAGTTTTAACTTCTGAATATTAGGTTATCAAAAATCTCGTCATACTTTCAGGCTTTTAAATTTTAAATGCCAAGCTTATTCAAATACTCCAGGTATAAAAGGTATTTAAATATTTGGATTTTTTTGAAAATCATATATATTTTTTGAAGTTATTGAAAAAATGAATAATAATTGTTAATCTTTTGAAGCTTAAATCTGTTCTTATTATTTTTCTAAACAATGTAAATATTGTATATTTTTTCAATTTCTGGTGATTAATTATAGTAAGATTAAATAAGTACAAACTCCAATTCAAAATGAACAAAAATTCAAAAAGAAACAATTTTAAAAAATTCCAAAAAAATGTTCTCATACTAATTTTTATATTTTTCAAGACGATGTTGATCCATCATTTTTAAAGATAAAAATTCACGTATTAAGTGACATTGCTGCGTATTTTTTTTTCTTTTTTTTAATTAATTAATAAGCTACAATCGATCCAATTATAAAAGGAACGCTCGGGCATGTCTCACCGTATATTTAGTTTCACTGTTGTTACATATATACAAGCAGTCTTCAAACCAACACGAAAGATAAAAATCTTAACTCGCATCATTTAGCAACCTCCATCTGACCACGTGTTCCTCCTTTTATATACACGGACGAAGAAGCACGCGAGAAAGCACACAAATATATATATATGCTCTCTTTCTTTTTAACATTGGCTCTTTTAGTCGCGCCAGCGAAGAAGAAACCGCTATACATACACGCGCGCACACACCAGAACGTCAGAGTATACAGAGTAACATCAATTTAAGCGTGCGAAGCAACTCTCCGGTGGAAGGATCCTTAATTAAACAATTACACCTAAATTGAACGAAGGCTTGTATTATATATATATATGTATACGCATAGCCTACACCCGCATGCCGTGTATATATAGTATGATGCGGCTTTCCTTTACCGTGTGGTTCACCTAACGTGTGTTGGATCAATTTAACTCGTTGACGCGATACTCAAGGTTCAAGGTACTACGAAGCTTTGTATGTGTACACACACACATGTATAAGCTAGATTTTTTTATTTGTGTACATCTGTATAGTAAGGGGAGAAGAAGAAAAAAAGGTGAGTGCTTGCTGACGGTATATTAGCGACCAATTGATATTAATACTTGAATTTATAGCCGTTCTTGACGTCGGTTTTGGCTGAACGAAAAAGCAAAGAATATCATTTTACGCCCGTATATTTTCGTTTTATAGAATCAAATGATTCTGAGTCACTGTTACTTCAAAATTTTGTTCGTTTGAAAAATAAAAAAATTGTTTTTTCAAGGTACTTTAATTTAAATTATATTCATGATTTGTTTGTTTGTTTGATTTGGGAAATTCCTAAATTTTCAATGACAAATGTAAAAATATAAAAATCAACTATTCATCACATTGAAATTTGAAATACTTACCTAAGTTTATTGGCAGACATAAAAAATCTTGAGCTATGCAGCCTTTTAAAACGAGCCAACACATAGCATTACAAGTATGACGACGATTCTTGATGTATGATATTTGTGTGAGTTAAGCGTTAATAGAAGCCCATTGCCCCCATCAGCCAGTCGGAGTTGTCTCTCTCTCGTCGCTTCTCTTCTCTCCTCTGTCCTGTCAGGTATTTCATTCCGGCAATTTCACTACTATATTTTTTCTGATCTTGATCTTGATTAACTCAATGCCCTTTCATTTATATATCATTTGCCAGAGGGTGAATTCTGTTCAATTTATAGGATGGTTTTATCGCTTTGGTAGCCCACATGTGGTCTCTTTTTCTTCTTTTATTTTCAATGCGTAATATTGAAGTTTGTTATTTCTTCAATGCTGGTTTAAGATTACGAAATTTATGAACCTTCTGTTACTGTTTCTTGACACTTGCTGATTATTCTTTAATTTTACAATATTTTTCGACAAATTTTCGTTTAGTCTTTTTTTTTCTAAACTTTCAATAAATTGATAATCTTCATATTTATCGTATCTTTTTAATTTATAAAGCTCTACATTAGTTTTTTAAATGTTCCAATGCAATAAAATCTACTTTTTTATGACATTATTCAGACGGCGAAATTCAGAATTTCGCTCTGAAAAAATCTCAGTGGTGAAGAGGATATCAATCAAGTAAAAATTTAGTATAGTCTATGATCGAAAAAGTGTAAGAATTTTACAGAAAAATACATAAAATGTTACAAAAAAATTCAGAGAACAAATCGACACTTAGCTTTCTTAAATTATAAATATAACTTTTTTATAACCATTTAACTGATAAAAACACAATGAGTATCGTATTTTTCATTAGTAACAATTCAATAAAATTTCATAAACTTACATCGCTACATTTTGAAGTGATAACAATTTATTTAACAATGTTTCCTTTTATAACAAAATAATAATTATATAGGTATTTATAAAGATGTTTCAATCAAAATAAATCAAAAAGATAATTTTGAAATATTGAAAAATCGATATAAAATAAAAATGAATAAATTGTTATAAGTAATATCACTATTTAAAAAACTTATATAAAAAAATCAAATTTAATGTAAATCTGGAAGCTTGCTTCCAGTCTGTGTACTAATTTTTATGCAAATCGGCATAAAATTTAATTTTACCGTAATTTTACTGCGTGATTGCATAAAATTTATAATAAAAATAAAAACTCCAGTAATGTACTGGAAGCAAAATTCAATTTTTTTTAACTTGACTTTAAATTATTTTTTTTAAATTTTTTATTTAACGTTGTATTTATTTTATCATTATGATACTTAATTAGCGACGGAGGTCGTCAGTGCGTTCAAGAACAAAGCACATGTAACTTACAGTGGTGCTTGTATAAATCGGCCGAAAGCGGGATTCGAACTCGGAACCTCGAGATTACGAATCCTTCGCTTTACCGAATGAGCCATTGACGACCTCAATGTTTACAAAGTTATAGACCATTTTTTTGTTTTTTTTTAATACAATTGAATAGTAAAATAATTTATAATTTTAATTACATGTAGTTGTACTTGTTTAGTAGATAATACATTGTGCGAAATTAGTTTCTTTTATATGATTAGTGCATATTTGAATTATACATAAAAAAAATAGGTTAATATTACTTATGTATGTATTTTAGGTAGGTTCCACAGAATAATAAGAGAATTTTTAAATTAATTAAAAATTACACAGTAAAAATTATATTTTTTTAACAAAATTCTTTTATTCAAAACTTTTTTATTTCAAATAATTCAACATATAGTAAAAAATTTAATGATAAAATTAACCAAGAGCGCATCGTCCTTTGTTCTTTTGGAAAAATCGTTTCTAAAAAGAAATGCAAAAATAATTAAATGATTTGTAAAATTTTTTTTAACATTAAAAATTATTCAACTGAAAAAAATATAATACGTACTCCGCAATCGATAAGAGCTTTCGGGTTATTCCAATGTGGTTTGCAAGCATTTGCAGCTTCTTTGATGCAATGTTTAGCAGCCCATTTAAACGCTTGTTTAAGGACAATTATTGCTAGTCTTATTAGAATCTATGGAAAATAAATTTATATTAAAATATGTAGATTACCAAAATAGCATAATTTTTTATATTTATGTGTAATAGGAAATAAAATAACCAAATTAATTATTTTTCTGATCGTATCTTATTTTTTTAATAATGTTCATCATTCGATAAAATATCTTACTATACTAATCTTATAAGTTCTCAAATATAGAAAAAAAGTTTTATCAAACACGGATATTCTTAATTAGCATTTTGCATAAAAAAATGTATTATATCTATAATTATGTTCCTAAAGCAGAATACGAAAAAATAATAAACTTGAATTTTGTGATTTTTGGAAATATGATGAATTGCAAAAGTTACAGCCGGTATATGTTAATAAAACTATGATATATATAAATATAGTACTACGATATATGATGTCACGTCATTTTAACTACCTATATCCCTTCGAGTTTTGATTTTCATGATAAAAAAAAATATGCCTTTTACTTTTTCTTTTTCTAAATTACGGATGTAATGGATTTTATAAAAGTTTTTCATACAACAATTTAATTATTAATACAATTATTTTGTTCATTATCATCAAATTCTTACCGGATTACGTGGTTCAACTTCTTCATTTTCAGATAAATCCAGATTTGAAATTTGTTTCTCTAAAAGATCTAAATCCACTGTCAGAATATTTTCTTGAATTCCAACTTCGGAAACAACTTCAGCATTGCTGCTCGTTACAACAGTGATTAAAAAAAGCGCGATGAACGAAAAAATGTAACGAGGAAACATTTTGACTTTTAGATTAAAATTTGATATTGTTCTTATTATGCTAAGCAACTTCGAATTTGATTTTCCCAATTAAAGAGAGAGTATTTATATAGTTGAAGCCAATCGTTTTATCGATGTTTACATATCTGTTTAATTAAGATAATGAGGTGTTCACATATGCATATGTTATCGATTACAATAGGGGATTACCAGTTAATAGCTTTGTAAATATTACAATTCCAAATTTTGTGAAATTTTTCCTTTTTTTTATATGTATTTTAAAGTCAACTATAATGATCATTTTGATAAAAATCTCTAGTATTTTGAAAAGATTTTTAATAAAGTTCTTAGTGCGTTTATAATTGAATAAAACTTTATTTATAAATAAATATGAATTTATATAATGCCTTAATATATATTAGAATAGAATATCGGTACTTTTACAATGATATTAATCAGTTAAATAGAATGGCGATTCGATAATCGATAATAAAACTTAATAATCGATAGTCTGTGATTCCCCGTTACTGCTATTAACTTTTTTCCACACAATCACATTGTCACTCTATTATCATTATTTAGAAATCACATGATTATGCGATTTTTAACAATTTCAATAATCGTTTATCTACAAAATACAATGCTTCCTCTACGAGAAAGCTAAAAGACAACTAATTGTCCGAAATGTTTATTTTCATTCTTAACGACATTTGTCCCACGGACTTTTCTATTTCGCATCTGACATAAAGAACACTTAGAATGAGCACATATAGAAAGCCAGGCGTTTGGCAATAAAGGCGAAAAAAAAAAGAAACCGGTCGCATAAAAAGCATAAGAGCAGAAAAGCCAACTGCAGATCTCGACAAACATCCCTGGCAAAGCGTGCGCTGATTCGAAGGGGGTATATGCACGAAGGTAAGGGTGAGACAATCGCAAAAGGGGCTTTACTTACAGGGTGGCTGGCTTCTCTCTCTCTCGTGTATGGTGAAAAAAAAAGAGATGAGAAAGACAGGCATACGCGTACATGCATACATACACATATATATGACGCGTGTCTTGTGGCCCACGGGCAGTTTCATTTTTATTTAGCCGCACACAGAAACCTCAACGAGATATGGGACTTTCATACAGGCTGGTTATGGATCTCGTGTATACCCTCCGGAAAGAGAGAAACGACGTGAAAAATAAACGAGATGGAATATTTATTAGGGATTTTATCCTATACACTTTGGCTGTGCTATACACAGGCTGATAAAGTTTTGTGTATATATATGATTGCATCGAAACTGTGAGAATATAAAAAAGAGAAAAAATTGTACGCACGGGTCGTATGTATGGGATGATGAAAATTTTGGGTGACATGGAAAAGGGATCGAATTGAATTTTATTATTGAAGCATTGGTGATAATGATGATTCCAGTCTGTTAACGTTATGATCTCATTAGAGTTATGACATCTGTCCTGATACTGTCATTAATTTAATGGTTGTTTTTCTAAAATATTATATAAATATATATTTATTATATTTTTCATTGTTATTTAATAAGAAAGTTTTGCGAGTAGTTAATTTTTAATTAATTTTTTAAAATGACAATTAAAACGAACTCAACGAATTAGGGAGCAAATGAACAATTGTAACAGGTTTGCTCAAAATTGTTGAATAATTGTTTTTATGATTATTCCTTTTAGCAGTAAATTTCTTAATGAAAAATTGCAATTTCTGCAAATTTAAAATAACGTTCAGGTTGCATGTTGTCATACGAATGTAGTAATCTTTCTCTTTTTTTTTTATTTGCTCTTGTACTTAAATGTACTTGTAAAAAGTTTATCGCATCAGTAAATAAAAAGAAAAAGTATAGAAATAAAAGAATTGTAATTTCAAAATTAAAACTTTTGGAGGTAGTATAGTTTATGCACATAAGAATTGTACACATTAACATTATGCACAAAAAAATAAAAATAAAATTTGATACACAGTACATATTTAATTATGCACAAGATTTGAAAAAAATCTATTATTTAAAATATATATTTTTTGTACATAATTTTTTGTGCACATCATTTTCGGTGCACAGCGTTAATGTGTACAATTGGATAGCTTGAAAACCTTACATAAATTCTAGGTGGACAAAAAATCATGTCCAAAAAATATATTTTAAATAATAGATTTTTCTTTTAAATCTTGTGCATAATTAAATATATACTGTGTATCAAATTTTGTTTTCATTTTTCTGTGCATAATGTTAATGTGTACAATTCTTATGTGCATAAACTATACTACCTCAGATTTTGTCTTTGTTAATAGCAACTTTTTTAGTGTGTAAATTAAAATAAGAATTTAATTTTTCCAATATAAGATAAAAGTAAGTATCGATGCAAACGTATCGAATACTGGGATTATCATGAAAGTCACGTATTTAAAATTAAATTGTATTCAAAATGTATTAGTGTGTCTGGAATATTTTTAATGATATTAAATTTTGAAATTGATGATTTTTAGTAGATATTGAGAACAAAATTGCGTGTATCGAGATAATTAGTGTATCCTGATTTTGAAACTTGTACATATTGTGACGATTTATGTTCTCATAATCTCGAAGTTAATTGTATCAAATTTATTTGAATTAATACATGTCTAATAATCATTTTTTTTTTTCATTTTTTTAAAAATAATTTTGCTGTTTATCACAACTTTGAAAAACAACAATGTTTTTAACGCAATAATTGATCTCACAACGATACGATTACGAGAATCCGCAATTTCAATTGTATTCCAGTAATAGGCAAGTGATATAAATAAAAACGATTCGATTTTAAATAAATCAAAATATTATTCAGTAAAGTTAAAGAAACTAATGAAATTTTTTATTTAATGTTCGTTTACAAAGGATCTTAAAAAAATATTGCGGTAATATCCTTTTTACCCAACTATCTCTTTTAGACATGCGAGATGAAGAAGCATAACAATTTGAACTAAGTGCGGTTTAACTGATGATTAATAAGGAAAATCCTAATGCTTGATGGAACATTGTAATTTTGTATAGCAGTACAAGCTATAGCCATTGATCTTATTATAGTAAAAGTAGAAATTTCGCAAATAATGGGTGTAAGTATAAAATATCTAATAACCAAATAATAAACCTTTTTTTTATTGCAACAAAATCTTTATTAATGAAAAATACAAAATATAAACATAAACAATCGTAAAAATTGTTTGAAAAATATCTCAGATACTTTTTATTTCTTTAGAGATAAAAAAATTTGTTAAATATTACCATATATACACCTACTTTTTTATATTCTCATAGTACTGCTTGTAATAAAAAATTTAATTTTTAATTAATTTCTGCTCTTACATTAGCAACAAATTCAATCCGCATCCGCATAATATCATCCCATCTCTTTATGGTTAAACATGTACACAGATTTGAAATTAATATTTTCCGTTGAATCACAGACCAGAAGAGAAGCTGCTTATACGCGCTCACCCTTTGTAAATATTCCAACATTAGTATGTTAGTCAACTGTGTATCAACCCGTATTCACCTTCTTTGAAAAAGGTGAATGACTTCTGGAGCTCAGTAAAATTTCTGAAAACAGCCTGTATATTATACGCGTATGGTCCAACCCCAAAGCACATCAGTGACACGCGTATATATATATATATGTGGGTATAGAAAAGGTAATGCGTTTGTGAAAAGCAGAAATATACGCGAAGAGAGAAAGGCGAAAAAAATATATATATATATATATAAGAGGGGAAAAAGCGTGCATATATCGAGATATATAGAAAGAGAGAAGTGGTCTATATCGCATATGTGTGCCTACGTGCGCGCTTGACTATTTAAACAAGGGGGGATGACTGAGGGGTGGGTGGGTTATATACCTTAGGGAAAGACGTGTGTATGTACGTATAAAGATATATACACACCTATATACATGTACGAGGATAAAATCGGGTCTTATCCATTGTACTCAGGTGTGAGGCGTGTGCCGTAGTATTAAGGGGGTTGATGAACAGAAAGAAAGAAAAAAAAAAGAAAGACAGAAAAGGGAGAGGAATCGAAGTAAAACGGTGGTGGATTTGCACACGCGGCACGAGCCGCTTTTTAACAAAGGGATGGAACAGATTGGAAGCCATTCATTCATTCTCGCTTTTTTCTCTCTTTCTCTCTCTGTACGTTACAATAAGTCGCTCTGTCTTTTCTCCTCTCTATGTTTGACCAAGAGCAACGACGCGAAAATATATAAGTCTGATTTGCGTGCTAAATTTATGA
Organism: Anastatus disparis; assembly: GCA_017163975.1. Classification (NCBI taxonomy): domain Eukaryota; kingdom Metazoa; phylum Arthropoda; class Insecta; order Hymenoptera; family Eupelmidae; genus Anastatus; species Anastatus disparis. The sequence goes on from JAFFSR010000222.1 coordinate 1,832,750, forward strand.
AAACATCTTTTCTTATTGCTATTAATAAATTTATGATATTTTTAACTATAAACTTTGTGGAAGCTATATTTCTAATATTATTGCAAAAACTGAATTAAGCCTAAATTAATAAAATCGACGAATCTTTAAAATTCAAAAGATAAAACACATTTCCAATTCAAATTTAAAAGATTCTAGATACGTTCAACTAACAAGATGATAATTTGTACTTAAACGATTAAAAAAGTAGAATACAAAAAGAAAAAAAAACTCCTTAGACTTGACAGTATCCAGGGGAAAAGCAATAAATGTATATTCAATTGGTATGAAAAGCCGACTAACTTAGAGGTTTGCGTGAATTATTGGTCCCTTGTTTCTTAATAATATCAGCTGCTGTAGCTTCGTTGATGCGTCTACGATAGATGCAAAGAGGCTGCATAAAATCATGGGAAGTAGATGGGTTGTTATTACATTTTCAATTCTTGTATGGAAAAGCATTTTACTCTTCAAATGCCAAATCAATCAAATAATTGAGAATGTTACCACAATTATTGGTCCCATCGACCAATTTCACAGAATAAGGTAATAATATATAGTTTGGTTGACAAATCCCTGCTGTTATTTGACGAATAATTGTATAAAGAAAATTAAAAACATAGTTGGAATAAAAAAAAACGACCACCCAAAAAATTTTATTGATAAACATATCAATAAAAGCAGACAATAAATCAATTCTCAACAAAACAGGACAGCTGCACTTAATAATAAGAAGTTTAAATTAAAAAACTAAAATCGAATATCGAAAAAAAAATTAATAAATCTGCATAGTCAATATACATTCAAAAAGCACAGCTTTCAGATTGTCAAAATGCACAAACCACAGTCACTGGTGTTACGCAATCACTAATATTTTATTACAAGCTGGCCTCACAGCGTTGCGCAGTCACCACGTTTTTTATGAGCTAACTATTAAAATAAAGTCTTCTTTTACTTAGCTAAACTTGAAAAGTAATAGCTTAGTTAGGAAATGTTTAAATCACTAACATGATTACAAATTTTTAAATGTACAAATAAATATACTTTATAGCACTGCGTGATTTAAATCCGCACTTAAATCCCGCTGAGCCGATTGTTAAACGATAAATTTTTACGCTGTTCGATAATGAATATAACGCTGAATTCACTTAAATCACGCACTTATAATAAGCGATATTTTGATATTTGGATTATTTTTAAGAGTTTATTCATCGATAATAATGAGGTGTAGATTATTGTAACTCTTTTATATCGATATTTTTCAAAATAAATAACAATTATAAGCGTGTTCAATACGTGTAAGACCAAAGTTAATATCAGTGTAACATGTGAAGCGAAGAGGTAGTCATTTCGACGCTCTAAGACTCCGTCGCGTCTGTGATTCCCCTAAACATAACTGCTAATACAATACATAAGTTACCAATTGTTGCTCCTACGGCCCTAATACATATATGAAAGGAAATTTAGATTTTTATTATTACAGAATTAATTTCAACAGTTTGACATAATGTTATTTCATGTTTTATATATATTTTTCATTTTTTTTTTATTTATTATTCGCGAAGTACTTAGATTTTGCTTTTTTGCAGTTTTCGCTTTTCTTTTACGATTTATCATTAGTAGAATGCCTAGTTTTGCTGGTAAATAGAATTCGTTTTTTTAATGAATTATCATTCGTGGAGTGCATAGCCTTTGTTTGTTATTGAATTTTGAGAGTATAGATGTAGTGTGGCGGATTTAAATCACTCGAGCTATAAAATAGTATACGATACTCGCGACTTAAATTCACCTATTATTACACGGCGTTTAGGACCCTCGCTGACGCTCGGGCCCTAACTTCGCCGTATAATAATAGGTGATTTAAGTCGCCCGTATCGTAATATACTATTTCAGCAATTTCTTTTTGTAAAACAACAATCACCTGATCTAGAAAAAATGATGTCGAAAAATTGTACCGAGTCGATAAACAAATGGGAAACGAGGATACATATTATACATGTAAAATGTTTCTGTAATAAAAAAGAAGAGAGAGAGAAGAAAAGAAGTAAGGAGCACATTGTATACAATAGAATACCGCATATAGGGGGAAGGTAGACTACAATACAAAGATTGGTACACAGAGGGTAGCGAGTAATTAAAAATGAAGAGTTTCAAATTTTGATTATTTTTTAAGATTGTGTACATTGCAAACATATACATATTTAATATGAAAATAATTAAAAGTTTATAAGGCACATCCTATATTTTATGAGCATACATTTTTAAAATATGAATAATAATATACGATGTGTTTATATAAATAAAATTTGTTTTTTTTTCTAATTTTAAATAAAATAAAAGGAGAATGCTTGAATTTAAAATTAATTGTATCACATCGAGAAAATGAAAAACATGTAGGTACCCATATGGAAATAATTTATGTGAAAAACTGTAAATAATAGTAAATAATTGTAAATAACTGTTAAAAAATGTAGGAATTGAGACATAAATAATAGTTATTTACAGTTATTTACTATTATTTATTATTAATTACTATTATTTACAGTTATTTACAGTTATTTACAGTTATTTACAATTATTTACAATTATTTACAGTTTTTTATAATTATTTACAATTATTCATAATTATTTACAGTTATTCATAATTATTTACAGTTATTTACATTTTCAAAAAATTTTGAATTAGTGGATAATTTAATGTTATTAATAATTATTTACAATTATTTATAGTTATTTACAGTTATTTACAGTTTTTTACAGTTATTTACAGTTATTTATAATTATTTACAACTATTTACAATTTTCCATAGTTTTTTACAATTATTTACAGTTATTCACATTTTTTAAAATTTTCGCCTATATATAAAATTATTGAATAAATTCGTGATAATTTTCGAAAATGTAAATAACTGCAAATAATTGTAAAAAACTATAAATAATCGTAAATAACTGTAAATAATTGTGAAAAAAGTGAATAAATGTAAATAACTGTAAATAAATATAAATAACTGTAAATAAGTGTAAATAACAGTTAATAAGTGTAAATAACAGTTAATAATTGTAAATAAGTGTAAATAACAGTAAATAATCGTAAATAATTGTAAATAACTGTTATTTATGTCTCAATTCCCACATTTTTTAACATTTTTCTACAATTATTTACAGTTATTTACATTTATTTACATTTATTTACAGTTATTAACAGTTATTTACAATTATATCCAAAAATTTTTTCCATATGGGTAGTTCTAACTTTATTTTTTTAAACATCTAAAGAAAATATGTATTTATTAAAAAGAAAAAAATATTTTCCTATATTCCGTTGTAAAAAATATCAAAATTTAAAAATATTTTCACGTGACACCATTATCTGGTGAACTTTAACCTAAACGATCTTTTTACATTATATATATGAATTCCTTATTACATGGTCAGGTATTTTATAATAAATAATAATAAAAGTAAAAATGACTCTCTAACGCCACCCCTATTCGAAAGACAAAGTAAAAATAAAAATTCTTAAACGCATAAAAGTTCGCAGGGAATCCAGGGCGCTCATCGTATCACACATAGTAAAAAGTCAACTTTTATCAAATAAAGCGCACACGTTTCTACATAACAAAAGATTCATTCAAACGCCTTTTTTCACTAGATCTTTATTTTTTTTCCTCCTATTCGTAGAGATAATTTTTTATTAGCGAATATGGAAAACAAGAATAAAAAACATTGACAACAAGAGGAGTAAAAGTAAAATAAATAAATTGCCTTGGCGCGTGGCGCACGGTACATAAAAGGTGAACGAATCGTATATCCATTTAGAATCTCTCCTTATTCTACCCCACCGAGTGCAATGTTAGATTCGCAATGCAGCGTCTACTGCTTTAGAGACTAATGTACGTCAACGTATACGTATATACATGTGCCTTACCTTACACACAGAAAGTGTGTGCGAGTTACTTTCAGAACCCCCTACGCTTACATAAAGGTTGCAAAGGGAAAAAGGAAAGTTGACTCACATCCCCTGTATGGACCCCTCTTTATGTTTTTTCTATGTGTATGTATATATATATATACACACGCACGCGTAAGCTTTTCTCCTTTCTGCATCTCGTTATACGATTTTACCGTGGATAAATCGTCAATTCGGCTATTTGACTTTATGGCCGTACAAGAGTCTTTTCTGGCTGTACAGGAGAGAAAGAGAGAGAGAGAAAATTAATGAAAATGAAAGTGTGACGCATCGATGATGATAAAAAAAATAAGGATCGAGCTGTGATTCAGATTATGATTTTACGAAATATTTATATAATTCGATTAATAACGCGTGTATATTTTTACATATTATACATAGATTTTATTAGTTCGAAAATTTATCATGAATATTTCATTTACTAAATAATTTTCTATTGAATATGTTAGGTACTGTTTGTGAACGTGAATGTTATTAAATGAAATCGACGCTATTCATCAGATTAAATTATATTTATTAAAAAAGAAGTTTTTTGATATTATTCAATAGCTTCTTTTATACCATGTGTAATAAAGAAAGATTAAAGTGTAGAAGTCTAAAAAATTAAATAAATAAATTAAAAAATAAAGTTTTTTTTTTGTAAAATATATCTAGAACAAACAAAAAATATATTTTACAAAAGAATGAAATCCAAATTTTTTAAAATTATTTAAATTAGATTAACTGATTAAGGCACGCGCACTTACCAGGAGACAATCCTATCTCTAAGGTTGTGAATTTGAATTTCTATAAATCCAATTTTTTAAGGCAACATAACAAAACATTATTCACCAAATTTTCAGCATCGAAGATTGAACTAGTAACCCAGGCTCCTGTTTGTTAAATATAAATCACGAATAAATAAATTAATATTGTTTACTCCATCAGCATGACTAAATTTTCTTTAAAAAAATGGAACAAACATATATATTCATCCTGCCTTAATAAATCTGATAAGAGACTTATTCCGTATCATCTCAACATTCATTGTTGTGCATATATCAATCAAGCCAAGCATTAACATGGAAGCACTTCCATGCCAAAACGCAGAGAAGAGAGCGCGTTGCACAAATTATTTCGTTCGCCATCCATACATTGTTCCTCTTATATAATTTTTCTCTCTCTTTCTCCCCTTTTTGTGTAATATACATATATATAATCAATTTTCTTGTAACACAAGCAAAAAACGATTCCTCCTCCTCGCAGCGCTCTCCGCATTATCTTTTACCATAAAGGCATTATATACTCCTCACATTTGGTAAGTAATCGCATATATCGTGTATATGCACATATCCAAAAGCATTAGACTTCCTGTCTCTCGCTCGTGTGCACACATCTATATATACATTCGCTTGGCTTTACATACACATCTATATGTATATGGGCGCTGATTTAAAGGGGAAAGAAAAAAAAAAAATAAAGAATGAAAAAAAAAAGGAAGAAGAGAGAAATAGAGATGAGGAATCGTTGTAAGTTGGGGGTGAAGATAAAGAGATGCAGGCCAGAGCCTAAAGAAAAGGAGCAAGATTGAAGTACAGAAGAATAGTTCATTTCATAGGAGAATCGATCAAGGAGAAACAAGCGAAAGTAGTTCTACAAAAGCAAGGCAAAAAAAAAGAAGAAAATAGAAAAGAGGGTTATATAAAATGAAAGTCGGATGCGAGGGTAAAGATATGACTTTATATACATGTGTACGAGGAAAAGTATTACGTAAGAATGGCAATGAAAGGCTTCTTCTTTTTTTTTTGGGGAAAAACAAAACTCTAATGAATCACATGAAAATCTTTCGATGGATGATGTATGCTGTATGTATGAAGATAAATATTCATTAAGTTTTTAGCTTATAGATAAATATGTATACGCGCGTGTGTGTTTGGATGAAAAGGAAAATGAGTAAATGGCAAATATTGATCCTCGGATTAAGAAAGTTCTGTCCTACACTTAATTACGTAAATGCATTCTCACGATTTTGGAATGGAATATTTTGTTGTTTGCTGAGATATTGTTTCAGAAATTTATTATAATTTATCTATAAGAAAAATCAAAGAAAATAGTAAAGCTAATAAGTTTTGTGAAATTAGAACCAACAAAAATAAAAATAAGCTCTGAGAAAACTTTCTGGACAACTAATTAGTGGAACTGAAATATTATTGATTACACTTAAAGTGATTGGAATAATTTATTAAATCATTCCCTGATTGATAACCTTATAAAACTTTTTTCTTGACACCCTACTCCTTTAGTAAATAAAAAGAGATTGACAACTAGAGCAACCCTTCGATATTATATTCCTCCTTTGAATACAAAATCTATAACCAAAAAAGCATGTATATTCAAAATCATTTAATTTGCGAATAAAGTGTAAGGGCAAAACAGAAAAGAGAGAAAAGTAAAGTAAAGTGTGAAAGGCACAATAGACAGTGCAAAAAAATAAAAAATAAAGAAGATAAAGCCAGTTTGAAAAGCGATTGTAGTAGGAGAGAAGATCGCTCGAGAGGAGAGTGAATTGTACGTGTGTGTACGTATATACAATATTACAAAAGATGTATATAGAAAAGACCATAGCCAGACACTGCTTCTTTACGCTTGTATAGACAACAGTAGCAGTAACAGCAGCCCTTATTCGGCTTATTGCATTACTGGCTTAACATTCGCCACCCTGCATATACAATCATCGGCGCATATATGCTCTTATTGAGAAGAGATTTTGTATGTATGTATATATATGTATGAATTTATGTACATAAATGCACGCGTGTGTCACACGTGTGTGTCGTATTTTCCGGTGCACACCTTTTTTGAAAAAAACAAAAACTGAAAGGAACCTTTACCTTTATGTATCCCTTTAAATCTCACGAGCGCGTGTATGTCTGTAGTGGTGACGTTGATTGCAACTTTGTGTAGTAGTTACTTTTTGAACAGGCGTGCAATTTCACACGTGATGAATGAGGGGATTAGATGATTTATTTTAGCTTTGCAAGACTTTTTTTTTTATTTTTTCGTTTTCCGTACGTGAAACTATACTGTTCCCTTGGGTGACATGTTCTTAACTTTACGCGTTGATTGTTTTTTATTGTCGTTAGGCTCCTTGAAGATTTTTAATGAATCGTTAACTATTTGCTATTTACGACTCTGAGTGTTAATGGAACTTTTGTTTGAAAGGTTTTTTTAAATTTTTGTTTTATTGTTTAATTGCAAAATTTGTATTCTATTCTCCAAATTCATTTTCAATTTACAAAATGATCGTAACGAAGGAAGATATTTTCCTCTTTATTTATTTTAATTAAAAAAATAATGATAATTAATGCATCTATTTATTATTTAAATACGCTTATCCCGAAGATTTAATGGTCTGCTAGGTATACAGCGCATACGTGCGTGATGTGACAGATTTAATTCAAAATGATAAACGGTTTTTAATTTTAAACAGCAATGTCACTAATATGAACGCAGTCCCGTCTCTGTATCTGAGTTTTTTCGAGGCCATTTAAATTTAAAAAGGATTACACGTTGTCCAATGTTTGCCGTTTGAGCTTACTGGTACCTAATAAAACAAACAACAGATGTATCTAGGAAAAAAAAGTATTTTTTGTAAGCACCTTACTGTCGAGATTATTTAATTGGTTTTGAAATTGGTATTATTTTTATAAATTGTGTGTACTTATAAGATCAATTTTAAAAATCTTATAATTTAAATTAAATTTAAATATATAGATGGTTAAATATTGACTGTACAGTATAAGTAACATGTAACATTATTGTGCATTATTTATATATATAAATGACAAAACTGATGTTGTTATATAGATAATAAGATGCCTATATTTAACGTGTAAAAAGTGCACGATGTAGAATTGAAAATGAATTATTTTTAGATTCAATTTTACCGTATTTAAATTTACCCAAATCCAATTTTACAATCAGCAATTACCTTAAAATTTCAAGCGTTATTTATTTCAATGAAAGATTGTCGATGCATTACTCATAAACAATATCTAATGAAAAAAATATACTTTACGATATACAAACACCTGTCGTTTTTACATATTTTATCGGCTTTCAAATACATTATCGTAAAATTTATTGTTATTTACATGTATTTTAATAAAACACATTTATATGCACCAAGTATTTGGACATCTGCGTTGTATATGAGGAAGGCATATTTATCGTAAGCTTTTAATTAGTCTACTCCTATTATAAATTTGAATGCATTGTACGGCTGAAAGTAAGCGCTTTAAAACATATCTATTGAATGGTATTATGTTACATTGATTACTATGCCAGTCATTAATGTGTCGTATACTGGTTTAGCAAATTCGATTTATTTTTATTAAGCTAATAATAAATAGATATTAATATGTTTTGAATAATATTTAGTTGAATATTTTTTTTTAATTTAAACAATATGCCGATTGTGTTGTCTTATATGTATATTTAATGTGTAAAATCCAGGTATTTGTGGAGCTTGCCCCGTGGTGAAAAATAAATAAATAAATAAATTTAAATTAAAAAACAATCAAACATTATTTAAATCATGTTCAAATAGTAAATTTATAGTGAACTGTGCCATTGAATGTTGTAAGAAAAACAAATCGCTGTAAAACTACGTCCCACGTATCCTTTTATTATTACTATTTTTTTTTATATTTATTTTAAATCCATCAATGTAAAGTGCAGCGCAGACTATGGTGAGTTATAAAATAAATAAGAATATTGTAGCCTCTCGAATTTCAGAAAAAAAAGGTTGCCACACATGATTTAGAGCCATTCTTCAAAAGTTCCTGTTACTGTCAACGTCAGAAAAGTGCCATGTGTTCAAACGATTCCTCGTTTATTTGCTTTTACCTTACCGTTCGTATGCTGTGGAGAGAAAAAAAAGTATTTTTTTCTATATTATTATCAATTTGTGTAAGAAATTGAGGAAAAAAAAATTTGATAAATTATTATTAAGATTTATTGAGCATCACGTAATTTTTTATCAATGTGATAAAGGTATTCAAAATTTTTTAAATAGTTACTCTCTTAAGTGCCTCTGAAGTATTTGAAAATATCAGTCGGAGAGTAATTAAAAAAGTTTAATTAAAAGATATTAAAAAAATCTAAAGAAAATATCAGTACAAAGAGATTAATATCGTGTAATCGTCGAAGCCATCAATTCCCGCGCGATGACCACTCCATCAACAATATAAAAATAAAAGGGACTACTTGAATTTCGAAACCATCCGCTCACACACATATACGCACATATCTCATCAGTATTAGCAAAAAGTATATCGTGAAAAGTTTCTCATCTATAAAGCTCTTCAGGTTTTAATACAAATGAACGAAAAGAAAAAGAAATAAAGAAGCTGATGGGGGCCATGTGCAACCGACTCACCTAACCCTCGCGGTGTATACATATACATAGTAGCCCTTTTCATAGTACAGAATATATATACTTGAAGGTTAGGTATACAAGGCGCGTGCCCAACATATATCCCAAGGGAGTATAGTAGCGCGTTTTCGCCTCGAATTCACCGATCGATAAATCAGAATAAGAGCCCTTTTCAACTTCTCCTCTGGTCCTTTTATCAAATCTCTCTCTCTCTCTCTCTTTATTTTTCTTCCTTTATATATACCTATACCTACTATACCGAATGCATTAGCGGACTTTACTGCTTGAGGGGGAGGTTTTATACGTTGAAATACACAATGTTATATAGACCACCCTTAGATTCTACACTTTTTTTTTATTATATACTACGGACTTTACTTTTTTTTCAGTGTGTAGGTAACCCAAAGCGTAGTACGGCACCCTTTATGGATGTAACGTTGAGAAAATGGTTTTACAGCCGGTGAAATGGCCCTCGAGGCTTTAATCCGTTTTTCGAGCATGCCCGCGATGTTTAAACAATTGTTATGTACGCCAATTTATATTGTGACTATCGTCTTTATCTTGTGATTTATCGGGATGCCAAATATTAAAAGTTGAATTTTTGTTTAATGTTGATTATGTAGCGCTTGGGTACAATATAAAGTTGTTGGATTATTGCTTTAGTTGTGTGGTTGTAATTATTTTATTATTCAAATGTCGGAACGATATTATATGCTTGAAAAATATTGCTTAGTAATTTATTTGTTTGATAATTTTATTAGCATTAATTACAGTTGATTTATTTGTTGATTATGATTATAATATTTATAACACTCATATTAATGCTGTAATTTTCACTTGGTGTCTGACACAAAATTAAAAAAATAGTATATTACACACCACGGGAAGTAAAGTATTGGCGAGTCCATAGCACATATATGCCACCTCGAGCCGAAGGCGAGGGTGGCAAATATATGTGCTATCAACTCACCGATACTTTACCTGCCTTGGTGTGTAATATACTATTTAAAATTTTGAGAAATATTTTTGACAACATATTTTAATTTGATTTTCATAATTCAAAGGGAGATGAAGTTACGATTGATGGAAATTCATAATTAAATGATTCAAAAGTTCGAAAATACTGTGTGAATTTCTAACAAATTTGCAAAACATTTTCTAAAATTCTAACTTTATACTTTTTCATTTAAAATTATAAGACTCTACATTAGGCTAAAAATAATAATGGACTTTCGAAAAATCGAACCCCACCTGAAAGATTAAAAAAGTACTCAAAAAAAGAAAATTTATTTTAAAAAAATTATTTATTATGCATTTTGATTTATATACATTATTTATATTCATTATTTACATACATTATCTATATACATTATTTATATACATTATTTATATGCATTATGATGCACGAGTCATATTATGATTATTACATTTATATCACATTTCATTCAGAATATATAAGTTCTTTTGAATTAATTTACATAGTAATTAACATTATAGTATTAGTTGGCAAATTTTTGCAAACATCACGTAGAAATTGAGGTATAATTTGGCTTTTTACTAACAGGTTCCGAATCTTGAGGTAATAAAGTACGTTTTCTTTTTCTTTCTTGATAAACTTCACTGAAAAATAAAAAAAATATATTTTTATATTAACTATATTAAGAGTAAAAATAAATGATAATAAGTTTTAAATACTTACTTATCAATAGCTCGTACTGCATAAAATCCTTGAGGAGTTAACATAGCCCCAGGTACCGAAGGTCCCTCAACCTCGATCATAAAACTTTTTGGAATTCCTTTACTTTTCTTTATTGCTTTTTGATGAAATCCAAGGGGACAGTCTTTAATCCAATGTCCTGGCTGATGACATTTGCGACAACAGTAGTTGGAAGGTAGTTGACCAGTCTGATTAGATCCGCGAATTTCGCTGTAACTAAAAAAAAGATATATATATTAATATGTGCATTCGAAATTTGTGTTTTTAAATTTATTTGACTTTACAAGAGCGATCATATAGTCCAGTGGTTTCGATTCCCCGGGAAAGTTTAAGAAAAATTTTTCTGAATTTTTCTGCGGGGAATAGAATCTGGAAATTAAGAGTATTTAAAATAAATCCCATGAATATTAAAAAGTGCCACTGGGCAAAATAGAGGAAATCATAAAGCTAGCATAGTTTGAAAAGTCAAGTAAATAAAGAAGAAGAAATGGAGAAGAAATTTCTTTCAAAAAGTAAATAAATAATAGAACTTACTTAGCAGGATCATACTCGTACGTTGATTGGCTAATCATAGCCAGGATTTTATCTTCTTCTGTGAGATTTAATTTGCTTAAATCATTTGGAATTTTCACGTTGACTTCTGGTGTTGGATAACTTACATTTTGTGGCTGAGAATTTCTATTTAGATATGGAGAAAATTTTTTCTCAGCAATTAACGGTACTCGGCTTACTATGAGACTAGTATTTTTGGCAATTAGATCGTTATCTTTGAGATAACTTTCTTTGGTTTGAGCGTTGACTATAAGTAAATCCGAGCCTGTATTTTTGCCGATTTTTTTGCGTTCGAAAATTATCTTTTTTAAATCTGCCACGCTGATGTGCATACAATCCAGAGGAACTGTATCTACTTCCGATGTCGATTTAAACTTATAACTCACAGACATTTTGAAGGCGAATCTGAAATTTGAAATAAAATAGAAATTATTATAGTTTATTTTACAAATTTATTTCTTATTATTACTAGTTAGTTAAAATGCGTTATTATTACATTATTATTTACGTAACTGAATTGATATATATATAGTCGAAGTTATATATATATATATATATATATATAATATACTGAAAAGAAAATTTATTTGATTCAAATAAATCATGTATTTGGATGATTAAAATTAAAGAACGTTTTATTTTATTGAAATAGCTTTTTTATGAGCTAAGAAATATTTATTAGAAAAAACCAAAAATTTCTTTGCTTTATAATTTATTTGATTCGAATAAATAATTATTTTAATCAAAGAAATGTTTTTATGAAAGCAAAAAATTGTATTTTTTTAAATAAAAAAAATGGATTAATAAAATTTTTATTCAAAATAAATGAAAATATATTACAATAGAAACTGATTTAATTAAAACTTATATTAATATATTCAAGCAATCGTTTATTAAAAACAATATATCTTTGTAGCAAAAATATTATTTTTTAAGAAAAATAATTTGTATTTTGTACAAAATAAAATTCATTTTCATAATGAATACATAGAATGGTTAAAAATACAAATTTATTTTTACTCAATCTAAATACATTTATATTTGAATAAAATATACATAACATTAAGTTTTATACAAAAAACATGATTTACTTTAGAAAAGTTTCAAACATTGCAGCAACCTGCGACAATTTTTTTTGTGAAACGTTTCATGAAAGGTTTTCAAAAGGTTTTATGAAAAGTTTTAATAAAATAGTATAGTAATGGTTGACATTATATACAGCTAGAAATTGGGTGAAGTTTAAACATCCAGTGTCTGTTTAAACTCCATCTGAAAAAATAATATACACAAGTATTATATATTTAACACATTAAATAACACTTTATTTAATAATAAGATTTGTTTCTTTATGATATTTGGTACTTTTATTAAAGAAACATTTATTGTTTTCAAAATGAGATATTTTTAGATAAAAAATAAATGTATCCGATTTTGTTTCAATTAAATTCAATTTCAATTGAGTCAAATAAATTTTATTTCTTTCAAATGAATTTTCTTTTCAGTGTTATATACATAAACTTGCATAATAAAATCATATTCTGTGTAATTATGATTTAAAAAAACAACTTACCACTCGTGCTTTTGATTGATATTTTTTAGGGATTTCGTTATATTATTAGTATTATAAAAGTTTAAAAATTGTTTGTCAAATATTTTGAAATATATGCGATGAAAAAAGCGTTAAATTTCAACAAGTCTTATATATAGAATAGATATATTGTATTTAATATGAAGCTAACACGAAAGTTGACTTTAATTATCTATCAAAATATTTTACTTATTAGATTGATGTGAGCTCATCAATTTTTAAAAGCAAACTGAAAATATTTCATAGGCAGGCCACTTTATATGCGCGCTCGGTACTTAATTCTTTAAAATTACCCTCCCCTTAAAGAAAGGATTAATCCAGGTACAATGATAAAATATAATCCTAAATTTAATCCTATTCCTCAAATATTAAGGAATTTACATTTTCATAATATTTAAGGGATTAACTTCTAAATCACCTAACCCCACCCCAAAATTTAAATCGATATTACATGAAAAATCTTAAATGAATGGCTTAAAAAATAATTTAATATGTATAAAAGACAAATAATTACAAAATCTGATATTTCGATGCGAAAGAAATATCACTTTATTTAATGACATATAATTTGTTTCTTCATGAAATCTTTAATTAAAACCAAAAGAATTATATTTCATTTGATATTTGGTGCTTTTATTACCAAGAAATATTTATTGTTTGAAAAACGAGATATTTTCAAATTACAAGTTTTGAATTAAATAAATTATTGTGTTAATCAAATATAAATAAAAATTTGTTAGAATAGGAGATATTTTTTATTTTGTTTCGATTAAATTTAATTTCAATTAAATCAAATAAATTTTCTTTTCAGTCTGATATGCATAAACTTTTATAATAAAATATTTCGCTGTATAATTCTGATTTAAAAAAATTCTTACCTGTTTACTTCTGTTGATTTTCTTAAAAATTTGTATTGTGACAATTATCACAGTGTACTATATTTTTAAAAGAAAATAAGGCAACTGTTGAACTGCACTAAGAAAATTTCTGTATTAAAATATTTTACGTACAAGATAGATGTGAGCTTATTAATTTTTAAAAGCAAACTGAAAATATTTCACAGTCAAGCCATCTTATATGCGCGTTTAGTATTTAATTCTTTAAAGTTACCTCCCCTTAAAGAAAGGATTAATTAATCCAGGTATACGATAATAAAATGTAATCATTATTACTCTCTTAATTATGAGAATTACATTTTCATAATGTTTGAGGGATTAATTTTTTATTGCACACTTAATCCCTTAATCCCTTTAACAAATAAGGCTTAATTAATGGGAAACCCTAAAATTTATATCTATAACGCATGAAAAATTTTAGGTAAATTAAGATTTAAGAAATTTGTTAGATCAGTTGTTCATATTATAAATATTTCTTTACATTTTCTGTTAAATAAAAAAGACAATTTGATTTACATTAAAATAATTGAAAAAAATATAATTTTAAAATTTTATTTAATGTCGCTAGTTTAGCGATGCTAATTAGCGACGGCGATCGTAAGTGTTTATGAATAAAGTACATATTATAGTGGTGCTGCTTAAAAGACGGTAAATTAACGCTTCAAATAATACTTGTATTCGTAAACATTTTAATTAATATTCTATTAACCAACTGAGAAATTATCACAGCTCCGGATAACTAATCAGTAAAACTAAGAGAGATGTTTTTTTATATGACAATAAATTGTGATAGCATCTTATAAATTTTATAGAATAATACTGTAAAAATGATTGTCATGTTGTTTCATTAAAGGAAAAAGTACTGCGGCCTTATAAATATGTAAACAATTATACTTCCATATTATTCATAATAAGTCATCGCTAATAAATTGCACAGAAAAAAATTGTGTGTTGTATGTAAATTGATGCAGAATACACAAAATGTGTGTGAATAAACAACAAATAGTTTGTGCAATTAAAACACACAACTTGTGTCTCAATTTATACACATATTTTGTGTGAAACCCGTGTTAAATAAATGTGTATAGTTCTTAAACACAATAAATACACATTGTGTGTTTAAACTCCACTTGAAGTGGTGCTTGAACTACACTCGAATGTTTGTTTAAACTTCACCCGATTTTTAACTATGTAACAATGCTGCGTTGTAAAAATTATAATTATATGTTAGGATTCTTTATAAAAACTTTGATGACAATTATTAATCTAAATTTAAGGCAAATTTCTAAAATAATAAGCGCAAAGTAAATTCTGGTAATAATTTTTTACTATTTTTTTCGTATAATTTTAAAAGAAATTCATGACTTAACATAAATTTATTTTAGAAGCTCAATCCGTTGACAGGTCTAAGGTTAGAAATAAAATAAGTCGCATTCTACATTATCTACTATCTTAGCCCGCTGATGCCACCTTAAACGTTAAATTTTCATCAATAGATTATACTTAATGTAAATTTTGATAATTACTTCTCTATAACTTTTTTATAAATAGAACTTTTTGAATGAATTTTGTTGAATTGCAACGAATATATCTCAACCTTTATAAAAATATGAGTTCTCATTGGAAAGTTGGATACATTAAAATTAACAATAGTTTACTATAATGATTTTTAGAAGCCATTTTAACATGAATCGCAGATGAGATTTTTTAATTGTTCATATGAAAGTAAACCATTTCTAATTTTTACATTTTCTTTCTTTTCTATACAAATCTTACGTAACATTACTAATCTTTATTTGGATTTGAAGTTATATATAATTTTTAGTACTCTAATATTTTATACATTAACACTTTCAATATATTCTTTTAAAAAATAAAACAATTATTTTGATGGAAATTAAAATTTTTTTTTTTAGTTAACAAAGGTATCTGTTGATTTGGAGGATATTTGAGTTTTTTAGGTGCAAGCATGAAAAATAATATTTCAATTGTATAATTCACAAAATAAATTATCCAAAAATTAAATAAGTTAATTTATGATAAATAAAATAGAGAAAATTTAAATATTTATTTTATTCATTTAGAATAAATTTTTACAGATTGTTTTCAATTTTTTTATATAATCATCATACAAACTTTATTAATTTTCTCACGTATTTAAAAAAAATCATCAATATACTTTTTTACGCAATTTTCACTAAAAAGCTAAATCTTCACAAATAACATTTAAGTTAGATAAGCAACATTTAATGATGAAATTTTTATTATGCCTATTTACATCAATCTTCTTTGATTCTTCATTCCAATCGGTCACTTCAATACTTATCTATATCTTTTCTTTTTGATTTTCTGACTACACACATTTAACGTTTCTTTCTCTGGTTTAACGCATCTACATCTTAATTCGTTACAGTGTTATCCCTCTTTTTCTCTTTCTTATTCATAATATACCGTAAGAGAGCATATATAACCGATAAATCGCAACGACAGGCCACTCTCTGATTGAGGTCGGTATATAAGAACGAGCTGTTCACGCTTCGTGGAAATACGACTAGTTATAATGTATAAGAAGAAAAAAAGTCCAAGTGAGCGAGGAAGATGGAGAGAGAATTTAGACTCGCAGCACACGAAGAGCTTTATTGGAATGAGAATCTTTTGAGACGAGCGTAATAAGAATATGGCTCTGCGTTAGATCACGAGAGAAATAAGAGAGAGAGAGAGAAAGAACTTGACAACGTACTTAAAAAAAAACGACATGCCAACTATATAGCGCCTAAGCTTTTTCGATGACGAAAGTTTTACTCGGAGAGATTTTTCAATAGAGAGAAGAAGTTGGATGGATATGAGATGGCGAGGAAAAGGCTTTTCAGTAAAGTTTTTTAGTTAACTGGAATATTTCAGTTAATTTTAAGCTGTTTGTTAAGGGATCTTTTCACGTTAATATTAGGAGTTTTGAATAATTTCATAACATCAGCTTTTTTTATATAAAAGTCGAAAGTTATTTCTTAAATGTGTTAATTACTATGTTAATTAAGAAAAATAGTTTTGAGGAAATTTCATGTTTTAATTATGAATATGTAATTTATAACGTTTCATGAACTTTACAGTATATTTCTTGAGGAAGACTTGTAAATTGATATTTTAATTCTTAATAAGTTTCGAAGCAAAATATTACAAAACATATAACAATAAAAGAAAATTAAGTGCATATCATTATGTTTTTTTCAATTTTAGGTTGATATTTTCCTTTTGCATTAACTGATGAAAATAGGTACCCCAATCGTTTTTATAAATCTAAACAATTTTGCGTTTCAAAGCGTTGAAAAAAAACTGATTTTGGATTTGAACATGTTATATTTATACTTAAATATTATTATAGACAAATTATATTTTCTTAATCAAATAATTTAAAATATCACATAAATTTTACACAATAATTGCCCGAGCGAAAAGTCGAATGTCATTAGAGCTTGCTTTTTACAACCATGTATATATTTTTTAAGCTTTAATTTAACATATCTTCATTAACATTTGGTATATGTAAAACGAAAACTCATTAAACGTGAAATTTCTATACTCGGTCATTTGCAGTTTCGCAAACAGCCAAAGATGAGAGTTTTCGACTGACAAAGTTCTCACATGGTCCAAGTATGGCTCTTATTCTCTTCTCTCTCTTTCATCTCGTCATTTATGCATGCATATGTACACCTACAAATAAATGTATACATATGTATATATATGTGGATACACGTGTGTATACAGACAGGAGAGAAAACTAGCTGAGAAAGAAAGAGAAATATCGGAATATATACAAAATCTGGCCCGCATACGATGCAACTTCGGTGTACATTGGAGAAAAATAGTAAAAAAGAAAAGGGCAAGAGAGAGAGAGAGAGAGAGAGAGAATAAAAAGAAAAAAGCCCGAAGGTAGAGAGAAACACGTTTACAACCCTCAGGGGTTATATACTGATGTTGCCCATATGGCGACCATTGCCTTCGGGACCAAAGGTGAGCTTACACAGTTTTGTGTACTAAACCTAACATGTATACATACATATTCAACTTTTACTAAACTTTACTCTCCCTCTAAAGATTTTTTTTTGTTTTTTTTTATTATTTTCTTTTTTTTTCATTTAGCTTCTGTATACAGCTCGTCATTGTTGCTTCGTTCGCTTCGTTCGATGCTTTTCATTTGGAGAGTGTATATATGCTTTTACTTTTATAATACATACACGTATACACCTTCCCCTGAAGTTCTCTTTTACTCTCTTTCTCAATTACCTTTTTGTGTATGCGCAGAGCTTATGAAAGAAATACTCAAGTAAGCACGCATCGGAGAAGAGAACGAATTCAAGGGTATAAGGGTGTTCGAAAGATTTCGTTTCCTTTTTTTCTTTTGTTGCTTTTTTTTCTTCTTTCATCCGAAGCTTTTTGTTTATTCCGTATAAGTTGTTGTCTGAGCTTTTTAAGCGAACAATAAGAAGTTGCTTAATTACGTTTAAGGCTATCGAGATGAATGAACAGCGGAAATTATAAATATTTATGGTGTATCAATCTTATTTGAAAATTTTGTTGAATCTTCCAATATCGTAGACTGAAAACAGATAACACTTACAATAACCTTCATAATTAATTACAAATGTAATACAATAAGATAAGAAATTGGTCGAGACTTGAAGTGAAGCGATACACCTACAAAAAGCGCTTATCGTGTTTGGCTTGCGATTAAAGTTTTGAAGTAGCGTTTATAAATTTTCCCAAAACTTTTCCGTTATCTCTCGCTTATCCCTAAAGTGGTTAGTTAGTTTTTATCTCGTGTCCTTTATAACGCAAAGGAGGTATTATACGACTTTTGACAAAAAATGTATTATATCTTTAACGTACGCGTTCTTTTTGTCACTTTCATACGTTTCATAATTTTTGTGTACCTAAGAATTACCGAGAAAATATATGTTTAGAACAGATAAAATAGAAGTCGATAATTTTTCAGATTAGATAACATGTGTACATGCTCAATAATGAAAAATGGTTATCGGACTGACTGTCGAGATGCTGAGCTGACCTTAAATAGTTGATTTCATGACATTTTTACTAATAAAGAAAATATTTAAGTAAGCTTCTTTAAATGCTCTTATGATAAATTTAATATTTTACATGTATTTAACTCTCAAACTGCACATTTCGGTTTAATCTTTATATTTATGTTACTTTTTTTTAATAAAAAAAAATTTTAGTGATTTATTTGGAAGTTTCCTCAAGAATTTTTCAATATTTTTGATTTTAATGAAAAAAATTAATTTGTTTGTAATAATTGTTATGAACAAATTAACTTTTTCTGAAAATACCAGTACACCAGTGCGAATTCACACAAATCTGCAGTTTGAGAGCATAGAAAATAAAAATAAAATGTAATAAAAAGTTTAAAAGGTAACATTATTGCACGTCATATAAAATTCTATATACTTTTAGCCACAAGTCGTAATACATTGATTTACGATTGTTCACAATGAAAGCTAATTACTTTTTGACAGTAGTATTATTCCAAATTCTAAGGTTGACCGAGGATTAGCCAAGTATCCAAGTATTTCGTATATACACTAGTACAGAATTTTTCTACCTGTACCAGCAACGTTGCATTTAATCCTCAACAAGGTAATTTAGACCTTTCTTTGCGGAAGTCATAAAAATCATAAACAGATCAGTATGGATTAGCTTTGAGAATAATTATGGTATGCTGTTCAATTGACCACTGGGGTCAATTACGGAAGAGAATTCCCCTATACACTATCGGTCGGTGTAGATTTAACGGGTCGAAAGAAGATTATTATTATTACTTTTATTGCACTTGTACTTGTTATTTAGTTTACGTTTACCTGCTTAATTTTTAATATTAGGAAAGTATTTATATTTTTAATCGATTAATTTTTTTTTATAAAAGAAGAATTGTAGCTATTGCAAAAAAATAATAATATTGAAATTCAATTTGGTTGTTATTATTTTTTAAAGCCGTTAAAAAAAAAAAAAAATTTCTCCATAAAATACATTAATTAGATATAAAATTAATAAGATACGTTATTAACTCTCTATCTGCAAATCAACGTCTGAATATTTACAAATATAAATTTAACAAACAAAACTTAAAGTACAAGAATAGACAATAAAAAATCACGGATGGAAATATACGGAGTTATATACAAGATTGAATTCAGCAAAGCGGTTTGCGCCGCTCTAACCACCTAAATCTATTTCACAAGTCAGTTTAATCGGCAATCTAGCTTCTTTTCTCTCGTCTCTTATAGACGATCTATAGCGCATCACCTTCAGAGAAGAGAAAATATCTCATATTTTGACCTTTAACCTCGAATCCTAGGCCTGATGTGCGAAGAGTGGAATATCTCGTGGCACGACCAGTTGGAAGATATAACATACTCGGCCGATCGTAAATATAAATTCAACGTACACATTTCTATCCGAACGAACGAGCCTGATAAAGGCGAGCGAGAAAGAGAAAGATTTTTTTATTATAAGAGATATCGAATGCTCGTGTATACATGTACGTTTAATGCTTGTCGATTGAACGTTTCGCGGCGTACGTATTACACTTGAATAGATGAAGTAGATGTGATTTACATTTTTCAAACGTTTTTTTCTACAAAAAACTCGGCTGTCGTTCAAGGTGTCGATGATAATGCGCGGAAGAGAAAAATCACTATGCGAATATTGGAAAGTGAGTTTTGACAATGTTGAAAACTGGCTGTTTGCGGGCTGGTTAAAGTTCGATCTACTAAATGAAAGAGTTTTTTATTATGATAAAATAAAAACGTTTTGTAAAAAATGAATTTTAATAAATCACGTTTAAAATTATAATGCTTATATATATTATTATGATATTAAATATAATATAAAAAATTTGAGTAAATATGTAGGTCATATATTTTCCTATTTACTAAACTCCAATACTATCATGATTTCTTAATTTTTATCAGCACAGAAAGTAATTCCGAAGAAGTTTGATCCATTTTTAATCATTTCATTACTCTTATACTTCTATTGCAGAAGAGACTAGAAGCCACGAAATTGATTTTTCGTCATATTCGATTTATCGTCAGGTAAAAAACCTTGAATTAATCTTTTGTTCAATGCATTTTAAATTAATTAATTTATTTTTTTCTAAAGACTCAAACTATAGTTGAATAGCAGTTAAACGAATGACATTTTAACGCGATTGTTAGAAATAAACTTATCTAAAATGCGTTATTATTACAGAATTTTATAAATTCCGAAAAAATTTTTTAATAATATTTTAATAATAGCAAACAATATTTTTAAAGGGACAATTTAAAATACAAAAACATCCATTACTAAAAGAAAAAAAAAATATTGTCTACCTTTTTTTCAATTTTACAAAAAATACTTGTCATATGCGAAAAAACAATGATCGTTCTGAATATTAAATTTTATGTCCTCCAATAAAATTCCTCAATTAACAACTTTACAAATATATTGTGTGCGTCTCTAAATACTCGAGCGCGCGCGACATAGTTTACCGTGAACAAATATTTGCCGCACGTGAACTGTACCTATACACGCGTCAAGCATATAATCTCCAATCTCTCTTTTTTTTCCTTTTATTTCATGTACCGATTTCAAAAACAAGTGAGAGAAGAAGAAGAAGAAAGTGATATCGGAGACGGAAATACGCTGCGATTGAACAAAAAAAAAAGAAGAAAAAAAAAGTTACGGAGAAGCAACAGTAGTGGAAAAAGAAAGGAAGATAAGCAATGATAACGATGAGATTGACGGATGGTGTATATACATACAGAGTTTGTTGGAGTAATGAACTAAAGTTGAAGATTTTTCGTGTATTTGACCGTACAATATTATGAAAACAATTTGCTTTTGTCAGTCGATAACAAATTTTGAAATTTTCTATTGTATTATTTATCTTTTTCAGATAATATTATCCTTCCTTTATTCATATTTACGTGGAATTTAGTTTTTTTCGTTTGATGATATAGAAAAATTTAATCAGTTTGGATTTTTAGTGCATTGTAAAAATTAAATTGTTTACTAAATATTAATTTTTTAATAAACATTTTTTTATACTCGCCTATGTATTAATATACGGTTTTCATCATAAAAGTATTAAAATTAATCGGGTCAGTCTTAAAAATTCAATCAAATTAACACGAACAAATGAAATGACAATAAAATAATATTTCTAAAATTACGAATTCATATTGTTGTAGTGAATAACCAGCGATGAACAATTGATGACGTAATCTTTATGTTTGATAAATTGGCAATCTTAAGAAATTGATACCTTGTAAGAGCTACAATTTATGTAAATATAACAAAGCATAATATGTATAATATTTTTCATATAATTTATTGTATAAAAAAATACTTTTTATTTACAAGAATAACATTTTGTTGGTGCAATTTATATTAGGCAATTGAAATAATTTTTTTTTTCATGCACATGTATAAATCCACGTAAGTTCACGTCAACTTGATGTAGAGAAGAAAGATGGAGATGAAGTCAGAAATTCTTCTGGAATAAAGAGCGACTTTGTCCGAGAGATGATGCGCGAAAGTGAGAAGAGTCGACTTGTCTTTCTTTTTTTTTTCTTCTTGTTTTATTTAAGTTCCATTTTTTGCACGAATAGCTTGCGGCATATGCTTGCAAAAGACAGAAAGAAAAAAGAGAGAGAGAAAGTAAGATAAATCGAGCACGCATTGGACTCTTTTTCTTTCCTTGTATTATATACCTTTTCATGGCCCGACACATCGCCGGAAGTGCCGATGAGATATACACGTATATATATATTTGTCTGCGTGTAGCAATGATACACTGATGGCTTATTTTTCAATATTATTTTTAAGATAAAAGCTTTCTGAAAAAATAGAATTTTTTATTTTTTTTCACATATATTAGCCTACTATTGCAAATTAAAATGAAATTTTTAAGTCCAAGCTACTACAACAGTTTTTGTAATATAATGACAGAATAAGTAAAATTTTTTCATTTGAAATATATTTTAATAAATTATTAAAAATTATTCTAATTTAATATATTTTCATTAAATTTATGTAAATGCGACACGATAAAAAGAATTTCTGAAATAAATAAATTTAATTTTCAGAAATTTGATATTAAATAAAAAAAAGAAAGAAAAAATAAATATCAACTAACTATTAAATTATTTTAAAAAAAGCTAAATACTTTTGTGTGTTTGAACTAGTTTTTGAAAATGAAAATTTTTCTTGATATGAATATATTTTGAGTAATCTATTCTCATCTTCTCACAACTTCTATGTATCTAAAATATATTTTGAATATAAAATGAAATAAAAATTTATCTAAGTCATTCATTACTATAAGTAGCCAAATATACGATATCTGTGAAAAAATGACTATAAATTAAGAAAATTAAAATATACTGTGTATCTGATAAAAATATTGTCACAAAAGTTCCACGTATAAACATCCCACACCATTCGTCATACTAACAATTCCATCATCTTTCCCTCAATCGTTCAAAAAAAAAAAGAAATAACGATAAAAAGTCAATATTTCTTAAAACCTGAGAAAAAAAGGGTCTCGCTGAAACGTTATAAGCTTTAAGCTTTTCCGTAGGATCGTTCAAGCATGACACCGTATAAATCGGTATAAATCTATCCCATGGCCAAAAAAATTCAACTTATCTTTCAGATAAAAATCCTTTGACTTTTAAGTTAAAAAGAAAATATACTCCCTAATACTAAGAATTTAAAGTTTCTCAAAGTTAAATTTTTAAGAGGGCTATACGTGTATACATTGCGTGCATATACATTCGTGCACATCCGAGGCACTTATGAAGCAAGCTAACGTCACCTCGTACAACACCGAATCATCTCTTATGCTCTTAATGTATATATATACATCCGTGAGTATGGTATGCTTCTTGCCTTCCATCTTTTATTTTTCTTCATCAAGGTTTTACCCCTCGAGATTCTCACTCTCTCGATTACCGTCATGGACTTGAGAAGAAAAAAAAGGAAAAAAAAGAAGAAGAAGAAACGTGAACTCACACGCCTTGGAACGCCCAATGAATATTCTCCGAGTCTCAGGCTCCTTGCTACTGTACTGTAAACTTTCTTTCGTTCTCTCAACATTTAAGGTTTTCTTTATCTTAAAATAAATTGAAAATTCTTTTACGTTTGCGTTACACGTATCATAAATATAACAGATCCTGGTGCAAATAACAATGAAAATTTAATTTTTTATTAATGTTAAATTATTAATTATTAATCGCTAAGAAATTCATGAAAATTGATACTGTATAGTTATTTTAATGTAATCATCATAGACATCATACTATAATATTAAAATATCATAATTATTAGGTCTCAAAAATAGATTTAAAATTTTTTCAAATTTCTATTCCACATTTTGGAAAATAGAGACAGGATGTTAAACATTCTAATGTGATTTTAAAAAAATTACATGCTCGCGATTATTACTTTATGAATAAATTATGTTGAGAAAGAAAAAATTGACGCCAGGTTTTGCTGGAACTAACGATCTTCGATTTTCTAGCTTAGCTCGGTTTTCCGAGACGAGGAATTTGAATTCGTAAAAATTTAGAGTAACATAATAATTAATTTCTACACGCGTAAGAAAAAATCCATAAGATATAATTATTTTGTAAAATTAATAAATCAAATTGTGTACAATTACATAAACATTTTTCATACGATTTATTTTTACACGAGAGCATTGATTGTTAAAAAAATCAATACCTTAAAAAAATTACCTTGTATACGTAAAAGCAAGAAAGTAAAAATGTTTAAAATGAGAGATAACACGTGAGACTTTACAACAGACCTCACACGGCGTTTCTTTCTATAGGTATATAAAACATAATATATTTTAGGCAAAGGCCTATCGTGAATTTCGATTGGACTTGAAGATTCAAATTTTTTTTTCTTTATAAGATTTCAACTCCGCCCAAACGTAAACTTATACAGAGTTACGACATTGCTTTTGACTAATTCTATAAAAAATTGACACGTGCTTAAAGTTTCTACATTAAAAATGTGTTTCTTTTACACATACACATCGCACACACTTACACATGTTGCTGTATTCTGTTTTAAAGCATTTTCAAAAAATTATTCTCTATGGGCCTAGAATCACTGAAAATTAAAAATGGTCATGCGTGAATTGGTCTTCAATCACGTTTAAACGAAATTCAAATGTATAATATGACTAAAGGGTAATTAGTCATGCATAATTATTTTCATTCTTAAATCATGTAAAATGATACACAATATCCCATTTAGAGTATATGCAGCCACGTACATTCAGCACACTCATGTGTACATGCAAACACGCAGGGCATAAATATTTAAATAAATTTCATTCATAACAATGTAAGTATAATATCAATAAAAAAATTATTAGTAAACAATTGCCATCATATTGAGAATAAAATTTTTTAATTTAATTACAAACGCTTGATTTATATACAAAACTGAGTTATAAATTTAAAACGAAACATGAAATACTGCGTGATCTGTTGCAGCATTTTTATCAGACGTATTTTTTACACCTCATCATTCTAAAACGAGGAAAGAACCAATCTAATCACTTCCAAAGCGATATATAAGCATATTCCGTTTTAACCTTCTAACTACATTGCTAACGTTTTTTTTTTCAGATTACGTTCTACGCGTCATGTCTTTATTTTTGTCATATGTACATTTAACGTTTATCAGCGAAGCTTATATACGCATTTTAAAGCTTTTTAAAATATTATAAACGTGCTATTCCGTTTCTCCTCTTTACGTTTCGATAATTCTCCTGAAAATAAAAATATCTTTTCTCTCTCTTTTTTTTTTCTCTTTCTCTGGAAGAGATATATGTGCTACCGTCTTTTAATACGCTATATACCTGCCTTCTCTCTCTTTCCTTTTCGGTAGCGATAACTTTTAACTCGTGAACGCGCGCGCGCGACAACTACTGCCATCGCTTTTAAAATGAAGAAATACTTTTTTTTTCAATAATTTTATAATTATAAATGCTTTCTATTTTTGATGATTTTTTAATAAAAAAAGATTTAGAATTTAACGCACTTGAGATAAAATTTTATATTTAACAATATTAATTAAAAGTTGAGTTGAGGTCGCCAGTGGCTCAGTCGGTAGAGCGATGGATTCGTAATCTCGAGGTCCCGAGTTCGATTCACGCTCTCAGCCGTTTGATACAAGCACCACTGTACGTTACATGTGCTGAAGTTCACAAACACACTGATGACCTTCGTCACTAATTAGCATTGCATATTTAGCATAAATACAGTGACGTTAAATGAAATTTAAAGATAAAAATGTGTTCCAAAAGTTTTCAATTATTGGGTTTATTTATTTTTTTAACTTTTCTTAAATTTGTTATAATAATAAAAGGATTAACTTATTTTATCTTCGGAAATAAAGCATTAATCCATTGAAACATATGCTTATTAAACAGTCACTTGAAACAAAGTTAAAATGATAAATTATCAACATTTTATTAAAAAATTTCAATTTATTTCACAATAAGTGAAAAGACCCCATTTTTTTTATAACAATAGAAATCAGTATCAATAAAAACACGCATTGTTAAAATCTCATGAAAGGTAATTAGTATGATATCATTTTTAATCATCGAAAGTAAATATTGACAAAAGAGAATATTTATTTTTAATTGTGTGCTTTAATCTGAACGTTTAATATTTGCAGACGAAATGACAATACAATCGTTTATTTGGTAAAAAAGATAACGAGCAAAAGGATGAAAATATTAAAATTATTAATAATTTTGTTTAAAAAAAGGATAAATAAATACGTAACCGTATTAATATTAATAAAATGAAATTCCAGCAAGAGATTTTAATTTAAATTCGTGTAAATTAAAAATGACCAGTGACAATAAAACCCTTTAACACTGCCCGAATGAAGTTCCTCGAAATTTTAAAGCTAAAAAAGAATAAAAAAAAAGTAAGAAAAGAACCACTATACGAGGAGACTCTCTCTTCTCATGCTTGTAAAACCCACGCGCAATTTTTTTTTTCCTTTCTTTTTTTTTGTAGAACTCTTCATTTAGTCGCTCGGACGACTCTTGTTCCTTTCTCTTTTTCTCATATAAGACCAGCCCCATCATATATAGTATTATATGCGTTCCGCCTTTCTTTTTCTTTGTCTATATCTATCTTACTCCTTTTGCGGGTACACGTGTGTATGTACGCGCGTGTGTGTGTGGTTCGTCCCTCAGGAGTTTTAGGTACAAGTTGTGCTATATATACGTGTATATATATATACAAAGCTACCATGCTGATAGTTACGTATTTCTTTTTTTTTTTTTTTGTATACTTTGCTCTTCTCGCTTTCTTTCTCGTGTGGAATATAAAAAAGAAAAAAAAAGCAGGACAGGATAAAAAGCATCTTCTTCTCTCGAGTATAGTTCGAGAGAGAGAAAATGAGAAAAGAGTCTCGTGAGGTAGAATGTGTATATATGTACACAAGTTATATATCCAAGGGAGAAGAAAAAATAAAAGTAAAGAAGAGAGAGAGAAAAAAAAAGGAGAAGAAGATAAAGGAAAGAGAGATGGATAATATTGAGTAAAGAAGCGAGATGGAAATAAAAGTGTGCGAGAGAGGAGAGCACAAGTGGCGCACACATGGCGCACAGTTGTTTGAGAGGTCAGGTTTTTGTCCAAGAGAGCGTATATAGAGAAGAGAGAGAGAGAGAGAAAGAAAGGTTTCCAAAGCTTTACGGATCTCTCATTCCCTCTCTCTCTCTATATATTTTCTCTTCTCCTTTTTTTTCTTCTTTCGAATCGTCCCACACCTATAATGCTCTATATATACGTACATATATAGATATGTGTGCGCCATCAGACGAAAAGGAGAAAATAGAGGTTTGAAAGTTGCGGTGTACTCTTCTCTTCTATATAGATGTTTTTAGTATAAGAGAGGCAGGAGAGAGAAGAGACGAAAATAGCTAAAGAGAGATCCGAAATTGGGTATGAGGGAGAGAGGCCAATCGGAAATTGTAGCTTTCAAAAACGTTTTGCTCTCTGTCTCCTCTTCTTCTTCTTTTTTTTTCTTTATTCTTAACAAGTCACCTGGACTTACGTGATATTTGCCGTTAGAAAAACTGCTTTTGATATTTTCGGTCTTTCGAGATTTTAAGCCCAGATGTTCGGAAAATTGTCTTTTTAAATTTATATTTTATACTTGCGGATATAATACTGGATTTTAAGGAAAAAAAGAGTTTCGGGGATTTAAAAAGGATAGAAATATATTAATGCAACATTTCAGAATATTAATTTTAAAATTTTTCAGATTAGTTATGAAAAAATTGAATTATCTTATATTTTTATTTAAAAAATTCTAAATTTATAGAAAATTAAATTTCTCATATAAAAAGTTATACTCTGATGAAATATTTATAAAGAAATATTAAGTAAATACTAAGTAAATATATTTTTCGAGCTTTTAAGCTTTATACTTATATTAGCTCAAACACTATATTTGATTCCTTTTTTTATTTTTTGGCTTTCCTCTGCTCGTCTTGTTCTTCTTGACAAATTGCCTTAACTCTGTGGAATATAGTCTCCCAGGGATCTGCCATCACGTACCTGGCATAAATCTGCATGCGTAAATCCTGGCCTCTAAAAGGTCGGTCTAACTTGCTTGGATACAGTTTGCAAACTCGCGCGTAGCTCGTTCTTCGTCTATGTATATACGTATATGCAAGTAAACCGAAATTGTGATCTGAAGGGTTATCCTCTTCTATTTTTTTTTAAAACTTTTTTCGGCTAACTCCCATCAGAAGTGACTGAATTGTGTTAGAGGATATTTTAAAAATCGTGTCCTGAATTCTCATTCATGAATTTGTAAGTTTTAGTATTTATAATTCTTTTTAATCCATTTATGCTACATACTATTTTCAGTTATTATTATAACATATTAAAATTAGTATTTATAAATTCCTCTATTTTAAAATAGTTTCAAATTAGTAAATTGAATCTATGATCTTTTTTAATTAATAAAAACTTCTTATTAATGAATTTTATATACATTTAAAGTTATAAAATAATAAAACACTCATCATTTTATAAATGTGAAAAAAAAAATTTTTCTTTCAAAATATGCCAAAAGTTAAAAAAGAAAACTAAAATAATTTAAACACTTAAAACGGTATGCAATTACCGAAAAATGATTTTAAAACAGTTGTACCTACTATAGTGTAAAATAAATAATAATCTCTGGCATATTTATCTTTATCGAACGGCAAACAGTATATTCTAATGATGCTCGAACAAACATCATATCCAATCACGATAACCACAGAGAGATAGAGAGAGAGAGAATATCAAGGGAGAAGGAGAACGAGAGAGAAGGTAAAGAGAGCTAGGGAAACAATCAAGCTCTCTCCGTTATATACATATAACACACATAGAAACTACTAATTTTCAGGCAACTATATATATATATATATATATATATATATATATATATATATATATATATACATATACCTATATCATATATATATATACAATATATACCTTCAACTCTCCAATGATGGCGTTGACGATATAGCATCGCTTGAATAAACGCAAATATTTGCTTATCCGTAACAAAAGAGAGAAAAAAATCGTCCATCTGGCCTTTGTCTCCTTGTGAGCATATAACGAATCATATACTAACGTGTCTATATATATATATATATTTAACACTTATATATATGAACGAGAGCTTGATGACGAAACGCGAATATTATCAAGTCCACTACTGTGTGTGTATGCGGTATTTAAATCGTGCCAAGGTACTTTAGTATTTTCTCTCTCTCATTCTGTATAACAAAACGTTCTCTACAAATTAGTCACGTTAACCAAATGATATTCTTGTGGTGATGTTAGGCTTCTTTGTTTAAATGGAATTGCGTACGGTAAAAGCATTTCTGTCTTTTCGTTTTAATAAGTTGTTTGCTTGTTTAGGTTTATGTTTTATGATTGTTAGGAGTTTAGATCTATCTAAACTGGAAAATTCTGGTTTTGAATGGCGTGAAAGAAGATACTGTGTCGTATTAAGGTTTTTACCTAGGCCAGAATTTTCTTTATTCTTATAAATTGAAAATTAATCAGTTTTATAATTTTTTAATGTTGTAAACATTTATTTTTATTAATTGGAT
Source organism: Anastatus disparis (assembly GCA_017163975.1). Classification (NCBI taxonomy): domain Eukaryota; kingdom Metazoa; phylum Arthropoda; class Insecta; order Hymenoptera; family Eupelmidae; genus Anastatus; species Anastatus disparis. The sequence continues at coordinate 1,863,126 of JAFFSR010000222.1, forward strand.
ATAAAAATTTGGAATAATGTGATGATATAATCTATATATCATATTTAATCAATTGAGCTGCTCAATGCATAAATCGATTAACTCCATAAAACAAAAAGTGGAGAAATGCGATGAAATGATGTGCGTAGTTTTTTAAAATTTCCTTTATAATATAATTTCAAATAAATATTGTGGAATGGATAAATACAGATGTAAAAGTATATAAAATTAATAAGAAAGAATGACCAAAAAGTTATCGTCAGAAATGCTACAATTTTCATGTGACTGATGGAGTTAATCGATTTGTGCAGTGAACAGCTCAATTTTAATTCGAGAAATAATTTGTAAAAAATTTTAAATTCAATTTTAATAATTTTTCACGATGTATTATAACAATATTTTTGTAAAAGATATTGAAAGAATTGAACAATCGCCTCTACAAAAATTGCTAAAGAAAGTACGTGAGTTTTTGAAATTTTTCCAAATATTCCATCATAAAAACGAATTCACTTAAAATAAAAACTGCAGTCACACTTGTACTTTAACATTAATCTCATAAAAAAACATTAAAGTACAGCAATAATCTTTCAAAAAACGTCTAAAATCTTAAGTGATATTTTCTCCTTTCTTACAATTTTCAAGACAACCTATACACTACAAAACCCATTTTCCAAAAGGGACAATTGTCATGCGGTTCTCAAAAAGTGAAAAAGTTGACAAAACTACGAGAATAAGTGCGCAATGCAAACATTGCAATGACAAAAAGTGTCGTTGCATAGCTTAACTCAATTGGCTTTCAAAAATGAAATATACACACAATATGCTCGAGCATTTGGCCAAGTTGTTCGTGACTTTCTTGGTTTTCGTCTTTTATAACTCATTTACGAACGACAGAGAAAGAAATAAAGCAAAACAAATCATGATAAACTCTCGGAGAGAAGCATCTTATCCCTACCTAGTGACTGTATATATGCACCGACTGCACGTTGATAATGTCTTATGTATACGTACGTATATATAAAAATGTTGGACGCACAACTTTTTTTCACTCGTTGATTCATATAATGTGTATCACTTTATAAAGTCATAGTCCCATTGTTAAGAAACAAAAACTCTCTGCCAATATTATCAGGAGCGCATAATAAAACCAAAGGCGCATATATAGCGAAGGTGAAAGCCAAGGGGAAGTGTATACGTATAAATTGCATTGTCATTCTGTGCTTTCTTTATATACGTTTTCTCTTCCCGGTATTTAACATAACGCACGTTACTTATCTGCAGTTTAATGTTGTTAATTATTATTAACTGCTGCTGCTCGCTTTTCTTCGTATTTAAAATGATATTGTTAGAAGGACGTTGACAGTTGCTGGAATATTATTAATATTGTTCTTTTGTGAATAACGTTTGAGGCAATTATAGATTACAATGTATTTACTGCAAGGTATCACTGCACATTTTATTAATGAGCAGATTACGATTATAATTATATTTGCGCTGCAGACGTTGAATAAGAATACATGTTTGCTTACTTTTATCGCGTGTAATTTTAAAGTAAATGGATCTGAAAAAAAAGTAATTACTTTTTTAAACAAACAATTTTTTATGAAAACCTCGATTTTTGTTCAGAGCTAAAAATATGTTAATTTTAATTCTACATTATCAAAATGAAAATTAAAACCCAAAAATAATTATTTATGATAGCTTTGTTCTTGAAATGAGTAATAATTAATGTAAACATAAGAAATTTATTTTTGTTTTGAAAATGTATTTCCCTTATGCAGCCCTGGATTAAAGGGAGATCGACTAAAAGGGTCGGTGCCCCAAAACCTATGATTTTAAAAAGCTTTCGAATTGATAATTTATTCGGACAAATGCACGTATTTAATCTTACGAATCATTAATTTGCATATTCGAATTATTTAAATTAATAAATTAAACATAAAACCTACATATTTTAAGCCTAAAAAGATGAAAATTTATAAATTTATTAACTCGCCAACCACGAACTAAATTTATAGATAATAATGAAAATTTTCAAATTTAGTCAATGCTTTTTATTTTTAATCAAATTCTGTCGACAATAATATTTTTGATATCTGTTTGATAATGTAATTAGAAAAAATGATATATAACACGTGAATGCATTATGCAAAAATTCTGTTGTATATTAGATTTTTGTAAATTCTATCAGTATTAGATCTTATTAACATTAAGTAATCAATTAAAAATTATAATATATTACAAAATATGAAAAAAATTGGATCAAGCACGTTCGCAAATTCAAGTCAGTATTTTTAAAAATTTTAAATTTAACGTCGCTGTATTTATGCTATATCATTATAATCATAATTAGAGACGGAGATCGTCAGTGTGTTTGTGAAAAAAGCACATGTAACGTACAGTGGTGCTTGTACAAAACGGCCGAGAGCAGGATTCGAATCCGGGACCTCGAGATTACGAATCCAACGCTCTACCGACTGAGCTACTGACAAACTCAAAGGTAATAGTTTTATGAAATATACTGAAAGTTAGAATTGTTTCAAAAGACTATTAAAATATCCGTATTTGTCTTATATAATTTACCTTAATATAATGTAGAAATTTGAAGAAAAATTCTTTAGTTCTATTTTTCATGCGTAAAAAAGCTTTATTTATTTCTTAATTTATCAACAATTAAAAATAACAGTAAAAAAAATAATTGAAAATCATGTGTTTATATAATTTCAATATTTTTTTTATTCTTATTGAAATTTATTAATTTTTTTTAGCTGATTCGGTACACTTTGATATACTTTTACTCTGGTCCATAAATTAAAAATTTATTTATTGAGTCTTTCAAATTTGTAGATTTAAAAATTTTAAATTTAAAATTTTTTGAGGGACATAAATCTGGAACTTGTCACAAATTTATCCCAACTCAAATTTCAGGTTATTCACTTATTGGCAATTTCGTGTAATTAAATAATATCATTTCATTTTTTGAAATTTTATCTGAACAGAGGAAAAGTTAACAAGTGAGGAATATGGATAATTTAAAATTATCTTTATATTCAAACAAAAAAATTTCTATATATCCGATCGAGTGCATTCAAACTTAAAGAATTTTGAGCGTACTTATTAGTCGGAGTCACAAAATGGGATGAAATTTTATTATTCAGATTTAAATAATATTTGTAAAAAAAGTTAATGATATAAACTATTTTATTTAATATTTAGATTCTTTAAAAAAATAATTGTAATTGTTTGGTTTAATTTTTTTATTAATTAGTATTATAATAATAAATGTGAATGTATTTAATGTAAAGATATAAGTAATAATATTACATTATGTTTTGATATTTGATAAATATTTAGAATTAACATTTTAATTTTTGTAATCATACTAATTATATCACTCGCAATGCAAGTTAATTTGTATAAATATATGTAGATATAAAAAATCATCGTCACAACAATTCTAAAATAAATTATTTTTTTACAAGTACGTAAAATAATTGATTATTTCCAGATTCAACATTTAAATAATTTTATCAATAATTTTAACGATTTAAAATATATAAAATATATATATAAAATAATAATATATATTTAAAATATATATATATATATAACATCAATAGAAAAAGATTAATAAAAAATTAATTAACAAAACTTTCGTTATTACAAGCGCAGACAAAATACTCAAGGTAAAATCCGAGAGCAGCGCGAGAATATATAGCGAGGTGAATGTACACGTATAATATACATTTAAAGTAAAAGTTCTTGCGCGCATATATACGTACAGCCAGCGCACACTATCAAAAGATTTTTGAGATAAAAAAACACACATAGTTGCGAATGACGCCGTGACGGCGGCAGCGGCGCCTAATGGGCGGCGACGGTATACATACACATACGTACAATATTCTCCTCTCTCCTCTCTTCTTCTCTTTTACGTTTCTTCTTCCTTTTCCCCTCTATACGCGTTAACGTGTATACCCCCCTTCTTTCTATAATTTTCTCGGTATACCTGCCACCTCTCCTTTACGTTTGACTTACCGGACGCCCACGCAACACACACGCACACACACACACCGCCATATATAACAAGCAGAGAAAGAGATAATGCTGTTTGTGTATCACGATTAATTTTCTCATATTTTAATGTGTGTAAATATCATTATTTATTCATAATTGTGGAAACTTTATCATTTTAAAAATATATAACTTTTCACGTTTATTTTTTTCTTTTGTTATTTATACCTTAGCTGTATGAAGTATAAATACTTTCTGATGTGTAGATTTAATTTCAATGTTATAACATACATTATCAATAGTTTTTGTCAAAAATCATAATCTGAGGAGAGGAAAAAAAAGCTAGAAAAGAGCAAATTGTCGGGAATTTACGCATCGTTTCGGTTGACTTCGGCCGGTCTCGAGTATTCCAGTGCTACATCATCTTTCCTTTCTCTCTCTCGTTTGCTTTGTGCTTTCTTTCCCCTCGTGTACATAATGCCGGTAAAAGCGGATGACTCGATGGACCCGTACTTCATACGTACACCCACGTATATACGCACGTGTATGCGTGCACAGAGAGAAACACGCAGCAGCAGGGCTGTATCGTATAAGCTTATGTACAATGAAGGGGGGATGCGCATGACTTTTGCTTTATGAACGACGTTACATTGTTGAAAAGTCAAGCCGAGCGTCAACGATCATTTTACCTGCGTTAAGTTAAATCTTAATTAAGAATTTGTTAGTTGAATCTCAATGTTAATGATTTTAAATTATTTATATGGAGATTATTTTTAAAAAAATATTTCTTTTCTTAATACGAATAATATTAATTCTTAATAAATATTGATCAATTGAACTTGAGAATTTTTTAATTTATTAAATAAATAGTCAATAAAATAATGAACATTTAAATAATTTGTATATTATTTTTAATAAAGCTGTATTTAACAAAAATCGCAACATCAACAAAATTACCGCAAAACTAAAATATGTTGGTTGTAAAGAAACAATTTTTTCGAATATTTTATACCTATTTTTAAACAAATAATGTAATATTCGAATAGATATTTGAATCGATTTGCCACCTAATTCTGTTTCTTACATTGATTTTTTAATTTATCATTTATTACTCTTAGTTTACAGATAGTAAAAATTGTGTAATTCAGATAATAATTTAATCTATACATATGTTAAAAATTTTACCAAGTTATAAAACGTTCTAAAAGGGAGTAAGTCATTTTATTTATAATATATTATATTACGAGGAATGTTTCATTAACAATTGTAAAAATTTTTTAAATTATTTTGCATCTCAACTAGCCAAAAATTAGTCTAAAATTTGGATTAAAAATTAATCAAAAAATGATAAATAGATTTTCACAACAAAGATGTAAACATCATACAAAATAAAGATGATAAACTATATCCAAAGAACAAAAAATTTCTCTACCTCTGAAATTTCTATACATAATTAGCTCGCACCCAAATACCATTTAAAACCACAAACACCATTTCCATAAGTAAATGATTAAACGATTACGGCCATTAGAGCAAGAAAGAGTAAACGGAAATTCGTTTATCGTCCTTAAACTTCGCCCATAATGGCCGGTTTACTCTCGGCTCTGAATGAAAGCCAAGCGTACATATACGATCATTGACATTTGTTCGTATATCTTATGAGTCTTGAGAGAAGAGAGAAAAAGAGAGAGAGCAAAGTAATACAGGGTATTCGGTATTTCGAGCGCGCGATTAACAACGCTAACGACTAGCGATATATCCTAAAGGTTAACGCTAAAATTTGTATATGTATATATGCCCATAGAGAGCGCACAGCCTTGTCGCCTTCAGCAACTGCTACGCGGATGGATGAGGTTGTAATTTATGCTGATATAAAGCGGCCGAGTAAAATCTTGGCTCGTGGAAAGCTTTTCTCTCGCTCTCTTGAAAGCTTATATATGTATATAGAGAAAAGCTTTTCTATATGTATCAAACCGTGTCGTCGGTAGTTAACGAGTTCTGTATCCAGTATCATGCCTTTTCTACTTTCTCTATGACTCTCTTATTCATCATTTTGAATCTTACTATTTCTCTCTCTCATAGTTTTGCAGTCCGGGAAATTTCCAAATGTTTCTCAGTTACTCAACCGTATGACTACTTTCCTCAAAAGATATAGCCTTCGTTTGATAACCGACCGACTCTTTGATTACACTTTATGCTCGGAAATATGTTACCAATGTTGAAGATTAATGCGACAGGTAATATGTACTGTGTATTGTCAAAATAATTAATATTTAGTTTAATAAAACATACATATTTTCTTACTTTATGTTCGTTTATTCATTCGTTAGGAAAGAAATTTTTAATTAATCAAAATTTTATATTAAGAGATAGATTAATATTATAATTGAGTTGTATAATGTGGTAATGTTATAAAATAAAGATTATTACCAAAAGTCCAGAAAAAAATCTAATCTGCACGCATTCTCCGTCGATGAATCAATTCGTACAACAGAAAGCTTAATTTTAACTAAATTTTGGAAATCCCAACAAAAAGCAGTTCAAAATATGTTCAAATAATGTACAGAATACAAGGTGAATTTTGCAGATGATAATTTACGAGTTGGATGGCGTAATAAATTTGGTTTTTAATAGCTTATCATATATATATATTTTTTTTAATAACGATAAAAATAAACTACGGTAAAAGTTTGGATCAGAACTAAAAGCTAATCAATTTTGTAAAGTTTTGAAAAGATGTCGAAACGCAGTTGCGCAAATTTTAACACCGCTCGTTCTTTTATCAGCTCAGACACACACACACGATGCTCATCACCTTAAAAGCTAAGAGATGTCGAATCATATTTAAAATATATCTACTATTTTCTTATATGTAGCAATAATGTCTAAAACTGCATTTATAATATATAGTATTTAGTTAATAAATACTTTATTCAGATAAATATAACATTTTCGAAATTATAAGAATCACAAAATGTAATCGTAGAAAATAACAACTTTATTATTTTTTCAGAAATTTTTCATCGTTGACGTAAGTCGATTGTGCGAGACACGTTGAAATCCGCACCAATTGTATACATACCTACATTATTTTTCAATCTAAGATATGTAATTAGTATGATATGTACATAACATTTTAAGCGTTCTTAACACATTGGTTAAATCAATTAAATATTTATAATATATTAACAATAAAACCAAAAAAAAAATTAATCAAATTAAACCATATTGTACGATTATTCAATACTTTAGCACTTCTTCTTTATCATTATTATATCATCTCATACCTTTCATACAAGCTTTTACTATATAAAAACCCTATACACACCTATGGATTTACCTATATGCATACAATAGATGAAATCCAGTTAGCCGGTGTTATTCGCAGCGGCATACGGTATAAGAATTCATTTAGCCATTGTCCAGTTAAATTTCAGAGAGATCTTTTCATTGAGCTCGATACACGTATACAACGCACCTTGTATAAACACACACGTACGTTATATATTTGCCAGACAGCTGCAAATGGTTAATAATAGTATCGACGGTATAGGCTCCCTCTCTCTCTCTCTTTTTTCTCTCTACCCCCGCGTATATGTATAGCGTTTGCTTTAAAAGCTACTTCGCTTTCTTTCTCTATGTACGTGTATATATATTATGCCAATGGCCCCTAACGTGCAAAAAAAAAGGTATGTTATAGGTATAATGTGTACGCTACTCTTTTTCCTTGTTGCTGTACACTACAAGTATATAGAAAGCTTTTTAAATCTCTATATATACGTTGAGGATTTATTGTGTGTACACGCCCGTTCATTAGCACCTTCATTGTTTGTAAGAAAGGTTATATGGTTTTAAGATTTAAGGATAAGCATTATGAAATTGTTTTTCTTTTTCACTCTGGAATATCCTTAAAGCTTTGATTACTTTTAGGATGTAACAGTTTGAAGAGGAAAAATTTTAAGTATGATTTGAATGGCACCAAATGTAATTTATTGAATAAAAAATTATTTTTTTATTAACTAAATATTTTAATCAAAAAGCTATAATTGGGCTATTTTTTATTTGAAACATTTTGGAACAGCTTTTAGCTAACTCAATTTACAGAAGTTTATGAGAATTACATCTCATATTTTAAACTATTTATAAATACATGGTCTTCAATAAAATTATAAATTAAATTAAATTTCAACTCAATGGAAAAAATATCCCGTAATTGCTTCGGTAACATTCGTTACATAATCTTTGGCGTCGTTATATTATTTTTTGATCATCAGTTGATTCGTTAACGTAAATTACAAATATCATTGTACCCGTGTTATAATAATCTCATAAATATTATTTATTGAAAATTTACTATCGCAATTTTGCAGAGCTACATAATATACACAACAGTTATTTTCTTCAAATATTGAGTAATTATCTTATATTACATTATTGTTATATTTTATATTACATCATAATCATGCAATACGTAAAATTTATCTGTAATATTGTGAATATATTACAATTGAGAACTTAATCTATTTGGTGTTTCCCTTTGATTTAATCTCTCCGACTTAAAATTAATTGCTTCTAATACATAAACTTGCCTCTCTCTCCTCGATCATGCGACACAATAAATAATTCGCAACAGTTGAAAAGGAGCTTGACCAAACTGACCCCAGGCACGCACCCAGTTTACAGAAAATTTTCAAGAAAAAAATATCCAAGATATATATTTGCAGTAATAAATTTGTAACATTTAGAACCCGTTCAGTAACAGACGGCGTCTTGTATGTATACATCCATCTTTCTCAATGCGAATTCTGCGCTCGCTCTCTCCTTCATAAGTCCTTCTTCATCCTTGTCTCATCTACAGCATCTCATCCAAAGCTAAAGAAGAAGTAAGCAAAGAGAGGAGAACGGGAGCAGAGAGAAAGAGAGAAAGGAGGAATCAGCAACAACTTTACCGTGGAGTAAGTTGAGTAATATACATGTATATAGTAAAGAGAGAGTTTAAACTGGAGAAGAGGAGCTTCGAAGCTTCTATACATACACACCAAAAGTCTGAGATTCTGTATATATATGCGGTGCTATACACGGCGAGGGTTAGAAGAGTCGAACAATTGATTGCCGCGAGCCTCGGCACGTTTGCAATACAGCAGCCAAACCCCCTTTATCTCGGACCGTTGTAAATTTCAACCTTAACGTTTCAACTGAGAAATCTAGTCTATACATATACACGCGCACGCTCGTCCATAGAATTTCTATTTCAATGTTATACATATATAAAGGTTGAGCGATTGTCCGATCGTTATTATTGCTACTAGATGAACTCCCTTACGTTTTATTCTGTATACACAAGCATCGAAGAATAGAAACACAGAATACCTCGCCGATAAGTATTTTCTCATGCAAGCAGAAGAGTTCGATATACCTTTAAGCTCTTTCTTTCAGTGAAAAGCTACCCAGAGATTTTTACGGCTATTATATAAGGAGTCATAGGGGTTTTAGGCGAGAAGTGTTTAGGCTGCTTGAGAAACGTTAGTTTCTTATTCTCTTTTTTTTTGGATTTAGGGATTGAGCGATGGAAAGTTGAATACCGCTGAAAAAGAAGCGAGGAATCGCGCTGAGCGATGGGAAATGGAGAAAAAGGGATTTATTATGACAATAGTTCTTTTGTGGAAAATTTGAATCATAAACAGAAATCGAATTTCTCAATATTTATAATAAGCCGTATAAAATTATTTTTATTTTAACTATATTCATAATGTCTATTCCACTTAAGAGAAATATTTTTAACGATCTTAAAGGTCAACGTTTCATACGATAAAAAAACCCATTGATAAGCCAAGTCTAAAACGATAAGAATAAAATTAACGATATTCTCAAGAAAGTCGGCATAAAATAAAGCATATAAAAAAAGGTAGCGAGAGACGTTAAAGAATCATGTTAATAAAAAAAATTCTAATATATGTGTATACCTTATTTACGATGAGCAAGTCGTGTGATACACGGAAAATCTAATAATATATGAATGTCCTCAGAAACGCACGTGATAAGATGCGGGTCGTTTTTTTTTTATATGTGCTTGCCCACATTTCGTAAAGAAAATTAAGTTCTAGATTAGTTTGAAATCTAATAGCCATGAGAATTTTTGGGCTAAGCTGTTTAAGATGATAAAGCTACTATCTGTTCAGATATATTTCATAAATTAAATATTTTATGTTTTAATGATTGGGAGTGTAAACAATTTTTAACTTTTATTGATCAATAACATACCTTTTGAAAAATTATTTAAATTTTCCTTCTTAACTTTCATTGGTATAAATGATAGACTATTAAATAATATTATTAATATAATAGAAAATAATTAATGAACATATTGAGAAAGTCTCAATTACTCATTCCTTATTTTTAATCTTAATATAATGGTTTATTGATCTTTTAGACAATTAATGAATATTAAAAATTTGTGTTAAATATTGTTAATAATAAAAATCAATAGATAGTTGTTCAATTAATTTATAATAATGCAATAATTTTTGTTCAATAAGTAATTCAAATTGATATATAATTTTATCCCTCAAATAAAACACGTCAAAATTTTGAAACAAAAAGACCAAAAAATTTTTCAACGAGGATGGTAAAATTTAAACTTGAATTACTTAAAATTTATATGCTTAAATACATGACCTAAATTCTTAAACATTCTGTGTCACGGGATGCTCTTTGCTTGTAAGAAACTTGGAATGATGTACTGGCGTTGTAACTTTTTCATTATAATCATATTAGTGGTCATAACACATCAGTACTATTATTAGAGCTCGCAATTGACGAGAACAAACATTTATTAGCGAGTGAAAAAAAAGTCTCGATGATTATTTTAAAATGTTGTACGAGTAAGACAAAATTAGTAGCTTAAAATTTTATTATTTCGTACAATAAAAAAAGCAATGTGATGTTATAGTTGACGTCAATTCTTTTCGATTATAATTAAAATAAAATTGATCATTGTAATTCAAATATAATCTTCTGTTCATTTTAATTTTTTTTTTTTAAATTAAAAAAAGGAATGTTACTCATATATGAAAAAATGTACCACAGGATTATGGTTTCTAACGGTATATTCGTCACGAAGGAATGCAAATTCATATCAATGAATACTTCCGTCGACGACTATTGTTTGGAGATAAAAAAAATATACAGTAAAAATACATTTACAAGATTTCTAAAAATTAATACTATTTAATATTTTTATATAAATTTTTTTTTTAATTCAGTCACTTATTGTATATTAAAACTTCATTTTTGACTTGATAAGTTAGTTCCCCCTTCATGAATTTCAAAAAGAATTTCTGAAATAAAGTTTTATTTTAGAACTTGCCTGCGAAATATTAAATTATTCACACTCATCAAAAATGAACTATTTATTATGAAGTATCATAAAATTTTACCATATAATTATTATAAATGAAAAAATTTTCAAATAAATAAAATAACAATATACACCGTCAGAATAAAATAAATAAATACTTTCCCTATTCCAGAAAAAAAAATTAAACAAATACGTGCGCTGTTTCCTCTAGAGTAATCTTTTATTTCAACAGAAAAAAAAGCTCTATCAGTTATAATGTCTTGTTTACACCAGGTTTTTAACTTCCTCTTTCGCTATATAACTGTTATCGTTGCATAGCATTTACTTCACGTAAACAGAATGTGTTTATGTCAAATCAAATTATTAACATTAACTTTTTAGGAATAAATTGACATTATTATTGAAATTTTATTGAAAAATTAAATCAATACTTTGATTATTAATTAAAAAATAATTTCAATATATCAATTAAATGTTCATTGAAAAAACAAGATTTAAAAATAAAGAGAATTAAAATCATAATTTTTTATAGATTTTCTGAGTAATTGTAACATATCTTTCTCAGACCCCAAAAAAATGAAAATTAAAGTAAAAAGCTTGCGCTCCTTATATAACATGAAATGTATATACGTATACATAAATATATTTACTTTAAAGTAACTTGGAAATTCCGAAAGCAAAGTAAGATTCTTTACAGCTAAACGTCAAACTGACTATATGCGCTCGTGGTGCAAGAAAAACAGAAAACAGCTGACGACGATCCCGCATGTATATCCGTAAATATATACACGTATACCTTGTATACCTATACGATACGCGTATACATAAATGTTGTATATGAACCAAAAAGCAAGAGAGATAGATGGATATGTGGTATAAAAAGCCCAGGGCACAATTCCCCTTGCATCCAACCCTGTGCACTTTTCGTATACAGCATATAAGCAATCTTTTTCTATCTTTCTTCGTCTTTTTTTTCTCTCTGTTTTAGACACACATGTGCGTATATCGCTCGGAGCGCGCGTGCAGGTAGGGGATAATACTAGGCATCTCGTATATACAGCTTCCCCTCTCTTTTAACTCCTGTGCTTTTCTCTCTATCTCTGTTTTCTCTGTGTATGAGCTGTTTTCTATCGCTCTTCCTGTCTCTTTTTACTTACTTTTATTTATTTTATTTTTTTCATTTTTAATTTTTATTTCTCGTTATGCTACTTTCTCCTGCTCTTTGCAGATCTTTTTTTTAATATTTGTTATAAATATATATGTATGCATATATCGTGGCCTCTAACCAAGAGTAACACATTTCGGTTTTCAGGGGAAAATTAGTACGATGCACATTAGCGACGAAGGTTAGCACATTTGGCATCCTTCACCTCGAAGAATAGCACATTTTAATTGCTTCACGAAGATTAGCATATCTTATCTCTGTCCCTTGAACAATAGTATGTTTCAAGAATATCTTGTGATGATTAAACATCGAAATATGTGCTATTTTTTTGGAAACTTTTGAAATGTGTTACTTTTCGATAAAAGTTTTTAAAGGTGCCAGTTTTTAAGGCGCGAAATGAAATGCGCTAGTTTTTGTTACGAGCGATAGGTATACTCCTTTTGATTTTAATGTTACTATCCGTGTATACTTTTTAGTTTAACGTTTATTCTTTTTCTTAAATTCTATTATCTTTTGATTTTATTTTAAATTTTATTTAGTAGATACGTTTTTTTATAAGAGTGCTTCTATTTGAATTACTATTAAAATAATTCCCATTTAATGTTTCATTAATAATCTCAAAATTCAAATGAGCTATAATTTATTTTTTTTTAAACGAAATTAAATTTTATTTTAAATATCAGTAGCTAAGAAGTTTTATTTAGCTCTACTTTAATGATTAAATCTTAGGCATTTTACAAGTTTTGTTATGACTAATAAAAAAAAGGCTATGAATAAATTGACGAGAAGATGAAAATTTTTTCTTCTCCGTGGAATTAAAATATTTCGGTAAAACTATTTAAGTCAAAGAATGATTTATCATTCGCGTTCAAAGGTAAAAATTTCTCGGTTAAGAATCTCGAGCGATAAAAGAAAGAAGAAAAAAGAGAGAGAGAGAGAGAGAAAAGCTTTAAAGCGCGCTTTGGTGTGTTCCAAAAATTGTTGGTACTCCAACGCATGTGTCAGCCATCGTCGGTCTCTCTTTGTTTCTCTCTCTCTTCGGGTTTCAATGAGAAAGTAGATGTATTTCTCACGTGGAGAAGTGCGTGCAGAGAGACGAAAACGAGAGAGAGAGAACATCATCACCGTACAGTCTTAGTCGTCGAGGTTTCTTCTTCTCTTTCTCTATCTCTCGCAGCGTAAACACATAAAACACAGAGAGAACAGAGAGATCTCGCTTCTTCAGGGGGAAATCCCTTCTTCCTCTCTTTCTCTTAACAGTGTATATATACACAAAAACACAAGGGGAGTTATATATATACACGTACACTAATACAGAGATGCTCGGTGCATATACGGGAGATGATGAGGAGCGTGCGCAGGCCACGTAGGTTACCCTCGCTGTACGTAGATTTTCCATCTCTCTCTCTCAACGTTGCGCTGTTATAGTTACGGTGGGGGCGGAAGCAAGAGGAGCGAGCAAGAGCAGAGCACAGGGCGGGCTATTTAAAAAGGTGGGAGAGATAGAGATAGCGCGTGTATAGCTATAGTTTAAGGTGATAGAGAGGGAGAGAGAGAGAGAAAGAGGGGAATGTATTTGTGCTACCTATACAGGCACGGGGGCGGTGGCTGTCGTCGTTTCGTTCGCCATGTAACCATTTCCCTCTCTTACTATCTTTTTTACGTTTGAACGTTTAAATATATCCTTCTCTCGCTTACTCTCTCTCTTGTTAAATCTTCTGTATATATAGCACACGTACAGGTCGGGGTGGCGGCAACGCGTCGCTCATCTCGCGCACGTATCGTATAGTACAGTAGTTTCGTTTCTTTCTCTCTTACGCTCAGGTTTGTTATGCGATGCGTGCATGTGTGGAGAATTGAAAAGAGAGAAAGATACAGAGAGACGACGACAGCAGGAGACAGGAGAGTGTGCGCCGCACCGCCGCCGCTATATACCGCCAATATACCAGAGACACAAACTAAGCTGGCTCAGTCGTCACACGAGCCATATACAAGAGACCAGAGCCGCGTGTGTCTCTTCTCTCTCTCTTCTTCTCTCCTTTTTAACCCAGCGCTTTTACTATTACTTTAATTATATTTCTGGCCCTCTGATACTGGAGAGGCCCACCTAAAATTTTAACGATAGCCTGGTGCCATGCCCTAGCGTACGGGAAATAACGTTACAGACGGACGGACGTGTGTGTGTGTGGCCTGTGTTTCTTCTTCTTCTTTAGCACGGGTTACCTTTAAAAAAAACAAATCCCGTCTATCCTATACTCTCTTCATCTCCTCTTAACTTTTCTTCTCCTTTCCTTTTTAGCTTTCCTATCCTCACTCGTTTCCTCTAATTATTCCATACCTTTATTCATTTCACCTTCCTCTCCATCTATCCAAACTTCATCGTCGCACGCGCGGCGTTTTTTTTCTCTCTCTTTCGGGAGGAGTGCACACCTACGCACGCATGCCGAGAGAAATAAAGTTACACGACGGCTAAGAAGATATTCGTATAATATAATCGTTGAAATGAGAATACGTCTTCACCTGTAAAAGTGACAATAAATCTATATAGTGAAAAATATTTGGCTTCGTTCTTCACTACGTATATATATACCTATATATATATTTTTTGTGTATATAATTATTATTTTCAAGTGCACAGTGTTTAAAGAACAAGCAGACGTTTACTTTATTTTTCACCTTCGACAAAGTCCTCGCTCGAGTACATTAAAACAAAAAGATTTAGAAAAACAAGAAATTACCTCAGAAAGAGAAGTGCGCGCACGCGTGTGTGTAAAAAGAAAAAGAATTCGGCAAGAGTGTACACCTTGTAAAGGAAAATAAAAGAAGTACAACGGCAAAGAAAAAAAAAAACCGTGCGTCTACGTGTATAAATACGCACCTACAAGTACACAGGAGAGTAACACAGTGGTGCAAGTGAATCCTAAAAACGACGTGAAAAAGAAAATAAAAATAAAAAGAAAGAGCTGTAATTAGTGCGGGTTCGTTGTCACTGCTGAAAGAGAGAAAAAAGAAGCGTACACGCACACATATACGCCTCTCCGATTATTTTTTTTTTCTCTTCTCGTATACGCTCTCACTCCTTCGCAACTCTTTGTTGCTCTGAAACAGTTCTTTACTTATATATTCGTGCGTCTTTGTCCGTTTAATCTTGACGGTGCGTGCATACAAACACACACCCTTGCTATATATATATAGTTGTATATAACTGCTCGTAGTCGAGAGTCGCGTCTCGTGGGTGCGCTGTTCCTTTCATTTGAACCGTTTGATCATTGATGAAAAAATAATAAGAATACAACGTTCCATTTGTCAATGAAAATTTTAAAACGACAATATACATAAGCATAAAAAAATAAAGCAGAAGAAAACCTTTGATTTTAAAAAATTAAACGAACGAGTGTTTAGTTGCTGAAATAAGGTTATATTTTGATTGGAGCAAAGATCATAACCAAGAAAAGTGGGAGGGTACAAGCGAGGCCGAATGACAGTGAACGCTTTGCACCTGCCTACCAATAATAAACCAAAAGGTGTACAGGGCGTTAACGAACTGGCCATAATAAACTGAGCAAGCATAATTCTTAATGCCTCTGTTAATGATCAACGAGTTATTTATCAAAAGTAATATTGGTGTTCAGCCGGCCATGAAAGTAGCCATGAGAGCATCAGCCGCATCCTCCTCCTACTCCTCCGTCGCATCGATTCACATTGACGATGCTCTAGGAGGTGCCACGATAAATCAACAACAAGAACAACATCAACAGCCATCGCTTTCCTGAAAACATCAAATAATACGTAAAATTATTAATCGCGCCACGCGCTCATTTCCATCCCTTTAATTTTCTGTTTTTTATATATACATAGATATATACACGTATATATATATATATACACACCCTATCCCTCACTTAAACTTGAGCCCAATACATATATTTTATTGAGTTCTATTATTATCAATTGTGCGCGTGTGTGCTTTAATTTTTAAATCCCGAACTGATTTTTATCCGGTGCCTTTATTACAATTAACCGAAGACTTTTGTTATTTGTGCTTTGAGAAAAAGAGAAGAATAAAGAAGAAGAAATTTAAAAAAAAAATCAAAAAGTTAGTTATACGGTGGAGAGGCCATTCGACACAGAAAAAATTTTCAACCAAGCTCCAGGAGGCGCCAGTACGCGTGCGGGAGGAGTAACAAAGATAGACGCTGCCACGAGAGAGAAAGAATATCAAGAACAGTGGAAAGGAGCACTAAGCAGCAGCAGCCGTGAACACACGTGAATATGAGCATGACTCTCGTACGGAATCCGTTTAAAGGTGCGTCAAATTTCTTTTTCTTTATAATACATTTTTAGAATATCTTTTCTTAACGTTTGTACTTGGTTTACGTTCAAAATACCTTTTTCTTTTATTTTGAGTTGATAAAAATATTATCGAAGAAAAGATACGTATGAAAAAGAAATTTAAGTAAGGTTATGTTGCATTATTTACAACAACAAAAGATTAGATTGGCGTAGATAAAGTAATGTTATGAATAAAACGATAAATTACGATTTTTGGCAGCAATTCGTTTTCACATATCTAATCAAGTGTTGAGCTATAATTTACGATATTTTCTTGTAGGTAAAATGTGCTGGCTAATGGTACATGTTATAGATATTGTTAAAAATAAGAATTTCATTACACATTTTAGCGCAATCTAATCTAAAAAATTTCTAAAAGATTAATCAAAATCAAAAATATGCATTTGGTGTCGATACGAATTAGAGATAATCGATAGGTCTTGTATTTTAAAAATACATTTTTCAATAAGGAATTTGTTTATTCTTATTAATTTCATAAATAATAGTCGAGTGTGGACTATAATTTTATGATAATGTTAACTGTAATTTTATTATTGCACTATTATAGAAATAAATCTCAGATACCTACATAAATAAAAGATATTTCTTTAATTTTTACATGTTCCTTTTCTCTAATAATTGATTTTTTCCGCAAATGTTTAATTGATAAACAAAAATATTTGTATTTTTCAACTTTCTAATATAATTAATTATCGTATATCTTGACATATATTTTCGTATGTTCATACATTAAAATATTCTAAAAACAATCGATTTAAGTATGAAACAAGTATTTAAGGCGATGTTACTGAATAGAAGAGTCCTACCTTATCAATATTATTGTTATTCAAAATTTTGTTCAAAGAGATGTAAATGTTGGTAATATTTCAATCTTACACTCGTTAATAAGTAATTGTATTTATTACAATTAGAGTTATGATATAAAAACAATATTTCAGCTTGTTATATGGATTTTTGGTTATATTTTTAAGCAACTCCAATCATTAGTCACGGAGAATTTTTGATTCTCAAAACATTGCACAGGGGATCCAAAATTCACCGTGACTAATGAACGTGGATTTGTTTGAAAATTTGAATAAATAATGTTCATGATTCATAAGTGAAACAAAATTAAATATTTTTTTTGTCTAATTTTAATTATCATTAAATATAATTTCTTATTAGCACGTAAGTTAGAAATATTATCAAACTTTACATTCTCCCAAAACAAAAAATTCAAATCATTTTAAAAAAAAGAAGAAAAAGGGCATGTCAATTTATCGAGCCAAGCATGCAGGTGTACGTGTGTGTATATTTCATGGCAAGAAGAAATAGCCATAATAAACGCTTAGACTGACTGAAGTTATTTAAATCTTTGGCCTTTCTCTCTCTCTCTCTCTCTCTGCGTGAATGCAGTATACAAATTACAACTTACAAATCGACGCTTTCATATAACTCTCTCCACCCACGCAAATGCAAGCGATGGTGATCATCGGCCATATTTCAATCGTGTGTATGCGGTTGGTTATGTTATGTTATGTATGTATGTATGTATGTATTTTGCGCGTTTCCGCTCTGGCTGGCATTGCATAGCACTCCCCGAGAAATGATGAATTTCAAAAGCCATTGCACCTGCAACGGATCTAGACGTACGTTAATTTACGGGTATTAGTTTAACGCTTATATACTTTGCTTAAAGAGATTGCAATACTAACTTTATTTATTGGCTTTAGATTGTATTACGAATTTTATGCACTTTATTTCGGATATTTAGTCGTAATTTTTATTACAGTTTGTATATACATTTTTTGAATTTCATTCATTTCTATTTTAATTACTGATTATTATTTTATTTTTAAAAAAATAATGTTAGTGTATTAATGAGGAGAATATTCGAATTCTAAATTAATTTTCAGTTTGACATTTTTCTACATTTTACATGAATCATCTTAAAATATATTTTTAAAGAAAAAAATCTTGTTCCATTAAAAAATATCAGTTTGTACCTAAGTTACCAAGATAATCAAAGATGAAAATCGAAAATATATTAAAATCTATAGTAATCGAGCCTAAGGCAATAGAATGTATCAATAGTAATACTTTTTCAATAGCAGTATTTCATTATCAATAATTTTCAAACTGATAAATATTTTTCATAGAGTTTAAATTACTATAATATGAAAAAATATTAGAATTTTTATCATATCGTGTAAAATTATAGTCATTAACTTGCTCAAAAACTCTTGAGCATTTTTTAATCTTTATATTCGAATCGTTTATTTTTTAATAAAATAAACAAATCCAGCAATACTTTTTATTTTCATTATATTTTTAATTATTTTTCCATATTGATCTTGTGCTTGTTAAAATTTATTTTACACATATAAAACCTTTGATTTATATTTTTAATTTACAATAACGAATAAAATTTCATTTGTAAAGTAGAACGGAAATAATTGCTCCGAGGCATTAACAAAATTAATCGATCACTAAAAAAAAGAGAGAGAAAAACACGAAAATTTGATACAGCTTAAAATTATTAACAACTGACCCGTAAATTTTTATAATTGCATTTCTGTATATCAGCGTCAAAAATGTCATTACCATTCTCTTTCTCTCTGACCGTCATCCAAATGAGAAAAAAAAGACAATAAAAAATTCACAGTAGCGTTATAATTAAAGCCTATATTAAACGTAACCTATCGTTAATTACAACGCCATTATGAGCTTCGCGTGCAATTATATTTATTTTCCAAAGCCTCTTTTTACGTACAGCTTGTATATATATATTAAAGCTCGCGCGGATATATTGCACGCGTCAAATAAATGACATTGCAGGCCTGTACGCTCGGATATATCACGCGAACTTGTCACCCACGTTTTCCATCGTTTATGTACACATGTACGCATGACGAGAAGGGAAAATAGAAAATTTATAATGTAAACACGCAAACGTGTAAATAAAATAGATGGAGTCCGATAAATGGACGATTTTTACGTATGTTTTCCGCTAACGTGAGAGCGAGAGAGTCTGCTGGCTTATCGGATTTTGTTTGAAGTGTTGTTACAACTATGTGTATGTGTGATGCGTGTTCTTAGAATGCATCCATGAAATTCTCCATGTTTTTCCTTTATTTCGTTTTTTAGGTGATCAGACATTTTTTACAGTAGTTTATATTATAAGCGATATTGATTTTTGGTTCAATCAAACATGAAAATATAAATTTTTATTTTTTACGTTGTTTTAATCAATATAATTTTTTAATATTATTGAGCATATAGTATGAATAAATTAAAATTTTTTGGAAAAGATCATAATACATTTTTTACAATATTCAAATGATTAAAAACTGTAGAAAAGTTGTAAATTGCGATTAAAACTTTTATTTTCCGAAAATTTATTTCCTTTTCGCAGTCATATTTAACACTGCATGCCAAACGTATCAAGAGGCGCGGCAGCGCCTCGACGGCGAGTTAAGGTACGAATACGAAAACGTCGAGGCGCTCCTCTTATACTTTGAATTAGAGTGTCGAAAATTTTAAAATAGAATCTTTTGAAAATGCATTCATATATTTTATAAATACAAATTGATAATGAAAGATTTTTATTTTATCTTTAATTTAAAAAAAGTTTTATGACGATCGGTTTACTCAATCTCGAGAAAACGTAATCTAAAATTTTAAAGTGTCGATTTCGCGTTATGAAAATTCTTCTTCGTCATCAGCCCTTCAATTTTTGTTTCCAGCCTGTGACGTCACACTTTAATATTGTAGGAGAGCTATGAGCATATTTTTTATGTTTTTCGGCTATAGTATAGTAGTTAGTATGGTGCATGCGGTTTGTATTCAAGTTAGTATATCATGCTATAGTATATATATCGACGGCGAGTCAGGGTACGAATACGGAAATTATTTATTTATACTTATAATTAAAATAATATTTTCGTATAAACGTATTCTATAATTCTAACATAGTATGATTTTTTTATTATCAACTAAACCCTTTCTTGTGAATGATGTTTCGTCGACCCGGAGGTCCTCCAACTCACCTAAACATCATCTACAGGAAATGACAAAAATGTATATATTTCCAATTATAATACTAAATGTGTTTCCTCGTGGATGATGTTTCGTGATCCTGGCGGCCATCCTGGCCACCTGGACATCATCTCTAAGAAGTGACAAAAATTTTAAATTATAATACTAGATTCACTTTCTCGAGAATGATGTTTCGTCGACTTTGGAGGTCGTCCAGGTCACCTGGACATCATCTCCAAGAAGTGACAAAAAAATTTATATATTTCCCATGAAAATACTAGATGTGTTTCCTTGTGAATGATGTTTCGTGATCCTGGAGGCCATCCTGGCCACCTGGACATCATCTCCAAGAAGTGACAAAAAATTTTAAATTATAATACTAGATTCACTTTCTCGAGAATGATGTTTCGTCGACCTGGAGGTCGTCCAGGTCACCTGGACATCATCTCCAAGAAGTGACAAAAAATTTTTAATTATAATACTAGATTCACTTTCTCGAGAATGATGTTTTGTCGACCTGGAGGTCGTCCAGGTCACCTGGACATCATCTCCAAGAAGTGACAAAAAATTTATATATTTCCAATAAAAATACTAGATGTGTTTCCTTGTGAATGATATTTCGTGATCCTGGAGGCCATCCTGGCCACCTGGACATCATCTCCAGGAAGTGACAAAAAATTTTTAATTATAATACTAGATTCACTTTCTCGAGAATGATGTTTTGTCGACCTGGAGGTCATCTAGGTCACCTGGACATCATCTATAGGAAGTGACAAAAATTTATATATTTTCAATGATAATACTATATGTGTTTCCTTGTGAATGATGTTTCGTGATCCTGGAGGTCATCCTGGGCACCTGGACATCATCTCCAGGAAGTGACAAAAAAATTTTTTAATTTCAATTATAATACTAGATGCACTTTCTGAATGATGTTTCGTCGACCTAGAGGTTGTCCAGGTCACCTGGACATCATCTTCAGGAAGTGATAAAAATGTACGTTAATTTGTAATTAATGTATTCAAGCGTCTACTGAAAAATCGTGTTACGATTAATTAAACATAAAAAAATTAATTGAACATAAATGTTTAATTTAATTAAACATTTTATCAAATTTTGTTCACTTTCTAATTTTTTTTTGTTTTGAATATTTAATTGTCTACAATTTCTTTATAAATTTTAAAAAAGATTTTTTGTTATATTTCGTATCTAGTTTTATAGAGTTATACAAAAGTTATATATAATCATTTTCAGATACAAACTATATCCAGTAAACTATATCGAGTACTTCCGTATTTAATTCATTCTTTTTGATATAAAGTTCGTAATCTTTCAAACTATTAAATAAATATACAATTTTGGCTGAAGAAAGTTTAGAAATCAATCAAGTAATCGTCGAGTATTACTTTATTCAATTCATTCTTTTTAATAAAAAGGAATGAAATTGACATTGATTAATAAGCTCTTTTGTTTCAACTTTTTAAATAATATAAAATTCATAAAAATACCATTAAACTATTTTTTTATTTTATAATTTTATCAAATTTCTTGAAATTTTTTGAATATTATAACTGTTAATTTTGTTTTTAATCATTGTTCAAATTGATAAATACTATTTAATCTTTATTATTACTTTTAAAAAAGTATATTTTAGGCGAGTTCAGGTATTGAATAGTATAGTATTCTTTAGAACATTTTTTCTAAATATTTTATTTTACCCAATACATAATATTTTTTTTATTTTAGCTTTCGAAAGTACTGAAATATCATCATCAAGTTTATACTTTTTATTTGATTTATCTTTAGTTTTTGCTTAAGAAAGTTTTGAAATCAATCAAGCAATCGTCGAGTACTTCCGTATTAATTCATTCTTTTTAATATGAAGTTCATAATATGAATAATATGAAATTCATAAAATATTTACAGTTTTGGCTAAAGAAAGTTTCGAAATCAATCAAGCAATCGTCGAGTACTTCTGTATTCAATTCATTTTTTTAAAGCTTTTTTAGAGCTTTAAAACATATTAAATTTTACTAAATATCTACAAAATAACTTGCCAGGCCCGTAGATTAATATTTTGTTGGTGAAATGCTCAATGTTAATGTGTACTGGTTTATAATTTAATTGTTAGCTAATTCACGTGTGTTAAATAACAGTTTAAAATATGAATTTAATAAATACATATACATTCAAAGATAAAGAACAAAAATACATCCTATTACAATAAATAAAAATCTATTTTGTGCTCAAAAATTATTTTTTTTATATGTGATGTTATGTAACGCAGAGAATTCAATATTCTTAGTTTTCTTTCTTTTTTTTACTATAAAAACTTTAAAATTATCAATTACACCATGAACTATTAATCTACGGGCCTGGCAAGTTATTTTGTAGATATTTAGTAAAATTTAATATGTTTTAAAGCTCTAAAAAAAGCTTTAAAAAAATGAATTGAATACAGAAGTACTCGACGATTGCTTGATTGATTTCGAAACTTTCTTTAGCCAAAACTGTAAATATTTTATGAATTTCATATTATTCATATTATGAACTTCATATTAAAAAGAATGAATTAATACGGAAGTACTCGACGACTGCTTGATTGATTTCAAAACTTTCTTAAGCAAAAACTAAAGATAAATCAAATAAAAAGTATAAACTTGATGATGATATTTCAGTACTTTCGAAAGCTAAAATAAAAAAATATTATGTATTGGGTAAAATAAAATATTTAGAAAAAATGTTCTAAAGAATACTATACTATTCAATACCTGAACTCGCCTAAAATATACTTTTTTAAAAGTAATAATAAAGATTAAATAGTATTTATCAATTTGAACAATGATTAAAAACAAAATTAACAGTTATAATATTCAAAAAATTTCAAGAAATTTGATAAAATTATAAAATAAAAAAATAGTTTAATGGTATTTTTATGAATTTTATATTATTTAAAAAAGTTGAAACAAAAGAGCTTATTAATCAATGTCAATTTCATTCCTTTTTATTAAAAAGAATGAATTGAATAAAGTAATACTCGACGATTACTTGATTGATTTCTAAACTTTCTTCAGCCAAAATTGTATATTTATTTAATAGTTTGAAAGATTACGAACTTCATATCAAAAAGAATGAATTAAATACGGAAGTAATATGTACTTTATTCATAAGCACTTATGATCGTCGTCGCTAATTAGCATCGCTAAACTAGCGACATTAAATAAAATTTTAAAAAAATATTTTTTTCAGTTATTTTAATGTAAATCAAATTGTCTTTTTTATTTAACAGAAAATGTAAAGAAATATTTATAATATGAACAACTGACCTGAATAACTTATGAATTTCTTAAGATTTTTCATGCGATATAGATATAAATTTTAGGGTTTTCCATTAATTAAGCCTTATTCGTTAAAGGGATTAAGGGATTAAGTGTACAATAAAAAATTAATCCCTCAAACATTATGAAAATGTAATTCTCATAATTAAGAGAGTAATAATAATTACATTTTATTATCGTATACCTGGATTAATTAATCCTTTCTTTAAGGGGAGGTAACTTTAAGGAACTAAATACTGATCGCGCATATAAGATGGCTTGCCTGTGAAATATTTTCAGTTTGCTTTTAAAAATTAATAAGCTCACATCTATCTTGTACGTAAAATATTTTAATACAGAAATTTTCTTAGTGCAGTTCAACAGTTGCCTTATTTTCTTTTAAAAATATAGTACACTGTGATAATTGTCACAATACAAATTCTTAAGAATCAACAGAAGTAAACAGGTAAGAATTTTTTTAAATCAGAATTATACAGCGAAATATTTTATTATGAAAGTTTATGCATATCAGACTGAAAAGAAAATTTATTTGATTTAATTGAAATTAAATTTAATCGAAACAAAATAAAAAATATCTCCTATTCTAACTAATTTTTATTTATATTTGATTAACACAATAATTTATTTAATTCAAAACTTGTAATTTGAAAATATCTCGTTTTTCAAACAATAAATATTTCTTGGTAATAAAAGCACCAAATATCAAATGAAATATAATTCTTTTGGTTTTAATTAAAGATTTCATGAAGAAACAAATTATATGTCATTAAATAAAGTGATATTTCTTTCGCATCGAAATATCAGATTTTGTAATTATTTGTCTTTTATACATATTAAATTATTTTTTAAGCCATTCATTTAAGATTTTTCATATAATATCGATTTAAATTTTGGGGTGGGGTTAGGTGATTTAGAAGTTAATCCCTTAAATATTATGAAAATGTAAATTCCTTAATATTTGAGGAATAGGATTAAATTTAGGATTATATTTTATCATTGTACCTGGATTAATCCTTTCTTTAAGGGGAGGGTAATTTTAAAGAATTAAGTACCGAGCGCGCATATAAAGTGGCCTGCCTATGAAATATTTTCAGTTTGCTTTTAAAAATTGATGAGCTCACATCAATCTAATAAGTAAAATATTTTGATAGATAATTAAAGTCAACTTTCGTGTTAGCTTCATATTAAATACAATATATCTATTCTATATATAAGACTTGTTTAAATTTAACGCTTTTTTCATCGCATATATTTCAAAATATTTGACAAACAATTTTTAAACTTTTATAATACTAATAATATAACGAAATCCCTAAAAAATATCAATCAAAAGCACGAGTGGTAAGTTGTTTTTTTAAATCATAATTACACAACGTATGATTTTATTATGCAAGTTTATGTATATAACACTGAAAAGAAAATTCATTTGAAAGAAATAAAATTTATTTGACTTAATTGAAATTGAATTCAATTGAAATGAAATCGAATAAATTTATTTTTTATCTAAAAATATCTCATTTTGAAAACAATAAATGTTTCTTTAATAAAAGTACCAAATATCATAAAGAAACAAATCTTATTATTAAATAAAGTGTTATTTAATGTGTTAAATATATAATACTTGTGTATATTATTTTTTCAGATGGAGTTTAAACAGACACTGGATGTTTAAACTTCACCCAATTTCTAGCTGTATATAATGTCAACCATTACTATACTATTTTATTAAAACTTTTCATAAAACCTTTTGAAAACCTTTCATGAAACGTTTCACAAAAAAAATTGTCGCAGGTTGCTGCAATGTTTGAAACTTTTCTAAAGTAAATCATGTTTTTTGTATAAAACTTAATGTTATGTATATTTTATTCAAATATAAATGTATTTAGATTGAGTAAAAATAAATTTGTATTTTTAACCATTCTATGTATTCATTATGAAAATGAATTTTATTTTGTACAAAATACAAATTATTTTTCTTAAAAATAATATTTTGCTACAAAGATATATTGTTTTTAATAAACGATTGCTTGAATATATTAATATAAGTTTTAATTAAATCAGTTTCTATTGTAATATATTTTCATTTATTTTGAATAAAAATTTTATTAATCCATTTTTTTTATTTAAAAAAATACAATTTTTTGCTTTCATAAAAACATTTCTTTTATTCAAATAATTATTTATTCGAATCAAATAAATTATAAAGCAAAGAAATTTTTGGTTTTTTCTAATAAATATTTCTTAGCTCATAAAAAAGCTATTTCAATAAAATAAAACGTTCTTTAATTTTAATCATCCAAATACATGATTTATTTGAATCAAATAAATTTTCTTTTCAGTATATTATATATATATAACTTCGACTATATATATATCAATTCAGTTACGTAAATAATAATGTAATAATAACGCATTTTAACTAACTAGTAATAATAAGAAATAAATTTGTAAAATAAACTATAATAATTTCTATTTTATTTCAAATTTCAGATTCGCCTTCAAAATGTCTGTGAGTTATAAGTTTAAATCGACATCGGAAGTAGATACAGTTCCTCTGGATTGTATGCACATCAGCGTGGCAGATTTAAAAAAGATAATTTTCGAACGCAAAAAAATCGGCAAAAATACAGGCTCGGATTTACTTATAGTAAACGCTCAAACCAAAGAAAGTTATCTCAAAGATAACGATCTAATTGCCAAAAATACTAGTCTCATAGTAAGCCGAGTACCGTTAATTGCTGAGAAAAAATTTTCTCCATATCTAAATAGAAATTCTCAGCCACAAAATGTAAGTTATCCAACACCAGAAGTCAACGTGAAAATTCCAAATGATTTAAGCAAATTAAATCTCACAGAAGAAGATAAAATCCTGGCTATGATTAGCCAATCAACGTACGAGTATGATCCTGCTAAGTAAGTTCTATTATTTATTTACTTTTTGAAAGAAATTTCTTCTCCATTTCTTCTTCTTTATTTACTTGACTTTTCAAACTATGCTAGCTTTATGATTTCCTCTATTTTGCCCAGTGGCACTTTTTAATATTCATGGGATTTATTTTAAATACTCTTAATTTCCAGGTTCTATTCCCCGCAGAAAAATTCAGAAAAATTTTTCTTAAACTTTCCCGGGGAATCGAAACCACTGGATTATATGATCGCTCTTGTAAAGTCAAATAAATTTAAAAACACAAATTTCTAATGCACATATTAATATATATATCTTTTTTTTAGTTACAGCGAAATTCGCGGATCTAATCAGACTGGTCAACTACCTTCCAACTACTGTTGTCGCAAATGTCATCAGCCAGGACATTGGATTAAAGACTGTCCCCTTGGATTTCATCAAAAAGCAATAAAGAAAAGTAAAGGAATTCCAAAAAGTTTTATGATCGAGGTTGATGGACCTTCGGTACCTGGGGCTATGTTAACTCCTCAAGGATTTTATGCAGTACGAGCTATTGATAAGTAAGTATTTAAAACTTATTATCATTTATTTTTACTCTTAATATAGTTAATATAAAAATATATTTTTTTTATTTTTCAGTGAAGTTTATCAAGAAAGAAAAAGAAAACGTACTTTATTACCTCAAGATTCGGAACCTGTTAGTAAAAAGCCAAATTATACCTCAATTTCTACGCGATGTTTGCAAAAATTTGCCAACTAATACTATAATGTTAATTACTATGTAAATTAATTCAAAAAAACTTATATATTCTGAATGAAATGTGATATAAATGTAATAATCATAATATGACTCGTGCATCATAATGCATATAAATAATGTATATAAATAATGTATATAGATAATGTATGTAAATAATGAATATAAATAATGTATATAAATCAAAATGCATAATAAATAATTTTTTAAAAATAAATTTTCTTTTTTTGAGTACTTTTTTAATCTTTTAGGTGGGGTTCGATTTTTCGAAAGTCCATTATTATTTTTAGCCTAATGTAGAGTCTTATAATTTTAAATGAAAAAGTATAAAGTTAGAATTTTAGAAAATGTTTTGCAAATTTGTTAGAAATTCACACAGTATTTTCGAACTTTTGAATCATTTAATTATGAATTTCCATCAATCGTAACTTCATCTCCCTTTGAATTATGAAAATCAAATTAAAATATGTTGTCAAAAATATTTCTCAAAATTTTAAATAGTATATTACACACCAAGGCAGGTAAAGTATCGGTGAGTTCATAGCACATATATTTGCCACCCTCGCCTTCGGCTCGAGGTGGCATATATGTGCTATGGACTCGCCACTACTTTACCTCCCGTGGTGTGTAATAATATACTTTTTTAATTTTGTGTCAGACACCAAGTGAAAATTACATCATTAATATGAGTGTTATAAATATTATTTTTTAATTTTAATTATAATACTAGATGCACTTTCTGAATGATGTTTCGTCGACCTAGAGGTTGTCCAGGTCACCTGGACATCATCTTCAGGAAGTGATAAAAATGTACGTTAATTTGTAATTAATGTATTCAAGCGTCTACTGAAAAATCGTGTTACGATTAATTAAACATAAAAAAATTAATTGAACATAAATGTTTAATTTAATTAAACATTTTATCAAATTTTGTTCACTTTCTAATTTTTTTTGTTTTGAATATTTAATTGTCTACAATTTCTTTATAAATTTTAAAAAGATTTTTTGTTATATTTCGTATCTAGTTTTATAGAGTTATACAAAAGTTATATATAATCATTTTCAGATACAAACTATATCCAGTAAACTATATCGAGTACTTCCGTATTTAATTCATTCTTTTTGATATGAAGTTCGTAATCTTTCAAACTATTAAATAAATATACAATTTTGGCTGAAGAAAGTTTAGAAATCAATCAAGTAATCGTCGAGTATTACTTTATTCAATTCATTCTTTTTAATAAAAAGGAATGAAATTGACATTGATTAATAAGCTCTTTTGTTTCAACTTTTTTAAATAATATAAAATTCATAAAAATACCATTAAACTATTTTTTATTTTATAATTTTATCAAATTTCTTGAAATTTTTTGAATATTATAACTGTTAATTTTGTTTTTAATCATTGTTCAAATTGATAAATACTATTTAATCTTTATTATTACTTTTAAAAAAGTATATTTTAGGCGAGTTCAGGTATTGAATAGTATAGTATTCTTTAGAACATTTTTTCTAAATATTTTATTTTACCCAATACATAATATTTTTTTTATTTTAGCTTTCGAAAGTACTGAAATATCATCATCAAGTTTATACTTTTTATTTGATTTATCTTTAGTTTTTGCTTAAGAAAGTTTTGAAATCAATCAAGCAGTCGTCGAGTACTTCCGTATTAATTCATTCTTTTTAATATGAAGTTCATAATATGAATAATATGAAATTCATAAAATATTTACAGTTTTGGCTAAAGAAAGTTTCGAAATCAATCAAGCAATCGTCGAGTACTTCTGTATTCAATTCATTTTTTTAAAGCTTTTTTTAGAGCTTTAAAACATATTAAATTTTACTAAATATCTACAAAATAACTTGCCAGGCCCGTAGATTAATAGTTCATGGTGTAATTGATAATTTTAAAGTTTTTATAGTAAAAAAAGCGAAAGAAAACTAAGAATATTGAATTCTCTGCGTTACATAACATCACATATAAAAAAATAATTTTTGAGCACAAAATAGATTTTTATTTATTGTAATAGGATGTATTTTTGTTCTTTATCTTTGAATGTATATGTATTTATTAAATTCATATTTTAAACTGTTATTTAACACACGTGAATTAGCTAACAATTAAATTATAAACCAGTACACATTAACATTGAGCATTTCACCAACAAAATATTAATCTACGGGCCTGGCAAGTTATTTTGTAGATATTTAGTAAAATTTAATATGTTTTAAAGCTCTAAAAAAAGCTTTAAAAAAATGAATTGAATACAGAAGTACTCGACGATTGCTTGATTGATTTCGAAACTTTCTTTAGCCAAAACTGTAAATATTTTATGAATTTCATATTATTCATATTATGAACTTCATATTAAAAAGAATGAATTAATACGGAAGTACTCGACGATTGCTTGATTGATTTCAAAACTTTCTTAAGCAAAAACTAAAGATAAATCAAATAAAAAGTATAAACTTGATGATGATATTTCAGTACTTTCGAAAGCTAAAATAAAAAAAATATTATGTATTGGGTAAAATAAAATATTTAGAAAAAATGTTCTAAAGAATACTATACTATTCAATACCTGAACTCGCCTAAAATATACTTTTTAAAAGTAATAATAAAGATTAAATAGTATTTATCAATTTGAACAATGATTAAAAACAAAATTAACAGTTATAATATTCAAAAAATTTCAAGAAATTTGATAAAATTATAAAATAAAAAAATAGTTTAATGGTATTTTTATGAATTTTATATTATTTAAAAAAGTTGAAACAAAAGAGCTTATTAATCAATGTCAATTTCATTCCTTTTTATTAAAAAGAATGAATTGAATAAAGTAATACTCGACGATTACTTGATTGATTTCTAAACTTTCTTCAGCCAAAATTGTATATTTATTTAATAGTTTGAAAGATTACGAACTTCATATCAAAAAGAATGAATTAAATACGAAAGTACTCGATATAGTTTACTGGATATAGTTTGTATCTGAAAATGATTATATATAACTTTTGTATAACTCTATAAAATTATATCATCTTGAAAGTTAAGTACATATACTCTCTTAATAACGCGCTACTCTCTATAGTATGTAAAGTATACAATATCAAGGTGTGTACGAGTGATCCAATTTAAACCTGCGTGGCGATACTCGCTTACAATCTTACCGATTCTCCGAAATGATCAACTTATACAGGCTGTGTATATACGGACATTCGAAATACACATATATGAGCTTGGATATACCTTTTTTCTCTCTCTCCTTTTTTTTATTTTACCTTTTTATAAATCGAGGCCGCGTGCTGGACGGTACATATACGGCGGCAAACCCCCAAGTAATGTGAAACCAGTCAGTCCTCCTCTCTCTCTCTCACATGGTCTCTTTTATATATGATATTTCGTTTTTTTTTCTCCTCGTTGTGTGTATATTAGCACCGATATGGCTGAACTGTACGTGCGTCAGGTCGCAAAGCCAATTGGAAACATTGTTTCAAACTTTTCAATGTGTTAAATAAGCAAAGGCACAAGTTGGTATTAGTAGAAAAAGCAACAGCAGCAGCAGCCGGTCACCATTTCTTGTATATATATGTGTCTAAAAAGTCGTTTTGGCACGATTCTCCAGGTTTTAGAGTACTCTTATGTTTCTTTTTCTCTCTCTGTTTCGTTCGTTCGTTTCGTTTTTTTTTTTTCGTTATTTTCATTCTTTTTTTTTCTTTTTAATTTTAAGTTTTTACGGCTTTTTTACATCGTTGGGCAGGAAGTCAAGCTGTGCCGCTCGGCGAGGCAACGTGTGTGACACAATTTTCAATTTTATGAGCATGAGAGTGCCGATGATATGCTGTTTCGATTTTAAAATAAAGTTTTCGACGTTATTGTCTATCTGAAGTATCTGTGATATTATTTCTGCTTCCGAAACTATTATTGCTTTTTTTATAAATTATTAATTTTTTCATTTACTTTTAGCACGCATACGCAGTAGCTTGAAAGTATTTCAATAAACGCTACATTGAGAGAAAAATTTTATAATAAAAATTATTGTTTTACTTTTGTAATATGGAAATATAATAACATAATACATATTATTGTTATAGGAACCAGGAAAAATTATATTGCTCTACAAGTAAGCTCTAAAGTATTTAATTAAACGTTTCGTTCATAAGGTCTTCAGTGGCTCAGTCGGTAGAGCGACGGATTCGTAATCTCGGGGAGCCAAGTTCGAATCCCAGCCTCGGCCGATTTTTACAAGCACCGCTGTTACATTATTACATGTGCTTTATTCACAAAGACATTGAAAACCTCCGTCGCTAATTAACATCGCAAAGATAGCATAAATACATCGACGTTAAATAAAATTAAAAAAAAATTCTCATTTTCAACTCCCTCAGTTTCATCAGTCACGTGTGTTATGACATTATATTTTTACATAACCAAAGTAATTTTTACTATAGCATTTCTCTCGGTGTGATGATAAATCTTTTACTCTTTTTATTTTTCAAATTTCTTCATCTTAATAAAAAAAATTTCAAACATATAATATTATTTACTTCAAAAGTGAATTTAAAGTTTAATAAACTAAAACCTTAGAATCGCGTGTTTATCAATCGTAAAACACGCGAGCTTACGCCGAGTCTTGTTCGATCTATAACCCAATCCCAAAAGTTCAAATGCTGACACTTGCACATTCGTATATCTATCTTGGTTTTTTTGTTTATCGATGTCGCGTCGCGTTGCTACTCTCGTCGCATCTCTCTCTCTCTCTCTCGAGGAGAGCCGAGGACACATGCACACACATGTTTACCGGCAGAGATGAAGCTTTTCGCTTTTTTATCTCACGAGAATTAAGTCGAGGGCGATTATATTGGTTTTTTATTTTAGCTTCTCTTTTTGCTCGCACTGCAATTTAATGTTTTAGTTTACGATTCGGACAAAACGTCGTTACGTGTTATTTGTTTTGACGAATGTAAATATTATGAAAAATAACGTATGTTTCATTGGAAATTCCTATCGGATAAATTAATATGAATTTTTGTGCAATCATTGATTATTAGAAGACGATGTAGATATGTTTTAAGTAGAAAATAATAACTAAACCATATTAAGTTTGGTATATTATTGAATTTTATTTATCAAAAATTATATTGTGAAATCGATTAACTTTATTTTCTAATAATTTTACTGTTATCTGTACCTATATTAAAAGATCATTTTCAAATATTGATTAAGAAGTTACATCCGTCCATAAAATAAGGTTCTGTAAAAGAACAAAAGCTCAGGTAAAACCATAGTATAGCAAACAAATGTTCTCTTTCTTCCAAGGAAT
Source organism: Anastatus disparis (assembly GCA_017163975.1). Lineage (NCBI taxonomy): Eukaryota > Metazoa > Arthropoda > Insecta > Hymenoptera > Eupelmidae > Anastatus > Anastatus disparis. The sequence goes on from JAFFSR010000222.1 coordinate 1,896,338, forward strand.
ATTTTTCCCAGATGTGATGCATTCGTGTTCCCGACAGAGTTAAAGAAAGAGAAAGAAAAAGCACATGGACAGCAGATTCTCCTTAGCGCGTTAACTGCTAAAAGAGATGTAAGTTATAAGCTTGACGGAGCTGGTGTGTGTATATAGTTAGTCAGTCGAGAGAAGAGAGAAGATATAAAAACGACCAGAAGACTAATAAAAAGAACGGGGGTTGTAAAAGTAAAACCACGAGAGAAAAAACGAGTGAGACCAGAGTCAGGAGAGAGAGAGAAAAACAACGCTTAACTTCGTTCACATAATAAAAATTAAAAAAAAAAAGTTTACCCTTTTTTTCTATATAAAATGACTCATACGGTGATTCGTTTGAGAGAGAAAGAGAGTTTTTATTTATTTCGAGTTATTTTAAAACTCTTATTATTTTAATGGTAGGTACTATACATATTGCGCGAAGTTTTTAAAAAATAAATACTCGTATATGGTTTTGACATAACTTTTTTAAACTTACATTTTTTTAAATGTATAAAATTTTTTATATTATAATTTAATTAAATGGTTCAGATACGTTTCCTACAACATTTGTGAAAACTTTATTGAATGAACTATTTATAAATATAATGAACAACTTAAACAATCACGTTTTTCTACACGAGCTTTCTTAAAAATTAAATATTTTCTATTTATGCAATAGTTATTAATAAGATATAAAATATTAATTGTAAATAAATAGAAAAATAAAAAAAAAACGAAATCATGAAAATAAATAGTCATGAAAAACATAAACAAAAACTACAGCCTCAGTTATAGAAAAAGTTAAAAACGCGTCAGTATCATGAGAGAGATGCCTTATGACGTTTGTTATATATAAATGTATAGTACTATAGGCAAGAAAAGAAAGATTTTTCTCTCTATCGAGCAAGAGAGAAAGAGGAGAGAGAATAAGGCAAGCCAGCCATCGCCCGAGTGGATAATGTTTGGACATGTCAGCCACTACCGCTTCGCTCGCGAGCGCAACGACCTCAACCGCCCAGAAAGACAGAGAAAGAGATAGATTTATCCTATCTTTGTCGCGCCCGCACATACGTACACATACGTACCACGTATATATATATATAAATATGCTTTTCTCAGCTGTCTCCGCGCGCGATGCTGTGTGTGTCTCTGACCGCCACTTTGAACAATAAACTTTGTTTTTTTTTTTTACGTTTCGTTTCGTTCTGTCCATCGGCTATGATTGTTTTCTCTTTTTTTTTTTACGAATGAATGTGAGTGGCTGCCTTAACTTTTGAACTGATCGAGCTTGATAGATTTGATAGGTTGAAATTAGTTTGCTTTTATGACAATTCACTTTTTTTATACTGTGTCTTGAAACTTATTTTTATTAAGATTTTTCTTACATATATGAATACACAATACAATATTTTATAAAGGTTTTTATATAAATTAAGAATTTTGTATATTTAAAGAAAAATTCTATTGAAATTAAAATTTCAGGTGCCAGAAGTATAAATGTGAAATATATTTAATTAACTTTAAGAATAAATAATTATTATGACATAAAATTTTACTAGTATAACAATACCAAAATTTCTCTAAAAAAAATAAAGTTCCATCTAATTCTGAGTCTTTAACATATTTTAATAAAGAACGTCAAGTTTAAAGTTCCGAGTAAACAAAAGAATTTAAAAATCATAAAACTAAATAAATCATCTAAGCTCGTAAAGTTTTTAAAAAGAGCCTTAGCGTTATAAACGATGCGTTTATAACAGGTGCGACTTTGTCCAGTCGCTTCTTTTTCTTGCTCGCATATACACGAGCTCGTGTCTCTTCTCTCAATATAATCAACGAGCTTCTTCTTCATTGCGCAAATTAACAGTCTGAATTGAAGAAAACACAATAAAGCCAAGACATATAGACGCGTATAAGTTCTCCGTTTTACGCAACTCTACACCAACTCGTAAAAAAGGCAAAAAAAAAAAAAACTAAAAGAAACGAAGCAGCTAGAAAAAAAAAATAATATAAAAGATCGTATAAACGAGAAACTTTTCGCTGTCATCTCGCACATATCTCTGAAAATTAGTTAAAGCGCACGTATATATATAAAAGGCTTCGCTCGCTCCAGATCCACGCGGTGCAATTATACTTATTATTCGCAATTCACTGTATATGCATTTCGCACGCATTCCATATATTTCTCCTTATGTATATACGTATATATATATGTATATACATGACGTAAGACGTATATATGACTTTAGATATTCCTTTAACTTGTCAAGAGAGATATGCTCGTCTTTAAACGTAGGATGCATCTTTGTACATTATGTCGCAATGCTCTGCACGCACACGTGTAGGATTTCGTTATGCGAGGGTGATTTAGACTTTTAGATGCTCTCGTTTTTTTTTTTTTGCCTTCCTTTTTTTCTTTTCTCTTCTCTTTTTTTTTCTTCTCAGAACGAGAGAACGAAAGAGATATCTGAAAAAGGGAAGATTTATAGACCCGGAAAAGAAGACTTTTTTTTTTTTTTGGTGAACAAAAAAAAATTGTCATTTTTCGTATTGTCAGAATTCATGGTCCTTTCGACGACGAGGACTGAAGGTTCTCTTGTTTTCATGAGATTTTATTATTCGGAATTCGATTTAACATTATCCGATTGTTCGGGATATTAAGCTGGATTTTCTATTGAGATTTTGATATTGTAATAACTGTCAATAGAATCTAAATATTCATGTAGAAGTCTGCGATGGCTCAGTTGTTACAGCGATGGATTCGCAATTCATTAGTCCTAGTTTGAATCCCGGTTTTACCGATTAATATAAGCATCTTTGTATGTTACATGTGCTTTATTAACAATCACGCTAAAAAGTTGTGTTGCTTATTAGCACAAAAATAACGATGAAAAATATTTATATTACATTATCATAATAAAATTGAATAATTTTAATGTAATTTTAATTGTTTTCAACAATTTTAAGTACAATCAATATGATGCACTTTTTCTATAATATAATCGTTGGAATTGCAAAAATTCTTTTCTATTTTATAATATTAGCAGTTTGCAAAACTTACTTTAGATTTCAACATAGATGTTTAATAAAATAAGCATGAATAATAATAATCTTTAATTGTTAGTTATTAATTATAAATATGTGCATTTTTTCAAATATGTATAAAAATTGTTTCAAGACCAGAATGACCAGAATAATAAATAAAACATAAAATCATTTGTTCTAATCCACTTACAACAAGGATTTTTGCAAAGGAAAAATAGTTAAATTTGAAATTTATTATCTGGAAAATTGCAAGATAAAATTTAATTATTTTCTATATAATTACATCCGTAAAAAGGATAATATAAGACGCTCAAAGAGTCCTTGTGTGTATAAAAGCTGTACCGGTATGGCCTCGCCCAACATTTCTCTCCTCTTCTTCTCTGGCTCTGCTCTCTCCGTTTGGTGCGACGCGCAAGCTCCTAGCCGCTGGTCACTATTATCGACGAACCACCAAACACAGCTTTAACTATACAAACTGCAACTATATTTTTTTTTTATTTACTTGTATTTATGGCCTTAAATAACAACTTTTAAATAAGGAACATATACCAAAGGGATGTATTAGATAATTTTTTATTTTTTGTTTCATTTTTTCTTTTTTCTTCCCCTATACACGAGTTAAGGGTGACCTTTAGAATATAACCAGAGAGAGAGCTGCTAGAGAGAAAAGTCATCGTGTTACCTCGCGCAGAGCGAATAATTCATAAAGTAATGAAATCCCACGAGGTCGTCCAAATAACGAGCCGAGTAATAAAATTCTTTCTTCGCCATCAAGGAGCTCTCTCTAACGTGTATAATGGAAATTCTGGATGATTAAAATAACATGGGGATGTTGTATTATTCGCGTCTATGGCTTTTTGCCTATCGGTTTACCTTGCCTTTTTTCCCTTTTTTTTTATTTTCCACGTGATTAAGTGCTGACGAGTAAATTATGCTATAGGTGACGTGGTTTCTTTTTGGGCGATGAAGGTTAGTATAATCGTGTGGTTTAGTAATAGATAATTTATATTATTTGTTCATCTTTATTCCGTCCAATGTCATTTTAAGAAGAGGTAGAACTTTCTGTTTTTGTCCAATAGTGTTTTTCATGATTCATTTAAAAAACATCGGTTGTAACAACAAAAAAAAACAGCTTCTTGCTACACATACGTGTAGTAAATAAATTTCATAAGAGTAATAAAATAATTTTCTTGCACTATGTTTGAGCAAAATCAGATCTAAAAAAACTATTCTTATCATAATCTATCATTATTTAGTAAATTTCCGTAGGTCACATTGTACTTATAACCTACTCCATATAAATTATTTTGTTATTATTGTGAAATTTACTTACGCTTATACCTAAGGCTATTATTTTTTCTCGTTATAACTGAAGGTTTTTATATAAATGATGAAAAATAATGTTGAACAGGGACAGGGAGATCGATCTCTTCTTGAATTATTACATTATCAACGTCTACCTATATCAAATTATAAAGAAAATCTAAAAAATAAATATCACAAATATCAATCGATGTAATAAAATATCCATTGTCTCAATCACTACAAAAATTAGATTACTAAACAATTTTAGTAAGTTTTACTAAAAACTTCATTTTCATTGATTCTTATTTACATAGATATTTCACACAGAAATGTAAAAAATTGCTTTTTTTAAAATATTTTAAATAAGCCTTTTCATTAGTATGAAAGAACGTTGTATATCAAGAACTAACGCGTTAGTTGATAAACGCACTCTTTTTCTCTTCATTTTTAATTTATCATTAATATTACATATACCTTCTCTTGAGCGTACACGATTATCAGTGTATTTATTTGAAACGCATAAATCAAAAAGTGATTCATATGCAGTAATATATAAAAGCGAGTTCAACCTTTAGTTACAATTTTTCTTAAACAATCGTTAGATTACCGTAAAAACTTCTTTTATTTTTTTTAATTTATTTCCGAGAAAAACACGTGTCTCATCGTCGCAAATAATAATCATATATTCCTTCTCTCGAAGATTTGCACAAACACATCGGCGCGAGTACACAACCTCGCAATCGTTCAACCAATAAACGTAAATAAAAGAAAGAAAAATACTAAAAAAAAAGAAGCTTTCCGTCCTCTGCATAAATTAAAATCGTGCACTCATACACGCGCAGTCATTGAAGAAATAATCACTATCAGAAAAAGACATATTGCAATATCTCTGCTTAGCGGTTATATTTATAAACGGCATAAGTAGCACGCGAGTTTATAACATACTAAAATTATACAATTTAAATCTCTTTGAATACACAGATAATGCGTCGGTTGATTGTTTTGATCAATGATAATAATAATTTGTTTATTTTTCAGTCTTTTTTCTCAATTAATTCATATACAAAATAAGGCATGAAATTGTTATATAATGGTATATCAAGCTATGATATATTGAGCTGATATTTGAAGTTTTTTGTCAAATAAAGAAGAATACAGTTTTCTTATAAATATTTCATGTAAGAATTTACATGTGTATGTATTTTCATATAAAAATCAATCTTTCAAACAATAAAAAATTGTTTTGCAAAGAAAGAAGTTAACATAATTTATAATTAAAAATTTAAACTGATTAAATTTATAACTTCAAATTTGAGTTAATTTTCAAAAACAATAAAATATTAAAATCGATTTTTATAAATTTACCCTACAACTAAACTTACAAAATATTGCACGATTCGATCGACTATCAATTCCTCTACCTACGTCATACAAAAAAAAATATCACGTATTTTTTTTTTCGTTGTTTACTTACGTGTTCGTGATTATCCCGTCGGTGTTCAAAATTCATCAAATCAAAGAGTAAAAAAAAGAGAAACGTCGAGCATAGAGAGGCACGTGTAAGGAGCACGCAATATCTGGGATTTATTGTGCAAACAAGAGCGATTGGTGTACCGGAGAAAATTATGTTAGTTTTGTCAACTTATATAGTATTGTCATATGATCCTACGACTTATTTTTCCGTGTGTATTGATCTGTAAAGCTGCTATGACGAAACGTTTTTTTTTTTATAAATAAGTGGTAAAAGTCGTCACAGATTTTTGTATTTTCAATCATCCTACGTGAAATGCGTTACTTGCTGAATAGAAATTTTCTATTTAATTTATTTTTTATGGGATTCAAAATAAAAATCTACTAGAAAAAACTGAATCAACTACCATTTCGCCTTCTGAGTATCTTTCTTGCTCTTCATTCAGAGTAATTTAGGATTATTTTTTTCTTAACAACTGATTTGTTTAATATCATAAAATAAGTGATAAAATGATATATTTTATTTTACAATAAATATCAAAAAAGCAATTTGCTTTACGCTGAGATTGGACTAGATTTCTTGAAATTAAATAGTTAGAATATCTTAGTCACCCAAGACCAAATAACTTTTAGAATGTACTAAATATTTGCTTGCATTTGCTTGATTGATTTTTATTGACGAATGTTGCGTAAGAAAAGTTTTCTATAATTCATTATAAAAAATTCAGAAAAAAATAGTAAAAGTCATGTATATGGAAGACGCAAAAACAACAAACCTTTTTCTCGAAATCTGAAAGAATAATTTCTCGCTTGATTGGAATAAAAAGTCACTCCAAACATCTAAAACGAATTCAGTCAATAAGCTTAGAGAGAAAAGTAATCTTCTAAAAGGATAATTTTATTTTCTCTTTAAGATGGTATAATCGATTCTTTTTAAAGATTTTTTTTTAAGAGAGGACCTAATAACTTCAAGAAAAATATGATTCACAAGATTTTTATAAACGTTTTAAAAACATGAGGTTATCTATACTGAAACAAATAGAAAAAATTACAAAAATTAAAAAATTAAATGTATTTTATGAAGAGATTTGCATTTTTGTTTCTAATTATATATAAAAAGATTTTATTGTTTAGAATTTTTTTTTTAATTTTATTTAACGTCGCTGTGTTAATGCTATTCTTACGATGCTAATTAGCGATGGAGGTCGTTTTAGTGTGTTTTGTGAATAAGAGCGGGATTCGAACTCGGAACCTCAAGATTATGAATCCCATCACTCTACCGTCTGAGCCGTTGACGACCTTAACTAAAATTTTAATGGATTTAGAACATTATGAGTAAATTACATGTTTTTAGACTAAATATTAGAAAAAAATTCTCTTTAAATTCAAATTCATGCACTTTTAGAATTAGATGGAATTAATCAATAAATTATATACAAAAAACGAAAAAAAATATTTGATTAAATTAAAAAATTTGACTTTAATGTATAAAGGATAAAACTTCATAAGACACGTGTAACGATTGATACGGATTTAATCGTACGGTTGATAATATTTACGAAGTTATAAATTATTATATATACACTACTGAAAAAAAAAGAAACAAACTGATGACGCATTTGTGAAATTAATGTGTCGGCGATATCATACATAGTATAAGATTAAATACATATCTTTTACATGCTCAGTGCTAGTTTATTTATTTATAAATAATCTTTAAACCAATTTAAAAATTCAACAATTTTTATATTCTTCGTACAAATAAATTGAGTTTTTTTACTTTATAAATTTTTATTCGTACCAAGATACATGGACGATTCCCTATTTTACTAATTACGATTACAATCATTTTAATAATATTTCTGATACACCTAAGATTATTTTCATAATATTACAAAGAAAATCAGAGCAAGTTATTTAAGTGACCGTAGAATATGATTCATGAAAAACTTTTTCTGTTATCTGAGAAACAATGCACATTTCCTTGCAACTAATAACAAAGCACTTTGTTACGCTAACACAAAAATAACCGTCGACAAAGCGTTTCCGCATAATCCCTCTTTCCCCCTTCTTCTTCTTCTTTTTATTTTATAAAGATGTCCAAAAAAACAGAAAATACAAAAATTCAACTCTTGCACCGTAACCCAAAAAGCTTATTTTTCAAGGAACGAGCAAAAGAGAAAGAGAGAAAAATAAAAAGCCAAGAACGCTAACATAATTCATAATATCGTTGCGAAGAAAATCCATATATATATATAGCGTTGAGAGAAAATACGTAAGAAACATTAAAGGGAATAAAGACAAAAAGCACTGGCCTCGTTAGGTGTACGAGCCAAAGGAGAAGAAGATTTCTCTTGTTATACTGCGTGCACATATATCTATAAACTGCAAGAGAGTGAACAAGAAGAAAAAAAAAACAGAAAAAAGAAAAAAAAAATGAGAGAGAAGAAAATATATATAGAAGAGGACGAGACGAGCGTGTGCGCGCAACACAGAAAAGGTCGCGGCTTTGACCCGTTTCGGACTCGACTTCTCTTCTCTTATCGAGCGAAAAAGAGCGAGATAGAATAGACGACTTTAACAGAATAGCACAGAAAAGCATTTCTTGGCAAGCAATTCTATAACGCTACGTTAAAATCCCTCTCCATCTCTTGTTTAAAACCAAACAATAAAAAAAAAAACAACAGAAAAAGAAAAGCAAAAAAAAAGTAATAGAAGGAGAAAAGATTACACCTACAGAGACTTCCGCTCGGTGTTTGTTAAGCGTCGATTTGTTATTTTGCACACGTGACTTTAAGAGACCTTATTATGCACTTACAAAACTCATATAGCCAGCAGAAGAAGAAGATGAAAAAGGAGGAGAAATGAATAAAAAATTGTTGAACGATAACGTGTGGCAGATCATCATAATTACAATATATACGAGAGGGCAGGAGAGAGAGATGATGTTTGTTATAAAACGATTCGTGGGATTTTGTTATTAACAAGAATACTCGTATATTGATGCGCTTGTTTTTGTGCATAATCATCGTTGAATGGAAGAAATAAGCAAAAAAAACATCGTGATCGCGTATATGCCGCAAGGAGCCTCATTAAATAACGTATCAAAGTAGTATAACAAACTTAATAAGCTTTTGATATATTTAGTCTATGAACCGCCGCTTGATTGCATAAATTTTTTCACACTAATTTCATTATCGCGATTTTAAATTAAATTCTCTTATCTATCGGCCAATGTATTATTGCCTCCGGCGTATTAGCGTTGTGCAAAACGTGAAATGTTTTCGCAATGTTTGTTGCATTAACGTGTTTGCAATCAGAATCAAAACTTTTCTTTCTTTTCTTTTTTTTTTCAATTTAACGTACTTTTTTCTATTGTAATAATCTGCGGAATAATATCACGTGTACAAAATTAGTTTTCGCGATATTCGCGTGTGCGTTATGTTTCCAAAGTCGCAAATCAATAGTGCAATGTGTGTGTATATACACGAGCGTCCTTTTCTCGACCCTGAAACAGTTATAGTTTCGACCCTCATATAGTAATTTCGTAAAATTTAATATCCGAATGCCAATATTTAAGCTTGAAGGTGTTGTTTAATTTTTAAACGTTCTAGAAAATTTTAAATACTATTTTATTAAAGGTCGAATATTAGCTTTGAGGTAAAGTTATTAAATATTAAATATTTTTATTAAATTTTATATGAAACATAAGTTATTTTTACTTTGATTGACAAAAATAATAATAATTATTAAAAACTATTTTTTTACGGTTTTATATGTGCTCTAAAAATTTAAAATATTCAGCTTTTGGCTATTGTAAATAAAAAAAATTCATGTCGTTTTAACAGTTTTAAGCTTCTAAGCCCATAAGTATATTTCCGTATTCATTTTCGATCAAGCAAGAAAGTACATGCTATCAACAATGTCAATTAATTTTATTGAGACTTAAATCTTCCTAAAGTAGTTTTTTAATCAGGTACATATATATGAACCAAAGTACAAAACGATTATCCATGACAAAAGATCGAACAAGCTATAGAAGAGCACGTAAACAATAATAAGATATACGAGGCTTTATATTCTTTATTTACGTGTCGATAATAAGCGATGTAAATGACAATGAAATACTCCCGTGTGCACATAATGTAACGAGCTACGAACCCACGCGTATACAAGAACAAAAAAGAAAGAAACTAAGGGACACAAAAATTAGTATATAGTAATAGAAAAAAAAAGGAAGGACAAGAGACGATGAAGGGAGAGAAGCAATTTCATTATTAAACGTGCGAGAGATATGTGCTGCTTTGACACCTCTGCACTATAAAAAAGCTCATAGTCCAATTTTTCTGTACAGCAGTGACCTTAGCGCGTGACGATCGGTTTTTCTCACTTAATCACTTTGGGCATTTAAATCCCCATTCCCCCCCCTCGACGTGTTTATATGTATTATGGGGGGCCCTTTCTATGTACGTACATGGGACTTTCTGTATAGAGGTCTTATAAGGGTGGGTATAAAAGATTTTGATTGAATGTGTGAACCCCTTATGCGATTCTGTACCCGTATGTGCACACCTTATATTTTCTCTCTTTTTTTTTCGGTAGAGTCGAACGCGTGTGTCGCTTTTTATGAAAGAAGAATGAATGAGACTTTCAGACGCGTGCCGGTTTTCTTTCGAATGTTTTGAAATATATTTCAAATTTATTGATTTATGATTTGGATTATTCCGTAAGCTGTGGGTTAATAAAATGAAAAATTTTGAAATCTTTCTATTTTATAACGTCGTTTCTGACAATTTAAGTTTAGAATAAAATGCTATTATATTAGGAAAAATAATATTGATGATAAAGACGAATATTATCCAAATTTTAATAATTTATAAATTATTATTAAATAGGTTGCTGTAACAATAAGTAATTTTCTGTTCATACAAACTAAGCCCCATATTGATTTTTAGTATATTTTTACCAACAATTAAAACGCATATTGTTATATCATACAAAATATTATGGCAATTAGTAAGAGATTCGACCAAAATAGTTTTGTTACACATCGAATAACTTGGATCAAAATGTTACAAATAAATTATAACGATAATATTTACTATTTTGAAAAAAAAACGCGAACTAAGGTGAACTAAGCGACTTCGTGGCGTCTTTCAGATGAGTCAGACTTACGTCATGACTCCTCGAAAATCCTCGTAAAAAGAAATTTTTTCGGTCCAAACGTATAAATGTATATATACGCATATTTTATGGTTATTTTATTTATTATAGAAAGTCACATTTAAATGTACTTTAGGAAAAAAAGAAAAGAAGCAAATCATATTCCAGCTTATTATTATTCAAGAATACGATATAAATTTCGCTTTTCACAATAAAATCAAATCTACAAATTTATTCGGAATGATAATATCGTAAGTTGTAAAATTTTTAATGGAAATTACATTCTCGAATTAGAAAATTAATATTAATTTTAGATTTAACGATTTGAAAAAGGAGTTTCCTAAGAATAATATCAAGTTTTCGAGATCATTAATTCAGCAGGAAATATAATTACTAAATTTTAGTATTCGAACATCTGCGTTTCGGCAAAATTTACAATCTTTTAAACTTTTCATTCAAGGGGGTTTTTAGAATTGACTGACTGTATGAATATTCAAAATTTTATATCATAATCCATATTTCTTTTCATATACTATTTAATACATAATTTCTATAAAACGTTTATTTTACATAACAATTAAAAGAACAAAAATTAATGTACAAATAAAAAAAGGCAAACAAATCTTATCAATTAAATCGTAATAAGCAAAGTTAAAAAAAAAAGAAGAGTAAACTAAATCCTTAATCACAAAGCAATCAGTAAACACAGTAACATAAAACGCTCAAGTTACACCGCAAAAACTTATCAAGTTACAAACAAGCCAAAACCTTTAAGCAGCTAACCTTTCCTCTCCTTCCCCCCCAACTCTTCAATCCACATGCATCTCGACAATCCCTTATTATATAAAAAAAAGGAAGAAGAGAGAAAATGTTAAAATCAACGCACTTTCTTCCAGTCGATTACAAAAAAATAAAAGCCTAGAAAGGAGCTTCCACCATCCCCCTATATTACACATATATATATACGAGACAACACGCGCGTGTACAGTCACAAGAGAAGAGACGCCCGGTTATATAGAAAAGAATGCGACACGCGTTATTGTCCTTCCACCCCTACTTTTTTTTTCTTTTAGCGAAGTTATACGAGCGAAAATACCCTTAAAAAAAAAGGCAGCATCCCTTCCTCTTTCCGCCAAGGGTAGTTTTGTGTTGTAGTAGCGAATTGTCGCTGTTGGAGAGAATAAGGGATATATGCTGCTCGCGCGTGCTTAGATTGACTTACCTCTATTCCGATATAAACGATGCTTTAGTGATTTTCTAATTTATCGCTCATTTTTTTTTTCTCGTTTTTTCCTTTCTTTTTATACGAGTTTTTTCTCTTTTCTTTTCGGAGATAGCGTGGGTATAAGATGAGATACAGAAAAAGTCGTTTAGTTAGCCGTGTGTGAAGGTTAAGTCCTTTTTAATGGGATTTTCCAAAGATTTCTTTTACTTTGCTTTTTTTTTTAAAAGACGTTAACAAATTTTGTCGATTCATGAAAGTTGCGCAAACAAATGAAAAAAAAGGAGAGGAATGAATAGGTGCAAAAGAGCGAGGATGAATTTAAAATTGAGTGAATTAAGTAGGTTGCTTTTTGGAGAGCAGAATATTTTAAAGTTGCGATAAACTTGTTTATGCTAATAAGTTATGAAAATTTTTCGGCTAATATTTTATCGTTAAAAGTAATTTTATCATCTGATTATTAATTCTTTGGGTTTTAATTTTGTGTCATAAAGTATAAAAGATGCAAAAAAATATATATTTAAGTTTGTTTATATACATATTTCGTAATTGATGAATCATTATGATGTTATGATTCATACTTTGGAACAATAATAAAGAATTAGTATTTATTAAATTTATTTATACAGAAGCAAGTCTTACATTTAGCTTTGCGTACTTGTATCTATCATGATTTTAATTTTTAATTGAATCGATGGAGATAAAAATTTGAAAACAAATTTCGATCTCCTACACAGCAGCATATAAATCTTAAGGATCATTGAAATAGATTTTTTTGAAAAGTTATTTTTAAAAATGAATAATTTAAAAAAAAAGTTTTTAGCAATAGTTTATCAATAAATTTTTATTTTAATCGTCCAATAATAATGTTTATAAAATTTGAACGATCATTAATAATTAAAGTTACGAGGTCGTCAGTGGCTTAGTCGGTAGAGCGATGGATTCGTAATCTCGAGGATCCGAGTTCGAATCCCGCTCTAGACTAATTTATACAAGCACCACTGTACATTACATGTGCTTTTTTCATAAACACTGATGATCTCCGTCGTTAATTAGCATCGCAATGATAGCTGAAATACAACGACGTTAAATAATAAAAAAAAAAAAAAATAATAACGCAGTATTCTAATGTAATTTTTTTTGTAATTTTTAGAAGGAAATTCTCTGTATAGATAAAACTATAAAATAACATATTATTAAACGGCCTTATAATTTTTATTGAAAAGCAATAATATTAACATTAAAATTAAACGCATGATTCAAAATAAAAATATATCAGAAATTTTTTTATTTTGTCTTCGTTGTTTTAATAATAACGTACAATTATGGCTCATTGTTTATTTGTGAAAGGAAGTAGAAGATACTTTGTTTACTGACTATAGGAACAATGGTACAATATGTAACTTAGGGAAAAATTACTGTTTCCAGACGAAATTTTTAACAAAATACTATAAAATTTCAGATTTTAAACTTAAAATTTTCTGTTTTAAAACAGTAATTTTTCCCTAATTAGTACAGTAATAATATCTATTTTGCGTCTATATTTCCAAATGAGCAGTAAAAACAGTACCTTTCATAAAAATATTTCTATCAATGTCTTAGTTTAAAACATAAAACTAAAACTATTTTAATTATTAATTTTTTGTTGCAGGGTACAGCGAGGATGAAGCAGGTGCTGACGCAGAGGTAGGCGGTTGCGCTGACGGCGTTAGTAATGGTGGTAAAGTCAGTAACGGTGATGTGAGCACCGATTCTGGTATATTATCATCGACGGCGAATAACGACAATAGCGTTACAACGAATAACGTTGGCAATAACGTTAAACAATCGATGACAAGCGCGCGTTGTCCACAGTGCGGTATTGTCTGTCGTAATACACGCATATTACAGCTACATCTCGAAGATCAACACAAGTCCTCGTCGCAGAATGCCTACAACATCGATAAAAACGATCTACAAACGCAATTCTCACAAGTTGTAAGAACACGCCTTCTTCTTTTAAAAGTTCTCTTCTTTTTTTTTCTTCATCTTTTTTTTTTGGAGGGGTCTGGGGCACCTTTCTCTTTCTCCTTATACGTACAGAACCTCCTTCGTTTCTTTGTGTATTCAGGGAGAGATATATAGATGCGTTATATACGCGTGTGTATAAGGAGGGGGAAAAGAAAAGACGCCATGTGTACCTGCGCCATATATACGGCTTAGGTCTTCTTTTAGAAAATTTTTTAACTTTTTTACCTTATTTTGTGAATTTTTTATAGAAAAATTTGAAATTTGCATTTTTTATTATACAATTTCTAAATGAATGTTTATTCTTATTGTTTTTATATCTAAAAATAATAATTTTCTTTTTGCTAAACTTGTAAATAAATCTAGTGATAAACTATATATTTATAATTTTTAAATGACTTTACAAAAGTATTTGAATGAAACTCGTTTTTGAGTATTAAAAATAGAACAATTATGCAAATTTTGGTCAACAACTATATCAATAAAAAAAAGTTTTGATTATTTTTCTTTCTTTTCTCTTTTAATAAATAACTTGATTTTCTCGTTTCTTCACAGTCGTGCAAAGTATGCAGCAAAACTTTTGCAAACGTGTACAGACTACAAAGGCACATGATTAGCCATGACGAAAGCGCGGTACTTCGTAAATTCAAGTGTCCTAACTGCGAAAAGGCCTTTAAATTCAAACACCATCTTAAGGTAAGTTTTTTATTAATAACATTTATATTTAGTTTTTTTTTTCATATTAATAATTTATCTCTAGAAAAATAGTTATGATTTCTTAAATATTTATTACTTTGCTGTAGTTAACTATTGATTTATGCAAAACACATTATAATTCTGAAAATGGAAAAAAAAATTTGTTTGAGATTTAATTTTGACAAAAAGTTCCATAAACAAACGTTTTAATGAAGTATTAATTATAAAAGTGGTTTATATTCTCAAAGATTATTCGTTTACGTTTATTTATAACTATCAACTTTATTTAGCAAATTTTAATAGAAGTCAACATTAAATCTCGGACTTAATTTTATATATACTATTAATAAATGATTAAACAGAAAGACTTGAATGTATAATTTTATTTCCATTAGCGTTATACCTTTTATAACATTATACAAAAGCCTTCTATTCTCGTTTTCTTTCTTTCAAATGTACCCAGCAATTAAGGTTTCTCGGTAAAATGTACGCCGGCAAACTAATTGAAAAAAAAAAAGAAAGGAACGAAACGAAAATAAAAAGAGAAAAAAAAATGGTTAGGTATATATGCGTAGAAAGAAAGAAAGAAATAAAAGAGAAGAGAAGTCCTCCTCTCGTTGCGACACTAAAGAATGCATTCAATTATACTTATAGGAGCACTTAAGAATACACAGCGGGGAGAAGCCCTTCCAATGCAATAACTGCGGCAAAAGATTCTCTCACTCGGGCTCTTATTCCTCGCACATGACATCGAAGAAGTGCCTTGTAGTCAATCTTAAGAAATCGAGACAGAGTTCTATTAACTCAGCCGCTAATGCCAATGAACGAGCATCGATTAACAATAAAAAATCTACCCAAGAACAGCAGCAGCAACAACCGCAACAACCACAACAGCAACAGCAACAATTGCAACAACAGCAGCAACAAAATCAACAGCAACAGCCGTCGATACAAGTTAAACGTGATGTGGATTTGTTGAATGTTAATAATACTGCTTTTAATAATAATACTTTTCCACCGATACTTCCTAAGCTCTCGCCTTCAGATTTCCGGGATATACAGCGCGATGCAGCAGGTATTTAATATTTCATCAATTTATTTTTTTATATAATCAATGTATTTAATTATCAGTATAATTTTGAAGCTTAAATATGATTTTCAAATTTATTCTTTTAATTGATTTTAATTTTAACGAAACATAAAAAAAGAATGCAAAAAAATTAAATTTTGCTTCCAGTATATTTACAAAATTTTTATTTTTATTTTAAATTTCATGCAATTGTACAGTAAAATTACGGTAAAATTATTAATTTTCATATACAGACTTGAAGCAAGCTTCCAGTTTTGCATTAAATTTAATGTTTTTTTTTTAAACAGAGTAGTTACAAAAATGTTAATCATAAGCTGTAATTAATGTAATATTATTTTCTACAACATTTAGTTGTTTTTTTCTAGTTAAGATATATTTTTTTTGTTATAAAGCTGCCGGTTTCTACGATATGCCTACGTTACTACCTCACATGATGAGTTTTGGCAGTTACTTTCTGCAATCCCCCATTGACAAAATTTTAGCCCAGTTACATGCAAAGCACCAAGAACATCAGCATCAATTACACAACAACCACAATAATCGTCACTACAATAACCATCGATCAGACGAAATAGGCAGCGAGCATTACGATGCTCTAAGCCAACAAAGCGAAGCCGCTTTGAGTCCTTCGACAACAGCACCTGATTCCGAAGGCACGACAACCGAAGGTACCGAGGGTGGCGAAGAATCACCCGCACCTCCACCGCCAGGTCTTTTGCATTTATATCGTCCTGAACAATCTCAAGATTTCGATGCCGTAAGGCGTCTTCTGGAAACTGTCAATACGTCCGTTACTAAACAGTTGCTTGAAGCTAATGTTAGAAAACTTGCATCCTCGCCTGCTATGGTCATCAAACGTGATATCGATGAAGACTATCCGGTATGTTCAAATTTTAAATATTATTTTTTTAAATATTTAAATATGAGAAAAATAGTCTTACTGGATCCAAATGATCAAACGCAATGTTTAATAAAATATATAAAACAGTAAAGATATACATCAAAATTTATTATTTTAATAATAATTTTAATAATATAGACATTTTAATAAAAACTGATTTCATTTAATATTTTCTGAATACAAAAAATATATTTGTAAAATAGAAAAGTTATAATACTGTTTATCAATTCAAAATTCAAAGATTTTTTCAAACCACATTAATTTTTCCAGGATCAAGATAGTGAAATGTCGAGCGAAATGGCACACTATCCAGCCGACTGGTCGGCTACGGATCAATGCGACTCGCAAAGCGAAAGTCTCACTGCGAAACTTGAGAACATTCGAGTCAAAGGAACAATATCGCCTCGTCAATATCTAAAACGTAAACTTGAAAACGGCATTTCAACTCACACCTCTGAAGCTGACAGCGAGGACGATGACGAATCTTTGCGTCAACACCAATCGGACGGACAGATTGGAAGCGCTGGTGCTGCTCGAAGAGTTAGGGCTAGATCACTTATTGACGATGAACAATTGGCCGTGCTTAAGGGATATTATGCTATAAATTCTCGTCCTAAAAAGGAAGAAATTACCATGATCGCTAATTACATTAACTTTCCTACGCGTGTTGTTCAGGTACTACTAACTTTCATTCCTTTACTAATTTTTATTTGATAAATTCATAAAATTTCGTCATATAATAAAAATAAAATTATCACAGAGATATTAATCATTATTATTATTTTTAAATTTCGTAGGTTTGGTTTCAAAATTCTCGTGCGAGAGATCGGCGCGAAGCTAAAATACCGGCACTAGTGCCGCTCTCAAGCCTAAACAATCACATATATAACGATCAGCCACTTGATCTTTCAATGAAGGACGTCAAGACAGTACCTACAATAAAAAGCAGTAGTGATACCTTTAACAGAAACACCATCTCACCTTGTGGTCCAAAGGAAGATGCTCTTGTACCTAAAATGGTTGTCAATAATAATGTAGAAACCGAAGATACAGAAGAGTCACCTCTCGTGATTGATGAAACGACAACTGACTCCGCTGAAGTCAAACCAACCGCAATGCCTGTCGAAGTTATCATTAAGGTAATTTTAATTATTAGTTAATAATAAACGTATATTTCCCAATATAATTTATTAGTTTATGATTTGACAATATATTTTATTTTATAGGCTGAATCTCCAGTTGTGCAAATTAAAAATGAGAGGAGGGTAAATGCAGATCCTCCACCGCAAACTGAAACGGAACAAGAAGGCCTATATTTCTGTAACCAGTGTGATAAGACTTTCTCCAAACATAGCTCTCTTGCAAGACATAAATATGAACATTCCGGTGAGTTTTTTTAAATTTTGCTCTACATTTTTCATGACTATTCTCAATCTAATGATTTTAACATTTTTAATTTTAAATGTATTTAAATAATAAAAATTAATATATTTTAAAAATCAAAATCGATACATTTTTGTCTGCATAAGATTCATTTAATTTGAATAACTATTATTTTAACTTCTGTTTAAATTTTTAATGAACTCTTTAGAGTTAACAAGAAAAAGTATAAACTAGAAAATTAAAAGTGCTTGTACTCTTTTACAGGGCAAAGGCCGTATAAGTGTCAGGAGTGCCCGAAAGCGTTTAAACATAAGCATCACCTGACGGAACATAAGCGACTGCACAGTGGCGAAAAGCCCTTCCAGTGCTCAAAGTGCCTAAAGCGCTTTTCCCATTCCGGTTCTTACAGCCAGCATATGAACCATCGTTACTCATTTTGCAAGCCTTACAGAGAATAGGTCGCAAACACTTCTATTCTTCTTCTTGC
This sequence comes from Anastatus disparis, assembly GCA_017163975.1. Taxonomy (NCBI): domain Eukaryota; kingdom Metazoa; phylum Arthropoda; class Insecta; order Hymenoptera; family Eupelmidae; genus Anastatus; species Anastatus disparis. The sequence continues at coordinate 1,915,113 of JAFFSR010000222.1, forward strand.
AAAAACAAGCTAATGAAGAAAAGACAAATGGAATAAAAATTTAAAAAAACGATGCTACATCACCTACAAAGAAAAGTAAAACAAGGAAAGAACGATTATTATATTGTATATGCACGTTATGTAGATTTGTAAAAGCTCGAAGAAAACACTAAAAAGGCAAGCGATTCTTGTTAATGAGGAAAGAAGAAATAAGGTATAAGTTCGCTCAAAGCGTTACTTTACCGTAAAATAATTTTTTCGAATTCAATGAAATATATTGTGAAGATATGAGAGATAGAATAATAAGTAGATAAGATCGGGAGAAAGAAAATAATACGTGACATAAAATACCAAAAGGAGAAACGGTACCAAAAAAGCATAATGCAATAATCTATTATATACATACGATATAGCATACATAATATTTTATTATTTTTATTAACAAGATATTATATATACCATGACAATAATAAGGAAACTAATTAATGTACAAATTTGTTAGAAGAAAAAAAAAATATGTTCGCTCTATAAAGGATTTAAGGGGTGGGGGCGCGAATATCCGTGCTTTCGCGGTTCTAGAAGATAATAAGAAAAAAAAAACGATTTAGAGAGAGAGATAGTGCGTGTGCATTGTGTACATAGGATTATAAAGCGCAAGTGTCTGCAATACTGCGGGCTATTTACATTATAAATGTTTAAGAGCGTAAATGAGAATGAAAAAAACTCAAATTTTTGGTTAATATTTCTTACGTTTTTTAATCATTAACTATGTTTCTTTATTTCTTAATGTTTTTTTGATGTTCTTTTATGTATTTTTAAAAATTGTTTTTTTTTTTTCGTTTTAATTCTATCGATAATACATATATTTAGGAAAAAATTCGTTTCTATTCAGTGTATATTCGTTAGAGTTTTTATATAAGAGTGCTTTTCTTGAGCGTAGAAAACTGAGACAAATGGTCGAATGCAACTTCCTCTTTAAGCTGTCTTTTAAGTCACTATATACATTTTTTTTCTTTTTTTTTTCTTGTAAAAAAGACTCTAGAGAGAAAAACCGTTCGATTTAAGCTCATTCCATTAGAGTCAAGATGCTCGAGACAAGTTCCAAATCTAAAAGAGCCTAAATGAAAAGATTTTACGATTTCAGTCCGCTCACTGATATTACCGAGCGTTAAAGTCACTTTGCCGAATGCATATAATTCACGATTTACGTATTAATCGTATTTTTTATATAAAACCTTTATTCATTTTTATTAATTTTAATATTCTTTTATAAGATTATTAAGTCTATATTATTACATGAAATATTTATATAAATATAGACATAGAAAATTTAATTAATTTACGTACATATTTTTTAGCTTTCGTTTAAAAGTGCGTAGTTATATATATATTGTATAGGAATATATTCCTAAAAAAAGTCGATATTATTTAAATAATTCGAATGAATTTTTACACACATGTGCAAATAATTAACCAAAAATAATCTTTAACATAAATTAATATAAATTTAATATTAATTTATTATTTACTTAAAGAAACAAATCGATTTCTTTACGTATATTTAATTCCAAATTTATTGGAATTTCATCTTACTTTTGCTGGAAGACAATAAAAATTTATAAGATATAAAAAAAATGAATGAGCTGTTTATATCAGTGCCAAATTTAAAAAGTATGTATATTTTAAAAAAATAAGCACACTGCAGTCGGCAAAGAGACAAAAGTACGCAAAATTAAACTAACTAAAGGGCACGCCAAAGATGACTATAATTAACAATAACTTTAAAAATAGAAAGATTAACCGAGGGGTTTTATAGGGCCTTGCGGATCGGTGAAAAATGCCATGCGCGAGTTAGTAATGTCAAAGTGTGATTATTGTAATTTTCTTAATTTTGTCAAAATTATTATTTGACAATTAGCAGAAGTAATCGTCACGCTTTGACAATAAAGATGCATTTGACATTGATACATTTATGATGCGTTTAAAAGCGAATCTTTCGTGTGTACTTATTTTTTTTCGATTTGTTTTAATGCGTAATTATGCGAATCGTCAGCTTTCCTCATTCATTTTTTTTTCTTCACGTCACATCCCTACTTTTTTTATACGTTTGATATATAAAATATGTAAGGCGATTTATTTCAATACACATTCCGTATGTTTTTTTTACAATAATAAACTAATAACGAGAGAATGGAAAAAAAGTGAAAAACGAAGAGTATACATTCTCGGTGCCGACTGCTTTTCACTTTCCTGAAGTTTTATCTGACTTTATTTTTGTACTTCTTTTTTACTTTTTTTTCAAGCCGTGGACGATGTGTGACAATAAATAACAGTAAATTAAGATAAACCGTTGACTGACTTAATTTCACTTTTTTTTGTAATTATTAACTGCGATGCTGAATGAAACCAATAATTTATGATTAATTTATATGGGAAACAAAAAAAAAACAATACAAATAATACAATAAAAGCCCGGTGAAACGTGTTTTTTTTTAAAGCTCGCATAGAGGATTTCTTCACCACGATCTCCGAGGCCCGCTTCTTTTTTTTAAGAAACTATAATAATAATGCTTCCAAATACTGTACTATTGCAAAGGTAAAGCAGAAGAAAAAAAAATCTAATGACTAAATGATTTGTATGATTTTTATTTGTTCAAATGCATCGTTATAGATAAGTCGTAAAAAAAAATTTTAAAAAAAAATAAATAAGGAGAGAATTTACAGATGACGATAATTAATACTCGAGAATGTATTTTATAAGAGTTTATTCGTCTTTTTATTTACAAGTACCACGAGTGATAAGTGATATTGTTATTAATATTACGAGTATCGTATACATTATATATACATGAAAGAATGCATTATTATCTATATGTGGATGCCGATAATAAGAGATATAAGAAAACAAAAGAAAAATTAAGAAAAATGCGTGAGAATAATAATGATAATAAATTGAGGCATTTATCTGAGAAACAGAAAAATTAAAATTATAGAATCTATTCGTCGGATATACTAAGCAAAAAATAAAAGGAATGGGCATTACGTAATTGTTAGAAAAAAACGACTTTTTATCGATTATATGTTTTGAAATATTTTTATAAATAATTAATAAATTTATATAAAGCATAAATATGTAAATAAACTATTTTCACCATTTAATCCTTTAGAGTGTGAAAGAAAATTTATTTGATTCAGTGAAACAATATTTTAGTGATATACGAAAAAAAAGCAAAATATTTTCCTTAAACATTATAGTACAATCATTGAAATGTTACTATCTCACAATTATTCCTTTATTTAATAAAAATAAAAAAAGAGTTACTTCTTACAGCAGTATTTATAAATCTACATTTAAGCGAGTTATATATGAATTATATGAGCAAATTATAGACAAAGTATTATATATATTTTCTTTGACAGTTAAAGAATTTAAAAAAGAACAAAGAAACATATAATAATTAAACAATAGTGCGTCGTTTTTTAAAGCAATTAAAATTGCCCATCCTTATTAGGCAAAAAAGAAAAAATGAACAACCGGCAAAACAAAACGAATCTGTGTACTTCCTTACGTAGAAGCTTCGGTTATCCGCGACAGGCATCGTGTCCATCACTAATAATATTAAATATATTCAAACGAAAGATTATAGTAAATAAATGATAATTAAAAGATGGAAAGAAAGAAAATAACAATGGAAATAATAACAAAGAAAGGAAAAAAAGAGCATGCGATTCGACGATGCTTAATAATACTCATTTATATTAGTGTTAACACTTAAGAAATATATTTTTATATAATTATAGCGTACTATTTACGGATAAAAATGAGTAAAAATAATGAAAAAAGAATAAAGAAGGGAAAAAGTAACGAAGATAGAGGAATTTAAAAAAACGGGGATCGCACGCGTTACGCGACTCAATAGATATATAATACTTACTCAGTCCATCCTCTCTCACACCCCCCGCCCCTTGGAAACGTTGATTACAACAAACAATAAACAAATAAACTCAATACCCCTTTCTCTCCTGTTTACATTCGGATTGATGATTGTAACGAAACAATAACATGAACAAATTGGATATACATGATACACAATTACACTTATTGTGCATATACACAGTTGGAATTTTTATTTTTGTTATTTTTCTTTAGTTTAATTATGTTCACATAAATAAACTTTGAATTTTAAAACGGTTATTTTAAACAATTTTTATTATTTATATGCATATTTACTACGGGATAAATATGATTTTTTTTCAAGTTTGATATTTTATGAATGATATGGTAAACGTTAAACCAAAATTGATTAAAATCAAATTGTGACATCTGCCACCTAAAGCAAAAAAAAAAGAAAAATTTAATATTGATCCTTAAACAATGTTATTTTTTTTGTACCTACACATACACGAAAGAAAAAAAAGAAATCCAACTGTGTGTACCTCTCTCGTCTTCTTCCCGCTTTTAGCCTCGTGCGCGCGACCATCTGGTACATATTTTATTTTCAACGGGTGTATACATTATTGTGCACGTATATATACGTATACCTGTGTTTTTAAAGCATCACACACATATGGAATTTTTGCCGTGCCGTGTATAGAAAAAGCACACGTGTGCTGCAGCCTATAGCCACCCTTGCTTAGGAAAATAACTTACATAATACAGCCAATATTTGAAGTGGCCCTCGCCGGTTAAAGATTTATTTTTAAGCTATGCGATAATAGGAGAGGATGAATGGAAAAATAAAATGAAAGAAAAAATAATATGCGGTTTATTGTTCGCGTCGATATTATATGCGGTTAAACAATAATGTGCGTCCGTTTTGTCGTGGCTTTTTTTACTATTTTTTTTTTCTCTAATACCTTGGCTTGCTTATATAGTGAAAATTTTTCGTACGTATTTGAATACGTAAACTCGTTTTTATCTTTCTTCTTTTTATTTTTTTTTTATATTTTAGGGAGAGTTAGGGATGTAGATTTTCGATTATTTTGTAAAATATTTTGTTTTTCGATGGAATTGTATGATGAATACAAAAAGAAATTACGAAGATTAAAAGATAAAAATTAAAAATAAGCTTTCGCCGTTGCATTTTCGAAATTTAGCTTTTCGCATATAAGTGAATTCCTATGGTAGACAACGTTTGAAAACAATAATTAATATTCAAAGGCGTTTAAGATGTTTAAACATAATGTAGTCGTTAAATAGTGATAAAAATGGACCCAGTTTTTACGTATATTAATATTTTATAATTACAATTTTTTTTTTTTAATTCTAATCATAAACACACTTTTTTTAAAGAAAGATTTTTATATTTTAATTATAACTGGCATCAGTTGTTAAAAGTTATTATTATTTATAAAGAAAAATACAATAAAGGCTATTATTTGGTTTAATTTTCCTTTCTGAGTTTATTTATTTTTTATCAACATTACTACTCAACAACATTCTACACACACGTATACCCAGGTATTATCTCTTTTCTTCTAATTTCTAATGGGATTTCAACGTATTATAATAAATTCAAAGATGAAAACTCTTTAAGAAACTTAGTCAGTAATATCGCTTGAAAAAAAAAACTCAGCTTTTCTCTTTCCAGAGTCGTTCTAGCAATTTGATGAATATCCTTTCCTTGTCCTTAAAAAAATACAACTAAATAACTATTAAAAAAAAATAACAAAACAATTACAAAACATTACACTTACACTATAATCACTTATTGAGAAAAGAAACGCTGGCGTCGGTCTAATAAAACAATAAATAAAACGGTATAAAGAAAAAGTAACTTTCCGTGATTTCTCACAACTAAAGTAAAAATAAAATAAAGATGAAGAAAAAAAAATGGAAAAATTGTTACACGATTGTTAATGCAACGATTTAAATAAAGCGCCATACGATGCCTTCCGTGAACGACCGAGCTTGGCTAGTTGCCAAAAATGTGTCACATTTTGAATTAGGGAAAGTTAATTATGGGGATATTAAAAGAAAAAAAAATAATAAATTTCTCTCTCTTTTTTTTAACGAAAACCTCGCCACTTTGATCGAAATATTCGTATCCACGGGTTTCAATAAAAGACTAAAAAATTCCATTTCTTATCTAAAAAAAAAAGTACGATGCATTTATAGATATTTTTTATATATTTACAAAGTGAGCAGAGTGATTTTAGACAATAAAAAAGAATCATGTGGTGAAAGAACTAAAAATGTAACAAATATTCGACAATACAATTTCAAACTTTGAACTTTAAATGCCTTGGTGCAAATTTTTTGATTGAAAATTCTAATGTATATTTAAGTAAATGTACTGATATTTAGATTGTGTACTCTAAAAAGAAAAAATCCTTAAAAATTATGTGATTTATACATCATTTATAGAAAACGTTGATTATCTTTCTTACGAAAAATGAGTTTTTTTTTTAATGAAAAATTGTGTATATAAAACTTTTGAATCAAACTATATGAACTGTACAAAAAATATCATTAAAAGTGAAAACAAAATTGGTCATTGATTTGTACAATAAAATATATTGTAAATTCTAAAATGAAAATTTAATATGAATTTTTTTTGACATACAAAATTAAAAGAAAGATAGTTAACGTCAACGAAAGTTGTAATTAATTTTTATGTAATATTAACTATTTTTATAAATACGATAAGCGTATATATAAAGCGCAAATACTATTTACTTTATTGGTACAAAAAAATAGAAATTTTTAATGGATTTTTTCTCGCTGCATACGAAACAAAACAAAAAAAAACAAAAATTAAAGATTATTAAAGTGACGAGATTTTCGTGTAAAAAAAACCTTCAAAAGCGAAAAGAACGAATACTGGTGGTTATGCCATTGAGCTTTCCATGACTATAAATGATAAGTACCGTAAAATTAAAGAAAAAAATTGAATTAATTAAAAAAAAAAAGAATAAAAATAAAAAAGAAAGAAATTGTACATATACGACTTCGATACCGCAGACAATAAATTGCCGTTTCTTGATAGATTATAGAGCGTAATTATATATAAATATAAATATATATATATATAAATAAAAAAACAAACACATAGTATACCTGTAGAAACATTAAATATAAATCTACAAAATTGGTATATTATATAAATATATATAAATGAAAAAAATATATTATATATACATAATTGCATTTGATTTTACGACGATTAATGATACTAAATTGATATTATATATATATATATATATTATAAAAAAAAAACAAATGAGAAAAAAAAACTCACGCAACGGTGAATTGTAATGCAATACGTACTCAAGGACGATGCCAGATTTAAACTAATGTAAAGGATAAAAAAAATGTATATGAGAAAAAAGGACGAACTTTTAGAAAGATAAATAAAAAAGACTATTACAAATTTAATTAGATGAGATAAAAAAGAATTTAATAAAAAAAAAAATTTCTTTAGCGCACGTGTTAAATGCAAGATACTTGCTGCACCGTATAATAAATACGTATATAAAATATGAAAATTGGTGATTTATTTTTTTATTTAAAATTTAAGAAAAAAAAGAATAAATTTTGGAATGTCCGTCCTTTTTTTTCGTCGCGCTTATGCGACGGTCGCGTCGTATTTGTTACAGTGAAAAAATTACGAATAGCGGGGACGATATTATAAAATAAAAAAAAATAATAATAAAAAAAAAATAAGAAATAAGGAAAAGATTTAAAAAAAAAAAAATATTGTATTGTGACAAAGTTCCATCCATAAATAAATGAAAATATTATACAAGTTAGGCCGACTTTTCCGCCAGTTCGTGCCTTTTTTTCTGCAGTAAGAGCTTGCGCAAGCGCGCGCGCTTTTGGAGTTTTTCGACAATTGCACTCGATTATGCGCCATTGATTATTATTATTATTATTGATATTATTACTCTCGTTCATTTATGGATAATGAAGAAAGAAAAGAAAAAAAAATTCAAGCATTAAAATCATGAATTTACATTTCCGTTAATGTGAATTTAATTAATTTTTTTTTATAATCGGTGTAAAAGAAAGATACGATTACAATGAAAGACAATACAATTTTATTAGAATGTATAAAATAAATGATGACGTAAGATTTATTGATTTCGGTGATATAATTTTTATTTTGTATTTGTATAAGTTATCTTAATTTTTAATGTATAATTACATTCAAGTATAAAATATGATAATAAAATAATGATAATGAGAAATTTGGTCTTTATTTATTTATAAATTCAACACATTTTTTAATTATTTTCAATATTTCCCAATAAAATGAGTTTTATTTATTGCAAATTTTCTAGTTAATAAGTATTCAAATATATTTTTAATTTTTTTAAGGTTTTTTTACCAAATATAAAACATTAAAATTAATAAACAATTCTTTTTTTATGAATCGGTTACAAAATTTATATTTTCTGGAATATTCAAAGATATAAATAGATTCATAATAATGTTTTGGAATGAAATTATTTAAAACATTATTATATACATTTTATTTCTTATTTATTTATGTTAAATTTACAATTTTAATTACCTAAAAGTTTATTAAAAATATAAAAATTTATCTATAACAATTAACATGTAGAAATTTCAAAACTTTGAAAAAAATTATGTATAATAGAGTACATCTATAATTTTTTTTCATACTTATAAGTATTTAGAAATATGTACATTACAATTTTATTACTAAATCTGTTCCAGGATACTCTGGTAAATTGAGATTATATTCAGTTTCAAGTTTTTTAGGCACAAATCTACCACCAAGATAATGATGTTTTCCGGTGAACTTTTGAGCACAAAGTTTTGGTGCAGTTAAAGAGATAAGCATATCCGGTTTGATACCACCTTCTTCTGGTGGACCAGCTTCAACATTCCATCCAGATGGAATGTCAACACTGCATATGGGTGCTTTTGAATTTATTAAAATTTCAATAATTGGAACAAAATCTGGTCTTACAGGAGGTTTAAAGCTAAATCCAAACAGTGCATCCACTATAACTTTGTAATTCTTTGTATCCTTAATATCCGTTGTTGCTTCTAAAATTGGAATATCATTCATCGTACACTGATGAAGAAGATTTTGGTACAAGGTATTGTTTGTTCTTTTTGGATAATATAATTCTGGAGAACATCCAAAAAGTTTTAAATGTCTAGCACAAACAAGACCATCTCCACCATTATTCCCTGGTCCGCAGCATATTAATACATTATTATTTCCATTCGCAGTAATTGGATAACTTTTTGCAATTGCAATAGCACAACTTTGACCAGCCAATTCCATTAACTGATCAACACTGAATTTATACTTTTCAAATAAATCCTTATCAACATTAATCGCCTCTTGTTGATTGAGATACTTCACCATTTTTTGTGCTGAACTCAATTTAAATGCTGTTGTACAAAAATAATGCACTTTACCAATAGATGTTTTTAAAGTACTTGATGGAATCAAAATTTTACGCGACAAGTATAAAATAGCGTGACGCATTTATTTTAATTCTTGGTTTTTACCTAAAATAAAAAAAGCCGGTAAATAATGAGGTTAATTAAAAACCGCTATTAAATTTAACGTTTATTGATAAGTTAAACTTGTTCTTAATTTATTTATAAATATTATATAATAATATATGTTTTTTATTTACATTTAAAAATTATTTATGATTAAATTTATAAATATTTACAATTTCGGTAAAATCAAAACACAACAGTAGAAACTTGTTATGAAACACACATGAAACTGACAAGTCACACCACTCAAATGGACCGGTGTCGACATCTGCAGCTTTAAAGAGCCTACTACTGTGCAGATAAAGATGCTACCTATAATATCAGGAATAATATGATAAATTTGATAAAGCGACAACGATATAGACGATGTGCGCGAAAAAATATGAAAAGAGCAAACGTGATATTCAATTAAAATATTGGTAAGATTTGTTCAATTTATAATGCATAAAAGTTAAAACTTTTTAAATTTTCCAAATATACAAAACAAGGCATATTACAGTTATTAAATTGCATGCTGAATTTGCGGTAAAAATTTTTTTTTAAAGGTATTAAAGCTTTTAATAACAATCGAATCTTTATTTACAATAATATCATTCAAATGAAAAAAATAACAAGAAACATTACTTACAATTAGTATATATTATATTGTATAAAATTTAGATTAAGTAACGAAACAATAATTTAAGATTTAAATCCATTAGATAACATTGAAATTTTAATTAGTAAAAAACATTTTTCAAACATTTTGAGAAACGTTACTTTTAAAACGTTGAAACGTTCGAAAAAAAGCTCAAATAACTTTTTCAAAACTTTTTAAAAATTCGTCGATAGTATCCGCATTATTCTACCGCATATATGGTCAATGTCCCAATTGCTACTCGCTGTTAGAAATGAACCTATTACTAACCGCTCAATGTTATTTAGATACAAAAAAAAATTTTTAACAATGAACGGCTAGTAATAGGTTCGTGAGTAGCAATTGGGACATTGACCATATATATTGTTAATTGACGTTTTAAAAATGTTCTACAACCTTTTAACTTGAAATAAAGTTCTAATTGTGTTTAATGCTTTGATTTTGATTATATGAAATGTTTTATATCTATTGACTTCGTTTTATTACAGTATTTTTTCTTTTATGACTTTTTTTTGTATCTTTGCCAAAATTTGCATTTTATTAAATGTCAATTAATCATAGTGCTAACTATATATCATCTATATTATATTATTCTTCGATTTATTTTTAATCAATTGAAAAAATATTTATTATTTATAATCAATATAAAAATTGTTTAAAAATAAAATAAATAAAAAAAGTGCGAAATTGCATAAAACCAACATCAATCATAAAATTCGTCATAAAATGCAGATGATTTAATATCGAGTCCCACAAGTACAAAAACACGCGATATCGCAAGACCTGCGCATTGCTTTATCGATTCGAACGCGCAACTCTCCTCGGAGCCCCTCCAGGGAAAACAAGAAGCCGTGTACAACACCCTCAATAGAAGTGTGCTTCTTCCGATACAACCTTTAGACGTGTGTTCTCATTTCGATGAAGTTTATATATGAATCATCGCTCGACACTTACCTTTCGTCGTGACAATGTGTTGATAATTTTTGGTGATATCTAAACGAAATAAAAAAAATAATGGAATCACAGTTGGGAATTCGAAGAAAATATACAATACGAATAATCGAGGATAGCAAATTTTGAAAGCGGGTTAAGAAGAAAATTCTAGAGACCCGAGGATATTAATATATTGTTACAAGGGTAGAAATAATATCGCAATCACGGAGCCCCCAGCGTTTTGTAAAGTAAATACAAATTTATTATACATATTATTGCATATATTTTAAGTTACTTAAATCGATCACCTTATTTACTTATTATTTTTCCTACCTGTTTTAACCGTAAACTTTAGACTTTTGAAAGTTTAACAAACTGCATTGTGAACCAATTAATTGGAGCATCGAAAGTAGAGCTTTGAAACTTTGATCCCGTTTATAGTAATAAATTTATTTATTGTGTTTGTAGAATTTGAAGAAGTAGATCTGTAAATAAAATATTTATATGTCATAAAAAGTTATTTATTCGAGTTTACTTAAATGAAAGTGTGTTAAATTAAGTTAGTTATTTTTCATGATTTGAAGATTGAAAATCCACATTTACCCTTAATCAATTTTCCAATTTTAACACTCATACCTTACAATAGCTATAGGACATAGTTATGCGTAGTTAATATAATTTTATTTTGATCATAACCATTTCTTTTAACGCAGCTATTAAAAAACTAATAAAAAAATTTTTAGTTGTTACATTTACCATTTTTTTTTTGTAATTTTCAAATAAAAATTTTTTAATGCTGCTGTCCTTTTATGCGTGTTGGTTTTAGGCATCAGAGTTACTGGAGTACTGGATGGTCCGATCGGAATCCGTGAGGACTCATTTTACTCAGGAAAGAGAATTTTCATTAAAATTAATGAAAAAAATAATAAAAATTAGAGCATTTACCTCTTTTTGTTTATTTATATTTTTTCGCTGTAAATATGAAAGCTTTGGTTAATATTCTTTTTTAATTTTGCCGATTTAGAAGAATTTAGTGTATAGTATTATTATTTATTCAGCATAGATCAAGTTTAGTCTTTATTAGTTACTATTATTTTAAATAAAATCTATTTTAAATCATCTCGTAACAGATTCTTTAAAACGGTTTTTATAAAAGATGCTTGTTTAATTTTAACATTTTCAATAAAACTAAACTTCTTAGTCGTTCAGAAACTTCAGTTGCTTTGGGCATTTATAAGAAATGAATATTCCTTAAATATAAAAGTTTATCGATTAATAATAATAAATCATTCAAATTTTTTATTCTACTATTGGATGGTCGTTTGAGCCTTTTAACAAATTCAGATATTAAAATTTTTTTCCTGCTTGAAATATTCATTAATTGAATAAATAATTATTGTACTAAAATAAAAATCAATAAAAATTAAAGAACACCTGTTCTTCAGTATTTTTTAAATGTAATTCACGATGAATGTATCTAACTTATACGATAATAAATTAATTCTCGGTGACAAAATATAAAAATTCTCATTCCAAAGAATAATAAAAAATAACAATTAAAACGAAGATAGAAGAAACCTAAAAAAATAAATCATAAAACATATAATAATTACAAAATACTAATAAATGTTTAATGCATATAAACAGGTATATCCGGTGAGCCCAGTGACGGGCCCGGGTTCCGCAAAATCAGTATGGGAGTTAAGTCCAGATCCAGATATGGTTGGCCATTTATTACCTAACAGTCCGCTTTCTGTAGCGACGCAACAAAGTCAAAGTACATCTAAAAGTTCACGTATCAGTCGTGGTAGGAATGGACCCGATGACAATGTTTATACCGATGAAGCTGCACCAGGTCAAGGTCCGACGGATGAAACTAAAAGAATTTTCGAACTTTTGCGTGCTGGGTTAGTTTATATTTATAATCAATTAAAATTTTTTTTATTTATAAATATTCATGCAAAAATGGTTTTTATTTTTTATTTTTATTATTGATTAAGCATGTTCAGAATCAATAGTAATTTCATTATAAGAGTATTGATTTACAATTGCAATTGTTTTTAAATATTTGTTGTCTAACTATTATGATATATTAAATATTTAATAAACATATACCTTAATAATAAAATTTATAAGGAGAAATTAAGAAATTTGGGATTAATGATTTCGATAAAATTTTGTTAGATGGCTTCTTTTACCATAAAAGAAGCCTAAGCAAAGCCTCAGAGGGATTTTCATCAAGAGATACTGTAACCGTCACTTTTAAATTTTAACTGGTTTTGATTATTTCTTGAATTCCCATTGATATTCACTCTGTGCACATCCCTTTTTTATGACTACTTATTTATTTCCTTGTAGCTATAAATATAAAACGTACTTTTTTATATAAAATAATTTTCTCAGTGCCATAATTAAAAAAATTTTTTTTTAATTATTAACTTAAATTTAACAATGAAATTCGATTTAATTTTGCGTTTTAACATAATATTTTAGCCTAAAAGTATTTTTACCTTATCAGCTTTAAATTGTTAAAAATTTATTACATAAATTGTGTTTCTGAAATTTTTTATTTTCATTCAAATTATATATTTATTTTCAATTGAATCATAATCAAACATCAATAGAAATTCATAATTTTTATTACAGAGATATAGAAGCGATCGATGAATTGGTTGAAAAAAACGGTCCAGGAATATTAAGTGTCAGGGATGAGTGGGGCTATACACCAGCACATTGGGCTGCTCTTGATGGAAATATTGAAGTAATGCGATATTTGATTGAAAGAAATGGACCAGTTGATCTATCTTGCCTCGGCACACAAGGACCTAGACCAATACATTGGGCGTGTAGAAAGGGACACAGTGCGATAGCGCAATTGCTTTTAAAAGTAATTCATTTTTTGATAAACTTAAATTCTTTTATATTGATAAAAATTTTATATAATTATATTTGATTATAGTCTGGTGTAGCAGTAAATGCAGCAGATTTTAAAGGCTTAACACCTCTGATGACAGCGTGTATGTTTGGTAAATTTGCAACAGCTGCGTTTCTATTAGGTTCCGGTGCTCTATGTCATTTGACAGATATAAACGGTGATACAGCCTTACACTGGGCTGCTTACAAAGGTCATTCAGATCTCATTAGATTACTCATGTACAGCGGGGTTGATTTACAAAAACCTGATTATTTTGGTTCGACACCGTTGCACTTAGCTTGTTTATCAGGACACGTTAGTTGCGTGCGTATACTCTGTGAGAAAAGTAAAATCGAACTCGAGCCAAAAGATAAGAATGGAAAAACACCGTTGCAACTGGCCAAAAGTCATCGGCACGCTGAAATTGTTAGGATATTGCAAACAGAGATGAGACGACGCGCTAGGTGGATACCACCTGTTAATGAACTTTGGTAAACAATTGTATATTATATAGCTCTTTTTTTCCTTATGGTCTCTAAATATTATAAATATTTGTGCTATTCATTTATTTAAATGTGTCTTTTTATTTTATTTCAAAATTTAACAATTTTCGTTATTTATTGTACTTTAAAAAAATTTTCTAATAAAAGCATGTTATTATTTATTGAATATTGTTTACTTTTGACGTAGTTGATGTTAGAAAATTGATTGACATGTGCTTGATAATATATCCTTTTAACTAATGGTAAGTATAAAATGTTAATGTAATATCTATATTTAATGTTTTTTGAAGCTACTGCTGGGTATAACTGGATTCAAATTTTTTAAATTGCTTTCTATAAGTTATATTCTTACATAAAAAAAACATTTGAATCGAAATTGTATAATATTGCGGAGCAAGCGCGTTGCTTTTTATTGAAATATGTTATGAAAGTTTCTTTATAAATTAAAAATTTTATATCACTTGTTATTTTTTTTTGTGTTACAATGGAATGTTTCGCATGTTAGTGAATACTCTTTTATCATGTAAATATTTTCAATTAAGTAAATGGACATTCTCGTCTAAATGAATAACGTTCAGTATTGGTAAGAATGAATTTTTCAATGTAAAAAATCTTTTATTTTCTTTTTATACAACTTTTAATGATTTTTTGTGCAACATTAAAATAGTATAATAATTTTATTATTTCAGGGCATTATTATTCGGAGGAGCTGGAAATAGTAAGGGTCCATTGTTACTATTCATGACTTCAGTACTTTTATGGGGCTATCCAATGTATCTGTTAAAATGTATTCCCATTACATGGAACTTATTGCGAGGAAGTCATTATTGTTTTATATATTGGAATATCGTTATGTGGATGTCGTGGATTATTGCTAATAGAAAAGATCCCGGTTATATACCGCAAAACAGTGATACTTATTATCGCGCAATTAAACAAGTAATTGAATATTTTATTCAATTGTATTAATATATATGGAAGAATATTTTTATTTTTATTGTTATATTCATAACATAAATTAATGACAAAAATTGAAATATTTAAATTTATTTTTTTTTAGATTCCTTATTTTGATAAATGGAAAAAACGCAATGTTATACTATCAAGACTTTGTCATAGTTGTAAATGTTTTAGACCTTTAAGAGCAAAACACTGCCGAATTTGTAATCGTTGCGTCTCATATTTTGATCACCATTGTCCATTTATCTACAATTGCGTTGGATTAAGAAATAGGTAAAGATTTCTATTACATTAAAAAAAAAAGTCAAATTTATTGCTTAAATTATGGTAACGCTTTGTTTTTTTTATAATTTGATGGATTTTTAATAATTTATAATTAATATTATCAATCAATTTTTAGGATGTGGTTTTTCTTATTCGTAATGTGCGTGGCTATAAATTGTTCATTCACATTGTATTTCGCTTGTTACTGCATAGCGATTGAAGGCATACAATTATTGTATGTATTAGGTCTATTAGAAGCATTAGTTTTCTGTGGTTTAGGTTGGATACTCACATGTACCTCGGTAAAAAAATTTTTAATTTAAAAAAAAAATTATTTAATTATGAATTTTTAATATATTACGATAATTATATTTCAGGTTTTACATGCTTGCATGAATTTAACAACAAATGAAATGTTCAACTACAAAAGATATTCCTATTTAAGGGATAAGAAGGGAAGATATTGGAATCCATTTAGTAGAGGGCCTGTATTAAATTTTATTGAATTTTTTCTCTGTCCCGCCGATCAATACGCTAACGATCCTCAACATTATCAGATATTTCAAGATGACATAATGTGACGAGGCAAGCAATTCTAAAGAAATTCTTCTTCATCTAAAAAAAATAAAACTGCACAAAAAAATATTACAAAGCCTAGCAAGCACTGCATTTTTCTAAGTGTTTATAAAATTAGCTTGTATATTTGAAAAGCTTTATGAAATTGTTATATTTTGTAAATTTATAAAATTCTATATGACGTTGGCTTTTAAATATATAATAGATTAAATTTTATTAAAATTATATCATATGATAAATAATAAAAGATTTTTGCTACAATAAAAAGTATAATTTATTTATATAATCTTAGTGCAATAGATACAAAATACTGATTTAACAAAATGCTTAGAGTACAGTCAATTCATATATGATTTGGCTTTATAAACAACTGTGTAAAAATTTTTCAGTACTCAATAAGATCTCTTTTCTTACAGATGAGATACTCGCTTATAATAATTTACATGTGTTTTTTTAATTAATATTTCTTACTATGAGGAAAAAATATGCAAGATTGATGCAAAAAAAATAAATTATATTTCAGAAAGTTGACTGTGATAAATCAATAAAAGAATAATTATTATATATAATGAAATTTATGTACATATTTATTAGATTTAATAAAATTAAAATAATTGAGTACCTCATCGTTAAATAAAACTTTTTAAAATCGCAATAAAACATAATTGCGTAAAAAATTATTTTCTTATAATATCTTTGGTGAAGTTCGCGTGACCTTGTCCAAAAAAAATCGTTTAAAATAAAATATAATTATTTAAATGCGAGTAAAAATTATATAAGTTATTTCTAATAATGTATAAATCTTTCTAAAATTCGATCAGTTGTCATTCGCTTGATTGCAGTCAAATTGCATCAATGGAGATTTAAAAAATCCCCAAACTTGGAATTAATTAAACATCATAGCAAAAATCATAATTTGGAGGTGGATCTGGTATTGGAGGTGGATTTTTTGGAATGTCGATCCCTTCAGTATCTAATAATCTTAGTTTAATATCCATGGATAAAAGAGTTTCTAAGTCTTTTTCAGTTTCTTTACTGGTCATTTGATTTCCTAAAAATTTTAAATTGATAAAAATAACATTTTTAAAATATATTTAAGTACGAAAATCAAGATTGAAAGAAATGAAATTTTATTTTTACCTAGTAAAGCATTAATGCCATCCGTCCAATAATCAAAAACTTGTTCATCAGGAGCTACGAAATCTAAACTTGTAACTTCCACAGAATCCAAGATCAAAGAAAAGGCTAATTGATGGGTAGTTTTACGACGTTGCAAATCTTTCATGTGAGGACAATCTCTTCCTGTTAGAAGACCACGAATTTCTACTACAGCTAGTTTTGTTGGTAATTCATCAATACTTGGCACTGTTTTTTCATCACAATCACCGTAATGGAAGACCTTATAATTTGGTGATAAACGAACGTACCAAAATTTATCCTTGACTCTCTGAAAAAATAATCATACAAAATATATTAAAAAGAAATAAGGACTTTTTAATATTGAAAATTTCGGGTAGTGCTTTTTTCATTAAAAAAATTTAAATAGCGATTCGATACTTTACAAAAACAAAATGAAATTCCATGAAAAAGTTAAATACTAACTTGTCCTCTTGAACTGTACTTGGTAAATCTGGTTCCTTCCACTAAAAATCCCAACCTTTGTTGTTGTATGAGAGCCATAATTTCTGGAATTATTTTGTTTTTTAAATCAACAATAGGTCTAGCATGACTTTCCCATTCTTCTCTATCGCTTCTTTCTTGTTGCCATAAACTTGTAATATGGGAATATGTTAATTGCTGCAGTTTATTTTTGAATTTATCTAAACCTGTTGGTTTTGATTGGAGAGCTCTTGTTATTTGTTCTTTCACTACTGAAAATACTTTAACAAAGTCTTCAGTTGTGGCCCTCATTTCTTTCCAAGTTTTGTTCAACAGAACTATACAAGCACAATAAAATTCTTCAAAAGGATGATCATGAGTAAAAAACATTGGATGATATGATTGACCTTGTTCACTTGGTGCTTCACCAATACGCAGAATCTATTTATAATTTTATCATAATTAATCTTAAGTTTTTTCTATAGTTAGTTTAATCAATTAAATTCAAATTTATTTATTAATAAAATTTACCAAAGAAAACACGTACCTCACAAAGAAGTTTTACAAGTTCTACGCTGGTTCGTCCAAATGGGCATTCATGTTCATCAGCACGACAAGAATTTTCCAACACAACTTTGGTATAACTTTCTGTGTGATTTCGAGCAAAATATACCATGCAGTCAAGAGCTAACATTCCAGGTGGGGTCTCTGTAAAATCCAAAGCAGGATTGATGTCACATTTAAATCCTAATTTCTTGTAATCTTTAGCGAACAATCCTTGCTTTCTAGCTGTTACATCACTGCTATTTGTTCCCTCTGTGTCAAAGGCAATCTTACGAAGTTCTTTGATTTTATCATGAGCATCTTGATCTTGATTATCCATTTTGCTCATCATTCTTTGTTCTAATAAACTCAGCATTGAAGTTTGAAAAACGTACAATTGGTGAGCCATTTCTGCACCAACCTGTAAAAAACAGATTCAAATTGAAAATTAAGAAGATATTAGAAATAAACTGTTTTTTAATGATCTGATATAATATGTAAAAAATTGAAGATGATTGCTATTTTATCCTTAGTCTGTAAAAGTTTTTTCGGCACCACTACGTCGTTTTAGTCCTGAAGATTTTTTAAAATTCTAAAAAAATTGATGGTAATTCAAATCTTCAATTTGAAGCATAAATTATAAAATTATAAATAATTTAATTTAATATGCTTTTAATAATAAAAAGGGAAAAAACATTTGTTCATTCAAAAAATCTTCAAATAATGATATCAAAATGATTAAAAAAGACTATTGAATACAATTATTTTGAATTTAAATACTTCAGTTTTCGACTTCGAAATTGCCAATAAATTAACTCGAAATTTTGTAATTAAACAATAAAAAATAAATTATATTAAAAAAAATTAGTAAAAGACTCAACGGAAAGTTAAAAGTTTTGTTATACAATATTCTTTCATTATAAAAAAATAGAAAATTAGAAATTAGTTTACGTTAGCCGCGGAGACTTCCTCGGTCGAGCGCTGCGACATTTTCTCCAAAAACTATACAAAAATATTTTCCTCATTTTTTTTTGGATGTAACTAACACTTTAAAATAAAAATTTTAAAAATAACTTTCGATTTTTATCGGCGTATCCTGTAAACTTGGATCGTTTTCATCTGGAAGAAAATTTAACTACTTACTTTGACGGCTAGAGAGAGGGACTATCATGTTGAAACTTGATAGGGGGCTCCTTGGGGATTATAACATTTTTTTAAAAAGTATGGTAGTCCCTCCCTTTCCGTTTCCAAAAGTTACAGTAACATTTAATTATCGTCTGAAGGAAAACGATTCCGGTTTACAGACTAAGGGTTAATTTAATTATAGTGTTTACCAAATTAAAATATATTAACACAAAACAAAAAATTGAAACATTTTTAAATTTATCAAAACTTTGTAATTGCTTAATAGAATTGACACTGTTTTTCATCTACTTTTCAGCAATCTATCTTTACCTATAAGTAAACACATGGCGTTCAAAACATTTATATCTCAAGAGACTGTCGAAACCGAATCGGTGGCTTAGTTCGGTGCCTATAATACTTGACACATATCGCATACAAACTGCCGCGTCAACTGTTAGATGGCATTTTTCGCTTTATGACAAAATTTTGTATATTTTTGTTGCTTGAACTATTCCAAATTACTCTGTTTATACATGGCTAGAGAAAATTACTATATTTTTACCGTGCAAGTAAATAAATCATTAAAAGCATTTATTATAAGCACCAAACTAAGATATCGATTTGATTCTGACAGCCTCTTAAATCGTTATAAAAGGACCTCATATGTTTACTCAATCATTTGTTTTAATACCATAGATACATTCAAAATTTTACTTACTTGACCAGTTGATTGAATGACATTTGTAAGAAAAACATTTCTAATATGTTTGGACTGTAATGTTGAGGCCACTGCTCTTCGCTTTGCTATATCTGCTTTCAACAAAAGTGCGTTTATCAAAGCTATTGTGTTGAGTTGTATTTGTGAATTCATACTCTGTAAATGCATAACTAAATTTGGGAATGTAACTTCTTTTTCAACCTGACCACATTTACTTGTAGAATTCATAACAATATTTTCAAGAATACTCAATGATGCTTGAATAACATTAGAATCAATAGCTACTGCTTGGTTGTTCACATAACTAGCAATTTTGTTTATAAATGGGGCTTCAAGTACATCCCATGAAACAATGCCATGTTCCATTAACTCAACAAATGATTGTAAACAATAAGCTAAGGCAGCTGATTTGTATTTTTCTGTCTCAATCTTTAAAAAAGAAAATAAAACATTTAATAGATATATAATAAGACATATATATCATAATTGAAAGAGGAATAAAATATTACCTGAGAAATAATTAAAGCTAATCCTTGTTTATTTATGAATTCTAAAGCAAAAGTGATGTCTTTACTGAGTCTACTTAGTTTTTCAAGAGTATCGACTAATTTTTCTTCTGGACTGCTACTGTTTAATTTTGCAAGAATATCATTAGCAGTTTTTGAAGGTGAATGCTCTAAACGTAAAATACTGCCATTCTTAACATCATTTCTGTTTTTTTCTGTGATGTAGTCTTGGTTATTGTTTTCAGAAAATTGTAATGAATACGATTCAGGATCTGGCAAATCCCAACCATTGCAAAGTTCCTAAAATAATAAATTAAATTGATGATTAAATAAATTAAAAATATTTTTCAATAATAAGTATTTTTTATAATTCTATTAAACGCTTTTAAGAAACAACATTTTTTTAATAATTAAAATATAATATAACCAAAAAATTTTATGATTTAATTAAATTATTATTAATTCATAAACAAATCATATGATTTGCTATCATTTATTTCTAATCAATATGCAAGATGTATTTATCATAAATACACTTTTTAGTAAACATTTCGTATTTTAAGTGTAAAAAATGCATAAAACTTAACATTGAAAAAAACAGGACTAACCTGAATAATTCCAGTAAGAGGTTGTTTTTGATTGAACTCTATTAATTGCGGTACTTGGGTCGAAAATTGCACGGCTATTTTAACAATATTCGAGTCTTTTTGTACCGGCATTTTGATCGTTTGCGTGTACATCAATGCGGAAGTAAAAAAGTTATTTTATAATATAATACCGTTGCAAGCGTTAAAAAAAAAACGCTTGTTTATAAGTTTTCTTCTATTTCTCTAAACACTTGTTTTATCCATGATTAGTTGTCTGCCATGATTGTTTCTTTTTGGAGAATCACGCACGCATAGTATAGGCGTCGTCACTAAAGGCGGACGTCAAAACTGAATGGCGATTGCGCGCAGGTTTCCCCCTTTGTATATAACAGGACAATAAGATAACACATATGATTCATGAGTCAGATTAGGTTGGGTTTGTTTTTTTAAGTTTGTTTACGATACCTTTGTCATTTAAATACTTTAAAGGCCTTATGAATGATTAATGTTTAATTTTAATTTAAAAATCTAATCACTTTATTTTTTAGTTCAAATAATTAACATGTCATTATTGCATTTTATTATAAAAAAATAATATAACCAAATGTCTACAACTCGTCATGTACATTAAAATTATAAATCTTAATTAAATATTTACAATTTTCACAGATCATATTTATGTTTACATAATTATAAGTAAAAAACGTCAGTCTTTATAAACTTAATAAATGCTTTTTATTCGTTCTTCAAGGCGATTCGTCTTCATTATTTCTAATACGATCTTCTGGTTTTGGAGTTATTTTCACAGCAGAGAATTGTTGACCTAATATTTTCATTACTTCACCATGTTTTGCACCACTTTGTTTAACTGTATGATAATTTTCTTTGACGTACAAGGCGAAGCCAGAAGGTTTTTTCGTTTGAGCGGTACTTTTCATTTGCACCTTACCAGCTTTTGTGACTTTGTTAATTAATAATTCGAATTTTCCATGGCAGTAACCACATCGTTTTCTATTAAGATCTAAAGATTTAGAGTGCCTTCCAATACTGTAACCACAACTTGTACATTTATAAGTATATTTTGTTTGAATTTCATAGTTATGGCATCGAGAGATAGATGGTAATTCGGGAAAGATTTTCATGGCTTTTGCAGCCCAAGCTTTCCAAAAACTTCCATGTCCATCAGAAACGTTATTTATTAACCAAGTAGCAGCATGACACATTTCATGAATTAATGTATCTCGTAATCTGTCTGGAGAATCTAAAATTTTTGTTGCTAAAACAATTCTTGATGATCTAACTGTGTTGCCAAGTGCTTTGAGTGATTGTTTGTTAAAACATTTTCCTGCAGTACCTCGTAATCTAGAACTCCATTCAATTGGCATATCTTTAGGCAATTGATTGTCAAAAACTTTTTCGTTAAATAATTTATATAAAAGTTTACATAATTCTTCTTTTAAAGAGTCATACTTAACTCTGTACGTCATTGCTTTAAAGTCAGCTTCATCTAAAGGCACACTCCCACATAATGAAGCTAAAAAGCTCTTTCTTTGAAATGGTTTTTCTATCTGAATTATTTTTGGTTTTGCGGATTGAAGATTATCAGGTTTCTTTATTTTTAAATCTTTTGTTATTGGTCTTGGAGGTACTACGTCTTCTGGATCAAATTCACTTGTTAAAGAACTACTAGATGAATCAAAACTAAGTTTTTTTTGATGATTTTTCCAATCTTTAGCGTTATTCTGCAGTTTGTCATCATCAGTATCTGAATCACAAATGTGTAATTTTTTCGTTTCAGTGTTTTTATTATTTTTTTTAATTGTTGAAGCAGTTCTAAGTGTAATTTGATTATTTTGTGGTGGTATGGGATTGGTAAGAGCTGTGTAGTAAGAACAATCTGGACTACTGTCTGTTGTTGTTTCATCATTTATGAAACTATCTTTTGTCTTATGCTTATTTTTTGATTTTTTTGATGTTATTTGACATCTTTTTGTTTTTAAATCACCATCATTGTCTTCATATAAAAATTCATTATCACGATCATTATTGTATACTGGTTTTCTAAATGTTATTTTTTTCTCTGTTTGTACATCTTGAATAATTTTTTTTGTTGGTTGTTTTCTTGGCTCAGTAGCAGATATAAGCGTGGTTGCTTTATTTCTCCATGTTGGTCCATACAAATTTTCCAAAATGTCTGCACAGTCATTTATTGTAGTATTAATTGTTATATTATTTGTTGAAGTTGGATTATTTTGTTTATTATTTATATTATTTGAGTTTAAGTCAGGCGAATTAGGTGAAGAAATTATTTCATCACTTGTTTCTATGGATTCTGGTATTATTACAGATGATTTTTGAGTTAACAATTTATTACTGGGCGTTTTAATTGTATAATATAAATCATTTTGTCCTTCAAGTGTATCTGGAATTTCATTGGATTCAAAAGATTCTGACTCAGGTATTGTAATTTTTTTTGGAGTCTCTTTTTTGTTATTAAGCAATTTTTTATCAGAATTAGTACTTTTAGAGGTTTTAGAGTCAAATGATTGTGTTTCAGGAATCAACACTCTTCTTGAATTTATTTTTTTGTTTGTTATTGTTTTATCCGAACTGGTACTTCTAGGTGTTCTGATATCAAATGATTTTGTTTCAGGTATTAATACTCTTTTTGAACTTACTTTCCTGTCCCCTGTTGGTGTTTTATCAGAGCATTTACTTCCTGGTGTTCTTATAATATTTAATTGTTCTTTTTTTGAGTTTGAAAAATACTGATCAATTGTATTTTGTCTATCTAACGTTTGGTTTCTTTTATTAGATTTTTCACCAGTCCCTGGTTTGGATAATTTTCCACGGTTATTAGGTGTTTCATACTTCATTTCAAAACGCTCTAAACTGCTATTTCCTGAACTTATACTGCCTTTTCTACTAGTTGAAATTGCACTTTCTTGACTGCAAGAGCTTCCAGATCTGGAAACATCCAAATTTGTTGCAAGCCATTGCAATATTTCTTTCTTTTTTCTTTCAGATAATGTTACGCTTTCACTTACTGTCTCTCTTATCATTTCAGGTACTCTACTTTCTTCAATTTCTGTATCACTTTCTTCAATAATGACTTCTTTATTTTTATTCTTATCATTAAATGTTCTTGTTGTTATATTATCTACTTCATTTTTTGTGGAGACTGGTTTCGGAGCTGCAGAGCTCTCGTCATCAGAAGATTCTAAGATATACATACCTCTTCGTCTATGTTTATCATTTACAGTATTTATCACTTTATTTGCTTTGTCAAAAGAAAAAATACTTTCATCAGAAGTAGAATCATTTATTACAATAACTTCATTTTTATTTATTTGTGGTTTTGAATTTAAAATTTCTGGAGTCTCATCCACATAAGATTCTGATGATAATCGCAAGCTAAAAGTTTGTGATTCAATTTGATCATCGAGTGCTGTAGATGAAAATATTTTTTCAGAGTTTAATTTTTCTATTGGAAGATCTGGATTTTCAATGAGTAATCGATGGTTGTTCGTTGATTTAAGCTTCCATTGTTCGTAAAAGTCATTTTCAAAAGCCATTTTTATTTATCTGAGTATCAACAAATAGAGCTATTCAATTATTTTTTCAAATAATAAAATGTATCAACTTGTGTGTATTATTGTTCAATGCTCTTCTTCTAACTTAAAATATTAACAAACTATTTATTCTTATATTTTTTTATGTACATGATCATTGTAACAATATTGTTACGAATTAAGTACTAAGATTTATTATTAATGATAAAATTTATAAAGTGATACAATATACACGATTTTTAATGCTAAACAACCACCATTTTTAAATTTTTAACGGTTAAGTTATTTGAAAAGTTTGACCTAACCTAAACATAACATGCGCGTAAGAAAGCGCGCGCTTTTTCAATATACAATATCAATCGAAATATGTTATAAATTAATTTTTTTTACATGTAAAAGTCGATTAAATAATAAAAATCATTAAAAAATTTGTTGTTAAAAAAATAAGACACAAATATATTTCAAAATCTAATTTTATTTTAGTAACATATTGCAATGCATTTAATTAACAATTGTTTTTTTATTGTGTTAAGTATTCTAAATTTGCATTAAACATGCCTGCTTAAAATAATTAAAAATTTATCGGAAGAATTGCTGTTTGTACATTCCTTTGCATTATTAATGTCACATATCAAAATTCTTCGATTCCAAATTAGATGTTTATATACATAATAGATATTTTTAAGTGGAATCTCAAATATGTACTTATCAATGTAATTGAGTTATAATAAGTACCTAAGTTTCTATATACAATAATTAATATTAAAGTAAAAATATATACCATTTACATAATTACACAATGTTATAACAAATATAATGACGTTGACATGATATCTTCTTGCAAATTTTTTTCGTGCTAAATTTATGATTCTAATTTGTACATTTTTTAGAGTTATTCTAAATTTCAATGGTAAAAATAAAATTATGAAAAAAAAATTATTAATAAAATATTCATTAGATAATAAGCGTTGTTATGATAATTTTTATCAATAATGAAGTAAACTAAAGTTTCCAATCCCATGGAATACATAAAACTCCATCGTTCATGACAGAATAATAATGAGTCACCCATAACATTACTCCTTCAAGAAGAGGTGCCAGCACGCTCTTGTGCATTAATAAACGTTCACAGCATTGCATCATGAGGTCTGGAGTTATACTATCATCTTTATTTAATACAGCTAAACCTAATTCACGAACAGCTTTGTCGTGTAATTCGCGTTCAATGTGTTTTATACTAAAAATAAAAATTGAAATTTATTTATTTATAAAAATTAGAAATTTAATTTTAAATGTTACAAATATTTAAACATAAATTGCTTACTTATTATAGTGGTTTAATCTTCTTGTGGCTTCTTCAAGATTTTCTGTTATAAAACTGACTAGTAGGAAACTGGGGCACGAGGATGGCACTATGAATTGACCAGTTGGAGATAACATTAAAGGTCCTGCTTCTCTATAAAATTGCATGATACAATTAGTAATAAATGTGAATTAATAATTTATTTTTGTAAGATTATACATATATATATTTCGATACAGAATTTTTCTGTTTTAAAAACTTACGCTTCTATTACTATTTCATAAGCAGTCAAAGTATCAGGCCAGGATTTTGGATAATTTCTCCTTCCACGATAATCAGATAGAGTTGTGGTCAGTTGTCTCAATTGTGATTCATATTGAGCAACCATGACCTTTGGCATGAATTTCCTGCACATACAAAAGATCCTAAGCCTCATTGTAATTTAATGTATAATTTTTAATACACACCTTCGTCCAACTTTGATGTCAAGTAAGACCCTTGATACTGCTTTTTCAAAAGCTGGTAATCGAAGTAACGTCGCATCGTATTTTTTTACATTTTTAATCAGCTGAAAATGAAAATTTTCAATATATTTGACTTTGAATGATTTATACAAATCCGATTACTTACATCTAACCAATTGTGACGAACTTCACCAGAATTAAGCATAACATTTCCTTCAACCCCAATACCTGTGTCATTAGCAAATACAAGTGTCCTTCCTTTTAGAACTTCCATTTGTTCTGGGTGATGTTGTGCCAATGCTTGAAAGGCTAATAAGCAGCCTCGATAATGAGTAATATTCCATCCGCAATCCCAAATAATATTTTTTAGGCCTAAATCTTCACAAAGTATACCTTCTAGCTTTTTTACTTCTGATCGAACTGGTCTGCAGGCTTCAAACTTAATATGAGCATCATTCACGTATTTATCTAAATACGCTCTGAAACATAATATATATTATGCTTAATAAATTTAAAAAATTGGATTTACAATTAAAATTGAATAATTATTTTAAGCTTTTTGTGAATTTATTTTAAACGTGCATATATTTTATTCATTTGAATAAAACCATTTTACATTCTCTTGATTTGTAATAACAAAGGATTTCACAATTAAAATTTTTTTTACTTACTTTAATGTATCAGGCACAGTATTAATTTTCCTCCTCATCAAAATAGAAGCATAAATAGGATCATTTTCCAATTCAGAAAAATCTATATCCTCACCAGAATAATTCTTACTCCAAAATCTTGATTTATTATTTTTATTTACATTTGTGGGTTTTGGTTCTTCGATTTTATCAACAAACGTTGTTGGTAAATTACAGGTTTTTAAAATAGAAAGAATTGTCTTTCTGAGATCTTGTTCATTTAATTGTATGTTAACTAGAGTGAATTTTCCAGCTTTCAATTCTTTTTCATCTTTTGAACGTAGATAAAATGCTAAAGTTGTTGGACGAATTGATCGTTTTTGCTGTAAAGTTTCTAGTGCAGAACTTAATAATTTCAAAGAGTTCTCATTTACAGTCTGAAAATAAAGATGCAACTTTTTAATAATTCCACTCTCAAATGTAATTATTAAAGATTTGAGTATGATAATTAGCTTTGTTTTCAAATTTAATTTTGATGCTGTCATAAAAAAATTTGAATGATATGAATTGTTAAAAAAAATCTATAAAATTCTTAAAGAAAAAATAAAAAAATGAACATTTTCAAATAAGATGAATGAAACTTAAATAACTTTCAAAATAATCATTCACAATAAACGAATTGTATTATTTTCTTTGTTTAAAAAATTTTCTCAAGATAAAGAAATTAAAATATAGAATGCAATTATTGCATGCTAAAGGTATTTACTTTGTTATTATTTACTTAATATAAATATATGTGTTTCTGTAAAGAATTTTAATTCTGTTATTGTTTTTTTTACACATGACACCATCAATCATTTTGTTGTTTGTTTATTAATTGATAACTGATAAGAAAGGGGATTAAAATAGAATTTCATTATTTTTAGCAACAAAACTTACTCTCTGAGTTGGAAATTGTCCAAAAAGATCTGGGTGAACTGTAAAATAAAAGGGCCTAAGTGCTGTTGAAATTTCGCTGGTACTTAGGGCCCTCACAGCTTCTTTACTGCAAAAACTGCGTTACAAATAAACAATGCAATATAATATTAGCGATTGACCTTGAAGTAACACTGAGCGCTATTTTTTTTTCGCGTATTTAAAAATAAAAAAATTTGGAAGCTTAAAAAACTAAGTTCTTGATAATTACCATTTTTTCAATGTGCAATACATGATGTTAAAATATTAGTTTTTTTTAAAAATGAATTATCGACTTATCCAAACTTCCATCATCTCCATTGCTCGGTGCACGTCGTCGTCGATCTTTCTTCTTTCAGTGTAAAACGAGAGACTGTTGTTTTGACTTAAGCATGTAGGTAGGATATGCGTGTAATACCGTCGTCATATCATTAAAACACAAATCAGATGGTTAACTCTTTGTCTCTCTTCTCTCTTTATGTTATGAACGGCGGTAGTCTTTTTTAAAAAAAGAAAGAGACAGAAGCATGTTGTTCACACATCCAGCGCGTGCACAGTGAATTTATAAATTGACGCAAGGCCGCGTTCACAATGGCTCGGAAAAATCATTTCAATAATATAGCCACCAATATAGGTATACGAATTATGAATAAAGCTGCAAGCCTTATTCCCAATTGGAGTCTAATTTACGTTCAAAGTCATTCTGTTCTTTTCTATCTTGCGGTGAGAAAAAGGAAGGATTTATTTTTCATCACCAGTGACAGTGTGCCAGTGTGCTAAAATGACTGCTATTCATTACTATATGAAAAAGAATTTAAATAATTTACAATTTAAATTTTATTTTAGCGCCTTATTTGAATATTCAATTTTATAAACATTTCACCAATCAGTTTATTACTTATCGATTGCATTGAAAAATATTTTTTGTTTGTATCAATAAAATAATAAAATATGCATTTGTCGAAGGTATGTATTATTTTTTCTATAGATAATTTAATAAACGTGAGTTGTAAATCAAAAAAGTTTTGAATCGATTTGTATATCGTTTTGCTTGGTGAAATTAATGTTTCTTTAAATCAAAGAATTATCTAATTGGTTTTAATTTGTTATTATAATAATTAAAATAAATATATTTTTATAACAATTAAATTTTGCTTACAATCATGAAAATATTATTTGAAAAATAATTAAAAAAATATGTCGATTTAAAAAATTTTATAACCACTTGATTAAAATTAAATTTTTATGAGAAATGTATAATTAATGATTCTTAATTAAGAACAATAAGAATCTTTTGTATTTTAAATGAATTAAAGAATGCTTCAAAGTTACATTGACCGTCAAAATACAGTAACATTCTTATTTGAATTTTATTGTGATATTTTGAAACGTTTCATGAGTTCATACATTAATAGTTACAGTTTGAATGTCAATTTATAGCAACTTTATCCAGCTTTAATAAAAAAAATTATACAAAATAAATAAACATTTTTTACATTAATAGTACATGGATAAAAAGTAGAAAAAATTACAAAAAATGATTTAACTTTTATTCACGTGAGTCAATCAATGAAATTTGTAAAAAAAGTAATAAAAAAAACACAAAAAAGTAAAAGTTGTAAGCAGCTCATGAATAAAAATAAAATTCAATGCTTATAACTAATAAAATAAATAAATAGAATGCAAATATGCAGTCACTCATCTGGTTACATATATTTTAAATAAAATCTATCCAAATGAATTTTTCATTTTCAAACTATCAATATACGAAAACCTATTGAAATATTTTTCGCTAAAAATTACTTAAAAAGCATACTTGAATAGATTTTAATATGTAAAATTTTAAATTTTTTAATTGAGCGAAAATATAATATTTAACGCATAATATTTAATAAAAAATATTCTTATTTAATGATACGTTCGTTAATAATTTAATGATACTAAAAAACTCACCGATTTACGAAATTAAATAAATATCAAAGAATTCACATTAAAAGAGATGAGTTTAAAGTATGAAAAACCAGTCGTTCTCTTCAAGTATATCTTTCTATATGGATTCTTTGATTTTTATTTAGTTCGTAAATTCATCGCTTTTTCAATATCATTAAAAAAATATTCTTATAAATTTTTTCTAGAAACATTAATAATTAATGAGAAAGAAAATCCGACAAATATAAAAAAATGAGATACTATGGATTTTCATTTTATCACATGCTAATTAATTTCCAAACAAGTAGGAAACCGCAATGAAAGTAGAACCCCCAGGAATATCACACCACAGACAAACACTGAATCAAATGAACCATTCGAATCGATGCAATTCTATTTCTATTGTCTGTGCATATTCTATAACTTGCATTCTTGCATTTTTCCTTCGATAGTTTCGAAGCGGCACACGTAACAGAAGCGTTAAAAAATTTTATTTTTATTTCAAAAGATGTTAGAAAACTGCTGATTTATGAGCGAAAAAAAGTATCAATTTTAGTTCACAGGATTCACAATAAAAATGTTGAACACGAAGAGAATTACTGGTTTGCCACCTATTGAAAACTTTGCTGGTACATCTGTCTAAAAATTCTATACAAGACAAAAGATGGTAAAAATTTTGAACGCCCGCCAAAACAAGAGTTTAAAAGAATTTTTGAAATTTTTCACGCGTTTTTGGTCGGTGTATTATTTTTATTTGGTTTTTCAGGAAGATCAACTACATTTATCTTGAGCACCAAATAATACGTGTTTGGTATGAATAAATAATCTAAACATCATAAAATCGCTAATTATAAACTATACTCCATCAAGAAAAAGTTAAAATACCCAGTGCTGCATACCTAGCAATGAAAAATCTGCGAGGGTCTCTCGATGTCAATCATGAAAAAAATGAAAAAAAAAAAAAGTTTATAGTTGTTATTTTTTAACTATTAAATATTATATATCTTTTATATAGAGAGCTAATAAATCCTAGTAAAATCGAAGCGTATTTCTATGAAATTCCATAAAATACTTATGATAATGCAATTTAATTGATTTTTTATACGCAAATTCATATAAAATCCGATCTTAACTCTTAACGATTTTTCTTTATGGTACACATCTTATAAAATACATTATTTATTTGAAACCTATAGAATTCTATAAAATATTTCATCGGATATTTTTTTCACGATAAACCATATGCTATTTTTATAGGGTTTTATCGGTTCCTTTCAATAGGAATGCTAATAAAAAGACAATAGCTTAATTCACTAGTGATTAAAAACAGCTTCGAAAGAACATAGCGTATGTGTTTTTTCAGCCTTAATGCTAAGAGTCATATTTTAAACTTTTCATTCATACTTGCGTTATATCGTTGCGATACTGCATTACGATATTATCGATCCATTTAATCCCTTTCCATTTTACAGGCCAAGAAAACGTTAAAACCTAAAAATCTCAAAATTACAAAAAGTTAACGTGCGATCTTTTGCCTTAAAATTATCAAAAGGAGACTAACTTTTTCACTTTTATATCTGATAAAATTTAAGAGTGTAATTTTAATGGTACCATCCTCTAAGGCTCTCGGTGTATAAGCAACTTTATTTCTCATATGCGTGCTGGAATACGTGATAAAATGATTTGCTATTATCTTTATTTTTCATTGTTTAATTTTTATATATACTGTGCTAATTCAAAAAATGAAACTTCAGTTATCTATTTTGTATTACAATTTCTTCATAATCGAATCAAAAATATGTTTTATTTCTGAGGTCTTCAGTGGTTCAATCGGTAGAGCGATGGATTCGTAATCTCGAGGTCCCGAGTTCGAATCCCGCTCTCGGTCGATTTATACAAGTACCACTGTACGTTACATGTGCTTTGTTTACAAACACACTGATGATCTCCGTCGCTAATTAGCATCGCAAGAATAACATAAATACAGCGACGTCAAATAAAATTAGAAAAAAAAAAATTAATTTTTCGGTGAAAAACATGTTTCGGGAATGAAAATCGTACGTAAAATAATTATTTTTTGAAAAGAATTGAAAATAAGTAGCCTGGGTACAAATTTGCGCTTCTACATTTAAAAGCTAAAATCTTATATTCGTAACTTCATCGCGCTCATTAACGTCGTTTATCTTTGTGTTTTTTAAATTCATAAAACATGCACGGAGAAAAATTTTTTTTGTAAAAATTACAATAGTTTTATAACAAAAAATTATTATAAATTATAGCAAAAAATTAAGTTTCCGATAAAATTTACTATAAAAACAGTAATTTTTATTATGTTTCTTGTAAATTTTACAAAAAAATTATATTAATTTTTGGCTATAACGATAGTCTGTGACAATTTTACCTATAACTATTGTAATTTTTACTAAAATAATTTTCTCCGTGTAATATCAAATAAATTATCAATACTAAAATTTTCTTTAGTAAAAATTGTATAAAGTAATTTGAAAGTTTTATCCAAATCTAGTTTTTGTACATCGGACACTATCACACATGATAATTCAACTCTTGATAAGTAAGATCTCTTCCATCTTCTGTCGATATTTTAATTTTTATTTTTAAGTAACTCTTTACGAAAACCAATTAAACCTTTAGGACCAAATTTTCATCATGTAATAATAACACTAAAAATTCTGTTTCAAGCTTCATTAAAAATATTTAGTCAATGCTCATTGATTATTAGTAATTAAACTAATTATTTAAATCAGCTGTTTATATTTTTTGCGACAAATTTTAACTTTTTTGAACATATTTAAAAACATTTTTTTTATGATTACTTTATTTTTTTTCTTTATTATCAATAGAACACTTTATTCAAAGTTAAAAAAAATCATCATTTGGA
Source organism: Anastatus disparis (assembly GCA_017163975.1). Lineage (NCBI taxonomy): Eukaryota > Metazoa > Arthropoda > Insecta > Hymenoptera > Eupelmidae > Anastatus > Anastatus disparis. The sequence goes on from JAFFSR010000222.1 coordinate 1,948,197, forward strand.
TATATTTGATTGTTTCCCTAACTATTCAACTGCTTGAAATGTTTTTAATTTGCTTTCAACGTTTCTCCAAAGAATTTACCGCAATAAAACTTATACAGTCTTCACCGAAAAAAAATTCGACCGTTCTAATTAAATTAACAGAATGGCGAGTGTATGACGTCATCCCTATTTCGTTATATTGTCCCTTAAGCTATTTATATTTACACACATTTTTGCCTGTCTGATATTTCGGAAAATAATTCATTGACTTTTGTAATTATTTTCAATTAGTTGATCAAATTGATAAATTTTTCACAATTTATAATTTTTACCTTTTTAAAAAAACTATTTGCTATCGATTTCTAATTTCATTTATTTGATTCCCACATTGCGACTAAAGTATCGTATGATAAGAGTTTAGTGTTTGACCGTGCTTGGTTACACTATGTACTTTTTGCGTCCGTCGATCAAGCCAAAGATTAAAACTGTAAATTTAAAGAGCTGCTGTGATTTTAAGATCGAGCAATATAATTTATTTTCGTGTGAAAATGATAAACTTACCACATTTTAATTGTACACCGATGAATGATAAGAATGTAAGTGCGCGAATTGGATAATCGCACGCGAGTTTATTTACAATATTTATTCGAAGATTAGCGTTTGTTAAAAAATATTTTTTTGCAAATATTTACATTGCAGCAACAAAATAATATTGATATTATTTGTTTTATAAAATTTAAAAAATTAATAAATATTTATGATTTTAAATTTATTAAAGCAGAACGATTTTCGAGAAGGTAAGTTAATAAAAATTGAAAAGATCTAGTTTTTTATAAATTTTTTATTATTTAAAAAAAGTATTGAACTATCGATATTTTGAAAAGTTATGAGCGCTATAAAAAGTGATAGTTGTAAAAAAATAAAAGTTACCGTTTTGTTTACAAGCCATCAAACACTATTCTAAATAGCAATAATTTGAAAAATAGATTGAAAAATCGATTTAATATTTGTAAGTGAGGAGCAAATATTTAAAAATAAATGTTATCATGCAAACTTCGTAGTACTTCTCATATACAATTATTTTATATTTAAAATTTTGTGTTTAACATTTTAAACTACAATTATTTCATTGTAAAAATAATTTCGTTATCATAACATCGAGACGATTGATTTTTAGAGTAATGTTTTGCATGTAATACCAATATGAAACAGAACAAAGTTTATTTTTGACATATTTCATCCTTTTTTTGATAATAATGGTAGAGAAACGGTTTCTGATTACAAAATTTCATGTTACGTTACGTTGTTAAAAGCTTTTTAGTAAATTTTTAAGACATTAAAATAAAAGCAAGTAAAAATTGTGTATCCCATTACACTAAATGTTCCTTTTTTGAGCGAATTCGAATGTATATTTGTAAAACGATATTTTGAAAATAAAAGAAAAAGACAAAAAATCAATTTTTATTTATGTTGTAAAGATGTGTGCCTTTCAGTGCAAATGTTGATTGCAATATGTAACTACTATATAATGTTCTTTAAATTTTTTTTAAGGTTTAAAAATTCAAAGAAATTATTTCCATCAGAAATGTCATCAATCGAAGACCTTCGTCCAACTTTCATTATAGCTCGAGCCTTTGGCTTAGCGCCTTACAATATCAGAGACTCCAGCATAAGCTTATCAAAACCCGCTATATTTTATACCACACTGTGGATATTTTTACATTTGTATGGATTGTACAATAGATTAGAATTTTTTTTGGGCAGAGACGCTAATAACAAATCGCGCACACTGTCGGTTATAAGAACGATTTTCGTTGTGAGTGCTCTTATTACGGATGCAGTTGTTTGCATTTTGAAAAACAAGTATTTGCAGTATACTTTGAATGATTTAAGGAAGTATGATGTGGCTGTGAAGGTAAATTTACACTGATTTTTCTTTTTTAATTTTATCAAGTGTTAATGTCAACTACAGTTTAAAATTTCCTTAGAAAAATTTTAGTAAGAAATTATTTGTAACTATTTAAAAAAGTAATATTAAAAAATTAAAGATATGAATACTTTGATAAAATATATATGATGAATTTATTATAATTTCATCTTTTTTTTAACAAAAATTGAATTTTTAATATTTTTAATAAAAATAATTATTTAAATATCAAAAAACATTACTAAAAAGTTTGAAATACAAATATACATTAGCGATGTTTTTATAGTTATCAGTTATATTGATATAAATTTTGATATAATTTTAATATTAATTTATTTTATTTAAGTATAACGTAGCAACGAACGCAAGGATTTTAAGAATACATAGCTGGACGATTTTTGGTTTTTTAATTATATTTTTCTTGTTGATTGGAATATTGTCGAATTCTGACGAGCGTGAAAATTCGATGGCAGGAGTTATTTATGTTTATTATTATTTACCATTGTCTGTATCCGTTATGAAGTTTGTAACTTTGGTTGCATCGATATACTTCAGATTTCGACATCTCAATCAGATGTTGTTGCCAGGTTTGTAGAATATTTCCAGCCAAAAATCAAATATTTCAATAAGAATCCTTAAAACTTATTTATACGTTTTTTTTTTTAGTTTACAGTTTATTTTATTTATCTTTTAACTGTAATATTTACGTTAAATATAACGATAATTTAGAAGGAACAAATATGATTATAACATTAGTTTTTTGTTAACTCTACAAATGTTATTCTCAGGTCAATTAATACATTTTTATTTACCGAGCTCATTCTATGCTTTAAGTGTAAAAAGTCACAACTTTGACAATGTATGTTTTAGGTTTGAGACGATAAAATTTTTTGCATTTTATTTAAACTTATTTGTAAATATTCTCAGCGTGTTTATTAAGTTTAAGTGTTTCAAAAAAATAAGATATTAATTAGAAATTACCTTAAGAAAAAAATTCCATAAATATAAATCAAATTTTTATAAAATGTCAAATAAAAAATTTTCACATTTTTTGTTTCAATACATAAATTTTTATTGTTTCAACGTATATTAAATTAAGTACTTTTTTCTGAAAAAAAATTAGATGGATTTCTATAATTTTATTTAATTATTACTTTACAATAAATGATATTATTTTATTTCTTTAAAAATAACATTTTCTTTTGCTTTTTCAATTACCGGAAAGGATATTTTTCCAGTATTTCAAATAACAAGTTTACTAAAGGCATAAGAATACTTAAAATCATGTATAAACGAAAGTAATACAATAAGTTTATTAAAAATTAATGTCGCTAAGTAATGAAGCAACGGTGATGATAAATTTGTTGCATAATTTAAAACTATCTTACTTCAATCTTAACTCATGTAATCTATAATCCGAGGCCACATTTTTGGAAAAATATCCTTTGTAGTAAGTGCATATACCTAAGATTTGAATAATCATATAAAAGATCCAAATTTTTTTTGCTAATTCTCATTTTTCAATAGCCAACTTTTAAACTATAAGAAAAATAAAGATATTTTATGTTCATAGGTTCAACATATATTACAGTGCAATCGGATAATGATTACAAAAGATTACATTTTCGTGATATATGCTGGCTGCATAATTGCTTGTGTAATGCTGCTAAAAACGTTAATTCACTTTATTCCATACAATTGCTCATGTGGTTTGCCAATTTCACATTGAACATGATCTCCCGAATCGACGAGATTACGGAATCGAATTGGATTTCAAATATCGTACACTTTATCAGGGACGGTGCGCTGGTGCTTATTTTTATACTGATTGTTTATCTAATAGCTGCCATCTGTCATTTCACATCAATTGAAGTGAAGTATATTTTTTTAATTATTGAAAATTATTAATTTTCACATGTATTTTATCGAAGTTTTTTTGGTTTAAAATACGAATAATGATAATATGTTATACGGAGCAAAATTCTATGGGCAAAATTCTTTATTGAGTATGGAGCATACCAAGTTTTGTATAGAAATTATTGAATATATGGTAAAGATTGTTACATGTATAGTAAACTTTTCATATTCATTTCCTTATGTGCATAGTAATTTTTACACGAAATCAAGTATATGTTCCAAAATTATAATGGAATACAGTAATTTTACCCATAGAATCACCCTCCATGTATGTATATGCTTTTGGAAAGATAGAGAATATAACTTAACTAAATATTTTTTTATACTAAAAAAATTTTAAACAATTTTTTTCAAATGCCATTTATATAATATATGCATCGATAAAAGAAATAGAATTGCATCGGTGGGATTCAAGTGGGTGGTTTTTCCTGTCTTTTTTATAAATTAATTATATGTTTGACATTTAATATATAAAATAAAATTCGTTTTAGCTTTAATTAGAAATGCACCAGATTATGAGAAACAATTTTTTGAAAATTTGAAAATTTTATTTAACGTCGATGTATTTATGCTATCATTGCGATGCTAATTAACGACGGAGGTATCCAGCGTGTTTGTGAACAAAGCACATTATATCGTATACAGTGGTGCTTGTATAAATCCGCCTAGAGCTGGATTCGAACTCGAGACCTCGAGATTACGAATCCATTGCTCTACCGAGTGAGCCACTGAAGATCTCATCATTGTTTTTATAATACCTAAAGTTTCTCGAGTTATAATTTTCCTGATACATTAATAGTTTACCATGCAAACATTACTTATGTACGTATAGAAAATAACCAATTAATGATAATAAGCAGTGTGCTTACAATAATACATCTTCATCTAAACCCATTAATCTAATAAAATATATATGCTCTATAAGTATCTTTGTGATTTTAGAAAATATTCGAAGTATCAAAGATCTAATAAAAATGCATAAACAATTTTTCTCATATAAAATAAAAGCTGAATGCTTCCAGATTAGAAATAAGCTATTAATTTTTCAAATCAAAGATCAAAATTTTATAAAAAATTTTTTATGGTTACATAAAAGTAATAAATTAAGCAACGAATAATTTATGATAACCTTAATTTACTATATATATAATAGATATTGTCTATAAGACGATCTCATTCATTTATTAAAATAAGCATTACATTTTATACAATACAAATTTATTTCCATTTAACATGCTATTCCACAACAAATGCAGCCTGAATATGACAAATATTATCTATTGTGCTTTGACATTATTGCGAATAAGAACGCTTTGTACCTAAAAAGTTGAACATCTGTTTGTGATGTGAAAACGTTCGTCTAAAATTATTATTATCAACAATAAATTTAGCCTTACGAATATATTTAATTGTAGTTTTTGTTTACAAAGTTTATACTAACAATTCTGTAATCTCAAAAACTCTTTTAATTTTACCTTAAAGCTCAAAATAATACTTGAAAGCTTTAAATTGACTACTTTTTCTAGCGGTATAACTGAAACGTAAGTAATAAATAAATATTTGGTCGGATGCTTTCGCAATAAGTGGATTTAAATATCACAGTATTTTTAAAAAACTTTTGAATATTCAATTCGGTTTTCCATTAGTTTTGAAAACCGAGGTAAATGTTTGATAAACAGAAAGTTGATTCAATAACTTTACAAGTACTTTATTTACGATTCGGAAAATATATGGTAAATTGATCCCGTTGAGAAAGGGTGCGCTCGATTGTAAATAAAAGAAAAAATTTTATTGCTCGATTGATACCGACTTGTGCGATTGGAAAAAAAGGAAAAAAAATTTTATAAATATCAACAGTGTATCGATTGTAATAACGGAATACAAAAAAATTTGGTAATATTTTAGAAAAGGAATGTTTAATATATGTGTAATATTTCATGTCAACTCGTTGAAATTTTAAGAATTTATTCCTTTCGGCACTTAAAACGTATACAATAAAATGTTCAGAGGTCAAAGTCGAGACGGACAAAAATTATGGGACATTGAAAATCATGATTTCTGGCTTGTACCTTTTGTTAAATCGTTAAATTTATGAATTTCGCTCGAAACCTATATACGGATCCCAAAAAAATTATAATATTTTTTGTTAAAAATTATGTAGTAAATAATGAAGTGAGATCTATTCAAATTGATTTTATATTGCAAGATAAAATTTCTGAAATTTAAATTATAATAAATGGAAAAGAAGGCTTTACTTCAAGTCAGAAAGGATAAAATAAAAATTAACTAAGAAATATAAAAATTTTTTTAATATGTTTGTGTTATAGTCACAACTGTAATAAGTTTCTAATAAAAATTTTTGAGAACAATTAATTAAAAAAGCGTATAACTTTAGTCCATGTAAAATTAAAAAAAAATCTTCAATTCAGACAAAACTACTCATAATTTTCAAAAAATTGAGCGTTAGACAGAAGGGGCGTAGCTTACAATATAATTTCATGTGAATAAGAAATATCTCAAACGTATAAGAAGCTGTGATATTGAAATGTAATGCACTAATTAATTTTATAAAAATTATTTATTTTTCATACAATAAATAATTCTTTTATTCAGCTTTATATAATTTCAAAAATATTAAAGAAGAGTATGAAAATATTTATTATTTTTGTGTATATAAAACTTAAAATCCATAAATAATAATCATGCCCTCTTATAATGCTCATTGCAAAACCTATCAATTTATAAAAATGACGGTATATTATTAACAATATTAAATAATGCACGACCAAAAAGAAGAACCATAAACATACCCAACAACAATCGTTAAGAGCCTAAAAGCCTCAGCGATAATTATATTTATCACGAAATTGACATGAATGAGAATTTTGGCCCTCGTTAGTCGTTCATATACGCAGGGAAAGGTAAAGCAGCGTATACACGTCTATATTCATATCTATGGGGAGCAATAATTGATGAAAAACATTTTCTTTTAGACGCGTATTATAGTCAGTCGTTCGGGGTCTTGTCTTCGCCACGTAAAAAGTAAAGATAAAAACGTGCTGTCAAATAATATGATAAAAAAAAAAGTAATAAAAGAAACAGACAGAATCTTATCTTCTCAATATGGGGAAATTTTATTTCCGAGGCGCAGAGTGTTTGTGTGCGTGTGAGAAAGAAATGATAAAAATATAAGAGCGAGATAATAAAAAAACATCTCGTTTCATTGACTTGCGGGTTATACTAATATAGAAAAATCTTATAAAAGAATTTTTTACATTTCTTTATTCTTTTCTTTCTTTTTTTTTGTTTACAGGCTAATAAAGCAGGCGCCCTTGTATTCTTACCCAATTCGAGCTGCTTTCATGTTCACCTTGAACGATATAAAGAGGTAAACTCAATTACATTTATTAACGCGATTATTAATAAGTTACCAAAGCTTTTATGTAATAAATGTTTTAGATTTAATTAAGATTTTTGTTTTATTGGGGCTTTAAAAAAATCTGAAAATTGATTATTTATAAAATCCAAAAAGTTTATTCACAAAACATATCAATGAACTTTATTCTACTGATGATAGAAAGAAAATTATCCATTTGCATAAGATTAAATACGCAGATGCTAAAAAGAAAGAAACTTTTGGCAATAAGTTACATATGTTTTTTTTAGCGAGAATGAAAATTGTTTGTTGTTAGTAGCTAGTATTTATTGTTACTACTGATGTTATTACTTGCTGAAAGTATTCTATTTTAGTTTGATTTACTATTACGATAAATATCAACTTAAGCAATATGTTGAAAACTCTACTAAATTCAGATAATATTTTTGTTATTTGTTACTAGACAAACTTAATAAATATAAAGTTTTTCTAGTCAACAAATGTTCATGATTCTTTTTTTTCAATCTCAAGAAAAATTATCACCGATATACATTTTTTTAATTTAAAACTTTCTTAAAAATATATTTAATTCTCGCCCTCCATTTTAAATGCAAAAAAAAGAGAGAAAAAAATTTTGCCGTCGTAAGAAAATATAAACTTTTATGCTTTTATTTTAGTACGCGTGTACTTTGCATTGTAATATACCCTAGTCAGTCGAAAGTTGCTATTTTAGTGCTTAATAAATGTGCATTATGTCTCTCGCTACGACGGCTGTAATAATGTTTTATTTTGACGTTAGTGTTATCCAGAGCCTTGCACTGGAAATACAATACGAGTTTTACGTTGAGAAAAAAGAGTAACAACATTTTACGGATTGGGTTAGCGCTTTTATACGATAAGGATGAGTAGTATTATTGTAATTAACAAATTAGCGGAATATTAGTGTGATTCCTACGTTAATTAATATTTTTTGTTTATTGAAGAAAATTTTTGTAAAATATAAATTCTTTTTATCAAATTAATTCAATTTCTATTAATATTTTTTACATGATTTGTGTAAAATGACATGATTTAATTTTTTAAAGAATAAAAATTAGTTTTTATAATCTTTAATATCTACAAAATGTGAAAAATAAGAGAAAAATTAGCATGTGCGATAAAAATATTATTCTTTGAAATCCGATTCTTCGTATAGTTAATATGTATGCAGATTTTAAAAATTATTAATAAAAAACAATCGAAACTTATACTTGATACATTTTTAATTACACTTGAGTACTCATACTTTACAGAAATAATTTATATTTTTATTACCACAAGAATGGTTGGTTATAGTCATAGATCTAAATAAATAAAAATGAAAGTTTATTGTATTTTTGTAACAAGTAAATATTATTATTTTAAATATCCTCGGATAATTTTTAAAAGATGTTAGTTTTTTAATAGGAACAAATATAAATATCTAGGCATGCATGTTACAAAACTAAAAAGTTGTAAAATTTCTCTTACATCATAATAAATTAAAGTAGATTTTCTTTATTTTGTGGCAATGAATACTCACTTCTGTTTTCACTTCATTTTATTTAATAGGTCTAAAATAACGTCGCTTTAAAATAATCGCATATCGATTTATTACTGAAACTGTAAATGAAATTGTTCGAAAGTAAACATTTAAAAATTGTAGAATAAAACGAAATACATCTCTTTAACACTGTATCCTATAAAAATGAATTTTATTTTAAACATGTGAATGGCTTTTAAAAGTAGTATTTTTATATGAAGATTCGAATCAAAAACAATAAATTATTTTAAAAAAGTTAAATAGTGACAAAAATTGGACCAATGTAGCAGCTTTTTTTAATTTCCAGAGATAATATTTCGTGAAATCTATAATTATTTTATTTTACTCTAATTTGTCATTTATATTTTATTTAACATACAAGCATATAAAAAAACAATTAATTATTATATAATTGTTATTGTTATAATGTAAAAAAATAGTTGTCTAAAGTTGATTTCACTATTGATTTCAGAAAAATCACCAGACTTGATAAGTTTTGACTTTTTTAAAATTTTGGAGGAAAATATCAATTACATAAAATGACAATGGATATTTTATTAAGATCGTTAAAAACTAGAAACAGTTAATCTAATAGTGATTTAATTTTAATAATTTCGGAGATACCTTACAAAAAAATATATAAGATAAAAATAAATAATTTACGTTTGACTCACGATGAGACCCGCTGATTTCTAAGTAATTTACTTTCGTTAAATTATTACTTTATAGACAAAAAAAATTTTATTTAAAATATAATAAAATTTTTCAATGTTAAAATTCTTATAAACATTTTTTTTATTTAACATCGCTGTATTAATGCTATCATTGTGATGCTAATTAACAACGGAGGTTTCTCAGTGTGTTTGTGAACTTCAGCACATGTAACGTACATTAGTGCTTGTATCAATCGGTAGCCAAGAGCGGGATTCGAACTCGGAACCCCGAGATTACCAATCCATTGCTCTACCGACTCAGCCACTGAAGACCTCAATTCTCATATTATTAAACCATATTTTATTCTAGAAAAATTCTTTTGCTGCCCTGGTAGAAGGTTAACAGGTTTCACCCGTTAAGCTAATAATAATGAGCTAAAATCAGTAGCTTAAAGCTATGTTTTAAGGGTCTCGCTTATTTCTAGCTAGAAACCCAGTAAGATTTCTACCAGGGTGGTTAAAATTTTTACATATTATGCAATAAAATTATTTTTAATTCAGGCTAATATTTAAGCAGAATTTTTTAAGAACCATACCACATAAATATTTAAACTCGAATTTATAATGACTTAAATTTATTCAGTATTGCATTAAAAGCGAATACATTAAAATCTCTTGATTGAAGTTGTACTCTCAATCATGATTATTTTTTTGGTTCATTTAAAATGACTCCAAGTGATTACTTGAAAACAAGGCTTTTAAACAAACGAATATCTTAAATAATTCAATATCTTTACTATTAAAGTTGCAACTTGCAATTTGCGTGCTGTTAACTATAGGAAAAGACATAAAGTCATAGTAATCAAAGAAAACAATACTTTTAACGATTTTACTTTGTTGAGAATAATTGTAATACGAAATTCAATACTTTTCTTGTGCCAAATATGCTTTTTTTCTCAACATTTTTTATACGTTTTATTTTTCAGGACAAATTCTTTATCGGACAATACTTTTCACAACACCGGCTACATTTTACAGCAGCGTCTGGATTCTTTCGAATTAATCTACCTCTTCTATTAAAGGTAAGAATCATACGAGTTTCTGAAATTACCTATTTATCAAAGTTAATCTTTTTTATGTCAGTTTCTAGGATGATGACATTAAAATGATTATTTTTTTATGAGATTTTGTTTGGTTACGTGCCTATTTTTAAAGAAATTTTGTTAAATATAATACTTGATTTTAATTTATATTTTTCTATTTTCAGTAAAGATTTATTGAAATATTTAGTTAATACTATTCATTTCTGTTGTAATTGAAAAAGTTGTATCATCCTATTAAAATTTTAATTAAAAAAATATTCCCATATGTGATGAAAAAGGAATTGTAACTTATATTAAAACTTCTGAATAAAAAATAAATTTTAAAAAATTGTTAACTCTGTAACATGAACAAATTAAAGTCTTGAAAAAAGAAGAAGTGCATAACAGAATATTTATAAATAAGTGCTGTTTATTTTTCTGTTTTTTTAATTAGTAAATTAAAAAAAAAATAATAATACCTGGAAAGAAACTTTTCTAGGGCAATTATTTTGTACTGCTGTAATAAATATTGTAATTACATCCAAAGTTATAATTTTCGTTTTTAGTATCGTTTTTATCGTTTAAAGTTTAGTTTTAATTATTTTTGATTATAGATTCTCATTTAAATATACAGCGAAAAATCAAAAATTTTAAAAAATTAATTGTTTTAAATTTAATGGATAGTTATATCGTATGGAGGGGTATATAAAGAATACTTATTGATTTTCAACTGAACTTTGAAATGAAGTTCAAGATCCACCAGTGACTTCAATTATTTGTTTTTCGATTTTTGTTCTTTTCAAAAACGTCCTAGTAAGCATTTGTAAAACATTTAAAGTCTTGGATTTGAAGCTTTCACGGTGAATGTTAGACATTGTTGGAAGATTTTTTTTTTCGGATTTCAGTAAGTGTAAGTATCCCAAACCACAACTTACATGGTTGAAATCCGAAAAAAAACCTTTCAACAATTTGAAGTCTTTAAAACCGATTGAAAAATTCAAATATTTTTGTAGAACTCATTTCTGATAAAAAAATAATATCTTTTGTTGCACGTAAGCACGTAATCAAAGATTTATCTGAAAATAATTAATCAATAATTTTAATTAATTTAGTGCTCTTTCCGGAAATCAAAATAAAAGTATGATATCTATTTGTAATTATATCTTTACAATTCGATATCTCAAATGACGAAGCAAATAAAATAGCTTGATATCTATTAAATAAATATTACATCTCCTTTAATGTTTAATTTGATTCCTTACACATTAGACCGTCTCAATAGAGTCTGATAACATATATATATATTTTCTCTTCTATCTGTTGCAGATTGCGGGCACTATGACCACATATCTTGTAATTCTGAAGTCGCCCACGAAATGCTGAGAGAGAGAGAGAGGGAAGAGAATCCGTAGGGGTGAAAATACTTGTTTAACCGCAATTCGGCTCATTATTGTTGTCACCTCATTGCCTTTTAACAAGGAGAGGCATTATTGCTCCTAAAATAGCTCGAGTAGAAAACAAGAATGTAGGAAAGTCACAAGAGAGACGAGAAAAAAAGAGATAGACCTTTTTTTTTTTTACTGTTCGCTGGAATACGTATATATGTCTGATGGAGAAAAAAATCTTCTCTGATATCGATCGCCGTTAGTTGTTTCACATTTTTTCAGTGACATAATAATTGTCTGCTCACAATGATGAAATGAAAAATAAATACAAAAGTTAATTGTTATAACGATTAATTGATCGATAAACTTTTATTTTATGATGTATTTGTGAATTGATTATTTTATTTTGCCATTTTTAAGTAGTTCAAGTCGGTATTTAGTCGGACTTGTATTTACGTTAGGGAGACACATTGTGAAGTTATTGGGTCGGTTTATAAAAGGAAATAAAGAAAAAAAGTGGGAAGAAGAAAATGTTTATTACTAGACATTAAATACCAAGATAGGTCGCTTGTAGAATATTAAAAAGAGGCCCTTGGCGAATTTTCAATTTGCTTTCACTTTTTCCTTATTTTTTTTTATTTATACTAGTACAGTTTTTTCAACTTTTGTCTTTGTTTTTTTTTTGTATATGAACTCTCGTATACAACGTGTGTTGTAATCCGTCTCGCTCGTTGGCTTTTGTTTAGTTTTGTGCCTTAGTCTGAACGGGGAAAAAAAGAAAAATAAATGGGTCACCAGAACTTTTAGCTTCTTGAGCCGGAATCTCGCGTGTCGATTATGTTTTATATTTTTTTCTTCTTTTTTGGATTCATATAAATTATGTGAAATCTGTGGGCACTTTCAACTTAGTTGATTTCACTATCTTCTTTTCTCGGCGTTAAAAGTAATGAGTTTGAAAAATTTTAAAAGTATAAACGTAAGAACATTTGTTGAAAAAAAAAATTGGGAAAAAACATTGATTAGATTGATCTAAAGAAGAGAATATAGAGCAACAAGTGATTTTTATGAAATTCGTATGAATGTAGTTACAAGTGTACTATTAGGATATAGTGATAAAATTAGTTTTGTTTATAAATGAATACTATAAATAATGATGAAAATTGAAATAGTGTATAAATATAGAAAAGAATTTCTAAAAATTGTTCTTTTTGTGATTGTACTAAAAGTGCGCTCAAGATTATTTCCACAACTTTATTAGATATCATTATTAACGTAAGTTATTGAATTATTTAATTATAATTATATTTAAATTGTTTAACTGAAGATTTTGATTTGAATAATTTCTTATTGACAATTATTCAAAAATTTCAATTATATCAATCTAAAGTCTTTTAATTTAAATTTTCAAAAAAATCAAATGAGATAAATTTTTTACCTTTCAAAAACTTCCAGACAATTTTCAATTTTTGATCGTTCAAAGAGACAATAAAATTAATATATTTAATCAATTAGCAAATCCGTACATTTAGTATATATGTACGTGTGTGTTAAAAAATAATGTCAAAAAAGAATTACAAAAATTGTATAAAGATTAACCTTTTTTTTCAATTATAATAATGGTTCATTGTTGACCAAATTTGTACATCTATCAATTTATGTCATATATGCAAAGAATACTTTAAATCAAAGCTTGACGCTTTGTCTATAGAATCAATAACCCGGTATTATTTTTAATCAAGTTAATGCGGTGTAATGGTATAAGCGGAAATTTTTTCATTTTATGAAAATAAAATGGTATTCATTTCATTCGTATATAAGAAAAAAAGTTTTTATTATAATTTTTTATGATTCTATCAAATATATAAAAATTTTAATTGTTAAAATAGTATAAATAATCCATTAAAATCATCATCTCTCCAAGGAATGTTTTTTTATTCGAATCGTCGATTACTTTTCGATTACTTTTTATGAAATGCCTTTGGATGTCAATAAATTCTCGGTATTTAGTTTTAACGCAGACACTTTGTTATTGGCATATCTCGTACGAGAAAATCTATTAGATTTGTAAGAATGAATTCGTAAGAAAAAAAAGAAAATAATCGACACGTATCTTCTCTACTTTTTTTTCTTTTATCAATAAAGATACAGCAGGTTGAAATATCTCATGACGTCATTGATTGTTCGATGTATAGATATATACTGCTTGTATGTAAGGATCGATATACAATCATGGCGTCAGGCGATATTTCAACTGTTGTATATATCTTTGTTGGTAAACATTTGGATGAAAAAAGTACTTGTTGATTATATTTTCGAAATTTTTCTTAAGAGTCTAATGGCTTTTTTTTCATCTGAGATATTAATTTATCAAAATCTTATTTTGTACGTGATTCAATATGTTAATATTTTTAGGGATTCATTGATGTTAGCAAAGGAACAGATTAACATATTATTAACTCTCCATTATTTTGGGAATCTTTTTAAATTTTTTTACTGAGAATTTATAATTATTTGTGATAATTTATTATGAAATGTTTTAATGAATCATATTTTAATATTATATATTTAGTTTCTTTCTCTCGATGTGCAATTGTTATTATTATGTTATCATTGGATTCTTATTTAAGTTTTCTGCTTTAAATAATTTAAAAAGCATGATTAATTATCACATAATGTTTTAAAAACTTTGCGCTAAAAAAAAAAGTTAATTTTTAATATATGAATGCAGTTTAAGAAGATAAAAGATATTGAAAAAAAAAACATAAGCTTCGTAGAAAAATATGAATATTTTTTTTTTTTTTTTTTTTTTTTTTTAATAATAAACGGGCATTTTCTGCCCAATAGCAATTTACGTAAACAATTAAAGACAATACAGTTGACGTATTATTTAACGTGGTGTCAGCCCACGGCAGAGACAGCGAAAAAGCGACCAGACGGGTATATTATATTATATTCATATTAATATAAATATTACATTCATATTATTTTTTTTTAATTTTTCAGTTCTTCATAATGGTCAATTTAAATGAAATAAAAGCATTCTTCTATGCCGCAAGATTCTTCGGTTGTGGGCCTCACTTGGTAACTGACAATGACATATTGTTAACTCGTCTAGGTTTATTCTACACAACAATCTGGATGTTAGTGTTTGCATGTTGTTTTTGTTATGGTCTCAACTTGATCGGACACGAGTTTATGATAAATAATGAAAGACGCAAAATAATGGTATTGACAGGAATACGTACGTTACTTGCTTACGTCTGCTTCTTTGTTGATGGTCTATTAACACTCAAGTGGAACGAAAGCTTGAGATCTGCTCTAATGCAGATGCGTAATTTCGATTTGACAGTTAATTATGGTCTTGAATATACAAGTAGCTTAGGGCTAAGATTTACGTGCTGGTTAACTGTTATTACGGTCATTATGTTTTGGATTGCTGTTGGTCATCTTACTTACGTGTAAGTTTAGTTTCGTAAATTTTCAAATAATATAAAAAAAGTTAAATTTTTAACTTTGTTTTCAAATTTTTCTTATAAAAAAATCATTGTAATAATGATAAAAAAATAGTTTTTTTTTAAAAATAATGTGAAATTATTGTGTTTTTAAATTCAAAGTATACTTTGAATATAAATTTTAACGTTATAACAAATATAAATATAAATTATAACGTTATTAACAAAACATAAATTAATTTTAACGTTATAACAAATATAAATAATTCAAAAGTTAAGCATAAAGCGTGCTTTAATGATTGATATTGTTTTTAATGTTAATATTTATTATTTTATAACTTTTGAATAAAATGATCTTTTTAAATACTTTCTTTTAAATCTAAAGATTTTTATTCCAAATTTAATGTGATAGTACACGTTTTAAGGGCAAACTAAATTTTACCTTCTTTTATATTTTATCTTCTTTTTATATAAGTACGTCAAGGCGACTTTGAAGATTAAGTTGGATTTAATTTTTTAGTTTACAAATCACGCTTTTAATATATAAATCTTTATGGATCTTTTAATTTTTCACCCTATTTTGAAACCCGCAGAAGGGTGGAAAAGTTAAAAATCCAAAAATATTATAGAAATATATTTATAAACTACGAAATGAAATTTAACTCGACCTCCGTAGTCTTAAGATTTTTTCAATTATAAATTTTTAAAAATTTTACTTAAATGTACCCTTTATAAAATCCTTGATTATTCTTTTTTAAATAAAATTAAAAACGAAAATATATTCAATGAATTAATAATATTGGATAATTTTTTTGTATTTTTAAAATACATTGTTTATATCATGAAAAGTTTTTTTACAATTTGAATTTGTAATTTTATTAATATAATATAATTAACAATAAAAAATGCTTAATTGTAAAATGTTACACATTGTAAAACGTATTTAAAATTTCGATGAAAATAAAAATCAATAGACGTTCATTACATGAATTCATTGGACGGCAAAGTCTTGATTGATTTAATGAGTTAATGAAAAAGTTTTTTATCCGATCAACTGTTCGACACAATGTTTATCACTTTTTTTTATTGCAATTAATAACTTCGCAAATTGTTTGGACGTTCATCGTAAATGCTAATTAGTTTTTGCTTTTTTCTCTCTCTGTTGTCAATCGATATTGGAATACGTTTACGTTGCGACAACGTGAATTTACCCAGAGTTTAAAAATAGATTTACATTGACATGGACGTATTACATTTAATACATAAATTAATGTTTGCAGAATTGATAAAATTAGCTTTTTTAATGTTTATCAAATTTTAATAAACATCAAATTTTTTTGTTTGGCTATTTACAAGTGACGCAGGATCATTTTTATATTTATATCACGTTCGTTTCTTTGATATTTGATATTGACATGTAAATATTTCAAATTAATAACGATTTTAAGTATTTTAATATCAAGATTTACAAAATTTTTCATTAAATTTTGAATTTGTTTAAATCATTATAGTGTTTTTTGTTGTTGTAAGAAATAGTTTAAACTTTTACCATTTTTAATTTTATAATATCCTTTACATTAAACGACGCAACAGTAAATAAAATATAAAATTAAAAAACAAATGATCATAATTTGATTTATTAAAGCACGAAAAGCCATGATAGAATGCGACTTGCTGAAATCGATCGCACGCGCGGGTATTAACGGATTTTTAAATGCAATTCACGGCCTACGAACTCGATCCATAAAGCTATATCTAAATGAGAAACGCCGATACTATTTGCGCCGCCGGCCTTTCCTATCTTCGTACACACGTACACACAGAGTCAGACGCACACATTTATAATTGTCCGATTCTTTTTATTTTTCCTCTCTCTCTCTCTCTCTGCGCAGATGCGAGCAAACCAATCCTATCTTCAACGCGATCACGTATGTCATAGCCAATGCAGCGATCTCAATGCAGCTGATTAAATTTGCCGGACTGCTATTATTGCTGCGCCAGCGCTTTCGATATCTTCGCAAATTATTGCAATCCAAAGGTAAGAGAGCCCAATGAATAAACATTCGCTTCGGGATTAAATTCTGCTCCAGATGTATGTATACGGAGAAGCAGGAGAAATAAGAAATTTTATACGCGAAGAATGAAATGTGCTTATGTAAGCCTTTGGTTATTGATTTGAGTTTGTTAAACATAAATCATTGATAAAAATATATAAATAGCACGCTTGCGATTCTAAGCACGATCGGGCTTTCTTTATGGTTTTGTTTAATGTTTATTAGGTTCGATCAGCATATGATGTACATTTTTTTATTTATGTTATGTTTTTATCTTAATTTTTTACGACATTTTTAATTTCAGCAATATGCAATATTGTATTTGTCGCTATAAATACTTTGCGGTCAGTTGCACTACCGATGAAAACAATTGAGATTGAAATTTTTTTCATGGAAATAAAATGAAGTATTAGCTAAATTAAAAAAAAGGAATTCATTTTTTATCATTCCGTGTAAAACGCTTTGTTATAATATGCTGATCATTTTATGATATCATGTAATATTCCTTAAGTAAACTTTGATTTTATCGTACACGACACATACATTTTAAAGAGGAAATGTTGATTTATGTCATGTTAAGTCTTCACTTTCGATATCCGTATTGTTTTCATGTAGGACTTCAGACGCACAACTATATTTTGATCTGTGAATCGTTTTGAAAATTCAGAGAAAATTATTTATGTAAAATATATCCTAATTGTGCTTTTTATTAAATATCACAGTATAAAATTATATATCACAATAAAAATCAGTATTATTCGATATCACAGGTATTCTATTAAAGAAAAATCACGTTAATTAAAATGTATCAACTAATCAAAATCTTATAACACATATCTCGTCTCATTTAATAAAGTATAGTAATTACATTAATTAAAACACGAACGTATCACACTCAGTCTAACGTATCACACTTTCATTCTAAAACAAAACTAACAAAATAAATAAATGATTACATCAGAAACTTGCAAAGAGAAGAGATTGATCTAAATCTTTTAAAATATAAAGGAATTAGATGTTATTATCTTTAATTGAATATAGAATGATGAGGTCCTCAGTGGCTTGGTCGGTAGAGCGATGGATTCGTAATCTCGGGGAGCCGAGTTCGATTCCCGGTCTCGGCCGATTGCTACAAGCACCGCTGTAATTGTTATATGTGCTTTGTTCACAAACACACTGACGACCTCCGTCGCTAATTAGCATCGCAATGATAGCAGTAATACAGCGACCTTAAATATTTAAAAAAAATAATAAAATTTTCAGAATGGCCTCCATGCATCAGTTGAATAATTTTCTTTTGTTCTTCGTTATTTCAAATTATACGCATCATCTTTTACAGCTTTATAGCTTTAAAAAAAAAGTTTGAAAATATAAATCGACTTTAATGTATATAGTTCTAGATGATTTCATTATGAATAACTTATGGAAGCTACAGAGTAAAATTTTTAAAACGTTCAATTATAAACCTTTCATGTCGTTTCTATTTTTTAACGTTTGTTCTATTCTGAAAAATATACTTAACTTCTTTTCATTAAATGGTACATAAAAAATTAATATACATTAGAATTTAAAATAAAGGGAAATGAAAGCAATTTTATATTTAAATAACTCACAAAAAGAGCACGTAAATCTTCTAAAATTATTTTTAATATTCGCGAATTATTTTTAATCTTCTTTTTGATACTTTATAAAAGTAAAATTTATGTTTTATATCACACAAAAATTGAGTTTTTAGTTTTTATTTTAAAAAAATTATTTTCATTTATTATTGAATTTTTACGTAAATTAATATTTCATAATTTTATAAAACAAAATATTTTATTGTAGGATGATTAAATGTAAAAAATATATAAACAATGCTTTTTTTAATTTTTATTCTTATTCGGTGAATAAAAAGACTATTATTTATAAGCTTTTTTTTATATTGAAAAATAAGTTGAGAAACTGTTAAGTCACATGTCCAAGATGGACAACAATATAGTAAGTTTAATTTTTCAAAATTAATCATTTGTAAATTACCATATTGATCCTATTATAAATTTTTACATATATTACTAACAACGCAGAAAATAGATTAGTTTTTGAAAAAATTATATTTTAAAATTTACAAAAGATACTTGTAATTAAAAATTTTTAATACAAAATATCATTTATTTGAAATTTAAAGATATGATTATCACTTTACAAAAAATTTCATTTTTTAATGAATAATAAGTAATCATAAATATAACTATTTAAAAAAAATCTTAATTACAAACAGAGTACTTGCAAAAGCCTTATATTGATATTTATCTTAACACCATTTTTGTTTAAAATTCAACATAGCACCTTCTTACTTTATAACCTTATTTAACTACTACAAACTTCTCTCGTTTTACAAACCTTTCCATTTAACGTTTTCATTCTTCTTTAACACGCGAATGAAAGTGTAACGCTGAGCTAGCGAATATAAAGATATGAAGATGAAAAAAAGAACGAAAGTAGAAAAAAAAAAGAGGAAATTTTCAGATGACTAAAGATAGAGCGAAGGTGCATACGAGAATGTTAAGAAGCGTGAAAAAGATCGTGAGTCTTAGACTGTAGAAGAATATAAAGTTCAGCGTGGTAGACACTTTGTGCATGTGTGCGCGTCCCTATGAATATTGTTAAGGTCGTTATAGAATGCTCGCACGCACGCACATGATTTAGAGCGGTAGATAAAAAAAATGAAAGAACAAGAAAGCTGGAAGCATAATAGTGTATATTGCACGATATTTATATTTAGAATATCTGCTTTGACAATTTTTGCCGTCCCATCCGATGATATATCGTCGAATATTTCACGTGAGATTTATGCCTTTAATAAAAACTAAAATTCAATTTTGTACATTAGTAGGAGAATTTTGCAATATTTTTTTATCTATTTTTTTCTTAATGCTTGGAAGGATGAGAATCTTTTCGGTTTTCCTTTTTCCTGGCTTCTTTTCGGAAGCCAGCAACGCTCAAACTCTCTTTTCGCGAAGGCTGGGGGAAGACACCTCCGAGAGTTCCGCTTCTCATGGTAGCGTGGGGTTTTCACCCACTAAACTCATTCTAAAAATCTATTCATTTTCCGGTGTAAGGCTCACCACGGAACTGTTTATCATATTGCTTCGGGGTGGTTACGGATTTTCAGGGCTCTTACCATCTAGACTAACGGAACCGGCGGTCTGTTCTAGCAGAAAAAAAGAGAGAAAATATCTTAAGTGTTTCCGTCGGGATTCAAACCCTCGGTCACTCTAACGAGCGTTTAAACAACGTTTAAGAAGGGGCCGAACTATCTGTCTTTGTCTAATAGCGTTTTTCATCATTTATGTAAACACTATCCGGTATAACAAGAAAAAAATAGCAGCCCCCGCTAGATATTAGTATAATAAGTAAATTTTGTAATAACAACCAAATTTTTTACCGCATAGTTTTTGACTAATTAGAGACCTACTAGCAATCTAGAATATAACCTATCTTTTTTTGGTAGGTCTCTAATTATTCAAAAACTACGCAGTGAAAAAATTTGGTTGTTATTACAAAATTTACTGATTATACTAATATCTAGCGGGGGCTGCTATTTTTTTCTTGTTATACCGGATAGTGTTTACATAAATGATGAAAAACGCTATTAGACAAAGACAGATAGTTCGGCCCCTTCTTAAGGCATTCACTTTAATCGACTGAACTATATTCTGCATGTTTATTTATTTATAATAATGCTGAATAATTTTTTTTCTGCATTGTTATTTATTTTTGTTTTGTTTTTATTTAAGAACGTAAAAAGGGCGAACATAAAAGGGATGAACTACTATTTTCTTTTAAAATAAATTGTATAATTTACTTTTAATAATTTAACCAACGAGATACAAATTTTAATTATATCTTACAAAATTCTACCACTACTACTACTACTACTACATTAAAATTAAAAACATAAATAAAAAATCGAACAACAAAAAGAAAGTTTACAATCAAATTTTTATTACAATAATTTTCCTTCTCATATAATAGATACAATTTTTTTATTAAATTTTAATAAACTTTATATTAAATGACAACATAAGAAAATAAAGTTTTAAGAAGTATCATAATGTCTTAAAATTCTGCAACACAATGCTTATTTTCCAATAACTCCTTACTTGTATAATAAAACTTACTTATTTTACAAGTAACCATCGCCCATAATCCCAGCTTTATTTTCACCAATATGCGCATATTTAATCCTTATAAGCATTCCCTTTTATGCAGAGTACACGTATTAGTATATTACATAGCTCAACTTTTTTTATAGCTTCTATACCTGCACATCCAGTTGCTAGTATCGAGACTGTAACACAGCAACAACAACATAGAGAACTGAAACTCGAAGAGTTTTGGAGATTGCACTTTATATTGAGCAAAGCTGCTGATATTGTTAATTCGGTTTATTCGATTCAACTATTATTATGGATTATAACAATGTGGATTAATGCTCTCTCGAGGATTTACGCTATTTTGGAAGGTGTCGATGAATTTCTCTTAGATTTACGGGAAAGTTTACTCGTTACCGCTTGCTTGGCAAATTTACTTATCATTACTATTTCTTGTCACTTCACTGCTCAAGAGGTAAGATTTAATGAATATTTTAAATATATAATCTGTTGTTGATTGTATTATTGAATTTTAAACTTTCGACGTATTATATCAAATCCCTTAATTTTGTTCTGCATTCCTAATATAATTTATGCAAAATTCTGATATGTAAATTTTGAGGTCGTCAGTGGCTCAGTCGATAGAGCGATGGATTCGTAATCTCGAGGACCCGAGTTCGAATCCCGCTCTCAGCCGATTCATACAAGCACCAATGTACGTTACATGTGCTTTGTTCACAAACACACTGAAAATTTCCGTCGTTAATAAGCATCGCAATGATGGCACAAATACAGCGACGTTAAATAAAATTAAAAAAAATACTATAATTGAAATAAAATAGATTAATTTTAAACCACATTTTATAATCAATACAAAATCATAAAAAAGTTTTGTATTTTAATCAATATTTTTGTGAGATAAATTCATAAAAATTATAATAATAATTTAATTACTTTGAGTCATATAAAATCAAATAAAAAATTGATGTCAATTTTAATAACTTACTTAAAATGATGTTTTATTATTAAAAAAATTAAAAAGATAATTAAATCATATAAAACTTTCAAAATTGAAATTAATTACTTAATTAATATTATCATTTTTCTATAATTACAAGGCCAATAGCATTAGAAAGCAAATTTTTATACCACAAACTACTGTAAACCGAAAGCGCAGTCTTTTTGAGGTAATACATTTAAAATGTTAAATTTTATTTCTTATTATTTATCTTTATTTTACAAATTCACTATTATAATTATCAGCACAACTTAGAGATCGCTATGTATTTCAACTTCAGCGAATTGAAATTTTCTGCGGCAGGGGGATTCATACTAGTTGATCTACCATTATTGTTATCCGTAAGAACATGCCAGAATTTATTTTAAAAATTTTAATCTTACTTCAATTATTGCGTTCTTTTTTTGAAACTTTTATCAAAGAGAAACATTTATTTATAGTTTAGTTGAATAAATAACGACTTTTAAAGATTTTTTCCACAGCTTAAAAATTTAATACTCGTTGAAAAAAGATGCTAAGTAAACTCGCGCGCACAAAACAAGCAGAAAAAGTTGTTTCCCAAAAAAGATCTATATTTTGAAAGTAAATTTTTTTTTTCTATAAATATGCATCGAATAACCAATGTTGTTTGTTTCTGTTTGCGCAAACAACCTTTTATGCATTTTTAGAAAAAAATATTTTTTGGAGAATGTATTACCGTTCTGTCTTTTATTGTTTTACTGACTTCAATTCTCGAAAGACATTATTCGAATGTCAGCGAAAATATGAACATTATGGTATTCTCAAAAAACATAACACATAGAAATTTTATTCTTATCCACAGATCGCCGGTGCCATGACTACGTATCTTGTGCTACTACATAACAACTCGTAACGAGATTGCAAATATAAAAAAGAAGAATGTCTACCATCAACAATTGAAGAAAAAAAAAAGCAGAAAAAAATTTATTTATATTGTTCACTATGATGACGATGGGTGTCGATGTACGGGGTTAAGGATGTCTTGGCGCCAATACTTTTAAGGAAGAAAAAAAAATATTTGAAAGCCAATTTTCCGAAGCGCTCTTTTATATTTTATTACACTATGGTTGACATAGCGAAAGGGATGTAAATCTAAGATGTTTAAGACTGATGATCCTTTGTTGGATATTTTATTTATTGAAAACGATGATTTTACGACTTGATTAGATTAGGTTAAAGTACATATGATTGTCTTTTTTTTGCAAAGGTTGTTAAATTTACGTATAGCTCCGTCTAATAAACTAATGTAAATTGTTTGGCATTTTATCGTCATGAAAAAAGTAGCAAATATTTTGTGTCAACAATTTGATAAAATTAAATAAAATTCAAATGGATTAGAAGATTCAGACGGAGTTTATTTTAGTGTATCACTAGAAATAATTGAAAGTTATGGGTCGTTCCTTTTTATTATAATTATTATAATTTATGCTGCTTACGATTGTAAAAAAAAATAAAAGTTTATGAAAACATAAAATAAAATCCTACTTGTATAAATCAAAGACCAATAATTTAATAATATTTAAATATTTTATTAAATAGTTGTAGCAATTTAATTGAAAATTGAATTCATAATGTGTTTTAAACAATATTACAATCTAAAATTTCGAAAAGAAAAAATTTGAACGCTAAAAATTTTATACTTGTTGAGCATGAGTTTAAAAATAATAAAGGAAAAAGAAAAAAAAATCTTTTTTGCAATAGATCTCATAATTCGTTATATAGGTATAGTCAATTAAGAATTTTTATAAAATAAAAAAATATCATACTGATAAATAATTAAAAAATTTTTCATCCCACCGCTCCGCATAAATATTTCATAAAAGCTATAATTTTGCCGCTGTATATTTACAATTCACCTTGTGCCTATAAACGATAAAATTAAATGGAAAAAATATATTATTACTCATTTGATTTACTCTTCGTATATCTAGTTTAAATAATTATCAACTCCACGAACGAGTAATTGAGCACTTCAGGCTAGACATAATTTTACACGTTTATCTCAACAGATTTTTATTCAGTAAAACTAAAATTGCACGGAATACAAGACGACGCATCGGATAAAAAACTAAATGTAAATTTCTATGCTCTAATTTATCGTTTCAATGGCACATTTTCTGTTCTGTGAGTTTTTTTATCCTTGTGATTTCAGTTCAATTCTATCATTATTTATAAACCTTTAAGCGCTTTATTGTAAATTACTTGCATGCGTATTTACATAAGATAGCGCCTATATTGTTATTTAAAGCGGAGATGCTATTCTTGCAACATTAATACGTTTCACTTTAACTTTCACGAGTGAATTTGATAGAATTGAAAAAGACATTTGTTCCAACTCATAATCTTCCTGAAATTCAATAATCAGATTTAGGTCATACAAATTAGCGAAGTCTGATGAAAGGATACGCAAACACGTAATACGCATGACTTCAAAAGATTACTGAATAAATTACAGGAATCGGAATGATGATTCGATTACTCATATGACGATCAAGGAAACAATCAATTTTGTAGTTGAATGTTTATCTTGGGCTCAAAGCATGATGTTTTCCAGCGTACAATATAAATTAGGAATTAGTTATAAGCTACGGCTACCAATCGCAAGCGACATGTCAATTAAAGAGGTGAACTGCTTGATGAACGTGAATCTCGAAAGTCATTAATAATAAAGTCTATTGTTATGCCATAATGATTTATTTTGTGTGAGATTTCAAATTCCTAAATCGAATGTCTACCGTTTTATTAAAAACAAAACCTGACCTCTTTTTTGTTTCAATGTGCTGGTACATAATCATTATTAAGGAATAAAACTGAATTTGACTTAAACAAACTAATACAATCATTGATTAAGCAATATTTTGTTCATTTTATTAAATATTTAGAGTTTAGGTACATTCTATAAAAAATTTTAATGTGATAAAAAAATAGTTGAATTTCATTTTTTATATTATATGACCATTGAGATAAGTACATATTACTTCAGAAATCATTGTCCATGAAAACGGAAATGGGTTTTTGTTAACTCTTACGTTCCACTTTGCAAACAAAATTTTCTAGTCACGTTGCAGCTGTCCGCAAAAACACGAGAAAAGCAAAAGCAATTCTAATGCTTTCAAAAAATCACAAGAAGAGAGTTGGTAAATGAAACATTCTTTAAAAGGACTGCATCTGTTTAGAGAAAAATTCAAACTTAAAATACCAGAGGGAACATAAAACGTGTTATTAAAAATTTTAAAAATGACTTTAACTTTAAAAAAGCTGCATTTATCTTGAGCGAATATAAAGATAAATGCATCTCGTTGGTAATGTAAATTTATTATAAACTGATTTAACGATAATACATTACACGGCATCTTTTTTACATCTAAAAGTAAACATCGCGTTGCTTTTGCTGCATATATATCTGCAAATAGCAATTGAACCCCCATTAGGAGATTAAAATCCCTCGTCCAGTTATAATAAGCTGGGTGTCAGAAGTAGAAGGCCATTTTACATTAACTCCGAAGGTATATAACCGTTGCTCTTTTTCCTTTCTATGTATAGGTATATACACGCATATAACAGTGTTCTAGCTTTTCGAGCATCATCGATCAAGTAAAGTCTTAGTTTCTTACTTGCACGGAGGGATTAACGCGTTTGCCGGGAAAATTCAGGTTAAGGGACGGCAGCGTGCTTTTTATCTTGATTGCGATAAATGGAAGAAAAGAAAGAAAAAAAAAGAAGCCTTAGGACAGAGAGAAGGGAAAATGGAAAAGTTTTATTTCAATGTGATAAGAGATTAACTTGCTGTGGTGTATAAGCTGCAAGTAGCGATGAAACTTTCATGTATTTTCAATGATAATAACAACAAAATAACGTTTGAGAGTACTTTTTAAATTCCGTTTATATTTTTATCTCGTAACACCTTTTTCCTTTGTTTTATTAATTAAAACAGCTCCGTAACAATGTCATTGTTGAGGTTGAAGATTTTAAGTAAACTGTATATTTTTCATGTACTCAGGCCACATAGTATTATGAAAAAGTATTGTATTCAAGCAAAAAAAATATGGTATTATGATATTACGAAAATGTTTGAATGAGCGCAGAATGTATCATTGGACGTGTGTAAAAATAAAATGCGGGTAGAAAATTCTAGATCCTTATTAACGTCGAGGTATTTTAATTCTTTAAGCATTTCTCTTTCAGCTATACGGATATTGCAGCTTCCCAGCGATTCTGTAAAGAAGAATTCACGTATACAGCGCGAATGTCCGTACATGAAAGGGAATTACAAATCCCCATTGAAAATAAATACGCGCACTTCCAGTATGTGGATACTTCGGTAGACGTTATTTTGAAATGCTTTAGTACATACTTCAAAAAAAAGATAAATATAAAATAAAAAGATGTGCATTACATCTGATTAAATAAAACGGGAGTTAAACATAATATAAAATAAGCGCTGCATGATGCTTAAGGGGTAGGCTTTCTTAAACGAAACCTTGCTTTTATATATTTGTTAATCTTTTAAAATAAATTTTGAATTAAACTTTTAGTTTTGAAATTAATATTGTTTAATAAATACCGAGTTATTAACAATTTTTAAAAGAAATTTTCATATTTATTAATTGTGTGGGTGAGAATGAGAGTGGCATAAGTCACATTTCCAAAAATATTAAGTTAATGGTATATTTCATTTCTTTAATATTAAAACAACTTCTTTTTAAAAATAGAGTGGCTTTTTTGTTTATTTTTCTTTAATATGATAAGCACTGTAAAAATGGCACTCAATAGAAATGTATATTAATTTAAAACTTTAATATCGGAAATCTCGAAATTAGAAGCATGTGACTTATGCCACTCTCATTCTGACCCACACAATTACAGTTCGTCGATTTTCAAAATTATTTAATTTTAATTCTAAAAGAATAAAAGATTTTCATAATTTTTAAAGATGTTAGAGAAAAAAATACATTCTTAAATTTGATGTATTGATATTTTATTTACTTTAGAGAAGTTGTGGATTTATTTTTAAATGTGTTTTGTGGTTTGCATCATAATTATTCTGGTACCTTAGTAAATTTCTTCAGTCACTTTCTTTTTCTTACATACATTTTTCCATGCTTCGAGAGGTCAGTGTACCCTAAAAGTAACCGCACTAACAAGAGGAAGCCAAAATCTTTTCAATCGAGTCCAACGCCATTGTCGCTCGTCCAAATTGTCGCGCGCCCACGCTTCACTCAGGATAATCGATGTCGACAGATGATCAGCCGCCTAGACCATCGCTGAAAGTCTATACCTATATATTCAAGTATTCCTTTCCTTCTTGCACGCAAGGGCCTTTTTTTCGAAAATAATGAAGCGTGAAAATGAGAAGTGACAATAATTGTCCGTGAAGAAGGTTTAAACCTGGCCAAGATTTGCTGACGGGGATCATGCAATTATTTATTTATCAACAAGCTCTTGAATAAACTGGCTTAACTTTGCTCATTTAGCTAGAGGCGTAGGAGTTCTATGACCTATAAAGAGATTGCTTGTAAATTATTGTACGCTTAATTGAATAAATCGATTTTTTATAGTGTATATT
Source organism: Anastatus disparis (assembly GCA_017163975.1). Taxonomy (NCBI): domain Eukaryota; kingdom Metazoa; phylum Arthropoda; class Insecta; order Hymenoptera; family Eupelmidae; genus Anastatus; species Anastatus disparis. Next base: position 1,976,324 of record JAFFSR010000222.1, read on the forward strand.
TGATGCTTTTAAAAAATTAAATGTGACGTTTTCGCAAGCTACCATAAAGTAAATAATGTTCGTGTGCATTCTGTGAAAATATTGAAATATTAAATATTATTTTATTCATAAATAATATCATAAGCACAATAGTCGATCAATAATATATTTTGAAAAAAATTTCAAATAAAATATAACATTTCAGAATAAAAAATTGTCAAAAAAACGCAATATATTTCATACTCAAAATATAGTTGTTAAAAATATTAAGAAGGTGAATTTGTTTTATCGTTTTTTGGTATATTTTTATTATGAAAAGTCCAATTAAAATAAGTGTTTCAATACATACAATCAAAATTTCACTTTGAATTTCAAATCTTCATTTACTAAGAAATAGATATAACATTATAGAAATACGATTTCGATGATGGAATCGATCAAATTCCAGGAATATTCTATGCCATAAGAAAAATACTAATTCATTACAGGGTGAGTTATTTTTAATAAGTATTAAAGTAAACAAGAGAAAATTACTCTTTCATGATGTCATTAAAAAAATTATTTAAAATTGAAAAAAAAAATAATTTTATCGCTCATAGATTTATATAGAAATCAATTTCATTCTTCCAGAGTAATTTCAGTGTATTATTTTCGTAGCGTGCTCCCTTGGGTTCCATCAAGCGAAGATTAATGGTGAAGTTTAAACGTTGAGGTATAATTTCAGTAATATCAATATCTACATCAGAAACATTATTTTATATTGATTATATTTTCTGTATTAATGAAAAGCATGAAAAAATTAAATCGAGTTTTTAAATAAAATGTGCTTTATTAAAATTTTAATTAAACAATTCAATGTTTTTAGATAATTTTTTTTCTATATCCGTCGAATGGATTATATTGATGTTTTTCTTAAACTATTTCTATTATAATGATACAAACATTTTGTCGATTAATTTATTTTAAATAAACTTTAAAATTTAAAGAATACACTTTGATTGAAAAAAATATGTATATAGATCAAATACAAATAACTTTTTCGAATTTTATTCTTAATTAAAATACTTTTATTTTTTCAAAAATAAAAAAAAACTTGGTAAATCTTAGTTTCTACTATTCGAGTTCAAGTTTGATCCTAGCCAATAAAATTCAATATAACTTGATCAACTAGTATGAAATTACAAAAAATAATTCATGAAATTTATGCTAGTAATCATAAATGCAATAATAGCTAGAATTATTGATTTTTCGCATTAATTATATAATGTATTATTTTTTTAATAGATCATAACTCGCATTAAATCCGTATAAAATAACAAAAATTATGTTTTTCAATTTATCATTTTCGAAGCTCATTTTACGTTAACAAGTTAATAATCTTACACTTAAAATATCATGGGAGTAAAGGAATGTATATACAAATTTTATAAAGATTAAATTACTTTACAGTATCTCTAATGAGCTTTTAATATTAAGTTTGAATTTAAGTATAGTTTAGCAAACTCTCTCGATTTACTTTAATCTTCCTTTATTTCATGAACTCGCTTGTACCTGATAAATCCTCATTTAATAATGAATAAATTACTAAAGTGGGATAAATTCTAAATTTTTGCAACAGTTATCGTTCAATTTAATAACAGGAAGTAAAACGTAATATAATAATTCTTTTTTTTTAATTTAAGTGTGAAAGATGCAATAATAACAAGCAATGACTGTACTATCATTTTGTAAGAAACTCAGTCCAAGCTTCCGATCAGCTCGACTTTTTGAGCTAGACTAATTAATAAAGATTTTTAATCGACGAGGAGAGTATCAAGGGGTTTAGGTCACGGATCTTCTTAAAGCTCTTCTTGAAAAATGGAACTCGTGTGGTTCAGCATTTCAGTTCAACGTGCCATAAACGTGTCCTCAAAATTAAAATGTTATTTCTATATCTTTGTTTGCTAGATATAGAAAAAAAAAATAATGAAAAAGTTTTTTAGTTATTTTTTGAAGTTCTGGGAGAACAATTAGGGATGAATTTCCATTAATATAAATAGAGTGGCATTAGTTAGTTTAGTTTTAAAAAATTTTAATTTAAAAATGATCGAAACTATCCAAGTTCCGAAAGTTTACGTTTTGAAAAAGTATATGTTTGTATGTGTGTAAATGTGACCAGTGTCGTCTTATTCTAATGCGGTGGTCAAGATCAAAAAGACCCAAAGATAGATGATATCTCTATGGCTGTTTTTAAAATATATTCCTGATAAGTTATCTTCTGACACTCTCTAAATCATTAAACTAATAAAAAAATTAACCATAGCAAATAATTTGCTTTTGAAAAATTCACGAAAATGTCTTATTTATGCCAAACTCCAACATTTCTCTATAACACGGTAATATTCGTTAAAAAGTATTCAAAAGTATACATGTAATAATATTCGTTAAAAATTCATCTAGCGAAGAATCAATGTAAAATTAATAAAAATATATTTCTATGAATCCCGGTGATACAATTCTATTAAGGAGCATTCCACTTCTTGCCTTTTAGACGAACATTTCACGTGCACGCGTATAACTATTCTCGAGAACTTTTATTATTTTCATATGGATATCGTATATTTTATACGCACTGAGTTTTATGCGTACTGAGTTTATACCCTCTACTCTCTAAAATCAAGTTATCTCTATCTTATTCATTATCTTATATTACCATAAATATAAAATGTACATTTTACTAATGTCAGCTGTACGAAATAATCTCAATAATTTTCTAACATTTAAATTATCAATACAAGACCATGAAGATATATATCGTACCAAAATATTTTATAGAATTATCATTATATCCAGAGGCGAATGCCCTAGCAAAATAAAATCGTTCTTCGCAGTTGACTCAAGCGTGCGTGCCCGATAATTGATGGTTAAGATTGACGCAACTTGATTCTTCTTGCAATTTTCAATATGAAAATTTGAGCAGATAATTAATCCGTCGAAGAGAAAAAATTTAATTGGTGTAAGTGCTCGTTGTCTCCCTTAATCATCGAATGCGCAATCGTTGATTTTAATAAACTGTTATTAAATATCTAAGGTTACGATTTATTACAGCTATTAAGAAAAACATAATACGATGAAAATTAGTGTGTAAATGTGGATTTTAAGTATAATTACAATGTCGTATGAAAATTTTCAAATAAGTTGTATAAAAATATAAATTTAATAATTAAACATGAATATTTTATAATTTTTTTTATTTTATTATACCTTATAGATTGATGATGATTATGAAAAATAATTGAAATCGATTGAGTAAATTTTTTAAATATACAATTTGTTTGCTTAAAAATAACTAAATCAAAGAAAAATTATATAATATCCTGACCTATAAATTCTCCTGTTTCAAAAATAACTTTTCAAAAAAATACCTAAATCTACTTAACATATAATTTTGTATTTCAAACATAAATAATATAAATTAAATCGATAAAAATATGAAAGAATTTTTGCTGAATTTTAACTTATATCAGTCGTAAGTGAAAAGCTCAAGAGTATGTAAATGTTTAGAAGAATCGATTGCAAACGCAACGCAAAGGCCGATAAAATCGTTATCGATTGTACAGTAAAAAAAGAAATAATATTTATTATTCAGTAGTTTTATATATTTAAAGCGCTTCAAGTAGATTCGCTGAAATAGTAAACACTGATTAATAATAGTCCGAATAAACTCATTCAAGAAAGTTATTTTTATCAAATGAGTATTCAGTTTGAAAGTTAGAAATTACGATTGATTTGAGGATATTTTTTAATTTATGTAATGGTTTACTTTGATTCATCTAAAATTAGATTATTCATGTAACTAAATATTTTTATTTTGGAATGGTTTATGCAATATTTATATTTGATTCAATATGAGTATGATTTAACATGAAGAATTATAATTATCTAAAGAAAATTGAAAAATAAATGAATAAACATTAGAGCTTAGAGTACTGATTCATTTGGCCTTCGAATATCAAAATAGTAACAGTTAATAAAGTTAGATCGACCATCCGATTCAGCTAGTCATCCTCGCTAATTCCATCGGATTGTAGGTTGCATTTGTATTATAATGAACAACTGCAGAATACTCGCTGTAAGAAGATTGATTTAAGAAGGTGCGGTATTTAGTTTTCATTTAAGACTTATTGAATTTTTAAGAAATTACTTTTTTTCATGAGAAATTTATGAAATGTACTTATTGTAGAAAATTAAATGGTAAATCAAATAAAATTAAATAATTGTTTTCGGTATTAAAAGTTTAATGAAGGAATTAATTTTTGATATTTTTTCTTTTGAGATATACTTTGATTTTTTGTTATATTTTCAGAACGACAAAGAATAATTATTTCATACTATTAAAATTACATAGTTTAATTTTTTTACATTTTCAAAATTATATATGTTCAATTTTTTTATTTAAAATTGTACATACTAATTTCCATGAACAGGTTTCACACTCAATAGCACGTGTCACATTCTTGAGATAACTTAGAGAATACAAATTCTTAATTAAACAAAGTTGAGAAAAGACGCTGTCTTTCTGATTCTGAGGTCTCGCACGTCCAATCTGCAAATTTGAACATTTGTTTTGCGTCCTTTGAGCTGCATTCTGAGATATTAACCGAATGCTACAATAGCATCAGAATGATGTTTAAAAATTGTTTGTCCTATTGTTAAAGACTTGCGTGATTCATTATAATTTTTGTAAATCAGTTGAATGGAAAAAAATTTTCAAAATATTTTAAGGATGAAAATAAATTAATAAAATTACTGATTTTATTAATCGGCATTTGTCAGTACAACTCTAATATCTTCTTTACTTTTTGAACCATTTATACGATGAACGTTCTTGCGATACCTTTTGCTGCATTTTACGTTCCATCTTTATTTACTATGATTGAATTTTTTTTTCGCCTAATCTGCGTTCAGGATAAACGCTTGTCGAATCATCTTTGTTACGACATTTTGCTTCCTGTTGCTTATAATTATTAATAAAATCCATTTTCATTTTTTAATCATTGTTTTTACAATCAGATAAGACCATTTTATTGGTTGACAATTAATTTTCCATATCTCTGAAATAAGACTCGTCTTACGGAAAGATGTATATAAATGATTACATTTTTTAAAAGTTTGTCAAAAACTTAGATATTTTGCTGATTCAGTGCAAAGATATTTTTTATGAAAAAAGCTATTCATTCACCTGCATAATATTGTATTTGTAAACATACAAGAAAAAAATGCACGAAATCATATGAAAAATTATAAATTATACATAACAACGTACATAGAACTAGCTGCGCTTAATTTTTTACTTACGTGAAAATCTCTATAAGGAAAAAACCAATAACAAGGTGAATTTCAATATGTCTGTAGAACGGAGGACTTATGTGATTCAGATATAGATAGAGCATAACTCAAAGTTTGATGGGAAGGATTTGTACATCTGCGTCTTCGAAACTTACACAAGAGATCGCAAAGTTTAGAGAAACACCATTTAGCGAAGTAAGTTTATCTATATTGAGACAGTTTGTACAGTATAGCACGCAAGAGTTAATTTTATGTATATCATTATGCATATTAACAAATAAACAACATATGCAGGTACGCAAATGTATAGCTATTTTCGTAAAGGATATGTACCTTAGACATACTCATGTAGTGTAAGGAGTCTTACTCGACTTGGCATCGATCTACTTAAAGGGATATAAAAGAATGTTACCCTAAAGACTCGTATATTTAGAATGAATGCTTGATTAAATTTTGTAAATTTAAAAAATATATTATCATTTCTATGGTACGGCCTTAAAAATATATTCTTTTATTAAAAATAAATTTTTTATTTATTTTAATTCATTTAATGGTTGTTCGAACTCGATTAAAATATAATTAAAATTTAGCAAATAAGTATTAAGTTATGTTGATATTCATCGTACTTTGATATCTTATTTATGCATCATGTTTTTTATGTAATGCAAATTTACGAACAAAGTACTAAAATTAATTCTCATTTAAACAATCAACATTGGATTCGTATTTTTTTTTAAATTTCGCAAAAAAATATCATCATTAATTTGAGATAAGTTTATTGAAAAAAATTTTGAAGTGATTACACCTGCAGTAACGTTCGCGGGCTCTCAAATAGGTCAATTGAATTAAAAATGTTCGTGTTGAAAAATGCATTCTCAATACGAATCAAATGATATCTAAAATTATTTTTTGATTTTCCATTTAATTTTCCATTTGAGAAATAAATTCGAAAAAAAATCATTCATAATATGATAAAAATTGAATATAAAGTTTTATTAAAATTTATCAAGAGATCGTAATTCTTTGATTACACTTCCATTACGAATTATTCCAGTCATTAAGATTTTAAATCACCTTCATTAATACCTGCGCTCATGAAAAAGATATATTATAAAAAAAAAGGTCAAAATGACAAAAAATATTTAAAAAGTTACTCAAACCTTTCCTTTCAAAATACTCATAAATCATTTCTATATTAAATTAAAATTAGAGAATAAAAAACAATAAAATGCTAAATCAAAACTTGAAAATCTTGCAACGTTGCAGAATCCCTTACGTATTCACGCTGAGAAGCAAAACAATCACCAGAGCCCATAAAAAAAATCAGAAGCAAAAGAAACGTTACAGCCATGAAACAATAAATAAACAAATGCCGCGCAATAAAATTTAGCAAAAAAAAAAAACTAAAATAAAAGTTTTAACATTGCGTGACTGGTCTCTCTGCAGCCACGATCAAGAAAAAATATACATGTATTCTTCACCCTCCGCTAAAATTCATATACACACGGCGCACCAGACGACGCGCGCTAAAAACTTAACGCCTGCGTAGTTCCATTCGGCGGGTAACTCGCGCTACTGAATAGCTTTGCAATGATCGTCGCCGGCCTCAGTTTGCGCTCAACTACTCGCGTAAACTTTTCGCTCGCACGGATCTATGCTTATGCTTGCTAGTGACGATATACTTCGCCGGTAAGCGCTAAAGTTTTAAAAGTTATAAATTTGTTTATTTGTAGAAAAACATGAATTATTTTTTAAAAAATTATCAAATAAATTAGCTATTGGAAAAGTTTATATTTTTTCACTTTTTTTAAAAGTTAATAATGATGAAAATTATGGAAACTTTAGTGAAAATATTTAACAATATACTGTGATCGTTTGATCGATTAGAAATTCTATCTGTCACTTTCAATAGCAAAGAAACTTTCTTCACTTTCTGCGTAGGTGTCAATCGATAAAAAAAAAAAATTTACCAAAGGATTATATTCTACATTTGCGTACGATGTGCAAGTCAACGTTACGAAGTACGTCGGCAATTCATAAAGTGTAATGGTTAAATTGATTAGTCTGAATCTCATCTGTGCGTTAGAAAAGGCGCGTGGGCTCATTCTCAAGCTAAAAGTTTCTCATGTCGAAGTTTAATATAACAATTAAGTTTCTAAGCTAATTTATCGCTTTGCGCTTAGCGGTACGTTAAATTCAAACGATGAAATTTAATTATACCTCGATGTCTCTGAAATTTACTTAAAACGCTTGATAATCGCGTGGGTGTTGATGCTCGAAAGATGATCCGAGGTACTTCGCAGTGTGCTACCACGGCAAACTCAATTTACTAACCGCGCATTAACTTTTTTTTTCCTGAGTAATCCGTGCTAATAGCTAGGAGGCATTCTTAGGTGTGAATTCGAGCTGTTGACAATGACAAAATATTGGATCAGATTTCAAGTTTCAACAAACTTGCGCGCTGGCTGCTTGTGAGAAGTTTTTAATATGAAACTTTGTAAGATGCCGTAAATGTATGTCAAGAAAGTATGGAAAATATGAGCGTTAACAGATTACAAAAGGTGAGTTTTAAAATACTTGGAATTTCTTTGAAAGGACAGGGCTGCTTTTGATTTAGAAACTTAAAGTAATGAATGTGTCTATGAAGGAGATTTTCTTGTGTGGTTTAAAAAGATTGAAAGCTACAATATTTCACGTTATTTATTATTTTTAACACAAAAAAAATACATCATTTAAAATTTTTAAATAAATTTTAAAAAATTAATGTGTTTAATATAAAAAAAATTTTTAATTTTGGTGATCTTTTTGAATTTGTATTCATTGCGCAAATTAAAACAATTTTTGGTCTTATAATTTAGGTCAAATCTACGGATTAAAAAATATAATTATTTTTTAATTTTTCGAAATAGCTCTATTATGTTTGAAAAAAACGCTGATAATTGTATTATTTGTGAAATATTTTCAAAAAAATTTACTTTTTTCAAAATATTTATATTTTATATGCGGAAATATTTATGTATGAAATATTTATATTTATTATAATAATGTCTATAATTAACAAAAAAAATAATAATAATATGCGAATTTCGTTTCTTTTTCAATAATAAAAGAATTTATTCAAAAAATCCATAAAATCCTATTAATTTTAAATTGAATGACCGTTTATTGTTTATGTTAAACGACAGAGTTTTATTTTTAAAATTATGCTATAAACGAGAAAAAATTTTCCTGCGCAGTTACCGAGTGGTTCTTGAATTGAGAATGTCTTTTACTACTTTTTTTATCTTTTCATTTTTTTAAATAAGGTTTTATTAAATTTATACGATCAATGGTATCAATTTACATTTAAATAGGCGATGAATAATTATTTTCTCGTAACAAGTGTTAATATTATCTAATTGAGTATTGGAGATATAAATTATGGTGTATTGATTTTTGACAGTTTTACTAAATTAAAGTTTTTTAAAACTTTTTTAAAGCTTTCTTTTTTTTTAAATTTTGTGCAGATTTTTACTCTGACAATTTCCCTGGATACTAAAACAAACTTTGTTTTTTTTTTAGTTGGAAAAAAACTTTGTATTATCTTTAAATAAATAAGAAGAATGAAATTATAACTCTTTTTTAGTGTGATTAAATTTTCTAATTTAATTTAACTTTTGCGCAGAATAGTCAAGTATCGGGGTTGATATCTTACCACTCCTTTAGAAAGATACGGCGCATACAATATTTTCCCGTACGTATATGTAAGAAGAGAACTAATCTTTTAAGTGTACAAAACTGTTTCATTCGACTAAAAATATCCATGAATTTGCAGTTTTTTTTTTATTTTTGATGAACATCTACTTATATTTCATTTTATATATCATAATTTGTCGCTTTGATAATCCAAAAACTTTCTGAAACCTAATATTTTCACTTTTTTTCTAAAAAAAAACAAGAATATTTTAAGTAACATTACACGAAATTGTGTTTATTTAGAAATATATGTGAATCTGAAAAAAATTTGCTTTTTTCATAATCTTTTATTCAAATTCAGAAAGTAGAAAAATTATTTAAATTTCGTTAAAGTTTACAATTAAATCAATTCCATATTTTGAAATATACTGAATGTTAAAAAAAACTATTTATAAAATAAAATCGTTTAAAACCATAACTTCAAATGCTTTGAAAACTAATACATCCAATATGCGTCATAGAAGATTATTCGAATTCAAAATTGTAAATTTCCGCTGTAAACTTTTTTGTAATGTTACAAAAGTAATATCCCTTTATATCAATCAAATAAAGTTTATCAACAATTTTTAAAAATAAAAGAAGCTTATCCAAATTAGTTTAGTATCCATTTAAACGAAGGATTTGGATGTCATGAAAATTCTCATTGAAAAATATAAAATCCAATTTTATGATTGCATGGATAAAAATACTGTTAATTAAAAAATAAATTTAAATCCCCTTGCTGAAATAGAACAATCTTTTATTTAAATGGAAAAAAATTTTTTAAAAATGGCCTGTAAAATATCGATGCTCAATGTAAAACAACGGAATGAATATATAGACGAGCTTGAAAGAAATTTCCTTTCAGAAGGCTTTCAAAACTTTTCATGATTTTTTATACATTTTTTTTTGTTTAAACGGCGAAAGTAATTTAATAAATATCCTTGAAAAACATGTGGTAATATATATGAAAAATTAATTTCGCGTTTCGTAATATCATTAAAAACAGTTTGACAAAAGCCTCGTACGATATGATAAAAAAACATTTTATTAAAATCCGATAATTTGTAAAAAAAATATACAATCGACTTTATATGATAAAAAGCGCTCGATGGCCTCCAACCATAGCGTGCCTTAGGACAATGATATTTCATTTGCATTTGCTTATTTGTAAAGTTTTGATTAAAAATTTTACATTGAATTTGTTTTTCTAGCTCGAGCAATGGTAAGATTCTTGCTGGCTTTTGAATAAAAAGAAGAGAGGTATTTCATTAAAATTTTTCCCGTGGAAAATTTATTTTATAATAGAAAATAGTTGTTGGAATAATACGATGAAAGGTGTGATCAATTTAAAGAATTATTATTTAATGCAATTAATTTATAGAATATTCTACTTGTGATAATAATATTCTAATTTAAAAGAAATCAAGATTAATTATACAGCGGTGTTCCCTACAAAAAGGTCCAAAAGTCTCAATCTTAAAGATTTAGCACTGAATATGAAAATGCTCTTGAAATAGAAGATTTTAAAAATATATTTTATAATATCTATTTTTATAATTGCAAATATAATATATTAAATTCTTTTAATTGAAATTTTCCGTATAGATAAAGATTTAGAAAGTATATTTTAAATATTTATTAAATCTTATTACTCTACACTAGTCAGAAATATAATTTTCTAAAAATGAATAAAATCTATTTAACTTTTAATTATAAATATAATCTACTCAATAGTTCAGGATTATCAATAGGTGCCATTCTGCACATGCGTGCGACTTATATTCATCACTTTTAATATAATAACTGTTATTTACACTGTGACAGTATTATATTACGGATACTTTAACTAAAAAAACATAAAAATTTTAAATAAATTTTTTTTTCTTCATAATTACAAAACGAACATATTAACTATCTCAGGCTCATTTCAAAAGTATTAGTGAAGTTTCGAAGTCTATTACTTGAAGTATCGATAAGAGATTTTCTCAACACTCTTCAAAGAGATTAACAATATATAAATTATTATTAAAATAAATGTATTATATTGGAGCCAAGTAATATAATAACCCAAACTATTAGTGAAGTTTCAAAGTCTGATATTTAAAGTACCGATAAGAGATTTTCTCAATACGGTACGCTCTTCAAAGAGATTAACGTTAAATTAATAGTTGAGTATTAATTATTACTAAAACAAATGTATTATATTAAAATCAAGTAAAAAATATAATGAAAATGTGTTTGTCTAAATCATAGAAAAAATATTTAACATTTACTTTTTTGCAAAATATACCTTTGAAGTCCGAAAATTCTTCTGTTAAATAAATGAAGTTTTTTATATATAGTTAAAATTTCGATTTTAAAAATTAAACAAATTTTGATATTTTTTGAAATTTTATGAAAATAAATTGTTTAAAAGAACTGTAAAGTTCTCAAGTCTTGGATCCCATTGCGCTTCAAAACGACATTGTCACTGTCTTCAAAATATTTGTACAACTGTATCTATTTAAATATTAATATTCATATAATCGAGACACATGTGCAACAAAGTAATATTTATAGATATATTTTAGTATTTGATATACTATTCAAACATACAGTGAATGATGCAATTTATTTTTCAAAATAATCATCCAACTGAAGTCAGAAACTTGCATAACTATCTTTATAAGTGAAATACATTATTTCAAATATGTTTGAATTTAAAAGCAATGTAAAGTGGCGATTAAAATAATAGTAGCTTTAGAAGTTATCGGTCAAAAGTACGGTCACAAGTAAGCTTAATAAAATTTCATATTATTTTCGAAAAAATACAATAAAATTGATTTTTTTTTATTTAGTTGCGAACCATCGAGCCTTCGCATGAAAAAAATTATTAGATCCGTTAAAAAAATCTAAAAAAGTCAGCTGCAGATGTTTATTTTGTTTTTTTCAACTGAATATTTATGAAAAAAAATGTTGAAAAATCGAGTGACGTCAGAAAAACCCACGATATGTTATGCCATGCTACAGTGTGCTTTATTGTGCGTTTGTTACATCACGCAATATTTTAATTTACAACATTTTTATCGGTAAGCATTTAATTAGAAAAAGCAAAAAAATGGAATCTTTTTTGACGGATCTAATGGAGTTTTTTCATGCAAAATCCTAATTGAATATCTCAAAGTGCGTTGGTAATGAATATATTTAAAATATATTTTAAAATATTATACAAGATTAAAATTATTATAATCTATAACGAAAAAGACGAAGTAATGAACGTTAATAATTTTATAATTTCGTATTCTATCATTAATTTTTCAGATATTAAATTTAGACGATAAAAGGTGACGGTTTAATTATCTTTTGAATTATTGGATAATTGTTAGGTCGCAAAAGATTAATTGTATTGCAATTAAGTACGGAGTAATTACAATGAAGATATAATGCTATTAAGTACAAGATATATAATTATTCGTTTTTTAATTGTGCACTTCTTGCATAAAATATATGATTCTCAATTTCCAAACGACAAGATCAAATTTTGAGAAGCGATTACTTGTCTAAAATACTTTTTATTATTCTTGACAAATTGTAGTTTTTGTAAATTCTTGTTTGGATGCATGTAAGATTAATATAATTATGAATTAATTGAAAAAGGAATGAATTTATTACGTTTTTTATTTGATTTTTTCATTAGTAAAGGTGCAACTAAAATGCATCAAACATTAAGATGACACAATTGGATGACCTTGTTGAAAGTTCGTAATTTACGGAATATTAGTTATATAGTATTGTAAAAAAGTTTTGACATAACATTTTACTTTTTTATTATTTATTTAATAAGTATTGTATGGAATATATACAAATGTGTTTTAAATAAAATCAATAGCTTGAAGTTGTAAATAAAAAAAAAATTTTTAAGTATTAAAATATTGTAAAATTTCAATAAATATTTCAATAAAGTTATTTATTATAATAAAATTTTTATAAATAGTGTTTTCAATTTAATTATTATTCTCTTATGTAAAAAAATTATTTATCTCTTTTTTATTTATATTCAGTTACTCTAAAGTCCCCAAGAATTTAGCACTGATGAAGAAAAATTTTTTTTAAATTTTGTTTAACGTTGCTGTATTTATATTATTATTACAACGCTAATTAGGGACGGAGTTCATTTCAGTGTGTTTGTGAACAAAGCATATGTATCGTATACAGTGATGCTTGTAGGAGAGCGGGATTCGAACTCGAGTCCTCGAGATTATGAATCCATTGCTCTACCGACTGAGCTACTGACGACCTCAATTTTATCAACTGTATTTCAAAGTTTCGATTAGTTATCTTTAAAACTTGGATATATTATAAAATATTTAAATTAACATTGTATAGATTCCACAGCCTCTTGAAAACTCTTATGTAACAAAAACATTAACATTCAAAACATTAATGATATACTTTTAACACATATATTAACATATGTTAACATATTTTAATATATGTGTTATTATATGTTAACATATATTAACATTTTTAGTTATATGGAGTTTGATTCATTAAATAAAACGTTAGGACACGAGTTATAATTGTTTTTTTTAATCAAAAAGAAACATTATTTAGAGTGGGAAAAAATCCGTGTCTTAGAGAGCGTGAAATTTTTTTTAATTATTCTAAAACCATCAAAGCCAATACTTTAAAGTATACCAACTAAAAATTATTGATATTCTTTGTTTCATAGATACTGTAAATTTCCTTGTAAGAGCATAATTTCAGTTGACGATATAATAATATTCATCACGTCATATTAATTGTATAGAATTCGTGGATTTACGCATGTAAGAGTTGATGTATGCTAACTTTGTACATCATGATCTATCCGAACATGTAGATATTTACATACGTACTGATACGTATATTTAGAGAAGCGTACTACATATATGTAATCAGAATCAATATGTAACCAAATTTATACTTGACCAAATTAAAGCATATATTATCATATTAAAATATATTTTCAAATATCTATTTTTTTTATTTTTGCATTATATTAAAAATAATTTTAAGACTATTCGCGTTCAATACAACTTCTTACTAGCTTTTTCTTTTTAATTTTTCTAATTTGTATAAAAAAATAATAAGTTATGATCATATTATGAAATCGTGAACTATCCACTTTAATTCGATCTATATGTTTATTTGGTTCTCAAAGGGTTAAAAGTAAATATGCATGTGGAAATAGTTTCATACGAATTCTGTTTGACTTGTCAAATATATCAAGAAAGTAATGTTTCATATTGCGAGTAATCGGAGACAACTGTTAATACACTTGGATTAAGTTTTCTTAAGCTTAATTTATATTTTTGTAATTAATTTAATATTGTAAACTAGAATCGTAAAAAGATTTCTTTTTAATATGGAATTACGATTTTGATGATTCGCAAACATAATTATAATTAAAACGAACAAAAGGCTTGTGTTTGTAATCGTACTTCCAACAAAGATCCAATGATCAAAGCTCGGTAAAGCGAGTTGTATTACATTTGTAGCTGTACATTCTGCTCTACATTTCATTGCTCTTTATGCTTCATCGCAATAACATTACTTTTTTTATTGAAATTATTACCATTGAGATCAAAAGTTTCAATTTCCGTAATAAGAAATATTTAATCCGAAATGTAATGTTTTTTATATGCAATAAAAATGAGTAATAATATGAAAGTTGAGTTATCTAAACTTTGTATACATAAATTTCTATTTCAATAATTTTATAACTGAAATCCTCGTGTAAAAAAAGATACTTCTTTGTATAAGGTTTGAAAAATTTTAATTACGAAATAATAATATTTTCTTTCAATAGCTGTATTAGAATCAAATTTAGAATAACCAATAACAACATTTGATTTTAAAAATGCACATGCTGAAATTCAATAATCAGAATTCTGTTTTATATTAACAAAAGCAAGAAAAATCTTTATTAGAAAATAATCAAGGGAGGAATCTATTGTTAAGAATTTTTTAAATAAAGAATAACAAACAATTTTGCTATACGAATGTTTTCGTACATAACTAGAAAAGAACAATAGTTCTATACATTAACAATAATAATTGTATATTTGATTGATATATATTTAGTCTATTTTTCTGTTTTATCTAATGTTACGGTCATCATTCATATTCATATAGAAAGAACGTTTTATTCTTTCTCCTCCTTTGCCATGACGTGGGTGATTAAGGCTGAATATGAAAAATGAAACACAAAGTTAGCGATAATGCGATTCTTAGATTAGAGGGAAAAAAATTACAAAGGTAAAATCAACCGTGAGATCACGATTAATTTTCACAGTTGAAAGATTAGTTCAAATGTAAATTAGCGTTCATGGACAAATGTGCACGCTCATTTTAATTTTTTTTGTAATGATTTATCAGAATCATAAAATTATCTCGACAATAAGTTCATTAAATAGTATGGAATTAATTATAATCGGTAAACAATAGAAAATCAAAATTTATTAAATTGAACCTGGTATATGATTTTCATCATTTTGTCTGTAACGATTTTTTATAAGATGGTCAATATCTGAAATTTAAAGTATTGACGTTCTTCTAAAAAACCTTAGTAGTTTCATTTTGGTCGTATTTATAATTTTATCAAAAGAAGATTTAAATAATAAAGGAGTATGACTATTAATGATAATAATCAGTTATTAAATAAAATTTTACAAAAATCTATAAAAAGGACATAGGAAAATCTACAAATTTAATTAAATGTGTTTTTATTTCAATGATGTATACACTGTATTCATTTTATTGACTTGGACTACAACTTCTGAGTTTAGGTATATTTATGTTTCCTAATTTCGGATATTCGAATTTTGAACTTTTCTAATTTCAAATTTTCGAACCAAGAAAGTTGCTCGAGTGCTTGATGTTCAAGTTGAGAAGATGGACTTACTAAAAAGAAGAGGATTTGTTTTTGTTTTATTTGATAATCAAATTTTAAAAAATTGCATGATAAAAGAAAAATTCGAATTATCGAAAAATTACTATATATTCTCTATTCAAGTATACCAAAAAACAAGTGTTATACTTTAGTTTCGTTAAGTCGCCGTTAAAGTTGAGCAACGGGTACAGCTGTGAATTATTAAATAATTGAAGTTAGATGGTAGTACTGCTCTCAAACGCTAGAGTTCGACTACTCCCTTAATAAGTGTAAACCATATCTAGAGCATATTATTTGAACTTTGCAATGGCTTGCAATTAGACATCTGCTCTTGTCTAATATTCCCCAATGATTGTCTGTCGTTAGTGCACCATGGTTCAAATAATATTAAAGTATTCTTTAACCAAAGTTACATTCCTGCTTAAAAATTGGAAATTCTTACTAAATAAGTTGTCGTCTATATTAGCATATTTAATAGTTATATAAATCTACAGAATCTATAATCTGGTTGTCTCAAATATATTCTTTTGTTATTAAAGGGTGAACGATCAACATCCTCATAAATAGCAAACGATTGATATTCTGCGTGATATTTATGTAAATTCATACTGTGAAGACAAATATACCATGGATACATATTAATGAAATTCTAATATTCATTTAAGTTTTTCAATTTTCATTCTTTTCATTCCCATAATAAGTTAAGATAACATAACAAGAAAAGTGGATATTGGCTTTAAAAAGCCACAACTTTTAATTCGGGGTCATATCCTTATGTGTTTACATTATCGGATTGACTGATTTACCGACTTTCATCTCCTGTAGTTTTTTTATTTTTTAAAAATGTTTGTGCAATTATTTTTGCACGTCTTTAAAAATTGCACAAAGCATTCCATTTATTTCAAATAAAAAATTGTAAGTGATGGATGGTGTGAAAACTTCATTATGTAATATCTCGACTTTCCCTGCACTTAAGAGGGTCAATTTTTTTTTCAAATTCATGTTTTTTTGCGCTCTAAAGGATGGCATAGGTTTCAGAAGCTAGTTTTTCTAGGCACCAATTAATATACTCGTAGACATCTTCCTTCTTTGACTACATTATATTTATATAGTTCATTTGTCGTTAAATTTTTAATTTTGTACATATTTTCATTATTGATTGTTTAAATTAATTTGTGACTAGTTTATCTCAGCAGAAATTTATTAATTAACAACTTTCTATTCTTGTTTATATTATACTTTATTTTAAAAAATCACATTTGAATAAAAAAACATTTTCTTCATTAAAAGATCATTTTTTATTAAGTATAAATTTTTAACAATAATAATTCAATAAACAAGTAGGTACTTTGACCTTATTCTTTTTGCGACTAACATCAAACAATGTTGAAGAAAAACAAGCATAAGATACCTATAGCTATATCTATTTTTTAATTTCCCTGCAGATCTCTATCTTTAATATTTCCAAGTCTTTTGGATTGTAAAAGTTTTTCATCATAAAAGTGATACATTTTTATGCTTTACTAAAAGTATAACTTTCAAACTATTTCTAAATTATCAATGGTAATATCAGCAAATAATCGTGAAATGGAACATCTCATGGGAGTGCTATAATTTTTTTTATACATTTTTATCCACAAAACTAAAATATAATCATCTGAAACATGTTTGTAAACAAAGCATGTGTAACGTACAGTAGTGCTTATATAAATCAGCCGAGAGCGCGGTTCGAACTCAAGACCTCGAGATTACAAATTCATCGCTCTACCGACTGAGCCACTGACGACCTCATCTTCATTTTAATCAATAATGGAACACATGCCACGTACATTTTAAAAAATTTGTCATAATTAAGATACAACTTAGCAACAACCAACGCACACCGTATATTTATTTCCAACTCTTATTATCTTGTTTACTAACATCTAATACAATTTCAGGCTTTAAATTTATGGGCGCTAGTGCATTTTCTAGTACAGCATTGTTATTTTTTTGTAGAGGTTTGGACGGATTTATGCATGGATTTGGTTTGTTTTTAGTTTCTCTTGTCCATGGAACTCTTGGCAAGTCTAATGTCTCACTCTTAAATTTTTTTGCTTTTGCTTCCGCAAGGCCAACATAAAACTCTAAAAGCTCGTCCATCCAATCTTTTTTTGGAAGAAGTTATTTTATTTTCTGTTTCAAACTGGGTGCGATTAAGACGAAGCTTCTTAATCTTCTCCTGTTAAATTCTCTCAGCTTTTGGGGCTTGCCTGTTTTTTCACCTGTAATAGATAACTTTCACTGAAACAAAGAGAACAAATAATATAGTTTGTTATTTTAAAAGAAAAAAAGAAGTAAAATTAGTTATCAGATTTTTTTTCGCTGTCTCTAATTTGTAATGATTAATAACAAAAGTAATATTACTGTCTTATTTTGTAGTATAAGATATTTTCTTACACATGGAAAGTGATAACGCTATCTTATTCATACCTTTTATAACACGATTTTTAAAAAAACATTCCTAGTACCTCCTTATCGATACGTTAGTTATTTCAGGATACTTTGTTTTGTAAAAGTAGAAAAACATTTTCTTATAATTTTCAAGAATCTCTTAATGTTAGTTTTGAATATTTGACAAAGAGCGAAACATAAAATTAACAATTAGTTTGAAGAGAGAGATGTTTCAGAACTATAAGTCCCATTGAGTAGTCATATATCTATACTGAACCACATCGTTATCATTAATTTCTCATCACAATGTTTTGGTTGTCTATATACAATCCTTTTCAAGCACAAATTGTAATATTGCAAATTATACACATATATTAACATTAGTCAAGTAATTAAAATGTTAACAAAAGTTATCAAGACACACAATTAAAAAAGCAATTACAGTTTTTTTAATTAGACATTTTGTACATAGACAACCGAAAGGTTGTAATGAGAAATTAATAATAAATTATTCACGCTATTGGATTCAAATTTATTGTTATTTGTTATTAACCTCTAAATAGTAAATTTTCATTATAAATATATACATTTATTTATATTCACTTTGTTGTAAACATGATATATTTTGCTATTCAAAATGGCTATCTATCTAGACTTTGACTTTAATATCTTTTTTTACACAGGGAGCGTACAGTGGGTACTTTACTCCCTCCCAGCGAAAAGTAAAGTACCCACTGTACGCTGCCTGTGTAAAAAAATCGTATATTCACCATGGGAGTAAATGAAAAATGCCTTAAATCGTATGTTTGTCACCCTCGCCTCTGGCTCGGGTGACAATTTACATACGATTTCAGACATTTTCCGTTTTTACTCCCTAGGTGAATAATATACTATTTAATAAAAATATTTTATTAATAAAATATATATTCATAAAAAAATTTCTTGCCGTTTATTGGCTATAAGACTTTCAAAATGTGCTCCGTTATAACTTGATGATTTCGCAACATTAATCATAAACACCATTGTAATGTTCATAAGGAAATGTTGAAAAATCCCACAAAGTTTCAAATGATTTTACGGCACGTGTCATGAAGATGAGTGTTGAATTTCGAAAATTCTTCTTTCATAATGATTTTCTTTACTAAATACGAATTTCCGTAAGGCATTAATTGCTGATAATATTCTTTTGATCTATCGTTTCTTTTTCCGGACCAATTATATCTACGTAGGATGAAAAACATATGCTAATGAAAGTTTATGATTTTATTTACCAACTAATAATTTCCGCAGTGATAAAATATGACGAATAATAATGGGTGGAAAAATCATATCACGGTGATTCAGTCTCTTTCATATGCGCACGTGCAAAATCTCAAGGAAATGCCGAATTTTTATACAATTGTTGATATCATTAAGAGAAAAGTTTTTCTTTTTTGATTATATATTTGAATTTATGATCGAGTGAAATTCACTTTTGTGAAATTCTTTAATTGTAAATACAACTAAATTTTGTTAAAAAACAAAACAGTTCAAACAAAAACTAAAGTATAAGTTTTTTAAAAAATTTGTAGATTAAGAAATTCAAAATTTATTTTTCACTTCCTTTTTATGAAAATTTATAAACTAAATGATTATTTTTTGGTTTAGTTGATAAAATTGTTTTTATTATTTCGTGTTCATCAAAAATTTGTTTATATGACCTTAAATTTTATACAGTATATCAAAATGCTTAAAACTCTTAATTGCAATAAATACTACATCTCATTAAATTTTCAAGTCTTTATCATTAATAGCTCTGAGAAACAATCACTCCACTAAAAAGTACAATTTTCGGCGTTCTCTGATAACTTGAGTAAATTAAAAGGGATCGATATGGAATGTACCGAAATAAATCTTTTTTTTTCAATTCCATGATGCCCGAAAGTTCCAGAGGTATTACATTTTTTCAAGTCATTTTTTGATTTTTTATAACAAAGTTTCAACCTTACTCGATATCTTTCGATTTATTTTCATTTTGTATCAATAATTCTAAAATAGTACATTTCGATACAACTGTATGATACGGGTAATTTACACCCTTAAGAGGATTACCCATTTCATTTTTTTGTACCGAATTTCGTGCTTTTAACTAGGTGAACTGAGATTAAAATTAAATTTTTTAATTATTTTTTTTATCATTTTTTTTATTAATTGTTTTAATAAAATTTAAACTTTAAAAAATAGATAAAAATTTATTTTGATAAATAATATACATTATTTTGTACAACAGTAGAATATGAGTAAGCGGTCAAGAAAATGTTGGAATGCAAAACATAATAATATCTTGAGATATTACAATTCAAAATAGTACTATTTTTAAAATAAATGAGTATGTTTGCGCACATTCGTGAGGATGAATTTGTATTTAGAGTATGACTGAATCGATTTTAATCTAGCAAAACTCATTTCTTTGTTTTTTCTAAGAATAGTTGTACGAAGACATCACTGGTTTGGATAGTTTGATTCATCAATACCTCAATTCTTAAAATAATGAAGTATGCAATTAAGTCTTAAAATAAGAAAATTTTTATTTCACATCATAAATATTTTGACAATTGTTTATTTAAAGCCTTTAAATTTATTCATCCTTTGCTTGCTTGAATTAAATTTCTGCTATAGATAAAATCGTTTATGTTGTAGATCAATAACCAAATGTTCGATTTTCATTATTTCTATTATAATTATTTTTTATATTATACGGTACATTAACATTTATACACCCACTTTTTATACGTTCATAAATAATCTATCTCAAAATTACATATCTAAATAGAGCTTTCTATCATTGCTTTCTATTTTTGGTGATTCGCCACTATTTGATTTGATGAAAGGTTGACCCTTAAAGCAACCCTAAAGCAAGCAGAGTCAACAAGCTTAAATATATTGAGATGATGTCAAATAGTACAGAAGATACCTACTTTAAGAGAATCCAAAAGTTGTAATGAAATTCTGAGTTACCGGGCAATTGAGATATAAAAATTTTTGTTTTTATAAAAAACCAAGAATATTTGCATTCTATTCATTTACTCGGATCTTATCGAATAAAGTAGTATATGCAATTTCGATAATGTTGAAATGTAATGATTTCATTTTTGTAAAAAGTATTTGATACAATCTAACATTTCAGCGATTTTTAATGCAAAAATTTATGTCTTTTTTACTACATTAGATGAGGAACTTTTTAAAATAATATACATTTATTTAATAAATATTTCTCTTCAATTTTTTTTTTTTAACGTCTTTATATTTTACTATCATTGCGATGCTAATTAGCGACGGAGGTCATCAATACGTTTGTGAAAAAAGCACATGTAATGTACAGCGGTGCTTGTATAAATCGTCCGAGAGCGCGATTCGAACTCGAGTCCTCGAGATTACGAATGTATCGCTCTACCGACTGAGCCACTGACGACCTCTTGCTTGATTATAATTTATTGAAATAGTACACATAATGTTTAAATGAATTCCTTAA
This sequence comes from Anastatus disparis, assembly GCA_017163975.1. Taxonomy (NCBI): domain Eukaryota; kingdom Metazoa; phylum Arthropoda; class Insecta; order Hymenoptera; family Eupelmidae; genus Anastatus; species Anastatus disparis. Next base: position 1,998,205 of record JAFFSR010000222.1, read on the forward strand.
AATCATTTATTTATTTAAAGCTTCGCTCAAGTATGCGCTATTATTATATCCTTTTCGGTTGCTTGTGAAAAAGATAACGTTTGCGTTAGCAACGCGCCAACATTAGTCTTTCGCGCGTGTATGTGCGTCGACGTATGTTTGTCTCAACGATTAACGTTGTTTGATCGGGGCAAATGCTTATGGCACAGAAGCTTATACATCTATCGTTTCAATGATTATTCATTTCACAAAGGTATATATCCTATCCTAGATTCATTGGAAACCAATGCTAGATGGTATTTTCAACAAACAGAAGGCAGCATTGACGATAGAATTATGTTTGATTTTGATTATTTTAGATGCTTGATAACTACTTTAGTTTTATAAATGTTAATTATTTATTTTATATACATGTACACGTGCTTTAATTGATTGTTAATTGATTTGGTGAATTTTAAGCAAGTTTTTCAGGACTAGTTTTTTGTCAACCATAGTAGTATTATACATAATTTATTAAAATATTCGTTGTGTATATGAACTGTTTAAAAGGATAGTATGATAAAAAAAGCAAAATTTTATGGTAAATGTTGCAATTTATGATCAGATATACTTTTTATAAAATTAATATCTTTGTGATAGAAAATTTTAATAGCATAATAGATCAAATTTTTTTTATAATAGACAAGATTAATAATTCAGCAACATAAAAAGTAGACGCCATTATCCGCGTTTTATTGGTATCTTAAAAAAATGTGGTAAAATAGATGTGTGATTAACCGACGCTGCAGTTTAACGAATTTTTAATCTTCATTGGAAAATTTCCGAAATATCTCTATATTGTGCTATTTATTAATTAAAATAAAAGACTGTAATAGAGAGATATTTTATAAAATTTCAGATCAACAATAAAAAATTTGGAAAACAGTAATATCGGTATTTTACACCTCCTTGAAAGATTTGTACATCGATACCTCAATAGTAACAAATAAGATTTTTCACTTACACAATGCATTCCCAAAAAAATGTTAAACAATCAGTGAAGCATTAAAAAATCGTGCATCGCATCTCCGCTTAAACGTTCTTTTAAATGCGCTGCTGCAAAACAAAAGAAGCTGCATTGCAACATAAAAAAGCATTAGCCGTAATTTTTCAAGCGTTCAAGAAAGACCGTTCTAACTTTCTTTTCATTATAGATACCTTCTCATTGTCTCTCTCTCTTTTTCTCTTATTCTTGGGCTGTGCAGTTTAGCGCAAGCTCGATATATCGATTTTCAGTTGAGGCCAAGAGGTTTCTTGTAGTTAAAAGGAAAAAAAAAGAGAGAGATAGAAACCCTTATTCTCTTCCCCAAAAGTCTATCATGTACGCTATCTACCATTCGCCGAGCTGTATTTGTCTTTAGGTTTTGTCGTGAAGACCGGAGAGAGAGAGAGGGTTTCGAATAGTAGAAGAAGCCAGTCACGTGTTAGTGAGTTCGCCACTTAATTCTACTGTACATTGTTGAGCTTTGGTATATCTTGATTTAATTTCGCTGCTACATCGTCGATTGCATTTCTACGGCTGGGGATGTAGCGAGGATGAATTTCGTGAAAGTATAATTAAAATTTATCTAAGCCCATTTGTCGATGGTAAAAGCAAAGATTATTCTTGTTTTTACTATTGCCGAGTAATTCACTTGTCGAGGCAGAGTAAATCAAATGTCAAAATGACGATTGCTTTGATAATTTGGCTTCACGTTTTAGATTTCGATTAACCACGGGTGGTTTTCAAGAACTTGTTGATTGACAAGTACATTTTCATTAATTTAGCTTTTGGTTATTTCTAATTGAGAAATCTTTGATTTTTTAAGAAAACTAATTATTTAAAATACTTTAATTAGTGTAACATTAATGTAATCATGATTGGCTCATTGTATGATATATAACAACGCTTCATAAATTATATAAATTTTATTTAATGAAATTAAAAATAAATTTAATAACGTGATAATATTCGGAGATGATTTATCACTATCTGCTAATTGTTGATTGCAATGAAAACTCTTAATTCTTTTAAAGCTGTTTTGATAATTGTATATCGATTAATTTCTACTCTTATTATTGTACAAGGCATCCTAAAATTAAATTTAAATTCTGGTTATTTTTAGAATAATAAAAAATGTGAAACATCTTTAAAACACGTCTTTTATTATTTCAAGGAACAAACTTTTTAAGGGGGTCTTAACATTTGACCTCCCACTACTTGGATGATGAGAAGGAGACAACTTAATTTTTTTAAATGTCAAAGGAAGGTAAACGGTACATCGTTAGTCTTGTTAAAAGTTACGGAAAGTCAAAAATTCTTCAAAGAACAGAAAGAATGGTGGGATTGCGCTAAGTATTGTTTACCGAGGACCTTTGACGTCGACGGAAATTACAATGATACTGGGCTTTTCCTCTAACTTTGACTATTGTAATTTTTATAAAAAAGAGGCGTTAATTGTTTCACTTTTTTACAAAAATTTTTGTATTTAAGAAATCTCACAGTGATGCATTGTTTATCCTTCTTTATTTAAAAAAGTTTTCAAAATGTTTGTGAAAACCAAAAATGAAAATTTAGCTTTATATGCATTTTGAAAAGGGGGTGAAAATAGTATTCTAATTTATGAAAATTTTTGTATTTAAAAGACTTTTTTAATGATGCATCTTTTTACTATTTCTAGCATGTCAGCTTTGTTAATAACATCACATAATATTCTATTATGTTCCAACTTTTTAAATCATTCTTTTCTTGAAGTTTTATTCTCATTATTCTCTTTCACGGTAATATAAAAACATCATTCTTTCAAAGAAAGACTGAGCATAATGATATTCTCGATGGAAAATTCGATTCGTTAACGTCACTTACAATAACTTTTTGACAATCATTGTTATTCAGGTGAATGATATTCTATTTTATCACGGAACAAATAAATTATAGAATAAATTTTGATGTGTGCAAGTAAGGAAAATCTCTTGCATCGATGTAAATCATTGAAAGTACAATTTAAAATTACGTAAAAGTATACATGCACGAAATAGTGCAAGTATTACATTACAATTTTTTGATCAAGCAACATCTATGGGAACATTATCATACGTTATTCGTATGGATATTAAGTGACAAGAATATCACCATATAATCAAAGCATTCCCGATTTTGTGTTGTCAATGCAACTTGTTCTATCAACGAAGAGAAAAATAACTTACTTTTTTAATTTTAATAAAGTTCATCGGAGAAATTATTTTTTATTTCCATTAAAATAATACTGTTTAACAACGATTAAAAATTTATTTAAATAAATGTTACATTGTTAAATATGTATCTTAAATGAATTTTATTATTTTTTATAATTCATGTAAATCATAAATGCTTTTAATTCTATAGAATAAATGTTTTAAAAAAGTACTGGTTTCTAGAGCTTTTTTTTTCAAAAACATTTTTTCACGCATTTTTATTCAAGTTATTTAAATTATGTTTGAAATTTTTTAATTGAAACAACAATTTTTCTAAATATATCTTTTTATTTAATTATAAAAAAATTTTTTAATGTGGAAAAAAGTTTAATTATTTTTAAATGTATATGAAATTAAAGAGAATCTTCACGAATTAAAAAAACATTTTTACTTCATTTATATATGATATTATAAAATATCTTTTTTTTTTATTTAAGCCTGATTTGATATCAAGAATCATAGTAACATAACTTTTAAATTAATATTCATTCAATTTTAATCATAATTTAAAAGTTACCAAAAGTCTACATGGTGTTTACTGTATCAAAATATTGAACTTTTCACTTTTATTAAAGTTGTTTTTTTTTTATTTATTCTTAAAGTTGACATTTTACAGGATATTGTGTACCTAAGAATCCACATTTCTGGTACTTTTAAAAATATTTAAATTCATAATGAAAAAAAATTATACTTTCAAAATGAGAGCAATGAAAACGCCACTGAAAAATTCAAGTTTAATCAATCATAAAAAAAAATTACATTTCTTGTTTAGCCTTTAATTATAATTTTATAAACTTTGATTAATATAAAAATCCGAACATAAATTTTAGATAATACCTAAAGTAGCTTTTTTTATAATAAAACTTATGTTTACATCAAAATATATGTTAAATTTTTTTGCTATGTCCAAAATGTAACATGAACTATATAGAGCAATGGTAATTAGAAATAAAACGTATTGCGCATTGAAGAATTATAATAATAAATATTTTTTTCATTTCAAACTATACACTAGTGCGAATTTGCACCAGGGTGTTTTTCGATTAATGTGATGTAATAGGGTATTTGATAAGTAGTTACCTACATTGCAGTTTGCCGTAATCTTGATTCAAAAATTTTCCAAATATCTGTATATTATGCTTTTTATTAGTTCAATTGGAAGGCTATAATATAGAGATGTTTTTGAAAATTTTGGATCAAGAATTTAAAATTTGGAAAATAGTAATGTCGGTATTTAAACTGGTGTTTTCAGAAAAAGTTAATTTGTTTATAACAATTATTACAGACAAATTAATTTGTTTCATTCAAATAAACAATATTAATCGGGAATTTCTAAGAAAATCACTCACTAGGAGAGTATCAGACCTCCGGATCACGGATTTTGCTTAAACGTTGGGATAAGTTTTCAGATGTCAAAATATGAAAGGAAACAAAATTTTAGACCCCAACGCTCAATATTTCCCTAGTTACAGGCAATTAAAGAAAATCACTAAAAAAGTTACTAGATTTTCAAACGCATATAGTTCCTTAGCATTGATAGCTAGGAGCTTAAAACTTTTTTTAAATCAAAGCTGAGCTCAAATCCTTTCGAAATAGTAGTTATAGCATGTCAAAATATTATTTTTTCCCAAAGTTATAGCGTGATAAACATTAGACCCATTTTCAGCTTTTGTTATTAATTAATGTTTTAAAAAGAAAATCAGGTCCAATGTTTATCACGCTATAACTTTGGGAAAAAATAATATTTTGACATGCTATAACTACTATTTCGAAAGGATTTGAGCTCAGCTTTGATTTAAAAAAAGTTTTAAGCTCCTAGCTATCAATGCTAAGGAACTATATGCGTTTGAAAATCTAGTAACTTTTTTAGTGATTTTCTTTAATTGCCTGTAACTAGGGAAATATTGAGCGTTGGGGTCTAAAATTTTGTTTCCTTTCATATTTTGACATCTGAAAACTTATCCCAACGTTTAAGCAAAATCCGTGATCCGGAGGTCTGATACTCTCCTAGTCAGTTAAAACCTTTTTTCATCGAAAAAAAAATATAAATATAAAGGTCCAACCGATGTGTACAGTTTAAGGGAATGTAAAATACCGACATTACAGTTTTTCAAATTTTTTATTCCTAATCCAAATTTTTTAAAAATATCTCTGTATTACAGCCTTCTATTTTTATTAATAAAAAGCATAATATAGAGATACTTCGGAAAATTTTGTAATAAAAATTAAAAATTCCAGAAACTGCAATGTCGGTAACTGTGTAACAACCATATACACCGTATTACATCACCTTCTGATATCAAATCAAACTAAAATATTGCAAAAGTTACTACTTTTGATTACTTTTTGAAATTTTTACATATCCCAAGGCTATGATAAATCGGAATTTCCCCCTTATACAAGGTTTGATCCAATTTCGGTGAAATGAGTTATATATATGGAACACTTCATGTCAACTTGCAAAATCAAAAATGTGAATGATCGAAACTTTTTGAATACATAAGGTTACTATACTAGATACTATGGGTGTACAAATACTGTCAAAAAGTATTATTTTCGAATTCAAAAAGAAAAATTCCATAGTAATGTCTGCTTAAACCAATAGTATCTGGTACTCTTACTCCACTGCATCCGACATCTAAAGCGCACAATAGGATTTTTGAGGTCAAGGCGATTTAATGTTACAGCGCAAAACTAGGTGTTTTCAGTTCTTTTTCAAGTTTTCAAACTTCGTTTTACAAAATTCACTAACTCACAGCTCTTTTTTTAACTTTTACGTCTATTCTTTTTGGTTAGAATGGAAATGGAAGATAAAATTTTCATTTTCCAATCCAAAAACTTGCTGATTTTAATTTGACTAGAACTTTTCAATGAATTGAAATTCGACATTCAAATAGCGTTGGTGCTTATACAAATATTCAATACTTGTCGAATTATTTTCATTCACTTTTGTTAAAAAAAATCCTCATTTCGATTTAAAAATTGAAACAAATTTGCCTATTATTATATTCTTACGTACTATAATCATTATAACTTTTTGGTTTTAATAGGAATAATAATAATACCGTTTTAATAACCTGTATTTTACCGATAATATTTTTTCGAAATATGTACAAACCGAAACTTTTATTTTTAAACGGTGCTTAGGTACTTATAATTGCGTCATTAAATTTTTCATGTTTTTGATTTACTGTAAGTAAATTAAAATTTGAAAAATAACCCGACAATTCGTTGTCAAAACATTTAACGAATAACCAAGAGAACAGAGCTTTTAACGATTCTGCTCGTGTAAGTAATTGGAGCAAGGAACGACGTCGTTATGAAAGCTTGAAATAATGATCGCCGTGTTTAATTGTAGGTGTAAACGTACATTAAATGATTATTTACTTTTGATTCTCTTTTTTTTCAATTTTAGAAGCACAGTATTGATTTGTGTTTTGGTTTAAATAAACAATTGAATTTGTTTCTACAAAAATATGTATTGAAATTTTATTTTAACTAGCTAGTATTGTTAGATGTTTGGAATAATTATTGACATTTATTTTGTATAATATTTATGAAGTATAAAATATTAATGTAGTTTAAATAATGAAATTTAACATTATTTTTTATTTATTATATTTCATAGTAAAATTAATCTTGTAGAAATTAATTTATCATTCAGCTATTTTTTTTGTATAATATTTCAAACTTTATAACCAAAAAAGGTTTATTATCTTTAGAAGGGTTGTATTCGTGTAATCTCATTATAATGATACGATGACAAATATAAATAAAAATATATCAAGGTCATCAGTGGCTCAGTTGGTAGAGCAATGGATTCATAATCCCGAGGGTCCATGTTCGAGTCTCGTTCTCGGCGAACGTGTGATCAAGCACAATCGTCTACGATACATGAGCTTTGCTAAGAAATACGCTAAAAACCCCCATCGCTAATTAGCATATAATGATAGTATAAATATAGCGATGTTAAATAAAATTAAAAAAAAATGATAAAAATTAATAGTGTTTACAATGTTTAAGTTAAAATTAGGTAGAAATTAGATACAATAGGATATTTTTGATTAAAAAAAATATGTATCCTCATTTGCTATTAATTTTGTTTTTTTTAATTAATTTGATTTAACGTCGCTGTATTTATGCTATCATTGCAAAGCTAAATAGCGACGGAAATTGTCAGTGTTTTTGTGAAAAAAGCACATGTAACGTACAGTGGTGCTTGTGTCAATCAGCTGAGAGCGGGAATCGAACTCGGGTCCTCGAGATTACGAATCCATCACTCAACCGAATGAGCCACTGACGATCTCACAATTAATTTTGACCTAAGCAAAATAAAGGTATTTGGCGCAAACAGCGAATGCAATCTCTGTGTATGTGCCCAAGAATAGGTAGGAATTTAAATGAATAAAGAATGTGCTTACTGTATTTTTTATTCATATCTGATAAAGATTATTGTAAAATATCGATATATTTGAAAAAGTATCTTTATTTGATAAAAAAAGGTTATCAATGTATTAAATCAATTTTAATGATTTAATGATGAAAATCTTGATAAATTTTATAAATTTTTTTGGATAGTAAGTGTTTTTGTGTTAAAAGTAGCACATTTGCCCTTATCGAGTAGTAATTATTTATCAAAAAAATTATTGAAATTTTAAGAGTATTGATAAGGGCTATCTATAATAAAACAATAAAAATTTTCATTGATATCTATCATGTAAACGGCTATTTAATTAGAAAAATTATATCTAATTTTCTGAAGTAGAAAAAATTGAGTTTGAATTAGATGAACTGTGTATAAATGTTTTAAAATTTACACGTGATTGTACTCAAGATTTCGTAGCCGTTGTTAATGGTTGAAATGATGAGTGTTTCTGCTTGCAGAGGCATTAAGTTATTAGAGCCAATATCTGATATTTTTTGGTTCTACAATTTTTCTAATTGCGATTGCGTATTCTTCAATTTAAGAATATGCAATTGCGATTAGGAAAATTGTAAAGTAAATCAATATCAGATGAGTTACAAATTTCCTTTAGCAGAGTATGTATTTACTTAAACAGGAAAAACGCCGTTACTCAATTTAGCGATAAGACTGCAAAGGTGAAAATTGGCTTTCAATTACTGAAAATACGGCCTGTAATAAAGAAAGCTAAACTATTATTCTTTCAAATGATTATTTCACACTGTGTTTTTTACAAAAATTTTCTGGTAGGTACATTAAACTAGTTTCACAAATAACTTGTATTAGAGCAGACATTAATGACTTTAAATTTGTCCGTGCTAAGCTTCCGAAGACAAGTTTATATTATGTCAGAAGACATTCTTAAGTTACCTGATTTTATAAAAATAAATGATGACACTATTGTTTACTATCTTTACTTGCTTTACCTGCTTTACTTAAGAAAAGAGAACTACGTAGCTAAATTTTGTAAAAGTTAAAATAATAATTTAAACCAATCAAGTCAGAATCATAAATTTTATGTTAATATTTAAATAGGTGGATTATGTAAAGTTGTAATTGAAATTACCATATGCTTTTAATAGTTATAAGATAAAATATAATATAATGACAATCAATGAACGCTACTTTACAATACGTAAAACGCGATGATTGTAATCTGTTTATCTAACAAATTTATGAAAATTTTTTTTTAATAGACTGTAAAACTAAATAAATTTTTCATAAATCTTCAAATGTTTGTTAAAAAAATAATAGACTCAATTATTGTTCTTCATAATTTATGAGATCATATCAAAAATAAAAATTTCAATTAAAAAAAAATATGCTTTATTATTTATAAAATGGTAACAAATACAAAATTATAATTTATAATTATAAATTATTCAACCTAGAATACAAGCGCCCTTATCACGTTTGAAGAAATCAACCTGAAAAAATATTAGACTAGTTAAATACAGTCATAATATTAAATAATTAAAATTTGATTAATATAAAATATATTGTACGTACAGCGCATCGTATCAATGCCTTTGGATTGCGCCACAGATGAAGACATTCTTTAGCTGCTGCCAAGAGGCAGCTTACAACCAGATGAAAAGCTGCCTTTAGGATATTTAGAACCAATTTCAAAACCTGTAAATATACAACAAGAAAAAATATAAAGATTAGTAAAATCTTCAAATAATGATTCTTTGTATTTTTATACATTCTTTGCTTCTTTATGTTAAATTTACCCTTGATCACTACTTTATTAAGAAGAAAAGCGGGCCAAAAGTAAGATATAACAAACTTCTAAAATTGGAAACTTATGAAATTAAATAAACTGTTTTAATTTTTATTAAATATTAATATTTTACTATTAAATATCATATTGAATTATTTATTAAAAATTTAATAAAAATTAAAGTATCAAATTTTGATAAACATCGATGAATTAAAAAATTTATAAAATTTTAACATTGAAATATCAATAAAAATTTTTTTTAATTGGGTCTGCTTTTTGTAAGTTAACAAAGTGGCCTCTCTTTAGATAGGAATAAAGCTCATTGTGCAATTCGGGAGTAAAGTTTATGTCTCCCTCGAAAATTTAAAAAAGCCTTTGTTAAAAAAAAAACTTCATTTGCTTGGATCGAAACCTTTTTTTTTAAATATCTAATAAAATTTTAATCCCGTGTGTTTTTATAACAAAAATATGTTTGACTTTATACTTACCCATCCAAAATTTTGAATCTCTGCATTTGAGTCGAATGATAGGAGTTCTTGAGCAAATTTAATCGATTTTTCTTCATTATTTATAGTTTCAAGTGCTTGTTGTACTTCAACATTTGATAATTGAAAATTTAAATTTGACAATTTAAAAGCTGACTCTGACAATTCAGATGTTGTTTTTATTGTTTGTAATTTCATCTGTATTTCCGGACTTAACCATAGCTTTTGCAATTCTGATATTTTCGGACTCGACAATTGTTTAGAATCTAACAATGTTTCAGGCAAAACATCTGCTTTACTGTTAATTAAATTAGCAAACAGTACAAGTATAAAAAACGTTATGTATTTTCTTAAAAACATTTTAGCTGTTTACTATGATGGACTCTTTTTGACACTATTGTTAGCTCTTCCGATAGCTTGATATTTATAGAGAAAGTCACGTTTTAAAATTTTTATTTCGTTCATAGATAAATAAATAAGTTATCTTTAATATCGGTAAATATATCGATATTAATTTGATAAAGGTAATATAAAATATAAATATAAAACGCAATTACTGCAACTAAATGTTTTATAATATTTCAATATGTTATGAACTATTTATAACGTTTAGCATTTGTAAAAAATAAATATAAAATGAAATTATTGTAATTATTTTTATCCATCATAAGACTTTATTTTATTTTTAATAATTACAACGAGATTTCACCTCCAGGCTGCAGATTTTCTTTAAACTTCAAAATTTTGGCCCAACGCTCGATTGTTTAAAAGTTCTGATTCGTATCTTATAAATTTCTAGAATTTTGAAAATCTCTGTAACATACATTACAGCTTTGAATTATTTGCTTTAAGGTCATACTGTTTTAAGCTGGTTATTACAGTAGGTTCTTATCAGAACCATATAAATGTTAAGATTAAGATCGTTGATTACAGAAAAACAATTGATTGATACCGATAATTAATGTTAGATTACAACTTTTTTACTTACACTTTTGAATGTACGCACATTCGATTTCATTTTAGAGAAATGGTATGTTAGGATGTTAAATTTTATAAAAAATTAGAAAAACCTATTACCTTTTCAGATTCAAAATATACTGTCGTTAAAAATCTGATCTTTATCAGGTGGGAACGAAGAGAAATTATCAATGCAACAAAAGCAATGTCAATCATGATGTTTTTAATCATGATAATCTCGATAAGAGTTTTATACATTTTTTTCTATATCATAAGTATTTTATGCACTAGTACACTTGCACATAATCGGTCACGGTTATTATTAAAAAAATTATTGATATACTGTTTATCTATTTTAGTTGTAAACTCACGAAAATTAATGAATTTTTTTTAAAAATAAAGTCAATTTGTATATATTATAATAAATCCTTTTATATTAATGTGAGAAGATTGCTGCATAAATTATTGTGATGAAAATGCGATGTTTATTTAAGAAAGCTAAAGGTATTATTCTTTTAAATGATTATTTCACATGATGTTTTTTACAAAAATTTTCTAATTGATACATTAAATCAGTTTAGCAAATAACTTGTATTAGAGCAGACAATAATGACTTTAAATTTGTTCATCTTAAGCTTCCGAAGACAAGTTTATATAATGTCAGAAGACATTCATAAGTTACCTGCTTTAATAAAAATAAACTATGACAATACTGTTTACTATCCTTACTGGCTTTACTTAAAAAAAGAGGGCTACGCAGATAAATTTTTTAAAAATCAAAATGTTAATTCAAACCAATCAACTCAAATTTTAACCTTTCTAATTAACATTTAAGAATCATGAATTTCATGTAGATATTTAAATAGGTTGATAGTTCTATAGATTATTCAAATGAAAAGTTATTATTGACGTTATTATATTTTTAAAATAATTTTACGATAAAATATAATGAAATGACAATGAGTGAACCGTATTTTATAATATGTAAAATGAGGTGATTAATCTGTTTATATAACTAAATAAATCTTTCATAATTAAGCTTCAAATTTGTGGTGAAAAAATAATAGACTCAATTATTGTTTTTCATAATTTATGAGATCATCATTATCAAAAAGTAAAAAGTCAATTAAAAAAAATATATACTTTATTTTCATTTATAAAATGGTAAAAAATACAAAATAGCATTTGATAATTATAAAATATTTAGCCTAGAGCACAGGCACCCATATCACGTTTGAAGAAATCAGTCTGAAAAACATTAGATTAGTTAATTAACATTTATTTAATAATACATTAGAATTTGATTTTTAAAAAAGTATATTATACATACAGCGCATTGTAACACTGAGCCTGGACTGTACCACAGATGAATACATTCTCTAGCTGCTGCCAAGAGGCAGTTTAAAACCATTTGAAAAAATACCTTTAGGATATTTAGAACCAATGTCAAAAACTGTAAATATACAATAATAGAAAATATAAAGATTAGTAAAATCTTAAAATAATAATGCTTTGTATTATTATGCATTCTTTGTTTCTTTATTGATTTAATATTATAGAAAAAAACTTTTTTATTTATATAAACAATTCTAAAAAATAGATGAGAAACGGACCGAAAGTAAGATATAACTAATTTCTAAAATTTAACGGCAATAAAGTACTTTATTCTCGCTTGAAGAAACTTATGAAATTGAATAAACTGTTTAAATTCTTATAGAATATTAATACGTAATTATTAAATATCAATTAAAAAATTAATAAAAATTATTAAAGTATCAAATTTTAATAAAAATTGATATATTATAAAATTTTAGCATTATAATTTCAATTAAAATTTTTTTTCAAGTAATTTCACTTTCTTTTAAGTTAATAAGATGGCCATTATTGAGGTAAGAATAAAGTTTATTATGTTATTCGAGAGTAAAGTTCGGAAATTTACTGCCCTCGCCTCGCTTCATTTGCTCGTATCGCAAACTTTTCCTCGAAATAAATATATGACTTTACTCCCTCGTTGTATAATGCATTATATATATATACCCTACTTTTAATTTGCTTCCGTAAAATATATAATTTTTTATAATGTTCTAAAATTGAATTTATTCTAATAAAATTTTAATCCCGTGTTTTTATAATAAAAATATATTGGATTTTATACTTACCCAGTTGAAATCTTGAATCTGCACATTTGAGTCGAATTGTAGGAGTTCTTGAGCAAATTTAATCAATTTTTCTTCATTATTTACATTTTTAAGTACTTGTTGTACTTTAAAATTTGACAAGGCAAATTTTGAATTTGACAATTTCAAATTTGAATGTGACAATTTCAAAGCTGAATCTGACAATTCAGATTTTGTCTTTATTTTTTGTAATTTCATCTGTATTTCCGGACTTAACCACAGCTTTTGCAATTCTGATATCTTTGAACTCGATAATTGTTTAGAATCTGACAATGCTTCAGGTAAAACATTTGCTTTGGTATTAATTAAATTAGCAAATAGCCCTAGTATAAAAAATGTTATATATTTTAAGAACATTTTAACTTTTGAGTATAACGGACTCTTTTTTACTCTGTTGTTAACTCATCCGAAACTTTATATTTATAGAGAAAGTCACGTTTTCAAATTTTTTATTTCGTTTGCAGATAAATAAATAAGTTATCTTTAATATCGCTAAATATATCGATATTAATTTGATAGAGATAATGTAAAAAAATACATTTAAAACGCAATTACAACAACTAAATGTTTTATAAGCTTTTAATATGTTATGAACTATGTATAAGATTTTGCATTTGTGAAAAAATAAATAAAAAGTGCAATTATTGTTATTATTTTCATCTTTTACAAGCCTTTATTTTATTCAGAATACTTACGATAAGAATATTTCACCTTCAGGTTACAGATTTTCTTCAAACTTCAAAACTCTGGCTCAAAGCTCGATTGCTTAAAAGTTTTGACTCGTATCGTGTAAATTTCTAGAATTTTGAAAATCTTTATAACATAAAGTACAGTTTTAAATTACTTGCTTTACGGTCATATTGTTTTAAGCTGGTTATTATAGGAGGTTTTACTCAGAACCATATAGATGTTAAGATTAAAATCGTTGATTATAGAAAAATGTTCATAAAGTCTAATAAGTTCTACATTTATGAATAAATAGTGAATTTTACTCTAAACACTGCAATGATTCTGATTCATCTATTACTTTTTTTTTAATGAGCTTCATAGATAATAATTGTTTTAATTAAAAGATTTTAATGTTAATTTACGTACGCTTGTAGAATAAAACTAGAACAACACGTTAAAAAACGATGAAATTGTAAAACAAAAAATTTTTTTAACTCTTAAAATTTAGACGTGGCAACTTAAAACTTAAAAAAAAAACGAGTATTCGCAACACAACGGTATTAATCAACATTTTTTTTCTTTTAACTTTGTTTAACGTCGCTGTATTTCAGCTATCATTACGATGCTAATTAGCGACGGAGATTTTCAGTGTGTTTGTGAACAAAGCACATGTAACGTACATTGGTGCTTGTATCAATCGGCCACCAAGAGCGGGATTCGAACTCGGAACCTCGAGAATATGAATCCATCGCTCTACCGAATGAGCCACTGATGATCTCAATTATTCATTATTTATTATGAATTTTCATTCATGCATTTGTTATTTACTAAACAATATAGTCAAAATTTTCTTATTAGCAATCGAATTAAACATTTTATAGGCCGGAAATTAATCGATAATGAATTATTAATATTATGATCGTTGTTTTTTATAATACAATAACCATCATTGTTTAAATTCTGTCACTTTTGGTGGTCATCAATTTGGAACTTTATATTTTTTCATGAGGATTATTAATTTATTATAACTATACCATTGCTATTGGTTCAACAAGTAAATATATATCTTTTGTCTTAATTGATCATACAAGTTGCTATCTCAGAATTTTATTTTGTGAATTATATTGTACTTAATGTATTTATAAGTATATTGATATATATGTTGCTATATGTTATCGAACAATTGCTTGATACCGATAATTAATATTAGATTATAATTTTTTAACCTATACTTTGACATTCAATTTCATTTTGGAGGAATAGTAAGTGTTCAATTTCATGAAAAATTAGAAAAATCTATTACCTTTTCAGATTCAAAATATACTATAGTATTTCAAAAAATCTTATCCTTATCAGATGAAAACGAAGAAAAGTTATCAATGTAATAAAATCAATGTCAATCATGATGTTTCTAATCATGATAATCTCGATAAAAATTTTCTACATTTTTTTCTAGATCATAAGTATTTTTATGTACCAGTACACTTGCACATATCCGGTCACGGTTATTATTAAAAAAAATTAATGATATGCTGTTTATCTATTTCAGTTGCAAACTCATAAAAATTAATGTATTTTTATTAAAAATAAAATCAAGTTGTATATATTATGATAAATCCTTTTATATTAATGAGAGGAGATTGCTGCATAAATTATTGTGCGTGCGATGCAGAGAATAAATTTTTAACAGATTGTTTTTTACTTAAAATCGTGCATTAAATATACGTAAATGCAAATAAAATAAATAGTAATAAACAGTTTGCAGATCTTCATTTAACAAATTTCATTTCATGTGCTACTGCATGTAAAATATATACATATATTTTAAATATATTTTAAATAAGTAAATTATACTTTTTGCCACAGAAAACTAAATGAATTTTAAGTTAATTACACTATATGCATATTTTGTAAAAGCAACTTTGATAATAAAATAATACATATGCAAAGTACTGAAGATTTTATATCTCCAACATTTAATCGAAATGATTTTAGTAAAATATTTTTTTTTAAGTGAATATGGTTCAGATTTAAATGTAAATTTTTTAAAAGTACAATTAACATAAATTATTCTTATAATATTTTATGTATTAAAAAAACATAGAATCAATTTATAAAAAATATATTTTATTTACACTCATACAATAGTTAATTTTATCATTATATTTTATATTTATAAAAACATATTTAACCAGCTGCACAGGCACCCATATCAGTCTTGAAAAATTCAATCTGAAAAGCGTAATTAGAATAATAGTAGTGTTATATTATTAATGTATTATAATTTGATTTTACAAAGAATATTGTACTTACAGCGCATTTTATGAGCAAATCAGGCCTATACCAAAGGTGTTTACAGTGATTAGCGCATGGAATGAGGCAATTTGTTGCAATTGCTTTGAAAAATTCTATTAGAGTACGCAAAATTAATTCTAAAACCTGCAAACATACAAATAATATCAAAATTAAATATATAATGATAGAACCTTAAAAGAATGAAGCTTCGTATTTTGATTTTTTTTCTTTACTCTTTGATTCTCACTCTTTCATTTCGGAAATTGATTTAATCGAAGAAAAAGTTGAATCAATTGTATTTACATCTTATTTAAGTTTGCCTTGAATAATTTTAGAAATTTGTATTGTTGGACTGCAATGAAAAACTTTTCTTTTCATATAATTCTCCTAGCTTTTTGCAAAACTCAATTGTGTAGAATCTTAAATAATATAAGAACAAATAATAAATAAACTCACATTGCTCATCGCGTATTTTACTTGTTTTATCAAAGATTCTATGTAATTAAGCAGTACAAAGAGCCAGATTAATTAAAAACATTTTAAAACTGTCATACAATTTAAGAAAAATTTACAAACGTTGCAGATTTTCTCTGCACTTTCGCCCCATCAGTTCTCGGAACTTCGTGTTCTTGAATTTTATTTTAAAATATTGCAAATAGAAAGTCATGAACAAACTTATGTAATTAGAAAAATAATATCTTATTTTCTCAAATAAAAAAAATTATCTTTTTCGATGATATTACATGTATTGAAATAATTTTGTTCCAATAAAACTTTAATTAAGCTTCTTGTATACCAAAACTTGTTTCTTTTTTATGAAATATACTGAATTTTATTCTTACCCAATAACCTCGAATCTTCACATCCGATTCAAGTTCTCTGACAAATCCAACCGATTTAGATTCATTTTTCAAATATTCAACTGCTTGCTGTATCTCCAAATCTGTCCAATCCAAATCTGAATCTGACAATTGAACTTTTGATTTTAAATCTATCAATCTTATCTGCAGTTCCGGGCTAAACCATTCTATTTGTAATTCTGATATATTCGAACTCAACAACTGTTCGGAATCTAACACTGGTTCAGGCAAAACTTTGGCTTTGGTGCTAATTGAAACAGCAAATAGCACAAGTGTAAAAAATGTTAGAAAATTTCTTAAGAACATTTTAGCTGTTAACTTTGATGGACTATTTTTCACTGTATGGTTAACTCTTCCAAAGCTTCGTATTTATAGGAAAAGTCATTCTATTGAGTTTTCAATTGCATTTATAGGTAAATAAGTTATCTTTAATATCGCTATATATGATGGCATTATTTCAATAAAAGTAATGCAACAAAATACATGAATTGGTTAAAAAATAAATACTAAACGCAATTATTGCAACTATGTTGATCTTTTATAAGATTTCAATATTGCATGAAATGTGTATAAAAGGATTTAGTATTTGTAAAAAATGTAAATATATTACAACTACTGTAATATTTTATGATTTCGTTATAATAAGAATAAGTAGTATAATTTTAATTTTTAATTTAAGTATATTTTAACTTTCAAACAATATTAACTATACTTTTGGAGTTTTAGCTTTTTTTAATGTTTTCAAAAAATTATAAATATTCTATGCGATATTTAACTATTGAAATATTTTTAAAAAATCTGAAGAAATTATCTATATACACTAAACAATCTGTCAACTCAGGCAACGGTAATTTTTACACAAACCCTTCAAATATACTTGTGTACTTATTTTTATATTTATCTATAAAATTGTAAAATAAATGAAAATGATAACAAATGTAATAAGTTATTAATCAACACAAGTGTCATTTTCTTGCTAATAGAAATTAAATTTAAATAAATGATAAATAAAACGTATGTTCAGGAAGAAAACGAATGGTTTGGATAATTTGACAGTATTAGAATCATTATTTGTTTGTACTTTGTCATTTCTTTTTATTAATTTTTTTATGAAGTTTATGAATGTACTATGAGCATGTCATAATTATTCATTAAATAAATATATTTTGATATTTATTAAGTAATCATACAAGACGTTAACTCAGAATTTGAAATAACATTATTGTTACAAGCATTACGTGTATTGATATTTGCGCAATGTAAATACAGATATTGGCATGTACATTGCTTCAAGTTATCAAATAATTGCTTTATATTAATCATTTTTATCAAATCGCAAATATTTTTACTGAAATTCATTTATTAATTTTATTCATTATTTATTTATTTATTCATAATTTTCGACGGGTGAAGCCCCATAAATACCTGGATTTTTACATATATAAGTATAAGACAATACAACTGAAATATCGTTTAAAATTATATAAAAAAATTTAATTTATTTCGTGTATATACTTTTTCATACGCGCATATCTTATTAAATTACTTTTGAATTGTAAATTAAGATGCTAAATTCAATTTTTTATATTATTAATATAATACACAATTGTTCGTGATGTTCTTAACCTATTATCTATGGATACAAACTCCACTGACGCTGGAAACCCTCGTCGCTAATTAACATGACAATGACAGCGTAAATACAACAACGTTAAAGACAATAAAGAAAATGAGATTTATTAACATTTAATCTAAAATTTTTATTAATAAACTAAATATTAATGCAATCTTCTGTTTTCATGATATTCGCAGTAATTATTTACAAATTTTATAACAATTTTTGTACAATAACTGTCTGTCTTTAAAAAAAATGTTATTTTTATTTATTTATTTATTCGAGGCAGCATAGAGATTACTTCTTCATTCCAACACTTGCTAGCAATAATATACTCTTGCGTATTCCGCACTTGCGCTTTTATGCTTGCAATAAATGCAAGGACTGGGTAGACATTTTCAGAGACTCATTGCTCAGCGTTGCATGTAGACCTAAACGGATTTTATTATGCGATCGAATGATGTAAAGTCAAGGTGCACCGTGTATTTCGAGTGTGGATATGTTACTCTGCCGTTTATGAGCCGCTTGAATGACGATGTTCAAGCGGCTAATGTACATAGGTGTACGAGACTTTCAGCCTGCAGTTTTTATGTATATATTTTCGTTTTTACATTATGGGGTTTCTTCTGTTAAAAAGTGAATATATAAATAAATAAATAAATAAATTTAAAAGTATGCGACGTATAATGTAAGGCTCAGAGAATTAAGTACTTTTAATAAATTTTTTTATTAAAGGTAGAATTCTATGAGAAAGCAAATTGCTATATGTTGCTAGTAATTATAGTATGATAATAAAATAATACTAAATTTCTTTTTTCATAAGAACGTATTTTTTACGGGAATTAATTTATAATAATACATATAAATGATATATTGCATATAATTTATAGAAAATTTGGCTGGAATAAATTAATTAGTTTGAATTTAAATTCAAGAAAGTTATTTATGTTAATAAATGCATAGCTATTTTTAATTAGATTAAATATAACATTGACTTTTTCAATGAAAAATGAATAAAAATTTTAATAAAGTATTGAATGAATTAATATTGTACATTTCAATTTAATGCGAATTTAAAATTATTATTTACAATCCATCCTTAAACTTAACTTTTCAATCCATTAATGATTCCAATAAACTTTCTTATAAGAGTAAAGAATAAATGAAATTGTTTCGTATTACAAGTTAATTGATGCCTTAAACATTTCGCTTAACAATAATGATAATATCCGTGCTTCAACGGAGGATAACTTAAAACGAGTAAAACTATAAACGAGTAGATAAGCGCTGTATTTCTCGAAAGTTGCGCGAGTATCGCTTTTACACTGCTCAATTGCAAACAATCATTAAGGCAAGTTTTAAAGTCGTTTAAAGGACAATTTAGAGATGAGATATAAAAGGAGTTGGATGAAGCAAAAAAAAAAGAAAGAAACAGATTGAGTCTTCGTATTTACTTCCATGACTGTACTCATTAAATTCTTTTCTTTTTGTTTGAGAATCCTTTATCTATTATTTTGATATTTGATTATTCTTGTAGCTACTATTTTTATTAATTTTTTGAATTGACAATAAATATTATGATATTGTTGATCGTTGCTCATATGTTTTAATTTGAAACTCGATAAATTTGTGCATCGTAATTTAAAAATATTAGCAAATAGTATATTACGCAACTAGTGCGCGAAACAGGTGATTCACGCACGAGTCGAGTTTTTCGCCCGAGCGAAGCGAGGGCGAAAAAAAAGACGAGTGCGTGGATCACCTGTACCGCGCACGTGTTGCGTATATTATTTTTTAACACATCGTGAGCGAAACACGATTATTTTTGCGATTACTTACCGAGCGGAGCGAGACGAGTCAATTTGTCACCCGAGCGTAGCGAGGGTGACAATTAGACGAGTAAATAATAAAAAATAAATGATAAATCATAAATATTTACAACTGCATCATTAATACAATAAATATTTTTATGTTGGCGAATAAAAACTTTTATTTACATTTACTTATTAGAGAAGATTTCTGATTTATAATAAATTCAAAAGAGCAAATTAAAACGCTCATTATTTAGAAGATTTTTTTAAATCAATTGTTGACTAGCTAAAGTTATTAGTTGTTCATTAGAACAGTTTCTGGAATTAACTGTCAAAAAAGTTGAATTTTTTTTCAAGAAAATTCTTTAAAAAAAATTAAACATTCATACTTGAAAAATTTAATTTTTTTAAAATTCTGTGATATATGTTATATAGTAAAAGTGATATATATATATATATATATATATATATATATATATTATATATATGTTACTCTTATATCTGATATATGTTATATTTTAAAAGGGACTAAATGTTTTACATCAATTCTACCTGTGAAAAACATTATGAGTAAATATTTATTATCTAAATCAACTTTATAATTGATAAAAGTAAAATCTTTTTGAAAAATATCATTTAACCACTCTTTTACATATGAAACAATTCCCCCTTTTTATTTTTGGTAATAAAAAATTTTGTTTCGAATTTCCTGTCAAAATAACCTTATATGACATAAATATCGAGGCTAAGTCTGCAAAACAATTGTGAATCTTGTTGTCTAAAAAAAAAGCAACATGGCGCACATGTTTCGCACACTATGAAAAAATATTATGTTTCGCACACGCAAAACAAGCATGAGAAACCGTGTTTCGCGCACGGAGTGTTAAAAATTTATTATTGTAATTAAAAAATACATAAAATAATAATTATTTTTTATAATATATACACCATTAAAATAATTAAGTTGGTTTCAAAATGACTTAATAACAAGTAAAAATAAATTTTATATAATATAAAAAAGTGTTCAGACTAAATAATTTCATGAGATCGTCAGTGGCTCAGTCAGTAGAGCGATGGATTCATAATCTCGAGGTCCCGAGTTCGAATCCCGCTCTCGGAAGTCGATTGATGCAAGCATCACTGTACATTACATGTGCTTTGTTCACAAACACACTGGCGACCTCCGTCGTTAATTAGCATCGTAATGATAGCATAAATATAGCGACGTCAAATAAAATAAAAAATAAAATATAAGAATTTCTTGTCTTGTATAGATTAGCATAAATGATCATAAAGCGGACACTACACCTATACTTATGAACATTGCCTATCTTTTTATTTTATTGTAAATTTTGAGGAAAAAATTCATTAGCTTGTACTGTATACTCCGAAGATTATTTCGTTATATTTTTTAGCAAATTCATTAATTATTGGGAATTTTGGGTTCCAATATTGTGTTAATATTTTTCAATTTTGTACCAGAAATCCAAAATTCTTAAAAGCTAACGAATCAATTTGTTTCAAAATTTATCTGAATAATTTTCGTGGTATATACTAAAATAAGAAGATAGTCAATATTCATGAGCACAGGTGTAGTGTCCATTTTACATCTACTTAAATAATAATAGTATGAACTTTTTTATAAAAATAATATAAAAAATTTTATGAAAATAAAAAATTTTGTTGTAATCTTTCACTCACATGCAAAAAAAATATGGAACATATAATAAAGAGGTGAATAAATTTAAAATAGTTGTAAAATTATTCTCTTGGAAAATTATTAAATATATTCCACAGCACAACAAATAAAAAGTTTAATTTATTCTTTATCAAAAACGAAATTTATCGATTGAATTTTTGAAAGCATAAAATATAATTTATACAATAACTTTGTGAGGTGTAAAATCAATAATTCACATTTCCTTTTCAAGAGTAAATTACATATTCTGTTTTGACATTCAATATATTTTACTTTGGCATTTAAATTTTTATGTATTTTTTTTACAAAGTTTTAATATTGTACTGTAGAACAATGCAACTGTTTAATTAAAAGTTTGCTTTAATAACAATTTTCATTGTTTTTCAAATAAAATAAAAATTTCATAATAAGCACTTCCCTCGAGGTACTTTTTTGTAGTTTATTAAAATTTTTGTACAATATCATACGATGTTGGAAAATAATAATATTTAAATTTTATTAGAAATTTAAATATCAATGTAGAAAAGAAATATTACAGAATGTTGCTATCGTATTTATAAAGATGAGAACCATATAAAATATCAATTATTTTATAACCAAAATAATGTACTAGGGTATATAATTTATACATAGTTATCGAAATTGCATTTTTTCAAATTGTTTATATTTATTAAAAAATTTTTTGAAATATTTCTGTGTTATGCTTTTTGTTAATTGGAATGAAATAATCATTAAATTTCTTAATTGAAAATAAAAGTTTTGGATAACTGTAATGTCAGTATTTCGCACACGATTATTTACCCTTTTCATTCAATCATTCGTATGTTTTGACATTATTTAAATGTTTTATTTTCAAATTCTATTTTATTATTGTATGTGCTTAATAATTTTTCGCAGTGATATTTTGACTGCGCATTTACATCTATCGAGCATTAACTAATATTCAAATTTAATTTCGAATTCTCAATAGGCAAGAGTAAACTTCTTCAAAATATTTTTTAATTCGTTCAATTAATTAATAACTGATGAAGCTATTTTGATATTAAATTGTAATAAAATATCTTTAAATTAAATTGTCAAAAATGGGTTGCAGATTGCATAATATTTTATTATGATTAAAATAAGCACCTAAATAAAATAATATTTATAAATACTTGCTAAACAAGTTGTAATGGTTCTAATTATTATTATTCATTGAGCATAGAACAATCTAATATTAAATTAAATTTTATAAGTTTTGATTAAACTACAAATCAAAACTATGTTTGGATTATTAGATAATATTAATTTAGTTATCATTCAAATTCAGTAAATACTTATGTATCTATAAAGGGCATTAATATTTTATGTAAAATATTTTAATATAAAAATTGTTTCATAATATAAATTTATTTGACTTTTATTAAATCAACCCTTATTTATACGATAAGAGTTTCAATCTTGAGCATCTAATTTGATAAGAATGATAAGAGTTTTAATTTTGAACGTCTAATCATTTGGCTGGATAACATTTTCATAAAAAATATTAACTTTAGATGTACTGATAAAAAAAATTCTATTTTAGTTATCAAAGAAAAATATCAGAACATATTAAAATGTATCTTTGGAAAACTTTTTAAGGATTATTAATGTTTGATATATAATAAAAGCTTATCTTGCTATTTAATAACAGCACTAATCTTGGTTAATAAAAGCAATAATAACTAAATCCATTTCCGTCATTCAATTTTATCCCATTTGATAAAATAATAATTCGTAGGGTTTTGCAAGTTTATGGATTAGCATTAAATGAGTAGTGTGTATACATATACAATCCAGCATGAAATATCATCTTTTATCTTTAGTTAATGATAATATAGATTTAATGCGTTTATTAAGATTTTTTTATCTTAAATGAAAAATTTTGAGTCGTTATGTATTAACATATGACTTTATTTCATTAATATAAGAATTATTTTCAATTGAATATGAGAAAATTTTATTTTTTAATAACGATTATAAGAAGCTTCAAACAGTATTTTAAAAAAATGTATATTTTTAAAAATATATTATAATATTATATTATAAACTTTTCTTGTTACACCAACAAATATAAAACTTTCTTCCATTTAAATTCGACTTACAAGCAGCGCGTCAGGGTGCTGAGAATCAGATTATTTTCTAACTTTAAGGTTGATATTTCTTATACAAAATTAAGAAGAAAGTTACGTCCGTTCGGTTTGGTACTAAATTTTTCTAAAGTTATAAGCTACTTTTTCATTTTAATTTTGAGATTTGGAATTGAACAAGCTTTTAAGAGATAAAACTTTAAAAAAAAAAACTTTAGAAGATTTTCACTTAACATGAAAGTTAAGTGTCGAAACGTTTCGGTTTAAATAATAAATGTGTCGAGAAAAACCAATCGATTCAATAGTCCATAACTTCAAGGAAATTGACTGCTCGACCGGATGGACGTGTCTTCCTTCATAATATTTTTAACGAAAAATATTCTAATGCTTGGAAAAAAAATTGAAGTACTAATACCCTGGTACTTTCTTTGTTAAAGCGATTATATTCTATTAATTCCATTCAAACTTGAAACTCTTATTTTAATTGAATTTTTCCATTATTTACGAGAATTTCATACATTCCTTTCGCAATATAGTAGTTATGAATTATCGCACTAACGTGATTCCTCTTTTATTTCCACAGGAATTAAGCCATATTTCATCGGCGCTGCCAGCGACTTCTTCATCGTCAAACAAATGCATTTCAACATCTCTATCATCACGGTAGCTAGTAACGTTTCTAGACATCATCGTCGCTGTGTAATGTAAAAGAAAAAAAAAACAAATAAAGAATTTACATCGTGATAACAATGGCGACATCGACCTTAGAAAGTTCAAATATGGATAGCAGTGGTTTGATACCACCGATACCAGGTTCAACGCAAGAATACAATGGCGTTAACAATAGTATAGACATGGTACAGCTGGCAGAGATTTTAAAAGGTTTTTATGATGACTTCAAAGGCGAGACCAATTATTTACTGATCGGACTTTATGTACCCGTTATAATTCTTGCTATGACCGCCAACATACTCGTCATTGTGGTCGTTTTCAAATATCACTATATGCGCAGGTTAGTCGAATTTTTTATTGCCAATGATATATTGTTAGATATATAATAGTAATGCTCCTTATTTAAGATTCTTGAATTTTCATAATTAAAATTACAAAATCACTTGTAATAATTACTTCAATACTAAAATTAAACTAGTTTTCTTATTTTTGTTTCTAAAGTTAGATATCATAACTATTTATAAATTTATTTTTTAGATATTTTACGAGCATTCATATTTGCATCACCTTAATAAGCCTAAATATCTACAGAAATAATAAAATTTATTCGGTTCAAATAAATTTTATTTTAAATCAAAGATGAAATTTGATTTTGAAGTTGATTATTTTGAAAAATCAAAACTATAATAACTGTAGAATTTGAAACTGGTTAGTTTGATAGATTTAATAAAAGTTACATTTGAATTCTATACAACTCATAGCTTTTGACTCTATTCATCCAATCAAAATGTAAATCAGTTATAGAAAAAAATTTTTTGTTTTGAAATTTAGATTGTGTGCAATGATATTTTTGAATTTCTCTATAATAACTTTGTATTTACGATAGCTAAAATTTTTTATCATCCATTACAAAAATATTTATCACTGCAGCCTGAAATGTAATTATTTTCATTCACATCTTTTTTCATTTACAGTTATTTTTTAATAAGATTTTGACATTTTTTCCATCAAAGATATCTTATCCTTCTAATAATAAAATATATTCAAATTATATTTCCGATGGAAATCTTTCCGTCTGTATTGAGTTTTTAAATCTACCAGTCGTCGCCAGCAAGTAATGTTGACGGAACGTTGCTTTCATTCAGAAAATAATGTCTTCTATTTTTAAAAGAAGACTCTTATTTTCGTCCTTATAAAGTCGGCAAATATTTCAAGTTAATATATAACAACTTTAACACAGGACTCGTTTACGTAATACGAATAAGAAGCACTTATTACGTATTTCAATCAAAATAAAATCATGACACTAAAGCCATATGTATAAAAATAAAATGAATCACCTTGTATAAAAAATATTTATTTTCAAAACTCGATTATTAATAGAACTGATTAAATTACAGTCTCGTTTATGGAAGGAAATTTGCAAGGAAATGTTTTATTCGAAATTCATATATGTACGTATACGTAAGCTTGTGTAACGCAAGAAACGATATTAATCAAGTTATCCATCTTATACAAATCGTCGATTGATAGCTATACTTTGGCGCGATCAATTCGATATATATTTTTATGTTTGTGTTCCCCCTTCTTTTGTATCCATTCCGTTTAATGTATTTCATTGTCATCGTTAAACTTTGCGGAAGTTTTATTAATCAGAAAGGTTTTATTTCTTTTTTTCTCAAATGTCATATTTGTATTTCTAAAAGAATTGAAGTTAAATTAATTTGATGTATTTAGAAACGTCAATTTCTTTATTACCACGCTTATATATCTTATGTAATTTTTCATTTTTTCTGAAATTTATTTCTGTATTTTTATTTAAATTATCATTATATTTTGATAAATATTTTTTCAATTTAAAAAAAAAGTCTTTTCGCTGATCGACGTCAGCGCAGTCATAAACGTTTATCATACTTATGAAATCAGCTTTGGTTTAATGGTTTTTATACAGACATTAAAACATCTGTAATGAAAAAATATTTTATTAAATTTTTAATGCCTTTCTCTCTCAACCAATAGACACGTTCTGTATTAAACCTATCTTAATTTTTTTTGAACATCATCATTCCATTTTTTCCTTCAAGTTTAAAAATTTAAATGCTTTTACGCGAGCGCCCTTAGAGCTTTTTTTATTCGTCAAACATAAAGCTCTTGTGGGTCAACGAACGGATGAAAATTTTTACATTTACGAATGAACAAGCTTTCTTTCTTTATTCGCTTATTTTATCGCTCTATTAAACGAAAGGCTTTTCCTTGTCCTCCTGTGATCATTGCCTCCTTATCGGATTTTATTTTGTTTTTCGTTAGACAGAGTCAATGACTTTTATATGATCTTCGTAACTAAAGAATTTTTTTTTCTAACATTTAGGGTTATGGAACCAGCGAATGAACAAATAAGGAAAAGTTCACGTTCATAAGTACTTTTTATGTATGCGGAAAGCTATTGTAAACAAAAAATTTATATAGTATTCTTTGTTATGACTTTTGCTACTTTTAATAAGAAAATTTCTATTCCTGACAAATACTTATTTCAATATCAAATAATATATAAAAATGTCATCCTAATGTAGAGACTAAATGTTAAAAACAACTAAAGACCACCCACATTTAAATTACTTGAAGCAAATATCGTCACTTCTAACAAAAGTATCACCTTTCGATTTTTAAGCGAAAAGTAGCACTGCAATGAAGATTAGAATATTTGGCACCTTTTG
Source organism: Anastatus disparis (assembly GCA_017163975.1). NCBI lineage: Eukaryota > Metazoa > Arthropoda > Insecta > Hymenoptera > Eupelmidae > Anastatus > Anastatus disparis. Next base: position 2,025,683 of record JAFFSR010000222.1, read on the forward strand.
CCACAAAAGGTGCCAAATGTGCACATTTCAAAACTTTCTCACGGAGAGTATCAAATTTCGATAACGTCCCATGAAAACTAACACATTTCAATGCTACTTCGCAAAAATCGTTATTCCAAGTATCGCTGGGACTCGAAAATTAACACATTTCACAATGCCGACACGAAGAATAACGCATTTCTTCGTTTTGTCCTGTCTTGAAACTATGCGAAAAGTTTTGCGATAAGTTAATGGCTGCTTTCACTTAACAATTTCCATTAGCTCAACTGAATTCATAATTTAAGTAAGTGCAAGCACCAGCTTGCGCTAACCTTCGTGTCGAGATAGCGAAATGTATTAATTTTTGCGGTGACGGCACGAAATACGGTATTTTTCGTGGAAGCTTTTAAAATTCGCTCCTTTTTGGTAGGTGTGACGATATAACCCCAAATTTTCTTTATATTTTCAATATGTTCACTCATCAGGTATATATAAGGTATACACTTATTTCAATATATATCTAAATATAAGGTAAAATAAATAATATATTGTATAAATACGTATACTTTTCTATTCTGTGAAAATGTTCATTCGCTGGTGATTGTTCACTAATTAAACAATCCATCTTGTTTCATTTGAATTTAACGAAAATATAATAAAGAATTTGAAAATATATATAGTATAACATCATAGCATATGAAAAAATGTATAGCTTTGTAAAATGTAACTTTGGATTTGTAAAAGAACTAGGGTTGTAAAAGTAAAATGACATTGACATGACTATTTTTACATACGGAAACATTTGACAATAATACGTGAGGTATCGTAAAACTTTTAAAATTCTCCGGCATTGTTTTTGAAATTGTGCTTTTGTGCAGAATTTTATAAGCGCTCGCTGTATGCTGGCGTATAAAAATTGATTTTTTTAAATGTGTCTTAAAGAAGAAGAACTAGGTTAAATGTATATGGGATTATTTTAAATAAATTTAAACTAAACAATGTCAAGAATTTCTTAAATATTATTTCATAGTTAATTATTTATTTTATTTATACCGATTTCTAAAAAATTTTAATATTCATGAAAAAAAAATTCATAATTGTATTGGTTGACATTCTTTTATTTAAAAATTTTCATTCTTTTATTTAATTTTAGAAAAGTATTCTATTTTAACTTAAAAATATTTAAATTCTTTTTACATAAAGTTTTGACAAATGAGTATGGTTTGTATTTCTTTTACTGTATTTTTAAACTTTTAAAAAGTAAATTGTTGCTAAAACTTTCTATAAGAAGAATTGGCAGATTTAAATATTTTAAATTATTAAGTACTTGTTATTATGTTATTGAAATAAAAACTTTTTAAAAAGTTAAAATATAAAATATTTAAAAAGTTACTTTTTTAACATTTAAATTTTAATAACAAAACTTTAATTCTAACAAACTATTTATAACCAATACTAGAACTAATACGCGAACAAATGTGTGAATTATTTTCAAACACCTATAAATCTAAATAGATATTATTTTTAATTTAAAAAATTACAATGATTTTTATACATCTGTTCTTGTTTCAGAAGTTCTCTAAAAATAAGACTTGATAATTCATTTATAAATATAATTTTCATGATCAATTGTAATACATAAAACAATACTTATAATAATTTTTCAAATATCAAAAATCTTAAAAATGTGTTTGAAATGCAACAATATTTTCTCTAAAAAATTTATAAAATGTTGCATGTTAAGAGATTTTTAAAGAGATGTAACTGTGTAGTAGGATTCCTAATGAAGTCGTATTAATTAATTATAATTAACGCAGTTATTTTACAAAACAAGCTGCATTAGCTAATAATAGGATTTATGAACATTATTTCGTTAAATTTTTAAGCAAACCCATTAATTAGTCGCGGAGAATTTTGTCTTTCAGAATGAAATGACATTTTTCAATTTTCTAAAAATATTATTTTATATGAAAATCCGAATTTTTCCATGACTAAATAATGAATTTATTCGAAAATTCAATTGAATAATTTTTGTTGGCCATACAATAAGTTAATGGTTTTTGTTTTCGAAAATTATTGCTTTAGTTGTAATTATGAATACATCAGTTTATTAGCTGATAAGGTAGGATCTTTTTGTGGAGTTGGATTTTCTAAAATTTGTTTTCTTTCAAATTTACAAACGTAAATTTATAACTTTTTCAAAGATATTTACTATTGTAATTTGTATAATTAAGAAAAACCTTAATATTTAATAAAAAAAGTGAACTTCTTTTTATTTATAACTTGAATTTAATCATCACAATCTAACGTCTTGATCATTCCTCTGAAAGGAACGTTTCTTCTTTGACTTTAGGTATTAAGAACAATAGGATAAAATTGACGCGTAATAATCTTTAATAAAATTTAGAAGAAACGGAAGAAAAACGTGGAGGTTTGTAAAAGAAAAGATTGTAAAAAAAATTTATTTATATTTCTATTCTTAAACAAATAAAAATTTGTAAAATATCTAATGATGCTCAAAATAAATCCTGTTTTGTCTATTTTTATTCTCTTACTAAAAAAAAGAAAAGAACACGATAATTATTTAAACTTGATTCAGTTTCAATTCCAGACATAATTTTCTTGCTCATTAGATATTGAAAAAGATAAAATAGTTATCCGAGCAATATCTACCTGTTTTCATTTATCTCGCAAGGCGTTTTTATTTCTCTACCACCTTTGACGCTTATATATACACACGTACAAAGCTCCAGGGACACAGAGCAGAGAAGGTAAACTCATATATATCCCTTAATCCCGCAATGCGAGATCAAAAAGAGAGTCCAGATGGAGTCCACGTAAATTCACGTCAGTAACTAGCATCAAGAATGCATTGGATCGGCAGGTGTAAGACTAAAAAAAATCAACTTTTTTATATTCTTCAATTCAGTTGAAATTGTCAAATTAAGATATTTATCTTTAAGATCCCATAAAAAATCCCTGCTGATCTTTCAAATTTACCATTTGAAATCTTTCTCTCTTTTTATTTCTAATCCACTTTTGTTAAAAATCTTCTATCTCACGGTGCGACGAAGCAATTAAACTCAGTCACGCTCTGGCTTGGGTGTAATGTTAACCCCCAGGAAAATTATCTTCTAAGTACGTTTTAATGCTCGCAGGATTATAACGCTGATAGTGCGACTTTTTTTATGATTAGGAGATCTTGTAACGATGCGACTTTTTGGATTATTTGCCTGTTTGCGGTTATCTTTGCATTTTCATTCAGGAAATATCAACCGTATTAATATTTTTATATTGGCCATAAATTAACGGCTAAGGAAATAAAAATTTGAAAAAATTTATAATTTTTTTTATAATTTATATATTTTACGCTATTTTTAAATTAGAATTACTTTCATTTAAGTAATAAGAGTAATTTGTGCACGCTTTTTTTAACGACTTTTTTTTAAGATTCATAAAATTAAGAAATTTTAAAAATATGAGTCATCTTTTTAGAAAAACTTTTTTCTTGTCAATATTATATTATAATTTTATCTACGTGTTTGCTAATAAACGTTAATAAAATTAACTTAGAATCATAGGTGCAGGTCACATATTTTATAAGGTATATTTCGATTCGAAAATATGTAGAAGCCAATGTAGTTTATTGATATGATTGAATGCAAATATTAAAGAAATAAAATATTTTTTATTTATTACACCAAAAAAGATTTCGTGCAGCAGTCGTACTATATAGGGCGCAATTTTGAGTAAAGGTACCAAGTATTTTATTTTTTTTTTTCAAAATAAAATACTAAAATTTTATTTAAATATTTTATTTCTAAAAAAATAAAATATCTAAATAAAATATTTTGTACTTTTGCATGTGATTGCACGCGGCTAGAAAAACCTGGGGTATTTCAATTTATAGTAGACGCTTTCTAAATGTGCATTCGCAGTAGATGGTGTGCGAGTGAATTTGACATTCTCATTACCATGTATATTTTGTATACAGAAAATCTTTTTCTAGCGTCAACAGTGTCTAAATTATGTAACTTCAACTCAAGCCCCGTATGATTTCATTCGAACTTGGTTAATTTATTTCGGACCCAAGTATTCAACTTGCATCTATAATAATTTTGATTGTGCTCAGTTACTTTGTCGCATGTATAATCCAAAAAAATTATGTACATATGTGAATTCGAACAATGCATCAAATTATTAATTCTGTTATAAAAAATAATAATAAGTTTTAGTTCTGTTAGCTCTTGAATATAATACGATAAATATATCAGTCGGTTTAATGCAATAATTTGATAATAAAATAAAATATGTTTGCTTTGAAAAATTTCTCTATACTCTTTATCAAGCACGTGTAATTTTATCATCGATAACAAATATAAATTGAGTATTACAATAATATCAAAATAATACGTTGTAAAATTAAGAGGTGGTCAGTGGCTCAGTCGGTAGAGCGATGGATTAATAATCTCGAGGACTCGAGTTCGAATCCCGCTCGCGGCAACCGATTAATGCAATCATCACTGTATACGATACATATGCTTTGTTCACTACACATTGAAAACCTCCGTCGCTAATTAGCATCGCAATGACAGCATAAATACAGTGACGTTAAATAAAATAAAAAAAAAATATCTTTTTAAATGGGATGATATTGTTGTTGTACCTTGCATACACGGGAGTGTTGGTGCACAAACGTACCAGGTTTTTTTAACTATACTGAACAAATTGTAAGAGCGTACTATTTTTTTTATGAGTACGTGGAAAACGCATGGAAGATAATTTATTTATGGATTTCTATCTGGTACTATAGGTCCGTTATTAGGATTAATTTATACTTGTATTGTAACAATTGACGAAATTTAAATAAACGCGTTACTGCAGCTTTCTATATTTTAACATATTGATATCGATGTCCATGGGCAGTAGTAAAGCGTGCTAATTTCGTTAAACAAAAAATACTATCATAATAACGATTTGGTTTGGATGAAAAATAAATCAAATTATTAATTATTAGAACTTAAATGTATAAAAATATTTTAATAAGCAATTAATTTTTGTTATATTAAAAAATAAGATGTTATAGATTGTATCAAAAGCTAATTAGAATTAAAATTGCATTCAAATTGTATTTATTATTATTAACTATAAAATAATATATATTTATATTATACACTACTTTTGCCTTCTTCTCAAACCAAATCGGCTAACGTCAAAAGTTTTATATCTTTAAAACAAATTAACTTCGAAAAGCGTCATTCAAAAGAACGTTCAAAAGTTTTCCGGAAAATGTAGGTTTGGCGTTAAAAAAAGTCTATTTTCAAAGTTTTACTGAAAGATTTTGGAATCAATATTTTTAGATTTTTTTTTTCCTCTTAAAAATGAGTGCAATTTTGTCATTCACGTCTGTAATTACGAGTAATAAAAATTATTAAATTTTAGCAAAAATTATTCATCCACAAGAGTTATGACCAAGACTTTAAAAAATTTTTCTAATATTCATCAGAATAAATAAAAGTTCTATTTAAATTTAAAATCTAACTTTTCAATTGCATCTATTTTACCAGAGTAGTCTACTTATCATACCAGAAGTTGATCTTACAATCTTATAATAGAATCATATTAAAGAAACTTTTCTAGGGCAGTTTCGAAGTAACTTAAAATATAGTATATTCTGCAAAAACTTTAAGAATAGAAAATTTTTTTTTGCAATTTTAAAAATTTTAATCAACCGAACGCGCTTCTTTATCGATATTTTTTCATTTTGTTTGCTTAAAATGTTTACTGTGACCGTATATTATTTTATAGTAATTTTTGGTTTACTATTAATATTGCGTAATAAAAATAGTGTCAGCTACGGTTATTGATAACATAAAATAATTTAACACTATCCACCTTAGGTAAGCTTGAGGTATTAATATACAAAAGCAAATATTTGTTTTCAAAAATTTTCGAAATTCAAGCACTTTTTGTAAAATCTAATCCACGATTTTTTACTCTTTCTTCTTTTTCTAGTTATAGGATATAAAAAAGCTGGCATTGAATCGATGCTGGTTTATTACATTCTTCATAGAACTATTGATCTACATCTGGAAACCCGAGAAAAACAAATTCTTTCACGTTCAACGAATTATTTGTAGTAGCGATGTCACCAAAGTTATGGCTTTCTATATTAAATAATTGTGTCTTTTTAAAACTAAATAATGCTTATGTTCTCTTGAAATTATTAAAAATATATTCCAAATACCTTCTTGTCATATCTATTCTATCATCAATCAATTCTTCCTGCGAGGAAACAGAAGTAATTTTCTCTGCAAATAACTTTGAGAATTGAATGGTAAACCGTCCATCCCTTACCTCTAAGCTCTCTTGTGTCTACATGTTCAAATAAATGCCCCATGCGTGTCTGGGTTTCTTAAATAATAAAGGCCTTCAATAAACATTATCATTGTTATATGGTATTAACAATAATAAGGTTTGGCATAATTCAACATTTTATTTTTGCAATAAAGGGTTTCTTTATACGAGCAATATTTACCTGTACATTTAGATAACAGTACGTAATTTTGCTTAATTAAATCGGAAATGAAGAAAGCAATTAACGAAATTATCATATAAATTGCCTCGTGTGTCGTTATAAACTTGATGGACCAACATGTTTTAAAATAAGTGAAACTGACTGATGAAAAATGTTGTATGTGCAATCAAATATAATCGTATATGAGTATTTATCACTTGAAAATTATGTATAATTATATGTAATTAAGTTATGAATACACTAAAAAGCTTTTTCTGGAAAAAAATTGTTTTATCAAAAGAGTTTAGAGGTAAAAAGATTATCTACAAATTTTTAGGCAGCGCTTAAGATTTACAGGAGTTAATTATAAAAAGGTTATTTTTTAATAAAAACAAAAAAACATTAGATGCAGCTTATGCAAATTTCCAAATCTCAAATTGTTTTCGGTGAAATTTAAGTAAACATAGTATTTGTTAATAAAGTGCTAAGTATTGATTAAAAAAATTTCTCATTTGAATAAAGATGCATTGCTATTACGTATATTTAAACAAACAAAAAATAATTTTATAAAAATTATCTTTAAAATTAATCTTTTAACAACAAATTGCTACCTTCTTTTAATTTACACATATTGATTTTCTCAACATATTCATATTTAGCAAAACAAAAAAAAATAACACAAGTTTTGCAGATTACTCTCGAGAGAAACAACAAACAATCCTCCCCTTCTCCTTCTCCACCACCACCAAAAAAAAAAAAATACGTTCGCAGAATGAATAATGCTCCGGTGAACCGGAACGCTCGAGAATTGTAATAATTTGCCATGCCTATAGAGCATTGTATAAAGCGCGAGCACACATATACCGAAAGAATTCGCCCTTTTTATCTCAGGGCGTTTTTTCTTTTTTTTCTTCCCATTGAAAAACAAATAAAAGAATTGAACTAGAACAAATGTTACCTATTACGTTAGAGAGATACACGAGATCGTTGAATAGACTTTACGCTTATCAATAGAATCTGATAATTGATTTATAGATATGAACCGGATCGACTTTCATATGTAATAAAAGCTCTTTTACAAGAAAAATATCTACTTGTGATTTATCATTTTTATTAAAGATCAATGATAATTTAATTCTATTATTATCAATTTACATATACATTTATGTTAATAAACTATTAATTATCTCTATATTTGATTAATACTCACAAAGAGAATGCATAGAAATACTTTGTTGTTAATTAGGGTACGATTACGGTTCATCAAGTTTCTTTTTAATTCACAAAATCATTAATGCAGACTTGTTAATAATTCAAATTATTGATGTGCTTCAATTACAAGAATAATTAGAATAAACTTATCGTTTTATTAATTATTAATGACGTTATTAATTTTTATCATGGTTAATATCGTACCGTTTAATAATAAACGGTCGGTAATCCAATTATGGATTAGATTTTCGTCCAATTTTAATTGAATCGAGTAAAGATTGATGCATGTAAATTACGTTAAATTTTTCAATTTTTGTCGTATGATTTACGCATCATTAATTTTGTATCAACAAGTTATTAATCCGCGTGCTGGCGAATAATTTAAAAATAATATTTTTTCATGTGCGAAAAATTTTAATCACACTGAAAAATTTGTATGGAATTCGTTATTAATGGATTTCGGTGAAAATCGCAAAGTAAATTGTTAACTTTTGATAAATTACCAATTAATGATCGCAGCCCGAGTTAATATCAAAGCCGCTTTTAATTATACATCGAAATTTTTGTTGTGTACCGTATACCGGCTACAAGCATCAGTATTATACGAGTAATAATATCAGCGTTATACAAATTTATTATTTATCATATCATCAAAATTATCCAAATTAATTTATAATTGAAAGTATATTGTTGATTCCAATTGATTGAAACGGCAAAATTTTCGCTAAAAGTCCGCTAATAATTAAGCGTGTGTATGTATGTCAAGAGAAAAGGTCACTTTTAATTAGTCAATAAACATTCCTAATGGGATAACTTTTGCATCGATATTAGCGATATTATTAGTTTGAATTTTCAAGCTCGTTTCTTAAGTGTTTTTTATTTTATTAACTTTATGAGGTAAAAAAAAATTATTCCAGAAAGTTAAATTAACTTTAAGTCGCCCAAGTATGAAAGTAATTTGCAGTATCTGACGTTGTTGCAGAGCCAAAGTTAGCAATAAGTTTTTCATCGCAAGTTTCATTTCACACACTCATACTCTGATATGACTATGCAAATGTACAGTTTTTCTTTTTTTATTTTTATTCTCGCTGTACATTTCCGTATCTCTTGGAAAGTCAGAACAGCGTGCAAAATGACGATATACAAATTATCATACGAATTGCTTTCTATTTCAACCGTATCCTCTTACTCTCTTTCTCCTTGCTTCTCTCGAAACTTATTTCCCTGACTTGGAGCATAGTGTTTGACGCGTAACGAATTGCCATGGATTTAAAGAGCTTTCGAACAAGTGGTAAAGTCACGCCTCGAGCATTTGTGCGAGGAGTAGAAGGAAAAAAAGAGGAAAATTGTTGTTGAGAAACGTAGAAAGAGAAGGTAATGCTTGGCCAAATAAAAAAGAAAATACAACGGCCTAATCCACCGGAGCTTGCGGTTGTAAAGAGAAAGAGAGAAAAAAAAGCGTAGATAAAACATAGAAACGGACATTGTAGAAAAAAGAAAGAGAGGAAAGAAATGGGTCGGAGAAAAAAGGGGATAAGTAAAAAGATAAAGGGGGAGGGTAAAAGTGGCTGAAAGACAAAGTGAGTAATTTGCTTGGGCGTTGACTGAACTTTGAAGCTTTATATATGTCATGCCGAAAAGTCCGAAGGAGGTCTTAAATGCCTAACGTGCAACAAGCGTTTCTGAACTTGAAGGGAAAAACGAGAGGAAGAATGAAAGGAAAGGCGGTTGAGGAAAAAAATTCAGGTCAAAGAAGAATAAAACGTGGATATTTTATATGTTAAAAGAGCAATAAAATACTTGGAATAGCCACATATTAAAATTCTTATCTGCGTGCTTTTATATAGTGATAAAAAATTTGCATACGAGTTACAGAACAGCGATAGTTTAAACTTTTGAATTTTTGTTTTTAATGTTACATTAATTTTTGAACTTGAAATTTTGCATTCCATAAACAAATCTCATTTCTGAGCTTTAAGATGATATTCGGTATTTAAAATACTTATCACGTTTGAAAAGTTATAGTAGTTTCTAACTTTAATAATAATAGAATATTTATTAAAAATAACTACTGTAAACGTTTTGAAATAATTTATTTTAAAGTACACGTGTTCTTAAATGGACGCACATATTCTCCCTCTTCTACTTGCATCTACACACAAGATCGGACTCTGAATTTATGTTAAAAAATTAATATGATTTTTATATTTAATTTACAAAAAATAAATCCGAACATAATGCTAATGAAATTGAAAAAAATTTTATTTTTCTTAAATCATTACTAATTTTTAATAAATCGTATTAAATTAGACGGAAAATTTATTAACATTTAGCATGACACATATAATAAGAAAATTAATCTAACGAGAATCGCCTAACCAACTTTATTAATCGTATAATCAAAGTAACGTTCCTCCAGAGAATAATAACTGTTTCTAGAGCTCACTACATTAGGCAATTAAAACGTACATATTCTAACATTGGCTACTATGTGCCCAATCCTGACATGACGATCATAGTTATGGAAACTGTCGTGTTAAGATTTACTGTTTCCGTTTCATGTTTATTAATTATAACAATGTTTTTATAATAATATTTCTTGGATTTTATTGATTTACTTAAATGATTTATATTTATTGTGTTATAAAAACATGATCAATACTAATATTTTTTATTAAAGCAATATGTTTTTGATATTAACATTTTTTATTGAAACGGTATCCCAGCACATTAAACATCTAAAATCAATAAAAATAAATTATTTTAATTCTGGTTTAGCGTTAACATCGGCACTATAACGTAAATTTTATCTTCGCAGTTCAAATTATCACGGACAATCTAAATTGTATCTCAAAACTCATAAAAAGAGCAATCCGTTAGCATGATTTATGAACTAAGCTTTTTCATGATGTCAGAATTAGAAACATCAAAATTATTGTTTTTCTGTTTCAAGTATATCATTGTAAAAATGAAAATGATGTATCAAAAACTTATCAAAGTTGAAATGTCAATTAATATAACAATAATGTTTGTAATGCTACTTAAAATAATGATATTATCCGCACGTCCGTAAAAATCTTTGCTCAAAGACGTGTAGGAAGTTTGTAACCGGAAGATAAACATATCCTAAAAACATATTGCGTCCAACAAATAACAAAATCATTAAAAGTTTAACAAACAAGTTTTGTTTTTGTTTCAAGCTGTCGTACGTGACATAAAAATTTTAGTAGTCCATGTTCGATAAATATATATGTATATAGAAAAATCATTTTCTGAAATTTCGATGGACCGTAGTGCGTGAAAGATAAAACTTCATTTCTAAAAGTATGTTTTGTATTTTATCAAATAAAAAGATGATAATTATTTTAAACTGTTAAATACTACGTTTAATTTCCCTGGACGCTTTAAAGAAGATATAACAGTTTTCCAACATTTTCATTTAAGAGATAAATTTTCCGGTAGCCCTCCAGCATCATAACGCTGTTTAAATACTATCTGATCCCTCTTTTTGGGCTATGACTTATTTGTAAAACTTTTGTTTTCGTTGCATGTTTGTAAAAGATCTATTTAGATAAGCCAAAAGTCTTCCTGTTTTAATTAACAAAAACATAGTGGCTTGTGCTTTTGTGCTGACAGTACATAATTTTTTCCTTTTTGGTCGTGCAAAATGTAGTTTATGAAAATAAAAAATAATAAACATTCATCTTAAAAAATGGCTTAAACTTTTTTTTTTTTAACGTCACTGTATTTATGCTATCATTGCGATACTAATTAGCCACGAAGGTTTCTCAGTGTGTTTATTAACAAAGCACATGTGACGCACAGTGGTGCTTGTATAAATCGTCTGAGAGCGGGATTCGAACTCGGAACCACGAGATTACGAATCCATCACTCTACCGAGTGAGCCACTGAAGACCTCATTTTCAAACTTTTAATTCAACTGAATAAACGTGGTTACGGAAATAATCAAATTTCCCCTCTTTTAACGGATTAGCAATCTAATGATGATTCAAATTTATATAATGATTATAATTTATATTAAAATCATCGAACATTTTAACAATAATAAAACGGAGGAAGAGATTGTGAAGAAAACAAAGGTGCTGATGTTTTTCCCTTGCCACGTTTCTTTGAAAATTGTGGTGGAGGAGCAACTCTCCCTCTTTTTCGTCACAATCTTTTCCTTTTCCTTTTGTTTTTCTTAAGACCTTTTACGCTCTTACGTATTCGTTCCCTTTGAAGAGGAGAATTTGATTTTTAATTATATTTAAACTATCACTGGATTTGCACGTGTCGGATTAATGTATTTCCTTTTACAAAAGGGATTATTATAATAACGTTTGTGCAAGGATGAAAAATAAATGAAAATGTAAATTGTATGAAATTGATATGTATAAAAATATAAATATTTTAATAAGCAATAACTTTGTTACATTAAAAAATAAAATATTAATTTTATTAAAATAAATTTCATTTAAAAAGTTAATTTAAATGCAAATTGCATTCTAAATGTAATTTTTTAACATCTTTTTTTTCATCCTTTATTTTTTTTGTTACCGTATCAAATAATATGATACAATTTACATAAATTTTCGCCGATAAGATCAATAGATCCATATATATTATTTTTATTGCATTATGCAATGTACAAGATGAGTTTTCTAATAAAAAAAATATTCCCATGAACTGCGACGATAACGTCGGGAATATCTGGGTCATCACATAAGAGGAAAAAAAATACAAAGTTATCTTCGCCAATTTTACCATATCTTCAGATAAAAATTATTGAAATTATGTGTAAAACTTCCATGTTACGCAGCTGTGTGTTTCAAAGGTTGCCGTGATTTTTATTAAAAAATTTTTTGCGCATTCGCTTTACATTTTTATGGAAAATTTTTATTGTTCATAAAAAATTATAATAATTCACGTGAGGGAATAAAATATAAAATATTTTCCAGAGTGTTAGAAGGCTGGATAAACAATTTTGTTGAAGGCAAAAAAAAGATGTTTTTCTTTTGTTAAAAAAAAAATACTTTTTAACATTGACAATTTCGAAATGACGTAATTGCTATTAATTTTTAAAATTTAATAAAATGTTAAATATAATAAAATTTAGTATTTTCTCGAATCATTATAATTTTTTTTGTGATATAATCTACATACGTTTGAAAAAAAAATAAGTTTTCATCTAAATTTGATTGCATCCAAAGATATTAATTCATCACAAAAATATTGACAATTAAGGATCAACGAAAAATGTAATAATTTTAATAAATATTTTATTATTTATTTCTTCCTACATTTAAATAAATTAAATATATTATATTAAAAAAATTATAAGATAACAATTGCAGAAAAAAAAATTAAGACTATAGTTGCGCCGAATTAAAATTCCTTTACCAATAATAAAATTCAAAATAGCATCTTTCCACATTTTGCCAAATTGTAATGCTCTTGATGAAAATAAAAAAAAGGTCGTTATTTCGTATTCATTCCCATCTCGCATATCTTCAAACTCTTACGTAATTCACAAGATCCCCGGAAAGATAGGTCTACTTTTTTTTCTTTATCTCCGGCTCTCGCTTTGATGGAATAAGAATAGAAATCAGCATAGCATTGCATTAAGAAGGCTTTAAAGCACTTTATACGATGTTCTTGAAAAATATGTGCTAGGAATTTTATTTTTCATATAATGAATTTATGCCTTCCTTTGCCGATAGCATAACCAAAATTATAATTTTCATTTTTATATTCAAATATTAATATTTATAGAAAAGTATGCATTATTTATTAGAATTTTTCTATTAGATAAACACTCAAACAGAATAATTCCAGAGAATTTTAATTTATAGAAATATTACATGACTTTATTAAATATGAAGATTAATTTGTGCTATATGTTTACATTTCTTTTGTCTTTCTATAAGAATAAATTTTATTATTTTAGTGAAAATTAAAATTATATAAAACAATTTTGACTTTATTAAAAATACATTAAAGATAATTTCAAATTTATTCAAGCGACATTAAACTTTTCCTTCATTCATTCAATGATTTTGAAATTCCATCAGGGAACGTTTTATAAAACGAGATAATTAATATTTTCAAAGAATGCTTCGTTAAGTTTAAATTATAAATCATTGTCCCTTTAAAAAGACTTTGGAATGAAATAATGAAAGAAAGGAGCTTGCGACGCTGTACGCCGAGCATGGAAGACTCGGTTTTTTTTTTTCGTAAGATTGTTCTTCATACGAATAATGAGACCTACAATTATGCATGGAACAATGATTAATTTATTTTACAGACCGTTCTTGCACATTTTTTTATACGTAAAAATTTTAATTCAATACCAATAATGGCACGTCTATTAATATTTTTTTGTTACTCAAATTTTTATTTCAATAATAATATCAATTTTTTTTATCATTTTTAAACAACGTTTAACCTTAATACAACTCACAAAAGCGATTTCAGGATTAGTTTAGAAATCGCAAACATACCATACGCGTGGATATGTGTGTTTAATGTAGTCAATATGTGCGGACAAACTTTGAAATAGAGCGCGTGGAACTATGATTCTAGTACGGTACGACTATAGTTCAACCATAAATTCTAATATATACATTTCTGTTGGAAACAATAAAGTCAAATATCATTTTCTTCGGATTAATTGCACAGCATGTTTATTTGGGATGTTAATTATTTTTATTACGATTTTACGACTTTTGTATTATGTGCATTGCAATTCTGAAATAGATTCTGTTAAAGATAATACTTGATAAAAATACTTTGATGGACGTAAACATGAATTAATCTTAATACTTAATAATGATAGTCCAAAAAAAATAAAAGAAAGTCGAAGAATTTAGTTCGTTGATATTGTATGATCTAATTAATTTTGAAAAATTATGTGTATTATATACTTTATATTAACATAAAAAATTTAAATATGTTAATTTGATCTTATAATAATACGAAACAAATAAAACTAATAATTTCGTGAAATAATTCATGCGTAAATGATGTTTACTTAAAAAATTAAAAATTGCTAATTATGAATATTTCAAAATACATTTGAGTGACAACAGTTTATCAAAGACTGTTATGTTTTATTATAAGCGCATATTTTTAATGTTAAATATATTTGCTTGAAACAGAAATGTTAATATTCTGTGTACAACTTGAAAAAAATTACAAACAAGTAACTAAAACGTTACCAAAGATGGATCAATAAAAATCAAATAATTTTAAATTTAGATAGCACATAGCCCATAGATTTTATTTATTGAATAAATCTAACAATTCATTTTTATAATTTAATTTTTCTAAAAATTAAATAAAACAAAATCCGTCTTAAAGAATAACTTTTTTTAAAGAAAATATTCTAATAGAATTTAAGGACGTTCCTTAAAATGCATTGAATAAACTTAAGAATTTCTCGGTCAAAATTTTCATTGTTGCAAATTGATATCAAACCTTTAAAGGTCTTTAGTTTTTTTAAAACATTCAAGAATTTCCATCTTGACTTATCTTCTTTAATTACATTTTGAATTTTCACTCTACTTTTCACTTTTATAAACTTTTTTTCATAATTTTAAATTATTTTAATCCTTGAATATTCCTCCGTAATTTATTATTTAAAAACAGTTTAATGATACTCAACTTTATCACGAACGTATTTTTTAATCGCCGTTGTACGATGAAAAAAAAACAAAGAACTTATTCATTTTAATGTAGAGCATTAAAATCAATTTTTCCTTGTACTTATAAAATATTAGCGCTTAAAATTATCATTAATTACAAGTAACGTTATAAAGTTTCGCTTTTTTTTGCCAACTGGCAAGTTAACATTTCGTTTAATTAAATTTTTGACCTACATTCAACCCATGCTTTTCTACAAACGATTATACATCACCACAAGATTCTGCACGTTTCTTTTTGCTCTCTTCTTTTGTCTGCAACGTTTTTTTTTTTCACATTCCGACGCTTCTTAATTTGAGATATACATGTATGTATGTACGTGTGTTGTATCATTGAAATGTATAGTATAGCATAAAATTTTAACACCCCGTCTTTCATCTTATCGTTTATTATTTTTTTTTTCTTTCGCTCCAGCTTCAGTATTCACGTAATCGGATATCGTTCGATCGAGGTGTTGTGCTGATGAGAGGAAAAAAAAGGAGAGAAGAAACAAAAGATAGAAAAAAAATAGAAAAGAAAAGAGAATGAACTAGCTAGCCGGTATGGTACTTTGCCATAAATCTTAGAGTGGTCGTTCTCGCATGCTCTTCACGATGAGAGAGTGAGAGAAACAGAGAGAAAAAGGCGTCCGGTCGATGAAACCCGCGTTTAATTAAAGTGATGAAATATATATATATATATATATATATATATATATATATATATATATATACAGGTTTAGACAAACACTTTTCGAGTGAGCGAGTTGTAAACAGATTTCTTCGGGACTTCCGCGAGGGTGGCAGAGAGAGAGAGAGAGAGAGAGAAAGAGAGTAGCTAACACAGAGGATAATGAACGTGTCCGGCGCACGTGACATGGAAATTTCCATTTAGGTATATAGGAGAAGCTTGAAATTTCACGCCATGGAAGAATTCACTATTTTGCAATGAACATTTTCGTATCAACCCATAGCTTCTTTTTTTTTCTCCTTCAATTTCTTTTATTCTCCTTCTTCTTCTTTTTTTTCTTTTTTGTAGACTAATAGAGGGTCACGAAAATTCGTTTTTCTTTGTCGAATCAATAGAGTTGAATTTAAAAGTAAATATGAGATCGTCAGTGGCTCAGTCGGTTAAGTGATGGATTCGTAATCGCGGGGTCCCGAGTTCGAATCCCGCTCTCGGCTGATTGATACAAGCACCACTGTACAGCGCATGTGCTTTATTTCACAAACACACTGACTGACTATCTCCGTCGCTAATTAGCATCTCAATGATAAGTTAAATACAGCGACGTTAAATTTAAAAAAAAAAATTGTTTTTCCGCTGCTCTCATTGCGAATGATGACATTTTATATTTTTTAACATTTATTGTTACTTTATTTAATTTTGAGTTTTTAGTTGGGAAAATAATTAAAATTTTTTCTCCAACATAAAAAATTGTACATATAATCACAACTAATGTCATGCACAGGATATAATATTGTATTTGAAAAAAAGAAAAAAAAAATTTCATAAATTAGATAAAAAAAAACTCATGTTCGTATTCATACTATTTACATGTGCTTAAGTGCATTTAAAAATATTTATGAATACATTGACGCTCATAAATTTTAATGGGATTATCAGATGTAAGATTTTGAATATCTTAGTCAAAATACGAAAACTTTGTATGAAAATATAGTTTAACGTATAGCGTACTACAAAAGATTAAAGTACACAATGTTATTTTTTTTCTTTTTTTTTGTATAAGAACTATACTGGAAAAATCAAATAAGAATGCGAAAAGTCAATGGCTGGACATTACGGTTATAGAAGTCTCTTATCTTATGAAGCTTTGATATTACATCGAAATAGATGGGTGAAACTCCCCCTAATCATGTAAAAAGATTTTTTTCATTGCCTAGAAAAATAGCTGACCAAAATTTCAGATAAGTAGACTTCGCTTTTTGGAAAACAAAAACGTTAGTGAAATTTCAACCTTTAACATCAAAATATTCATTATCTATTCCTGAAACGTTCGAAATTAAAGAAACATCTTTTTCTAACGTAATTAATACGTTAATATATGTATAGATTATCGGTCTGGTTTTAAATATATGAATATAAACATAAAATAATCTGCAAAAATCAAAATTCTATAAAAACTAGAATAGACGAAAAATGAGACGTTAATATGCATTGCTGATTCGAGTACGTTTTATACGCTTGGATTAAAACGAATCGTAAAATTTTTCTGTCTATCCCTGGTGGAAATTGAAACGTTTTTTTTACCATTTTTTGGCCAGTAGAAATGAAAACGCTTTTTTTAACATTTATTGGCCATTTATTTGGCATTTTTATAACTAATAACCTCAAATTTTTATACACACCATTTTTAATGCTCACATTTCTACCAGGGATGATCCGAAATTTTTTATATATTTCCATTGGATGTTTTATCACAATACTGAATATTTAAAAATTCGTTTTTTTTATTTATTCATAACAATTTTCAATGATAGAACGAAAAAAATGTGATTTTTTGGGGTATTATTTTTTATAATCATTTAAATATACTTCTAATATTTTCGACTGTATTGTACATTAACACTTTGATAAACATTGAAAAAAAATTTTCAAATAATTTCATCATTATTTCCTAGAGGAAAAATGAGTTAAAGATAACAGAATTTTATTTTGCATGAATAAGCACGGGTCAATGCTTCAAGATAGGGCTAGTTAGTTTTCACTTTTTTGCACATTATACTTTAACATTAAAAAAACGAAAATTCCGCTCTTCCTTGTACCGCCCACGTGTCTAATAATAAATTTCCTTAGATCTCTTACGCATCATTAAACAGCTTAAATAATAACAAATTTAACATTTTTTAATATTTTTTTTACAATAAATAATTTTTATTTAAAAAAATACTTTGTAAAAAAGGCAAAAATTTCACATTTTCTTGTAATCAAAATAATTAAGCTTAATTTCATAGATTTTTATCGATTCTAATTATTTCATTTCTTTTTCAATTTCGTAGATGCTGGCAGTATAAATATTCATAAATGATATTTATATTTTAAATATTCACATACAGTATTATTTTAAAACAAAATTTTCAATTTTCTTTAATGCGTGATCTTTTTTATTTCGAAAAAAGTAATATAATCTTCAAAGAAAAAAGCACTCAGATTAAATATTTAAACTGTCGAAAGAAAGTTTTAAATATGTATGAAAAAAATGCTCACTAAATCTCGGACTCTTTGATCCTTCGACTATACTGTACTTTGATGCGTTTGTAAGCAGGGAATAAAAATGTCAATGAAAGCATAAAACAAAAAAAATAACAAAAAAAAAAACAGTATGGCAAAAGAAGAAAAGACAAGTCTGATAGTGGATGCTTTCGACACATTTTACCTTTTACACATGAAAATAATTCTTTGTGGCGTTAAAAAAAACCTTTTACCCTGCACAGTGACGATTCTCATCGAGCTACTGTTCACTTAAATGGAAACGGAATGAATATATATGTAAAAAATTAAAAAAAACTTTTAATATTTTATTTATGAATAGTTTCTTTATTTCTATATTAATTTTTATTAAAATATTTTACAAAAAAAATATATTCATAGTACACAAAAAATTTGTTTGGTTAGAAAAAATGTTTGTTTTTTCTCTTTATATAAGCTTCTATGAACGATTAGACGAAAAATTAAAAGAAAATTCATCACGATCTATATAACTTGCCAAATTTTTCATCCACCAAAAGATAATTTATCATCTCAGCGAGGGTATTGCATAAAGTGGTCAAATTTAATGTTTGTTCAGTCTCATGTAATATTAATTCGTAAAAAGTCAATTTTATTCCTTTCCGTTATTAAAAAACTTTCAATTTAATTTTGCCTTTATTTTTGACCTACAAGAAATTTTGTATTCGTCTTTTATCTTGTATTTAAAATTAGAGGTAAGCTTTTCCGCTTTTCTTATTTTTCGATAATAGGGATGGAAAATTCTTTTGATCCCCGGTGAAAATAGTATGTTCCAAATATTTTTGCTTTTTTAAAAAGAAAATGTTGTAGCAGTGATATATATGGGATTCGGCGTTTTGATGGATTTTTATTTTTTCTAAAAATGTTTATGTACATGAATGTGGATTCACATGTGCATGTGTGCGTAAATGTAAATTTATGTGTATATGTGCAACAAATTTTTGTCTGTACAGCATAAGTAAATGTTAACGAATTTCAATATTTACTTTTTACTTTTCCTTATAAAAAATAGCTGTCTTAAAAAGCAAAATTTTATTTGTAATAATTCCAATACTTGTCAGTAAAAATGACTATGAGATCTTAATTTTTCTCAAGAAGGATCGTAATATTCGAATCAGCAGTATACGGAAAAATCTAAGCAGCTTAAAAAATATTACTAAAATTATTCTTAATTCTCGGAACTCTGCTATTAAAACATTTTAATGGAGGACTGGAAGAAAAAATTTTCTTAACAGTTTAAAAAATATTACCAAAATGATTAAAAATTCTTTTATACGTGCAAGAAGTTGAAAAACGCTCTAGGAAAGAACGTCCAGAACAGTATACTCTCGGTATATGTCTATCATTATTCTTTAACGGATGCCATCTTAGTCAAGTTATGTCGTAAAAAAAATTTACTTAAAGTAAGTGGCTCCTTACATTTTATAAGCACATATTATATATCTATAACTTTAACATTAAAAGTTTATCTTCAATATATATGTCATATAATTTTAAAATCGAGCAGAAAATTCACTCATTTTCTCATAAAGATTAACGTACATCAAGTATATGTAACGTGTAAGTATTTAATCATTCCACAGTACAGTTAAATTTATTAATTCCTTAACCGTCGAGTACGTGATATCACGTCTTGTACAAGAGATATATACGATTTTTCAGCATATCAGTCAAAAGGGTTAAGAGTTACGATTTAATTTAATTGAAAAGTCAGAGCCTTTATCCGTTACACCTCCTCGTTCTCATTATTTCAAACAAATACAAGCGCGGCGTTTAATGGTTTTCTTATCCGTGAGCAGACGACACTAGAGCACTTCAAACTATCTTCAAGATTTTTGTATCCTCTCGTTCTTCGAGGTTTCGAGTTTGATATAATTTCTTTTTTCCGTTGCAGGAGAAGGGATTGCTCTCTTGAAGTATTTCGTTACGTAAAAAGCGAGAGCTTTTATATTTTTTAAAGATCTTTTTTATTACGAAAATATTATGAAACTGGACGATATTCCGAGTGATATATTTTTCTATAATTCTATTATTTTATAAGAATGAGTATTTCGAAAAGTCTCTTTTCTTCGCCTCTCAACACACAAAGTTTTATTATTTAAAATAAAAATTTTTATTTATTCCCAAAGTAACAATAAACCCTTCGTACGTTATAATGCGATAAATAAAAATCTATCTTTTAAATTTAAGATATGAATAGCATTAAAAAAATATTATTTTTCTATATTGCACACTTTTGACGAGGTCATAATTCTTTACTTTTTCATATTTATAGTTATGATCGTTAACCTCACGTATAGACGTACACACGTCGAGTGATAAAAAGCGTTTCTTGCAATAACTATACTTTATGTACACGCATATGTGTACTGCGAACGCATGCAAAAAGCATTGTTCTCGGTTGCTTGACGGATGCCACGCGTATGTGTCTCCTTTCAGTGCTATTCGTGTGTAGTAACTTCTAGATGAATTTACTATAAATGATATTCAAACACTTACAAATGTGTATTTAAAGGTATATAAGGTGTACGTTCGAGAAATAAAATAAATCATAATAATTTAGAGTTTATTTAATGTAATTTGTTTTATATTTTTAATGAAAGTTGTTAAATTATTTTGAGATTATCATTAATTTGCTAATGTTTAGCATTAAAATGTGAAAAGATAACGTACTGGATTATTGTTTAAATTTATTTCTACAGTATTTATGCTGCCCGATTAAAAAAGAAAATATTTGCAATAGTTGTCTTGCAAGAATTATCCAAACTTTTTAATTTTAATTTTGAAGGTTTTTTCTTATCTCCAATAATTCGTTTTATTCTTTTTATATTTTCAATTCGTATTATTGATGGTTCTATCAACTGTGTTGCTGTTTTCCTTTTACTAATATATTCAAATATGAAAATAGAGCTTATTTTTTATTAAAAAATTAAAAATTATTCGAAAATAATTTTTAAACAATTTATAAGTTATATAGGAATTGTAACTTATTCTTTGCCACCTATACGGCGTATATATCTGTTTATTAAACTTAATTATACGTATCGACGGAAGAATCGGTCGCATCAAACGCGGATGTAGATTGTGATCGTTTGTACGACTTACCCACGGAAATTGGATGCAATGCACGGATAAGTTGAATTCAGCTGCTCCATATTAGCTTTTTTTTATATAGTTCATCGTGCTGGTGTTTATCCGAGCTTTTAGCACTTTTCTTTACTGACCACTGCAAATCATTCATAAAATATTTATTGATTAATATTTGCTTTTATCTTGAATGTTAAATAATTGGCTTTTGATATCAAATAAGCTCGATTAACACTATTTAAATATTGATTTTTTATTTTCATGTATTTCATATAAATTTATACTTGAATTATGTATAAAATTCCTATATTTGAATTTATGTTGCACTGTTAATATTTTTGTTAAAGACAAAAATCGGTAAATATTTAAAAATCTTAAAAATGAAAATATTTTTTAAATATTATGTAATTACTAATTTATAAATTTATTTTGTTCATTTATGTAATTTTTAGAACAACGATGCCTTCATAATAACAAAAATATATTTAATATTAAAATCGCGTGCACTAATTTAACAAGATTATGTAAGAATAGATTAGCATTTTCAGACATTGATACTTAATGACTTAAATAAAATTTTTTAGATTACCCGACATTAGCATATATTATGCGAACTTACTAAGATAACCAAATATGTAAATACTTTTCACATACTCGAATAATTTTTTCGGGTTATCTAAGAAAACAAACTATCCATAATTTTAAAAATAAAATTTCATCGGTTTTTTCTACTCTGTCACAAATACCTACGCAGGCTGCTCCTCGTCTTTACTTATACAATCCAAGTTTACGGCGAAATTTTAATACATTTCTCGATACTTTTTCTGATTGATATACGCTTGCGAATCTTCGATTTATTTTTACACTTTTATTGCATATTTTTGCATTCTTGCATAATTCTATTGCCAAACAACTTTTTTTTTTAACTTGCATGAAATTTTAGCGCCGATCATAATATTTTCACTTCCAAGCACAATATCAACTAGCAGTTATCTTCTTGCGCAAAGGTATTATTTTCGACGCAGCTCACTCTCTTCGCGTATCGTGCGCAAGACAAAAAAATATTTCAATTTCTGAAAAAACCCTTTTATTGAACTACGAAACATTAGAAATATTTTTGAAATTTTATTTTTTTTATTTTATAAATAATGGAACTTACAAGTTTATGTTTTCAATTATTATGTTTTTAATCAATTAAAATACAGAACCACACATTATTTTATAAAGAGTTAAGATAACTGTTTTTATTAACAGTTATGTCATGAACATTGACATTTTTAATTAGAAGTTTTAACATATATGATAATAAATAATAAGAAACTTATTTAAAAACTGAAATACAAACTACAGTAAAAAACTATACGAACATAAAACTACTTTAAAGAATTAAGATTTTGATTAACAGTGCTTAGTAATTTGTATACGAAGACATCCTAATTCGTAATCAAATGTTACTGAAACATTATATCTGCTTAATATACTGAAACATTATATCAAGCATTTTAATATGCATTAGATGACATCGTTTTAAACTTTTGTTGAATAATAACATTTGAGGTTCTCTTGAACACGAATCAGGCGACATCATTTGCAATGGTTTAGGTGGATAATGCGGTGGAGATACGTGATGCAATTGGTTAAAATTCACCATATTCATTCAGTTTTGAAAATTCTTACCTAGAAAAAAATGCAGTATTTATTAAAGTTGAATAAATTTGATAAATTTATAAATAAAAAGTTTATACCATCACAAAGATTTCCATCATAGCTTGGGTATTATATCGTTAATTTCTTCTTGTTATATATCTCTTTGACTCTTTATCTGCAAATTGTAATAAATATTAATAAACCTTAGTTAATATAACTATATTTTAATTTAATAAAAACATTAAATATATAATAATAAAAAATAGGTAAATAATACAAAATTTTTAAAGTTTTAAATGATTTCTTTTTTTTAAACTGTATATTAATATTCCCGCCCTCGCATGATCTGTACATATTTCACGTAATAAAATAAATAATTTCATCTTAGTCTTAAATAAATTACAAAATTTTATCATAATTAATATTCTGTTAAATTTATGAGAAAAACATTGGTATATAAAAATACGTTATATTTTCGAATTTTGCTTATTTTACC
Source organism: Anastatus disparis (assembly GCA_017163975.1). Classification (NCBI taxonomy): domain Eukaryota; kingdom Metazoa; phylum Arthropoda; class Insecta; order Hymenoptera; family Eupelmidae; genus Anastatus; species Anastatus disparis. The sequence goes on from JAFFSR010000222.1 coordinate 2,049,550, forward strand.
ATTACGAGCATTTCAATATCTTTTTATGCTTATGTTAAATGAAAAATATTAAAATTAATAATTATTAAGAAAAATATTTCTTTTACATACCTTTATCACCATTCGTGCCATCTCGTTTATTAGTATCTTCGTCATCGTGATATTTATCACCATATGCATACTCTAATACAAGTTTCATAACTGCAATTCTATACGCTAGTTTGTCCTCATCTCTTATCATTGCGACATAAGGAAGTAGACTTTGAAAAAATAGCCAATCGCTATTATCTTCATAAGGATTCTGATTTTCTTTATTCATCTTATCGTTGATCATATTTTGCTTGTTAGAATTTGCGGGAAATCAAAAGTTACTTCGTATTATAGTACTGTTGTTATTATTACGATGTTCACGAGATTTCGTATCTCTATTTACTTTTGTAAATCACTCGAATGAAGAATTCCGTTCGCCGTTTGAATCAATTCCAGAAAATTCTTAATTCCTGTTTAAAAAATTTCAGATACATTAATAAATAATTTACGATTGTTTCATCATGCTACAGATTCTAGGCTACGTGTTTCAATTTGGATAGCAAACTTATTTTTTGTTTTATACAATTTTATAAACTTTTTCACTTATTCCTCACTGTTTTTTCAAAAATATTGATAAAATTCATAATTAAATTAAAGTTAATCAGATGGTCCTTAAAAATACTCGCTGGTATAGCTATAGACTAAGTTAAGAATGATTTTTAAGTATTCGTTTTTTTATACAATTAAGTTTTTCATATAGATTAGTTATATTGACAAATACTTGCATCACAGATACAAATTTTATACACGATCGAAACTTGACACGCGTTGTGATGTTACAAAGGAATTAGCAAATGAGAAAAAGTTATCATTCACAAATTTTGTTTTAACGACTTATTAAAAAAATTATTTTAAAATTAAACAAAATGTAAAATACCGAAATCTAATAAACAAACTTGCATCAATAATGTTAATTCGTCGATACTTGAATTTTTTAACGGAATTGTATTTTTGAGGTTAAATTGACATCCGTAGTGAAAATTTTTCTGGAAAATATACGAGAAAGTGTTTTTATGTATAACATTTTAAGAGTTTATACAATTTTCGTACGATTACATTTGATAAATAATTTTAAAATTAATAATATTAGATATAAATATTCTTCGTGAATATATTAAATTATAATTTAGTGTTGAATTACAATATGATGAACGTTTAATATTTGAAAAATTGTCATATTCAATGTTGAATGAAACTACGTCAATGTCGAGGCTAATTTTTCTTAAAATTCATGAAACTTAATATTCTTACAAACAGAAAATATAAAATAACTTACATTCACCCAATCTAAATGTTGTAGATCTGATTTTTTGAAAATAACAGATTACGCAAAAATTAAAGAATTGAATTTTTCTCTTTGAATAATATAACTAAATGCCTTGACTTGTATCCAGCTTCAACAGTGCACGTTGAATGAGCTAACTAAAAACTAATAAACAAAGATTGGCCCTCACCAGGGTTGGTTTAGCGTTAATGTACGATCACAGTTCATGACTGTAACAGCGCTACCGCGACTTGATTTTTAACTAACACACGAGTTCGAAATTAAAATTCGGATACTTTTATTGTAATTTAATATTGCAAAATAAAATATTTCTTTGATTTTTCCTAATTCATATCTTTATTTGTTGAAAAAAATTTATTTTTCATTAATATAACGTTAAAATGATTTGGATTTAAATTTCGAACTCGAGTGTTAGTTAAAAATCAAGTCGCGGTGGCGCTGTTACTCGCTGTTACAGTCATGAACTGTGATCGTACATTAACTTAACGCTAAACCAACCCTGGCCCTCACTTTTGGCTTTGATAGATGGCGTCGTGATGAAAGCAGAAAACATTTGCAGATCTGTTTTTGTTAAATAGCAAGCGAGCGTACCAGTCAACGGTAATTCTGTCGCGGGCTTTTTGTTATAATTTCAAAATCCTCCAATCAAAATGAGCGAATCAATAGATTGTCCGGTAAGGTTGCGTGATTTTAAATTCACAGCCAAAGAACAGCGACAGAATAAATTGTGCGTTTCTTTTTTTTGTCGGAGGACCGAATATAATAGTCATATTAGCAAATTGAGTTCTCTTCGGTTAATTTGGCTCGTATATATTTTAAATCGCTGATTTAATAAAACTACGGCACTCTATTAAAAAAACGCTACCATTTATTGTTATTAACAATGTTAATTCTTAGTTGGTACTAAATTTTTTAAATTAAAAATAATATAATTAACATTTAAAATTTTAAACGGTTTAAAAATTGAAAAATATGCGCATGCGTGCGTGTACGAGTGTATTAAGAAAAAAAATTCTAAGAGTAAAACTTGAAATGAATTTGATTATTAGAATTTCTTTTCCGACTTGTTGAAAATTTTCGTTTTTCAAAATTTTGTTTCATTAAAATTAAAAAAAATATTCTGATTACGATTAAATACAAACTTTATCGTTATTAAATTTTATAAAATTTAAAAATCCAATGTTTCGAAAGTAGTTATATCCAAAAAAGTGTGAAGGTCCTTAGAATGTTTTATTATGAATAATAAACGCAAATTAGAAATTTAAGTTATGTATAGTTTTTATTGTTTTAAATGATTAAAATAATTTTAAAAATCAATGTATTAATAGATCTACAATTAATTATTCTAATTTTATGCTTTTCGTTATTCTTACGTTCAAAACTAATATTTTTGAATTTAAACAAGCTGAATGACTTAAAATGCACATTTGAAATTAGCAAGTCCAAGGTCTTCCGTGAAATGAAAAAAAAGATTCTAATGTTGGACTACGTTTGCGCTTATTAAATTTCATTATAAAAAAGCTACTGTAGAAAGCATTGATCAATAATTTTTCTATTACTCCTTTTTTTAAATTTAATTTCATGAACAATTAATTAAGAATAAATAATAAAATGCAACATATTATATTCAACATATGCATTGAACTAGTCTTGGATTTTTTTTTCGATTCTGAAATACTAAAATAATTATAAAAAAAACAATTTTTGATTGAAAAAATTTTTAATTGAAAACATTTTTAATTGATGTAAATAAATTTTTTTCGAAGTTTAAAAAAAATTTTTCATTTATAAAAATATGGGAAAAAAAAAACTTTTTTTTTTAACTTTGTGAAGACTTTAATTATTTTTGTTGAAATGTAGTTTTCAAAGGTATGCTATGAAGTATTCGATGTTGATTGATTGATATACTTTTTCAAACAATTTTTTTATATAAATGAAAATAGTTTTATTTTGATAGCTTATCGATTTATTATTATTAATAAAAATTCTAAAGATAACTTTTTCTTGTTTTTTTTTGGAACTTACACATTTGTGAAACATATAATCGTAAAAATTAACATCTCATCTCAGAGTGATGAGTTTGTTTTCAATATCCTTAAAAGTTATACGTTTTGTAAATTTTCTCATTCATCCCAGTTCATACCTCGTAAAGTTCCAGGGCCCCTTTTTAATGTTATTCGTTGCTAATACTTTTTGAAATAAGTAGATCCAAACATTAGAGCAATAAACAACTTTATCTATTAGTAATCAACAAGAATTTTGTAGGGCGTCAAAGATTTATAGCCCGGGGAAATGGGAAAAACGTAAAAGAGTAATTCTGCGGTCTCGTATAACTGTATATATAAAGAAGATCTAAAGCTTCTTCAAAGCCCAGTGTTCTTAAGGAAATTAATGATTTTTCGTGAAGTCGAAAAAATTTTCGTTTATTTTACTATTTTTCTATACACGTAAATAAACAGTATTTTTCGTCCCTTGTTATTGTCAACTTTTATCGATTCGTAAATAAAAATTGTTTTTAATACTCCTCAATTTCATTACCTATAAGTGATTGGGATAGTAAAATTTATTTAATTTTCGGAAACGTATTTTCGTGTAACGCAATGAAAATGGCTATAAATTAAAGTTTATTCTTATGTATTTCCTTTTTACTAACCTTAGATGTTTGTGTATAATATATATATAGCCATAAAACTACGCTATCGCTCTCCCCCCAGGCTGGACACAATAAGATATCATCATGAATATCGAGATACGTGTATATACGCTTTCTGCCCATTAAATTCACCATAAAAGAAAAGAATCTATGCAACAGACAGAATCACAAAAATAAAATGATACGAGCAATTGAAAATAATATACTTATGTGAATATCGTTTAAGATAACATTTACACTATTATTTTTTATTTTTTCGTATATATTTTATTTATAAATTATATTATTTTTCTTCAAGGCGACTTCGGAGATTATATTCGGTTTCGTTTTTCAGTTTACAAATCACGCTTTTGATAATTGAAATTTTTCAGATTTGTTAATTTTCTATCATTAATTGAAACCTGCAAAATAATGGAAAACTTATAATTTGTAAACTACGATATGAAATTTAACCTAACCTTGGTAGTCGCCTTAAAACTAAAAGTATGAGTATTATACCAATTTAAGATGAATTTGGACTTTAAAGTCTTTTTTTATTCATAATAACCTATTATTTGATGGATGTATATTTAAATACATCTAAAAATAAACAATCAATAATACAAAACCTACATCGCTTTAAATGAATACAATGACGCAATCAAACGTTTTTTTTTTAATTTTTACTATTCACTGATCAATATCATAAGCAATTGATATTGCCATAACTGTACGATCTTATTCATTTGTAATCCTTTCCCTCAATAAGGATTTTAAAAATAAAGGTACATTGTACAAAGTTCAATTAAATCAAATATCGTTCCAATTGAACGATATTGTAAGTATTTAATACCCAAAGAAATATATTATCGATTCAATTAAAATTTAATTATAAAAGCTTTTGTTACATCGATAAATGATTCAACAACAATAATATCAACATTTCAATAAATCATATAATTAATAAATTTTACGATAGAAATTATGTCACTCGACAAGAAACCGAAAAAATTTGCTTTGTTGATATTTGATTTATTGTTTCTATTACAAATGCATTAAATAATCGAAATAGTTAAAAAAATTGTTGATTATTATTTAGAAGTAGCTTGATATGATGTTAATGAAAGTTTCAAAAGGTTATTAATTTTATAATGGTATAATATCATTAAAAGTTTAAATATAGTATAAGTTAGTACGCATGCAGATAATAACAAGCAAATTATATCAAAACTTTAACTAGGCGATAATTTTTTTATTAACTACGAGAATTATGTACGGTCCGTGAATTATTTTAAATATTTCATTTTCTATTACTTTTAACTACGTTCAATCTACAGTCCATATGATTATGATTGAGAGTATTTGTTTCTAATAAAGGTCACGATAAAAATGCCATTATTATTATCCTTCAGGTACATAATGAATTTCAGCTATATTTTTTATTTGAATTTATTATAACTTGTAAAGTCAAGCTTTTAAGGAGCTTAATATCTTATTGATTTTCACAAAGCATCGAGGGAATATGTTGAATATTTAACAATAGTTATCGATATTGTTGTTACATGAATGATTTTCAAATCTAAAGAAAATACACGTTTTTATTTTTTGAACCAAATTGAATGCAACTATTATATTATTTTTCAACATTATAAAATCAAATGCGTTGCTCAGCAACACGATCGTCGCGTAAAGAAATCAGTTTGAGCGGTCACTTATCTAAATATTTACTAAGCCCAAACCTGCTTTATTTTTTTCCACTAGTTTATTTACAGAAAAATCGATAAACATATTAACACTTATTTCCCACGAAGGTTTCCTGCATCTCTGGATTTCTTTCTTCAATTCTTCTCCATCCATATCGACACGTGTTATCTTAGCATGCTTGACTCGTGTGATCCTCACCCTCGATTCCCTTGGGCGACGAATTTAATACTCGTAGAGGTCGAATCGTCTCTCATTATTCTCTTTCTGCTCACTCTGTTAAAAAAAACGAGCTAAAGTCGTGATCGTTATAGACGCGTATGTTTTGTCGGTACTACGCTCGTGCATAAATCACCTACTTCGCCCACTCGTATCGAAATGTACTGATTTTACAAATTCAACTTACAAAAAGTGTACAGTTTTTGAATCACTGATTTTCTTAAAATTATAAAAAATGGTTTGTAGGAAAAAAATATACAACTCTTGTTTCAACATTTTGTCTAAAGGGCTCTGAAAACTCTTGAGTAACTACATAAAAATTAATATTTTTAATATTGCTATTGTATCTATTGTATGAAAAAATGACGTTTATAAACATATTTATTCAATGTCAATATGTTTAATTGTATCTGAGATTGTATAAGACTCATTGAGCTAAATAAGAAAATACGGCTTCCTTTTTTGATTATAAAATCTTTTATTTTAAACTTTTACGGAAATTAGTGAATAGAAACAGTGTGCGCACCATATATATTTATATATTTATTATTCATAGTAAATTTATTTGTAAATAAAAAAATGGACATTGAAAATTCCATTTAAGATTATTAAAGAAAGTTTTTTTAAAAAAGACATAGATTGATTATTATAGGTTAATGCACAAGAAAGAAAATGTAAATATTGATTTGAAATTTTAGCACGATATTTTACTCTAAAAATTTTGCACATAAATATTTAACAAATATACGATAAAAGTGCTGATAGATAACGCAAGAGCTTAAGAGTGAGCTTTATGAGCTCTAGTTGCGTGGGATAGAAAGACTAGCTAGCTTTCTCTCTAGCACCACGGGAAGTGCCATAAACTTCCACGCACGCTTATACGTTTTCTATGTAGTTTTCTCATAATTTACTATATATTTACACACTTAGGGTACGTATATAGATCCATACATTTTGCTAATACAAGCATTTTGTTCTTACGCTGTTTGTTTTTTATTTCTAAGGAATTAAAATAAACAATCGCATTCTTTAACGGTTTACTCATTCCTATAAGAAGTTGGCACTTTAATACTTTTTTATTTTTTCTGTACTTATCATAAATATAATTTTTCAACTTTAAATAAGATTAATTATTTAAAATAAATAATTTAATATTAATAATTTAAAATTGTAAAATTAATGTTACAATAGATTTTGTGAATAAAATCTTGTTCTAAATATTTAAATCTTTTTCAAAATTTGTTAATTATTTTATATTAAATAATACAAGAAATAAAAATTTTTTCAAATAGCTGTATAGTATTAAGACATTAAAAAAAAATTTTCAAGATAAAATGATAGGTACGAACCATTTCTCTAAAGAAACTTGACAAGAACGTACACTTTAGAAGTCTCATTACTAATTTCAAATTTCCCCATAAAATAATCACAAGACAATTAATTATTAAATATCAAAATTATTATACAAGCGTCATAATCGTAGCGTATAAAGTTTAATGTTTATATAATTAAAAGTTATTTAATGTTTGATGAATTTAACTTCGGTTATAAAATTGTTTAGCATCAGTTAAACTTTAGTATCTAAACTTGTAATTAAATTTTAATGTTTTGTAAATATTCCATATCATTTACTAAGGCAAATATTATCTGTGCTCAATAACAACGTGTTTCTAATACAAACAATTTTTTTAAATATTTTTTTGTTAATTATCTGAATAAAAAATTTTTTAATAAATAATAAGTTTTGAAATATTTTTACAAAAATAGTAATTTGTAACCTGACAGAAAAAATTAAATTATACGGTGGTTACATACAAAAAGAAATTCATTTAAGAGTAGTTTACTCTAAATAATAAATTTGTTATAATAAATCCTAGTATGCAATCAAAGATAACAATTGAATGCATTAACTATTGAAATTTCAATTTCGATTCTGTTGTTAACTAAAACCATCTGCTATTAAAAATTAGATTCAATAATAGTTATAAGAGTATGATTTCAGTACTAAATGATTTATAGAAGAATCTCAATGATTGATAAGATTTTTTATGATAATGAAAGAAATCATGATGATGTGCATAAAATCTACAAAATTTATGAGAACAAATGTGAAAAAGAATCATCATAAATAAATAAAGCCATTATTTATTTACAGGTATACCCAAAACTTTCAAAATTATTTACAGCCATACCCAAAACTTTCAAAACCTCAAGTTTGCTTCGTACAACTCGAATCCCTTGCACGTTCGTGCAAAGCTCTTTCAAGTAGCAAAAAAAAAGAGATATATTCTATTATACTTCCAGCACGCATAGTTTTTGCCAAAATTCAACATTAGTTTCTAGTATACACACATCCAGTCATAAACTCATCTTTATTGAAAGAAAATTTCAGTCACGAAATACCACTACCGCACGCATTTCGTTATTAATGACACACTACTAATTAACCGGGATTGTAAATGTTATCTCGTAAACGTTATATCTTCGCTCAAACTGTATACACATACGCATGTGTGTTTATACACTTTGCTCGTATTCACGTACACACACACACACACACAGACATGCGCGCATAAATCGGCACGTATATTTATGCGTACGTGTGGGTGTGTATAAGAAAAGCTTTAAATTTAACGCGTTACAGTTTCAAGTTAGCCGTGCCGGAATGAGATATTTAATTAAACTGATAGATGCGTGTATACAAATATTGAAGAAAATTAATGAGACAGGTGATTGATGGGCTTGATTGATTAATATAATTAATATTGGGGTATACGTTAATGATTTTGCTTTGAGCATTAGTTCGCTACTATTTTATGATTCTTTATTCTTTTTGAATAAGCGAGGAAGAGACTTTTGCACGCTCGATTGTAAGCTTGGAATTTCACGCTACACGCTAGCGCGCAAAAACTTATCTTCGAACTTTATACTTTTGACTTTACAAACTAAACTGACATTTTGAAGCCTAAAGAGGAGCTTTCGTTCAAAAAAATTTAATTAAATTAGTAAATTTTTTTTTATTATCGTCATGTAAAGTACACTAAAAACATGAAATTTAATGCAAAACTGGAAGTTTGCTTCCAGTCTGTGCATTAATTTTTATGCAAGCCAGTATAAAAATTAATAATTTTACCGTAACTTTATTGCATAGTAGCATAAAATTAAAAATAAAAATAAAAATTTCAGTAACAGGAAGCGAAATTAATTTTTTTTAACGGTGTACTTAATATACTTCACTTTAAATTCATGAACATTAAAATATTTACATTTATTTCAATCATCTTAACTGGAACATATCATTATGCATGCATAATTTACACAAGTCCTTACACAGTTTTTAAACGCAAATACGATTCATGCACTGAATTCGTGCAAAATCATTCTAAGCGCTAACGATGTGGTGCAGTTGATTAGAAGCTTGATATTTAATAGGAAGAAAAAAGCGCTACTCGATTTCCCTATTATAATAGTGAATTTCAGGTCAGTGCTTTTGCATAATGCCTCGGCGAAACTAAACTGACTTTGTACAAACTGACCAGGCTCATGTATATTCTTGAACAATGTGGGTGTATGCATTATTAGCTGGTGTTTATTAATTTTAGCTTGATTTAACAAAATTTATGTTCTGCTAAGCTTTAAATTTATTAATATATTTTTTTTTACTATAGTCCTTTTGCGGCGACAAAAAAAAAGCAAATTGTATTTTAGTCATTTAAAAATTAAGTCCGTATATTAAAGATCATAATAAAATATATATTGAACTAACAAAATCTTTAATATAAGATAAATGCTAAGGTCATAAATTTTTTCTATGAAATGTTAAAAAATTTTCATGAATTTAATCGCACATTGTCGTCTTCTCTTAATAAGATAACTATTTAAAAATAAAATTTCATAATTTAAAGTCAAACGTATGAATTTTAGAAATATGTCGATAATTTAAAGTAATGTATGTACTTCGCGAAACTTTTAATATGTGACCAAAGGAAATATTAATTTTTATTAGCATTTCGTTCTGAAATTGTTTTTACATATTTTAGTTTAGTTCAGCGCTTGAAAAATACATTATTGCTATATTATTGAAAAATTGTGAATTATTCCTATTATGAGAATAAAATGTTTCTCCCTGTAAATATTATTTATTCTAGTAAAATTTTTTTAACGACTTCTTTAACATATTTACATTTATCTAGAGATCTTCTTAAACTAATATCTAAAAAAACCTGCTTTCATTTGACCTCAGATAATTTAATTTTAAATATCAAGTGTCTTCATCTAAATATTGAGGTGGATATTAAAATTTTATTATGAAATTCCAACTTCTTGACTATATTAAAGCTGAATCTTACAAAAGTCCTCGTAAAGCTTACAACATTATTAAATAGGACGGAAAAAAACTTGTATCTTAAAGAAAAAAGAATCAATCCTCTTCGCTGAATGAAAATCTGAATGAAAATTTCATGAAAGATGAAACCATGATAAATATATAGAAGTCTCTGCAAAAAGGAGACATTTATTATGAATGAACCGTGATCAATGCTATTTGTAACTTTCCGTTTTTTGTACGGGAATAAATAGAATTTCTTTTTTTGTTTTGATTTTACTTGTTTGGAACTTTTATAAATGTTAGATTTTATAAAATTCAAAAGTGGTGATTTTTAAGTTTATCTTTCACGTTATAATTATAATTAATATTATTTTATAATACAAATATGATATTCAAACTTTTTGAAGTTTATACGAGATATAATTAACCACCAGTATATAAGCAATATTTTCATACAAATTACACGCAATTGTTCAGAAAAAAATAAAACGTATAATTTAAATTTAATATTATATAGCAACAGATATTAATGAGGTCACCAGTGGCTCACTCGGTAGAGAGATGGATTCATAATCTCGAGGTCCCGAGTTCGAATCCTGCTCTCGGCGGCTAATTGATACAAGCACCACTGTACGCTACATATGCTTTGTTCACAAACACACTGACGACCTCCGTCGCTAATTAGCATTGTAATCATAGCTAAAATATAGCGACGTTAAATTAAATTAAAAAAGACATATCTTTCTAAAATCAAACATAAAATTCTATATTTATGTAAACTACATTAAATTTTTTTGTTCGCAAGGAAATCAATAAGGATAAAAAATATACGCATATACATTGTACCCCACTAATTTTAATACATCACTTAACTACAGCACTGCAGCACAAAATACTTGAGATTCGATACAACATCGTGTTAAGGATTACGTTGCTTCCAGAATGACGTGATGTGATTTTGGAGTTATTCGCCCGTGTAATCCCCGTGTAATACTTGAACAAAGCAAACTCAACTTCTAATGTGTTTCTGATCATACAAACTAGGGGTTAGAGTTTAAGGTTTAAGAAGAGGATCGTTACCATGTGTTTATGTACTTTGGGTGTACAAAAATTCTTATCTCAGTTAAAACTTAAAATAGCACTAATATTAGTGTTTCAAATTATTATTTTATTCCTGAAAAAGATTCATATTATCTTTTATTTTGTGTTTAGACTGATAGTGCAGGTATTTCATTTAAAATAAAACTAAAAGATTGTCTTTTTAATAGAATAATGTATTGCAGATATTTCAAAGCTTTAAAATTGTTTTCATGAGAAAAATTTTTTAGTTTTTATAGTTACGGTAATATTTATTCGTTATTTTCCTTTTTCATACTTCTTAAAGTATTATAAATAGAAATATTATGCAAAGTTTTTTTAATTTGATCAAATAGTTTATACAGTGTTGATTAATCAAAAAATTATGCATTGTCCCTGGAAGAAAATTGACCATATTGTAGGCATAATTGCTGGTCAACAAATGTTAAAATGGCACTTATCTAGAAATTATAGAAATGATATAAAAAAAATTTCTAGATAAGTGTCATTTTAACATGCGTTGACCGACAATTATGCTTAAGATATCGTCAATTTTCTTCCAGGGGTTGCTTTCCATGTAAGCTTCAGTAAGGTTTTTTTCTTATCATATAATTGAAAATCGAAGCATACAATTACGTATCAGAAGTGAGCCTACGAATCGACATTACAACTGTATTAATTGATTGTTCATCTTATGAGTGATCGATGTATGATTAAAAAGAGTATTGTCGACTTCCGTTTTGTTTGCTTCTTAAACCACCGATCACGTATCAAGCACAGATGATAAACTATACATGTGCTTTGGAAACGAAGCGCATTGCATCAATACAATCACTTTACAATCACATCACGTCAGTCTGAAAGCATCCTAATATACAATAGCAAGATATCGTATTCCGTTGTACAAAACGCTGCACTCTGTGCTTATTCTCCTCATTCCCAAATTCCAATGATTAAAAGTTTCTAAAATCAATGTAGTTTGCGCGCACATTTAATTTATTTACTTTTTTTTTGTTTTTTCATTAATTCTCTAATCTAAAATTCTAAATGTATATAACTAGAGGTATGAATAAATTTTTATTGCATACAGTAAGGTACATGTACATCAATCAGTTATTAAAAATAAATAAAATAAAAATTTGACAATCCATGATTTAATCGAAATGCATGAAAACCTGTAACAGTATTTCAAGTTTTAACTTTTTACAAATGATTTTTAAATGCACGTTTTATTTTTTGTCTTTTGATTTTACAATTTTTCAGATAGTAGAAATATTTTACGCACTACACAATTGTAATCTAATTTCAATTTTTCAGCGAAACGTTATTTACATATGCACGATTTTTTCCATATGAAATACAATTGATTGACAAAATTGACAATATATCAAAAAACAATAGTCATAGTTTTTGATAGAAAAAATAATATTGCAATAATATTTATATATTAAATATAAAAAAATAATTAAGTGTCTTTTTTTCTCTTATTTATTTACATCCATAAAAGTAATATTCCTACATGTAAAGAATAATTAAAATCCTAAATGTAGAGAATAATTATTTTTTTAATGAAATTTGTTGCCGATGATTTCCCGTCGAAGGTAAAACGTGATTATCAAGCTAAAATGCAATCCCTTTTGATAACCTTCATTCCATATACAATATACGCTTTGATTATCCAAAGTTAATCATTTTATTAAAAAAAATTAATGACTTTTTTATCGCTGTCAATGTACTCAAGCATCGACGATTGATAATAAAATTAGAAAGTATCTTTGATTTATTTTATTAATCGACGTCATCAGTCTCGAAGCGTCTATGTATACTTACTAGGAGAGTGTCACACCTCCGGATCACGGATTTTGCTCAAACTTCGGGATAAGTTTTCAGATGATAAAATATGGAAAAAGCTAAGGTTATAGTCATAAATACTCAATATTTCCCTAGTTACAGGCAATTAAAGAAAATCACTAAAAAAGTTACTAGATTTTTAAACACATATAGTTCTTTAGCGTCGATAGCTACAAGCTTGAAACTTTTTTTTTTAAATTAAAGCTGAGCTCAAATCCTTTTGAATTAGTAGTTATAGCATGTAAAAATATTTTTTTTCCCAAAGTTAGAGCGTAATAAAGATTGGACCTAATTTCAGCTTTTATTATTAATTAATGTTCTTAAAAGAAAAATCAGGTCCAATGTTTATCACGCTCTAACTTTGGGAAAAAAAAATATTTTTACATGCTATAACTACTAATTCGAAAGGATTTGAGCTCAGCTTTAATTTAAAAAAAAACAGGAGTGGCAGTCGTGGGGACTGGCCGACAGAAGCTATGCTTCCAGCGTATATATAGAAACTAGGAAGTGTGACATTTGCAAAAATTATAATTAATTTTTTAACGAAAACTTGTTATTTTTGATTCAATGTATTGTATTTAAAAATATATTAATAATATAGTTTATTAATAACAATTATTAAAAAATTAAGAAAGAAATGTTTATGCGTAACTTATAAAGGTTCATTGATATAAAAAAACGAAGCAGTAAAACTTTCTAGTTTCTCAAATAAAATTTACAAAAATGTACAGTATCAAAATTTCTGGAAAATTTTCGTGAAAAATAATTTATTAAATAGAAACATAAAATAAAAAATTGAAAAAGAAATTATTTTGTTTTGTGTTATAAAATTTTCTTCAGTCATTTTTTTCTATTTTTTTTACCGTATTAAATAGTTTTTAAATTCGTGGAATTTTTTAACTTTCTTCAATTACTTATAACTATTTAAGAAATAAAGATATGTAAAGAGACTAGGGACAATAAATATTTTTTTTATTAGAATTATATTTTTTTAACTGAGCAAGTAATATATACAGTAAGATTACGAGGAAAGTACTTATACAAAATCAGTAGGTGCAAGTGAGAGGGTACAGGGAAATCTCGTTAACATGAATACATTTAGAAAAAAGAAACAGTACCCGCTTTGTATTTACCTATAACGTTCTATTATATATAGATACTTTCCTCAAAATTTTACTGTATATATATATATATATATATATATATATATATATATATATATATATATATATACACACACTACAAGCATCAATTGTAGTACATTCAACGCACACATCCACTTGTGTATATACATGCATATTCTTAAAGTGGTTCATGCGACTAACGTGTTTTTTCAAGATATTCTTGAAATTGTAGGTATAGTTTAATGAAGGTAATGTGAATATCATATTAAAATTTCAGAACATTTCATCGTTTCGTTTTTGATTAATCGATGTTCAAAGTTTTACAAATTACATTGAAAGTATATCTATATATATTGGAATTTTTACATTTCGTAGCTGTTAATCACAATATCTCATAAACTACATTCAAATTGTATTTGAAAATTTAAACATATATAAAGGAACTAATAATAAAAATTTTCCAACAAGATTCACGTAAATTCATCGTTTTATTAAAGAGATAAAGTATTTTGAAAATGTAATTATTAGATAAACGATGCATGTTTCGTTCACATTTACGTTGCTGCGCATGCGCAACTGGATCATATGAGCGCTATCTCTTTCTCTCACAGCTAGCTTTCTCTCTCTTACCGCATGAACCACCTTAAGCAGAATGGGAGAGAGGGAAAAAAAGAAAGAGAAAAAAGAATGTAAGTGTTTGTATGTTGATAGCAATTACGACACCCTGTGCCATATTCGTACATTCACGCTGGGTGACATTTGGGACTGTCGATTTTTACACATTTAGTGCCCCTGCCGTAACGTCGCGTAAGAAGCATAGCTTCAAAAAGTTTCAAGCTTGTAGCTATCAATGCTAAAGAACTATATGCGTTTAAAAATCTAGTAACTTTTTTAGTGATTTTCTTTAATTGTCTGTAACTAGGAAAATATTGAGTATTTATGACTATAACTTTAGCTTTTTCCATATTTTATCATCTGAAAACTTATCCCGAAGTTTGAGCAAAATCCGTGATCCGGAGGTGTGACACTCTCCTAGTTAGTTGTATTGAAGAGTATAAAATAAATCAATTCGTAATATGTAACGAAGTATATTACAGTTTACCAATAACCTTTTTTCGATAGCACATTACATTGCCAGAAAAAAAGCTAGAATTCCTCAACTTGCGATACAAAACATCTCGAGCCTCATAATGTTTATTCGCTTTTCATAATATAAACTGGGCTGCATTCCAATAAGGGGAGAAGAGATGTAGCTTATATTCCCTCGACTGGGACACACGTACAATCAAGATGTTCAATGCTGTAACACGTACTCTCTTAAGACGCAAGATATAACTGTAAATATTCCAGCTACGTGTATATATATGACAATCAACAATGTAATCCCCTCTGTGATACTTTGTTTACAAAGTCATTGTGAAGCGTGGAAAAAATTGCTTTTAGATTACATATTTGCAAATGGAATTAATAGATATTTATTCACAAGACGATTGCATCTTTTTTATAGTGATAATTTTTTAAATTAAAAACTCCATTATCGTAAAAGAAAAATAAATTTGAAATAAATTGTTTTAAATGTTATAAAAAGTTAAAAAATTTGATTTTGGAATACGGATTGAAATATGGTATTGAAAATAAAATAAGCAAGAAATTTATATGAGAATTTCAAAACAATAAATGAGAAAATAAATGTTTTACGTTAGAAATATGGAATTTCATAAACAAATTTTGTCACTAATGAAATTATTCGAAACCGTCAGCTCAAAATGTTCTATAAAATGATTACGTACAAGTAATTTTCCAGATTGATAACATTAACTTACAAAATTACTAACCATTTTTTTAAATATTTTTTGATAATATTCATAGATAATTTTATTCACATTTATTAAATGAAATGTTAAGAGATTCGATTCATAAAATTGATTTATTTATGAAACAAAACAGAAATAATAGTTTTATTAAAATTACCTTTTAAAAGTTTAAATTTATTTTAAATAAATTTTGCAATGCAAGTATGCACAAAAGAACAATGAGGAATGCTAAACTTTTTTTTCCATGCATGAACTGAAAGAGTAATTGAGCGCAGACTATTGAACGGGTATAGAAAAAAAAATGTACAGAAATGTAGAATGGCAAAAAAAGATACAATAGGCCTAGAAAGTGTGCTGTAAACTAAACAATCCTGATTACAATGGTCGCACTTTCTGATGATAATAGAGGCATAGAAAATGGCTATTAGCTGTTTTAAATTTTTGAGACTTTAAAGTTTGTACAATTGTTATTTTGTAGATAAAAGTTTTATTTTTCGTTTTATTTTTTTTTCATTTCGTTCGTCAATTTTCTCGTTTGAAAACATAAACAAACCTTCGAAATTGATAAAAAATCAATTTCAAAATTTTAAGAAAATTTAATGATTAGTGTAAGATTGTTAAGAGTTTCATAGTTGATTGGAAAAAAATTCAAAATTTTATGATTAATATATGATTGTTAAGAATTAAACTCATTATATGAGAAATTTCTTAAACAAAAAAAAATTATAAATATAAATTATATTGTACGCATCTAAAAAAAATAAATAAAATTAATAAAAACAAATAAATAAAATAAATATAAGATTATTAAAAAATAAAATACTTTTTCGAAAAAGTAAAAAATTTAATAATTTAAATGTATAATTACTCTACTTCATGTTGAATAATATTTTATTGAAATTTTAAATAAAAGCGTAGAGAATATTGACAATACGTTTAGAATTATATTATCATTATACTACATTTATAAGGTAATTAGAATTATTGAACTTGCTTTAAATAAAAGTTTTCTTTTTTCAAACTGTTTTTTCTTTTTATTTAGTATTTTGTATACACATTTTACAGTAAATATATATTTTAATACAGAAGCTAAACACAATTTCTAGCGTTTTATAGTCAAGTTTTTGTATAAAAAATTGATTTTCAATACCTAAAATACAAAAAATAGTTATGAAAAGTACATTTTAACAAAAAAAAAACAAATTTCCAGATTAAAACTAAGGAAGACGAAATGACTTTGGAAAGTTAATGCACAACATTAAAAATTAAAAAAGGATTAACCCTCTGTGGATAACCACAAATTTAGGGACACAGAGGGTAACCTGGGTCATTAATGTCTTGTTGATGATTTCTCTATGAAGATTCCGGTAAAAGAATCTAAAAAAAATCTAATATACTCATTTTCCATTTATTTTATAGTCCAACAGTTTATTTAATGATTCATAATAAACAAAATTATTTATAACAAATTTCATTTCCAGAGATATTTGACCTGAAAATTTGGCTTGTGCCATTAATGGCCCAGGTTATCCACGGAGGATTAAAAGTCAATTATATTATAGATATAAATATGTATTTATTTTATTGTGCGCTTAACGCAAACTTAAAGGAAGTTCCTCAATTAGTTATTGAAATCCTTAGGATTTACGGGGGGGTCAATATATAGAATGTTCATCTAAAATTTGCGTCAAAAATACGAATTCCATTTATTCGAACAATTATTCCGGAATTTCGAAGTTCAAATTTAAGAAAATTGATAAAATAGAAAGGTGTAAACTACAAATGCCCAATCAACTGAAGTTAGATTATTAGAATATTATTTATTCGAAATTAATAATGTGTCAACTATTTCGAAATTATAACTGAACTAATAAACGTAAAAATAAAATAGAAATTCATTTAACCGAAAATTACTAAGTTCAAGACATAAGCAATGAATAAATCAGTAGTTTTCGGTTAAATAAACTTCTATTTTATTTTTATGTTTATTAGTGCAGTTGTAATTTCGAAATAATAGACTCATCTTTAGCGTCGAATAAATAATATTCTAATAATCTAACTTCGTTTGATTGGGCATTTGTAGTTTACACGTTTCTATTTTATGAATTTTCTTAAATTTGAACTTCGAAACTATGAAATAATGGTTCGAATAATTGGGATTTGTATTTTTGACGCAAATGTAAAATGGACATTCTAAATATTGGACCCCACCCGGATTTACTATGAATAAAGAGCAAAGGTCCCAGTACCTGGAGTTAGCGCTGCATTTATTTTCCTGAGAAGATTAAATCTTCAATTTAAAAGTAATTTCGTATACGATTTAGTTATTAAAATTCTTGAAAATTTTTCTTTGAATGAGTCCAGTTCCTCTCTTTTATAGTTGGTAAATTTCAAACGATCCTCCCACAATTATATATCTTTTCTTTTCTATAATCCATGGAGACTTTAATACATTCAAATAAGAAATATGGAAAAATTCAGACCTATATAAACAGCAAAATTTTTGAAGAATATTTTAGTTTCGATCTGAACTTAAAGATATTCGAACAGGATATTAAATTAATAATATTCAACCTACAGTCAACTTCTGTACAATGGAGCTTGCAACATTAGGGCTTTCCTTAAATGAGGACCAATATAATTTTTCAAATGATGACGTGACTAGTCAATTTTCTTCATCATCGAACAGTTCACCAGGCATTGCGAACAATAAACAAGAAAATTTTAGAGAGCTGTTACATGACTTGTATAAAAATCTCGATGATGATTTATTTAATGAAGATGATCAACAGTTTACTTCTTTACCACCATATATAGATCCAGCAAATGGAATATATTCAGATTTGCAAATTACATCTGTTCAAGGCATAAATGAACCAATTTTTAATGAAAGAGAAATCCCTGACTTAGATGAAATACTCCAGGATCAAAATGTAGCGACCTCACCCGAAACAAGAGAAGAAAGATCACCATTGAAATATAACTTCAGAAATATGAGAGATTTCTCAGCAAATACAGATACTGATAAAGACGAGGATTACATTTTTGGTGATCATACCAGAAAGTATTATAGGTATCGAAAAGCGAGAGAAGTTGAAAAGTCAGATGGAGGTTGTCAAACAGAAAGGTTTGAAAACCAGAATAAAGATCATAAATTTCATAAAGCAACTTTAATTGGAAGTCAATCTACTATGACTCACCGGTCCAATAAAAGATCTCTTAAGACTAAGCGTCGGCATAATCAAAATATTTGTGACATACAACGAAAAAAATTGAAATTTTAATTTCGTATATAATTTTCAGCTCCAGTAGGTCGAGAGAGGAGAAACCGACGGTAGAACCATTTCATTATGGTCATTGCGTAATGATATTATAAAAAAACTAATCTGGCAATCGGAGGACCGGTGGGCAGAAGCTATGTTTCTTTTATATATAAAGAAACTTGAATGTGTTGCTTGCGAGAATCATAATTATTTTTTTTATTAGAATTAGTTATTTTAATTTATTATTAATTTTAAAAAAATATGCTATACGGAGAAATATTCCATCATAAAAATTATTATTTTAGATAGTAACCACGTGGGACATACTTTATTTCATATTAAGATTACTGTTTTAAAAAGTAAAAATTGCTATATAAATACTGAATTTTCACTATTTAAAATATGAATTTTTACTATTTAAAATAGTAATTTTTATAAAAAGTACCCCACGGTTACTATTTAAAATGGTAATTTTTTTCTGTGATAGTAAACAGTAACATTGATTATTAAGGGAACGTAAAATACCGACATTACAGTTTTCCAAGTTATTGGTTCTTAATCAAAGATTTTTAAAAATATCTCTATATTACAGTCTTCCGTTTCTACTAATAAAGAGCCTAATATAGAGATATTTCTGAAAATTTTTGAATAAAGATAAAATATTTGGAAAACTGTAATGTCGGTAACTATGTAGAAATTATATACCCTATTACACCCCCTTAAAAAAATATACGCGCGATTACAATTGTAAACAAAGTGAGTGGTATAATTAAAAAAGTACAAACGATCATTAGCATATTTTTTTTCTATTGATATAATAGTAGTTTAATACATTTAAATTTACGCATATTTTAGTAACCAAAATGGAAATATGAGAATAAATAAGAGAAAGAGAGAGAGAGCAAGTATCAACCATGGTGAGTCACGTGATATCTGGAAAAAATAATGAATACTACAAAATTAATGTATTTTTTCTATTTGATAATCGAAAAATTTAATATTGCATGTTTAACTGAATCGAATATAAAAATAAAAATATATTATAAATTAACAAATGTTCAATAATTTAATTTTCTGAACTATTTAAAGAAATGATGGCAAGTATATACAATGAAATATCATAATTATTTTTTATTAATAATAATAATCATGGTACTAATATTAAATACATCTTTTTTAACATTATGCATGGTTTGAACTTTCTTCTACTTGCTCATACAATCAAGAATTTGTAGAAGCATTTAGTGATGTTTATGCCAATGGCATTTAAGTCTATAAATATAAACGACGAAATTTACTATCCAACGGCGTCTCAGGCACTTAGTAATTAATGGAAGTAATAATATTCAACTTCTTTTCTAAGCGAGTTCACACTTCATTGAAGAGAAAGGTTAGGATATATCACTCTTTAATGCTTTCATGTAAGCTCGGTGACTGATGATTACGCTCAGAAGCATTAAATGGACATTTTTTTTGTTCAACGATTTAGTAACGTTGGTTTTTCGTTTGACAATAGAGATTTAATTTGATAATTTATGCAGGCGATTAATAGACGGATGAAAATTATTGATTATACGATTAAAATTTTTATTTTGTTTCATCCCAATTATAAAGGACAATTTATTAGCTCGAAAAGCAAACGTAAAATGTGGTATTCCTTTTGTTAAATTCTTAACAGTTAAGTATCACTTTATATTCGTAAACTATCAACTAATAGAATAATTGTTTGAGGATTATCTTTTTTAAATAAATAAATTGGTCATACGTTTGTATGGTCAATATAACTATTTATACCAAGTTTATTTTATTTTTTTTTAAAGAGAATAAAATGATTGAGTAAGTATTAAGTAAAAAATACCAAAATTAGTAACGTCAAAAAGGGAAACCAAATTTCAAAAGTTTTTTTTTCCTCTTTGAAAGATAAAAAATTTTAATTTTTGTAAATACAAAAAAGGGAAATGGTGGACGGTTTATTTAATCAGAATAATTTCTTTTACTTCTGACAAGAGTTTCTTTTTCATGCACTGTTGAAACTTTTTCAAACGAATATCATCTAATTTCTTTTTCTTTTCTTTTGTTATTAAAAAAAATGGTATACAAAGAAAAATCTTCGCAACTGTTCGAGGTTTCAGAATAGCTGAAAAGTTTGAATGTTATTCTTTGAAAAAAAAGGGTTAAAAAAATTTAATACTTATGAATTATTTCAATGAAATAACTGAAGCAATAAAACCGACAATATTTCAGTGTTATTGATATATTCTTTTAAGTTTATAACCAAACATTCAAAGATATTTTATAAAATATATATAGATTTTTTTTTACTTTTATAAATCACTTGCAAAAAAAAATATGGAAGAACATTGAAAGAAAATTTATGAATGAGATAGCTCGCGAAATAATAAGAGGTATTTTCCAAATATTCCAAGTATCATCCAAATATTCGCAATCCCAAAGCAAATAAACGAATAAGTATTAGTCCAACACGTTTATTTCCACGCTTGAAAAGTTTATAGGTACATTTCAAGCAATAATGTTTGCACGGCTTTTATAGATATATACATATACGAAGATCCGCGAAGCGAAACAAAAATGGCAAATCTTTGCGGGTTTTCTTCGTCTGTTGATTTTGGCAGATTTAACGGGGATACGAGTTTATTCAATGGTCGAGAAAAAATTTTACGGCAAATAAATGGATTTACTTGGATGAAATGTATGATATTTTTCTTTTTTTTTTCTTCCTAAAAATCATTTCGTTTATTTGCCAATTTTCGCGGTACTGCTTATATTGATCGAAATTAATGTCGAAGATAATTATGTCCTATAATAATACGACGATAATATCGGGCCGTATTGTCTACTATCAATGGTATATTGATATGTCACTAAAATTAAAGTAAGATTTATGTGATATAATTAACTGGTATTTGTTTGAATTTATTATTCATCTTGAATTTACTATTTTATTGATTTTTTATTAATATTTTACTTTTTTGAAATAATTATTTTTTTTTTAAATATTCTAAAAATATTAAATGCAAATCGATAATATCTTATTATATTCATTTAACTATGAAAAATCACAAAAGATTATTAGATACTTATTTTAATATGATAAAAAATTAAATTATAAAGAGAAATAAAGTTCATTAGTTTGGAAGGCATTATTGGAAGATATTTTAAAAGTTTTAATCTCAACTTACCATTGCAGATTAGTAAAACAACTTTAGAGAGTACAAAAGTTTATTTTTAATTTTTGATTTGTACTCTTTCTTAATGATTCTCTGTTGAAAGAACAACTCCTTTCTGAACATTTTAACTTTTTTTCTACTGCTTATTATGAAATCACTTTAGAATATAAAAATATTAACTTTTCCTTAAAATTAAAATACAAAGACTGCTTAATATTAATTCAAATTTTCTAAAAGAAAATTTTTTAAAAAATGATATTGCCGTCTCTTATACTATTGATAATTCATTATCGAATATACGCACACGTACTATGTTAATATTTATGTGATTGTGCAACACTTTCTATTGAAAATCATTGTAGCTATAGCTCACCTTATGTGTCATTCATGTTTAAAAAATCATGATGTTTCCCTGATTTAAAAACATCAATAGAAACAGAAATGCCGGAGAAGAAAAGTAGATCGAGTATCTAAAGGGAAGCAAGAAATAAAGAGATCAAAGGAGAATAATCCCAACGGATTTACAAAAGTTCTGTAAAAGGAAATTCACCAAATGTTTAGAATCATCAGCGAACCGAACCATTTCATTTCTGTAAACTTACAAGGAGAGAATTTCCTTATGAAAATTATATGAGATTTGCCTATGAAAATTATTAAGAAGATGTCGTAACTCGTATCCTTGTCTAATCGAGTTTTTGATTATTTATTAAGAAACTTCAGATCGCAAAAAAATATAAAGAAATGCATGCTTTTGATGTAAATACAGTAAGTAAATTTTCCATTCATGATGAAAATTCTGATAAAAATAAAACTTGAATTCACATAAAAATTAAACTTAAAATTACGAAACGGTTGTTTATAAATTTATCTCTTGTTATTAATTTTTCATAATTTCAAGATTCCAATTATTTTTAAAAATTTGTTTATATCTATAGCATGCATATTTCTTTATTGTACGTTGTAATTAGATTCTTAATAAATGGTGAAAAACTCGATCAGACAAGGACGGAAGGCAAAATCTTCTTATGCCTCGAGTATACTTATTTAGAACAACGAGGCACGTCAACATAGATTACTAATACTCGCTCGAATTTCATTTAGCTAAATAATAATAATCTTCATTTAAAATGACATTTTACATTAATTTAAGTTATAAAAAAATTAAATAATTTAATGATTGATTGAATTTAGATATAATAAATAAATATTTCCAGACGAAAATTCGTAATAACTGAAAATTTATTGTACAATAACACTGATGAGTTTTACTTCGTATGTGATTCTTTCATCTATGCGGTTTTTATCACTTATTAGGAATGAGCTTTAATCATTTATAATTTTATTATTAAAAAGAAAAAATTAATAGGAGAACACAACTTGATAACTGAATGTTTAAAATACATGAATTATAAGTTTATTATTAGATAATGAATTTAGTATTATTTTACCCTACTATATTCCGATTTTCCAAATCCAAATCCAAAATCCATGGTATTATATTATTTAAATCAAATATACAAAGTTTACTTCTATTTTCCTTAAAAAAATTTAAAAAATCATAAACCTCATCAGAGTCTTTTTACTAGTAAATTTGATAATTCATCTACCTCAAACAAAAATTTTATAAAATTATTTCAAGTAAATTTTCACGTATCAAAATAATATTTCATTGAATAATAATAAAGTCAAAAAAAAGATAAATGAGGTCATTTTCAATAATACTTGAGCGAATTTCACCAAAGAAAAGAAAAAAGCGATAAATATTCCGATGATTATGTGTTAATACATGCATCGATAATATTTTAATAAATTTTATTTTATAAAATAATGCGAATAAATACGGCGCGATGACGTTTCTTCGGCATAATAAAATGTTGAAAGCAAGCAGTATTATTCCGTGCGGGCGTAAAATACGAAAATTAAAATCATAATCAATTCCGTGTACCAATATGCAATGATGTGTGTGCCCGCGTTGAGTGCTTCGTAAAACCCGGCGCACTCAGCTATTTAAATATTTATTACAGCTGTAACGTGTTATGTTTAAAAATGTTTATTGACAAACGAAAAAAGAATAACATTTTGAGTTTATATACGAAAGTACATTGTGACTTGCAAAAAAAAGCTCATTATGTAAAGTATGATTTTACAGTCAAATTTCTATTTGTAAACGTAAACATGAACTTGTATTTACAAAAATTTACAAAACTAAGTAAATACATCCAAACTTGAAAGCATTTTGTTCTCATGAGAATTTTTTGAAAATTCGCTAGAGAATTTCTTGCAAATATTGTGATAAAAACTCGTGGGACATTGATTAAACGCAAAATATAAGTAAATTGTTTTTTAACGCAGAATAAAAAGATTAAATAATTTAAACTTCAATTGAATTTTCCAAATAGCCCAGAGATTTTGAAATGTGTATTTGTAAAATAAAAAACACATCAACATAAATAAATATTATAAGTATATAAAAGTTTCATTTTTACATGGAGAACAGTACATATATAAAAATGTAAAATTATTTTACGATTCATTAAAATAAAAAATTGCATGAAAAATAATTCAATAATAATATCTTATATACATAAGAAGCATTAATTAACATCCATAAACAGCTATCAGTTGACCTCAAAAGCCGAAGCTCACAGAAAATAAACAACAGAGCAAGCATTGAGGATCATTCATGCAAGTTCATAATCATCTTAAGAATAGCCCATTAATGAAAAGGATCAAAAAGCACAAATAATGAGAGAGGGAGAGAAATAAAGAAAATGAAGAGTATAAAGATAGATAAGGAAGTAGAACAATTTAATTTCGCGGCATGTTGAAGCGTACATATATCGATCGATACTTACGAATTAGTTACGCGTGACTTGCTTTGGATATATACACACATAGTGTGGAGAAAGAAGCTTTCTCTCTCTCTCGCACGCGAGGAGCTTTACTGATAATAAATCACGGCCTTGCTGTTATACATAAATCGCATTAAGAGAGCCTTGGTGTATATGAACTTGTTGCCTGAAATTTGCCTATTTATGCACACGTTTAATAATCTTTTAGCTCCGTTTTTGCTTACAACTTTTGCGTGCGCTACGTGTGTGTGTGCGTGCACGCGTGTGTATAAATATTGATAAAATTGTATATAACCAGTCATACCCTATATATATATATGCGTGCGAATAATTATCTCTTACATATGCAAAATATTGCAAGACGTGACCCTATACGTCGCGTGCCCGTCGTTATATGCATATACATACGCGAGGCCAATGAGTTTCTTTTATGAATCATAAAACTTGGCACAATCGTCGTGTATAAGCAGTTTATGCATATACCATCGACGAAAAAGAGAAAAAGGCTTATGAAATTTTAGTTTTCATTTTCAAATAATGTTTATTTGTCATTTTAACGCATAGGCAGTAAAATTTTATAAATATACTTGTATGTTTATTGAATAGCATGGTAAAATTGATTTTTCGATCGAGTTTTTGTATTAGTTTAAATTAGTAATTATTTTGATTAATAGCTCGATGGTGAACGTCAAAAGTTCAATTAATAGTTTAGGCTTAATATTCGCGTGTATCGAGATTCTAAATAATAAGAGCATGTGCTATATTTAAACAATATACATTTCCAAATTAAGTTTAGAAACTTAATTTAGTTAAACTTGTTAATTCAATTTTTATTTCATTATGATTGAATATTGTTTAATTTTTACAAAATTTTTAATAATTAACATTTATATTTATTCTATTTATTTCCTTATCAATCAATTTTTTTCTTCATCATTCATGTATTACACCCTAATAAAAATAAATGTTTGCATGAATACGCGATAGCTAAATACCAGAAATTCAATTTACTTTCCTGCAAATTCTAATTTCAATTTCTAATCATAATCCGTTACTAATTTGAATGATTTTAAATAAATCTGCAGTTACTGCGATGAAGCATAATATTTACTTATAAGCCGTACACATAAGAATTGGCTTATCCAAATGTTTCCATTCCATGAATTTTTGATGTATGACCGTGTAACAGGCGATGGAGCGAAAATAAAAGACCAAATAAACGTTTTTCGTAGATAAACCGAGGCGGAATTTTTAAATTCGCGACGTTTATTGCGTCACTTGTGCAAAACGTTTTACTTTATTTTTACAATGAATTTTCATGAGTAACCGAAATTTAACCTTGTTTTAAATTTTGACTGTATTGGAAAGAAAAAAAAGTTAATTTATTGTTTTAGCTATAAAAAAAAATTGAACTTTTATATTTTCAATATTTTTCTATGAAAATTCAATTCGCGCAAGTCTATATTATACCGCATTAATTATTTTAAAAAAAATGAATACGTTTTTAGTAAAACTTTAGTGTTTCTTAACAGTAGAATCGTTAAAATCTTCAGGATAACTAAGGTTTGCACTTAAAACTTTTAAAATATATTACCAACACGTAATTTACGAGAAAAAGTCACTCAATATTCATAAGTTTTAACCATGCGTGCAACTTTAAGCACTTGGTTAGTAAAGTTCTATTCGTCAAGAATGACCGTTAACGTCAATTATAAATACGGATATATTGCAGAATACCGTGAGAATATTCATTTGTATATTGTTTAAATTTTATTATAAAAAAAAAGATAGAAATATCGTATTATATATAAGTTTTGAGAAAATTAATATCACAAGGAAAATAATAGATCATTATATAACAAAGAAATGATTGATTTCTCTACTATACATAGCACTTTATTCTCAACTTAAGTATGACTGCTTTGTTGATATCAAAACTGAGAATAATGGAAATAAATGAAATGTCTATTTTCATTTATGATAGTTTAAATTAAAAAAAAAACTGATTGATGACAATTCTTTTAAGCTATCTCATGTAATATTAGAAATTGTAGACGGTTTTTGTTAAAATTGAAGAAATATAATTTTTGAATAATCTAAAGATAATGCAAAAAAATAGGTTGAAAATAAGCATTGAAAATTGGAAAAAAAATATTTATAAAATTGATATTTTAACACGTATTTTTTTTGGAAAAAAGTACATATTGTAGCTAAACTTGTAGAATAGCAGAAAGTTTTCAGTAAAAAGTCAGTATTATGTAAATTTTTTTATTACACTCAATTTGAATTCATCGAATATTATATATTGCCCGTCAAATTAAAAAAAAACTTTGATTAAAGTCGAATAAATTTCTATGCTCTATGCGCATATAGTTAACCAGGTATGGTATATCAAACATATGAAACACCTTAAAAACAAAAAAAAAACTTATTAAAAATTTGAAAAATAAGAGGAAAAGTTGGCTACAGCAAGTTAATTCTTTAATCTTGTTTTTACTTTTTTGTTTTTTTTTGGGTTTTAACGAGACTCGATGCTATATACTGATTGTTCAAAGCGCTTTCGGCCAGTTAACCCATGCAATAATCCCTTTTTCTCGTAATTAAGAGAATAAAATACTTCTTTATTTTCTAATCAAATATAGAAATAGATTTTCGTCTCAATTTTCAGGTGGTATTAACGTTCAAAATGTAGTCAGAAATAAGAAGTAAAAAGGCAAAAAAAATAAATAGAGCAGTGGGTTATTTAATAAAAAACGTTATTCTGAAACATGATGCGATTTAACGTTTGAATTATTTTATTAATTATTAGAATTTACGCCTGATTAATTTTCTATGTGACTATTGACGTATCGTAAATCAAAACTCATCGATCATTTCATTGCATGCTCGATATTCCTAAATAAAAATGCACTTCATTTTTTATTATATTTTTTTTATAAATCAAAATTTACTGGCTACTGATATTATTAAACAAGTGGAAAATGACGTTCATTTTTTTGGTGTATGGTAAATCAAGATTGGATTTAGTGAAACTAAGAATCCATTAAGTTTTTATTCAAAAGCCTTATATATCATAAAAATTTCTATAGTTGTCAAAATTTTTCTGTATCAGACAATCATGAGGTTAATATGGCTCTCGAATACATTCTAATTTCGTCCCCATTTTTAATGGATTTTTTTATGAAATATATAGCCTTTCGTCCATTTCATCTAACATAAATATATAAGGTTACAATATTGAAAGTACAATGAATTATATCGTACACGTACAATACAATAACATGAGAATGATACATGCGAATGCTTTTTAGGTGAAAGCTATGGCAATCAATTAAAATATTTTATGTGATTTATATTGTGTTGCGTTGTATTTGTATTATTTTCACGATGATAATCTTATACAATTTTTGTACATACACAAGAAAAATTTTATTGCATAACGTTTTAGTTAAGTTTTTAGAAAAATATTAGTTTTACTCTATTATTTCAAGTATAACCATCCTCAATTTTTCCTTTTACGTATTAAAATTGCAAATGTATTTTAAAATCGTTTAAAATAAACTATTTTTAGATCTTAAAATATTTAATACCCTTGGTTTACGTTTTCACCCTGAGCTTATTTTCTAGGTTTAATTTATTATTCATAATCCCTTCGAAGCATACTCAATATACTAGCATCAGCATATTTAAGCAGAATATCATTAAAGCTATTTTGAAAAATAACCCTTTTCATCATCATCGTATTATCAGTAATAAATTTAACTATTTATTCTAAGCTATTTCCTTTACAGTTTATTAATAATAATTTAATAGCACACTGAATTTATCATCTAGGCGATTGTTTATTCAAATTATGACTGGAAAATAAAGGTTTAAAACAATTGATTTTGTTCCTAATTTAAATAACACGGGAAACTAATGATTAAAATGTGAAATCAAACTCAAAAAATTCGAAATAAAATTTAATGCATAATAAATTTAGAAAAAAGAATTAATATATAATATTATCATGATTATGTTATTGAAATAATAATAATGATGATAATAATAATAATAATAATAAAAATAATAATAATTATTATTATCATTATTATACTGAAATATGACAAACCAATATGTTTCCCACTTTGAAAGGCATTATGAACAGAGAGCAGTATTTAGTAACTTCGTCGTAAAAAATGAAGCTCCGTGATTGGTTAATTTCGTTCGAGTTACGCGCGCAAAGTTATATCGCACATCTCTCTAAAGTATATTTGTAACGTAAACGCAAGCCGAAGGCATTTTCCGTTTAATGGAAAGTCATTAAATGCCCGCGGAGTACATTAAACTTTTTTTTTTTTTTACGACGCTGTTGAAAGAATAAAACTATTAGGATTGCCAATTATTTGAGAGCTTAAAGATTGCGATAGGTGAGATGGATCTTGGATCTATAAATCTGGATAATCTGGAAAATTTTATTTACGAGAGCTTCAAGTTTTGAAGAGTTTTGTCTAAATTTCACCAATAAAATTATCTTAATTTAAATTTTTGAATTATCACATTCAATAAAAGTTTGGAAGAAATTGATGTGAAAGGTCAGCGTAAATTAAAAAAAAACTTTCTATTTTGACAAAACTGATTGAAGTTTGGGAAAATTTTAATAGAAAATTTACGAAGGGCTTTTTTAAAACAAATTTGGTAATACTTTGATTAAATTTCAACATATTAACCAAATTCAGAAAATGATTTTAGCAAAAATTATGGAAAAAGTTAGCTGATACAATTGTTTTATATAATTTTTCTTTACAAAAAATTAATTAAAATATAAATCAGGATTATGTTTGGAAAAAAATTCTTTCAGTTAAAAAAAAAAAAAAAATCAAACCTACATAAAATCTATAAATTCAGAAAAAAATTGATATTTTAGTATGATAGCAACACAAAGAAAGACATAAAAAAACGAAGGATTGTAATTTTTAAAACTTTGACATTTTTGTTCTTAGATTTTCATCACTGCAGGACGTGAACTTTCATCGTAAATTTGCTTTTTTATTCTTTACATAACTGTACAGGTCGGAAAGGTTACATTTATTTTTTTAATTACAGGGATTTCCAGCATCAAGCGTCGACACACTCGTTTAATTACTTTTTATTTTTCATTGTCTTTTTGCCGGAGCTTACATTCGTTGATTTTCTACAAATATTTGGTTTTCACTAGTAATTTAAGTTTTTTCATTATAACTAAATAATAAATTTAAAGTAATAAACTTTTAAATTTACAAAAATAAATAAGATTAAATATAAAAAGAATTTAAAAAATATTTTATTTTACTGCAATTTTTTAATTTTTCCAATCGATAATGTATCTATAAGTATAAGTTAAAATAAAAATATATTCTCATTTAAATTTAAAGTTGAAATGAAATATTTTACTTTTTAACTCGAATAAGTAGTAAATGTCGCTGTTAGGACAGACACACATAAATGTCAGTGGAATACTTGTAAGATAATTATGCATACTCGTTGAAAAAGTTTTAAAAATTTATAATGCTCTTAAAACATTATTCTTAAACAATCTAACAAATAAAATTCAAAATATGATAATTTTAAAGTTTAATGTCATAATTTTTAATATAGATATAAAGCTGTGGTGCGCGCAATGCGAAAATTGTGGTCGTGTAACTTTTTCAATGTAATGCAATATTTTTTTGATTATTTATATCTTTGATCAATTGACCCCTTTTTATTGAATGTCCGGTATTTAAAAAAAAAGTTTACTGAATTTTTAATTTTATTTTTTGACCCATAAAAATTAAATATACTAAATTAAAATTTCAATAAATCTTTATTGTTTATCAATATTATTGTACAAATGGAAAATGACGTAAATCTTTTTAAATTTTATTGATATCCATCAATCATATTTAAAAATTATTTATTATTTCAAAAAAAATTTTATTTCCCCATCATTTTTAATCGAGAAACAGAAAAAGTTAATTTATTATAAAGTTTTTTTTTAATTTTATTTAACGTCGCTGTATTTCAGCTATCATTATGATGCTAATTAGCGACGGAGGTTTCTCAGTGTTTGTGAACATAGCACATGTAACGTACAGTGGTGCTTGTATAAATTGGCCGAGAGCGGGATTCGAACTCGGAAGCCCGAGATGATGAATCCAACGCTCTACCGACTGAGCCACTGGCGACCTCAACAAATGAATTATATCGAAGTTTATTATTTTGTCCTAGATGTTATAAGCCCGATAATAATTATCTTAACAATTTTGCATTAAAACGTCCATTTGTTTTATTATTCTAGCGTGACTAACTATTTCGTGGTAAACCTAGCTGTGGCCGATCTACTAGTTACGATAATTTGTATGCCAATGGCAGTTAGCCAAGCGGTATCTATCATATGGGTCTACGGTGAACTTATGTGTAAACTCTTCTTTTATCTTCAAGGTGAGTTTAAACTATTTTATAAATTACAGTTTTATTGATTTTGTTTTTAATTTTGTTCAATAACATCGTTTCAATTCCAATTTGATATTGGCTTTTTGCTGTTGGAATTATTTAGTTATTAATATTTATTTATATACAGTACATTTAATTATGTTTAAATAGAGATTGTAATTTGAGCTAATTAAAATTATTATAGTTGTAAATTTTATATCCATCATTAATATTCAATTAAATATTGAAATAAAATCAAAGTTTATAGATTTGTAACTAATGTAAAATTAAATATTCATTAGCAGCTAATGATTATAATTTTCTGTTTATTAAAATTTGAAATTAATAATTTCTCAAATTATCTTTAATTAAAACGTCTTTCAAATCAGTGTCTTAAATTTATTTGCAATTAAAAGGACTAAAATTAAAATATTTCTATTAAAAGGTAAATTTATTAAGTGCTATATAGATTTTGCTTTTAATATGAATTTTTAAAAAAAGGTTCATGTAATAGACAGATATTAAAACACTAGGACTGAAATCCAATATATAATTTCCGATCTATAATAGAATCTTAAAAAAGGCATTATTTTTATGAATAATTCAATTTATGTAATAAAAAACGTTTGTTATTTTATTACGTTTATTTAATAGAATATATTAAAACGACCGATTTACAAACTCAAAAAGATAATTACATTATCTTTCAGCTCTTAAAAATAAAGAAGATTTAACAACTAATTGCAAGTTTAAAGTTTATTTAAACTTGCTAAATTCGCCTAAGAAGAGAAACAAAGTAAGAAAGTTTGAAAAGAATTTTAAACTTTGAAAACAATTGAGATGAAAATAAAACAATTTTTTTTATTTTCTTTTTGTAAAAAAAAAAATTTCTAAATCTTATTTTGATTTACATTTTGTCTTTTCTTTGAAAATAAACATTTTTTCTGTTTAAAATGTTTATGTACGTTGCATACTTTCGTGATATAAGTTATACAGCAAATTTATTTAAAAATTAATATTACGAAAGTTTGATAATATTTCACGAATACGTACGAAATTAGTACATGAGAAAATTGTCATTTCTTCGTCATTATCAGAACCACGCAAAAGTTTGATTCTATGCTATCTTAGATCCCCATAGGATACTTCGTTGGGTCCCCATAATCATGGTAAAATGTCTTGAAATGGAGATTATCACTTTAAAACCATTTCTATCCGAGGATTTATGAGCTTCGCTTCTTAGTTAACTAAATCATCAAGTTCTACTATTTTGAATAGCTTTACTTAAAATAAATTTTTCAATTGTTTATTAACATGATTTTATTATTTGATTCCTTAAAAAATTTGTACCATGCAAATTATGTGATAAGAGTAACAACTTTTTATTTTATTTAACGTTGCTATATTTATGCTATCACTATGATGCTAATTAGCGACGGAGGTTGTCAATGTGTAAGTGAACCCGGGACCTCGAGATTACGAATCCATGCTCTACCGAGTGAGCCATTGACGACCTCGTAACATCTTTTCTTGACTCGTGTATATTATGAGCCGGTAACTTTTGTCACTTGTTATGAAACGCCTGCCAACGCATTTCCCAAAAGTTCCAAAAAAACAACTTGTCCTCTTTTCATCGGTGTGCGTGAATCTTCAGGTCTCACCTTAATAATCTCTCAGCGCTTAGTAATCCAATTTCATCCTTAATCCATTGCTTCCTTTTCCGTGTGACGAAATCTTCGCTAGAAAAGCAAATATAAAGGTCACGTGAAAAAAAAAGAATCCGAAAGAAAACTACAAGAGAAGGACCAAGCTTTCTTAGCGGCTTTTGTATTCTAGTAAAACTCGGCCAACTGTAAGAGATATACATTCTTTCTTTCCTTTGAGAAAAGAAAGGAAAAAATAAAGAAAGCAAGAAAGAAAAAAAAATAACATGGACGAGAGTTGAATCACTTGTACACACGTATATAAATATAGCCTACGGCACTTGGAGGAGAGAGAGGAAAAAAAAGAAGGTGATAAGGTGTTCTTCACGCTTTAGTACAGAAAACATGAATAAAACATACATAAATCCCACCGGATTCCTCAATAAAAGTAACTCCAAGCTGCCCTTAGCGACTTGCTACTTTAGCCTTCTTCTTTCTTTCTTTCTTCTTCTTCTTATTTCCTTTTTTCGCCGCTGTTAATTTACCGTTACTCACAATACGCAAACTCGACCTCGATCATCGCGAGGCTAACCTTTAAGAAGCATTACATGCTTATTTAACATTGACGTTATACCTCTGATAAATAAGAACTTCCATAATAGTTAACTCCGTGTATAGCCTTTTTTCACGGCCGTAAGGAATAAAAAAGTTTCGTAAATATGAGAAACGCGATGTGACAAGTTGATAAAAAAAAGTCGCAAATTTTATTGATATACATATACGTTCACGTACCTGACTTAGTTTTGTAAATGACTTGAATTCTTTCTTTTTTTCTTCTTTATCAAGCATTCCTCTTGAAAAGTTCGAACTAGTTCAAGTAAACTGATAGTACGGAAAAATGGCTATGTATTATGCATTAGGAATCAAACTTTTTTTTTCTTTTTATGTTGAAAAAAGAAACGTAACTTTTTTTTTCTCGTTTATACACACGCTCGTTGCAGAACATTTTTGTAAACAGAAGTTTTGCATCTTTTCCGACACTTGGAAAGTTTAAATTTACGTAATTTTGCATGTAATATATTTTTTGCTTTTTAAATTTTAACATCATTTTATATTGAATACAAATTTGTTAACAATTATTTTTGTTATATGAACATTTCTTTTTATTAATTACTGAGAAGAAAAGCTTACAATCTCAGATTTTGAATTCTTAATTAACAGTCAGATATATTTTGTTTTATTTAAAATTACGAATGTAAGTTCAATTCTTATGAGTTTAAAAGTGATTTATTTGTATTTCAAAGATAATTGCCGTAGTAAAATGGCTATATATAGATATCTATTGACTTACAACGGATGCCTATGTATTAGTAATAATTCTTAAAAATTTTCACCACAGAGATATAAAAAATTGAAACAAAACCTTTTGATTTTTATGAAAAATTATTTAAAATTGAAAATTTTGATTTGTACTATTATAATTGTTTTCGTAAGAATTTTCTATATGTTCATTCGATAAAAAATCATGCCATTTAATAGAAACGCCAAATTCTTTCAGATAACTCAAAAATTCAAACGGAATTACCGATAATCTTAAAAGAATTGAGCGTTAGATCATATAAACAAAAAAAATATTAAATTTTTTGTTACAAGAAAAGCTATGTACAATGTTTTATTTGAAAAACAACTGTATGATCATATCTTTATTTAATCTACTGATTCCTAGACTCAACTTTTTTGCAATTCTTATTTCAATTCATTAATACTATATACTAAACCATTTATAATTCTTTGAATCAATATGGAAATAAAGCATTTCTGTTGCGAGCAGAAAAAGAAAATTGATTCAATTTAAATCAATGAATTCTGTGATTCGTCCCTTTCGTCTAGAATCTGCCTACTGAACTTGTCATTAAGACTATGCATATTAGGTGAACCCTACTATAAAGCTTAATATTTCCTTAAATTATAACTTGCAATATACTTTCTCGTCAATCGTTCACCTGACTTAATTAACTTGACGGTTATAGAACTGATGTATTGCGTTCTAATGCCATGCAATCATCGCACAGCAACTCTGTGTGCAATAGAGTTCAATACCAAATATCTTTCAGACTAAGACTTTGGATTAATAATGATGACCTTTGATATTTAACCAGCTTCAATAGTGCTATTCACCACGACATCCTATTTGATCTCTCGATTGGTCACTACCAGGAGGATATCATCTTGATTCGGATGTATAATTTCACTATTCTATACCGCTTTCTGCTGCACCGGACTCTTTGTATGCACCATCAAAGCTGCTGCCTAAACGTACCAACCCTACTATTGTAGATGATCATGCCTGAAATTCAACATCGTGTTATTTAACGCAAAATATTTCAACTAATTTTTAATTCCATCTGAAAAAATCACACTAATGAAAGATTTATTAAGTCGGGCTTATGAAAAAAAAATAAATAAATAAAATAAAAAATATTAGTCAACAAGAAATTCAGGATCAAACCTTAAGTAATCAAATAAATTTCATCAAATGAAAAATTAATTTGTCTTTTTATTCAGATTTTTATACGTTTGTTTCTGTCAAATGAATATATCGGATTAAATGATTAAATCCATGAAATATTTAACGGACCTTTCGCAATAGCCATTGGCGTTTTTATCCATTCGCGTTATAACCATTTCCGAACTCAGGTTACTATCTAAACGAAATTGAAAAACTTTTTTTTTATGTTTACTTCTTTTAGAACAAAAATCATACAAATAAATACAAAGTATTGCGAATCAGGTCAAGCAAAAGATTGTATTACATTCACATGAATGATATTACAATTAAAAAAAGTGGAATAAAATTTTTAAAAGAATTACGTCATAAAAAGTTTTTTTTTTGTAAAAACGATGTTTCATTTAAACAAATTATATAAAATAATTAAATTAGAATGTTAAAATATATAAGTGCTTTTAAAAATACTACATCAAAGATTTTCATTTAAAAATTCATGTTAATAACATGAAATCAATACGTGCACTCATTACAATTTTCCCAATGGTTTTTAACATTTATTTTTACGCTACATATTGTACTTGAGTCAATGTCAGTTTAACATTTTTAACTCCGTAATCTGCTGTAAAGGCATTTCATGTCAACTATCCAAGCGTGACGTGCGAGCGTAAAATCATGTTATATGTAGAGCTTGTGTCTACGATGCGAATACGTTCCTAAAAAACTATATATTACATTTTTTATTCAGTTTTGCAATATTACATCTCGAAAAGTATATTTTTATGTTTTTTAATAATTTAAATCGAAAGCCAAGTATTTTTTGCATAAAAATAAATTATCTTTCCGAGAATGCCTAATAAGGTCTTTTTTTTCTTTGAGAAATATAATGCGAAAGAGCAAATGCACTGACTTGGCGCACAACGGATGTCAGATCATGTTATTTGTAAATTCTGTTTACGATACTGATATGCACTTTAATAATATGCTTATATATTTCCAATATACTCTTATGTCACCTTTCAATGGTATAATAAGATTTTCCATATTTTCGTCATTTTTCGTGATATTAATGTTATTATACGATAATAAAAAATAAAAATAGCCCTACAGTAATATTTTTATAATGTTATGTTATTATTACTTTCCATATTTTTTATATATTTTTTAATTTTCTATTTCTCAAACTAAAAAAATTTTAAGTATTTTCTTCGAAATGCGAGAGACTGTTGGGTTTTTCAAATTAAAAATGAAAAATTTTAGAAAATCTGATCGGATACCATTGAAAAAATACGTAGCATATATTTTTAGAGTACATTTTAATATCGCAAACACGAGTTACAAATTGCGCAATCTGACGTTTAACGCGTTGCATCGCGCGCCAAGGTAATACTCTATTCTTTCATGTTTATTTCTAAAAAGGAAAAGAATAACTTTTGACATTCTCGAGAAAATAATTTTCTTTCTGCGAGAAATGTTCAGCTTTCGATTAAAATCATCGAAAAGTTGATAAAAAATATAAATTTAGAGACGGAGACTTTTTATGATTTTTCAAGGTGAAAACGGAATAACG
Organism: Anastatus disparis; assembly: GCA_017163975.1. NCBI lineage: Eukaryota > Metazoa > Arthropoda > Insecta > Hymenoptera > Eupelmidae > Anastatus > Anastatus disparis. The sequence goes on from JAFFSR010000222.1 coordinate 2,087,103, forward strand.
TGAGCTCATCGTTGGACAACTGGAGAAAATATACATCGAGAATATAGATTGTGTATTTTTTTTAGTATACCTTGTGTATTTTCGTATCTCAAACACAAGTTACAAATAGCATGATTTGACGTTCGTCCGTGATGCTTGGAATGTGAACGTGAAATGTCTCGTGCATAAACGATATTAGTTAAAAATGAATTAAACAAATTATGCGCAAGCTCATTTTTAATAAGATCGTGAAATTGAAAAATCTGTAATTTTATTATTATTGTTTTAAATATACGTAGAACATTTTATATAAAATAAAAATCGGAATTTTTCATTGATTTTCGGGGTGAAAATATCTTTAAGTGTGAGAAGCATTATAAATTATATTTTATAGGAAAAAGAAAATAAAACAGTTGAAACTTTTAATCTACACATTGATCAGAAAACCTGCTGTGTAAAAATTTTTGTATACTTTGGACCACAAAAGATGCAAAATATATAAAACATGTTTCATTTGCACAAATGAATTCGCAGAAATATGATATAAAGGAAAACATTATCCGTTTGGTGAGCGTGAATATATATTTTTAATATACACGAATAATTACACTGTGAACTTATAAAAATTTTACGTAAGCTGTTTTTTTAATTGCATATACAATGTGAAACTGATTTTCAATCTAAAATTACAAAAGTTATATAAGATGAAAAATATTATGCTTAAAGTTTTTGTTTTTATACATATATATTTATGAAAATATTTTAATTTAATTATATTATACAATGTTTAATCTTCATAATTATCTCACCTTATTAATTAGCTTTTCATACTTTCTACGCATATATATTTTCAGTCAGTTATTTTTCATAAAACGCATGTTTGCAGGAGCTCATACATTTGTATACATTCAAAATACGATCGTTGGTTTAGTTCTCTGAAAATTTACTTAAATTACCTAATTACATATAAAATGTGTAAATTTCGAATAAAATCATTTTTCGTGTACTTTCAGATCCTAATTACTTCTAATTAAATTTAACATCTATTTAAAATATGAAATTCCGATGAATAAAATTGACTTTTTAAACATAACTTTCCTTTATTTATAAATTATGCTTATTTGGAATTCATTGTCATTTGTTAAAAAGTCATAAATATTTTGATTAAAAAATGATCGATTCAGTAGAAATATGTTTTGGATTGTAATTTGCTAGCCATCTTCTTAATCTAATAATGAATAAAATATATATGGTATTGTTATTTCAAAACTATTCTGGATAATTATTAAAATAAACAGCTTTAAATATTGATTCTTGATCATAATCAAATTATCACTACTAAAACAAATATTACTTGATATTTCATGCATTGAAATTTATAGAAAAATGTGGAAAAATTTCATAAAAATATATAGTAATATAAATTGTTATTGATTTTAATTTCATTCTATATTCAGATAGTTGAAAACTTGATTTTTTATAAAATTTTTTTCAAATTTGACACGTGCCATTTTTGTGAAAGCTTCAACAAACAAAGAAAAAAATATCCGCCATAATGAACTTTCCACCTACCAAGCAAAGGTTTCAAACTACAAAAGCTAAATCCGTTTACACTTGAGAATTACATTCCAACATTAGCAAATAGCACGAGAGAGAAAGGAGATGGACAGTGCATAAATTGACGCCTTCGTCATGTACCTACAAATCCCTCGCGAATTTTAAAACAAGCTACCAAAACTTATATACATGTAAATGCATTAGAATACTCCAGAGATGAGAACGAGAAATTCATCTTGATGTGTATATTTGGGTGGCAAATTTAACTAAAATTATTGTTATGTTTTCTTGACCCTTATTCTTTTGTTTTTCAATTATTCATAACATGAAGTAAATGCGTCGTCAAGGACGAAGATTTTATTTAAGAAAAATCTTTAAATATTTAACTATAGCTTCCGGAGATTTCGGACTTTTAGCGCTTATTAATATATTAGTGAAGACTAGCGGTAACTTATTTCTGTTGTGTATGGAATTAGATTACTCAAAATACTACGATTATTTCTGTAAATTTTTTTATTTTTAATTAAAAAAAGTACTTAAGCGTTTTTTTAAATTATACGATGTAAAAAAAAACGACCTGAAAGAATAAAATTTAAAAAAATATTGTTTTTGTTGAAATGAATATTTTACTTTTTTAATTTAAAATAAATTTAATTTAAAACGTAGAATTTTTTTAACGCGTTGGTAAATAATCCAAGCTGACTATCATTTTTAAATAATGAAAAAAATCGTGTAAACTTGATAAAAATTAAAAAAGTTTTTATTATAAGATAATATTTACGGAATAATTTTTCATTTTTAAATTAATTAAACTTATAATTTAATTTAGCTTTGACATAGTAGTAAGTCATTAATTTTAAAAAATCAAAATCTTCATCTAATTAAATCTTCCCCAATAAATTTTCTTATTTATTACAACTGTGAAAATTCATACATATGAATTTTGATATCCTATAATAAAACAAAACAATATGTTTATCAAAACACTATCATATACAATGCACAACTTAATCAATGAATACTCATCTAAAAATAAACGGAATAATAAACGAAATTCAATTATACTTGCACGAAGAGTCGAAAACTTAGCAGTTCTGTATGCTAATGGCGGAACAAAGTCACGCATTAGAATGCCCGTGGGCGTCGACGCAAACTTAGTTCTTTCAATTTACCAAAGGCTTAGAAATTTGCGTTAATTTACGCGTGCATTAGCAGAAGTGCCTGTTGGAATTTAAAAATTTCTTTGTCGATACAAGTCTTTGTGGAAATTTGTTCTACGGTCAATATGTTGGCTTGACTGTATTCAATGGATTGTACGTTTCGGTTAATATTTATAACGGCTATAATTTCGAAGAATAATTAATGTAAATGTTTGTCAATTCACGTGCCATAATCAACGTGCATTATTTCTGATGTGTATTATGGATAGTACTGTTCCGCTCTTTAATGTATTCAAAATTATTTTTAATGACTTCATCAAGGTTAATATATTGCACATTACGCGCTATTGAATATTTTCAGCACTTTTGCAAATATTGTAAGTAAACTGCTATACGTGTTCATGTTCAGAAAAATTTTTTTATTGATATCGATTGATAAGGGTTGTCATTGATTTATAAAGTGAAATTTTGTTTTGGTTGTTTTATTTGTAAAATTCATATTTATTACTCATATGCACAAATTCCAAATTTTAAAAGTCAATCACTTGTGTTTCCATTGCTATTCGAAATTTTTTCGAGCTTTTGATTACCTGATTTCTCTTTACGTTACATCAAATGTTTGATCGAATTAACATCAAATATATATCATATAAAAATATAATTAAAAAATATTATGTAAAGTAAAGTTTATTTATTTTATTATGCTTTTCACATCCCATTATACCCTACCGCACTTTACTTTCATTCACTTTAATATTCCATGCTTAACCACGCTACACTGCATTCGATATTTACTTTTTATTGTATTTCATTGCATTCCGCTACATTGAACTTACATTTACAATGAGAGCACTTTACCTTGCGAATAGAGGCTTTTCTTTTGTCCATCATTAGTATTTTTTCTTATAAAAAATTATGGAAAAAGTTGCATCTAGTTGGTTGAACGCGTGATTTTTTTTAAATTTATATGCTGTTTTGTTTAAAGTGTACATTTTGAGAATTGGTTTTTGATTTAAAACTAAAATTTTCTTAATGTATTTTAAAAATGAAATTGCACGGCAGTGATAGTTTTAATATCAAATCAATTTCATAAATGAAAAAGATATTCTTTTTAATTTTAACGGATTTATTTTAAAAACTAAAAAATTTTTTACTGGATGCAAAATTATAAAATTTTTGAACTTTTTCATATAAAAATTATTTTTGTCTAATTTATAGTTATAGTGTAAGAATACCTGAACTCTTAATTAAAAGTTTTATCTTCGTCAATATAAAACGAAGGAGATCGTCAGTGGCTCATTCGGTAGAGCGATGGATTCGCAAACTCGAGGTCCCGAGTTCGAACCCCGCTCTTGGTCGATTGTTATAAGCACCACTGTATGTTACATGTGCTTTGTTCACAAACACACTGAAATGACCTCCGTCGCTAATTAGCACCGTAATAATAGCACAAATACAGCGACGTTAAATAAAATTAAAAAAAATATATTTGTCAATATAAGATTGTACTGTAAGTTGCGCCATTTTTTTTACCTTTTTTTATTTAGGAATTCATACGTATACATGCACCAGCTATGTACTGATTTTTTTCTGGCAACCCTAATAAAATGAAACAGCTTATGAACTACTATTCTTTAATTTTTATACTGTTGGAATTTAATAACCCTCTATCTCCTTAAAATTTTCCAAATATTACTCTTATATCTCTTACACAAAGTTCAGACCACCCACAAAGCCTACTGTATCTAAGCTTTTTTCGACAATCAAAAGATTGAAAATGCAATGTACATAACTTACTCAGTGACAAAGTAGACTTTCTTTTCATCAGTTAGATGAAAATTTACGATAAAAGTAAAATTAAATTAAAAAAGAAAAATGTTAGTAGAGTTAATTAATCCGTTGCACTAGGTAAATTCAACATTTTCTACGTGACAAATCAAAAGGAGAAATTTTTCAGCACTGAAACGTAATCCACTTAGCTGCACAAGGAAGGTGACATGATAAAAGTAAAAGAGGGTGCATGAATTGTAACGATTGATACGAAATATAAATCCATAGACGCATTTGTCGGACTTGAATTGTGATGAGTTGCATTTAATTAACTTGGACATTTAGTAAACATGAATAATGTTGGTTTTATTCGGTTTGCTTAAAAATATTTATTATTTGAAGGAAATGAAATGCTTCAGATGATCATGATTAATGGCGTGTTACGTTGCATGCATAAGTTTTTATTTAAGAATTTTATTTATATAATTAATACTTATGCTTGAGGATTACAAAAATGAGGAGACAAAGAAAGATGGGAAGAAGGTGGGGATAACTTAGTAAAATTACTGGTTATTATTCATTAGCATTTATTTTACTTTAATGCGTCACACTATTTAGCTCTTCTGACTTTGACTTTACGGGGAATGTCATGCACTGCTTAGTTTATGAATAATGACGATCGTTAAAAAGAAAATAAAACAGTGAATCTATCGAAAAGTATGATGAAACAGTTGAAAAGTTATTTAAACTTTCTAAGGGGTAGGTACGATTATCTTGGATAAAAACGATTTTTCTCTATTTGGTAAGCAAATAACACTTTTTATGGTCTTGAGTTGAAACTCTATTTAATAGATAAAGTTTTTTTTAATTAAAGGAAGAAACTAAATCAAACCAGAGTAATAATAAGTTCAAAAGAATATTATTTTAATCTTCTATGTTAAAATAATAAAATGTATTATTTAAAAGAAAATATTTTTTTTAAATCTCTAATTATTGTTTTAACATCTTTAATGTGAAAAACGTTTATAAATTTTAATCTTCAAACAAAAGAAAAGACAATTTTTATATTAATTTATTTTAGTGTTTGGAAAAAATTTTTTAAATAATTAAAAAAATTTTTAATTAATTCAAAAACAAACTTAATTTTGTTGTTTTTTGTAAATATTATGATTTTGATGTAGTCATCCTTTGAACTATTTTTTATAAATTAATAAAAGAAAAAAGTTTTTAGATTTATAAAAAATTATCCAAAATTGTTTTTAAAAAATGAAATATTCTGAACGAAAATCAACGATAATTAAAAACGTAAAAATCCAATTTTTTAAAAAAATAATTGCTGTTTTAACAATCAATAACCGTAACTTCTGTTTCGAATATTTTTTTTTATAATGAAAAATCACATCAATTACTAATTCAAATTCTTTTTTTTAATTAATTAAAACATTAATTTTTTGTTGAAATTGCATGAAAAAAGTATCCTTTGATCAATTAAAACATTTGTCACATCCTTTGATCAATTAAAACTTACTTACATCAAGTAAAAATATGAAGATAAAAGTATAATTTATATGGATGACTAAAATAAATGATTAAATTTCTAAAAATAAGTGAAAATATCGAAATTTTGATAGACGTTTGTAACTAATAAAAATTAAATGTTATCTATTTTCAATAATTCGAAGATGAATTGTTGAAATTTATTTAAGTTTATACATTTGAGATAATTCCAAAATAAACTTTGTTTTACATCAAAATTTTACAAATCAGCTTATTGGCATCTTCCTTTATAATAAAAATAAATTTTAGATCAAAGACAAAGAGCAAAAAATAACAATTGCATTAATAAATTCATAATATACGCATACTTAAATTAAAATACCTTTAGCAAAATTAAAACTTACTATTGTTCATGATTGCTATTTAGTTTAAAAATAAACAAAAGTCTTAATCAAAGAATCGATTCGATCCTTGAACAATAACTCAAGTAGAAAATATGTACACAAACTTGTAAACATCGCGTGCATTCATTGATTCATTGTTACATCATCATGAAAATAGAAATTGTAAAATAGCACGATAAAAACGGTGCACATACATGGAGTATATCGGAATTAATTTCTATTGAATGAATGCACGTCAAACGTTGTTTTTATTAAACTTAAGGACGTTGCCCTGTCATGATTATTTTTCAGTAGTAATCTGAATTATCGATATTTAGTTGAAACTTGGCAACATTATGCGTTATTCACTTTTTTGCTTCACAATGTAAACATATTTGATTATAGGCTATAGATATTTATACACTATCCCCGTATATATCCGATTCATGTGTAATGCTTTATAAATTTTTATAAATAAAAATGCTACATTTTTTATAATAAAATAAATGCTTACCCTATTAAATGATTTCAGAATAATCAAAATACTTTTATTTTTGTTGATAAATTATTATTTAGAATGTAAAATTATATGTAACCTACATTTTTGACATGTCGCGGAATATCGTTCTCTCTCTCTCTTTCTTCTATTACAGAAAACGACGTTGCCAAGTTCATCTTAAATGTATTATTTTGACATTGTTTTATTGAATATTTTAATGAAAAGCCTTATAACATGCGTTGAAACTTTGAGGGTTAAATCATCAAATATTTTTTTATTTATTATCAAAAGATTGTTTGAACCTGTCATTTCTAAGAGGTTTTATTGATGATTTTAAACGTGGTCTCATATAACCACGTGTTAAACCTCCTATTTTTTTTCTTATATTTCTCAGTTATTAGTATTATAAGGTAGGTCGAAAAAACGCGTGTGAGTTCAAAATACATTAAACTATCATAATTCCAAATTTCAGCAATTTCTGTCATTATTTTATTTAACAGGGCAACGTCCTTAAGCTTTCAATAAGTAGAAAATAAATGATATCTATTTATAAGATAAATAATTGTATGCTTGGATCACAAAAACTTTTTTATGTTGTAGTCACTTTGATATAAATATGACATTTAGTAAATAAACATTATTTAAAATTTAATTTTTTTAAATGATAAAATACAAATTGTAATATTTCTATAAATTTAATATAGTAAAGATAATAATAATGTAGATAATAAAATAATGAGCTTATTTTATTTTTCATGAGTTTATTTTTACAAATCATTTACTTTTTTATTGGATAACATTATAATCACACGTAATAAGAACATTAAATCAATTGAAATGATTAAATAATCATCTGCAGTGTATATTTATATCTTCTTTAACCAGGAGGTCATTTGCTAAATTAAGCGCAACACTTTTCAAGAATAAAATATTTCTCATGAAGTTGATGCGAAAGCAAAAAAGCACTTTTAAAAAAAGTATCCATTATATATCGTGACCTAAATTTTTTGCTTATCAAAAGCAAAAAAAGGAAAAGAAAAATAATTAAGACAATAGAAATTAATTGATTTGTCAAATAAATCTACATTGCGAACAAAAAGGAGAAAATAAATGACATTATCCACGTCAGGTATTCTTATAATTAACAACAAAGTTTATTATTAAAAAAAAAAGAAAGTATTGTTATTCGAAAAAAACAGAACTTTTTACGTTATTAATTTTCGAATTTAATTAGCACGTTTAATTACAAGTTTATAAAAAGGTAAATTGAATTCTTGTTTTTTTAATATTATTTATACATTGTTTAATAAACGGTCACGAGAATTCAAATAATTAAATATTATAATTAAATATTTGGAATTTTCATATTTGCAATATTCTAAAATAAAACATAAAGCTGAGAAATGCTCTCCCACGTATGTGAGAATATATTATATATAGATGCACGGGTGTTATAATTACAGAAAATATAGCTTAATGAAAATGCAGAACATGAAGTTTTTTATTAAAAATCTAGTATAAATTAAATATACATAAAATGTTTATTTATGACCTGAAATCGTGGATAAATTAGTAATATGTAATTGATAATATTAATTACATGATCTACTCTTACTTGCAAAAAAGTATTTTATTCATATCGTAATTATACTTAATTTTCACCAAAGAATCATCAAAAGTATAAATTTCATTGTTAAAAACAAAATATATCATAAGTCAAATCTATTTGCTCAAAATCACATGCTTATATTCAAAAGTTTCTCAGTACCATAAATTTACGTGCTTAATACAAACGTCATCTAAATTCCCATCTAAACATACAATCAATAGAATCCACCTAAGCTCAAAAACAATAATTGTTATATCCGAGTAATTGATTAATGTATAAAGTACAATTTCATGTTAGCCGTATTCGAATAAGTATATTATAGTATTAGTTTGACAGTTGCGTTAAAAGGATTTCGCCTTTCTCGCTCTGCTCCTGGCTTCGCCGTGCTCAGAACTCAAGAAAAGCAACAGTCGATCTATTAGTGCGCTCTAAAGATTGTTTTCCAACTAAATTTACAATGAATAAATTGAAACGGCTAAAGTCTGCGTGTGCGAACGTACGTACGTATGTTTTAAGAGTAAAAAGATGGATAGAATGAGAAAACGCATTTCTAACGTAATGCGAAACGGTAATTTGGAATTCAAGCCTGCACCCAACTTCTCATGTGCGTCACTGTAATATATGCATTTCTATCACATTTTTATTTATTTTTTTTTCTTCTTTTCTCTTTTTCTTTCCTTATATCGACGTATACCTGTTTAATTTCCTTTTTCTACGTCTACTTCTTCCTCCTTTTTTTTTCTCAACCTACATAATCTTTTTAACTTTCCGGATATATTAGTTATATATGTCCTTTGGCCGTATTCAGGTGGAATATGAATCGAGGACAATGTTTGTCGCTTGAGCTGAAATTGCCGAGGGCGCGCGAAGCGCGCCCGAGGTAGATTTCTGCTCAAGCGGCAAACATTGTTCGAGATTCAGATTCCACCTGAATAAACGGCCAAAGGACATAGATGATTTTATGTCCGAAGTAGGCCGTATGAGGAAATATAACTTATTAGTTGAAAATATTAATCTTTTTTTCAATACTTTTAGAATTAAATTTTAGTTCTATTGATTTTTTCTTTTGTTTCTTAGATTGACATTTTGTAATGAGTATAGCTGTTGTCGAAGCGCGAGTCATTTTTTTTTTCACTAACCTACGTTCAATATGATTGCTCTTTGACATATTGAACGAAACATAGTAGGATCGGTGATGCCATATTGATTTCTCCTGAGACATATTGAGTCTCAATATGTCTCAGGAAGACATATAATTCTTGCAATAAGTCGAGGAGCGCGTCTGAGACATATGGGATGCCAATACAAATTTAGCATGCTCTTTACATACTGACACGAATACGGCCTTCGAGGACATAAATATATATATCTTTCATCTTTATTTCATCATCTCACGTATCTGCTTGCTTCATTTTATTGCATCTTTTTTTTTACTATCTTATATAAAAAAAAGTTTTATCGCTATTTTAAACTAATGTAATAAAAATCATATTTCTAAAAAAATTACCGTAAAGGTTACATTATTTTAGTTTAAAATCAAGACGGCGACGTTGAAAAAATTTTAATTTCTTTTCCATTAAACTTTGAGCTTTTTGCAACAACTTGCCGTGTATCGCGAAGTATTTTTAGCCTTGTAACAATCTGATTATCTCTCTTGGATAATCGATTAGTTCGCGATTAGTTTCAGCCAAGTTTGGAAAAGTTTAGCAGTAAACTGCGAAAAAACTTAAAACTGTTTGAAACTTCTTATTGATGATCAACTGAGGCGATATGTTGGAGCGATTAAATTAATTTAAAGGACTTATTTACTTACAAATTTATCTTTTTATAAATAATACTATTCAATAAAGAGTCTAGCAACAAAGGAAAAACATTTCAAGAATTTTTATACGACGGAGTGAGTAAAAAGAAACTGTGTGATAATTTATTGTATACATAACTGCCAGTTATAAAAATCTTTTTGAAAAGGCTTTCTGCGATGAGTAATATAAGTACATTTTTAAATGTAAAATAAAGAGGTCTACGTGCTTTTTATCTATTTAAATCTAATTTAAATTGCAAAATTTAGAAAATTACATTAGAAAGTTTTCAACAATTTTAACATAAAAATTTTAAATTAAACAAAAATTTGAATGAAAAATTTGCCTAAAGAGACTAAAATAATACGAAAAAATTAAAAAAATACTTAGAAATCATTAATATATTTCCACGCCGATTCCATTAAAGACATAAAATGTCAATTCGTTAGAGTTATGCTGTTTAAAAAAATAAAAATAAAAGTGCTTTCAAAGTTATGAAATGCAATACTTTGTAATGCGATATTATGCGCGCCCAAGCTTTATTGCTCGTTTTATAAAAAGAAAACGTTTTTTTCAAATGAATATCATTTTTTAAGCTTCCCCAGATGTATTTTCCTAGTCAACAAAAAAAAAAAAAAAAAGATGAAAAAGAAAAGTTTTTTTCTACTGCACTTTATGCCCTTAAAATTATGTAACTACGCTTATACATTCAAAATTTTATCTTTACATAATTCTTGTGACTTTAGCAGTAATTTTCATTTTAACGTTTATCCTTTTCCACTTATTTTTATGAAATTTTTTTAATCACTCAAAACTGCATAGCGCAATTTTGGAAAATTATTACATTAGTAATTATTCTAAAAGCTACATTATGGGTTATGATAAATGTCAAACGATTAAGTTCATTAAATGTCTTGATGTACTTTACATTAGTACATTTCAAGTTGAAATTATACGATAAAAAAGGGATACTAAAAAAAAGTTTTTATCATTGTTCATTAAGTATGAATAAGCTTTCACTAACTTGTCCCTTTGTATTTTAGAAGAGCAAGATGATTATATTAAAATAATTTATTAATAACAAAAGATATTAATGAGGTTATTAATGTAAAGCTTAAAAGATATACAAAAAGTTCATTTTGCATTATAAATTAAATTAAAATTTATTGTACTTTGTTAATTTCTTGTTGAACTTTAATTTTATAAATATTGTTATAAAATTTCCTTGAGGCAAAGTATGGGAAAAATTAATTACATGGCTTTTGTAAATGAAACTTTTGATCAAGAATCTTAAGAAATTATAATCTCGAATATTTAATAATAAAAAAATACCTGACCTTGTACATTATATTACGATTTTTAAATGAGTGATCTCAGCTGTATTAAAAATTTTCTCACATTTTGACATTAATAAACAAATTTTTACCATACTTTTCGAATTTGGTGAGCTGTGATGAACTATGTTGTAGAACGTTTCAACAATTTTAAAAGCATCAATAGACATTTTTTGGATTTCTGTCATTTGCCGGCATGTGGTTAATTACTGGGTGGTTAAGCCTGCAAAGAATTTATTAAACAGGTGGGGCTCACTTTATGGTATTTCCAATAAAATTTTGTTTGATATTTCGAAAGTTTTTGTGTTTGATGTGAAAATACGGCTATAAGTTACAAAAAGAGGAAAATAATTGAGATGTCAATCTGTCAAAATTCGATCAATTACCAAGAAATATGAATGAAATTCTAGAAATTTATAAAATTTATGATATTTTAGGTTTTTTTGGTGTTTGTTATCGATAATTTGAAAGTTAATTTACTCTCTCATAAATTTTTCTCTTGATAAAAATTCTTTTACATTTATTGAATACCCGTTATATTAAGTGAAATTATAATTAACGTTATAGGTCGTCAGTGGCTCAGTCGGTAGAGCGATGGATTTATAATCTCGAGGGCTCGAGTTCGAATCTTGTTCTCGGCGGCCAATTTACACAAGCACCACAGTATATTACATATGAATACAAACACACTGGAACGACCTCCGCTGTTAATTAGCATCGTAATGATAGCTGAAATACAGCGACGTTGAATAAATTTAAAAAAAATAAAAATGATAAGAATGCCGTAAGGTGTAACAAGATTTTTTTATTATTGGTGAAATTATCATCATTAAATAATTTTGTACTCAATAAGGTAAATCTTTGGAGAAATAAAACATTTCCTGCTCTTTCATGATTTGATACAGTTCAATTGTAATTTTTTTTATGAAAACGTAAAATCTATCATCAATTTAATTACTATTCAGATTTAAATTTTTATTATGAAATAATCTTGGCGTCCAAATAAACTTAATTCTACAAAAATCCTTCTTCCGTTTGTTCGAAATATTCATATAAAGTGACTAGAAGTGGGCATACCAATGAATAATCTCACGAGAATATCACATCCTCAACCCTCTCAATGATCGTCTTGTTTGCACCTCTATACTAACTATCGAAGAGCTGAATGAGACAAAAACTTATAGGACAAATATATTTGAAAAATTTTTTTATTTTAAAATTTTGAAATTCTGGTCGAAAGAGGTTTTGAAGGATTTCAAGAAAAAATGATACATTATACAGTACAAAGTAGAAGAATTGTATTGATATTGGTAAAAACTCCACAGTTAAGCAAGCAACTGTACTCTACATAGACTCAAACCATTGAATTAAGACACTAAAATACTTTCATCTGAATAAACTTAAATAAATAATAAATAAAAGAATATGAAAGATATCAGCAACGTAAAGAATAAATACTGAGCGATCAATTTATTCTTTGTTGTTTATTGTATTTTCCTTCATATATTATTTATTTAGATTTGTTACATCGACGTATAAAATATTATTTTGCAGTTTCATGGTAAAAATATAAGCTTGAATTGTAATTTGATTGATAATATATGTCTTGAGTATTCATAAAAAAGTCATTTTAATCTCTTGTAAGCCGTAAAGAGAAGCAAATAGGCTTGTTCGTAACATCGTCGATAGCGATAAAGTGCATGGGAGCTCATTTTTTTCCGATAACTTTATGAGTCTCATAATTGTAACAAAATGATATTAGAATTTCAATATTGGTATATACTATTTTAAAATGAAAAATAATTAAAAAATAATTTTTTTATAAAAGTACTTAAAACGTTATCTTCAACAAAGAAATTAAAGATATCCTAGATGTTTTAGTACGCATATATATGTTAAAATTAAAATACATACAAGCAAATGCACCCTTACATGCACACATCAACCTACTTCAACACTTATATAATCATACATACGAATACAGACACACATATGTGCATATCCACATTCAAACAGAAATTATTTTAATATCGCAAAGCTTCTGTGTAATAAAGCAATATTTTTATAAAAAAGTAACTAACAATTGAATTAAATGTTCACCTACATAAACGATAAGTGATTCTTAAGTAACCTAGAAAATTTTAATAAACAGTGATCTTTTGAAGCATAGTGTATTAATCTTTCTGTTTATAACGTTTTAAAAACTAAAACATAGAGTAATTTTAAATAAAAAACATTGCAAAAGTTTTTATTCAAACACAACTTTTTAAAAAATACAACATAATTATGAAAGAACTATTTTTAATTACGATTATACATTTACGAAAGATTATTATAAAACTCACTTGCTTGTATTATTTTCTGAAGTTACAAAAAATTCCATCCTTCTTACTTTTCCAATAAAGTGTCACGTCATCTTTAATATTTCAGGCCAATTTTTTGAATGAAAGATTGCGGTCAGTTATGCTTTAGGAATAATTTTTAAAATTTCCGGACTGAATTTCACTCTCTCGAGCGCAAACATTTTTAACAAGGAAATTAATAGTAAATATTTGCCTTCAGTTTTTTAGATTAACCAGCCCATGTATAAAATTGAAATATTTCTTATTATGTTATTTTTATGATACTCTATAAAAACTGGGAAATTTTAATACACGTTTTAAATGAAAATTAAAGTAAATATACGAAAGCTGTTAATAAAGGATTATTATTTATTCATTATTATATATAATATGTTGCTATTGATCCATTACTGTTATATGAGGAGGGTCCATTATTTCCAAAACTCATTTTTTTTTATGCTCGAGGTGAAATTTTAATAATTCGAAATATTTTTTTTATCAAATGAAACAAAAGAAAAATAATTACAATAACAATATTGGTAAAAAAATCACATGTATGTTTAGTACCATAAATCATTTATCTCCCGTTATTTTTATTTAGTTTTGATTTAATATTATACGCTGATTTCAAGAGTTTTTTTACTAAAAAAGCTGATTAAATTTCCTTAATAATATTTTGAAGAGTAAAGCGTCATTTGATAATTAAATATATTAAGACACTGTCTATATATTGATTGAAATAAAAAAATTACATTATATGGAGAATCTTATGAATCAAAATATGAAAGTGGATGTTTCGTAATAATATCGAATATTTATTCACTATTATTTACCAATATGAATATCATTATTATATCTTCGTAAGTATTTAACCTTTATAAACATTTTAATCTTTAATCTATCCATCTTTCAGGCACACGCGAAACTAACATAAATTCACGTTAATCGTATAACGTATTTCAATGCATTGGATATATACATAAGTTATGCTGAAATTATATTTTTAAATGAAGTTTATAATCCTTTGATTTACCCGCACTTTACTGTATTGCAATCAGTGAAGCTAATTCACCTGATCTGATGAAATTTTAATATGTTAATTGTATTATTGGAAATAAGATCTTACCATTAGGATTGAATTTTAATTATTGTTAATGATACCGAAACGAACAAATTATTTTAAATGTAAACTTCTGAATTAATATGTGATTGGATTGAATTGATTAAAAGTTTTGAAATTAGATTGTTATCGATAAATTAAAATTTTTCGCATTCTAATAACTTTTGCACACTAAAAATAGCGATAAACAGAATAGTACATTGTGCAACAAGGGAGCAAAATAGGTGTTTGCCGACGAGTGCGTGTTTGTCGCTCGAGCGTAGCGAGAGCGACAAATCGCACGAGTCGACAAACACCTATATGCTCCCGCGTTGCGCATACTATTTTCTCACGCGAAGAGCATCAAAAATATTATTTTTCTAACAAATGCGCAAAATTCTAAGAATGACAAACTTGCGTCTGTGATAGCATGTACAATCTTGTTCGAAGGCTATCAAGATCGTAAGAGGTAGTCGAGGTCGGGGCGCAGGACGGGGTCCAGGGGCGGAGCCCCGGTGGGGGTGCAGGGGGCGAAGCCCCTGCCGGGGGGGTTCGGGGGGCAGCGCCCCCCCGCCTCCAAAAAAATAAATAATATTACTAATATAAAAATAAAATTAATAGAACCATTAACGGCAGGCCAGAGTAGAACCTGATATTGACCGAGTAACAATTGAGTTGTTTGTTATTTACTCAAGTATTAATCGGTGTATCTTCAAATACAAAGTTGAGCGCAATAGATATTATTATTATGAACATCTATGCACAAGAAAAAAAAATCTACCGATTTGTTTTTGAGAAAAGTAAGTAACGCGAAAATATTATAAACATAAACTTTCACTTTGGCGTTACTTACTTTTCTCAAAAACAAAGCGATAGATTTTTTTCTTCTTGTGCATAAATATTTGTAATAATAATATCTATTGCGCTCAGCTTTTAATTTGCAGATTCACCGTTTAATATTTCAGTAAATAACAAAAATCTCAGTTAGACAAGGACAGCGAATCCGGCCTGCTCTTAAATTAAAATTCCATGAAAATAGATTATATTTTTATGGGATAAAATTTTCCGTTTTATTTCAATACTATATATATATTTTTCTTATAATACATTAAAAATTAAATTAAATTTTGATTTATTCAAATTTAACATTTTTCGCGGAAATCGTCCATCGCTAACTTGTAATTCCGAGAATTTACGATTCGGCGTTGAATACTTGGCTGATATTATAAGGATATGAAAATGTCTTCGATGCAACGTGCAAGATTAAATATTACATAAATAATACTCGAAAAAATCAATGCTAAATAGACTGAAAGTTGCTACTGATATATGTGAACTTTTTCGAGGAATTTGTTCACCCCTGACTTGTAATTCGGGGAATTTACAATTCGCAGAATTGACCATTCTAAGTGAAGCACTTAACTGATGTATAAAAAGCATCGAGTTACACACACTGACTGATGTATAAAAATATCGGGTTACATTATCGAGCCTGTTAAAAGTTCGAATTCATTTTGCTCCCTAGGGAGGCAAAGAGGTATTTTGCTCCCTCACAACAGCTGGTCAAAATAGTATTTTGCGCTCTGAGTGCGAGAAAAAACATTTCACTTTTGGCTAGTTTGATTTTTGTTTAAAATAAATTTAACGTTTTTAAATGAATTCAAATTATTATTGGATTGACTCGATACTTCATGCAACACGTAAGCAAAGCCGATTTGTTTCTTCAATCATCATGATCTTCAGGAAAAACATGATATTATTTCCCAGCTGCATAATACATTATTTAATATTAAATACTGCGTTTGTGAATCTCTGTAAGTCAAAATAACCATATTATTTCAATATTATTAATACTTATAATTATCAATATAATTATTAAAAAAAAAAATAAAAAATTTAAAAATAATCAAAATTGTGTAAATTATTTACTTTCTATGAATAATGCATAGAAATAGAAGTAAACCCGTGAATCTCAGTATAGCTTTGAGTTTCAATACTTATTAGCCAAGTCTCATTATTCATTAGAGCATTGGAAACTAAGCTCTTGCTGCACGTCTTTACGATAGAGTTAAATTAGCTGTATACGACGATCATTAAATCGATTTCTCTTACCTATTTAATAACAATTCAAACGTACGCGCGTATACGTACAATTGCACCCCAATTAATTTTAAGTCAAATTCTTCGTTAAATCAAAATCATGAATATTGTTGCAATAAAAGCCAAGTTTCAATATTAATATTTGTAATGTTATGAAATTCAATTATTATATCCAATAATTATTATATATACGCTAAAATAGCAGCATTATTAATAAACTTTAGGATGTAAAATGTTTACGTAACAAAACTTTATACATAATACAGAGATGTTTGTTATTTTTATAGCTGTAAAATATAGAACAAGCCATCACTCCATTTAAAATGATTGTGTTCCAATTTCTGTGCGGTTAATATTTATTGATTTTTTAAATTCCCTCTATAATACTATATAAATGTTCTTGTTTCATGTAGCATCTTCACAGGGATTAAAATTTGAATAAAATTAAATATTCTTATGCGCTAGACTACCAGTTTCATGCAATGAATTTTATCATTTTTTTAACATCAATTTTTTTTAATGAATTTTATCGTTTTTTGAAAAAAAGTAATACGAAAACCATTTTAATTAACATAAAATTTAGATAAATTTATGACTATGAATTTTATAATATTCAGATTTAGCATAAAAATTCTATGTTAATTTTAACTGTCAAACAAAATTAATTAATTATTTTCGAAAATTCAAATGAAAAAAAGAAATAAAAAAAAGCTAAAGCATTTTAATTAATAATATTACTTTATATGCGACATTAATAATTCTCTGGTTTAACAACAAACTTATTTTGTAAACAACATAAGCTTTCTAATTAGCAGCAAGTTTAATATATCAGAGCTGATGTTTAAAATTAATTATAAACTTAATAAATTATAGTTTCAACAAACATTTAAAACACGATTATTTGATGTTTATGTTGCAGGTGTAGCAGTCGCTGCATCGGTCTTTACCATTACGGCGATGAGTATTGACAGATACTTAGCTATAAGAAGCCCGATAGCCTTCAGAAGGGTGTTCAATCGTAAGAGTACAATAATTGTCATCGCGACACTCTGGGTTGTATCATTGAGCATATTTGCTCCTGTTCTACGAGCGGTTAGTATAATGATTCATTTTGCATTGTATGCATGGTCTATGGTATGAATGGAATCAATTAAAGTAGATATGAAATTGTATGAATCATTAAAACCATTTTCGTATATTTCAAATGGTACATTTATATTTCCATTTTTCCAATAGTAAATAGCAAATAAGTTTTTGATTCTCATCAAATATAAGCTATGTATATTATAAAAAAGTTTATAGAACTTCTACGGCACGGAAATAAAAGTGATTTTAATTTATGATTAAATTATTTAACAAATTTTTTTCATGATAATTAAAAATTAATATTATAGTAGTGTCCCGATACTATTTTCAATTTCATGTGAGAAAGCGTTGTATTTTTAATTGAATCAATATCGTTTTAACATTTACTTCGAGAAAAGACTGACAATCATGCAAACATTCAATCTTATGATGAATAGTAATACCTGAATGCAAATCATTAAGTTTCGACAATTTGCTTCAACCCCATGCAGTTTAATCTATAACTAAAATGACGCGCGCTTTATATTATATAATCAACAGGTTTTCCTAGCTTACGTAATACATGAACAATATTTCATTTAATATTCTACGCGATATTTTTATTGCGTGATTTAGTTGAACACTTTAGAAACGTGTAAATTTATGCAATCACAACAATTATTCAATTAAATAATACTGAATTATTGAAACTAAGTAATTTTCTCATTGCCAGATATAAATATATTCGATAAAAGTCATTTGTACTCTCTTTTTTTAAATTACTATATTCAAATAATTCTCTGGATTATCCATCCACCAATTTCGAACTTTATAATATCTAAGATGTGAACTTTAGATAGATTTTAATCTGTCAGACCGAAATAAACAGAGCTGTCAACCATTACTTTATGAACAATCCCTATCACGAATTTGTTGATGTTTTAGAAAATTTAAATTTTAATGCGAGCGCTAAAAGTCACTCAGGAGAAACTACTTTGGCGTTAGCAGTAGAGAACAAAAGTTTTAGCATTGCAAAACTTGTTGTCAGAAAAGGTGCTGATGTTAATAATGAAAGTTATAAGAGACATCCATTATCATTATTTTAAGCTTTACTGCTCTAAACATTTGGAATTTAATTGATAGTACTTAGAATTGTTAATAGATGAAGAAGCTTATGTTAATAAATTATTTTATAGTAATACTTGTATTGACTTCGGAGTTGATAAAAAAGTATCTTTGAAAGAACCTTCTGATTTAATGGTAAATCTGTACTTTTAAAGAACAACAAACTAAAACTGGAGAGAAAAAACTCAGTCTTGATGCTATTTTCTATTTTAATCACAATTAAAGATGCTTCAAATTTTTCCAACTGCAAAAATAAATATTTATAATGGAAGTATGCACTTTTAGATAGAGTTTGAATTAGGATGTTGAACTTATTCAAACCGGAAGTTGATTTCTTAAATGGAAGCTATTTTACATTTCACTAAATATTCTAGATGCTTGGAAGAGGCAAGCGAATTATTCGAAATATCTTGTGTGTAGATATATAAACACATAAAATATTCAACAGTGTATACCTATATTATATATTATAGCACTATATCAAGCTTTTTAAAGCTGCCTCACTTTACAAATTTGTTCTCCCCCTTCGAAATACTTACGGCTGTATTATTCGCTATTTAAAATCTTCATATTTCATTATATAAAAAGATCTTTAAAAGATGCTTACTATTTTGATTTATAGAACTCTTCGATAAGCACCAAATCGAAATTTAATATAACAGTAAAATATATAACGGGAAAAGAGTTTATAAATTATGAAGTTATTGGATGAAAAGAAATACGACTTCCGTACTTATGAAGTCGATATTTTTTCTCTATATTTGAAATGTTTGTATGTATCTATGTGCGCGAGGGTGTATGTTAATATATATGGTGTTTAATCTTTGACGTATTTATTTGTCGTTAGCGAGTGTATCAACCATAAATGTATTTTTTTAAAATGAAATTAAGTTATTAAATTAATCGAATTTAGGTTAAATTAATTCGTACAAAACAATATTAAATCTGATAGCTTTAAAGCAAACCCTCATAAATTCACATAATCACGTGTAAAAATTAACAAGTAATTTTCTTATATTTGATTTAATTCACTCTGATGGTAGAAATACAGATTAATTCGTTACTTTCATATGTTTGAATAAAAATAAAATTTATAAGAAAGAAAAAATGCGACAAAATGGAAAAAAGAGGTTACCAGAGGATTAGCGAACTTTGCACACATAAAATTTATGCCCATTAGACTTATTACATAATGTAGTCGTGACAACTTGAGAGTAATATGAAAAAATACGGAGGATGGCATTAAAATTTATTAATTAAACGAAATAAATTTACTTTTTTCTATCTTAATAATTTTTTTTTTTTTCAATTTTTATACCATTTCTAAAATTCTATTAATTTAAACATTTTTAATTTGTGAAAAAAAAATGAAATATTACAAATGTATAAATATAACAAATGCAATACAATAAATCATCGCAACAACATTCCAAACAACTAAATTAATTTGTACAGGTAACACTGCAGAGTCCAAGCGCGGATTTGGACAATATAACTTTAGCAGTGCCATGGGCAAACGAGGAGGGTTTGCAGATGCCAAAACCACCAACTTTTTATGTATGCTGGGAGGATTTCAAACCTCTTGGTATTCGCAAACATATTTTTGGCGCCGCGTGCTTCGTTCTCGTTTACGCCATTCCAGGTGAGTTATTATTTTAAAAGCTTATTTTACAGTTTCATGTGACTTTTGTTTTTATAATCTTGATTTTCATCATTTTTATTGACTAAGCTATTGAATAACCTCATGAAATATTAAACATTAACTAAATAAAACCAATATTTTTATTAATGTAAATTAAATTTTTTTCAATAAAATTTTTATTCGCTTGACATCTAATTTGTTTTTGCTGCGATGCTAATTATAATAATTTATTATGTAATAAGTATATTTAATTTATTAAAGAAAATGATATGAGAGAGCATCAAACAGAAAAATTACAGATGATAAAAAAGTATAAAATTAGATATTCAAGATTTTTTTTTCGGAATAAGAATTTATGGAAGTAATTCGATCGGATTTAACAGAATCTTGACAAGATAAATCTTGAAAACGTAAGCTCAGCCAATATGAAAATCCTTATGTAAAAAGATCACAAAATTATCTTTATTGTGAAAATTCTACAAAATACTGTAATATTGTCACGGAAATTAAAATTTATCAAACACCAACTCATACCAATTAATTAGAAAATAAAAATGTATCTTTAAAAAAATTAGCAATGATAATTATACCTTACGGCTTTTATGATCAAAAACTTGATTAAAAATAATTTAAAATATTGTTACTTAAATCGTAATCTTGTCTGATTGGAATTTCGCGCGGTATATTTGCTCTGGAGGAAATTGGATTTATTTTTAGAAACGAATGGGATAGATATTTTAGAAAGCTATCTTTTCGCGTGACAATGGTTTTCAAAGTATTCTATTTTTTCCAATCAAATTGAAATCATTTGTTTTCATTCAATTGATATTTCAATTTTTTTTTAGTATTTCTAAAATTTAACTATCTCTCATAATTTAATCAAAAAATTGATTGAATCAAATAATATTTATTGATTAAACAAAAGAAATATTAATTTCGTTGTAGTTTATTATTAATTTCTGATTGTCAAGGTTATCGTCAAAGTTAATATTTATTAATTTTTCAAGATTATAAATTATTTTATTTATATAAATTCAGATTTAGTTTTAAAAATGTCATTGAAAACCAAGATGTAATTACTCGGAAAATATTTATTTCTGTCAAAAAATGTTATTTATATCTCATTGAAATCATGTGCGTGATAGTGTTTTAATTATGAAAACACTCTTAACCCAAAACTTTTCGTAATTAAAAATCTTCATCAACCAGAAAGCGACAATGCCAAAGAAAAATCATAATTATTTTTAATTGTTGTTATTATAATCAAACATTACATTTTTATGAAATGATACAAAAAAATATGTTAGAAACAACTTTAATGTTAAAGTCTCCCAGAGCAAAAAGTAGCAGATTCATGTTTATTTTATTTAATGTCGCTGTATTTATACTATCATTATTACGATGCTAATTAGCGACGGAGGTGATCAGTGTGTTTGCAAACAAAGCACATGTAACCAACAGTGGTGCTTGTATAAATTGGCCGAGAGCGGGATCCGAACTCGGGCCCTTGGGTTACGAGTCTCTCGCTCTACCGACTGAGCCACTGATGACCTCTTAAGTATTTCTAATTAATTTCAATCATTTCATAGTTGTGGATATAATTTATTTAATATTTATATAATATTTATATTTATAAATTGGTAAAGCATAAAGTGACATTATCTCCATATTTTGTATATTGTATAGTTAATTTATGGATTATACGCTAAATTTTTATTATGAATATATGACTCATGATTTGATAAATACATAAAAGTATCACTTATATTATATGAATTTGTATATAAGTATTTTAAATAAATAGAAGTAAATTTTTTCTATTGACTTTAAATTTAGTTTTTTACCAAGATAATGCGAATTTTTTGGAATGTATCAGTTCTTAACGTAGCTGCGGCGTTACGCACATATCTTATCGAGACTCCGCAAGAAAGGATAAAATTTTTTTTTTAGATAATTTTTATAAAAAATTTTTATAATAAGTTATTATATTTGTAATTTTAATGATATTTCAATATTTAACAAAAAATACTATTCTAAAAAACTACATTTTTATTCCGAAGTTATGAGCGTAAATGTTATTTTTCTAATAAGAGTCCATGTTACATTTTTAAATATCCGTAACTTTTTTCTCTTCAGTTTGGCAATGACCTCAAATTTTTAAAATTTCCATAAAAAGCTTGCAACTTATACTTTTTTTAATATTTTTTACTAAATTTTTATTAAAATTCGCCGAAATCATCTAATGCGCTCGTCCATAAACACGCCATAAAAAGTATTTGCTACTTCAGGTATTTCCACTGGTTGAAACATATTTATCATAGCAAGACTTCACATTTCATTGTTTATAGTAGCCTAATTTTGCATTTACGAGCCGCAACAATCTTATTTTCTTGCTAAAACTATTCCTGAAATTTTAGGGAAACTTTTAACTCTCATGAGAGTTACAATTAAAGTAATTCCCGTGATCAAGATTAGAAAAAATTTATTTTGCTGGTCTACACACGAAATAAATCAATGATTTAAAAATATTTGAATATGTATTTAATGTATTTCTATTATAAATAAAAAACATCTTTTCATAGTAACATTGCAAAAAAAAGGAGAAATTCTAATCACCATAAAATACTTAAAAAGACATTTTACGTAAAAAAACGAGATAAAATGTATGACATCTGCAGAAGATGGAAAAAAAACATTAAAATTTATTCCTTTTACAACAGTGTGATCATAAAACCAACTATAATCTGGTGAAATAATTCCTGTACGAAGTAACATTGTACAAAAAACTACTGCAAATACAGTGGCACATAAGCTTCCTCAAATTTAAATTACAACTTTTTTGACTAATCTCAAACAACATAACAGATTTTATTAGAGCGTACTAAATATAAAAAAGTTAACAAAATTTGAAAAAAAACAATAAAATATAGTTTTTTTTTGTACATTAAAAAATGTTTTCATAGTTATGAAAATCTTTTAGTTTTTATACACTTATCTTATATAGATTATGTTAATCCTATTTATTTTCCAAAAAATAATGATAAAATGAATGTTTTTACTTTTTCTTTTACAAACATTATCCTATAACATACTTAAATATACTCAAAGCTTTATTTATAAAAATTTAACTATTATTATTTTATTAAAAGAGATTATCTCTTTGAAAATTAAATAAAAATATATGCAAAGATATTTAATTGTATAATGTAACATTGTTTCAGGTTGCATTGTGATAATAGCTTATTCCATGATGGGTCGTACTCTCTGCGCAAGAAAGCCGCCCTTCGACTGCGACAGTGTCGAGGGCAGCGCGAGCTCTCAACAGGTAATCCTTTTATCCATAAAATACCGTTTACATAAGGCTTAGATGAAAAATTTTTTATAAAAAAATCCAAAAAGAAAAATCAAAAGAAATGTCAAAGTCAAAAGTTTCGATGAATATTTCATTAAAATACTTGATCCGCATATTAGAATAACAGTTTATCTATTAATCCCTTGAATTTTATTAGTTTGAGTAGATTTCGATCACTAATAGATTTATATCTCTCATCTCGCTCTCTCTCTTCAGAAAATGAAATATTGCGGCTTGTATACCATTATATCTTGATTTTATTATATACAGCGTATATACCAGACTAGATTGCTTCAAGTTATTCTGTGTATACACTTTTGAATAAATTTGAATGTATTGCAAGTATATGAAGATTAAAGGAATTAATTGTTTCTGCTACGTGCCGAATGAATAAAAGATCACGGTGTATTTGAATTTCTTGATAAAAATAGTTATAAAAACGAATAAAATCAATTTTTTTTTATAGCGCACTGTTTGATATTCTATTTATACAGTTGAAAATTTTTTTTTTAAAGTTAAATTTCAAATGCAATATGAAATTTTTATCTAATGGGTTATTTTAAGAATCCATTAGGTAAAATGATCAAGTCATTCGATGAATTATTCACATGGGTATTTTGTGATAGTTTATTTAAATGTAAGGAAATATACAAAATGAAAGAATTTCGGTTCTAATATTGATTCGATTCGTATGATTTTACTTAACTATTTTACGTGCTTCTCAAGTTTAAATTTGTTATATTTTCATATGAAATCCTTCTGAAAATCCAAAATTACAGATTTATTTATTCGTGCTGTTGCGTTTTAAAAATATTAATCATATAACACTGAGAGAATATTGGTATATATGTATTTTCTAAATGCAACTGCTGCACTTTCTGTTTGAAGTGGTAACTCTAGAAAATTTAGGATGGGAGACTTCCTTAACGGATAAATAGAACAGTTTTGTTGATTTTTTTTATAAGTCAGAAATGCTAAACTGAGGCAAATGCTGTAATGCGTATGACTGCAGCATATAAAATTTCGTCGTATTTTTACTTCAATGCAAAGCAAAATATAGAAATAATAAAAACAGGAGTGGCAGTCGTGGGGACTGGCCGACAGAAGCTATGCTTCCAGTATATATACATAGAAATTAGGAAGTGTGACATTTGCAAAATTATAATTAATTTTTTAGTGAAAACGTTATTTTTCATTCGATGTATTATGTATTTAAAAATATATTAATAATGTAGTTTTTTATTAATATCAATTATTAAAAAAACATATATTTAGGTAAACGTAATTTTCGTCATGTGCATTGTAAACAGAAAAATACAAAAATTTTATTAAATTTTATTAAATTTTCATTTTTTGTTATTAATGTAGTAATTAATAACAACTATATAAATATACATATATTAATAAACGGAGGAAGATAATGCGAGAAAATAAAAAAATTCTTGCCAAAAAAATATATTAAGATTATAATATTATAAATACAAACGCATATTTTCATACGTATACTAATTTTAAAATTTAAATTAAATAAATATTATTTACATAATTTATTTATTTAATCATCGTATTCTACGTCTATCCTTCTCTGTCCGCCGGCTTTAAGAATTGACTCTCTCCCTCTCTCTTTCTTTTTCATAAAGAATAGAGAGGGTTGCGTCTATCCTTCTCTGTCCGCCGGCTTTAAGAATTGACTCTCTCCCTCTCTCTTTCTTTCTCTTATATGTACAATAAAGGTAGCCGCGAATGGAGGGGGCTATGTCTAGCCTTCTTTGCCGGTTACAACAAGGCAGTCTCTTTTTCTTTATCTTTCTTATATGTATATACATGCATATTCTTAAGCGGAATGGGAGAGAGGGAAAGAAAGAAAGAGAAAAAAGAATGTTTGTATGTTGATAGCAATAATGGCATCCTGTGCCGTATTCGTTCATTCACGCTGGGTGACATTTGGGACTGTCGATTTTTATACATTTAGTGCCCCTGCCGTAACGTCGCGTAAGAAGCATAGCTTCAAAAATATGACTCTTTTATTTTATTTAATGTCGCTGTATCGATGCTATCGTTGCGATGCTAATTAGCGAAGGAGGTTTCTTAGGATGTTTGTGAAAATGCGCATGGTTACATGCAGTGGTGCTTGTATTAATCGGCTAAGACCGGAATTCAAACTCGAAACTTCGAGATTAAAAATTCATCGCTCTACCGAATGAACCACTGAGATTTCGACAAAAAGAACACTTATTTTAACTAATTTATATGATAATATAATATTGTTAACATAAGTTATATTAATTATTGCAAACTTAATTTTTGCAATCTTGAAAATTTTATTACAATTTCTAAATTTAAATAAATTGAAAATTCAATATAAATATAAAAAAAAGTATTTACAATTGTATTTTTTTATTAAATAAAATTATTTTATATAAATAAAGTGTATTAAAATTTCATATTTCTTGGCATTTTACATAGATTTTTATATTTTATATGCGAGTTAAAAAATATAGGCGTGTTAACGGTGTAATCAAATTAAAAAATTTGTGACGGGCACAGACTACACAGTAAAAAATTTCCTGGCGACTTTGCCACTTTCCTGTGAATGTGGCAAACATGTTTCAAGGATCATCGCGACTCTTCTTTTTTAATTTTATTTAACGTCACTGTATTTATGTTATCATTGCGATGCTAATTAGCGACGGAGGTCTTTTCAGTGTGTTTGTGAATAAAGCACATGTAACGTACAGTGGTGCTTGTATAAATCGGTCGAGAGCGGGATTTGAACTCGGGTCCTCGAGATTATGAATCCATTGCTCTACCGACTGCGCTACTGAAAGCTCTAGCAACAACAAATGATCTTGCAATACTATTTCATATACGTTGGACGTCTCCCACGTTCAACATTCAAGTGTAACAGTAGTTCACAAGTATAACAGGATTTTTGAAGCTATGCTTCTTACGCGACGTTACGGCAGGGGCACTAAATGTATAAAAATCGACAGTCCCAAATGTCACCCAGCGTGAATGAACGAATACGGCACAGGATGCCATTATTGCTATCAACATACAAACATTCTTTTTTCTCTTTCTTTCTTTCCCTCTCTCCCATTCCGCTTAAGAATATGCATGTATATACATATAAGAAAGATAAAGAAAAAGAGACTGCCTTGTTGTAACCGGCAAAGAAGGCTAGACATAGCCCCCTCCATTCGCGGCTACCTTTATTGTACATATAAGAGAAAGAAAGAGAGAGGGAGAGAGTCAATTCTTAAAGCCGGCGGACAGAGAAGGATAGACGCAACCCTCTCTATTCTTTATGAAAAAGAAAGAGAGAGGGAGAGAGTCAATTCTTAAAGCCGGCGGACAGAGAAGGATAGACGTAGAATACGATGATTAAATAAATAAATTATGTAAATAATATTTATTTAATTTAAATTTTAAAATTAGTATACGTATGAAAATATGCGTTTGTATTTATAATATTATAATCTTAATATATTTTTTTGGCAAGAATTTTTTTATTTTCTCGCATTATCTTCCTCCGTTTATTAATATATGTATATTTATATAGTTGTTATTAATTACTACATTAATAACAAAAAATGAAAATTTAATAAAATTTAATAAAATTTTTGTATTTTTCTGTTTACAATGCACATGACGAAAATTACGTTTACCTAAATATATGTTTTTTTAATAATTGATATTAATAAAAAACTACATTATTAATATATTTTTAAATACATAATACATCGAATGAAAAATAACGTTTTCACTAAAAAATTAATTATAATTTTGCAAATGTCACACTTCCTAATTTCTATGTATATATACTGGAAGCATAGCTTCTGTCGGCCAGTCCCCACGACTGCCACTCCTGTTTTTTTTTATCCAGTTGCGTATTATTAGCAACCCATAAGGATCTACGGTATCTCCCAAAAAATATTGAATTTTACTAATGCTAATAATAGGATTAAAAGACGTTATAATTTTTTTCCGTGTACTTCATCAAAAATAAACTAGGTTATATTCAATGAAAAAATTTTAAACATTGACATTATCTGAATGTTATATGACTCTTTTAGATAATACGTTTGATTTGATTTCCGAATTAGTAAATTTTTTAATGTATAAACACATTAAAAAATAGCTTGATGTTAAAGCATGAATTGGATCAATTTGAATGTTTAAGAGTGTAAAGCTCATAAGTTTAGATAGGGTTGGACTATACATATTACATACGTACTCTTTAGGCATACGAAGGATGATTAAAGACGAAACTAATGTTTGACGCTCGAGCAGTAGTCTCCTGAGACTTTTATAATTTTACGTTTCCCATAATTTTTTATTGAAATTACTTTCATTTTTTATCATGATAGGAAGCTTGCTATTTATAAAGTAAAAAATTAAAAGAGTAATTAAGCATTCATAGCCTTAAGTGATTTAAAAGAAGTATTTCTTTAATACATTATTTCATGCTTCCATCCTTTATTAAATTAAAGTTAATAATTCAAACATTTTGAAGTATTTATTTGGTCAAATGTGTGTATATTTTAGTGACAAAAAAAATAACTGTATAGCAAAATAAAGAAAATAACAATAAAAATGGAACATCTTTAAGATCATATTTCCAATAGGACAATTAAAATGGCTCAGGTGATGAAAAAATTTGTTTACTTAAGGAAATAGTTAAATTTTCATTGTCCTATAATTAATAATGATTATGACATTAAAAACCTCTTGCTAATCTCCAGAACAAATATAAAAAAGAACATCTAGTGTTGATGCTACTTCATTTGTTGGCCAGCAAACAATAAATTAATACCTTAATAATACATAATAAAAACTCTATTGTGTATCTGGAAAATAATTAATGGATTAAAGAGAAACAAGCACTGTTAATTTAATTGATAAAATTTTTGTCTTTGCGAATATTTTAATATTACATGAGACGTATACATTAAAATGTAAAAAATATTGAACTATCCGAAGCCAAAATTCCAATAAAATTGATTATAATTAAGATATCAATCTATGATAAAAACAAATTATTTATACATTCGTGCACTTTTACTCTCATAAATAAAGTGATTTTTTTAAATCAAAGAAATTACATTTTTTGCAGTTAAAATTTTTTTTATATGCTAAACAATAGTAAAAATTTCGTAAACGTAATAGTAAATACTAGCACCTTTTAAATTTTTGCATATATATTGGTAATTTGAAAAAATATCTGTTTTTATAAAATGCACTGTCCGCAACATCTTTTTCAAATGTCGGAAATAAACGCTTAAATGTTGAAAAATTAAATACTTAATAGCAAGATTAAAGAACATTTCGGTGTAGCCTCTTACTTTATAATTATGTATGCACCCTGCACGTTGTCACATATAACGGGTTACAAAGGACCAAGATAACCGTAAGTGTATATATAGAGTTTCAAGGTGTAAATACTTTGCTTCATTAGATGTTATTCATAGCATGTAATGCAGGGCGACGCAACAGATATGCACGAGAATGCCAGCTTTGATCTTTATTGACAAGATCTCGAAATGCTTAATTAACTTTCAAACTCTTTCGTGGTCACGTGAGGTTCAGCTATTAAAGGGCAAACTATATTGGCTATATCTTTAATTAAGGAAATCTTTTTTTTTTTTTATCAATTTTTGTGTTATATACATTTTGTTATTAAATAAGGGATTTTTAATTAAAGTTATACGTTAAAACTCTAATTATTTTCTGATATTCTGTAAATTTTACTTTACATCTTTCCTTTTGATCGTGAAATTTTTTATAAAGTATAAATTTTCTACTTACAAGGGAGAGCTTTTAAATATCCTTCATTAATTTTAGTTATACTAAAATACGTTGCAGTAAACTAGAAAAATAAGGCTCGTTTTTTTCACAAAAGATGCTTCTAAGAGTAAAACAGGAATTGAGTAGCTTCTAATGCAAACAATTAATATTTTTTAATCAGTAATAAAAAAATTACGCATAAGTTAAAAAGAATAAGTTTATTTATAACATATATACATATTTTGGGATTTAAATAAATTTTTACCTACTTTTTTAAATAAAAGATAGACCGAGACGGAGATTTGTTTATTATTTGGTGCATTAGAATATGTTAGTTTTCGTGCAAGTTTTTGGAAGCAGGTTATCAAACGTACATTTTTTTGCGACATGAAATGAAATATGCAACTTTTTATTAGATATTTTTATATCGTCACCTCTAATAAAAAAGTTGCATATTTCATTTTACGTCGCGAAATACAGCACATTTGAAAACCTGCTTCCAAAAACTTTCATGGAAACTAGTACGTTACGTCGTTTAGTCATCATGGAATACCGTTAAAATGCGTTATTGTTCGAGGGACGATGTTTAGATGCACTGCTCTTTGTGGGTCAATTTAAATTTGGTACTCTTCTCGGCGGAGGGTGTAAAACGACTATATAATGTACATTTAAGATGATGTAAAAGAGTATATACAGTTACCGACGTTAAACTTTCACCAATTTTTAATTTTTATTCAAAAATTTTTGTAATATCTCTGTGTTATCCTTTTTATTAGCTAAAATGGGAATTTTAAAAACTTTTAAATCAAGAATCAAAATTTTAGAAAATTGTTTTGTAGAAATAAAAGGGCTAATAATACATTATGTTAAACAACGCGTCAAATGTAAAATAGTTTCTTGTATTTATGGTGATAAATCAAGCAAAAAGAGACCATAGATGAGAGGCAAGCTCGCGCCTTTTTACATCAAAGATACACAGAAGGTCAAAGTTTACGACTTGCTGCAATTTCAAACTTAAATCGCTCACGAGATCGCCTTAGATAAATCAGATATAATCAATCACGAGAAACAGCTGAGCTTCAACAAAATGCTTCTCGAAAGCCAAATGTGGTAGATTTCCCAAAGCAATTAAAGTGATAAAAAATAAAGTTAACCTTTCTGCAAACATTAGATAAATGTTCCTTCCTGTTCACCTTAGAGTTAATCAAGATTAAGTTCGCTCGACTTGAATCTTATCAGCAAACCGCTAATCGGAAAACCGCTATTGGACGTAGTGAGCTAGTTGATATAAAAGTAAGAGTTAATGATAATGGTTTTTGACTTAACAACTTTGAAACGAATGCGATTAGCCGCTGCTCACCAAAGGATGTTCTTAACATGATCACTGGACGTATAACGTAGCGGTTCAGAAAACGAAAACCATACAAATGGTTAGTAATCATTGGTATAGATAAAGTGTGTCACGAATGGATTCGATACTTACAATTATACTATTACTATGTACTTAAAATTATATTATATAAACGAAGAATAGTAGCAAAATAAGAAAAAGGTTCATTTTTATCAACTAGGGTCATTTTTATCAATTCATTTTTATCAATAGGGTGTACTATGAGATAAAAATCAATCTACTAGATAATCAAAAGAAAAACTTCTAGTCGTAATGGCTTAGTGGTACACAATTAAGTTTAACATAAAAGTTTAGTTAACAAATAGATGAACAAGTTTAATTACCATAACATAACAAAAGATAAAGAGAAGGCTTTTATTTGTAAGCGGATACGCGTACCAATATGCGAATGGAATT
Source organism: Anastatus disparis (assembly GCA_017163975.1). Classification (NCBI taxonomy): domain Eukaryota; kingdom Metazoa; phylum Arthropoda; class Insecta; order Hymenoptera; family Eupelmidae; genus Anastatus; species Anastatus disparis. The sequence continues at coordinate 2,119,009 of JAFFSR010000222.1, forward strand.
TTTAATCGATTTTCATATTTCTTAATTTTTAAACTTTTTAAATACTTCCAGAGTATGAGGTCGTCAGTGGCTCAGTCGGTAGAGCGATGGATTCGTAATCTCAAGGCTTCGAGTTCGAATCCCACTCTCGGCACAATGATACAAGCACCACTGTACTTTACATGTGCTTTGTTCACAAACACATTGACAACCTCCGTCGCTAATTTAGCATCTCAATGATAGCTTAAATACAGCAACGTCAAATTTAGAAGAAAAAAAAATTTCTTAAAGTGCTAACTAAATTGAATCCTGGAATTTCTAATTTTTTATTTTTTATTTCCATTTAAAATTAAAGGCTTTTAAATTTCAGACTTCTAGTTTAGACTTTTATCATATAAATTTACCTTAATTGGCACACCTTTTTTTTCAATCCTATTGCTAGCTATACGATCGTTTCAGATTACAAGCTTAGAAATGTTCACTACGGTAAAACTATTGATTTTTTGCAGTTGAAAAAAGATTTTGAGTTGAGGATTAAATAACGAGATTCAAACAACGAGAAAAATAAAATTTTTGAGCTTGATGAATTCCTTTGATCTTCAAATAATAAATAATCGTTTGATTTAATTAATGTTTGAATAAGTTGAATAGTACAGAAATACCTGCAATTTTTCACAAATTTTTGTATAGTTTAATAACAGAATTTATTACATTTTTTATTTTTGTACTGTACAAGTGAAGTCAAACAGTTTAATTAACAAAGTAAAGTTTAAATCAAGCTTTATGAAAAGTATAAAACCAAATTTTGAAATATTAAAAAATCTAAAAAATATTGTTTCGAAATTAATAGCTCATCACAACGCAAAAGAAGAAAAAAAGGTTGTAAATTGCAAAATTTAATGCTGTATGAATGTTGTTTCAACATTACTCTCCACTACCTTATTCGAGTGCAAAATATTCTCATAAAATTTTCGGAAATTTACGACTTGAGTATTAAATGCGGTTCGTATATACTGGCGAATAAATGTCTTTTTAATGTTCAATAATGTCATAATTTCAAAGGTACACAAGCATCGCATTGATAAAGGTTTCGAGAAAAAAATTTTAAAGCGCCTTAAAAACTTGTTGAATATATGATCCTTTAAATAAAAGAATATGTTCGATATTATCATATTCGTTTTGACAAATCGTAAAATTCATTCCTTTATTTTATATCATGATAAAACGCAATTTGTTTATAAAATTAAACATTTCAAAAGTCGTTTGCAAGCTTCTTTTTGTTTGTTGATTTTTTTTTTCATTAATTTGATATTGACCAGGGTTTCAGGCTAGTTCGTGAGAGAAGACGAGTGGCATGGATTTTACTGTTACTCGCTGTTCTTTTTGCCCTATGCTGGCTGCCCTACAACGTACTTAGACTACTAGTCGATCTCGGCGTTGTTCGTGAGTATACTGGCTTTTTTTTACTTTAAAAAATAGAATTTTATGTTTACTCCTTTAAAAGCAATTCAATGTTTTTCGTGACTTTAAAAATTAATGGTCAACTTTTTTTTACATAAAAGATTTGTGTAAAATATTTTATTTTAGTTTACATTTATGTACTACTTTCTTATAATACTTTTATATGATTGAAAGATCTTGATAGTTAAAATCTTTTATGAAAATATATGAGTTGATATCTTTTTTTAATAGTTTTAAATGATTATTAAAAATACGCTACTCATTAATTCCGAATTTGTTTGTAATTATTAAATATAACTGCAAGCTTTTTTTTCGAAAATTTAGAAGAATTAAAAAATTTATTTGATGGAGTTTATAATTTGTATATCATTGTAAATCAAATAAACGTATGTTTTGGATAAAACATTTCATCAACAAATATTTTTCCTTCAAATTAATACAAACACTATAAAAATACATTTTCAATAAAAATTAAATAAATAATATTCAAATTTAACATGATACATTAATAAAATAAAAAAAGATTTTCCAATTTGTAAAAAATCATCAAAATAACACTAAAATTCGAATAGGGTTATAAAATTACTTGAAATGATACACAAATCTTTAATGGATTTTGAGTACAAGTTTAGTACAATTATATAGAGCACACAAGCGTGTTCTAAATAATTTTTCACTTTGCGCACCAGCTGAGTATGATTATTGAGGCCACACAAATGTGTTCTAAATTATTGTACTCAACCTCTGTGAAAAATTCAGTGCGAATTTATTAAGTAGTTTCAGACCTTTTCAAATACAACATCCATTACATAAGCATTCGTCATTTTGATTATTTTTATGTTCAATTGTGTAGAAAAAATTAAACAATTCAGAAAAAAATAAATAAATCTTAATAAAGTTGATAGTTCCTATTCTCATAACGGTATTATAAGTTATCATACACTTACTAGGAGAGTATCAGACCTCCGGATCACGGATTTTGCTCAAACTTTGGGATAAGTTTTCAGATGTCAAAATATGAAAGGAAATAAAATTTTAGACCCCAACGCTCAATATTTCCCTAGTTACAGGCAATTAAAGAAAATCACTAAAAAAGTTACTAGATTTTCAAACGCATATAGTTCCTTAGCATTGATAGCTAGCAGCTTGAAACTTTTTTTAAATGAAAGCTGAGCTCAAATCCTTTCGAAATAGTAGTTATAGCATGTCAAAATATTATTTTTTCCCAAAGTTATAGCGTGATAAACATTGGACCTGATTTTTCTTTTTAAAACATTAATTAATAACAAAAGCTGAAAATGGGTCTAATGTTTATTACGCTATAACTTTGGGAAAAAATAATATTTTGACATGCTATAACTACTATTTCGAAAGGATTTGAGCTCAGCTTTCATTTAAAAAAAGTTTCAAGCTGCTAGCTATCAATGCTAAGGAACTATATGCGTTTGAAAATCTAGTAACTTTTTTAGTGATTTTCTTTAATTGCCTGTAACTTGGGAAATGTTGAGCGTTGGGGTCTAAAATTTTGTTTCCTTTCATATTTTGACATCTCTAAACTTATCCCAACGTTTAAGCAAAATCCGTGATCCGGAGGTCTGATACTCTCCTAGTTAGTAAAAATTGAGGAAATTCAAAAAAAGGAAAAAAATTTTATGGTTTTCGTGATTTATAAATCGTGTACAAAAACATAAATCATATTTAAATCATTCTCAAAATGATTTTCCCAAGTAAAAAATTTTTGTTTGTAACGATTAAGTAACAGTCGACTGACAACCCTCACGCACATACTTATACGCACGTGTACCCTCTGCATTTGTAAATAAAAAAAAAACGAATCCGCTCATATAGAAATAAATATTCACGCACATACGCATTCGTTAACTCACACGCAAGCACAAACCGTTAATAAAAAAACGTTAATCGTTGCTACATTCAAATCTACCGTTACACATATACAGTTTATTGTTATAACCACTACTGTAGATCTCATTTTTCTTAATATACCATCGCGCATATAACGAAGAAGTACATAAGCACTATTATTGCTTGACTTATGTAAAACAATTTTTATTAATATATATTGTGAATGTTATGCCGTTTGTTATCATTAAGCGTAATATATGGTTGCGTGCAAATATCGTGCGGAGCTTCTTAACCGACGTATTAAAGCGTTTCTTTATTTTTAGGAAAAAAGTTTATTATTTTTATTAAAATACATTTTGTGTACAATTATTATATTCATAAATTTTTTTGTATAAATTTATAAAGTAAATTGAATTAAACAAAGTAATGTACTGTATTAAATTTACTGTGAATTATTTTATTAAGAGGAGAATATTTAATGTTACAATGTTTAATAAAAAATTCAACGTAAACAGTCGTATTTTAATAGTTAAAAAGTTGTTAAAATAAAGTGCATGTCATAAATAAACAAAATTTTATTTATAAATACAGCAGTATATTTTTAAAAGCTCTGTTTATATAAATTCAAATTTTTAATTTCGTTTATATTTATATTATAAAATTTGAAATAAATTTATGAAACATTTTGCATTTATTTTTCACTCATTAAAATTTATTATTTTTAATATCATAAACAAAGTTTGAAAAATACACTTGAGAATTTAAAAAATAATATTTTAATCCGTTTGAATTTCCGAAATTTTCCAAAAATCATATAAAAAAATTCAACGACTTTCCAACATACTCTATTTATTTTCGTGAAAACGTAACAAAATATCCGGCTCTCAGCGTCATGCGTTATGCATTTCAGATCAAAGTAGGGCCATCTCCGACGTGCTGTCCTACTGCCTCTTTCTTGGTCACGCGAACAGTGCCCTGAATCCAATTGTCTATTGTTTTATGACAAGAAATTTTCGGCGAAGTGTCGCTGAAATATTGTGCCATGGTAGATACGGCTTGGCACGACGTAAACCTCATCGCAAAGTAAGTATTGACTCGGATTGTTGTCCTTACGATTCTATTTTTATTTTTAATATTAAAAAATTTTCGAATGATTCTTATATTTTTATAGTTATGCTTATAAAAATGTTATATTTTGAAATTTTTTTTATACCTTCGCTATAAATTTATTTTATATAGCTAAGATTAAAGTGCACAATGGTTAATTACGGAAAATTAAATTTTCTCAGTCCCCTTCAGAGATCACATCCAGTGGAATATAATGTCATTTAATCCCAAAGATGAAGACTTTCATTTAATAACCCTTACAAAAAAAAAGAATTATTTAATCAAAAAGTCCCATCTATATCAACATTAAATAAAAATAATTTTATTAAAAATAATATCTTTTAATCAACAATAATAGTCGTTGCTCAAATAGATTAAACTTGCCGGATATTGAGTCTATAAATCGGAATTTTCCTGAACAAAACTTGAAGTTTATAAGATAAGTATAAATAAAGAGAATACTTCGAATCGAGTTGTCGGGATTATTGGATTATTTTCACGTGCGATTATTCAAAGGTACGTACGGATGAAAATCTATTATTTATTACCTGAATTTTTCGTACTTATTTTTATTCAGATTTTTTAAAATAATCAGCGCATAAAGAAAAGGGCTGTCCGTTTTTTTTTCCAAATTTTAATTTAAATAGAGTGACTATTCCCAATATGACATCTCTTAATAAGTCATCTTCCCAACTTTTCATTCGAGTGCTTCCCCTTCCATCACACAAAATTGTTACGAGAGCGATTTAGATTCTCTACTTCTCAATAAGACGGGTTAAAAAAAGTAGGTGTTTCTATTATTTTATGTAATAAAATTAAAAATAAAATTAATAATTTAGCTACAAGAACCAATTTTGTCATATTGAGAATAGTCACTGTAGTTCAATAGGAATCATTTATTTATTTATTCATTTTTTGATTGATTATGATGTATTGTAGAAAAAATTGTGTCAATTTTTATAAATACGAAAAAGTTAGAATTCTGATGGGATAATGCAAGAGAGAAAAAGGGATAATTGGTTCGGAAAATTTTCTAGAATTCTATAACTTTTTAATCTTATATCATTCTGAAAGGTAAAAAAAAAGTTTGTAAAATTACTATTTTATCCAATAACGAGTTTTATGAATAATTACATTTAGAAAAATTTTAGCAAAAATTATATATTCTAGTATTTATTAATAATTTAATGTATGTTTTAAAAATAAATTTTTAGTAATTTTCATTAGTAAATGTGTACTGACAGAAAACCGATTCGGAAGCAAGTGGAATGCATTTGCATTGATTTAACAGAAAATCTTTTTGTTTTACGTCTTAATAGAAATCCGCTTCAATTAAGCTTAAAATCCATTCCCTTCGAATGTACCGACCGCAAGTGGATAAGTACTTGCTTGAAATAAATAAATAAAATAAAGCACTAAAGATCATTGAAGTCGACTTCAGTTTGATGCAAAGATACATCCATTAAATAAAAATTCATGCCGATATTACGCAATACGGGCAAACCATCCGTATTTTTTTTTTTAAATTTATATCTTTTCATTTTTAAGAAGTGGATATTTTATTGATTCGAAAAGAACGCATTCAAGCAGAACGTTTTTCTTACTTCCAAAGATTTTTTTCTTACAGTGTGGGAGTTGTAAGAGATCGCATGTCAGAAACGAAAAAAATTACTTCTGATATGTAAACCCTCATTACTCCCACGTATGCTAATGAAATTTTCTGGAAATTTTACAACGTTATATTCGTAAAAAATATCTCAACATGACAGCTTATTTTGATACTGGTATTTTACATGGTGATTATTCATACAATGACTTATTATTGAATAAAATAGAACTTTTATCGACCTTTACTTACTCTTTTTTCATTGAATGATTTTGAAATGGTTACAAAATAATAAAAATAGCGAATAATTTATTTATTTTTATTCTTTGCTTGTAAACATCGTTTATTTCCCCTACTAATTTCGAACTACTTAATAAATACTACAAGAGTGGTTAAAAATTGTTTAAAATTCCGAAAAAATTATAATTTGAAACAATTTTCAGTGTGGAATTTTTATAAAAATAATGTGTTTTCAAGTTTTGAAGAGCAAAGGTTAACACTTTCAATACACAAAATTTTTAATGATTTAGAAATAAAAGGTTATTGATAAACTCAGCTAGTGAAGACCAATAGAAATCTATCCAAATCAATAATCCACGTGTGTTTAACTAATGTTACTTTCTTTCCATGGCTATCGTTATATTCAAGTGCTTCTTTTTAAAAGATATTAAACGCAAACCTTTTCATCCGAAATTGAGAAAAATTTATATTAAAGTAAACGGGGTCAGCTTTAATAAAATATGTCTAGTCAGCGATGCATCATTTGATATTATGCATTAGGTATTATCCGTGTCTTGATCAAAATCGATACATGATAAGCTGATTGCTCTTCTTTTTTTTTTTTACTTTACTTCGGTTCATCCTTGAACGTATATTATAATGAGAATGGGAAAAATTTCAAAAACGTTAATTCGTTTTGATATTTATTATTAATTATTGCAAAATTTTTTTCTTTTTTTCGAACAAAGAACTTGGACAGTATCAATATTCTATTTTAATAAAATTATTCTCAATCGCAACATTTCGACAAATTAATCTCAATGATTTGCTAAATCTTGAAAAAAAAAGTTACCCACGTCAATCAGTGAACTGTCGAGTTTTATATTTCACCGTAGAAATGTTATCCTCCGCTCGATAAGACAAATCTCTCGATAACATCTCATTTTTTCTTACCTTTTTTTCCGTTTTTCGTTATCCAAATATTTTTGTCGCGTTAATGGTGATAAACAGTGGCGGGTGGGCGAGCAGAAAGAAAGAAAAAAAATAAAGCGGAGCCAAACAAAAAAATAAACGTAAGGGTTCTTTATCATAACGTATCAGCGTAACAAATTTATTCTCGTGTTACACGCCGAAGGATTTGTATTGTTTATTTATAAAATCACGTAATACGTGATGGCATTGCATTAAACAGAGGAAACGGAATATTATTCTAATTATAGATAAGATTGAAGATTGTATCCTGATATTGGTATATACGTAATGAGAAAACGTTAAAATATAACCCAAGGAAAATTTTTGTTAAATGAGAGTATAGGTGTTCTGAAAAAGAAAATTATAAAAGTATCGATTTTACATTTATCTTTTAATTTATCATAAATAAAATATTTATCATGAGTGGTAGAAGTTTGAAATGTATTTTCAATCGATTAAAAAAGTATTTTTAGACAAAAGTTATTTATACTAAAAATTTTTTTAAATATAAGCCCATTTACTTATTATTGCTATAATGCTAATTTAAAAATGATAAATTTGTAAGACAATATTGTTCGGTATATTTTGGGGGAATAATAATTTAACTGGATTCACAAATAAAGCGTCCTTGGAGCGCTTTTTTTTCAAGGTTTATCGCTCGTAATAATATAAATGCCGATGATCGATGAAATTTATTACAGAAAAACCTCCGACCACTTTCGGATAAAAGATTCATTTTGCGTAAACGATATTTAATGAGTTTATACGAAAGTATATAAATATTTGAAAAACGGTTTATTAAAAAAATATTCCCATTCGACGGAATAATCAGTATTTTTTGTTTGCACGGGAATGATTAAATCAAGAATTGACGTAAAGATTTATCTATGTATCATTTACGTGTTTATGACGTACATTCAAAACAAAAAATTTTTTTTAATTTATTTTAAATTCGAATTTAGGAGAACATCTATTTTGTATAACCAATTTAATTGCCTTCTTTGATTGCATAAATAACGGTATGCCTTTATCATTTTTTTTTTCTAAAATAAATTTACAAAACGAAATTTTTATTAAAGAATTTTTCTTGACGTGCATTAAAACTTGGTTAACGTTTTACTCTTAGCAATTAAAATTTATGATTAAAATATTTAACGTCCATAGACAGATTTATTTTATTTCACGTCAAAACGTCTACCATGGAATAAGAAATCTTTACAAAATATGAAGTTTTTTGTTAATAGTATTTTTCGATAATTATATTGTGCGAATTATTTCAAATATCAAAAATGGAAATTGTTGAAAAAATTAATATATTAACAACCTTTTATTTTAGTACAAAATAAATTTTGAAAATTTACATTCTCCATGAATTTATCTAAAAAATTTGACTCTCAGAGAATAGCTTTGACTGTAACGGTGTTAAATTACAAACTTCTAAATTATAGGTATTGTATTGCTTTCAAAGAGAGAATCAGATACGCATCGTCTATTCTAGTCATTATAATGTCTTGGATGTTTCTTCAATAATTAACACTTCGCTGATAGAATTCTCGTATTGAATTATTGCAATATATTTAATTACTTATATGTTAAAAGAAAATATGTTAAGTGAATATAAAATGTAAAAAAATTTTCAATTATATTAAATTTTTTATTTAAATTTAACTAAGATTTTTTTATTTAATTATTTTATTGAGTTGAAACAGCAAGATTTTTTTCTAAATTACTTTTATAATAATATAAAATAATGGAAGAATTATTTTGCTATTATAATTGAAACAATTAAAAAAGATTTAATAGTGCAATAAAAATACTAATAAGAACTTATGTCACTTAAAAAAGAATAAATAATAAAACTCAAAATAAAAATTGTTGAAATCAATAAAACTAAAAATCCAGCCAATAAGAAACTAGAAAAAGATATAAATAAACGAGATTTTAGCAACAATAACAGTACCTCTCTGTATAAAGAAGATTTTAGTAACAATGCACAGCTTTGTATTTTTATAACAATTCCCGTAACAAGATACTTTCTGCAATCGTGAAAATGCTTACAAACATTTATAAGCGCAGAAAAGAACATAAAATAAAATCTACGTAAGACATCAATGCTGGAAAGATTTTGATATCCTGAACATAAAACCATGTTACAGTTGTGGTGGATCTTGGCATAATGGTTGTAAATGCAAAAATAATTTAGTTTATTTGAAATGAGCATGTAATTAAAAAATTATTATATATTAATAAAAACAATTTGAAACTTGATGAATAGAATAACAATCGATGACGAAAAGTGTGTGATATTAAAAAATAAAATTAAGAAATGTATCGATATAACAGAATGAAAAAAAAAATTTTTTAAAGTATGTGTAAAATATGTTTAAAATATATCTATGCCATAGATAACGAAGGCTGAGAAATAATTCAAAAGGCTGAATTTACTGGCTTTGTAGTTCATATTACATGAACAGCTGAAACCAGTAAGGTCATTTCTCGCGCACATTATCTCCTAGCTGTTGGTAGCATCAATTATTGCATAATGCAAAAGACTACATGCATCGTGGCTTTATTACTTCAAGTCAATGAACAGCACACTCGAAAAAATTTTAAACATACAAGAAAAAATTGTAAGAATTGTGAAATTTGAACAAATGAATTTTCGTTATATTACAATGAAGCAACAATTAGATTTAAGGTGGCTCAAGCGCTTGGTGCCGTATCAAGCGGGGCCCTGTCTGCGACATCAAAATGTTTTTATTGATAGAGCTATTATAACTAATTAAATAGTATTATTGATTATTTCTTATGATAAGAAAACAATTTTAAGTAATCAAAAGTAATAAAAAAGAAAAAAAATTTTTTGTTTTGTTTCTCATTACAAGTTTTACTATGGTACGTCCCTGCTGTTTTGTTGGTTTCGAGCACTCTGAATGCACGTTAGCTTTACGTATGGCGTCTGTATCTGACGCGCATGCGCAGAAGCTGCCATTATGTGTAGCAAATTCTATTTCGCATTCTTTTAGATTTATTTTCTCTTGTATTTCTTCGTCAAGTCCTTTTTTTCTTCTTGAAAAATGATCTCCGTGAAACAAACTATAAGTGTATAATTTTTATTTTAACTTGTACTTTTTTATATTAGCGTAAAACCTAATTTATGATTCAGTCCCATAAGAGCACATGTATTAATTACAATTATTAAAACACCTTTTTCTTTAAAAATAGTTCGTCAACCTCTATTTTTCAAAATAAATATCGAAATATTACGATATAAAGAATATTTTAATACAAATTTTGAATAGTTTCACTTTTTTAGAAAAAATCGCTTGAGCCACCTTAAATGATTTTTTTTTTAAACAAAGAATTAACATTATAATGCACGAAATAGTATTTTATACGATTATGATAAACTAGTATTATATATAAACATAAGGAGAGGATATGCTAATTTTTTTATTTTTAAATTTTCATATTTTTACTTAATAAAACCATATATTATAGTATTTGTGGAAACATAAAATTTGTAATATTATTAATATTATAGATTATCTGACTACAAAATTTACTATGATAATAGTCGAATGAATAGATCAAATAAAGTTAAGAGTGTGCATAAATGAAAAGTTTATTGAATTCACAGAAACAATAGTGATTAGTTCTTTGAATTCAGAAACAATGTGATTCAATGTTAAAACTTAAGTAATCTAAAGTATCAATATTGAATTCACAAATAACAATACGGATACAATATCTACATTAAATAGATTCCATACAATGATAAAATTAAATTTTATTAATTATAATAATTAAATTTAGCAATTAAAGTAAAGCATTTAAAATAAAATCCAAGATCATATAAAAAATAGCTGCGAAATAGCGGAAATCATATGGAAATTATCTTAATTTGTTAAAACAACTGTAAACTAATAACCAAAATTATTAGTAAGAATACTTTGTCTTTAGCGAAATACCCTCTCGCTATTCAATAAGTCTGTAAATGTTTGAAGTATCAACTACAGTAACTTAAAAAATAAATATTCAAAAAGTATAACAAGAAAAGCAATTAGCAGCTAAAAGAGTAAGCGATAAAAACAATTAAAAAATAACGACAGTGAGACTTCAGGGTAACCTGTCTTGTGATTTAAACTTTTAGATCACCGCTTGGCCGATATACTGACCTAGATATTGATCGGACCTATTTGCCATAGTATACTTGAGGACTTATATATGAAATTTTTCACGAATACTTGTGACTTTTTCAATATCAAAAATAGGGAAGGTTTAAAAGTCAAACAATTCATAAGTATATAATAACAATAAAAAAGAAAGTAAAATCATCGATAAAATAGTTATTGTGATTTATAAGAAGCACATAATCTATATGATAGCAACTTAAAAATCGTTGAATATTTACTACTTATGGTTGTATTAACATTATTAATAGATAATGATCACCGGTAATGTAATCTAAAGAGAAAGCTTGAGTTTCTATAAATTTTCCGTCTACTGATTCCGTTAATTTCACATCACGCGTATTGATTTTGCGTTTTGGCTAGGGTGATGCCATTGTTGACATCTGTATGAAATAATTAAAGAATTAAAATAAAAACGAAATTAATAAGAAATTCTAAATAAAGAATTTTATTCGATATATTATAAAAAAATCATCACTTAACAACTCTAATTGTTTAACAGAAACCACTTAAAAATATTTATTTTGATTTTTAATTGATAAGGAAGGTAAAAAATTTTTCATTTTTATTTACTGTATTAATACAGAAAAATGAAATCAGTAAAACAAAAGAATAAAAACTTTCAAAGAAAAAGAGAAAAATTATAAACCAAACTCAACTGGCCTTAGCTCATTGCATTCTTTGTGCTGACTTGAAGTAACTTTCTCAGTGCGAATTGTTCATTTTTCTTTCGCAAAAAAGTGTGAGTCACGTTATTGAGTTTTTTCAAGCTCGATTGAAAAGTTGAGAAGTAGAAAAAAAAAATAAAATAAAAGCTTAAAATACTTTTCATCAAGAAAATAAAACGGGTACTTCGAGTGGTTTAAAACATCTAATAATTAAAAAAAAATGTTATTTCAAACTGCAAAATTGAATTACAGAAACAATTTTCTTTAAAATTTTATTACATTTTTAATTGACGAAGCAACATAAAAATAAAAATTTATAATATATTGTTTAGTTATTTATTAATCAATATTAACTTGACAAGCCAAGAGTTTGTTTAAATAACATGATAAAGTGTTTATTTATTTCACTCAAACAAGTCAGTAACTTCGTAATTAAAATTCTTAAATGAAATTCAATAGTTTTTAAACTTTTTCATCAAATGGTTTCAATAACCCAACAATTTCAAATTCTCTTTTAAAAATAACATAATCTAACGAATAAATAAATAAGAAAAAGTAAATATTTGTAAATACTTTAGATTAAAAAATTTACTAAGGCCGAAATATCGGAAACATATTAAAAGCAATACATTGCGCATAGTGCGCTGAGCTATTTCCATGTAAACTAAATGTAATTCAATGTTTCGCCAATATATCGCCACAGGGCGAATTGCACGTTTTGCATATGTATCACGTACATATGGCATAATTAAAAAGTTTTACACCTTGCGTCCAAATTCCTGCGTATATGGGCAATATTACAACTGTGTGTGTAAAGTTTGAGAATTTCCAATATTAGAGCATATGTTAAATACTATTAGAAAGAAAATATGTAAATATAGTATTTTTCAATATGATTTTATAATCTTAAATTTTATTTACACTTCCAGAACATTTATCTCATTAAATGATGTATAATCACTAAATAAAAATAGAGTGCTCAAAGACAGCTTATCTTAAGAGTGATGCAAACTGCAGGTACCAATACTTTAGCCATGAATATGGAAGGATGCGACCCAGAATTTTCTAAAGGACGTACTATTGCTAAGGGTTACGATATGGCCGGGCAATTAGTATCTGACTTTGTTAAGAAGTATGGTGGTGCTAAATTTGATGTCATGGAACCTCAAAATGAATTTGCGAGACATTGTGTTGACTTTGATGAAGACTTACAACCTAACGTACCCCTAGTGAAAAAATACTATTGTTGAAGCTTACCATTTGACCGGAATATCAATATCTGACTTTGTTAAGAAGTATAGTGCTAAATTTGATGTCATTACGGTGAATAAATCTAAGCTATAATCTCTTGATTTTTACTTGATATTATAGCATTTTATAATTTGAGTAATGTTAGCAAAAAAATCAAGGAATTATTTCTTAAATTCATTGAATAAATAGCTTGATGAATTTAAAGAAAACATAACTAGAAAGTTTAAGCTAATATTGCTAAAGCCTGACGCTTTATGAGCAAGTGCCACCAAGTGACTATACCCTAATACTTTTCAAGATACGATTGCAAGAGAATGTTCATGGGATTTGTCCAGCTTAACAGTTCTTACTTTTGATGCCCGAGAGACTCGTGATTTTTCCAGGTATACTGTGAATTGAGTATTGTTTAATTTGTATAGTCATTTTGTTTCAGTTTATAATTATGTATAATACATAATTTTTTAACAAAAGTTTATGGTTATACACAATATATGTATGTTTTCACTTGGGCTTTGATAAGAAAAATAATTGAGAAAAAATTTCGTGAAATTTAAATGAATTTTTTTTTAATAAATAACATTTTTGGCAGCTTATTGTAAATTGTTTTTCAATATAAAATTAGAATTATTTTTACTTCGATGAATATAAAAAATTTTTTAATGATATTTAATATAATTATAACAATAAAAAAGGTAATGATAATTTTGAATTGATGTCTACTTGCTTGTGCCTGAAAAATAACATTGGATAGAGTATACTTTATTAGGTAATAGAAAAATTTTATAATTCTAAGATAAAATTCATGTATAGTTTAATTCAATAAAAGTTTGATTTTTTATTGTATTTGCCTGTCTACTTATTTATATGTACTTTCCAATCATCAACAACGTTGCCATTTACTAAGTATTTTATGTTTCAATCAAACTGTTGTTATTGTTAATTTAAATTAAGTGATCTTTAATATTTCAAAAGGGTTTAAATTAATCTAGAATATATATTTTGTAAATAAATATCGAGTCTCATAAAATTTTAATAAGTTTTAATGTTATTTAAAATTGAAAAATTCTTCGATTGTCCAGTCATTGGTTCGTTAACTTTACATAAAATAGTTGTAATTTGCTTTCACTTAGAAATACAATAAAAAAAAGAGATATATAATAAATTCATTGATTTTCTTTTCGTGCCACTTATATGCTTTTTTTAATGTTAATAGCTCTGATCACCATCTAATATTTATTTAGATTCATTAGTTTACTTCTATTGTATTATCTTATGTATTTAGAATGTGTTATTTTTTAGCTAAGTTATTTTATTTAATGTGTTATTGTAGCTATGTTATTTTATCTAATGTATTTAACTTGTTGAGCCAGACAGGGTTATGTTTCAGTGCTAATAAATGAATCTAACTAGAAGGGTATATCACAACTCCAGATCATCGATTTTTTTAAAACTACCAGAGATGTTTTTCTACATAAGAATTTGAAAAAAAAAAACTAAAGCTTTAGACACAAACGCTCAATAGATTTGGAGTTAGATCATGTGTGAGGAATAATTTCATGTATATTTTTTATATGTGGAAAGACATGTTTATATTTATTGATTAAAATTGTTTATAATAAAGGTGCATGCTTCTATCCTTGTATGGGAGTATTACGTCTGTATGGGTCTTGAAGAGCGATCCGGAGTTTTTTTCTTCTTTTGTTACACTGAGAAAAAAGTAGGATACAAATTACCATACTTTTTCGTAACGCTACCACAGACTGTCATTTAGTGAAAAAATTACCATCCTGTATAATAAAATTTACTAGAAATATTGTAAAAATTCATAAGTTGTATAGGAATTTTTACAATATTTCTAGTAAATTTTGTTATAAAGGATGGTAATTTTTTCACTAAATGACAGTCTGTGGTTGTGTTACGATAAAGTATGCTAATTTTTACAAATATTTTTTTAATTTTTACAAATATTTTTTCTCCGTGTATGTACTAACGAAATTATAAAATCTTAACCAATGACTTGTAAAGTATTATTGAATTATATCATTAGACTTATCTTGTATATAATTATAAAATAAGTTACAAACTGTATACGTGAAAATTTTTCGATTTTTGAAAATAGTGCACAAATTTTAATATCATTATGTTAATTGACTCTTAATTAGTTCTTAATTGAATATTTACAAAAAATGGATACTGACTTCAAGAAGCTATTAATAAATAAATTCATAACATGAAATATAAAATAGAATAAATCAATTTAAAATTTAATTTGAAGTATTTTTTTTTATTTAAAATTTTGAGTTTTATTTTCCATTTCTATATGGGTAAAAATAAATTATTTCAAAACTAAGGGAAATTATGGCTGTTTGGAATATTTTTAGAATATATTTTTTCTAGCTAGAGACTACTAAAAAAAATAGAAAAGAATATATATGTTCTTTTTTTCACAAACATGCAAGTGAAAACAGAACATATATTTTTTCTTTTTTCACTTGAATGTTTATCAAAAAAATATAGTATGTTGAAATATATCATATGTCATCACGATTGTTCAACGTGTAGATATAGTAACTGCATTCCACAAGATACACTCGCTATAATGTAATCTAAGAAGAACGTTTTCAAGAAATAAATGTGAAATTTTTTGAAGCATATTTTGTAAATAATATCAAATTTACATCAGTCTATTTTTTTCAATTCGTGATACAATCAAATAATGAACAGAAAAAAAAAATTATTTAAAAATTTAAAAAGAAAACTACAAGTATACGAATAGCATAATGCAAATCAGACATAAAATTGAAACAGGTATAAACTTTTCAAGCTGAAATTGCAAAAGTAATACATACAAATTTATCTTTTGCGTTATGGATAAAATTTTTTTATTATTTTCTCTCGATAAACTCATACTTTTCGTTCTTGACACCTTTCACAATTTGTATTAATTACTTAAAATAATTAAACGCATATATACCTAAATAATGATTCTTTAATCTTAAACCTATAATTTTTCTTCAATTTGTTTTTCGAATAGACATAATTTATTTTCGATTTTAACACTGCCAAATGACAGCATTCAGAACTACAATATTAAAAGATAAAGACAAAAGATTTACAAATAAATGAGCACTCCCTATAGGTCATAGAACTAACTAAAACTTTATACAATATCAAACAATTAAAAAGGTGCTTCCAGACTATAGAGCGATGCGATAAAAAAAAAAGAAAAAGAAGAAGAAGAAGAAGCGATTACTCACTTGTGATGCGCATTGCCAATGTTTCCAAAGTGTGACGCATCGCAAGCGACCGGTCGCTTCGTACTTCGCATATCGTTACAGTCTGCAAGCAGTCTAAGAAATAAGTAACACGCGAACCTCACTTATTATATTTAAATTTGATTAAAGAATCTCCGCCCATAATTTGAGGTATAAACTCTTGAACCGACAATACTGTTTTGTTTTGCCGCTTATTCTATTTTAATATTTACAAGTATTCAAAAGGTGGCAAATATTTTTTACAATTTAAAAGATAATACTTTTTCAAATTTGATAACTTCGCCGTTTCATATAAGTCGATGAGTGATCCAAACATTTAAAGTGAATTTCAAGACTTTTGGTATTTACATTTTATTTCTTTTTTGCCAAGCTTAGAGCACTGTTGTCTTATAAAACTAATCTGAGAGGATTTCTGGCAGCAACCAATCTAAGATATTTGACAGATCTCTGCTGCAATTTTATTTATTGTTGAAGAGTGATTAGAGACAGTTTATCTTAACAATGATGCAAACTACAGGTACCAACACTTCAGCCATGAATATGGGAGGATGGAATACAGAATTATATACAGAATTTTTTAAAAGAAAGAATGTTCCTGATGTGTACGATATAAAAGGAATATCAGCATCTGACTTTGTTAAGAAGCGTAATGGTGCTGAATTTGATATCGCGAAACTTCAAAATGATATTGCGAAGCATTTTAATGGTTTTGATGAAGAGTCAAAACCTGATGTACTAACTTACGCATATCAATTTTGCTCCCTTATTGCTTTTAAGTTTGAGCCTGAATCTCATGGTAAATCAAGGAAAGTTCTTATCAGTTTTCACATCGATCCTACTGAAGGTACTGAACCACAAGGTCTTCAAACAAAGAAATATTCGGTATATGTTATGTGCCACAACTATTTTGTTAATGTCAGTTCAGAATATTATATGATGATGTCCTTGAAACAGGCTGTATTGTTGTCCATGCTCTATTTTACTAGATCAATACCTATTTTTATTAAAATGGGTATAAAGTTAATGGCACCTCTGTCTTGTGTTTGTTACAGCAAGGATATTATAAGTGACTTAGCAAGAGAATTAGGCGAGGAAGAGCATGTAGTGTTAATCACTATAGCTCAAAGCACATACAACGGAGGTCAGAATTTGCCTTTATCTGATGCTAGTTGTGCTGTGGTTGTTGCAATGTCAATAACTAGAAATATTACAAACGAAAATATCAAGAAGTTTATAATAGTTAATAAATTGAAACAATACATTGCTAGAAATAAGCTACCAAATAAAGATAAAATTAAAATTTACTCTAAGTATGCAATTGGTGTGCCATTAGAATTTGATTATAAATATCTACTTAATACATTTGATAAAAATCAAAGATTCTCACCTGAGGATATGAAAGTAGTTGAAGAACAGACTCGATTTCAAGTTAAAATTAACTAAGTAATGGCAGAATGGGAGTTGTAAAATCTGATACAATAATTAATAATGAGTAGGAATAATTTTTGAAGAATCGCGTATTGGATTTAATTGACAATAACATAATTATAACAATAGCAAAAATAATAATGAAATTGCTTATACCTGAAAAAAAACTTTGTATAGAGTATACTTTATTAGATGATAGTAACATTTTGTAATTCTAAAATAATATTATAAATTGAATAAAAGTTTAACTCTATATTATATTTGCCTATCTATTTATTTATACGTACACCCAACGTTAATTGATTCTTTCCGATACATTTCCAATCATCAACAACATTAGCATTTATTAAGTTCTCCATATTTTAATTAAACTATTACTATTGTTTATCTAAATAAATGATTTTTCTATTTCAAAAGTGTTTACATTAATCTTAAATATATTTTAATCTCATAATATTTCAATAAATTTTAATGTTATTTTTAATTGAAAATTTCTTTAAGTGTCCAGACACCGGTTTGTTAATCTTACGTAAAACAGTTATAATCTGCTTACACTTCATTACCGTCGAAATGCAATAAAAATAACAGATATACGATACATTTATTGATTTTCTTTTATGTCACTTATATGCATTTTTTAATGTTAATAGCTCTGATCGACATCTAATATTTACATTATCTTATGTACTTAGTATGTGTTATTTTGTAGCTATGTTATTTTATCTAATGTATTTTATGTGTTATTGTTAGTGCTGTTATTTTATTTAATGTATTTAACTTGTTGAGCCAGACGAGGTTATGTCTCAGAGCTGTGAAGCCCAAGTCCTTTTCTTCTTTTGTTAATTAAAATTTAGTACGTCCGAAATTATAACCTATTTGAGCATTATTGAATTATATTATTGAACTTGTATACATTTATAATTATGAACTTTAGGCGTGAAAATCTGATGTATTTTTTAAAATTAGTGCACGGATTTTTATATGAGCAGGTTAATTGACTCTTAATTAATTATTAGTTAAATATTCAGAAAGAAGGGAGACTTTAAGAATCCATTAAAAAATAAATTTTCAACGTAAAATATAATATAAAGTAAATCTATTCAAAAATCAAAAAATATATTTCAATATATATATTTGGGTATCTATCAATTTTAAATTTTAGTTTCTATTTCCATATATGAATAAAAATTAATTTTTTCAAAACTTAGCAAAACTAGGGCTGTTACGAATATTTTTAGACTATATTTTTTCTAGCTAGAGAATATTTTAACAATAAAATAGAAAAGAACGTAATGTTCTTTTTTCGCAAACATTCAAGTAAAACCAGAACATATTATTTTCTTTTTTCACTTGAATGTTTATCAGCAAAAATATAGCAGGTTGAAATATCGTATGACATCACGATGGTTCAACGTATGGATATACTAACTGCATTCCGCGAGGTATAACTCGCTAACAACGTAATCTAAGAAGAACGTTCTCAAGATATAAACGTGAAATTTTTTTAAGCATATTACGTAAATAATATCAAATTTACATCAGTCTATTCTCTTCAATTCGTGATACAATCGAATAATAAACGACTGAAATATATAAATTTAAAATTTCGTCAAGTATACTCTTTCATGCATTAACAAATAATTTAATAACATTATTTGTAAATGTATGACATGCTTGAAAAATTTTAAATTCATATTTCCGTCGATTCGTCGTTCAATCATGAAACGCAGAGGACAGGTATACCTGTTTATAAATGTAAATATGGTGTTTATTTATTGAATATGCTCCAGCAACTTTCGCACTTATAAGTTTGAAAATGTTATTTCTAAAATACGTTGTTAGCTATAGTGATCGTGAAGTCACATAATATTTCAAATTTTTGTAACTCTGCTAACAGATAATTATTTCATGCAAAAATCAAATTTTGGTTATTATGACGAATAATAATAATAATAAATAATTAAAAAATGGAACGAAAAGTATACGTTTCGAATTTATTAATATATTAATGAAATGCAATACACTGAATATGAAGAACTGAGTGCTTTAAATGTACATTATTTTGAAAATTAAGAAACAAAATCATCCAGAATATATAAAAAAGTTTCTATAATTCACTTAATGTAATTATGTACATATTACCATATTTGACCTTAATTAATTGAACTTTGAAAGAATAATATTATTATCATTCACCTTTCGATTTTTTTTTCATTTACTTAATTTAAATGTTATACATTCTGTATATTTGCGTTTTGCACTCCAAGTAATTAGATTTAATAATATAGATCAATTTAATTGATTGTCAGGATAAAAAAG
Source organism: Anastatus disparis (assembly GCA_017163975.1). Taxonomy (NCBI): domain Eukaryota; kingdom Metazoa; phylum Arthropoda; class Insecta; order Hymenoptera; family Eupelmidae; genus Anastatus; species Anastatus disparis. The sequence continues at coordinate 2,139,350 of JAFFSR010000222.1, forward strand.
ACAGCTGTGAATGCCAAATAATTATTTAATAATTTGAAGTTGTTGTCAATATTTTGGTTGACCTTTTCTGGAGTATAAAAATCAGTAATTTAACATTGTAAGTATATTAACAATGTAATTGTAACATTGCTGATTTTTATATATCTAGAGAGGTCAATCAAAGTATTGACGAAAGCTTGAGGTAAATAAATAATTACTTAAACATCTATCCTTTTTCATTTTGATAATCAATTAGATTAACCTAATAACATATTCAAGACAAGATTTATTTATTATTTGCAGCGGATTTAATAATTTTACGCAAAAGATTTTCAATATTCGAAAAGTTATTGTTTAACGGTATAATGTTGGATGTATTAGAGCAAAATTGTATTGAATATTATTTAATAAACTGGACTCTACCCTTTTTTTTCATCGTAACCCAAAATAACTTGTTGAAAAATTGATAACTGTTTTTTCAATCTCCTCCCCCCCCCCTACTTGGTCAGCTTACGTGACTGTACGTAGGTGGACTAAAAATAAATATTTAATAAAATTTTATTTTTAAATCTTTTTTTCGCAAATCTTTGTTATTCTATAATCAATGTAGAATAGAATTAGAAATGCCATTTTTATACATTATATATTTTAAAATAAATACGTTTAGTGCATTTTAAAAAAATGTAATTAAATTTTCTTTGTAATGAAAATATTACCGTATAAATAATGATGTTCAGTGAAACAAAAGGAAAATAATAAAATCAGATAGTTATGAGATAAAAAAATTTTTTAAGACATGCTTCGCAAGTACCTATTTACTTCAAAACAAAAAGAACTTTTATATAAGAGTAATAAAAATATGTATTATGAAATTTAAATATTTAAAATTTTTTTATTACTTTTATGTCGCATCCCGCATAAAGTATTACATAATATTTCTGTTAGGTTTTTGATAAATTTTTTATTTTGTCCTATGATTTTTTTTGTTTTTTTTTTTCATGACAAGAAAATTGCTCATTTTGAGATGTCACTATATGCTAATTCACTGACTAGTTCAGTTGCTTAATATACTGGAGTTTATCTATTGTTTTCTGAGTAAAAGTAGTTTATTGTGAGTTTTCTTTTGTGTTTATTTAGTTGGTATTGTACGTATGTTGGGATCAGCCTGGAAAAGAGACCTAATTAAATGGTGCGAAACGTTGGTTTTAAATAAATTGGAAGTTAGTGTTATTTTTTTTTTAATTTCCATTCAAATTTAAAATATATCATTTTTTATTAAAATATTATCAAACTCTAGAACTAAATTTTTTTTTTTAAATAAATTTTGAGATATTTTTTTTAAATAAGACAAAAATAAATGGTTTTGTGATGTTTTTTTATAATGAGAGCCTTGTGGATGTAAAATTAAAATTTTTTCTTTGTAACCTGCGTACATTATTTTCATAGGAAAAAATTTTAAAAATATAAAACATGACCAAATATTATTTATGAAAAATTAAATTTTTCTTATTAATTACTCATGTAGTAAGGTATTAACAATAACCTAATTTAAGTAAACTATAGTATAATTTTGCTGTTTGTTTCGTAATAAAATACAGTGAAAATAAAGATAAAAAAAGCGAAAAATAAGTAAGTCTGTGGAACATAAAAAAAGGTCGGGACTAAGCTTTTATGGAAGGAGCACAATAAAAACACGGAGATAGAACAATATGCTGAAGTTATACGCGTTAGTTAGAAAATCAAAAGCAAAAACTTTTTTTGAGGTCACGATATTGTTTTTTCATAATTTGTAAATCTCCTTGTTTTACAGTTGTTGAGCTGTTATTAGTTTGTAAGCGTGTGCTTTTGTAACTTTTCTGTAATTTTCAAAAAAAACTTTTTTGTTACGGCATGGAATAATGATATGCCGTAAGTCCAATTAGAATATTACTTTTTTTCTTTTAATAGAGATCTTCGGTTCAATTAAAACTATTTCGTTAATACTTTTTAGATTTAAAAACGTTAAAAACACAATAAAATGCAGATTCATAATTAAAATAATATATTTAAATATATTTATTTTTTTAATTATCTTCAGCCTTTGTTAGTTTGATTTCATTTTTATTAAAAGATCAAATTAATAAAAACGATGAATAGAAACTATAATAAAGACTAATATAAAACGAAAATATAAACTATGAAAAGAAATTAAAAACAAAATATTTAACTACAATTTTTATTTAGTTTTTAATTGAGTGCATTAAATTATTCAGGAAATAAAAAAAGTGTACAGGGAATGAAAATTCTCAAATTAAATTTTATCGTAAATTTGTGGTAGATAGAAAGGTGATCAGTAAATATTTTATTTCGAACTTTAAAATTTAAATCTTTATGCATGAGCATATACCCAAATAATTAATTGTGCTCATTTTTTTCCTCATAGCGAATTTTAATTTTTAAAATTGCTCTATTTAAAAAACTTGAAAAATATTGACATTATATATTCCACGTGGATGACTATTAAAGATGTAGTTATGAATTAATGCGTAATTTTGTTAAGTATATGAGCAATTGGTGCTGTTGGAGTCGATATGTTGTGGTTCCAGACTTTGGGCTCGGCAGTCGGCGGATGCGTAGGCTGCGCCAACGGGAGCCACGTTGGGCATTACCACCCGAAAGCTTATCATGGAGGCAACGGCCAAGGCAATTACCAATTGCACTCGGGTGCAAGCAGCAACTTGGGAATATTCGCGCCAGGTTACATGACGACGAGCTTACAGACAGGCGGTGCTCAAGGAGGAGGAGGCAGCACAGGATTAACAACGGCACAGCAACAATTGAGCAGCACGGGAACAATAACGAGCAACAATCATCAGGCACACCATGCGGTCCGGGCTTTACAACCGAGAACAACGACAACCGCGTCGAGCAGCGGTTATGACAGTTTTTACAGCCGGCACAGTCCGCACCGGCGTTGTTATATGTTGAGAAGCCTGCAACCGGATCACGACCATCGACACAAGGTTTACAAATATATACTTTTTTCATAAATATTTTCTTTTCTTTTATTTTGGTTAATCTTTCTTTTTAACATTTACACAACTTAATAATTAAGCTTTGATTATTTTTTTAAATTTTTGTTCTAAAAATTTTTGCAAAGCAATTTGTTTTATATCGTATTTTTGCAATTACAATATAAATATTAAAATATTTCAAATATTTTTACAATTTTAATATAAATATTAAAAAATTCAAAATATTCAGTTTTTTTCGAGTAATTATATCGAATTTTTTCACGTTTATCATCACTGTAATCTAGATTGATAATAATTAAAATTAGTTAAATGACAAAAAGTTTTTAATATAACTAATAAATAATATGAACAATTCATGTATCATATTTCTTTTATAAATTTTATCACTTGATATGACAAATACTTATTTTTTTAAAAATCGATTTCCATTTCCAGTATTATAAACTCTAGTAGACTTGTATTCATAGCTGAAGGCTTATCGATTAAGTAGTCATAATCGGTGTACGATCGGACAATGTATTTGTATAAACTAGTAACTTTCAATATCGGTATTAGAACTTAGATATTTAGAACTATTAATCGATAAAGTTTATAGAAGTAAGCTCCACAAAATACGAACTATTTTATCTAACATTCTTTATCTTTGAAATTTAATTAAATATTTATTCGTTGTAATCTTTGAAATAAAATTAAAAAGTAAGTAAAAATTTATTTTGTATTTTGTTAAGTAACGTCGAATATACTAGACGTTCGTTTAGAATTGATCAATTATTTTTATAAATTTCGAAAAAGTTAATTTAATAATTGCTTTTGAAAATTTTACATATTTATTTTTGATTGCTTACATCCAAATTATGCACTTTCTTTGATTTTTATTTTGAGAAGTGAGCTAAAATTAAAACATTTCTTATGACTAGAATTAAATTGAATAAATTATTATAATTTATGACGAATTATTCAATAAAGTAAAAGTTGAAGTGAAAGTGATTTTAAAATGAATAAATTTTAGTAAAAATTGGATTTTATATCAACATAAAATATGGTGCACTTTAAATTCATTAACAGACTACGGAAATCAATATTATGACAAAGGGCTTCAAATTCAAAAATTCAATATGCTTTAATATTTAAACCATAAATAGAAAATAGATCAAGTAAATTTTAAGTAGTTTTTAATCATACGGTTTTGCAAATTAACTTAAAAATACAGTATCTACGATTAACGATTCTAATATTTCATAATACAATGTTACACCAACACATTTTAATAATTAACTATACTTGGCTTTCAACACCGTCCAACTTAATGAAATATGTAGTATCGACGGTTCTTATTCAATATTTATAACGCCAAAAAGCGAAACAAGACTGCCAAAAGGACTATATAATAAAGTAACAATAAAAAGAAATAAATATTCCTCTTTATGATAAAAAATTTTTACGTATACAAAATTAAATAAGTAAGTATTTTATTTTCGATTAACAAAACAATTATTTCAGTTTTAATTTTGACTCATTTTATTACTTTTTTTATGTCCACAATGATTTTATGAGAAAAACCAGACATTAAGTTTTAATTTTATCGAATTTTTTTTTTCAAAACAGAATCTATGAAAAACAGTTGCTCATCTAAAAAGTTTAAAATCTTAATTTGAATGATTGATATATAATAGGTAATAGCTTTTAAAAGCTATGCTTTAATCTTGAAATTTTATAAACTTCGCAAAGTAAAATTTTATTCACCGATTTAATAGTGATACTGGACCCATTTGCGATTCAAATTCACCAACTTCTATGCTAAATTTCACCGCACTATTTCAAACTGTTTTTTAATTTATTCCTACCTACGTTATATACATAAATTCACGAAAGTTAATACAATCTTGAAAATTAAATTCTACAATCAATCGCGACGATAATGAAACAGTAGTAATGAAAAAATTCATACCTTTAACAAGCTTTTTTGGCGATAAAACTCTTTTTTACGTAATAACGTTAAATTTTCACAAAAGTCATTACTTTTAATGGAAATTCTATCTTTTAGAGAAATCAAATAACACCTCATCATTGATAAATATTATTTTCAATATTCCTGCGATGCCCTAGTTAATAGTTTGAATTAAGAAAAAACATTTATAATTTATTTAACAAAAGGATATACTGTAGAGATGACATAATTTTTTGCATCACTTATTTACTCACCTTTTCACATACTTTTTATTACGTATGGTCAAACATTATCCATCATCAAAGCAATCTATTAATTAAATTATTTACCTTTCCATACCGCGCATCTTCAAACCAAAGTTCAATATGTATTTAATAATACCTTCAGTGTTATATAATTCTCACTTAAAACAAAAAAAAAAGAAAAAATTTTTCTCCTTTAGCATTGCAACCTTCTAACGAAGCGTATAATAGAAACCCTTAAAAAATCCTTTCATCTTTGGTATATATGTTCGCGCAGTTTGTTCTCTTGTGGCTTACGTATAATACACTGCACTGAGTTCTGTGATTAGACGCTTTCATCCTACCCCACCCCCTCCTCGCCATTATATATCATAGAGAATTTGTACAAGAGAGCATACAATCCTCTGTTCTCTATTTATTGGCTAATTAAACAATACGAATTCATAGTTATTTATTTTTTTTTTCTTTATGTGATACCTGGACAAATACGCGTTTATTTGTAGCTTAGACGCGATAACGTTTTTTTCTTTCATTCACTCAAGGTCTCTTCACTCGAAACTTCAAAAGAAATCGATTCTCTTTAATGTTGCAAGTTTTTACGTTGCTTTGACGGAAATACATATCTTTTCTTTTTATGAAAGAACTGAAAAGGATTGAAATACATATTGTTGATATTCTCGGAATTTGTTTATTAATATAAATAATGTCGAGTTGGAGAATTATTTTACTTTTTTTCTTTATGCTTTTAAGTTAGTTAAATGAGGAGTTCAAAGGAATAATGCTTTGATAGTAAGCACATTAATTATGCGAACTATAATAAGCAGGTACAAATAATGCATTAAATGTAAATATGAAATATTTAACAAATTGCTGAAATTCCAAAAGAGTTAATATAAATTCTAGCTGTACGAACAATAATTAATTAATCAAAAGAAATGATAATTATTTGTTCAACTAAAACAATGGATTCATATTTTAATAAAACATTTATCTTCATTATTAAATCGACATGATCATGCTTCAAATTTTCAAGCATTTCTTAGTATACGCATACCTTACAAATTGAATATTTAATTTCTTCCTCTTTCCTCATCCTTCGACGTTTCTCAATGCAAATTGATTTCTTTTTATTAAATTTTTTCTTCAAAAATAAAAAAAAAAGAAGTTGAAACAATATAACTGCCACCTCAGATTTCCAAGACGTCAGGTTAACACCAGGAAGAAGGAAAGAAAGAAAAAAAACGAGGGGGAATGAAAAAATATGTAAGCACATTAATCATGATTAGTCTCTCCATTCAATCTTGTCAAGCAAACAAATAACGAGAGAGCGCGTTCATTTTTCTCTCTTTTTTTTAACAAAAATATTATCCACTATCATACAGTGTGTATAAATATTAAGTGCATAATATATGGCTTAAATTACAATGAAACATTTATTAAATCAAAATTATTTAGTCTAAAAAATGGATTTTTTTGGGAACGACCGAGCAATTTATTCGCTTCTTTTTCAGCGATAAAAAGGAAGACAATAAAAATGACTTGATACCTAATTTTTTATACTTTGCGCCTGCATATATTCGTCAAGTACTAAACATAATTATTCTTTCCACGCGTCTTATTTTGACCTGATTTTATAAAAAAAAGAACAGCAAACTTACAAAAAAAATAGAGGATAAAAATGTGAAAAATATCTTTCTTTTTATACCCACTTATTGCGCGAAATGTATATACCATTGCCAAAACTCTGTCACCTTTTTTTTATCTTTTCAACTCACTATACTTACAATACGCAGTATACCATCACTCAAGCCCTCCAAGACAGTGGCTTGGAAATTTATATTTTAACAAGTGGCACAAACAAATGGCACGTATCATAAATTAAGCTTTTTTCTATTACTCTCATTTTTTATTCTTAATTGTAATCTATTCATTATTTATTATTAATCAACTAAAAATTTTATTTTATAATTTCATGACAGATAAATATTAAACTTTTTAACTTCTATAAAAGTATAAATTTTCATATTTCCTTTGCAAAATGTAGAATGAAAAATTTAATTACGTAAATTGTTAATCGTGTAAAAGAAACAAACAAAGTAATATTAATAAACAAAGATGTACGTATGTGCAGAGATAAAACATTAATTAAAGTTACTGAAAAAAATCTGCAATAGTTTCATATATATATATATATATATATATATATATATATATATATATATTTTAGAAATTTATCGGTAGAATAATCAAACCATAAATTTAATAGGTACAAATTAATAATCTCAATAGGTCCAGGCATATTACCGAGGAATAAAAAATGCTCATAATTTTTTTGAAAAATAAGAGTATTTATTTGTCAAAAGAGGGATGATAAAAATATAGTCTTATAAAACTAACGGCGCTACGTGATAAGAATTCACGTATAAATTTTCTATTTATTTTATTTTTTTAATCTCAGAATCAATCCATTAGCTTTTCACTATCTTATAGTTACTTTTTTTTATGTATGAGCTCGAGAATATTGTAATTATCTTTAATTTACATAGATAATGTAAAATAAAGTAGAATTTCAAAATGATTGAAAAAAGTACAGGACGTCATTGTCGTTTTTAACATAACATCATAACCCTATAAATTAATGTTTAAGCGTAGTAAAAATAGTAATTTATTGTTACACGTAATTGATATTTATTTTATTGCTCAAATAATTCACAGTTATTAGTGGCAACTTTATATATTAAAATAATTATTTATTCATGACGTTTATTAAAACACAAAGAGTTTGTATAATTAAACATGTATTCTAAAAATTTGGTATCATGAGATGAGTATTTTAATACATAAATATTTATATAGATTAAATATAATTTAATTTACATAAATGTTTATGTGTATAAATTAAATATTATTCAATTTATATAAGTATTTATGTTTATGTCGTCGTAGGCCGTATTCGGTGGAATACCTATAGACCATGCTAAATTTGTATAGGCATTGCATACGTTCATGCTAATATCTCGACGATATTCTCTCTGTCAATACTCCCTTAGGGAGTATCGACAGCTCTATACTCCCTAAGGGAGTATTAACAGATCGAGATATCACACAGCATGGCCGTATATGACGCGAGTCACATCGATTCGTAGGTTAGTGAAAACAAAAGAATGTCGTTAGATATGTCAATGCTCATACAAATTCATATAAAATCTTAACTTTACAGAATGTTTTGTTTAAACAAATTTTCAAAGTTAAACAGTTAATAAGTAAAATAAATAAGTAAATAATGACATTATTTACTTTTTTTTAACTAAACATATATCATTAATTTTAAAAAATCATTTTTATAGTTCCTCATACGGCCTACCAACGACATAAACTTATCTACGTAACTTGGGAGTACGAAGGATTCTGAATCCAGGCTTGACTAAAGTGCTTGTCGCTTGAGCAGCAGTCAGTCTCGACCAACTGCTACTCAAGCGACAAACACTTTAGTCTCGCCTGTATTCATCCTTCGTACTCCCAAGTTACGTATATAACTAATACACATGTAACGTTATGACTAGAAATAAATAGAAAAACTTTTTTTTTTTTATTTTATTATTGTATAAAACTTTGAAAAATTTTTCTTTCAAAGCTCTTTGATGTTTGTAATATAATCTAGTTTTACTTTAATTGATTATACAATCTCAATTTTACGTAATTTTATCAAGAGAAAATACAAGTAAAAGTACGTCAAACAGAGCTTATATTAATATTGAAATATTTTATATTATCAATATTAGCAGTGTTTGATTAAAGAATATATTAGCTTAGGTATATGGTGTTAATAAATTAAATACTCTGGTAAAGTGCATAGATAAAGATGGAGTGCAATCTATTAATAATATTATAGTCGTATTTAATGAAATATACACAAAAATTTCCAATCTAAATGAAAAACAAATTTTTAAAAATTTGAGCTTAATAAGATCGTATTACTTTTTTCTTTCAATATATTTAAATTTATTTTCTTATACTTAATAGTACGAAATACTTTTAATTTTTGGATTATATATTGTGACGTAATAATTGTTTTGTTCATAAATTGAAAAAATGAATTTTGTTTTTCCAGGGTATTTCTCCAGCTAAAGAATATAGCGGCGATGAGTATAACGCGCTTGTTGGAGGTAAATCACGTCGCCATAGCCATAGCCACAGTTCACGTAGTAGTACAAGTTCCTCGCATTCTAGAATAAACCAAAGAACTGCCCAGCAACGTGATAGTAGTTGCATTGCCGAAGGTATTATTGCCAATGATGGACAGAGATTTATCTGAAGAACTTCTTTAATGTAAGAGAGGCTTGGGAATCAGATAAAAAATAATTTTTTTTTCCAACAAAAAAAAAAAGGATAAATGTATATATGCGCCTTTTTAGTGGAATTGCCCATTAAAAGTTTTCTTTCAAATTCGATTATAAGTCTTCCCGAAGGATAAATCAATTAATGGGTAAGCGATTTGTTCTCTTCTTCTTATTCTTTTTTCTTTTGCGTTAGGAGAAAAAAAAACAATTCCTTAACTTTCAAAATTTAGTGACACGTTGTTTTTAAATCGAGTTAAAAAGTATTCCCTGAAAATATTGTTTTATTATGGCAATTAATGATAATTGCTTTATACGTGCGATATAAATGTGTAATGAAAATAATTTGATATAAAGTTAAACTTTTTGTTACAATTTTTCAATAAAAGTTATACGTAGTTAAGACTTCGTGAAAAGGAACAACTTTTTTTTGAGTTCAATAGTTTATGATCACTAATATCTAAATTATATCAATTTTATAAGTATTATTTTTGTTTTATTAGAATACAATATTTTTTTATTACTAAAAATTATATTTTCATCAGCAAATTACAAGCTTAAGAATCATTGTTCCAAGAAAATCAACGATAAAATCACTAAAATTTTGTACGTTATTTTAAAAATGTTTAGAAAGATTTTAATTTAACAGCATCATTTGAATCATTTAAAATCATTAAAAATATACAAATTAAATCTTTGAAATATTAATTTAAAAAAATTTTTGTTTTATATTCTAAGAAAAAGGATTTGGTTAGCTTTCCAAAATTCTTGATAAGAGGCAGAATGCGGTAGCAAAAATCAAATCATACTATATTCGTTTTATAAGAGTTATTCATTGCTTAGTATATAAATACAAATTGGTACAAAAAGTAAATTAAAACAAAATTATCTCGGTTTCTGTTAGATCAAATATAGTAGTTTTTTAAATTTATATTGAAATGATAGCTATTCGAATATTTAAAAAGCAAACTCATTCAATCATTGATTATAAAAATGTAAGCAATAAACAAAACTTAAAAATCCGTTATTTTTATGGTAAAAATAATTAAAGATTGATTTTTTCTTGATATATTTTTTAAATATACGGTTTGATAAAAATAATAGCATCCCCATTTAGCTCTCTTGCTCCATGGTTCATTTTGCATTTTACATTCTGATGGTTTTTTTATAAACAAATAGAATATCCCGTAAATTAAATGAGATTTTTTTCATGAAAACTTGATAGTATCTTTATGGCACTAGAACACATATATTAATCTAATATTTCAAATGCGTATTTGTTTTAAGTTTAATTTCAAGTATTTTACTTTGAAAAAAATTTTTATTTGCATTTAGATCGTGTTTTATAAAGTCATAATTAAACTTTCGAATAAGCAAATACATTAGTAATACTTCTCTTTTTTTTTATAGAGCCAATTATAAAAACTTTTAAAAAGTTCTAATTTGTTTTATACTATCACCCCTTGTGGCTATGGCTTTGCACATACCAAAGTAGGGTATAGACTTTTACTGTAATTAACTCGCATAAACTCTTCCATTAAAGTCTCAAACTGCTTAGCAAAGCTTGAGCTCGTTTACCTTTTCTTTTTTGTTACTTGAAAATGTTTTTTTTTTCCAAGTCCCCTTGCTTAAAAGAATCATAACGTCCTCTCAGTCTTCATCAAATTAATGCCATAAATAAAGTTTAATCGCGAATTAAAATAGTTATTTGTTGAAGTAAAGAAAGAATGCCTTTCGAACAAAATTACCTTTGCAGTCCTAGATATAATGTCAACAGTTTATATGCTTCTCGGCTTTTTTATTATTCATTTAGTTTTCTAATTTAGTTTTAGAGACAATAAATTTTTAAATAGATTTAAAGGCAGATGTCTTGTTTTAATGTGATTAATTTCTGCGATGTAAATATTGATGAAACGGTGACGTTTGAATGTTGTTTGAGCGACGGACATTAAATTTTTTATATTATACCCATTGGTTCAACTTTATTACATTCTATGGGGAAAACTTCATAAAATTTATTGCTCTATATTTTGTTCTTTTAGAGACTTCTACGTTTGAATTTTAGGTCTCAATAAAAGTTATATTATTTGTAAACGAAGCCACAAACGACATTTTTAAAGTATTATTGTAAAAAGTTAATTATTGCTTTCTCAAAGAGAAAGTATGTAAGGTTGTGTAAAATGTAAAAGTTTGTATTCCTTAAAATTGTAAAATTTTTTAAATTTATAAACATGCATTTTAACGTACATTGAATCGTAGAAAAAAATGTAAATTTTTTTATGAAAATTGAGAATTTATTAAATTTTAAACCATGGAAAATTTTGTAATGCTCAATAATTGAAAAATTTGAAAAAAAAGAATATATTTTACTTAAAACTGAAAAGTATCTAAAATATAATTGAATATTTAAAGCAGGAAACAGAACTAAAAAGTTAAGTTTTATGTATTTTTTTTTATTTTTCGTTTTTAAAAAGAAAAATAGTAATTTGAAATTTCGAATATAAAACAAAAATAAAAATGTAATAAAAATATTACATTTATAAAAAAAAGAAACACTTTTAAAAAAAAATTTTCTTCAAATTGATGTATGCTTTGATAGATATATACAGAATCATTCAAAAAGTTCGTAAAATTTTTGATTTTCCGAAATTCAATTTCAAATGCGAGTAGATAGATAGATATTTTTATTTATTTGTAATAGTTTACAAAAAGTGTGTAACAAAACAAAAATATAATATTTAATACATAATAAGATACAGAAATGAGATAATGTAATTATTGCACATATGATATCACAGTCGATTTCCTAAAACTAATAATACTACAAAAGTAAGTCACTATTCAGAGTGATATCACAGATCATTACAATAATAAAATACACACACAATCATCAATAAAATAACAATAAACATATTTGTCGAATTAATATCTATCAGTCAAAGTAGTAAAAACAAAACCAAAAATAAAATATAATAAAATCAAACGAGTCAAATAGTCAAAGATAATAAAAAGTAATGCATTCACTCTCAACCATGCGCTCATCATCCATACTATAAATACAAGCACACCTTAAATCTATATACGGGACTACACATGATAATAAATTAACATAAAGGGACTATAAATATAACATAAAGAGAATATCCGTTACTCAAGGTCAAGTAGGTACCAATTTTGAAATAGCAATATTTAAAAGATCAAAAAAATATTATTTTTTATGCAACTTTATTCTCTTACAATTCGTATTTACTATATTTTTATTTACTACATGAAGAAACTCAAAGAAAGCATACTGTTAAAGAAATCGACAATAATTTTTTTATATTTGATATTAAATATGTATATACTTATATTAAAAAAAGTCAAGAGGAATTTTGACTATCGAAAAAAATAAAAGTTTTCATAATGCGTTTTAGACAATCATTAAATATTTTTAATAATTATCATACATTTCATTCAACAATAGTCAAATCTTTAAAAAATTGCAGAAAAATGTAATGCAACTTCATTCTTATTTTTGAATTCAACAAATTATTTTCTTAGTTTTTTAAAGATTCATAATATTAAAGGAGCCCTAATAAAAATGTTTTCTGTACTTATAATTATAAATGACTTAATAAAAGTTTGCATAATTATATACGACTCTGCCATCGTGTAACATTTTATTGCCATCGTTATATATTTGCAGAAGGTGAGAAAATTTATCGTTACGCGCTGGCGAACTGTTGTAAAAACTTTTTCTTTCTTTTATTGCTGACGTTTTGAGTTTCATTGTCAGCTTTTTTTCATCATGACATTAAATGTATATAAATATAAAAATTGTCGAGAAGGAAATTCAAGCTGACATTTAACTTTAGATTCACAATAATTCAACGTAATAATTCACCCAAAAAGTTTCTTACAATAATATATAATAAAAGTCAAAACTACCAAACTATGACGTGTAGAGATAATGTTAAACGATTGTATAATTTATGGTATTAATAATATTCTTGAATAATATATAATTGTATTTAATGATATATACGATCATGTTTTAGTGTATAGTAAATTATATATAATTATATACAGGGTGTTCTGGATCATTCATTTTTTTCTGAAATTGAAAATATTTCATTTCTAGAAATATTTAAAGACTCGTAGAAGTGAACAGATTTATGTATTGAATCATTTGGAGATATTTATTATGTTCAATTTAGGCTCAAAGTCAATTTCTAAAATGAGAGCTTTGAATTTTTCATTCAATTGACACCTTGTATAATTATATATAATATACGACAAGCTTGTACAACAAGAAGTCGTAAGTACGTAGTTGATTTGTTTGAAAAATTTTGCATCTTTTAAACTATAAAATAATTCAGAATGATTCACATACTTTTCAATATCACATTCTGCGTAGAAATATAATTTTTAAACAATAAAAAAACTATAATTAATTTCGCATTCTTCTCTAAATTAAAAAAAAAATTTGATCATTTTTATTAAATTTATATTTGTGCTTCAAAGACTTTGACGTAATTCAGAATAAATTTTCATTCGGCACTTTTTTTTATATTGAATAAATGATTTTAAAAAAGAGTTAAATTTATATAAAAAGAGAATGTAAAAGTAATTATCATAAATGAATTTTTTCAAATATAAAATAAATTACTAAATAATAAATTTAATTATCTATTTATACTTAGCTTAACATTTGTATAAAATTAATATCTTCAATATTAAAAAGAGATGAATTCGTACAATAAAACAATTATAATAAAAATAAAATAATTCAACGTTTCGTAGCTTTTTATGCAATTAAAATATTTTTTTAATTATTACTGCTACATTTATTCTGCAATTAAAACGCGGTACAAAAAACTGCTAATATGAGCGTACAAGCCTTTTAATTTTAAAGTAAAAACCGAATACTGGAAAGGAATCTCGTTAATTAAATATGTAAGATAATGTTAATTTAAAAAATGTAAGAAAAAAAACTGAGCTTGATGTGGTTTATATATTAAATACGGTGTATATTAATAAAATCATAATTAATATTGTAATATTAAAGTTATAATTAGATTAAATTAAATTAGAATGTTTGCTATTAAAATTTTCAGAAAATAATTAATAGAATATAACAGTTAATTAAACAACCAACAAATAATTTAATCTAAATGTATATAAGTGTTTCTTGTAAATATATAACAATTTTAATTAAATAAAAAAAATTGCATAAGAATGTAAGAAGTTTGTATGATTCATGAATAAAAATCTTCGATTTCAAAAGCTTTCCCATTAAAATGAAAAAGTTTTACTTAACAACGTATTTTATTAAATCCTACAATTATATATCAAATTTTAAAAGATATTTTGTTTACTTTTTCTCTCAGCTGTAGACTTTTTTTTCGTACACCAACGAGTCACCCCATTCATAAAGCTACGATTCGTCAGGCATCGTTTCTTTTTTACGAGGTTGAAAAAAATATATATGTATATATAATATGTCTATATATATAAGAGGGAAAAGAATGATATGATGTGCAAAACTGAACAATAAATTAGGGAAAAATCTCCCGCAGGTTTTCTTCCTAAACTTTGAATTTCGTAGGATTTACGTCCCTTTTCACCTAAACCTTTCCATAATACATAATCTAACTTGGTTTCCTTTGAACAAAAAGTTTCTATTCAAATATACATAAATTTGTGTGTGTGTGTGCAAGTATGTGTGTGTACAAAGGAAGCACTTTAGGAAAAGCGCGCAGCACTTTAAGAAGAAAGCTGATCAATAATTTCACTATCTTCGAATAATATTCAAGCATTTTCCAATCATGACTAAAATATATATATATATAATATTAACATTATTTTTAACAGCTATTTTTCACTTCATCGCTTACTAAAATTTTCTTTTATATCTTGAATTTTTTTCTTTAACATTTCTCTTTTTTTTCTTCTCTTCTTACAGAAGAAAAGTGGACTACTTTTTGATGGAGGTGCTCTTGAGGAACTTTATAGTCCGTTGCTTTTGAATCACCGACTAAACTTTGTGCAGCTTTATGGCGTCTCTTCAAGGTGACATCGATAAAAAAAAGTGTCAGGGACCTATAGACTTTTTAAAGGAACAAATGGTATCAAAGTTTGTTAAGAAAAAAAAAACGAGAGCGAGAACTTCTTTTTGTCGTGGCAATCAAATTCAAATAAAAAAATAAAATACTTCGTTTTTGCTATTTCCTCCTATAAAAAAAAGTAAGCTTTTTGTAAATAAAAATTTATAGAAATCTCCTTTTTTCATTTCAAAGAAAATAATAATTTTCTTTAAAATTTATCAAATAAATAAATGTTTGCGATAAAACGATAAATAAAACGATACGAATTACATGAATCGACGCGCATCTGTTTGTATTGAGATTTTGTATATTATAAATATTAAAAACTATTTTTCATTAATTTTGTATATAATGTAATGGATATAAATTTTTTAGTAAATTATTAATATGTTAAATATGTACATATGTATTTATTAACGATGCGTTTTATTTTGTTTGCATTTAAAAGAGATGATATATTTTTTGTATTAAAATATTTTGATAATCGCGAGACGATCAAATGATTAAAACGTATAAATATTTGTTTGATAACTGTGAAAAATAGTTTATGAAACGAAACATCAATTTTATTAAAGTATTGTATCATAAAATGTTTCCTAAAGTTTAAAGTATATTGCAAATCTTAAATATATCGCTTGATATCATGTTTGACATTGGTGTTTTTTAAAGATTAATTTTATTAAAAATATATAATTACGTTGTTTTGTTATTTTTGTTACTTTCAAAGCTGTTCACCAAAGTTATTTTATAAGAGAATTACGGAAGCCTTTTATCGAAAAATTTTGCGCTACTAAAAATTCTGTCGACTGTTACATATAATCTTAAATTATTACATAAAGTTATATTATACTCAATATTGTAATTCTAATAAAAATTACTGAATTTTTTTACAAAATGAAAATTTTCTTGATACTTTTTCCTTTTTTTTTTATAAATTTAAACATATTTACTTTTTAATGAATAAATAGTAATCAATAATTTTTTGAATATTTCTTCATTTATACGATGACGTAGAAATTGACTAATTCAAATTTTTGTTGTAAAAAATCTGTAACTTTTTTTTTTCAGAAAAAAAAAACATCTTATTTCGTCTCACTCAATTATGGTTATAAAAGTTGTTTGTTCTGTTCAAATTTACATATATTAAACCGACATTAAATTATTAAATTCCCATAATTTTTTTTCTATTTAATATGATCGATGTTCTTATGTTTCCAAAACATCAATAAAAAGCTTGCAATTCAAACCTTTTTTTCAACTTTATAAAATAAAAATGAATATTTGAAAATTTGAATCACTAAAAAAAGATTATTTCTATATATTATATTCATCTTTTCTAAACCATGAATTTTAAATTTTTTTAAATTTATTTAACGTTGCTGTATTTATGTAATCATTACGATAATAATTAGCGACGGAGGTCGTGAGTGTGTTCATGAACAAAGCACATGTGATGTACAGTGGTGCTTGTACCAATCGGCCAGGTTCAGGATTCGAACTCGGTACCTCGAGATTATTAATCCATTACTCTACCGACTGAGCCACTGACGAACTCAATTTTTGTGATTAAATGTACATGCGAATATCGTTAGATACAAGTAAATATTATAAACAATAATGACAAATTTGCTCAACTTCTTACGCAGTGTTTAATGAAATTAATTAAAAAACCAAATGTAGGTAAAATAAAATTACTTATTTTTTTTAATATTTTGAAAATATATTGTTGTGATTCGAAGAAAAATAATATTTAATCTACCGATAATATGAATACTTATGTGATTGGGAAGAATTTTATTAAAAAGGAAGTGATCTTATCCACATTTTATGATTTTCCAAGAAAATAGAATTCGTATATATATTCTAAAAATTAAAAATAAAAGATTCAAAAAGAAGAGGATGTAGAAAATAATTTGCAAAACAGATCGGCATAACATTTTCACAACGACAATCATGTTTATTTAAGGTAAGACAATTTATAAAAGAGCAAAAAAAAAATAACAGATGAAAAGTAGGAAACATTCCTTGCTCTGCTCGCTCCTTAGAGAGACGTTGAGCATCGATGCGTGATGACGGTTAAGCCTTGGAAGCCCATTTCTTAACCGACAGCACACGAGGGAATAATATGTGAGACTCATTTTTTTTTCTTACGTACGTACTCAGAATTTCTTTAACTTTTATTCGAAATTCGCGTATTCATCAAAGACGAAATCGAAAATCTTAAGTACCAACTTTATGAGTATATGTATATCCAAGCAATAATTGTGTAGATCTGAACTTTCAATTGAAAAAAAATTTTTCTAAATATTTGATCGAAACGCATTTTAAGATTGTAAAGTAATTACTTTTATCTTTCTATTTTTAAGGCAGATTTTTGAAATAAGATGAATTCATTAATTTTTTTTTTTTAAAAAATGTAATAAAAAAAAATAATTTTTTATTCATTAAAAATTAAAATTCTATCCATACTTTTAAAATTTGCCTAAAAATTAAAAAATATGATAATAAATAAAAAATAAGATTTTAATACACAATTTTTGCGTATAAAATTGTTAGTAAGAAATTGCACGTTTTATCATCAGTTTAGACTTTTTTTACACTCCAAACAGTAAAAAAAACTATTCATGACAAACATAACAGTCACAACAGTGTAACAAATTTAAACGAGTCCAATGTAATTCAACTTTGTTTCATTTATTTTGAAGTTTAGAATGCCAGCAGTACTTTATGCTTTGCCTATCAAATATTGTAAAAGCTTTCAGATTGAAACCGTGCGGATTTAGATCAATACATAAAACAGTAATAAAAAAAAGTAACAGATTACCCTCCCCCAAAAAAACCAGCAAAATTCAAAGCCTTAAATATATATGAGGGGTAGACATAAAAGCTAGGCACAGTTCGATAAAAAAAAAAACTGGCAATACTTTGCGAAGCAATGGACATATCGATAAGCCATAAGTTATATCGAACAACGAAATATCACGTATACAAGAAACGACAGTTAAATAGGCAATAGAGACAAAGAGATAGAGAAATATATATAGATACGTTCATCATGGATTTAAGGCCACTTTTCAAAGATGAACTCGATTTTATTGTCTTTTATATATGATGAAACAGGTAAAAAAAAAACAAATATTCATTGAAACGTTCAGTCGTGCTCATATTCTCTTGTATTTTGTTACCCTCGAAATGAACAAATTTATTTATCCATAACAAAGAATAAATTTACCTCTCGTAAGAAAACAATGTATTGTTCGACACTCTCGAACACAAAGTATGTAACTTTATTCGCATCACTTTTACTTTAGTACGCGTTACCAAAGCATAACGAGAGATAAATATACGTGCTAAACGTATACGCATACATGAAAAAATTCTATATACTCAGAAGTCTATGTAGCTCGATAAATATATCTTTCAAATTGAATGTAAGATACAAGTATATTGTGTCAATAAACTTTATGCTCTTATACGTTGTAGTGAGATAGGATTGTTAAGACAACTGGAAAAAAAATTCAAACTCAGTCACGTTTCACAATGATAACAAAAAAGGTACATCGGCTCCTATAGTCGCTAAAGTTTAAATAAATGGACCAATAAATTTCGCATGAGAAAAAATTTAACTGACTGGTTTAAATAATGATATGAGACAGTATTGAATTTATTATTATAGAATTTTTTTTAAATCTTGATATTAATTGTTTTGTTTAATTTATTCTAAAAATAGTTTTCGCAAGATTACTTCATTCGTGACCTTATTTTTATATTTCTAACAAAGACACCTTTTATATATTTAAAAAAAATTTATTTTTAACAAAAAATAAAGAGAAAATGTGAGCATCCTTTCTAACACAACGCAGTTGAAATAACTGCCTCAACCTTGCTTAAATCGAAAGAAGCCTATATAATGTGAAAAACATATCTAATATAAAATCAGTTCACCACTCTCTTTAAAAAGCAAAAAATCAGTAGTATAAATAATATAAATTGAATAAAATCAATGAAAATCATTGCATATTTTTAAATCATATCAAATATATTAGTTTATTTCATAAAATGAAAGAATACCCGTGAATTTTTTTTAGATTTATTGAATATTTACAAGAAATCTCGTAAATTGATTGTGTAACCAAAATTTTATGAATTTAGTTATTAAAAAAAGAGCTGTTTGCAGAAATTTTTAATAAATCATTGTTCAAAATAAAAATTATATTTTTTCATGTAGCAAATACAATCATTTGTTATGTTAAATTTCTTACTCAAAATAAAACGTATTCGGATAAATCAGAATTAAATAATAAATAAAAAATTTAGAATGAATAAACAATTTTAACCGAAACAATTTTTTTATTTAACGTCGCTGAATTTGAGCTATCATTACGATGCTAATTAGCGACGGAGGTTTTTCAGTGCGTTTAGAAACAAAACACATGTATCGTATACAGAGGTGCTTGTATCAATCGGCCGCCTAGAGCGGGAATCGAACTCGAGTTCTCGAGAATACGAATCCAACGCTCTACCGAGTGAGCCACTGACGACCTCGTGAATAAATTTTATACAGGTGATAAAAATAATAAAGCAATGATGATTTTCGTAATTTTTGTATTTTAAATGTTCACATATCACACAAGTGGACGGCAGATAATTATGGCACCGCAAACGTTTTACATTATTAAAAATTCGATATACGCTTTTTATATTCCTTAATCGTCCATCTTATTCTATTAATTAAATAAGTTTGCACTCAATGCCATGTAAAAAATTTTGCTATCTTACACTTGTTACATGGATTAAATTATTGTACCTCAATTTTTAAATTATAAATTTTCTAAATATTTAAAAAATTTTTTTAAAATACAGTACTGAAAATCTATATTTTTATATTAATTTTGAGATTTGCTACGGCATGATCAAAATGAAGTAAAGTTTATCTGCGCTTGCTGTAATGAAACATAATCTTATTATTAAATCGAAGAATATTTTTATTCGGTCTTACAGTAAAATTAATATTAATTTGATTGTAAACCAGATAAATTCTTCGATTTAATTATTCTTCAGTCGATATAAGTATTATTTTTAATTTTTATCTTATTCTTTTTTTTGTTCTTTATAATATTTGGTTAGGTATCTAATTTCATCAGCATACTCGATTTTATTATAGCTTCCCCTACAATCTAAATGATAATTTAATAGACTAAAGTATTCTTTCGTACTTATATTATATAATCTTACATTTTTCATGATCAATTAAATCAAGAAATATTTTATGCAATTGTTTATATTTTTCAAACGCACATCCGTGAACCAAAAACTAATTATGAAGCCAGTTTGTTATATCTGATTGTAAAAAAAATTAATCAATTTCTATTGACTAAATTTCTGAGGATGTAATATTAACAATGTGTATGTATGTGCGTATGTGTATTGTTTACATTGATATAATTTTATTTAGATAATTAATTATTACAAATTCATTCGATATGTTATTAATTTACTTCACTTGCTGAAATAATATTTAATGAAGCAACTATATTTTCATATTATTGTTTTACTTTTCACTTTCGAAACAATAAATTTCTGTTTAATTTGATTTTAAGTATAAAAGAAAACGTAATTCAGGATGATTATTAAAAATAATATTTTCAATCTTTTGACTTTTTCATTAATTTACATATTGAAAATTAGATATTACTTTAAGACAATTAATTTATACCAAAACACAGACTTTATCTTGCAAATAATTTTCAAAAATGTAATTTTTTAATATTTTAATTTTAAATTTAGGATTTTACAGTATACCATTGTTATTAACATGAAAGTTAAAAGTTTAAAGCATTTTTTCAATAATTGTTTTCATATTTTTATTGACTTCGATTTTAATTCCTTTTATACGTTAAAATTAATCTCAAATAAAAACAAAATTACCTATTTAAATTATATTTCTTTCACAATATGTTAAGTATAATATTTGCTCTAACATATATCAATTGCAGCTATCCAGACTCTTATTAGTTTTTATATAAGCATCACTTTTTAATTTTTCTTTTAATTTTATCGATTACATTAAGAATATTTGTAAAAACGCATTACGTTCATTCGCATATTTATAAAAAATGTGAGATACAAAAATAATAAGATTAGAAACGTCATGTATATTAACATTGCATAAATATCCTCACACGTAAGTTTTTATTTCAACTTCCACATAAAATACTTAATTACAATTTTAAAAACATTTTCATACAAAGCACAAAATTCATCATATTTATAGACTTTGACTTTCTAGTAATTGGCGAACACTTGCATTTTCTTTATTCCAAAATTATTTGAAAAAGTACAACAAGCACGTAAATGCTTCGTACGTGCTTTTATAAGAATCAATTGTACAAATTAGCGAGTACTTTTTCTTTTCAAACACTGGTATTTATGTGAGATATAAAATCTAAGTCTAAATATCGTAATACTGAATTATTTGCGGCTCAAAAATTCTTGCTTGAACGAGCCTTCAATCTATTCGGATTTAAATACACGGCTATTAATCAAACGAAGTATAGCACACATTTAACATAATCTATTTTACGAAGACTATATAGGGTACACTTTTGTTTTTTTACGATACTCCTAAACGTGTATTTATAAGTTTATTGCTGACTAGGAAAAATTTTTTAACAATTCCAAAATTATTTAAATTAGTAATTTATACAATGCACTGGTCCAAAAAAGGTAATAATTAGTTACGAGTTTTAATTGATATGCTTTTTGAGTTTTAAAAATCATTAGGTTTGATTATTAAAAAGAATTTTAATTATTTAAAAAAAAAGTGTTTACAAAATACGAAAAAACGTAAATAACAAATGTATAAAAAGCTTAATTATAAAAATATCAAGTATTACCCTTATTGTAAAATTTAAAACTGAATGATCATTTATCGATTATCAGAATCAAATAATTTTTATACAAAAAAATTCATAGATCACTTTATTATCCAAATAAGCATTTAATCGTACAAAATGAAAGCAAATTCTGTAAAGATACTAAAACATATTTTTCTATAACGAAAATTACAAAAAACTTATCTGTAATTTACAGACGTTAAATATTTGTTGTTACATTTCATCAAATATTTTCAACCTTTACAATTTGATTTATGTGATTTAAAAAAAAAGACCGCTACCATTCAAAAATTATAAAAAAAACCCAACTATCAAAATCACAGAATTAATTGGACCAGTTAATACGTAAGACGAATAATTTTTTTTTCTTCGTTTAATATCCTAAAAATTGATTTCGAGGGAGTTTACCGATATCGAATAAAGGGTCAATATCCGATAAAAAATTTAGTTACCAATGCACCTGCGAACATTCTATCCTCAACATCTCTCATTTCTCTTTTCTTCGTTCTAATTCGTTCTATCGTGTTCCGCAGTTTCTATGTAACTATAGCTAAGCTAAATTACAAAAAAAAAGATTCGTCGTTCTTTGGAACGATATACTCTATATTTATATGCATATAGATAATAGAAAATTTGCTTTTTTTACGAGCTTTCTTTTTATTTTTCTACCAACCAACGGTGCCGTTTCTCAAATCTCTGTACAACGATGCCGAGATAACACCGTGGCCGTTTTGACCACCGTAACAACCGAAGCTTTTCGAACAACGTACCGCGCCGTTATTCGACTTTATGGTATTGTTGTTCGATTGTTGCACGTTTATTCTCGATAATGTACCGTCGGCCGACTTGAAACGATTCAGAGATTGCTGCTGACGCTGCTGGCACAAATAATCACGAATCGCACGAGTTTGGCTGGCGTCGCCAGCTTCAGGTGGTATCAAATGCCTCCGCACGTCCTGGAAAATAAAAAGGGGTAAGTGCACAACGTTACGTGCTATGAATTTTTCAGGTACTTTAGAAAGATAGAGGTACAAAATTTTTGTGTCACGTTTTTAAAATACTTTTTTCTTAAATTTTACACATATGTTTTTGACACAGAAATGTATTATTTAAGATTGGAATTTCGCTATTCTCATTTAAAGATACGATGTAATTTATTATTGACTGTAAAAGGAAACTGGTACAAAATAGATAATCCTGAATAACTTTGCGATAATTTTGAGCTTTCGTTAAAATATGCTGATTGTAAGATTAAGAAATGTCAGAATGTTGCTCTTACAAATAATCATCTATATTTGGAACATAAAATGGAACTTTTACGTAGTTTCTCGTACCCAGTAATAAATAAATTATAAATATAAGAATGTAATGAATAAAAGTTATTTCTTTGTCTTTAAAAATATTGTATTTTATAAACATTTAAAAATGGATTTTTCATTTAATAATTATCAAGATAAATTTTAAATTGTAAACTGAGTTTTAAAAAACTTATAACTTAAAACTTATTATTACTATAACGAGGAAAAAAAGGAGGACGTTGCATAATCTTCCATCATTACAAAACATAAACGATTTTATTTACTCCCATATCATTTTTAACTTAAAATTTTTTTATTTATATAAAAATTTATATAAATAAAAATCTGAAAGTTAAAAATGATATTAAATCTAAATTTTATACAATTTTACTAATTTTTCATTAATCTGTTGGAAATTTTTATTCATAAACTTAATTACTCGACGAATAATCTTTTCGTACTTCATATCAATTTAAAGTATTATCAACTTAAACTATAGCATACATTAAAAATTTAATCGTATTTATTGAGATTACATGTTTATTTTCAATTTCATTCATTTCGATGAAGTTCAATCATTAAATAAACTGAAATAAGTTTTAATTAAATGCATAACTTCTCATATTGAGTACATAATTATTTAATATTTACGAGTACGTTAGATATTTTTATATTTACATGGATATATAAAGGTATAAAATTTATTTAATCCTTTCGTAAAATTTATAAGTAAACAGAAGCTACAAAGTAAATGAAAGGAACAAAAAATGTTAATAATTGCAAATATGAAATTATATTTGATTAATCTGCAGAGATAAATCAATCAACTTTATCCTTTATAATTAAATTTTACTTTTTAAAAAAAATTTCTTTTTATCGATTTATTTACTGTACTAATTACTAAGTTAAGTTGTCAATAATTAAATTTTCTATAATAATCACCTGCGGGAGTCTTGTGATATACTTGTTGGCACGCGGGGCAGGCGAGCATCTCTCTTGTAGCGTACGCTTATCAAGTCTCATTTGCGGCTGTCCACAAATCGTTGAAGGACGGCATTCCTTTTGCTGTCGATTTTGTACAGTCAGCTGCCGGCATTCCTTTTGCTGGGAATTTTGTATTGTCAATGGTCGATTTATCGAATTGCCGCAAGCTGGCCGGCGCAATTTCGGCTGCTGTCCGATTTGCGAGCCGTAATTTGTGTTTCGATTTTGCTGTAATATTAAATTAATTTGTAAATTTTAGATTTTTGATTTATAGATTCTCTAAGATGTACAATAGGTTTGCGTTAATTCATTAAAAAAATATTTGTATTCAATAAAAATTTTAATGAAATTTTCATGTACTATCCAACTATGAAAGAAAAATGAATTTATATATTTTAACTAAAAAAAATTCTAAAAATCTTTTATAATGATTTACCTATAAAAAATAATTGTAATCATGGACAAACAACTGTGATATATATAGGAATAAAAAAGCTGTACAGCATATCAATAATTGTCAAGAAAAACAAAATAATCTAAAAGGCCGAAATATCTTGTCTGCACTAAGTAGCGATGAAAATGGATTTAATAAGCACTATTTAACAGTCATTAAGCTTTAAGAGGTTCCATAACTATTTTCAAATATTGAATTGGTAAATTGAAAATATATTTAACTATCCTATTATCCTATTATAAAAGAATGACCGGCGGAAATTTGAAGCCGGAAATTCTGTCGCCAAAATAAAAGCTTTCTAATTGATTGAAAAGCTGGAATGTTTTTAAATTATAAATCAAGACGATACGTTCGAATCTCCGTGCATAAATTTTATAAATTTGTTAATAATTGTTGAGAAATTCCCATCCATTCCTATATATAATATAAATTATATAAAATTCTTATGAAACTCAAAGTTATTTTTATTGTGATGAATATAAGTGTATCAAGCATATTATTCTCTGACTGTTTTATGTCTCTTAAAAATTCTCTAATCCTAACTATTTAGGAATTATATACTCTATCACATCACCTTAAAACTTAAATTTATCAAAGAGGTCGTCAGCGGCTCAGTCGGTAGAGCAATGGACTCGTAATCGAGGTCCCGAGTTCGAATCCTGCTCTTGACTAATTTTATACAAGTACCACTGTAAGTTACATGTGCTTTGTTCACAACACACTCTGAGAATCTCGGTCGTTAATTAGAATTGCAATCATAGTATAAATACAGCGACGTTAAATAAAATTTAAAAAATAAAATAAAGTTTCGTGCAGAATTTCATTACAATTATTTTTATTATAGGCGCAGCATAAATTACAACAAGACTCAAGTATAAATATTTATTAATTCCTGGGTTAAAAATTGCATAACCCACGATCATAGATTCTATATATATCCACAGTAAGTCACTACCCTATATGTAATAATTTACATTTTTTACACGTATGGGCGAAAATCAGAAGCATATTGAATGGGTTATTTTAGTCTTTTTATTTTAAATTTTAACTAAAGACTTGTTTAAAATTAATATTAAAAATTTTTTAAATTTGTTCTTTCATATCGTATAAGATGATTAATAAGCTGCTATAATTTATTTATCGACTTTTTAATTTTACTATCTTCTCTTTGATATACGGAAACACTTTCGAAATTTACGTAACGTATAATAAAATACATTACTATGTCAATAAATTAGCAAAGGTTTAACTTCAAAACCAAAAGTTTGTAAGAGGTACAAACTTTTGTTGTCATGTTGAAAAATAAGAAAACCAAAGAAAAAAATTATACGCCATACGGTAAAACATTTTCCATAAAAACAACCAAGATTCAAAGGTTGAATTAAAACTAATTGAAATATCATACGATAGCCTCAAGGGCTTTCAAAAGCGGATTAATTAAAATCCAACAAGTTGACATAAAAAGTTTAGGTACGTCGAATAAGTGTTTTAACAAGTATATCACAATACCATAAAAAAAAGTTGAAAGAAAATAAACAAATAACTCTGGTATGTTATCTCGTAACTATATAGGATGATGTGAATAGTAGAGAATTTAAGTTTAAATTTTACAATCTTTTCATAAAAATTAAGACTGTAAAAAATAAAGTCAATTTCAATGATTTTAAACTATTAATTTGTATTAATATTGATTGTACTAAAAATAAGATTTATTAAAATCTCTAGCCTATAACATAAAGTTATCGAAACAGTATTTGTGTTTTTTTTAAACATAATCCAATAAAATTCAAAGCTCGTTAAACATGTCCGTTAATAAAGAATTAAAAAAGTTTAAACTTTTCCTCGTTAAACAGGTCATAACCTTGCGAAAAATCGTAAGAAAGTTATTTCATTATTACAAATACAAACATTTATGTTTCAGAGCAAGCGCAAACTATACTTTTGGGTAATAATCTCCGTATTTCTATTTTTCTTTTTAATTACTTCTCAAATGAATAATAAATATGAATTTTTGATCGTTTAAGTTTAAAAGAAAGAATAATACTTTACATTATCGTTTCTTAGCAAAAAACTTTTAATTCTGAATAAAATTACTTGAATTAATTCCATTAATTAAGCACA
Source organism: Anastatus disparis (assembly GCA_017163975.1). Lineage (NCBI taxonomy): Eukaryota > Metazoa > Arthropoda > Insecta > Hymenoptera > Eupelmidae > Anastatus > Anastatus disparis. Next base: position 2,166,712 of record JAFFSR010000222.1, read on the forward strand.
TTTATGCCATCACAAATCTGTTTTGATATGATCCAAATTTTTATTGATTACAATATTTATTGTTATATAATCAATATATTGATCACAATATAAATAAAAATTTATTTTAAATATCATCAAAAAATATTACTTTTTATTCAATACAAAATCGAATCATAAAAACTATAAATGATTATAATCTCTGTTCAAAAAGTTAAATGAAGATACGCACGGGTAAGAAATTTTTCTATTATGAAAACAGGCATTTCATTAAATTAAATTTAAAAATTTCGTAATATTTATACACTGAAAATGACAATTTTATATGAACAAGAAAATTAACTGAAGCTTTGAATATTTGGATTACGAATTTGAGATAAACTTTAAAAATATTTTTAAGGTGCACTATGATAAATGAAAACATTTATTATTTTATCTCATAGATTCATTTTTTCTTAACAGCCATAATCCTGAAGATTTATATGAAATTTCGTAACAAACTTTGGAACGCAACATCTCGGCAAGCTTAAGACATCAGAAAAAGCTTCAAAAGAAGTCATCAAATAATGTATTGAAAATGTCAATTTTTTTATTATATCTTAATTTATTATAAGAATAAAAGTAACAATTATACGTGTTGTAAAAAAAATCTATAATTGTCATTAAAAATTTTTTAAATATAGATATAGAAATATCTTTATAATGTGTCTTGAAAAAGAACGCAGACAAAATAAGCATCTGAAATGTCGATAATAATAAAGACTTTCTGCAAAATGGCCAAAAATACATTAAAATTTTGTATCAATTAAAAACACATTAAGTACACTTGATACATCTTTTGTAAGACAAGACATTAAAATATCAAAATATTAATTCATGCATACTATCACGAATCCGGAATAACTTTACTTTCAATTATAAAGTTAGTCTGGAAGGTATGGTTTGAATTATAAAGTTTTCTTCCAAAATTAGGGATTAGTTACTAAAACTTAATCTTTAGTTTTATTCTTGAAATACACCCCTTATTTAGAGTAAAATTTTGAGATTAAATTCGGAGAATCCACTTTTGATTAAATTCGGATGTGAATATGTGATTTTAATTAAAAAGAAAAACATTTTTTAAGAGAGTTATAATTATAACGCGTATGTTGGATTGAATTCATTTTATATTACAGAAAATTTCAGCTAAATAATTATTTAATCAAATTAAGTTTGACTTTGAAACACGAGCTTTATATACCAAAATATATGAAATCAAAGTACTTGACATTATCAGAACAGTAAAAAACGCAAAAAGCGTTATTCATCATTAATTTTTAAATCTATGTTAACTTTACTTGTTCCACTGGAAAAAATAAAACTCTTTTTTTTTAATCAGATAAACTGAAAAAATTCAGAATTGTAGATATTTTTAACAAAAATCTTTTTAAAATTAAAAATTAAAATTATCAAATAAAATTCTAATCTGAATTTTAAAATGTGTATTGGAGATTTTTTCTCGCAGTCAAAAATATGTACATCATGCAATTAATATGAATCAAACAAAAATTAAATATTCAATGCAAAAAAAGTTAATATTTACAAATATATTAAGACACATAATAAATTTCAAATCTAAACAAAAAATCAGTTACAATTTAATATTCCCTAAATATAAATGTTTTTGAATAAAGAAAATTAAAAAATATAATCTAGAAGTATTAATATAAAAAATGATTGTATATACAATAAAAAAATAAGTTAAATAAAATAGATAAAATAAATTAACATATTCAAAAATATGTAATAATAATAATTTTATGTTAAACCCGTTGAGGTCATTGCAAGTTTTGAAGATTCTTGGGAAAATTTACGATTCACGGTTTGAGGGGAAATTTTATGCTACGTAGTTCGATGTGTATCTTAAATTTGAGCTCATACTGCTATATCTTTTGTTACTAAAAGATAACGTTACAAAGATTTAACGGTGACTTGACGTAATTTGCCTGAGGTTCAGAGGATCCTCTATGACTCTTACGTAAGCATTCTGACCTCAACGGTTTAATTTTAATAATAATAAATTTTATTAAAAGTGCATAAAGTAGCACTTTTGCGCATAAATTCAATATTTTATTTTTTCAAGTATAATTCTAGACGAATAGCCAATGCGAAAAGTAAAAAAAATTCTGTCCCAAGAGAAATTTATTTATACTTTTGCACGTATACTGTGTGCAAAAGTACTACTTTAAAGCTTTAACTTACAAGCTTTCTCTTCGTACTTGAGGCACGAGAGTGTAAAAAGAAAATTTTATCAGCCATGAAAAAAAGGTAACACGAAATCAAAAATAATGTGAGAACTAAATTGAAATTTAGAAAATTTTACGGTACCTAAAGAAGTCCCACACGATACGTGGCCTGCAAATACAGAATTCATTGTATTTCGATACTTTAATAAATAATACAATATGAATCATATTATCGAATTAATTTATACTAATAATTTAAAGACCATCTTAAAAGTTCAAAATTTAATAATTTTTCTAACTGGCACTAATATTTGAAAATTTTTTATAAAATATTAGATAAAATATTTGCAAATCGGATCTATAGCTTAATAAGATTGAAAAAACTTTAAACTTAAAACTTTATAACTTATAATATATCTTATTGAATGTGAAAAAAACTTCTGCTGTTTACGGTCCATATTCTACTATAAAAGCTTTTTTTTACCTAATACCGTAAAAGTATGATATCTCATATTATTTCACGCGTAAGTGATAAAAATGAAAATTTAAAAAATATTCAACTTATTTGAATTTGTAAATTTGACATTATTCTTTTTTCCAAATAAATTTAATGAATCTGAAATACTGTAATTATATAAATTAATAAGTTCTATGAAAATGCAATGCCACTTTTTTCACGTTAAACTATTCAGTAATTGATCCTTAATGTTATATCGACGCCTCGGGTGAAATGGAAAACAGATAAGGACAGAAATAATGTAAACTTAGGGACGATTACCTGGTCTGATTGTATCGAACGTTGTGACCTCAACATTTGATGCTGCTGTTGCTGGCTTAGGTACAGGCAACTTTTCGCTTGGCTTGGGGCAAAATTACGGAAGTTACCATTTATTAAGTTGTAGGCGTATTGCACGGAAATATTTTTATTCGACGATTGCTTGATCAACGGCGCAGAAGCGTGTTTGCCTGAAATTAAAGAATAATTTTCAAATGAGGTATTTGATATACATAGAAAAAGATGCTCTGGAAAAAATTGCAATAGTTTTTAGTAAAATTGTCACAGACTGCCATTATATCAAAAAATTACCATAGTCTTAAGTAATAATAAAGTTTTTATTATACTTCTTTTGAATTTTACAAGAAACTATGGTAATTTTTGACTATATTGAAAGTCTGCGAAAATTTTACTTTAAACTATTTTAATTTTTACCAGAACATCTTTCTTCATTTATAAATGTGCTCAATGTATATAAGATCGAATAATTTTTTGTAGATAAGTTTTCAAAATTAATTTATGATTAACCCTCAAACTGTACACTAGTGTAAATTAGCACCAGTCTGTTTTTAACAATGGATTAACAAGTATTTTCAGAAAAAGACAATTTTTCAATAATAATTATTATAAACAAATTAATTATTTTCTATTAAAATAAAGACTTAGTAGGTCAAAACTTAAAAAAAAAAGGAAGAGGATTATAAAGGCCTAACGGAAGTGTGCAGTTTAGGGGTAGAAGTTAAATAATTATTGCTAAATAAAATATTTATTATAAATAAAATGTATGGCTCAATTTAAAATTTGTATTTTTATTTTATTTTACTATGGAACTGAAAAATTATGCATCTAAGCATTGAAATTCATGAGATATCTTTTGACCTCAGATAAAATGAAAGTGTAAAAATATTCATACCATCCTGTCGAGATATCTTGTCACTCATCATCATATTTACGATTTGAGTTCCTTTGCTCTCTTTCCCATTCGCAATAACCTTCTTGCCACCGATGCTTTGCCGCGTCTCTCCTAAAAAGAATAAATTGTACACGAGCTCTTCCTTTTTGAATTTTTTCATTGCGTCAATTTAAAAGCATTAAAAAGTCACATTAATTTTTTTTATTACAATGTGTCTTAAATAAAAAAATTTATGAAAAATATTAATGATTAAACAGTAGAAAATTTTTATTTTTATTTAGTATAAAAGAAAATTGATGTTAATCTAAATTTTTATTATTTAAGTAATTAGTTTGATTAACGCGTTTTTTATAATAATTTTTTTTACACAGGGCGCGTACAGTGAGTACTTTACTCCCTCCTAGCGAAAAGTAAGGTACCTACTGTACGCTGCCTGTGTAAAAAAATCGTATATTCTCCACGGGAGTAAATGAAAAATCCCTTAAATCGTATGTTTGTCACCCTCGCCTTCGGCTCGGGTGACATTTAACATACGATTTAAGACATTTTTCGTTTTTACTCCCTAGGTGAATAATATACTATTCTTACTTCACAAAACCCATTATGAATGTATCTTTGATAAATCTTTTTTTTACCCCTTACTGCTTCCGTCCGATCTATTATTATCGTTCCGTTATATCTATATATATTTATCTTTCTTGGTTCCAAAAATTAAGTCTTTCGACGACACATTCTCAACGCCGTTATTATAAATTGTTTCTTACCTTCGAGAAACAAGGCTTTGAAAGTGTCGCTCTTACTTTTTTCTTTTCTCAAATCATCGCAGGACAGATGAAAACTTTTTCTCGTCCCTGCATCGCCTTGACCCACTGAGCACGGCTCCTTTCTTATGTGCTCCGAGAGACGTCTAATTCGGGATTTCGACCTGTCGGAAATTTTTTTTTTTTTTAACCTACGCATATGAAAAATAAACGACAGAAAAAACATTTCCTGTTTGATGACTCTTAGAAGTTCACTTTCAAAATATATCATTTTTTTTCTTTTTAACCACAACAATAGGACTGTGTTTGTTTTGATCGTGACTTACATGTTTTTGTGCTTTCGGTGCTTCTCATCCATCATGGAATAGAGTTTATTTCGATACTCATCGATTGACAATTGTACATCATCACGTAAAAAAGGAACGACACTCGAACCTCTTTCTGGTTCATTTCCTCTTGCATGAAAACTGTAAAAATAATAGTACATTGTGCAACTAGGGAGTAAAGTACAATTTTTCAATTATGTATACTTTTTTGTTGGTTATTTTTTAATCATTTTAGTTCATTTATTTATACACTTCTAATTTAACTGAAGTAAAGTACTACTTTACTCCTGCTAATTTAAGACGTGAGAAATGTCTTACTTCACAACGGATAAAAAAAGGCTTCAATTTGAAAACAAACAGTTTACGACCCAAATCGAAGGCGAGGGTTGTAACGCGTATTGGACAGAAGTCTTATACGCATCAGTTGCGAAGTATAATGATCCTCCAAAAAGCCAAAAAAAAACGAAATTTCGATTTTAGGTTAAAAGGAGTAGAAATAATTTTTTTTTACGAGAACACATCACCCAAGTTTCAAATAAAATTGTCATTATATATATATTTTATTCTTTCGTGCATACTCATTTACTTTTATAGCAAAATTCATGAGAAAGATTTATAATCTTCTGTGAATGATTATGATTAGAGTGATATCCAAAATAAGAATACTCTTAGAAATGAAATATTATCCATTCTATGAATCTAGCGACATGTCAACTTGAATTTTAAATTTTAATACGTTCACTTTAGTTTATTTCTCTTATATTCAAAAGGATTGTAAATAAAAAAGTACGAATTTATAATATTCTACTTAAACTCAACTACTATCTTATCGTAACACAACTTAAAACGAACATTTGAATTCAAAAAGTGTGTGTAATTTAACAATAAAAATAAATTATCACCACCCTAGGGTATTTTATATCTTTTTTTTTTCCCAAGACATTACCATGCTACATATGGATGCTCGAGTGCTTCGACAGCAGTGAGACGGTAATTTGGATTAAAGACTATTAAATTGTTAATGAGATCCAGAGCCTCGTCGGATACATCGGGCAAAAGTTCTTCCAGCGATCTGTGCGGACTCGTTGGCGTTTTTTCCAATAGGCTCGTTCCGTAGCCCGCGCTTACTGATGCTAAATCTGGAAAGTTAATTAGAAATTTATTTTATTATATAATCATGATTTTGCGTATTTTGAAAATTCGTAGGGATGGAATAAAATTTTTTTTATAAAACAAAAATAAACAATTTTTCATTATAAAGTTTTATTTGTAAATATGTAAATATTAATTTGTAATAATTATTTTGAATAAAAAAGTTAATAAAATGGTATTTTTAATCAAAACAAAAATTAATATCAATAACGAATCTCCAAAATAAATATGGGATATTATATCAATTTATAAATATAAAACAGAAGACATCAAACCAAAATATATATAATATTAAAATATTGACATCTTCAATTTTATAAATTAAAAAACTTTTGAATAAACAAAGTTCAGTCTAATATTTATTTAGATTTTTTATAATTTATGCATTAGACTTTTAAATCATTTGAACATTAATCTCAAGTTTCGCAAAAAGTTGTAGAAAAAATTTAAATAATCTCATTTACAATATGTCGAGTATTTTCGTGAGAGCGAGAAATTTTTTTGATTGCTTGATCTTAAAGGGTAGATGACTTTTTACACGTCGGATAAGTTGAAAGATAGACGAACTTTGAACTGATATTACTCCCCAGGGTAACATTAAGTAAAGAAAAAATCTAAACAGTTATTACTACACCTTTTTCTTTACGAGATTTCACGAGATAAGCTTTTTTCTTTATATCTCATCGTTCACAGATTTAGACATTTATATCACCTATTATTGATAAACAGCTGACGTTATCGCTTTTGTCTTAACTTGAAAAATTTTCATTTGTCTGGATGTCTCTAAACTGAATTATGGAAACTTATCCTGTTTAATTGACATTCTTAATGATCGTTTAACAATTAATAGTTTTAATTGTTAGCGAAGTTAACGTGAAAATCAAATGAAACTACTTTACCACACGAGTGAAATCTAATTTTATATATAATCGCATAATTATTTCAGTCAAAAGAAAAAGTTTTTTTTTCTCTCACAGGACTCACAAATCTAATTTTTTTTATCTGAAACATTATTAAAAGTTGCACTTGGAACAACTTTTAACGAAGTTTAATTGCGGCAGATAGTAAGCACTTTCCTTTGACTATTTTCTTCTTTTTTTTTTATCAAACCTGAAAACAGACTTAGTTTTTCTTTTTCAACAAAGCGTTCAGACCTATTGCGAACATTAGCATCGTTTCTCATTTGTATGAACTAGAGCATAAGTACGTGAGGCTGTGCGCCAGTTTACCTAACGCGAGTACGTGTTAAATCTGCCTAAAGATTAAAATGTGCCTTTTTTATTTTACGTTTAGTTACGAATTTAATTTTCATGAGATAATATACTTTTTATTCAGTTTTTTTATATCTAGTCTATTATATTATCCTAGTAAGAAATCGACCATATCCTGGGCAGAATTTCCATTTAACGTGAGTTAAAATGACTTTTTATTCTAACATTATTGATACCATTGATTGAAAAAATTTAAATAAAGTATTTAATCTTGTTTTTGAACTTATTGAAACTTTTCTGTGACTTTATGGATGTGATTTCAATAATATTTTCAATTGAAAAGTTTCTGCTGATCTTTTTCGTTCTTAAAAGATTTCTTAGTTGAAATGCTACTCAAGATTGTGTTTTGAATAAAAGCATTTTCTGCGAATGAGAGCCGATCAAACTTTATGAAAGTTCACGAGTTCATATTTTCGATAAAGCTTCGGCGACATTATTGGTAAGTTTTGCGATTTAAAACAATAAAAGCTGAATTTTTTTTATTCCTAGAAAAAATTTTTAAATTTTTAATGACTTTTGGTTCTTATTGGATTTGAAATGAAAGAACAAAACTAAATTAAAATTTTATTCAAGCATTAATCTGATGATATTAATTGGTTTTAAATGTTTGATATTTAAAGAAAAGTGTAAATTAAAATAAAATAGTCGATAACTTGAAAAAAAAATCGAATTTAGATACGTATAGACACGTTATTCTTCATGATTCTATGTGTGTACTGCAAAGTTAAAAAAAAAGATCCAAAATATAAGCCCTCTGTCAGTCACTATATGCATGGTAAACCATTCGAAAATTCATGAGCTGAAATTTTGAAATTCAAAATTTTTTACATAGAAACAAATATTTCGAAAATTTTCATATATTTTTTCTATTGAAATTAAAAAGAAGTGGGATTATTGGCCTAATAAATGAAAAAAGAGAAAAAAAGCGAAATTATAAGTTTGACATAAAATTCTTACTTATGAAAATAAAAAAAAAACTGTAATATGATTAAAAATCAAAATTTGAGTAAAACCTTTTGCAATGACACAGTTTTAAACATAAATTACGATTTTATGAAAACAGATTATAAAGGCAATTTTCGAAACAATTCTCTAGTTGAAATTTAACCAACATTAACCAACCGTTGACCAACAGATGGTTAAATTTAGACTCATTATATTTATCGTTTTCATTTATTGTTTATAATCAAGTCAATGATAGTAAAAAAAAGTGACAAATAATTTTTATTTAAATTCTTAAAGTTGAGCAAAAGAATCATTTGAAGCAGCCAAAATCCATGTCAATCAAATCTCATAAATTTTATGGTATTATTTTAATTTTTCAATAATATTTATAGATCTCTCTTGGTTGTTAAATGAACTATTCAAAAAGAATTATGTGAATAAAACTAAATGTTGAACGAAAATTAATTCCGTAGTATCGGAATTATGGACGTATATGACAATGCACAAAACTTTTATAGGTAAACCAAAGTTTTTTTTATTATTCATGGCACTGTTGTAATTTTTAATAGAATTTATTTCAAATGAAAATTTATTATAGTAAATGAAAAAAAGTCCTTTTGGTAAAAAATTTAATATCCAAAAGTGGATAATATTTTAAGGAACAATTTCTTAACTTTAAAATTAGTAAAAAATTCAAATTTGATTCTTAAAATGAAAAATACGAGTTTCCACGATGAATATTGTCTGGTTATGACTTTGCCTTAAGTAATTTCAATTATTAATAAAAAAGTTTTTCAAAAATTTTCTGTAAACTTTAAATTAAAATTACCAAGAAGTATTTAATTCTTAAACTTTTGAGAGCAGATGATGAAAGCTTCTTTTTTTTGCAAGTTTCTGTCATTGTGAAACGTTAAATTTCTTTATACAACTCACGCTTTTGTATTTAATTTTTAAAGAAATACGTTCTGTATATATCTTCTAAAAATCATTTAATAAAACGATATCCCTTTAAGATATTTTTTAAAGTAGAAGAAAGTTTTCAAAATGCAAACTACATAATTACAAATTTTAACTAAGAGAGCATATTGGATGGATGTACTAGGAGGATAAGAGATTAAGGTCACGAATTTCTTCTTAGCTTTAAGATATATACTTTCTTGCATAAAATTATGGAGAGGGCCGTGGTTCTTCGGATGCAGCGATCAATTTCTTCAAAATTACAAACTATCTCGGTTGAAATTTAAGATTTTTCAAATGAAAAATCATTAAAATAAAATTTTTTTAAAGAGTTTAATTGTTTAAAAAAACTGTAAGAAAAACAGTAATTAATTTTTTAATACCAACCTCATTTAATCAAAGATGATTTCAGAAAAATTTTGATAATTTCGAATCTGATTGAATTAATTTTAATGCTTTTGATCATGCGCAGAAGTAAACAATCAGAAGTAATCAACTTCGATAATTTAATGTGAGATGGGTCTCATACACCGTACAAAACGCATTGACAAATCCATGTATACAATGACGAAAAATCGTGTAGAACTAGTAATTATATGGTTTGGTTTTATCAAAATATTCCTGATAACAATATTTTCTAGTTAAGCAAACAAAATTTGTTTTATGAAAACTATAAGTATATGATAAATTAGACTATGTTAAAGTAACTGAAACTTTAATTGACTTGTAGTCATATAATACTATACACAGAGTTATGAATCCCATATTTTTTTCTCGGCGTAAAAAAAATAAAAAATAAAAATTTTGTATATTATATTGTTTGAGGAACAACATCAACGATATTAAAAATTAATTTAGTACAATGTATATATATACATATTTTAACGTCGCTTTATTTGTGCTATCATTGCGATGCTAATTAGCGACGGAGGTCGTCAGTGTGTTTGTGAACAAAGCACGTGTAACAAACAGTGGTGCTGGTATAAATCGTCCGAGAGCGGGATTTGAACTCAGGCTCTCGAGATTATGAATCCATCGCTCTACCGAGTGAGCCATTGACGACCTCTTAAGTTCCTTTTGGATCAGAGGAAACCAAAAGTTTATTCGATTTTTTCACCAATTTTTTTTAAAACTTTGGATATTTTTTAAATTTTATTTTGTTTGATGAAAAAAAATGTAAAGAGATAAAACTTACAATAAAGTAATAAATTTAGAAAAAAATGAGCTTCAACTCATGAAATTATTACTTAGAATATTTAATAACTTTGAAAACAATAAATAAGATTTTTTAAGATAAATTATTATTTTTAAATTTATTTAAGGGTTTATACGCAGTCAGAATTTTCGAAAAATAAAATTCACGAAATTCAATTTTTGGAAACTGACGAAACAGCGTAAAGTTTACTGTATAGTTCTGGAATAGACGATTCGGTGAAAATTGAAAAAAAAAAGAATTTTCACTATGTGTATAGTATTTTTGATCTTTTGAACGCGATTTTCTTAAATCAAGCTTTTCAAAGTCGGTGAGCAAGATTTCTCTGGAACGGCTAAATCGATCAGTCTCAAATTTTCAAACAAGTTTCATGAATATATTTTTTAGCATCTAATCTAAAGTCTTCTCTTGCTGATAAATATTTTTCATTTTTTAAACAATTAAATGCAAAAATTTCTATGGAAAGTCAAAAATTCTTTTTTTTAGAAGTCACAATTTTGTAAAAAATTGAAATTTTTCATTCCTTTGATTATAGGCGGTGTGATGACTTAATTTCATTCTTTTTTTTATTTCTTATAAACTTGTCTAGAGACATTTACATATCACAAGTTTTTGGAAGTACTTTTGCAGATGTTGCAAACAGTGTTACAAGGGTTACAAAAAACATTAATTGACTCTCTATATATGTTCAAATTTTTATATCAATAAATTAATAGGTGGCATCACAAAAAATTTGAAAAATCACTTTTTCAATCTCCTGAATGCGTGCAATCTTTTGAAAGTATATTAATAAAGGTTGCGAGAACCACCAATACTTTTGAAAAATAAATAGATTTCCTCATAAAAATAAGAGCTTCATTCTATTAAAAACTTTTCTATATTAAACTTTATAAATTCGGAATTCTAAAATTGTGTCAAAAATATACGATTTCAAACAACAAAATCAAAAACCCAGGAAAATAAATCATGTTCAACCTACTTCATACACGTTTCTCGCGAGACAATTGTCAATAAAAAAAAGTAGGTGACACGGCATAAGCGTTTTTTATTCTAAAAAAAAAAAAACAAGCTTATGTTTACCTTCTTCCGTCGGTCGTGGTAATGTGACCATGATCCTCTCAACTTGATTGATTGTCGAGGAGCCGGGGAACAGTGGCTTTCCGAGTAACATTTCACCGAGGATGCAACCCAATGACCACATGTCTATTCCCTTCGTATATCTGCAATAAAAAACAAAAAATAAACGATCGTGTCATCGGAATATACGTACTTTATATTGTCGAAAGGGCACAAGAAAAATTGGGAACACGTTCTAAAAAAAAGAGAAAAAAAACCGTGTTAATGGTCGCCAAAGTGAGTTAAGACTAACTGTATGGATTATCCGTGAGGGGAAAAAAAAGAAAAGAAGGGGTAAATCAAGAAGGATAAATGAAGATAAATAATAATAGCTGAAGTCTGACGAGGATGGTCTTAAGTGCTTATATGGATCCTAAATTTTCATGAGACTTAGAAAATTTATTTCTTTTTCAGATGGAAAAAGCTATAAAAAAATTTTTTTAGTATTGCACTCTCAACAAAAAAGCTATTTTTCAAAAATTTTGTTTTTTGCAAAAACAAAATTTTTAAATTTGTATTAATAATTCTATAATGAAAAATGATGTGTATAGAATAACAAAGCTTTCTGAGCTTTTGATTGGATTAAGCTAATCACGTGACAAAAATAATGATTTGATTAATGCATGAACTGAGATAAACATATACATACTATTAATGCATGAACTGAGATAAACATATGCATGTTATTAGACAATAGCGATTTTAATAAATATAAATTAGCATAAACGCACGAAGCGTGCTGGTTGAGCTTTAATAAGTAAAATAAATTAACGAAAAGCTATAAATTATCTGATAATTTAGAAATTATAGCTTTTCGAATTTGATACAGTTTAATAATCTTACAGGTTAATTTGTCAATGTTAAATTTTGAGATTTAAAGGTTTTAATCTATTTAAAAAATATACTGTTAATTTGCATTATAATATTTGATAATGTTATTTAATCGAGCTAGTTTTTTTTTTTCAATTTAAAAATTACAGATCCAAAGTAGTAGAAATTATTATTCATTTAAATATTAATAAATAAACCAGTGAAATAAAATGACTCTATTAGATGCTGATACTAGGATTAAAAAGTTTGACAAAGAGAATGAATTGCATTTCGGTTCAGATTTTTTTCTAGCGTTGAAATGTTTTCTTATATACAGAACAAACTTTAAAAAATACCTATTGAAAAAGCTTACTATATTGTTAATTTTTATTACTGCGTAACTTCTGTGAATGGACCAAGCTTTTTGAACAATTTCTTATTCAATTGGAAGGTGTTAATTTCAACTTTTACATATCTTTGGTAAAAATAAAATTGTAAAATATTTTTAATTGTAAAATAAAAAATTATATAGTCATAAAGTAGATATCAATTTTTTCTTAAAATCCTTAAAATTTAGACAAGATTGTTCATAATATTTAATAAATCGCTTTTTTCATTATTTTTAAAAAAAATTAACAATCGAGACCCAAATCCAATGCAGTCTCCTTGTAAGTATTATTCATTTTATTCCAAATCAAAAAAGTTTAGTATGAAAAAAAAACATGACATAAAATTAAGTCGATGTTATAAATAAAGTACAATATATCCAGGATCAATTTTAATCCCCACTCACAAAGTTGTTAAAACTACTCTAAGTCGTTCTCTTTTCCTCATTCCCAAAACTCCAAAGGTCACGAGCATTTCATGTCTCTTGACATTTTTCAAAGGAGTCCAATCGACAATGGTATACACGCGATTGTTATCCCTCTTTTCTTTTTATTTTATTTTTTCTTCTTCTTCCATTCCTTTCTTTTTTTTATTTCTTTTTATACGTATATACATTTTCTTTTTCTTTTTTTTTTTTAGCCCTTCTCTCATTTCATTTTATAGAATATAAACTGCCTTTACCTTTTCGAGGCAATCAATATTTCCGGCGCTCTGTACCATCGCGTGGCGACGTAATCCGTTAAGGTAGGATCACTTCCAGCCTCGCCGTCACCCTCGCCCAACTGGCTCACCGAACGGGCCAATCCAAAATCGGCAATCTTACAATGACATTGGGCATTCAGCAAAATGTTCGAGGGCTGCGTTTCAACAAATAAAAATTTAATAAAATTCTGGTAAAAAAATGTTTTTCTTTTTTCTTTTATTATTATAAAAAATAGACATAAAAATATTTTATGTTACGTAATTTTTCATTTTGTGTTTTGAGCTGTTTGTTTTCAAATTACATTCGGATTTTTTATGTTTATGAATTTTTTATCTATTTAACGAAAACAAAAAATGCAAAGGTGTGTTTGTTACTGTATTGTAAAATTTTTTATTCCAAATGCATTGAAAACAAAATGAAAAAAATTTGGAACTTCCTAGAGTAATTTTTATTTTTTTTTTATTTAACGTCGCTGTATTTATTCTGTAATTGCGATGCTACTTAGCGACGGAAGTTTCTCAATGTGTTTGTTAACAAAGCACATGTAATGTACAGTGGTGCTTGTATAAATTGGCCGAGAGCGGGATTCGAACTTCGATCCTCGAGATCATGAATCCATTACTCTACCGACTGAGCCATTGAGACCTCTAGTCGTTTGAATAATAAAACAATTTATTATCACTATATGAAAGATAATTACTTTACAAAATAAAAAAAACAAAATAAATTTTGATATGCCATATTGATTTTTTAAATACTGATATTTGAAAATATTTTTCTCTTCATGATTGTAAATTATAATTTTCCATGTGATTTAAATGTAATTTTAAATACAGTTGTTATTGATACAGCTTGTTATTGATAATATTAGTAAATATGAAAAAAATTACTTGCCTCTTTAAGGTAACTGATAAACCATATTTGAAATTATAATAAATTTTCCAATAAATGTATCCATTACAGCCTCCCATAGTCAAGTGATAAAAAATAAGAAAACTGCTAAGTGGTGTAGGAACATTGAAAGCAGGTGTCAACTCTGTCATATCAACTAAGAAACGATGTCGTTGTAATGGATACATTAACTGTACAATTTATTGTAATTTCATACGCAATTTATTTGTCATCTCGAAGAGGAAAGTGGAAGAATACTTCCGCAAAGACGGCTCTTGAAGGTCATTAAATTTATCTCGAAATTTTTTCACGCTTACAAATATATTTTTTCACGAATAAAGTTGAACAGTTTTTGTAAAAATAAAAAGGATTCGTTAAATATATTTTTTCGTCGATGTTAAACTCTATCAATAATGGAGAATCGTAACTATTTAATTCAACTGCTTTGTAACATAAATATTGGGAACAAATATTGATAAAGCATTGGCAGTATTTTTAATTGACTTTAGGCACGTTTAATTAAAGATTGTAAAAGCTTGTTTGCGTGTATTTATTTGATCGTATTTATTTTAACGGTTTAAAATTTATTCTTTTAAATTTAGTAATTTACAATTAAAATTAAATTGCAGCATTAAATGAGTTTATAGATTTGAAAGATGTGAAAATTTTGTTTCAATTTTTTATTTAAAAAATTTTTTTAATTTCAATTTTCTGTAAATTTGATGAAATAAACTAAAGCAATGTAAAAAATGTATGGATCTAAAAATAATATTAATTTGATTGCATGTTAAGTAATTCTTATTTAAGTAGAAATAACAAGAAAGTAAAAAGAAAAAAAAAGTCAAAATCAATTTTTTATCTCACATTAATAAAAGATTTACATTTAACAAAATCATATTTTAAAATAATCAAAATATTAATTTGAATTCGATATTGCCTTGTTGTTTATCAAAATACACATACAAATTACTTTTTTGAAAATGGTAAACATTAATAGATGGTTAATTAAATTAATTTTTTATTATATAAATAGCAAATTTAATCTAATGTAATTATTTTGTTTAGAATAATTAACTTTATAATTTCGAAAAATTAATACAATATTCAAATCAATTCTTTATTAATTTTAACATTATATAAACTAAATATTATTAGAATTATTATTATCCAGTATTAAAAATGTTATTAAGATAAGAAATATTTGAAATTGTTCATTTTATACTCTGTACAATTCTTTTAAACGACAGAAGCCTTGTCGAGCTTAAAATTTTATTACCTAGCTGTTATCACAATAAACTGAAAATAGTTAAATGCGTTGTTTACATTACAGTACACATACTTCCAAGCGTTTTCCGATAACTTTAGGTATTTATTTTTTAAAGTGTTATAATATCGTAGGTAAAAAGTTGTTAACTTTTTTTTTAAGTTATCGAGAGAATTGACTTTAAAATAACTTTAAAATAACTTTAAATTATCTAAAATTATCGAATTCCAATCCGGTTAATAATTTAGTTTTAATCGTTTAATTTTACTCGTAAATTGAATTAATGTCTCATTATAATTTTAAAATTAATTTTAATATTAAAAATATGAATGCATAATAATTACCTTCAAATCACGATGAATGACGTTTCCTGAATGAATGTATTTGATTGCTTTTAGAAGTTGGTACATAATAAAAACTTTATGAATATCCTTTAATATTGTGCCACGCTTTATCACATTATGAAGATCTGTTTCTATAAAAAGAATATTAATAATATAGTACTTCTTCAAAATAATCGAAATGTATGAATTTTTAAATAAATTGCTATAGTGAATAAGTAATCGATTTAATAAGTTATGAAATATTTTTAAATTTTGCAGAATTAAATTCTTTAAATTTTTTTAAACAATTTAAGTTTACATTTGTAACAATAATAAAAAAATAACTGAATCCTTAAACGTAACTTTAACTTATTAACTTTAAAATTGCACGATTTTGAGGTAAATTTTAATTTTGTAAAATGCATTTTATTTCATGCAATATTTTAAAAGTAAAATAAGTGACTATGAAAAATTGATATGAGAAATACAATAAAAAACTGAAAGAAATGCATCTTAAAATTTATAACTTTCTTTAATGGGCTTAAAATCTATATTTTATGATGAATTTTTTTAATTTATCATATATTTATGATCTTATTATAGAACAAATGTATCCGACTTATTATATTAACTTCACGAAACCCAAAAATTTCGTAAAAAAGTATACAATTAGTGTATTAAAAGGTTAAATATCAAATACACATTTTAGTCATTAAAATTACATAAAATTTGAACTTACCCATATATTCAAAAACAAGATAAATATCGCGATCGTTATTCGCCTTGTGCAAGCCTATCAGTTGAATGATGTTTTCGTGATTGGAAAACGATAAGAGAAACACGATCTCTCGAAACGTTCTCTGCGCGTCTGTTTGATTTCTAAAAGCATCGAAAATTTTTTTCACCGCAACGGTCTCCTTTGTTCGTTTGTCAACTGCCTTCCATACGATCCCATAAGCCTTGAAATTAATAAAATTATGATTTTTAATCTTTTTTTTGAGTAATTAAAAAAAAAGTTTCAGGAAAATTTTTTTTGTTGAATGTTTTCTTAAGTATCAACGTTTATAACTACAGTCATAAATGGACATATAACGATCTAAATTTATATGGTTTAAAATCAATGCTGAGTTATAGATAAAATAATTGGTTACGTTTGTCTATTAATATCATTTGCTTGTATTGATACTTTTCATATTTTTTAAATAAATTTATAAAAAAAAATTTATTATATTTCAATTTTTTATAACTTGAAGGTTTTTAAACTTTCACGGCCGTTGTTATTATTATATTCACGCTTTTGATTTCATATTGTATAAAATTATGATTTCTTAATAATTCATTCGAAAAAAATGAATTTACAAATAATCATTCAACAACATTTATAGAATATAATATTTAAATTTGATCGTAATAAATAAATATTTATTTTCACGCAGATTTCGATTATTTCAACGATTCTTTTGAGAAGAATATTAAGTACGTAATTGGAGCTTTATAGGTCATGTTTAACTTGTAATACATGTTTTCATAACTATAATATAATGGAATCTCGTATTTCGGTTTTTATTGTAATGAATCTTAGTTATTGTTGAGATATTTTTTGTACACGTAGGAAAAATTTTTTTTTAATTCAATTAAAAAAAAAGAGCATCTATTTTTGTTTGATATTCAATTTGCAATTTAGAAAAACAAAAATATTACTGGAATCCAATCATCAAATATTTTCAAACAAAAATGACCAAAGAACATCTCTATTCAAAGAACAAGTTTTTTCACTGCAACTTAAGGAACCTGTATTTTTACTAAGAAATTAATGCACATTAATTTTAAATATTTTTCTTAACAAATGATAAAATCTATTTTCATGATTAGCATATTAGAGTAAGCTTAAAATTATACAGTTTCAAAATAGTTAATAAGTAAAATAAAGACCATTGAGTAAAAATGCATAATATTTTGTTTTCTGAAAAAATGTTAATTCGCAGGTGTGCGTTCAAATGCTGCTGAAATCACCCTAACCACATACAAATATTTAGTATGTGTAGATATAATTTATAGCATAAAATCAATATCAAGTAAATATTCGAAAAATTAAGGCCCATTAGAATAAACTCTGAATTACGTGTGCCCCTTGCGAATAGAAATAATTCTATGAGAAATTAATTAATATCGATTAAATTATAATTATGAATGATTGTCATTGAAAATTTTTCATAATCAATTAATTTACACGAGTTCGTGAATTTTAACAGTTAATAAAATTGGCTTGTAATTTATTTATCATTTCTAAATATAATTATTAATTATTACTTAATACAGTAGCATTTATTCTCTGTCATTCATAATTATTTACATTTATTTTGCCTACATTTCACAGATTGATAATGGCTAAAACGATTGTTAGTTTTATCGTGTTTTAAATAATTCAAACGCCTGGCTTATCAGCAAGAAAATCGCGATAAAATAACAATACTTTCTACTAGGATTATGCATTTTTTTTAAATGTAAATCAATGCAAATAACTACTCTCAAATTTACTAAAATGTTAATGTTTGTGAGTAAACGTCAGCATATATAAATAATTGCAGTTAAATGTTATTTACAGTCCTTGTTAAATTAATTATATGCATTTATTTGTAGTTATTTACAATTATTTATTCATTTTCCGTCCATTCGAAACGTTAAACATTATTTAATTGAATGTGAAAGTGCGTAATTCAATTAATAGTTATTCGAATAAATATTTAATATTAGCATAGTTGAGCGAGTATATTAATTTTTAATAAAATGCGCAATATTTATCAGCAAATGAATAGTAGAATCGTTGTAGAAACATTATCAAAATTAAAATTGTATTAAAAATTACGTTAATGTATAATACAATAAGGAGCTTATCAGTAGTGAGATTCTTGAGTTTTCCTGAAATTCTGGAGAAATTATTTTACAGTCAAACAAATGGAATTCCTATTCTGGCGTTTAGTTTAATGCGCCCTAGAATCTCATGTGCAGCTAAGACACATTAACGTTATATGTATGTTTATACGTATATACAATGTTTTTATACATA
The DNA here is from genome assembly GCA_017163975.1 of Anastatus disparis. Taxonomy (NCBI): domain Eukaryota; kingdom Metazoa; phylum Arthropoda; class Insecta; order Hymenoptera; family Eupelmidae; genus Anastatus; species Anastatus disparis. The sequence continues at coordinate 2,185,790 of JAFFSR010000222.1, forward strand.
TAGCTATACTCGCGATGTTAAAAATGTTAATGCGTTTAGTTAAAAATGAGTTTTTAGAACTTTTTTTTTATCGCGAGCTACGTTGTTTTGGTAGTAAAATTATTTTTCATAGTTCTAATAAAATTTGCGTTTCAAGACCTAGATGCTCCCCTTGTATATTTCATTTATACCCCTTTATGTTTAATTTCTACTGGGCATCTTAAAACTTTTTTTTTTTATTAAAAACTTCCTGAAACAATAGTACAATGAAGAATATTACATCCCTCCTGTTAAATGTATAATTATGCTCTTGTCTTATTATCAAATTCATACATCAAAGTCAAAAAGAAAGCTTTACCGAGATATCAAACGACAAAAGTTCTTCAATTCAAAGACATGTAACATTAAACTTTTTTGTCTTTATAAACAGTTTTGTCTAGTTAAAACAAAAGTCGCATGAGCTTTGACATGGATATCGATTGTCTTTTTAACTTCTGCGGTCGGAGCTTTTTCGATTGAACGGAAAAGTGAAAGAAAGGGGAAAGAATGAGAGAGAGAGAGAGAAAAAAAATGAGAGTGACGTTTTTAACAGAAATAAGGGGGATTGTTTTGTCTATATCACCATGCACTCTAATTTCTCTGCATACTACAACGTATCCATGATAATTAAAGTTACTGCTATATCTTGTGGCTATATACCGATGCAATCAATGCAGAAATAATATAATAATTATGGGATCATGTTGCGACTGATCAAATGATAATTATAGAATTAAACTGTCTTTTTTACAGTTGAAGATTATGCTTTTGATTAGTCGTTTAATATTTTTGAAATCATGGAGTATTGTTGCAAATCATAATGAATTTTCATAACTACTAAATGCATCAGTCTTACGTGAAAAAATTTCAACAAAAATCATAAAATTTATTATTTTGTTTAATCGACTATTGCAAGCGATTTATTTATACGGCCTGCTATTACTTTGAAAATATGTAGTTTATATTATTATAAATAAATTAAAAAAAAAACTAATGCCAATAAAAGATTTAAAAAAACTCCTTTTTTTATTTTCCAAAGATCAATATTCTAATTTTTGAGTTAATATATCACATTTTCCGTGAATTCATTAGTTATTTTGTCGGCTTTCATGTATTTACGTATGTAAATTACATTTCGTATCACATTCTCATTGCATGCATTATAAAAAACTACTCCAAAATGAAAATAATTCAATATCTTTTATTATTCGTGATGGATATTGCAAATATATGCTATTTAAATATGTTTGTTTTTATAAATCCTATGAGGAACGAATCAATTTTATGATCCGTGCAATTTTTTCATCCATCTATTGAATATCACAGTCCATAAATCATCGGCTTTGTTAAAATTTATCTGATACAAAATTTTTATTACATTTTTTAAAATTATACGTGATCTGAATTGACAAGCAGAAATATATTTACTGCAGCACAAAGTATAAAGCTTAACGATTCTAGGAAAATTCCCATAATTGTACAATATGTCACTGAGTAAAGAATATTGATCAGCAAAGTTTTATACAACTTTTATACGTAAATAAATTTTTACATACAATTCTTTTTACTTATATAGAATAATAGTTCGATTTACGTATTTTTGTGTTCAGTAAAAGGCTTAAAATACATTCGTCAATTATTATATCCGTATTATAACTTTTCGTAATATAGTTCTCAAAATAGATTGATGTTACAAGTTAAATTTAATATTCGACTCAAGAAAGTATTTAAATATGACATGAATTGATATAATAGTTATTACAATAACAAAAAATATTTAATTTTTCGACCTTTGAAGTTTAAGATTTTTAATATTTAATGGAAATAATAAAATTTTTAATTGATTAGAAACCAATTGTTGTGTTTTATGTAAGGTAAAATAATAAACAAATGCCTCAATGAAATATTAAAAAATAAATAAGGTTATTTTTTTTAAATATGTTAAACATTTTCATTCTACTTTAATAAAATCAAATTTTAATCTATAACCGCAAACGTCTGTATTTTTAAACTAAATGCATTATTAACGCAAAACAAACATTAATTATAAATGATAACGCGATGCTGTCGTAAATTATATAATACAAGCAGCATAAAAAATTTTATTCGATATCAGCTTTTCCTTTCTGCCGGCAGTTAAATTTAAATTTTATCACTAGCATTAAAACCAAAATGTAATCTAGAAACTTTGATCAAACAATATTCCATTGTCAAAAAAAAAAATGAAATCTCCGGCATGAAACTTTGAAAAGCATCCCTAAAGGTATAAATGATACTTTGACCGCAAAATCCCTTGGCATGCCTCCAAATAAATACGTCAATCACTATATTTTTTTTTTTATTTTCTAAAACCAGTCAAAGTAATAATTCAAATGTGTGTATGCATATACACAATATTTATATGAAATAAAAACTCACCCCTTTGCCGAGTCGGCGAACGATATCGTAATGTTTGGTGACGTGTGCGTCGATCTCGGAAAGTTTTTCGGTTGTTCTTTTACTTCCGGACATCCTTCCTCGATCGACGTTAATGGTACGATTTGAAATTTCAAAAAAATCATATATAAAAGAAAAATAATTTTCCTTCAATTTAACGCCCTCGTCAAAAGGGATTTAATTATTAAAAATTAATCCCCTTTATTTAAAGCGTTAAATTTTAATCTTGACAACAACGACGACAGCTGATGTTATTCGCCAGGTTGGCGTTGTTATTACACTTGATAATAGCTCGTGTCAACATTATCATTCTTCTTTTTTTATCATAACCAAACCTCCTGTATGTGATGATTTATTGGTTAGATCAAGGCGAAGAGTTACCGGCGTTTCTTGTTTATCAACCCCTTTCGGCGTCTTTGAATAAGCGAATCATACGCACAATTGTTACACACAAATTCCTTATTTTTTTATTGTTTATTACTGTTTCTTTTTATCCATACCCAAAGATTGTTAGAAGTGAAAAACGAGAGAGAACCGCGTGTGTGTTATTAACTTATTCTCCGCGTGTTTCTTTGATTTATCAGTCTCTAGCCCACCAGCAGTTCAGTTCATACACACGCGCTCTCTAACTCCAATGTAGAAAGTAAGGAGAGAATATTATTGTGTTTATAGGGTGTATACGATAACTCGTTACCTAGGCGACTGCTTATACCTTTAACTTGCATGTTTTATATACCTATGAGTATATATATTTTGCAGAATGTGTATAGTTCCGGGTTGTTTTTTTCTATCCTACTCTCCTTTTTCTTCTTTTTTTTTAAGACTTTAGTCAGGTGTGTTATATACTTGTTTTCGTGAGTGTGTAATAATATAAGCTACATTTGGGTTCAAATGGGGGTACAGCTACGGACAAATAATATTAACATCTGATTAAAAATAACAGATGCAGCTGTATAGCTCGTACCTATACAAATTGAATTTAGAATGAAAAATTGTAAAATATTTATTGAATTTGATTGATTAGCTTCGAATTGAGTTAAAAACTTTCAAATTTTATATGATGATTCCTGTATTTTAATATTTAAATAAAAATAATTATCTGTTTAATAATCAAGTTCATGGAATTTTAAATTATTGTCAATAAAATTTGATTTGTGTTATTACAATTAATAGAATCGATAAAAAAAATTAGTTGCAACGCATAATAATTCTATATATTTTTTTGTATTTTATTTAACGTCGCTGTATTTGAACTATACTAATTAGCGACGGAGGTTTCTCAGTGTGTTCGTGAACAAAGCACATGTAACAAACCGTAGGGCTTGTATAAAAATCAGCCGAGAGCGGGATTCGAACTCGGGACCTCGAGATTACGAATCTATCGCTCTACCGACTGAGCCACCGACCACCTCATATAATTAAGCAATATTAAACAAAATTATGAAATAAGCTTTGAGTTATAGTTTTCAATAAATTAACAAGTAATTCATTATAACTATCATTAGTTAATAACATTTATAATCATTATAATTATTATTAACTGTTATCTTGATTTTTGACAGATAATGCAGTTTGATTATATCATTTTAAGGACTATGTAAATACTTTTGTACTGAAAATTTTATCTTCATGAATTTTTGACGTTAGTCCAAACGATCAAGCTCTAAAGTATTAAACTTTAAGGTTCAAATTAGACATGTATTAAATGAAATAAAATAATGTAGCTACAGAAATTGTTTTTTAAAGTTTAAAAAAATTACTCAATTGGTCAATTTGCATTAACCTAAAAACCACGGCTAACAATATTTGAAAAACTTCATTATATTGACTATCATATTTAATTTGCATTCCTAATACATCAAATATTTTTTATTCGCATCTGTAAATTATAATATAATTTTCTAATATTTGGAAAAAACGAAAATACACTTTAAAAATGCTTCCTTTCCAAGTTATTTACGATTTTTATTCTCAATAGGTACTTCTGAATGGGTTGCAATTTTACATACAGCATTGTAATCTTTAAGATTTCAACTCTAGATGATAATTTTATTAATATTATATTTCATATTATATTTAGTTAAAAATTTGCGCGCACGATGCGTGCCCCTGTATTATCGCAACCTTTTGTATACATGAAAAAAAATTTTCCAAATCAGTTTCGTACATTTTTGTTTTTTTCAAAAGTTATTTATAACAAACGCCAGCCCACTCTAATAAATACTTTAAAAATACGTTTGTACTCATTAATATACAGAACCAAATGGAAAGGTTTGATGTGTTAGAATTTTAAAGAAAAAAAATTATTCGGTATATTTTATTTCTAAGCGTATTTTTAGAATTAAACCGTTCTCCTATTAGTCTTGAAGCTCTAAGTCCTCGAGTTATAAAATGAAAAATTTTTTTCGGTTAATCGAAAAGAAAATCACGCACACGTGTGGAGATTTAAGGCCTCAATCAAGACATCAACATTCAGTAGTACTAGAAGCTGAAATATTCATTTAATCTCGTAAAACAGGCCAATACTGTTAATGTTTTGTGATCACTTAAATATTTGGAAAAAATTAAATTTGTTATAGATATAACAGTTTGAAATTGTAACATTTTTGTGAAACAATGTATTCGAACGTTTTAAATCCTTTTGAATTTTTTTCTTAAATGAGCCATGTTAATTAAATTTTTAACAAACTTTTTAATATAATTCAAAAAGATTTAGATTAAGTATAGAATTAATTTTAACGTATTAACATGTTTACTTTTACTGTTTTTTCATCTTTTTATTATCAATTAATCTTTAAATACTTGGCACTTATATTTCATTATTAGCAAAGATCTGTCCAGAAAAAGCATTCTTTACTTTGTAATTTATATTAAAATTGATATTAAGACTTTTAATACGAGCGCTTAAAGAGCTTCCCAAACGACGTCTGAAACTGAAGTTATAACGTTTTGAAGACTCTAAATGGTTGGAGGTAGTAAAATGGGAAACGGTAAAAATAACAAATGATTAATAAAGAAAAAATAATTTTTTATACTTTTTGCTTGAAAATGACCTAGAGAACATTCCACCCGCACAAAATCAAGATCCTCAATACCAGTTATCCTTTTACGTGATGCAGAATTGTTAAAATTGGGATTTATATGTAGCTTTCTGCTGTAATATCGGGTACTCAATTCAATTAATTTTATAGCTTCAGTTTTATGGCGGCAAGCAGAAAAATCTTTTTGTTACAAAATTTAATAATAAATCCTGCGAGCTACCTTAAAAGTAATGAAAATTTTAGGTTTTTATTTTACGAGTTTTTTCTCTTTTTTTTATTTTTAATTGAAATTATGAGACTTGAAAAAATTGGTTTCTTTTGATATCCCTTAAATTAATTTTTTTGACAAAAGAAATATATTTGGAGTGAAAATACCAAAATATTCAATTTTATAATGATTTTATCGAATCTAATTAGACTCTGTTAGTTTAGACTATTTTTTTTCTTTTTTCCGTCGCCATAAATCCAACGCTCTACCGGCTGAGCCACAGACCGACTCATAACTATTTTATTTTGAAACCAGTATATAAAAAGTTATTATTATTTTTTTATTGTTTCATGGTTTATTACGTCAGATAATAAAAATAAAAATATCGAACATATAAAAATTCAATTTTTTAGTTATGCAACATAAAATTCATTTTTTCAAATTTTTCTCAATTTTTTTTCCATTTGATTGATTGAATAAAACGCAGCGGGTTAGTTAAATTATATAGAAAAAATATATAAATGTCAATTAAGTAGAAATTAACGACTATCAGAAATTACAAATGACAACGTAGATTATCGTAAAATTTTTTGCTGATATATTGTTAAAAATAAACAGTAAAAATAAATCTTGTTCATAAAAATTTTTAAATGTGTATAAAAAAATTTCTTACATCAAATTTCAAAAGTCAGCATAATTTTATGTAACCCGTTCCTCTTTTAATGATATAGAAGCAAGTATGTTATACTTGTTCGATCAAAGTATTTTCTTGAATTTTTTAATGCTATAATTATATTTAAAAATATTATTTTATTTAAATGATAAAAGTTTCAAAATAATAAAAAATTTTGCTTTAATTTTTTAAAATTTATAATCGTTTGAGGAAATTAAATCAATAGTATAACTAATGTAACTGAGAAAAAAATGTTATATGCCTTTAACAATTATAATTATTTACTCAATTATTTATGTTAATTTGTGCATGTACAAAGGAGATGAAAATTTTTTATAAACAAAATACATTAGGATTTGATACAGATTTTATACGATTTTCTAAATCGTCGGTCCATTTCCAGAAAACGGACAAAACTTTTGAAATACAAATTTTTTCTAATATTTTTTTCAAAGAGAGAAACGTTATTTATTTATTTTTTGTAACGAAAATTGATAAATATTCTTTTTTTAGAATATTTGGACTAATCAACTATTTTAATGACTGTATGAACAAATATTTTATGTATTCTTTTTTATTAATTGTATTTATACACAGTTACCGATATTACAGTTTCCTATATTTTTATCTTTATTCCAAATTTTTTAAAAATATCTCTGTCATACTTTTTATTAATTGAAGTGGAAGAGTATAATATAGAAATATTTGAAAAAATTTTGGATTAAAAATGATAAAATTATAAAAACTGTAATGTCGGTATTTGACATCTCCTATATGAGTTGTAGCTTTTATAATTGTCAAAGAAGAGATATTTTACATTTTCATAAAATCAGATGATTTAATTTTTTTCTGTAATCTGTTTTACTATAATGATTATTTAAAAAAGTTAAATTTAGAATAACAATATCAAACAAAATTAATATAATTACTGTTAGTCAAACATAAGGCATTAAAAGTAGCAGCACTCGAGTATAAAAATAGATTTTTTAAAATATTTTAGATAATTTTAAAATGTAATAAAATGAATAAATGATTCAATATTGTTAGCAAGCTAACATCACAGAATGACGCATCAAATTTTCAAGACACTTTTACAATTCTTGAATTGTATTTGAATTGAAATATTTTATAAATCAGATTTCAACTATTTTTGCAATAGAATCATAATCTAAAAATTTAAATTAACATATTGTATATCAAGTATTTACAGTATTTCTTTCATTTTCATTTTTTTAATAACATGAAAATCAAATAGGAAATGGTTTCTATTTGATTAAAGTTATATACAAGTTTCAATTAAATATTCTTTTTTTTATTATCTTTTATTAAAGTACAAATAAGCACAAATTTTAATCGAGATAATTAGAGCCGATTTTCACAGGTTGCTCTAATGAACAAAAAAAGAAAAACGTAAACTCAAGCTGAAAAAAACTATTTTAGTTATATAAAATTCCCGCAACCAAATTCACCATTTGGTAAATGATGATAAAATATGAAATTTCTTTTCAATCATGTCACTTATGCATTTAAATGATCAGTAGTTATCTCATCAAAGGATCCAATTATTAACTGGTCCCGCAATAGCAAAGTCTTTTTTTTTTTTTTTTCTTCTATCGTTACAGTAATTATAATAGTTACAAGAAACAGAATTCAACCATTCATTTGATAAAAATAATAGTAAAATGTAATATATAAAATTTTGAGTCACAACTTATCAACTATTAGTTTAAATTTAAATGCTCATAGAGGAATATTTGGAGATAAAAATAAGTTTTTATAACATTGATAGACTCTTGCAAAATCTCGAAACTTCTTTCAATCTCAACTGATTCGTTGTTCAAGAGGACATTATTTTAAAAAGAACATTGAAGAATGCACAACTTCACTAAGTGAATTAAATTGTACAAATGTAATATAACATTTAATTAGCTTTTACGACACATATAATGTGTTTTTATTCTTTGTATGATTAGACTTGAAAATATCTGATAAAATCATATATATCTTTCATTAAAAATATACTGAAGTCACATTGTATGTTTAAAATTAAAATCTCTAAATTAATATGATTAAATCAGATCTTAACAAGTTTTAATCCTCAGCGTTGAGATATATTAGACAAGTAGAAGGCGAGTACTCTACTTCCTGGGCTGTTGGATTATGATTGGACGTGAAGAATAAGCTGGACGAGCATCATGAGTTGGTATTGGTTTTTCATGATAGTGTTGCACTGCCTCAGGAGGAAAGTCAGCGTGTCCTTTTGTCTGAACACCACTAATAATCATAGCCTTTGGTGGACTGAAAAATTAACATTCACTTAGTAAATCCATTTATTATAAATTGTGCAAGGTTGTATAACAAATAGAAATAATTGTTTAAGGACAGTGATAACAATTAGCATTTTATTACTAAATATGACGCATTACTGTAAATTGTGTAATGTGGTATAGCAAAATATAAAAATAGTTTTAAAAATGATATCAGACTGATAAAAAAAAATCAAACCAAAACAGTTATGATAAATGAATTTGTAATAACACTTTCGAGCATACCTTATCTCATATTTTGTTGGAAAAATTAGTTATATATTTACTTTATACCTAAGCTATAATTTTGTTTTTATTTTTTATGATACTATCAAAAAACGATAAATTGCTTGAAAAAATAATAATCATGTTTACAACTTCCTATCATAAAAACAATGTTTTTACTACTTTGTATTTCTTACATAAAAAACAAAAAAAATAATTTCAAAAATAATTTCTAGATAATTATTAAAATTTTTTTTTTCCGTTGAAATTCCATTTTGAGACGCATATACTTTTTCCGTTATGTTTATGTAAGCAGAATGCATTAAATATTTAAGCAATTAAAAATTCTTTTATCGATAACGAATTTAGTTTGCTTTGGGCCGGGTGCTCTTTTTACGAAAAGATAAACATCTAGTTCACACGATATGTATGTATGTGACGTGAGATGTGTAAACAAAGAGCCTACGTGACATATTGACGTTTATTTCCATTCGAAAAATTAATCTCATCTCAACAAAGAAAAAAAGTGAACCGCTTAAAAGTAAAACAAAATTAATAATACCTAGTCGATGGTTTAACCTCCTCTGGATCCTTTACGGGCTTGATCTCCCGCTCCTTGTCAGGATTTTTGTGTTGAGTTATCCTCATGCCACCGGCCTTGACTATATAAATGCGTAGAACAAGTTTTCGACATTAGCAAAAAGGATATCTATATATACACACACATATACATCTTTCTTTGTCGCTCTAACGCGACCTTGAGGCGCAAATATCTACTTCTTTCTCTCTTTTTATTTTTTTTTTTAACTTTCGCACTGCAGTGTTATTACTGATAGTAATATAAAAAAGGAATATTTAGTAAACAAATCTTTTATAGTACTAACCTGCTGGTGGATGACCGGCTTTGAGCGTCGTTTCATCAGGACTCGACATTTTTTTAATTTAATTGATTGATTGTATTGTAATTTAAATAACAGTTCTCCAATATGTTTTTCGCCGACAAGATTGTATGTACATACGTATACACAACGTTCACGTATGAGGCGTCAAAGCATTAATGAAGAAACGCTCTTCTCTGTTGCCAACAGAACGGCACTGGAGAGACTTTAATAGAGGGGGATATGTATAATACGTTTGGAAAAAGAGAAGTTGCTTGTTTCGTAAAAGATAAACAAAAACGATAGCACTTGTTACGCGCGAGTTTTGAAGTTACATTTTATTATTTTATTGAAACTTGCAGCGCATTGCGCAAAAGAAATAAATGTTATTACAAAATCTAGTATTATTATTGATGCAATAATTATAATGTACTTTTACTTATAAACTGATAATATTATTCAGTGTTAGAATAATTTTTTCGAATAGTTATATCGGTTGCACAAAATTGCTTAATAACTGTCAATATTACTTCAACCGTCGCATTGTATTAAAGGAAATACAGTTAAATTATTATAAAAAGATACAATAGGATTTATTTTTAATTATACAAAAGAGTACAAATGTAAATTTATATAAAATATGCATAGATTAAATAAATAATGAAATTTAATATTTTTTTACATTTTTTTATACAACAATGCATTAATGAACTGAATTTATAGTATTTTTGAATGAACAATGTAGTATGACAAATATAATGCAGTGTCATATGAGTGAATAACAAACTTTTTTATATAGAAACATTTTTATTATTAAATATTAAACTTTCTTTTGTTCTTCATAAACATAATGCAGATCTTTGCTGTCTTGATTAGTAATATGAACCCAACCAGTAGCTTTCATATGATAAACTGTAAATATTTAAATTTAGTTTAATTCCTATTTTATTAATATTAAAATATTGCAAAATGCAAAGAAATATAATTTTTTTTTATTTCAGAGCAATGAAATTATAAAATAAAAACTTACCTCTAACAATACCACCAGAATAAGAATCTCTGTAAGTTGCATGATAAATAGCTCTCCTACCAAGTTCATAAGCTTCATCGTCTGTCAAATCCCAACGATAACCAGAATCTAATACACCATAAGCAAAGACTGAACCTGAACCAACACTAAATACTTTTCCTGGTGTACGAGTACCCTCAGAATCAACGTAATATAAACCTGGACCCCTCTCATCCCATCCAGCAATCATCATACCTATATAAATAATAAATTAAAAAATGAAAACAACTAGTAATAATTTCTAAAGTACAAATCTTAAAATTTGTATTATTTTTTACAACATGATAATAACAATATAAAAATAGTGTATACCTATACTAAGTCCCATTCCTTTATAGTTATAAACCATATTTGACATTAGTTTACTAGCTGCAGCAACAGAAATACGGGATCTGTTACGCAGTTCATACATGCGGCATTGTTTTGCTAATACACGATCCCAGTAAACACAATCAGCTGCACCACCAGCTAGAGTTCCTAAGAGATAGTCGTTGATTTCAACAATTTTTTTCATTGTTTGTGAACCTGAAAATAATATATTAAAATGGTTAATTATAATTACGTTAAATTATGATTTTATATAATCAAACAAATTCGAAAATTCACCAATAAATTGGCCTCCAGTGGCACGAGAATCAACGGAAAGTATAATTCCACCTTGATACATAAAACCCAAAGTTGTGGTTCCATGATCGAATTTGATTTTTAAATCTTTTCCAGTTTCATCTGTTCTACTACTTAATTGACCTAGAAAATCAGCTGGCTAAAAAATAAATTATTTTGAAGACTTTAGTAATCAATTGGAACCTGTATTGAATGAAAAATACAATAGTCATTTTGAATGACATAACCTTCAATTTAAAATATTAAAAAAAAAAAAATATTTAGAATAATATAATTTTAACTTTAAAAAGTATGTGTATACACAAAATATTATATTATATGTTAATGCATAAAAGTTTTAAAGCTAATAAAAAGACTAATCATGTAAACAAAACATTGTAATGGTACAGTAAAATTTCTAAAATAAAATATGTAAAACTTACGTTAGTGAACGGCGGCATCGCCAAAGTTAAGTTATTTGCAAAATTTTCACATTGAATGTCTTGAAGAACTTCTTCATCTTTTCGAGAAATATTATTAAAATTAATAGAAGAATTTAAACCACAGACTTGAGCGAGCGCCATGTCTAAATGTTTTAACATGTGATGCGCGATTGGTTACTCCTCGGAGCCGGTGCATGCGCTTGAACGATGTGCGCTCTTGTTGCAAACTATATAATCAATTACCGCTCGCCCAACCAATTTTTGAAAATATTTTTTATGTTTATACTTGAAGACTAAGAATAATTTAAATTTTTTGATTTTAGGAAAAACAGCGTATATCATATCGACGCCCCGTACGAAAAAAAGCACGGTTCACAGGGTTTGACGAAAACTAACACCATTCGCAGTATCAAACGAAGACTAACACCACTCATTGCATTAGACGAAAACTAGCACGACTCACTTAATTAAGACGAAAACTAGCACTATTCGCTGAACTCCGACGAAAAGAAGCACGGTTCGACGAGTTTTAACGAAAACTAGCATAGTTCATGGAGCTCCGACGAAAAAAAGCACGGTTCGCTAAGTTCCAACGAAAAGTAGCACGACTCATGGAGCTCCAACGAAAAAAAGCACGACACATTAGACTCGGACGAAAAGTAACACGATTCGCGAAACACTAACGAATACTAGCACAACTTGATATGCAATATTACAATTTGAACCTTATTAAAAACTTGATTATTTTAATATCTTAACAAATAGTTAATTAATAAAATATAATGAAAAGGTGTTTATTAGTTATTTTTCTTATGAATTGTTTCAATATTTTCAATATGTTTTAATGAAATTATTTGCTCAGTGGTTTTCGATTCGTCTGATTACTCCCATGACAATTTTACCATTATTTTTTTAACAAAAAGTTATTTATTTAAATGAATAAATGCGCGATTGTAAGAGTTGAACATTCATTTTCTATTACTCCGTTCAAAGAATCTTGGCATCACATTTTTCACAAATAAAGAACAAGAGTTTCAAATTTATCTGGCATACAAATCTTAAACTCAATTACTGTAGGTGTAAGATTTAAACTTAGTTATTGAAATCAAAACCACTTTTTAGCATAAATCATGAAGTATATGATATTATATTTTATAAAATTAATTTTAGTTTGATTATTCATGGTAATATGTCATACTACACACTGTTTTGCTACGGCGAAAATGGACGGTTTTAATGTTTGTGACTTAATCTTGATAACATGTAATTGAACTTTGCGCTTATATTAAATTCATTTTACATACATGTTAAACCACAGCAATTTCGAAACTCAATTGTTTCATTGTTTTTATATAAATACAATTGCTTACCGAAAATTCAATTCCAAATTATTTCCTTTAAGTCTACCCTGTTGAAAAAACCATATGGTTTTATCGTGTGGTCATCATGACCATGTAGTCATTTATGAAAAATTACTTTTGTCTCGCAAATTCAGAGGGTGAAAAGTTCTTTACTTTCGCCCAATTTAATTTCTCTAAAATTAAGGGGGCGAAAAGTACTTTACTCCCGCAAGTCGAATTTCTCTTAAATGAAGGGGGAGCTGTTTACTTTTCTCCCGCTAATTCAGAGGGCGAAAAGTTCTTTACTCTCGCCAAATTTCATTTCTCTAACAATAAGCGGGCGTAAAGTAATTACTCCCGCAAGTCAAATTACTCTTAAATGAAGGGAGAGCTGTGTACTTTTCTCCCGCAAATTCAGAAGGCGAAAAGTTCTTTACTCCCCCAAATTTAATTTCTTTAAAAATAAGTGGGCGTAAAGTACTTTTATTCCGTAAATTAAAGTTTTCTTAAATTTAGCAAGGAGAAAAAATTTTTTTCTCGTAAATAAGAGGGCGAAAAGTTCTTTATTCCCGCCAAATTTAATTTCTCTAACAATAAAAGGGCGAAAAGTACTTTTATCCCGCAAATTGAATTTCTCCTAGATTAAGCGAGAGGAATGTATTTTTCTCTCGTAAATTCAGAGGGCGAAAATTTCTTTACTCCCGCCAAATTTAATTTCTCTAAAAATAAGTGGGCGAAAAGTACTTTACTCCCGCAAGTCAAATTACTCTTAAATAAAGGGGAAGCTGTGTACTTTTCTCCCGCTAATTCAGAGGGCGAAAAGTTCTTTATTCCCGCCAAATCTAATTTCTCTAAAAATAAGAGGGCGAAAAGTACTTTACTCCCGCAAGTCAAATTTCTCTTAAATGAAGGGGGAGCTGTTTACTTTTCTCCCGCTAATTCAGAGGGCGTAAAGTTCTTTATTCCCGCCAAATCTAATTTCTCTAAAAAAAAGAGGGCGAAAAGTACTTTACTCCCGCAAGTCAAATTTCTCTTAAATGAAGGGGGAGCTGTTTACTTTTCTCCCGCTAATTCAGAGGGCGAAAAGTTCTTTACTCTCGCCAAATTTCATTTCTCTAACAATAAGCGGGCGTAAAGTAATTACACCCGCAAGTCAAATTACTCTTAAATGAAGGGAGAGCTGTGTACTTTTCTCCCGCAAATTCAGAAGGCGAAAAGTTCTTTACTCCCGACAAATTTAATTTCTTTAAAAATAAGTGGGCGTAAAGTACTTTTATTCCGTAAATTAAAGTTTTCTTAAATTTAGCAAGGAGAAAAAATTTTTTTCTCGTAAATAAGAGGGCGAAAAGTTCTTTATTCCCGCCAAATTTAATTTCTCTAACAATAAAAGGGCGAAAAGTACTTTTCTCCCGCAAATTGAATTTCTCCTAGATTAAGCGAGAGGAATGTATTTTTCTCTCGTAAATTCAGAGGGCGAAAAGTTCTTTACTCCCGCCAAATTTAACTTCTCTAAAAATAAGTGGGCGAAAAGTACTTTACTCCCGCAAGTCAAATTACTCTTAAATAAAGGGGAAGCTGTGTACTTTTCTCCCGCAAATTCAGAGGGCGAAAAGTTCTTTATTCCCGCCAAATCTAATTTCTCTAAAAATGAGAGGGCGAAAAGTACTTTACTCCCGCAAGTCAAATTACTCTAGAATGAAGGGGGAGCTGTGTACTTTTCTCCGTGTCGCAAATTCAGAGGGCAAAAAGTTCTTTACTCCCGCTACATTTAATTTTTTAAAAATAAGCGGGCAAAAAGTACGTTACTCCCGCAAGTCAAATTACTCTGAATTGAAGGGGGAGCTGTGTACTTTTCATTTTTTGAATTTCATTTCTCTAAAAATAAGCGGGCGTAAAGTAATTACTCCCGCAAGTTAAATTAGTCTTAAATAAAGGGGGAGCTGTGTACTTTTCTCCGTGTCGCAAATTCAGAGGGCGAAAAGTTCTTTACTCCCGCCAAATTTAATTTCTTCGAAAATAAGCGGGCGAAAAGTACTTTTATTACGTAAATTAAATTTTTCTTGAATTGAGCGGGAAAAAAAAATTTTTTTTTCGTAAATAAGAGGGCGAAAAGTTCTTTATTCCCGCCAAATTTAATTTCTCTAACAATAAGAGGGCGAAAAGTACTTTTCCCCCGCAAATTGAATTTCTCCTAGATTAAGCGGGAGGAAAGTATTTTTCTTTCGTAAATTCAGAGGGCGAAAAGTTCTTTACTCCCGCCAAATTTCTTTAAAAATAAGCGGGCGTAAAGTACTTTTATTCCGTGAATTAAATTTTTCTTAAATTTAGCAAGAAGAAAAAATTTTTTTCTCGTAAATAAGAGGGCGAAAAGTTCTTTATTCCCGCCAAATTTGGTTTCTCTAAAAATAAGAGGGCGAAAAGTACTTTACTCCCACAAGTCAAATTACTCTGGAATGAAGGCGGAGCTGTGTACTTTTCTCCTGCAAATTCAGAGGGCAAAAAAGATCTTTACTCTCGCTACATTTAATTTTTTTTAAAATAAGCGGGCAAAAAAGTACGTTACTCCCGCAAGTCAAATTACTCTGAAATAAAGGAAGAGCTGTGTACTTTTCTCCCGCAAATTTAGTGGGCGAAAAGTTCTTTACTCCCGCCTAATTTAATTTCTCTAAAAATAAGAGGGCGAAAAGTACTTTACTCCCTCAAGTCAAATTACTCTGAAATGAAGAAGGAGCTGTGTACTTTTCTCCCGCAAATTCAGAGGGCAGAAAGTTCTTTACTCCCGCCACATTTAATTTTTCTAAAAATAAACGGGCGAAAAGTAGGTTACTGCCGCAAGTCAAATTACTCTTAAGTAAAGGGGAAGCTGTGTACTTTTCTCTCGTAAATTCAGAGAGCGAAAAGTTTTTACTCCCGCTAAATTTAATTTCTTTAAAAATAAGCGAGCGTAAAGTACTTTTATTCCGTAAATTAAATTTTTCTTAAATTTAGCAAAAAGAAAAAATTTTTTTCTCGTAAATAAGTGGGCGAAAAGTTCTGTATTCCCGCCAAATTTAATTTCTCTAAAAATAAGAGGGCGAAAAGTACTTTACTCACGCAAATCAAAGTACTCTGGAATGAAGGGGAAGCTGTGTACTTTTCTCCTGCAAATTCAGAGGGCAAAAAGTTCTTTACTCCCCCTACATTTATTTTTTTTAAAATAAGCGGGCAAAAAGTACGTTACTCACGGAAGTCAAATTACTCTGAAATGAAGGGGGAGCTGTGTACTTTTCTCCTGCAAATTCAGAGGGCGAAAAGTTCTTCACTCCCGCCAAATTTCATTTCTCTAAAAATAATCGGGCCTAAAGTAATTACTCCCGCAATTCAAATTACTCTGAAATGAAGGGGGAGCTGTGTACTTATCTCCCGCAAATTCAGAGGGCGAAAAGGTCTGTACTCTCGCAAAATTTAATTTTTCTAAAAATTAGCGGGCGAAAAGTACTTTTCTCTTGCAAATTAAATTTCTCTTAAATTGAGCCAAAGCAAAGTATTTTTCTCCTGCAAATTCAGAGGGCGAAAAGTTCTTTACTTTCGCCAATTTTAATTTCTCTAAAATTAAGGGGGCGAAAAGTACTTTACTCCCGCAAGTCCAATCACTCTTAAATGAAGAGGGAGCTGTGTACTTTTCACCCGCAAATTCAGAGGGCGAAAAGTTTTATACTTACGCCAAATTTAATTTCTTTAAAAATAAGCGGGAGAAAAGTATGCCCCTCTTCATTTAAGAAAAATTTGACTTACGGGAGTAACGTACTTTTCGCCCGTTTATTTTTAGAAAAATTAAATGTGGCGGGAGTAAAGAACTTTTTGCCCTCTTATTTACGAAAAAAAAATTTTTTTTTCTCGCTAAATAGAAGAAAAATTTAATTAACGGAATAAAAGTACTTTACGCCCGTTTATTTTTAAAGAAATTAAATTTGGCCGGAGTGAAGAACTTTTCGCCCTCTGAATTTGCGGGAAAAAAGTACACAGCTCCCACTTTATTTAAAAGTAATTTGACTTGCGGGAGTAACGTACTTTTCGCCCGCTTATTTTTAGAAAAATTAAATGTGGCGGGAGTAAAGAACTTTTCGCCCTCTGAATTTGCGGGAGAAAAGTACACAGCTCCCCCTTCATTTCAGAGTAATTTAACTTGCGGGAGTAAAGTACTTTTCGCCTTCTTATTTTTAAAGAAATAAAATTGGCGGGAATAAAGAACTTTTTGCCCTCATGTTTACGAGAAGAAAATTTTTTTTTCTCGCTAAATTTAAGAAAAATTTAATTTACGGAATAAAAGTACTTTACGCCCGTTTATTTTTAAAGAAATAAAATTTGGCGGGAGTAAAGAACTTTTCACCCTCTGAATTTGCGGGAAGAAAGTACACAGCTCCCCTTCATTTAAAAGTAATTTGACTTGCGGGAGTAACGTACTTTTCGCCCGTTTATTTCTAGAAAAATTAAATGTAGCGGGAGTAAAGAACGTTTTGCCCTCTGAATTTGCGGGAGAAAAGTACACAGCTCCCCCTCCATTTCAGAGTAATTTGACTTGCAGGAGTAAAGTACTTTTCGCCCTCTTATTTTTAGAAAAATTAAATGACGCGGGAATAAAGAACTTTTCGCCCTCTTATTTACGAGAAGAAAATTTTTTTTTCTCGCTAAATTTAAGAAAAATTTAATTTACGGAATAAAAGTACTTTACGCCCGTTTATTTTTAAAGAAATTAAATTTGGCGAGAATGAAGAACTTTTCGCCCTCTGAATTCGCGGGAGAAAAGTATACAGCTCCCCCTCTATTTCAGAGTAATTTGACTTGCAGGAGTAAAGTACTTTTCGCCCTCTTATTATTAGAAAAATTAAATGACGCGGGAATAAAGAACTTTTCGCCCTCTTATTTACTAGAAAAAATTTTTTTTTTCTCGCTTAAAGTAGGAAAAATTTAATTAACGGAATAAAAGTACTTTACGCCCGCTTATTTTTAGAGAAATTAAATTTGACGGGAGTAAAGAACTTTTTGCCCTCTGAATTTGCGGGAGAAAAGTCGACAGCTCACCCTCCATTTCAGAGTAATTTGACTTGCAGGAGTAAAGTACTTTTCGCCCTCTTATTTTTAGAAAAATTAAATGACGCGGGAATAAAGAACTTTTCGCCCTTTTATTTACGAGAAGAAAATTTTTTTTTCTCGCTAAATTTAAGAAAAATTTAATTTACGGAATAAAAGTACTTTACGCCCGTTTATTTTTAAAGAAATTAAATTTGGCGGGAGTAAAGAACTTTTTGCCCTCTGAATTTGCGGGAGAAAAGTACACAGCTCCCCTTCATTTCAGAGTAATTCGACTTGCGGGAGTAAAGTACTTTACGCCCGCTTATTTTTAAAGGAATTAAATTTGGCGGGAATAAAGAACTTTTCGCCCTCTGAATTTGCGGGAGAAAAGTACACAGCTCCCCCTTCATTTAAGAGTAATTTGACTTGCGGGAGTAACGTACTTTTCGCCCGCTTATTTCTAGAAAAATTAAATGTGGCGGGAGTAAAGAACTTTTTGCCCTCTGAATTTGCTGGAGAAAAGTACACAGCTCCCCTTCATTTCAGAGTAATTTAACTTGCGGGAGTAAAGTACTTTTCGCCTTCTTATTTTTAAAGAAATAAAATTTGGCGGGAATAAAGAACTTTTTGCCCTCTTGTTTACGAGAAGAAAATTTTTTTTTCTCGCTAAATTTAAGAAAAATTTAATTTACGGAATAAAAGTACTTTACGCCCGTTTATTTTTAAAGAAATAAAATTTGGCGGGAGTAAAGAACTTTTCGCCCTCTGAATTTGCGGGAAGAAAGTACACAGCTCCCCTTCATTTAAAAGTAATTTGTCTTGCGGGAGTAACGTACTTTTCGCCCGTTTATTTCTAGAAAAATTAAATGTGGCGGGAGTAAAGAACGTTTTGCCCTCTGAATTTGCGGGAGAAAAGTACACAGCACCCCTCCATTTCAGAGTAATTTGACTTGCAGGAGTAAAGTACTTTTCGCCCTCTTATTTTTAGAAAAATTAAATGACGCGGGAATAAAGAACTTTTCGCCCTCTTATTTACGAGAAGAAAATTTTTTTCTCTCGCTAAATTTAAGAAAAATTTAATTTACGGAATAAAAGTACTTTACGCCCGTTTATTTTTAAAGAAATTAAATTTGGCGGGAATGAAGAACTTTTCGCTCTCTGAATTTGCGGGAGAAAAGTACACAGCTCCCCCTTCATTTAAGAGAAATTTGACTCTTGGGAGTAAAGTACTTTTCGCCCCTTAATTTTAGAGAAATTAAATTTGGCGAAAGTAAAGAACTTTTCGCCCTCTGAATTTGCGAGGCAAAAGTAATTTTTCATAAATGACCTCATGGACATGATGACCACATGGTTAAACCATATGGTTTTTTTTCAACAGGGTAAAGCTGTAATACGTTTCATCACATAAAATAAAAAAAATTGTTGTGATATAAAATAATATTATATTTTTTAAACCTTCGTTGTTTTAAAAAATACTTTTTAACAAATAATTCGGTATTTATTAAAAAATATGGATGAATTCATTCGTATCATAGTTATCAATGCGAAAACATTTTATTCAGAAAGAGCTTTTGGACAAAAATTAAAAAACACGTTTAGTTGTAAAATAACAGATAGCGGAAAAAATATTAAAAGTATTTTATTCCAAGTTCATTTTACTTTTCGAAACGGGTGTGGAAGGTAAAAATCACTTTACACACCAGTTTCAAATAATACTTTATACCACGAGAGCCGAATAATCATATTGAAGTTCTGATTTTGAGGTTAGAGTGGTATAAAAAGAAGTTTTGTAATCTGTGAATTTAATAAGCTATAACTTTGATCTAATCTAGCAAATGACTGTATTTAAAAATTTTTTTTTATGTTTATCTTTTCTTCCGAATCGAACTTATCGAAAAATCTAATAAAATATCATTAATATAAAAACTCACGCAGTCTTGATTTGAGTCAAGACAAATTTTTTATAAAAAATATAAGCCAAACTTGTTTTTATATTTTAAAAGCAATACATGACCTCAGTTAGGTTTCTAAAAAAAGGTCATTATAAAGTCTGATTAGTACCAAAATTTAGTTTTTAATTTAAAAAAATTCTCAATATTCAGTTTTGAGTTGAGTTGAGGTAAATATAAAAACATAAAATTCTCATCAGAAGTGAGTACTGAGAGAAAAGTACATAAATTTCGTTCAAATTAGCAACAAAAAATTCACGAAAATTCTGTGAAAAATATTAATATGTATTCGATACAATAATCAAAGTTATAGCTCATAAAATTCACAGATTACAAACCTTGCTTTTTAATAAATGAACTTGGAATAAAATACTTTTAATATTTTTTCCGCTTTCTGTTATTTTAAAACTACACGTGTTTCTTAATTTTTGTCCAAAAGCTCTTCCTGAAATAAATGTTTTTGCATTGATAATTATGATACGAATGAATCCATCCATATTTTTTAGTAAATACCAAATTATTTGTTAAAAAGAATTTTTTAAAACAACGAAGGTTTAAAAATATTATATTATTTAATATATCACAACAATTTTTTTTATTTTATGTGATGAATCGTATTATAGCTTTAAACTTTTAAGGAAATTATTTGTAATTGAATTTTCGGTAAGCAATTGTATTTATATAAAAACAATGAAACAACTGAGTTTCGAAATTGCTGTGCTTTAACATGTGTATAAAATGAATTTTTTGCACTCCGGCCGGAAAGCGGCAACTTTCTAATCAAACGAATCGAAAACCACTGAGCAAATAATTTAATTAAAACATATTGAAAATATTGAAACAATTCATAAGAAAAATAAAAATAAACCCCTTCTCATTATATTTTATTAATTAACTATTTGTTAAGAGTTAAGATAATCAAGTTTTTAATAAGGTACAAATTGTAATATTGCATATCGAGTTGTGCTAGTATTCGTCAGTGTTTCGCGAATCGTGTTACTTTTCGTCCGAGTCTAACGTGTCGTGCTTTTTTTCGTTGGAGCTCCATGAGTCGTGCTACTTTTCGTTGAAACTTAGCGAACCGTGCTTTTTTTCGTCGGAGCTCCATGAACTGTGCTAGTTTTCGTTGAAACTCAGCGAACCGTGCTTTTTTTCGTTAAATTTTCACCATTCGTGCTAATCTTCGTCAAACCCTGTGAACCGTGCTTTTTTTCGTAAGGGAAACACGAACGGTGCTACTTTTCGTTAAAACTCTTTGAACTGTGCTTATTTTCGTAAAAGCCTGAGTCGTGCTTTTTTTCGTACGGGACGTCGATATAGACATAAAAAATCATATGTATATTTTTCATAGAAATCGCAAACAATATAAAATACATTTTTTAATATTTTAAACGTAATTTGAATAAAATGCTCTTTATATTTTCACGATTGCAAAAAGTGTAACGATGTCAAATTAATAACATTTTCTTATTTAATTATTGACTATTTGAGACAATTATTATCTCAAGTTTTCTTTAAATTTTTCTATTGTAAATAAAAAATAGTCCCTGGTGGATAAATCGGACGCAATTGCGCAGAAATTGAAGGTTCTATTTCGTCAATTTTCCATAATTCCGATAAATCATCAAATGCAATAACCGCTAAGCAACAGAATTTCAACGGACTTACAGTGGTTGAAATGCACTTAAAGGGTTACAGTTACAATTAAGGGAATCACAGCAGTTTTCCGTCAGCCGAAGTGCATTTTGAGGGTGGCAATTTGAACTTTGCGCTTAAAATTGCAGCTGACAATTACGTCACACGAAATTGCACCAGAAAAGTAACAGCTCAATTGCCAATCAGGATTACATCTCGTGCTTGTGCTTACAGGACGGGGCTTAATTAATTTTTTATTAAAATAATTATTTTTATTATTTTTAAGAAAAATCACCGAAAAATTATCATATTAATTTCTGATTCATAAATGTTCATAACTTTTTGACATTTCAATTTTTTATATATTTTATACCATTTATTTTTGTTAATTTTATATTCTGAAAGTAATTTGTTGTTTATTATGCTTCATTACTGTACCGAATTGCACTGGCACTTACATTAAAAAAGTAAAATTTCAGTAATTTACGAATTTTTTTATAATTAATCACAGCAGCCTTTTAGCATAAATACCTCGCGGATTCTGTTTCAGATGGTCAAAATACATATATAAAGCTTTGATGAATCCATAAACCTTGATGGCTCACGGCCATTATATACTGAGCCAGGCCTATAATACCCTGACGCGCTCCTTTTTTTACTAAAATTTAATTTTTTTCAATTGTATCCGCTTTTTTTAAATTAATAAATTGGCCTCGGTCGAGATGAAAATAAAGCAATAGTAACTCGGAAGCAAAGTATATTTCTCCTTTAAATCGGAAATATATTTGTTGCATAATTTATCAATGACTACAACAATATATTATTATTCTAGTCATTGATCAACAGAAATTTTTTTAAATATATAAAAATTATTACAATAGACAAATATTATTATTTTTAAATTATTTAAATGCGCATAAAAATTTTTATTTAACTTTCATTAGGGCCTAAGTGCCAAAAGTACGATAACAATCTGTTTACAGTAATATCGCTCTTGACCGTGAATTATTATCGAGTGTTTGATTTAGCTGGATCAATATTTAATGGAATAAACTAATCTCGAATTAGATAACCCACATATGTTTTTATTTTAAGATAAAGTAAATGACATAAAAAAGATTATTTTTATATTTTATTTTACAGAAGTTCAAATTTGTAAGATTACAAAAATATATATATTAATATTAACTATTTTAAAAAATTTATTCGTAATACCTAATATATTATATTAAAAGACATAATATAAGTTATAAATTAATCTGTAAAATAATATATTTATCATTAAAAATTAAATGTTCAATGCGACTTATTACAATTTATAAGATATGATATTACAACAAATTCCAATTAATATTTTTAACGATACTTCAACTTTTTCAGCTTCAATCTTCAAATTAACCCTGGTGAAAAAAATCAGGTGACAAGTCACCTGATTTATCAGGTGATTTATCATGCCAAAATATCATGTATCGATTTTGTTGGTTTTTACACGTTTTAAACCATGCTTAGTCAATTTAGAACAATTTTTGAAAAATTTTTGAAATTTTTGAACTTAAAAATTTTTTTGTGATTTAGTCAAAATTTTTTCTAAGACCAAATTATCTAAAAAATTTTCTAAGTTCAAAATTTTCCAAAATTTTCAAAAATTGTTCTAAATTGACTAAGCATGGTTTAAAATGAGTAGAGATCAACAAAATCGTTACATGATGTTTTGGCATGATAAATCACCTGATAAATCAGGTGATTTATCACCTGATTTTTTTTAATAGGGTAAAATATTAGAACGCAACTTTCCTCATCGTCCAGGAGTTTTTCATCATTCCGACAAGCACAACTTTTTTTAAATGTACCATTTCTCCGAAGATGAGCAAAACAATAGCGATCACATCCTCCATTTAGGAATAGACAAGGGTGATTTGGATCTATCGGTTGTAAATTTCGACTAAAACCTTTGGCCGCTGAGTTTACGTGTAATTCCTTTTCAGACGTAAGGCTAGTCCTTACTATCAGCTCAGCAGCGAAACCGGTCAACTTATGCATCCGCCAGGATGCGTTTCTGGAAAACAATTTTACATTTTTTGTTTATTACAATTAAACTTAATTTTTCGAGTATTTAATTAGTAGGTTACATAAAATAATTAATAGATAGTACGAATAAATCATCGATTAATCAAAGATTCTTACCTATTAGAAATATAAATCCATTGTTGGTGAATATTAATTTCTATTGGTTCTTCAATAAATTCAATCTCTATACTTTTGACATCCGAGCCGTTTAAACTGACGTATTGAACTTTTGTTCTTTTTTCATTAAACCAATAAAGTCTGTCATCGAGATAATCGATGCCAAGGGAAATTTCATTTATACTATTATCAATGCCAGATAAAAATGGTCTAGGTTTTGAACCATCGGTGTTAATTTTGATAATATTAACTTTTTCGGATGTACTATTTTTTAACGTTAAAAAGAGATGTCCGTGATTAGGATGTATTACCATAGCTACTGCTCGAAGCTCAGGTAAAAAACTGTAAATTGTTTTTTGATGATAAAGAGGACTGCATAAAAAAGTATTACTGACCATAATAGAACTGGAATCATTTGTTTGTCTCAAGTAGTATAAATTGTTAGTAATCCAATCAATGACTGGACGAAAAGTATAATTATAAAACTCTTCTTTATGAAGTAACCATTGCTGGCCATTATCTTCTAACTCAAGTCGAAATATATATTTACCTGAACCGAATATTATATAATTTTCATGGACATTATAATCAAAATAAATCCACTTATTTGAATTTGATCGAAATACAATTAAAAATTTCGGTAAAGTTGCCTCTCTGAATGATGTCTTTTCAAAATCCATTATTAGGCCTCTTAAATGCTCTCCTCTTACATATATTATATACTCGTCTACGAGAACACAATTTTTTAAATCTGACGTCAACGTGTAACCAACTCCACATTCACAAACACGACCCATTGTCTTATTAGATAAAATACAAAACTGTTGACATCCACCATTCATATATTCACAAGGATTTTTTATTTTTTCAAATTTAGAAGTATCGAAGGCTTTAACTTGTTCAGCTTTACCAATTATCTTTTCATATTTATTTTTGCAACCACCAATTGTTAATTCACAATTAAACAGAGTTCCTGCTTTTTCTGAATTATTTTTAATTATAGAATAGAATTGATTACCAAGTAGAGCTATGCTTGTTATTTCTCCTTCGATATCGAATGTTTCAAAACTTTTTTTCATCTTGTTATAATTAAAACCAATGATTTCAGTACCATTTGATACATATAAAATATCATTTTTAGGGTCTATAGCAATCGCTGTTATGACGGTAAATTCTTTGAAAGTTAATTTCTTTTTAAACACCCCGTGCATAGTTGTCATTAACACCTATGATAAAAAATTAAATATTACATACAATTATTCTATTTTAAAATAAAAAATTTATCATTTAGAAACTTATTTTGACTCTAATTGTATTATTTATTTATCAACTCTTTCGAGTGTTTTTTTTACTGAATATAATTTTAAATTTTTTATATTATCTGTACAATTTAAATTATTCTTTGACTTATGCTCAACTTCGTTTTTTATTTTTTATTCATGATGAATAACAAAATCATGTAGTGAAATTTTAAAAATCTAAATTTTGAAGAAAATAACTTACCGATTTCGGAAGTAAAATGAACATTAATGCTCTATAAGGATCGAGAACGATGTCTTTGACTTTGACGACATCCGGATAAACAATACCATGATAATTTCCTTGCATATCAAATAAATCAATTCTGTTAGATTGTTTATCATAAACATAAATTTTTTCGGTTATAAATTCTACAGTTGTGATGGTTGGTTGCCAATAGAGTTCAGGTGACTGTGCATTCGCATATTTTGGCGATAATGATATGACATCAGAATCGTTTCCATCATGAGCATAATATAAGGTTTTATTCAGATAAATATCGTAGCCAGTGATATTTGAAGTTGAGTGATTAAATGATTTCAAATGAGATGTATGTGGGTCAAATATTAAAATTTCATGCAAATTCTTTTTAATGACTAAACCTTGCTCGAATGGTATAAGTTTTACATCTTTGCACTCCTCTGATTGACAAGTTATATTTTTGTTATTATCTGTAAAGACGTCCGACAAATTTTTAAAAAATTTTTATAACATTATACTTACATATACATTATCAAATGTTATAGTATATTTGATAAATAAAAAATTCGTTTAATTTATTGTATCAACTATTGTATAATCAAAAAATATTTTTTCAAAATTGGTGAACAATTTTAAATTCATCTTATTATTATAAATTAATTAAATAATTTCTAAACGTGTTTTAAGTAGCATTTTAAATAACAAATATTAAAAATATATAAAAGATATTAAAATAAAGAATATTTTTCTATTAATCGAATGAAGAATTAATTTTTATTAGAGTATAAATGTTTTTATGAATTCATGAAGCAAATATATCTGTTAATCTAACTCACCCATTTATTATGTTCATATTTATTAAGAAGATATAAAACGGACACTACACCTGTACTGATAAAAATTAACTTTCTTCTCATTAACTTTTAGTATGTTACATCATGATTATTTAGTTAATTTTCAAATAAATTCATTTATTATTTTTTAAGATATTTAGATTTCTGCTACAAAATCGAAAAATTTTAATGAATAATATTGAAATCCAAAATTCTCAATAACCAATATATAAATCTATTTAAAAATTTAAATGAATAATCTTAATGGTACATACTATAAGCTAAAGCATTTTTTTACTAAATTTTACAATAAAATGGAAAGATAGCCAATCTTTACGAGCATAGGTATAAATTTTTTTAATGAAATTTAATTTAAACTTAATTTATTTAAAATATGGTAACATGCTATACTACAAATACTTTTTCATATATTTAAAAATTTTTTTTAAATTAAAATGAAATTAAATGTTAAAAAAACAAGTTTGCACCAAACTATCAATTATTCACCTAATTATAAATTTTCGAGCACTGATGTTATGAATTTCATGTGCAAACATCCAAATAATTTCTGCGATATTTCAAAATACTATGGAATATTTATTATAAAATGTATTCATAATAAATGATAATTTTCTAAATAATCTTGCAAGTTTTGATTCAAAGCATTATTTAACGATAATCAAATTATTTCCTGCTAACATTTCTATATTTATTAAATATCATATGAATTTAATTCAATATAATTTGATAACTTAATTTTCTTATTTATAAATAAAGATATGTTATATCATATAGAAATAAAAAATCCTTTCATGAAATTCTAGTTTCTTATTATATTAGCATAAAATACTATGAATAACATGAGATGCTTTTAACATATAAAAATTTGTTAAAAAATTTTAAACAATATTTTAAAATTATTTCTCCAATAAAGTTTATTAACAATAGTCATATTAAAAACAACGAGAAATAAAATTTTTCATTCAAACTTACTTGATGTGAAATGCCAAACAAGTAATCCTACAGTAATAACAGCTACTATTAAACCAATAATCACAAACACAGAAATACAGACAGTTTTGCGTGAGACCATCTTGCAACTTTTCGTTTGACTTTTCTATATAGTATAAAATTTTTAAATTTATTTAATAAAAATTATAATAAAATATAATACAGTTCCGTTGTTAGTTGCTTGCACGTCAATCCTAATATGAAATGATTTGACGTCTATCAAAATTTGAACTTTGGTCAATAAAAGACTTCTAATCTTTATCTATCAATTCACATATGTTATGGTTGTAATTAAAGTAAAAAAAACGTATAGAAATTCACAGATGTTTTAAGTTAACTACGAAAAATTTTTAGTGACATGTGCTGGAAAAAGTTCACAAAATAAATTTCATATAATTTTATATGCAAAGATAATTTCTTAATCTAGAGGTTCCAAATTCGAATCTCGCTTTCGGCTGATTTATACAAGCACCACTGCATGTTACATGTGCTTTGTTCACGAACACACTGACAACCTTCGTCGATGATTAGCAAATGTATCGACGTTAAATAGAATTTAAAAAAATATATTATTTTGATATAAATAAATAATGGATTTTACTATTTTTGTGCCATAACAAATTTTTTAATTATTCCAGACTATACTATTTAACAATTGAAATTCATATTTATAATTATATATAATTTATAAGAACATTACAGTCGAAAAAAGACGAATTTCTTTCCACTAATCGATCGCCAACTTATCATTTGGTTCTTATTTTTTTTACTTTACTATTGTATTTTAAAACAATAGCACTTAGCATTTATAAGATATATATTATGTTCTCTTCTTATATACGCATTTTAATTATCAATTTATGATCTTCATTGATTTAATAAAATTTCGATAAATAAGAGGAAATAATTATTGTCTCTATTCGAGATGATACTTTTTGATGATCCACATTCAAACTGAATAATTAAAAGAAAAGTCATTCAAATACATTAAAACGTTCGGTTCAGAGTAAAAATAAAATTCATAATTTTTGAAATTCTAGTTTTTGTAACAATGAGATCTGTGAAAAAATTATTTTTATATAATTACATATGATTATTTATGCTTATACGTAGCACCATGTATAATTATGTATAAATTTATATGATCAAATATGACTTGAGAGTCTACATGATTATATATAATTGTTTTTAGTCTTATAAATTCATAAATGGTGGTCGTCAGTGGCTTATTCGGTAGAGCGATGGATCTTTAAGCTCGAGATTTGGAGTTCGAATCCCGTTCTGATCTGATTTATACAAGCACCACTGTACTTTACATGTGCTTTGTTCATAAACACACTGACGATCTTTGTCGCTAATCACCATCGCAATGATTACATAAATACAGCGACGTTAAATAAAAAAAAACAGAAATGATTAAAGAAATTATTTTTATTGAAAAATTTATTAATTTATTTCGAGCACTATTAAAATATTAAGGGTATGTTTTCATCCAAATCCGGAAAACCAAATGATATTAAATTTTTTTATAGAAGGAAGCAAATGAATAACCCAGGGTTTTCGACACTTATTCAATAAGTTCGTAGTAATATCCCACTTGACTGTAAGCTGTTATTGATATTTAATTTAGATGGATCAATATTGAATGAAAAAATGTAATCTTAAATTTGATAAGTTACATGTTTTCATTTTAAGGTAAGATAAATGATATAAATAATCATATTATATTCATATTTGTAAAAGTCGATTTAATAAAGGGAATAAGGTACGAATAAAAACTCTGATTTTAAAAATATATATTTATTATTTGATTAAATTTGTACATAATAACTAATAACAGATGTGATTTTTATAGTAAAGGTTTCTATTTAAATTGAAAACTGTACGAGTATATTTATGATGATTGCTTTTATGTTATTGAAACCAAAAATTTTAAAAGTACAAATTTATTTTCAGAATTTAGTTACATTGAGTATTCACAATATTAATTGTAAAAATGTGCTTAATTTTAAAGTATCTATTTCTAAAATATTAAAAGTGCTTACATCGCATATTAATTTTTTATACTTGAAATAAAAGTTAATAATACAAATAATATAAATGAATAAAATGTATTACATCGAAGGAAACATTAGCTATTAACTAATCTTTTCTGTAATAAAATATATTCAAACAATGATTAACAATATCCTATTTATGGATTTTTACAATTAATAAAATCTAATATTACAATGAATCATAATTAATATTTTTAACGATACTTCAACTTCTTCTTATCTTTTATCTGATTATGTGAATCTATTAAAACGCATTCTTTCTCATCGTCAAGGAGTTTTTCATGATTCCGACAAGCACAGCTTCT
Organism: Anastatus disparis; assembly: GCA_017163975.1. Classification (NCBI taxonomy): domain Eukaryota; kingdom Metazoa; phylum Arthropoda; class Insecta; order Hymenoptera; family Eupelmidae; genus Anastatus; species Anastatus disparis. Next base: position 2,215,556 of record JAFFSR010000222.1, read on the forward strand.
TTTAAATGTACCATTTTTTATAAGATGAGCAAAACAGAATCGTTCACAGTCTCCATTATTAAATAAACATGGATGATCCGGGTTGATTGGCTGCAAACTTGGACCGAAACCTTTGACCGCTGAGTGTAGATGTAACTCCTTTTCAGACGTAAAACTACTCCTTATTATTATCTCAGCAGCGTCACCGGTCAACTTATGCATCCGCCAGGTTGCTTTTCTAGAAAACGATTTGACATTTTTTGTCTATTACAATTGAACTTAATTTTCCGAGTATTCAATTAGTAAGGTACATAAAATAATTATTAGATTATATGAATGAATCATCGGTTAATCAAAGATTCTTACCTATTAGAAACATGCAGCCATTGTCGATAAACATTAATTTCTATTGGTTCTTCAATAAATTCAATCTCTATGCTTTTTATATCAGAGCTGTTTAAACTGGCGTATTGAATTTTTGTTCTTTTTTTATTAAACCAATAAAGTCTATCATCAAAATAATCGATGCCAAGGGAAATTTCATTAACACTAATATTATCATTTCCAGATAAAAATAGCCTAGGACTTGTACCGTCAGTGTTAATTTTTAAAATTTCAACTTTTCCAGATGTACTATTTAATAAGGTTAAAAAGAGATGTCCATGATTGGGATGTATGGCCATGGCTATAGCTTGATGCTCACGTGAAAAGCTGTAAATTGTTTTTTGCTGGTAAAAAAGTTTACCGCTATTAGTATCACGAACCATAATATAACTGGAATCATTTATTTGTCTTATGTAGTATAAATTGTCAGTAATCCAATCAATGATTGGACGAAAATTATAATAATAGGACTCTTCTTCATGAAGTAACCATTGCTGGCCATGATCTTGTAAATCGAGTCGATATGCATGTTTATCTTCACCAAATATTATATAATTTCCATGTGCATTATAATCAAAATAAATCCATTTATTTTTAGGCCATTGATCTGCAATTAAATATTTCGGTAAAGTTGCCTCTGTGAAGGTAGTTTTTTTAAAATCTGTTATTCGGCCTCTTAAATATTCTCTAATTATATACATCATATACTCTTCTACGAGAACACAATTTTTTAAATCTGACGTCAATACGTAACCAACTTCACATTCACAAACACGACCCATTGTGTTATTAGATAAAATACAAAACTGTTGACATCCACCATTCATAGATTCACAAGGATTTTTTATTTTTTCAAAATTAGAAGTATCGAAGGCTTTAACTTGTTCAGCTTTACCAATTATCTTTTCGTATTCATTTTGGCACTCACTAATTGTTAATTTACAATCAAACAGAGTTCCTGCTTTTTCTGAGTTATTTTTAATTATAGAATATAATTTATTACCAAGTAGAGCCATGCTTTTTATTTCTCCTTCGATAGCGAATGTCTCAAAACTTATTTTCATCTTATTATAATTAAAACAAATAATTTCAGTACCATTTGATGCATATAAAATACCATTTTTAGGATCTATAGTAATTGCTGTTATCACGGTAAATTCTTTGAAAGTTAATTCCTTCTTAAAAATTCCATTCATCGTAGCCATTAACACCTATGATAAAAATTAAATATTACATGTAATTATTCTATTTTGAAATGAAAAGTTTATCATTTAGAAATTTATTTTCTGTCTAATTATATTATTTATTTATCAATTCTTTCAAGTACTTTTCTTTTTTATCGAATGTAATTTTTCATCCCAGGCGTTAATTTTATTATTTCTTTTTAATTTTATTATTTATTATTAATTTTATTATTTATTATTAATTTTATTATTTATTGATAATTTTATTATCCAATATAAAAGATTAATAAATTCTAATGAAAAAAAAGAATACCATATAATTTTAATTTTACCATATAAATATAGAATTATTCGTAACAAAACATCTGCACCGAAAAACCATGATGCATCTTTGCCTGGGATGAAAAGTTTTTGAAGCACCCTCGGAGAGCCTTGCGCGATGACGGCCTTCGGACGATACTTACATCGTGGGATAATAAAGCCGAGGCGTGCAAGCAAAGCGAGCCCTCGGGTCATAATCGCGCAGGGCTCGCCAACGGTACATAAATAAATATTAAATTTTAATCGTTATCTGTACAATTTAAATTATCCTTAAACTTATGCACTTTTATGTTTTATTTGGCTTCCTTTTTTATTTTTCATTTATTATGAATAGCAAAATCAACAGCGAAAACTTAAAAATATAAGTTTTGAAGAAAATAACTTACCGATTTCGGAAGTAATATGAACATCAATGCTCCATAAGGATCGAGAACGATGTCTTTGACCATAACAACATCCGAGTAAACTATCCCGTGAAATTTGCCTTGCATGTCAAATAAATCAATTCTCTTAGATTGTTTATCATAAACGTAAATTTTTTTAGTTATAAATTCTACAGTTGTGATGGTTGGTTTCCAATAGAGTTCAGGTGACTGTACATTTGCATATTTTGGCAATAAAGATGTGACATCAGAATCGTTTCCATCATGAGCATAATATAAGGTTTTATTCAGATAAATATCATAACCAGTGATATTTGAAGTTGAGTAATTAAATGATTTCAAATGAGATGTATGTGGGTCAAATATTAAAATTTCATGCAAATTCTTTTTAATAACTAAACCTTGCTCGAATGGTATAAGTTTTACATCTTTGCGCTCCTCCGATTGACAAGTTACATTGGTATTACCTGTAAAGATATCCATTAAATTTTTTTTGAATTTTTATAACAATAAACTTACAATTAAATTATTAAATATAATAGCACATTTGCTAACTTAAAATTGCTTGAAAAGGTTTTAGTATAGATTAATCTTAAATATAACATAGTGTTTACTTTATTGTATCAACTATTGTATAATCTAATAAAATATTTTTTTCAAAATAGGTGAACAATTGTTAATTAATTAATTATTTTTCTACCTTTTGTGAATCAAACTATTTACTTTAATTTCAGTAATTAGATTGTTTTTTTTTTAATTTGATAAATGTTACTGTAAACATTACAATACAACTAATACATTTTCGGGTTAAGACATTGCAAATTGATTACTACTTCTAATTAATTTTTTAACAGCGCGAGCGTTGAATATTTTGGTTACATAATTTTTTTATTTATTAATAAAGATAAGTATAATATCGTGTAGGAATAAAAATACTTTGCACGAAATTCGTATTTCCTATTATATTAGTATAAGATCGTATGAATCAATATAAAATGCTTTTAACATATACAAATTTTTGGAACAAATTTGTAAAAACTATTTTTTAATTATTTTTTAAATAAATTTTATATCAATATTCAAATTAAAAACCACGAGAAATGAGGTTTTTCATTCAAACTTACTTGGTGTTAACTGCCAAACAATTAATCCTATAATAGCAGCTACTATTAAACCAATAATCACCGAGATATAGACAATTTTGCGTGAGATCATCTTGAAACTTTTCTTTTGACTTTTCAATATAATATAAAATTGTTGAATTTATTTAATAAAAATTATAATAAAAGATAATACAGTTTCAATGTTAGTTGTTCGCCCGTCAATCCTTATTTAAAATGATTTGACGTTTATCAAAAGCTGAAGTTTTATCAATAAAGTACTTATAACTTTTATCTAATAATTCCCATATGTTTTGGTTGTAATTAATGTAAAAAAATGTAGATAATTTCACAGATGTTTGAAGTTAACCACGAAAAACTTTTAAGGCATACATCGGAGAAAATTCCAAAATAAATTTCGCATAGCTTTATTCAATCTTATGTAAAGATAATTTCTTTAAAAATACAAAAACTCTAGACGTGCCTGAATATTATCAAGTTACCAATGAAGAGTATATTTTTTGATTATGAATCTAACGCTCTACAGAATGAGCCGCTGTGATCTCTGAAGAGTATATTTAAATAATAATTTTAAAAACATCAATTATAAATATTAACTAGTTTGAGATGAAAATTTCTTTTTCTTTTACATTTATATTATTCTTATATAAGTAAAAAATGCATTTTACTTTGTGTAAAATATCCGTTGTGACTTTGAACGTGAATATTATCATTATATTTCATTTGGATATTTTTGTGCCATAATAAATTTTTTTCCCATTCCAGGCTACGCTATCTAACAATTAAAATTCATGTTTTCAATTGTCTCATACAATTTATAAGAACATTACAGTTGAAAAAAGACAAAGATGTATCATTTTCTACTAATCGATCGTTCTTATCTGTTTTACATCATTATTTGTATTTAAAAAAATCTGTATTTTCCTGATTTAGCATTTACAAGATATATGATAGGTTCTATTATTATATGAAAGTCAACGTTTTTTATAAGCATTTTAATTATTAAGTAATTAATCATAATCATTATCATTTACATACGATTTAAGAAATTCTTCACTTTTTTCTAGATTAAAAATATACTATTTTGACATCTTTTTTTATAAAAAAAATTATTTCTATGGAAATATTTTCTAATTCATTGTTTATACTATTAAAGTATTAATAAAAGGTTCTCATCTGAACCCGGAAAGCAGAATCATATTCTCAAATTCTTTTTTATTGAAGGAAGAAAATAAATAATCCAGGTTTCATGTCACTTATTCATTAAGTCCGCGGTATTATCCCTCTCAACGGTAAGCTGTTATTGCTATTTGATTTAGTTGAGTCAATATTAAATAAAAAATGTAATATTAAATTATATTTATTCATATTGTATTTTAAAAGTTCAAACTATAAAATTAGAAAAATATATATTGACTATTTTATTAAATTTATATTTAATAAAAGATTTCTCTATCTGCCCATGATTCTTATAGGAAAGATTTCTATTTAAATTGGAAACTGCACGAATATATTTGTGTCAGTTATTGAATATACATGTTATTGAAACCAGAAATTTTAAAAATCTTAATATATTCTTATAATATTAGTTAGTTACATTTAGTATTTACAATAATAATTGTAAAAATATACCTAATTTTAAAGTATCTATTTCTAAAATATTCAAAGCGTTTACAGTGAATATTAATTTTTTATACTTGAAATACAATTTAATAATACAAATAATTAGTATAAATGAATATAATTTATTACATCAAAGGGAATATAAGCTATTAATTAATCTTTTCTGTAATAAAATATATTCAAACGATGATTAATAATATTCTGCTTATATATTTATACAATTAATAAAATATAATATTACAATGAATTCCGACTAATATTTTTTACGATGCGTTAACTTTTTCTTATCTTTTATTACACATTTTATGAACCTCTTAAAACGCACTTTTTAGACTAGCGTACTGAACTTTTGATCTATTTTTATTGAACAAATAAAGTCTAGTATCAACGTGACCGATGCCAAGGGAAATCTTATTTATACTATTATCATCATTTCCCAGATAAAAATGGCCTAGAAATAATTAATTATGTAGTATAGATTGTGAGGAATCCAACTCATGACTGACAATTTATACTACAGTCATTAATTGAATTACAGGCAATCTCTACTGTATAAGCCAAAATAATGAACAATTGTGATTATAAAGCTTTTCTTCATGAAGTAACCATCGATGTCCAAGATCTTTTGAATCAAGTCGATATGCATATTTTTATAATAATACACACAAAAACTATTTAAATTTATTTTCGTCATTAAATATTTTTTATGTGCATTATTTCAAAAAATAAATCCATTTATTTTCATTCCATTTATAGATTCCATTTTTGATTTTAAAAAAGCCACTTTCATAAATGCATATTTACAATTACAAATTTCGGTAAAATTGCATCTATGAAGGTAGCCTTTTTAAAATCTATTATTCGGCCTCTTAAAATCGTTGTCCTGTTAACAAAAATTATGACAGAATTTGCTGAAACTTGTAATTATGATAGTTTAAAATATTTTGAATTCACATACACTTTTTTGACATCGTTATAATACTAATAATAGAAAAATATAAAGAAAAAATTGGCAGTTTATTATTTAACTTATTTTTACTCTAATTTATCATCTCTTTCAAGTGCTTTTCTTTTTTAGCGAATATAATTTCGAATTTTAAACGTTATCTGTACAATTTAAATTATTCGGTTTTTTTTTAAATATATATATATATATATATATATATATATATATATATATATATATATATTTAAGCCATATCTTTATCATCAAAAGATGTAAAGTCAACTGAATGTTATTTGGAACCAACAATTATAGCTATAGAATTTATTCTCTTGGATTGTTTATCATATACAGAAAAAATTTATGTGCATGGAGAACAATTCAAGAGAATTGATTTTTTCCACATGCGAGGCAAATATCATGGTATAGTTTATACGGATGTTGTCATGGTCAAAGAAATTCTTAATCCTTCTATAGAATATCGATGTTCATATTACTTCCGAAAATGGTAAGAGTTGAAGAAAATAACTTACTATATATATAAGATAACTTACTATATATAAGAGTTGAAGAAAATAACTTACTTATATATATATATATATATATATATATATATATATATATATATATATATATAAGAGTTGAAGAAAATAACTTACCATTTTCGGAAGTAATATGAACATCGATATTCTATAAGAATTAAGAATTTCTTTGACCATGACAACATCCGTATAAACTATACCATGATATTTGCCTCGTATGTGGAAAAAATCAATTCTCTTGAATTGTTCTCCATGCACATAAATTTTTTCTGTATATGATAAACAGTCCAAGAGAATAAATTCTATAGCTATAATTGTTGGTTCCAAATAGCATTCAGTTGACTCTACATTTTTTGATGATAAAGATATGGCTTTAGAGATGTTATCGACACGAGCATGATATAATGTCATGTTGAGACTAACATCAGATCCAGCAATATTTTAAGTTGAGTGTCTCAATGATTTAAAATTAGATGTATGTCAGTCATTAAGATTCCCGTGAAATCATTTTAATGACGGGAACGTTCACAGCCTCCATTTTATAATCAACATGGGTGTTTAGGGTCTATCGATTGTAAATTTCTACCAAAACATCTCAGCGGCTATATTAATGCTTACTTTATTATCATAGCAGCGTCATTTGTTAATTTATGCATCCGCTAGGTTTCGTCTCTAGAAACAATTTGATATATATTACTTTTCATTTATTACAATTCAATTTAATTTTTCATAACTTTAATTAGTAACATGAATAAAATACTTAACAAATTGTACAGATAAATCATTAAAAAGATTTTTACCTATTAGAAATGTACAGCCATTGTTGATAAATATTAATTTCTATCGGCTCTTCTTTACGTTGTATATCTATACTTTTTCCACCCGAGCCATTCAGTCTGGCATACTGAACTTTTGATATATTTTTATTAATCCAATAGATTTTATCGGTAATGAGATTTCCCTTGAAATTGATCAATTCAAAATTTCGGTAAAATTGCATCTATGAAGGTAGTCTTTTTAAAATCTGTTATTCAGTCTCTTAAGAACGTTGCCCTGTTAAAAAAATGACAAAATTTGATGAAACTTGGAATAATGATAGTTTATAGTATTTTAAATTCACACACGTTTTTTTGACATACGTTATAATACTAATAACAGAGAACTATAAAAAAAAATTGGTATTTTAACACGTAGTTATGTGAGAAAACATTTAAAATCATCATTGAAACTTCTTAGAAATTATAGATCAAAACAATTTTTTGATAATAAATAAAAAAAAATTTTTGATGATTCAACTCTGAAAGGTTCAACAACTGTTATAAGACTTTTTATCAATATATTAAGTAAAACATGGTCGAAATAATACCTTTAAGATAAGCTTGGTAACGTCGTTTTCTGTGATGGAAGAACGATAGATAATCTATTACATGTACATTACTTTGTACAATAAATAACAGCAATACAAGTAACTAAGCAAAATAAAGCAAAATAAATAGTAAAAAAATAATAAAAGAAAGCAAAATAAAAATAAACTATAATAAGCAGAAAATAATGTAGCATAATATAACGTGCTATAAGTTAGCATGCAGCAGAGAGGCAAGGCAGTGAGCAAATGAGGATGTTTTGAATGTAATGAGTGAGGATGTGTTGCGCAAACTTGTAGGAAGAGAGAGAGAAAGATATTAGTCATTTCCAAAATGTAGATTAATTTTCATTGAATTGTACATTATAAATAAAAATTTATCAACAACAATAAAATATTTTAATCATTATGACATAAGTTAATAAAAGTAAAGTCAATATTTATATTATTATAAAAAAAGTAGAATTTTTATTTATAAAAAATGTATGAAGTATCACATATAATATACGGCGATAATGTATAAATATCTATAACATATAACCAAATATGTTCATATTGCGTACATAAATGAATAACGCATGATTTTGTCAAGCTTCAACTTAATGTCGATAATATAGGTCATTGCTGAAAAATAATTATCGTAGGAAAACATCCTTAAATATTCTCCTCCTACATAAATTATATATTTTTCTACGAGAGTGTATGTGAACTCGGCTATGAATTAATACCAGACAAAAGGTTATGTTATCTTTTTGAATCTGCTATTAACTCAAAGCCGAGTCCTCATTCATTAACATGACCCTTCTTCTTCTTCTTCTTAATATTTACTTGGCCTCTTGATTAGATGAATACCATCTTAGGCCATCACCAGGTTTCAATAAACTCGACCCGTTGTGTTATTATATAAAATACAAAATAGTTGACATGTACCATTCATATATTGACAAAGATTTTTTTTCATTTTTCAAAATTAAAAGTATCAAAGGTCCTTACTTGTTCGACTACAGTGAGGGCCTTCAATACTTCAAATTTTGAAGTTAAAGTAATTGTGCGTTCCTGCTTTTTTGAATTCTGAAGCCGAGTCCTCATTCATAAACATGACCCATTGTGTTATTAGATAAAATACAAAATAGTTGACATCCACCATTCATATATTGACAAAGATCTTTTAATTTTTCAAAATTAAAAGTATCAAAGGTCCTTACTTGTTCGACTACAGTAAGGGCCTTCAATACGTCAAATTTTGAAGTTAAAGTAATTTTGAGTTTCTGCTTTTTTGAATTATGAAGCCGAGTTCTCATTCATAAACATGACCCATTGTGTTATTAGACAAAATACAAAATAGTTGACATCCACCATTCATATATTGCTAAAGATCTTTTAATTTTTCAAAATTAAAAGTATCAAAGGTCCTTACTTGTTCGACTACAGTAAGGGCCTTCAATACTTCAAATTTTGAAGTTAAAGTAATTTTGAGTTCCTGCTTTTTTTAATTATTTTTAATTATAGAATTCAATTGATCACCAAATAGAGCTATGCTTGTTCCGCTTCGATATTTAATATCTCAAATTAATTTTTACATCACATTATCATATAATTATTCAATCCAATCACATTATGATATAAGCATTCAATGGTACAGCGATTATAATTAAAATCAATAATTAGTACCATTGGATGCGTATATAAAATCATTCTCAAGGTATGTAGTCATTGCTGTTAAGACCATCAATTTCTTCTTAAAAACCCCCCTTTTTATCAAGTATAAGTTTAAATTTTAAACGTCATTTGTTCAGCATCTCATTCAGCATCTATTCTTTAAGGAAATGTATTACAAGAATATTATAGTTCTTTTTTTTCTAAGTTAATTATATAGAAGGATATTGTCCTCCATATAATTAACTTTTTTTTTCATATGCTGATATCAGATAGATTCTAACCCGGTTCCCGTTTAACACATTACATCAGGCTAGCCCAACTGACACACCGTACCGAAATCATTGACTATTGATCGATGGTCAGTCATTTTTGTGACCAACAATCAACTGATACCCAATGAGATTGGATTTTTTTAAGAGTCGCGCGATATTATTAGCACATACACTAATTTTTCTTTTAAAAAAAAAGTCAGGGGTACCTGGCTAGGATAGTCAGAGGTGCCTGGCCCGGATAGTCAGAGGTACCTGGTGAGGATAAAAATATTATAGTATTTTTAGGCAATTTTAAAGCTGTGTAATTACAAATTTTGATCATAAATCAATTGTTGCTCTAAAGTAATAGAGTGAAATGAGATTTTGCAAAATTTCTATTTTTCTATTTTTGGTCGATAATATAAATAAATGTTTAAAACAAAAGAATAGGATTGAACGTCCTTAAATTTGATAAGTTACATGTTCTTATTTGAAGGTAAAATAAATGATATAAATAATTATATTTATATTTGTAAAAATCGATTAAATAGAGGGAATAAGGTACGAATATAAACTCTGTTTTCGAGTATAATGAAAATATATTCTTAAAAGCATTGTGTTGTTTAGTTGAATACAAAGCCTTGATTGATCTGTAATCTGTAAAGGTTTGACTTAGACTGTTTCTTTAATCCTTACAGCCCCTTTTTTCCAGCCGTTCACCATGATCACGTTTCTCTTAGACCTCATATGTTTATATCATGGTTTTCCCCAGGTCATATTATTGTCTACCACAAAGACCACATTACCATGAATATCATACCTGTCTATTGTTTATTTAAGTTATGCCTAAATTTCAGTAGATATAGAAAGCTACGATTGTGATGTATAAAAGCGAGCATGTAATATAATTTCTATTTAAATTAGAAACTGCACGAATATATGTATGATATTGTTGAATATATATGTTATTAAAAACAAAAATTTTTTAAATCCAAATCTGTTCTCATAATTTAGTTACATTTAGTAATTACAATGTTAATTGTAAAATCTATTTAATTTTAAATTACATATAATATTAAAAATGTTTACACTGCATGTTTAATTGTCACTCTTAAAAAAAGACTTATAAAAATAATTAATATAAAAATGTATTATATTGTAGGGCATACAGTATCGGTTAATTTATGCATGCGCCAGGTTACGGGTTTAGAAATAATTTGGACACAGTTCATTGTAATTATTTATTATTATTGAACTTAATTTTTTAATTATTTGATTGATAAAGTAAATAAAAAAACTTGCTAGATATTAATGAAGCATGAAAAAACATTATTATATTAACTGTAAAATACAATTGATCACCACGTATAGCCATGCTTATAATTTCCACTTTGATATTAAATACTTTGAAACTGTTTTCCATATCATAATCAAAACCAATAATTTTAGTACCATAATCATTGCTGTTAGATGGTGAATTCTTTGAAATGGAATTCATGAAGATAAAACCCTTTCAATGTAGTCTTTATCACCTATAATATATAATACTAAATATTGTATATAATTATGCATTTGAACATAAATAGTCTTACATTTAAAAACTTATTTTCATTCTAATCAAATAATTTATCGACTCTTTCAGTTCTCTCTCACGTTCCAAAATTTTTTAATATATTTGTTGTGAAATCTACTTACAATAGATAATGTTTCATCAATCAACTCACTTCAAGTCTTCGGCACTCCCTGCTAGAACAGGACGTTATAAAGACGTCATTAAGACGTTTTAAAAATCACGAGAAAACGTCCATTTTAAATGTATAAAATGACGTTCAAAAAACGTCTTTTAAACGTTATTTTGGCCGCGGTATTTTTCACAAAAAAGTTGACAGATAGGTATAGAGACGTATTAAAGACGTTTTAAAAACGTATATACTACGAGTGATGGACGTTATTCGTACGAGACGTTTTCAAAACGTCTTTTAAACGTCTTAAAAAGATTCTTTGAGACGTTTTCAAAACGTCTTTTAAACGTCTTAAAAAGATTCTTTGAGACGTTTTCAAAACGTCTTTTAAACGTCTTTAGAACGTCCCTAAATATGTGTAAAAAAATTTTAATAGATTACATTACTTTTATTCACATATATGACACAGAACGTAAAATAATAATTAGAGGTTATATATTTATTATTAGGAAAAGAAATATAAAAAAGTAGGGATAATTTTACTTATCTTATTGAATCCATAATGATTTCAGCCTTCATTACAGGACGGATCAACAATATAAATATTTAATTCATACATTAATTTTTATAACTTTTTGCTGCAACTGATGCTGTCCCAGATTTTCAACTGCCTTATCATCTTCAAATTGACTGTATGAATTAAATTAATGTATGAATTAAATATTTATATTGATGATCTGCCCAATAATGGAGGCTGAAATCGGATTCAATCAGATAAGTAAAAATATCCCTACTTTTGTATTCTTTTCTTAATAATAAATATATAATCTCTAATTATTATTTTATGTACTGTGTCATATATGTGAATAAAAGAATGTAATCTATTAAAATTTTTTTACACATATTTGTCTCTAAAAATCTTTTTAAGACGTTTAAAAGACGTTTTAAAAACGTCTCGTACGAATAACGTCCATCACTTGTAGTATATACGTTTTTAAAACGTCTTTAATACGTTTCTATACCTATCTGTCAACTTTTTTGTGAAAAATAACGCGGCCAAAATAACGTTTAAAAGACGTTTTCTGAACGTCATTTTATACATTTAAAATGGACGTTTTCTCGTGATTTTTAAAACGTCTTAATGACGTCTTTATAACGTCCTGTTCTAGCAGGGCTATTTCTTATAAAATATCCGTGAATTTTTTTATATTATAAAGTATTTTATTATTATATTTTACACAGATCACGAAATTTAATAGTATTTAGTATTATATAAGTTTATAAGTATAAAACTGATTAATTTTTTTCAAATTTTCAATATTAATGTTTAGATTGATCAAATACAATCTCATAATGTTAATCAGATTTATACACACACTTGCACATAAATCTCCACACCTACGCTCACATACACACATGCATACACCTACACATATACATATATACTTAATGTAATAAAATTGATGAATTTAATTTATTTTTAAACTTAGGAGGAGAGTATTAAACCTCAAGATCAATTTTGATGAAACAAATTAAAGAATTTTTGAAAAATAATAGTTTAGGATAAATTATATGCATAAAATGAAAAAGATTTTTTAGAATGATTGCAAAAGTTTCACAATTAATAACCATAAGAATAAAATACCTACTATTCGTTTCATTCATAAGAGTGAAAAATAAACTCTTTGAGTTTCATCAAATTCTATGACCCAAAGATTCGCACTCTCGTGATTTTAAAAAGCTTTATTATTTTTAATACTTTTAAACATTGATGTACAAAGCAAAATACTTCGCGCACACTAAACACCCCAAAAGGTTGAATTTTTTTAAATCGATTAAAAACACAATAATTCTCTATTTTTTAAAAATCAAATTAAAAAATGTTTACTTTAATTTCAGTAATTAGTTAGTATTTACTTTAAAAGATTTTTTTCTTAAGTTGCAGCATAGGTTTTATTACAACTAATACTTTTTTGCGTTGAAATATAAAATGAATACTGTTTATAATTAATTTTTTAAATTATGAAACTTGAATAATTTAGTTTTTTTTCTGTACATAAATAAAGATGTGTAATATCATTTAAGAATAAAAAATTTATCTTTTCATGAAATTTGTGTTATATATCAATAATATTAAAGAGTATGAATAAAAATCAAATGCTTTTAAAAAGTTCATGCATTATATTTTAATTAAAAGTCACAAGATATGAAATTTTTTATTTAAACTTACCTAGTTTGAAATAACAAACAACCAATCCTGCAATAGCAGCTAATATTAAGCCAATAACACCGAACACAGTAATGTAAACAATTTTTTGTGAGATCATTTTGTAATTTTTCGTTTGACTTTTCTATTTAAAATGAAATAATTTTTTTATTTATTAAAAAAAAATAAAATATAATACAGTTTGAATATACAATGTTAGTTGTTTGAAAGTCAATCCTTATTTGAAATAATTCGACCCTTATCAAGAATATTGATAGATAAAAAGCTTCTATTCTTTATCTAATAATTGACATACACTCCCCTACACATGTTTTTGCCATCACAAGAAAAAAATTTGTTAACCCAAAAAGTTTTATAACTGCATAACCAATAGTCGTAGAGTAAAAATTCCAACGGGGTTTTAAAGTTTAGATAAAAACCTTTGAAAACCTGTTTCTTTTACCTTTGAAAATTTTTAAATTTAGAAATTTTTAATCATGGAAAAATGAAAAAAAAAATTTTCCGTCTTTATATTTCTAAGCTGTAAATATATATTCTATACCCAAAAACACACCTTTTTTCTATTTACACTTTTTTTCTAGGCTGCTTAGTTTTTTAAATATACGTATTTTTTAAAAAAAGCCTTTTTTCACAAAAATCAGTCTCTTGTTGGTTTGAATAGACCAAATTTAATGTAACACATCTCATTTTAAAGCTGAATATATACTCTTTCAAACCAACTTTGGTTTTTCACTCTACGACGATCGTATCTAAAATTATTCAAGTTTGAAGTATGGCAAAATTTTTTCGATTTTTTCATTTTTTTATAACATTGTTTAAGGAGTCAGTTCATGGGTTTTAAAGGTAAAAAACGGGTTTCCAAAGGTTTTTATCTAAACTTTAAAACCTCGTTGGAATTTTTACTCTACGACTATTGGTTATGCAGTTATAAAACTTTTTGTGTTAACAAATTTTTTTCTTGGGATGACAAAAACATGTGTAGGGAAGTGTATGTCTTGATCGCATTGAATGTAAAAAAACGTATGAAAATTTAAAGATGTACGTTGTGGAAAACTTTTAGTGACATATATGAAAATTTACAAAATAAATTCTATATAATTTTATTTAATCCTATATAAAGATTATTTTTTCAAAAATACACATAATTTAAACTCTCTAGACGTGCTAATCAGTTTTGGATTTAAACTTCTTATTTATATTTATATTTTCTTCATATAAGTAAAAACTGAATTTCTTTGTACAAAATATCTTTTATGATATTATTACTTCCTTTTGGATGTTTTCAGTTACGGATTTAAGTGTTCTGAGGCTCGGGATTATTGGTATCACGAGACCCCCTTAAGAAAACAATTTTACTATGGTTGTAAGAAAATTGCTTTAAAAAGTTGTAGGGGAAATCAATCGGTAAATTTACCTTTAATACATGTAAATGATCACTTTTTGAAATATATATATATATATATATATATATATATATATATATATATATATATATATATTAGTTATATATACGTAACTTGGGAGTACGAAGGATGAATACAGGCGAGACTAAAGTGTTTGTCGGTTGAGTAGCAGTTGATCGAGGCCGCGCGAAGCGCGCCCGAGACTGACTGCTGCTCAAGCGACAAGCACTTTAGTCAAGCCTGATTCAGAATCCTTCGTACTCCCAAGTTACGTAGATAAGTTTATGTCGTTGGTAGGCCGTATGAGGAACTATAAAAATGATTTTTTAAAATTAATGATATATGTTTTATTAAAAAAAAGTAAATAATGTCATTATTTACTTATTTATTTTACTTATTAACTGTTTAACTTTGAAAATTTGTTTAAACAAAACATTCTGTAAAGTTAAGATTTTATATGAATTTGTATGAGCATTGACATATCTAACGACATTCTTTTGTTTTCACTAACCTACGAATCGATGTCACTCGCGTCATATACGGCCACGCTGTGCGATATCTCGATCTGTCAATACTCCCTTAGGGAGTATAGAGCTGTCAGTACTCCCTAAGGGAGTATTGACAGAGAGAATATCGTCGAGATATTAGCATGAACGTATGCAATGCCTATACAAATTTAGCGTGGTCTATAGGTATTCCACCGAATACGGCCTACGACGACATAAATATATACACTGCCGTCCAATTACTTTTGCCCACCCTAGAGTAAAATTAATTAAAATAAAAAGTTTTATATCTCTGGAACAAAGATCGCATCTTCAAAATCCAAACGGCGTTTGAAAAATTGGTCAAAAATCTTTGAAATAAAGTAAGTCCGGTATGAAAAAAACAATGTAAAAAACAACAATGTAAAAAAAAATTTTTTTTACTAATTTTTTTTGCCCACATAAAAATAAATGCCATTTTTATGGAAATTATAATATTGAAAAAAAACCGAATGGGTTTTAAAACTCTAATAGTCCTCTTAAAAATGAGCTAAGTAAAATGTTTTTATAACTTTTTAAACTACAGTTATGGTGATTTTTAAAAAAAAAGACCTATTTTTTCAACCATGATTATCTCATAAACTAAGAAAGATAGAAAATTTTGTATTAAAGAGAAAATGTTTCATTTTTAGTCTAGAATACATATATATTTAGTGACCAATAAGTTTCGGGAAAAAAGTTTTTTTTTTACTCGTTTAATTAAAAATTTTTACTAATTTTTCATGAAATTTCCCTAAATCACACCGCCGAGAAGGAAGATCGCCTTTCGTTCCTTGTAATGTAATGTACTATTAAAATTTTCAAAATACGAATATGTATTGCATATTATATAGTTTCGGAAATCTAAAACCTAAGAAGTATGCGACTAGGGGAAACTCTAACATTTGGAAGTGAAGGACTCAAGGGGATGTAAATCGGACACTACATCTTAGATTGAAAGGTTATAGATAAAGGTTTAATGCACTTACTAGGCCAAGAAGCTATATATAGGTGGGTAAACCCAAGTACATGTATACATTATAGCAAAAGAGATTATCAGATTATAAATTTCAGATATCGCCGTAAACCCAACCCAGATTAAGAATTTGTATGTATTTTCTGTATATACGTCTCTACTTCTACACTGAAAAAACTGTGACAATACTGCTCTCTCAAAAAGTAAATAGTTTTCGAGCTTGGTTTCAAGCATGGCGTTTGCCTGTTTTGGGAAATAATCTTGCCAAAACAGGCAAACCGCACGCTCAAAGTCGAGCAGCACCCCCTCTGAAAAAGTTTTAATATTGCCTGCTATAGTAAGTAACTTCCCCCAAAAGTGTCTAGCAGTTTACCTAAACACCAAGTGGCGCGTTGGTACTGCTTTTGAGTCAGTTGCTTTCCTAGAGTTTTTCACAAAAGTTGAAAGCAAACAGTTCACACGGAACGTTTACCGGAAACACCGGATGTTCAACAGTGACTTTAATCAATAAAGTGAACAATCAAAGTAAAAAAGAGAACTCTAAATTACTTATTGTAAAGTGAGTGTCATTAAGCTTAAAATATAATCATAGAAAAAGTATAAGCGAAAAATAAGCAAAAGAACTTTTGAAATCGAATACATAAAAATCACACAAGGACTCTGTGTAATAATATTAGAGACTAAATAACAAATAAAGGAACTTTTTTTTACAGATCAAAGCGAAAAGGGAATTCACTATGTTAAGCGATTCGGACTCTCTCTAGCCAGGCAAAGCTAGAAAACCTCCTAAGTTGTCGGAGTAATAGTTCAAACGAAAGCGCGCAAAAAAAGTATATATGTACCTTCATGCAGAGTTTTAAGTTTATCAAAAATTACTTATTTATTATTAGTTAGTGAGTTAATAAGTTATATAGGTAATGGTGTAACATGTTATGTGGAAGGAGAAAATGTTTTAAATGCAAATCATTTAATGAATCTCGCATAACCTATCAAACTTCTATTGAAACTAGAATTATGGGTCTGTGTCTGAAGTCCTCAGACTTGTTTGGAAAACCTCGCGAAATAAAGTGTTCCATAACATTTGCATACAACGGAAAACAAATTGATTGCTTATATTCTTGTAAAACAGAGCAATCATCAAACTGCAAGCATTGCGTAGCTTTGTTACTACACTTAACAAGGTAAGATTAATGATTAAATTTGTAATTAAATTTTTTAACTTTATATATTGTTGTTCAGAACAAAATTATTGGGCTGGCTATAGATGTTTCACAGAGATGGGGTGAATTGAAAGTAAATGCTCAGACCATGCATGAAGTGGTTCCAATAAAGAAATTTTGTCATGTACGTACTACCGAGAAGAATCCTTCAGACTTTGATATTGGCAATGAAACAATGAATGAAGTTTTTTCATTATTGTTGAAAGGTAATTAAATGATTGATTTTTGTTTATTTATTTGAGTCCTACAATCCAAGTGTAAGTAATAAAAATACAAGTAAATGCAATATATATAAATATATTTTTAAGACCACCAGAAAGCGAATTATCAAGATTAAAGACTGGATACAGAACAGACATTAATCTAGACACATTAATAAATAATTTAGAAAATTAGCATCTTTTTTAACAGCTCAAGATTGCATGAATATATTACAAAAATCAATTTATTTTCCTATTGAAGAAAACAATATTTTATATATTATTTTAGATAAAAAAGCAAAGACTGAGATTAAATTTAATAATTTATCAACAAAAAAGAAGACATTTTATAAAGACAATGTGTGCCTTTCATTAAATGAAGCAGTGAAACTTAATTGTGATACGCAATTTCAAAATTGTGAAAGTTGGAAAGCTGAGCGAAAAAAAAAAGAATTACTGACAGTTCAGTTCAGACAGTTATACTAAAGAATATAAAGCCTGATTGGAATCGGAAGACACAAAACTATCTGCATAGTACATTCAAAGGTTCTGCTAGTGCAGCCTATGGCACAAATCTGAAGCTCGTAAATGTTACGAAAGGGCCACTGGATTGACAGTTGTACAGACAGGATTGCTCATAAATCCTGTAATTCCATGGCTGGGTTACAGTTCTCATGGTATAGTTTTACATAAACACATAACTGAAATTAAATGTCCTGAAATATGAAAGAAAAAGATACGTGCAGAAATGGTTAATAGTATTTCATGGATTGATGATACTACAGAAAATTTAGAAGTCCGTCCTTATTATTTATAGAGTTGCTATAAGACACGCAACATTTTCTCTTTTGCCTTCCTAAAGGGAGTATGAGTCGCTTAACATAGCGAATAATGTTACATCAGCATAACAATTATTATTTTAACATTATCTTCTTTACAAACTAAAAAGTTTTCAATTTTATCCAGCAATCTTATTGCATCAGTCACAAATCTATTTTTTATTGATATTAAGGCTTCATCCATTACTTCAAAATTCATTTTTTTTGAAAAACTATTTTTCCCGTATTTTTCTTCACCGAGAGAAAAACTTGTATACGAAATACCAACACACTGCGTAAACTATACGCAAGCCGTCTTTTGTAGATCGCACGCATTTGCATTTGTTAATGACTTACAAGTAAAATGTTAGCTACTTACATATAGTCAAAAGCATTGTGCTTGCAATAAACATTGGCACGCGAACTTAATTTGCCGTCAGCATTTTGTTAATATTATATTCTACATTTAATAAATTGATTTTTAAAATTGCGTTTGTAAGTAACGCTGTTTCTTGTATTAACGATATATATTCTGTATTATTATTTATAATTTCTATAAATATCAATAATTAATGTATATTTATATGATAAAAAAATAAGTATAATTATTCATAAATTAATAAAGAAATCAATAATTCTTGCTCTTCAAAAATACAATTTTTTATTCAATTTTTATTCAATTCACAAAATTATTTTAAATTAGATAAGCAAGGTGAAATTGCAGGTAAATCTTTGTAATGAAACAATTTCGTTTTATTAAGATTTTTAACATTATACGCATGATAATGAGAATCAAAAAACGTTTCTTTGAATAATCCTATATAAAAATATACATTTTTTTCAAGTTTTATTATTTTTAGAATTTCACCAAACTCCGCTTCATTTTTTCGCACATGTGTGATAACAAATGAACCTGTTTCATATGAATTTCCATACAATTTTACTTTATCAAAATAAGTTGCGTTCATGTCTTTTGAAAAAGCCGGGAATAAGTCAAAATTCTTATCGACCGAACTAAAACTTATTGCGGATTCAAATGTAAAAGCATAGAACATCCGACACATTTTCAATAATTGTTTTCTAGCTATTGTTACTAACAAATTGACATTGTTACATGATTGGCTATTTGCTTTGAGTTGTCTGTGACGTGACTCGAATCTCATGCTCCAAAAATTGATGCAAGAACCGTTGCGCAATAATATTCAAGGGTAATGCACTAAAAAATGAAATTTTGGTTTTAGTGCTCCAATAAGCTTTATATATAATGCATTTAAACTACTTATTAATTGTTTTAAAACTTGAATATCAGTAATAGTTATCCAAGGTGAAGTTACGATGTCTATTATTTGACGTAATAATTTATAAAGTTTCCAGTGTTCGTCATTTTTTGGGATTAAGTCTCCAATAATCAAGCCGAAATATCGAGTAATAGAAAGCATCTCTGCAGCAGACATCTTCAAATCCAATTTAGTCTTCAATCTTTGCATTTTGATTTCAGGTGGTACATTTTCATTAGGGCCATACTTAAAATTTTGAATTCTAAAATTTAAATATTCTAACGAAAAATATTTACTTTCAAACACAAATGCGTGAATAGTACCTCGCATCACATACTTGCAAACGCCTTCCAAAATATCATACATCATATGAATGTTCAAATTTTCAGTAATATGGAATCCATTCACTTCATTAAGGTAGTTCTTAGCCAACTACGGAAGTCAATATAGAACTGAAAAAATAAATTCCGAAATATTCAATTTTCTCATCATAAAAAATCATTAAATTCAATTATAAGAATTTACAATTGTGTTCTGCATAATTAAAATGAAAAATTCATTGATAATTGTTTAAAGTAGACTTTCAAGTTTCAAGTAGTAGTAAGCAATCATGAAAACGTGACAACATCGCATAATCTTACATTCATAAGATATATTTTGACGAACTCTAACCTAACATTGTCTAACCTCTCTCACTCTAACCTAACATCGGTTTGTACATTGTCCAAACCGCTACAAAACAACTATTCTCAAACTCAGAAATGTTAAAAAATAAACAATATAAGGATCCTATTATTTGAACACAAAATCTTTTTCTTTATGATGAGTGTATCAAAAAATGTTAATAACTTTTTTTTCTAAAATGAAAACTTTTTGAGTTAATAGTTTATAATGTGTGATAATCAGCATCGGTGATTTAAGACCATATTTGAACTTTTTCAATATTTGAGAAAACATATTTCTAAAAATATAGCTTACTAGGAGAGTGTCACACCTCCGGATCACGGATTTTGCTCAAACTTCGGGATAAGTTTTCAGATGATAAAATATGAAAAAAGCTAAAGTTATAGTCATAAATACTCAATATTTCCCCAGTTACAGACAATTAAAGAAAATCACTAAAAAGTTACTAGATTTTTAAACGCATACAGTTCTTTAGCGACAATAGCTACAAGCTTGAAACTTTTTTTAAATTAAAGCTGAGCTCAAATCCTTTCGAAATAGTAGTTACAGCATATCAAAATAATATTTTTTCCCAAAGTTAGAGCGTAATAAGGATTGGACCAGATTTTTCTTTTAAAAACATTAATTAATAATAAAAGCTGAAATTAGGTCCAATCCTTGTTACGCTCTAACTTTGGGAAAAAATAATATTTTTACATGCTATAACTACTAATTCGAAAGGATTTGAGCTCAGCTTTAATTTAAAAAAAGTTTCAAGCTTGTAGCTATCAATGCTAAAGAACTATATGCGTTTAAAAATCTAGTAACTTTTTTAGTGATTTTCTTTAATTGTCTGTAACTGGGGAAATATTGAGTATTTATGACTATAACTTTAGCTTTTTTCATATTTTATTATCTGAAAACTTATCCCGAAGTTTGAGCAAAATCCGTGATCCGGAGGTGTGACACTCTCCTAGTTAGTTCTTTATGTGATTTATAAAAAAAAGTCTTTTAACAACTTCTCTATAAAGCTGATAGATTTTGAGATAGAAATAATATAAAACAAAAATTTATAAAATTTGTGAATTTTTATCTCAAAATCTATCAGCTTTATAAAGAAGTTGTTAAAAGACTTTTTTTTATAAATCACATAAAGAACTAAGCTATATTTTTAGAAATATGTTTTCTCAAATATTGAAAAAGTTCAAATTTGGTCTTAAGAGCATGACGAAGCTGTCTGCCTTCTAATAATATTTCCAATCTTAACTTATGAATAAACGATGCGTTTAATCGAGTTTCTTTGCTACAAAGAAAAAATTTGTAAGATTAAACTCTAGTGCGGACAACTCAAGAAATCCACCAAAATATTATACATACAAAGTTATAATAAAAACTTTCAATATGTCGTATTTTAAGGTTAGGTTTGTCGAGTTTGATATCTAATTTCCGATCTAAGCTCATAAAAAAATAACAAGTCCAAATGATTTTTTATTTTAACAAAAATTATTGTATAAATATAGCTTTAGTGCGGACAAGTCATTATATTTGTTTAATTTAAGAATTTAAAAAGATATTGATAAAATAAAAAAAGCAAAACTCGATTGCTGCAGCTCCGACATGCCGTTAAATCACAGATGCTGATTATCACACATTAAAAACTATATACTCAAAAAGATTTCATTTTAGAAGAAAAAGTTATTAACATTTTTTGTTACACTTATCATAAAGAAAGAGATTCCATGTTTGGATCAAATAATTTTGACAAGTTGATTTTTTTCATTTTTAAGCTCCAAAATAGGTAGTTTAGCAAAACAATTAATTTTTATTGCAAATAATAGCCAATTTTTTGACAAGAGTTTAGGTGCAATAGTAAATATAATATAATAAAAAATAATAACTATTATGAATTATTAATTTTTTTTACATATCTATATTATTTTTATAATTTTTTCTACTTTTCTACTTATTACCGAAAAGAAAATATCCGAATAAAAAAAAATAATAAAAAATTATAACTTATACGAACACTTTTCCTGTGCTATTATATTTCATAATTCAAAAAAATATAAAAAATAATAATTAATAATAACGCTTATAAATACGCAGCGATTTAGAATAATTACTGATAAATATTATTATAGTCTCAAATCTAGACTTTATAAACTGTTATTATTTTGTACTAATTTTTATTATTTATTATTTTTTAATATTTTCTATTACTTTTTTCAATTTCCGTCTGGGATTTAATTAAAAACATAATAGCAGAAAAAATCTATGTTAAATGTTTGTAAATTCAAATGCATAGTAAAGTGTTGAGTGTATTATATATGTATATATATATATATATATATATATATATATATATATATATATATATATATATATATATATATATATATATATATATATGGTGCAACGTTGCCACATTATGCCGCTCTAGAAAAACTCTGTGAGAATCCTCGGAGTATCAGTTTTTAGATTAAGATTGTTAAATAACTAGGTAGTGGATCATCTTGAAATTTTGATATAATAATCTTTAGGGTTCGAAGTAAATTTCCTCCAATTTTCAGTACAATGTCATGACTATTGAAATACATAGAGTAAAATAACTCTCGCATTTTAGCTGCCGATGCCATACACTCATAAGAAGCAATATTAAAAGTTATGATTTTTTGCAGATCATATCTTTTAAACCGTGTAGTGAATCACTCTAAAATTTTGCACCGTTATTTTATGATAGTTAATGTAAATATCCTGAAAAAATGAACTTTTTTTCATGACTTTCGATTTAGCTAAGAACTACCTTAAACACGCATGGTTCTTTAATGCCAGAAGTACTAACTTTAGAAAGTTTTGTATCACTTACATAAGTAGATTTATTTCGGAGCAGTGTAGAATCTTCTTCAATCATTTTTTGTAATTCACTGTATGAGCTTTTACATATCCGACAACAGTAATTTGCTTTGAACGATTCTACAAATTCGGAGATACCGTTCAAACCAAGATTGTCTCCCAGAATCAAAGCTAATTGAAATTTAACTTTAATTATTTTATCATTGATATTAATTAAAATACCGTCGGATCTTAAAAAGTTCAATTCTTGAATCAAATGTTTAAATACTTTCTGATTTGAACATTTTTTTTATCCTCCGTATGTACAAGCATACACAATATTATGCTAGATAAACGTGAAGCAATATGAGGTGGGAGACAAGCTATAGACACATAAACTGCACCGAATTTATTTTTACCTGCTTGACTACCCAGAGGATCACCAACTTCGAGATCGTCATAAAAAATGAAAACTTAGAATATAGGGTCAATGGGCCAGTTATCGTTGCCCCCTGACTAACGTGTTCCTTAGATATTTTAATACAATAAGATAAGTTTATGCTATAATCAATAGTAAAAAAAAGTTTTTTAATATTTTAAAAATATAATTTAATTATTAGAAGAATAAAAATTTAATTTATCGACTTGCATGTTTGATTCAATAATTTAATGTACTAACAAACGTATATTAATAATATATATAAATACATTTAACTATAATAAAATACTTACAGATTTAGACAAAACTTATGATTTGCATTTTTAAAAAAATTTATTTTTTATTTATTTTTAAAGTATAGTAACTGGGACAGATTTAAGCACATATTTGAGCAAATCCACCAAACTTTTAGATTTGCAATTGAAAAAAAAAAAAATTATTTTTTGACAGCACATTTTTTGTGTTTGGTACACACATTCACACCTTCAAGATTTATCAAAAACTGTATGTGTGATCGATTTTAACTTTACGGCATGGATGTCAGGAGATAAAATTCAAAAAAATTTTAAGTCATAATATTGTAACCAAAAATTTTTTTATTCAATATTTAAATGTTTAATAACTCCTAATAAAGCTTTATTAAACTACAAAATATACAAATGTAACAAAAAATCCAATATATTTTAAAAATAAAATATTCATGAAAACAATTTCAAACGCTATATTTCTTTTTCATTTCTAAGTTCATTTTTGTTTTCCTGTAACTGCGCTTGAAGTATCTCTGATATTAACAGATGCTCTTTTACTGTAGATTTTCCTTGACTCATTATATTATCAACTTTCTTCTCGATCTCATTTTTTTTCTTCGTTACTCTCTTTAGTCGATTATTTTGACGCGTAATTTGTGAATAATTTTTTTTTTTACTTCCAGGCAATCTTTCAATTTTTTAATTTTATGACATAACTTTTCCTCTCTTCGACGTGATAATCTAAATTTTCTTTCCCAAATGGTTTCGATTTCGGAATTAATTTTTGTTTGTTTCCAGTTCTCAAACGTTCTTAATTTATCATCTAAAAGTGACAATGAAACACGAGGACTTCGTGCAAAATCACAATTACTATCCATTTTATTTTCGTCGTCAAAAGATAGTGAAGTATTTTTTGTACAAATTTTATTTTTTTTTTCCTTTTTTTGTCATTCGAACAAGAAGGGTTACTTACATTATATGTGCGTTTTCTCAGCGACCTTCTTACAGGCGTAGATTCATTTTCTTGAATCGTCTGTATTTCTGGATCAGTGTGAAGTTTGATTGAAGTCTGCGTAGCATGTAACTCACGCCTTCGTAATATATTACGTTGACGGAACTCTGCAGCTTGTAATCGCTTGCGCCGTACAGCATCACATTTTTTTTGTCGTTCTTCTTCAGTTAAAACCTTCATTGTAATCGATCGAAGGTAACTGTAAGGTATTAGAAAAATCAGAAGTGAATAATATTATTATTAATTTAAATGTACTCAATTAAATTTACCTTAGAAATATTCACATTATTTTCAAAAGATCCACTTACTACAAAAGTCAACAAAAGAATGAGTAGACCAGCTGGTAGTATGTATATCGATTGACACATATGATATTGACGAAATTGAAAGATTGTTTACATACTCACTGCTTACCACAAGAATAAATTTCAAAATAGCTTTATATCACGTGTTTACATTTTTTTTTTCATATCTTCATAGGTCGATTTTATATTAATAGAGAATTCGAATTTATTTGCTTCAAATATCAATATCCTTTAACTTAAGAATGATGCCTTATTTTTTTTAATGGAAGTTAATGAATATAGTTTAGTTCACAGCTGTGGTACTGGCTATACAATGTTTCTTTTAAATGTGCTTCATGCAAAACTGAAATTTTCATATAAATCACGATTTTAAATAAAATTTTCAAACGACTCTCACTCACTAAAAAAAAGAGGCACATTACTCTGGATCATCGGAATTTGTTCCTTTTTATAAAACAAACAAGATTCAACGATTAGAAATGAAAAAAAATTGACGGCATAAATTTCGTAGAAGAAAATAGTGCAAAACACAATAGATAATCAAAGTTGGTCACATATTTTCTATGGTTGTGTAACTATTTATAAAATAATAGCACATATATGAGATTTTCAAGTTTATTTCACATACATGCTTGTTATATTTCCCAGTTATTGGCACATTAAAATATTTGACGGCGCTCCTACAACTATTTGAAAATATTTGAAAATTAACTAAGTCACAAGGCAATTTTAAAAATTTAAATTTTTTAATAACAATCTGGCTTCTTAAATAGCTAAAAAATTTTACAAAACCCATATTGGAGTTTTTTTTATTATAATTTTTACTAAAAATATCCATATGATAGCTAAAATATTCATAGATCAGAAGATAACATTAAATAAAGGCGCGAAATCGCAAATCTAAAAGTTCCATGGATATGTCCATTTACATTATCGTGCACGATAACTAAACTAATTGAAATAAACTATCTAATATAGCAGTTACGACAAAAGAAAATACAACATTGATTCGACATTAAAATTTGAAGTATAATTTTGTAATTATTTTTTATGTTATGTGCTTTCATTATTATAATTTAATTGTACTTATCATTTTTGTTGGTTTTATCCTGAATGTCATCGGTCATCTCTCCCTTAAATGTTTTTTTTGGCTCATGCCTCATTGTCTTACTGAACTTTTATTGTAATCTAAGTTACTTTAGTATTTACTATAATTTCAGTTAAAAGAAAGGAGAAATAAAACATTTAATTTAACTAGTTTATTCGCGATCTTAAAAAACACGTCTTGCTTGGTTGATGGTAACAGAACTTCGTGTTGCCAGTGTGATGTCGTTGACAGTCACTTAACTTCTCAGTCATCAAATCACTGGCGTCCTTACTGGCGGCCAGTTCCGCCTCTACTTCAACGATAAAGTTGAAGGGGGAAACAAACTGTTGATTGGCCCACCTTATCTAACTTTCTGGAATGGGGTTTAAACTATCAGACGTATTGATATTTTTATATCAGACCCTTTTAGGCATTTAACTATTGAAAAAAATTTTACTTTGTGGCATAATAATTAAATTCAATAAAAAATGTTTTCATTTTTAAGAACGTGTTGTGTAACAACCATATCTTAAAGTTTCATCACGTTTTATGACCCAAACAATGGTTATTCTCCTAATAAGACCATTAATACTTGTTGGTTACACTGGTATCATTTGCACCTCATAATTTTCTGTAAAACCACATTTTCTTTTAATTGTAATTTTTATATTAATTTTTTCAAACTTAATTTAATTTTTCGGATATACAACCTACACTTTAAAGAGCACCAATGACAATCTCAATAAGGAGAAAAAATCTTTTTCCATCACAGCGGCCCGGAAACAGCACTTTCGGTCCTGCGACAAAAACACAAAAGTGTTGTTTCCGGGGCGCGGGTGATGGAAAATAGTATACGCACCTGCGGGGGAAACTTGTTCGCCCCTTAGCACGCGTTTAACACCCTCGGCTACGCCTCGGGCGTTATTATACGCGTGCTATGGACCGAACAAGATGTTTCCTCCCGCAGGTACGTAATATACTATTACCTCGGATATACTCGCACAAGAGTAAAATAGGGGGGAGGGGTCTAGTCTCGGTTAACTCACGACGACTAGAGGTGGAAAATAAGAAAGCTGTATACAGTTATTCCTCTAATACACGGGTTTATAAGGTGGAGGCAGGCTTTTAGTTAACTCCTAAGAAGCCAAACAGGAATGGGGATACTCGTACAATGCAAAATTATACGAAGAGAGACTGAATATGCTCTGACTGCGGTGGCTATCGAATTTTCTTATATTGACTAGGTCCTCTTTTCTCATTGCGGGAGTAAGAATGTCTAGCGGCTTAGCGTAGATACTACGCCTTTAGCGCGAGTGTTTGAAATATGATCGTCGCAATATACATATATGTTATACATATCTATAAAACATTAAAAATTGTTTAAAAACTTTTATTCTATTAATTAAAATTATTTGATTATGACATATTTAATGAAGCTCTATTTGAGTAACAAAGCAATATATGTAAAATAGAATGAATAAAATTATAATACGCTTTATAAAAAAGAAAGTATGATTGTAAATTTATTAATATTATTTCAGTAAGTAATGAACTAAAGGTGATGTAAAATTCGTTGTATAATAAATTGTTGTAAACTATGTTTTTAAGATTTATTGTGAAAATAAAAATTTTAAATGATTGAACTATGAAAAATATTTATTTAAATAACAAAATACCAAAAAGCTGCATTTAATCCATAATTAAAATGTTATATTATTTTAGAATTTTTTTGGGTTTCGAATAAATGATTATCAAATTACTTATCATTGCATCTAACAACAAATAGTTTTCCAAAATATAACCATAATAAACATTATTCTTTTATATAAACATTACATTAGATCGGTCTCATTGATAAATAAGGTGCTATTTCAAGTATTAAAGATGTATAAATATTTATATTTATGTACTAATTGACTCACTTAAAAGATTTCATATTTTTATAACATAAATTTTTATTGAGTGAATGATGTTTGAGTACTTAAAAGGAGAGTGTCAGAATATTAGATAACCGATTTTGCTTATAATAAATATTTGTTCAAATATTGATGTTAGATGAAAAAATATAAAGAAAGCGAAAATTTTGGAGTTATGAAAATTGGACCTGAAATTCCTTTTTATAAAATTAATTAATAATAAATGCTTATATTTAATTCAATTTTTATATTGCACTATAACGTTGAAAAAAAAATATTTTAATACACTATAACTACTATTTCGAAAAGATTTGAGCTCAGCTCTCGTTAAAAATAAAATTTTAAGCTTCCAGTTGTTAATAACTATAATGTCTGTTACTTTAACAAACAAAATGTCCGTAAAGAATTCAATATACATGTTAAATTGACATAGACAAAAAAAGTTAACCGATTACACGAACGTTTTTAAACGTGTAGGTACTAAACAATAGCAAACCGCAGCATGAACGATATATGAGTTGAATTTTACATTTTACACTTTAAACGGTACACAGTTTGACATCAATGCGACATATGATTTCTACATAGTTTGCCATGTATACACAGAAGTAGAAGAAGCGAATGATGATTTATAAAGTATCCATAAAATTCATATTCTTAAAATTCATATTTTACAAAATAAAACAATTTTCAGAATATTATTTTTCTTTATAAATATTTTCGAAACTTAAAAAGTTACAAAAGCTCATTTTAAAATTAATCAAGTTAAAAATTAAAAAAGTCGCAAACACAAATTAATCAAGTCGCTTGAACCTGTAGTTTCTTA
Source organism: Anastatus disparis (assembly GCA_017163975.1). Classification (NCBI taxonomy): domain Eukaryota; kingdom Metazoa; phylum Arthropoda; class Insecta; order Hymenoptera; family Eupelmidae; genus Anastatus; species Anastatus disparis. The sequence continues at coordinate 2,244,964 of JAFFSR010000222.1, forward strand.
TTAGAAATGATTAATTTAACTATAATAACGTAATAAATACGAATAAATATGATAGATCTAAATGTAAACGTGTCGAGGTGAGGTCGTCAGTGGCTCAGTTGGTAGAGCGATGAATTCGTAATCTCGAGGACCCGAATTCGAATTGTGCTCTCGACCGATTGATACAAGCACCACTGTACGTTACATGTGCTTTGTAAACAAATATACTTATGACCTCCGTCGTTAATTAGCATCGCAATGATAGCATAAATGCAGCGACGATATTTTAATGCAATATCTATAATTGAAGTGGTTAAATCAAATTATATATTAGAAATCAATGTTTTACTATGCTATATATTAAATTTTACTGAAAAACTATTGTTCGATTTTCTCAATTGCAGTTTTTTAATTAAATAAAGAACACGCTAATAAAAATGTAATATTTAATTTTATGTGTTGAGATAAATATAGTAATATTTCGCTTTTGGTAAAAACATTTTGTATATGACCGAACTTGAACATGGACATTGTCAATCCAAAATAAACAAAGTTTTAAATATTTGTGTGCTTTTACTTTTTTATTTCTCCTCCTGAAAATCATAAAAATTAAAAAAGAATTTTTTTTTATTTTGATAGAAAGTTATTAAATTTTTGTATGCACATTTTTCAAGTAAAAAAGAACATTTTTATTATTTGACTTTTTTCAATACAGTGCAATGTTTAAGAAATAACTATTAGTAAATTAAAAAGAAAATTTAATTTTTTTCTCAAAAAAAAAAAAAGAATTGTCTTTCAATGCAGAACTCAAATTTGCAGTCTAAACATATCTTTTTGTTGCGCTTTTTTACGTATATGCCAAAACCTTATTTTTACGATTTTTTCATGTTTTTTTTGTGATCATTTTTTAAAATTTAATAAATAGAAAATAGAGAAACGATTAATTCGACTTTATAATTGAAATAAAAAAAATCATGCTCTGAAAATAATCATAATTCACTAAATTTTAACCCTTCGAAAATTTGATGTCAGATTTTTAGAATACTCCTCCCAGGAGGGTTTCAGTAGACAGCGAGTAGGATAAATTAGAAAAACACAGAAATTGTGTCGTTTTAACAAATTATACTCTACAAATAATGAGATATCCAAAAATGCAATAAAATTTTTTTTTGGTATTCTGATTGGGACTAATGAGTATCTATTAAATATCCTATTATATACTCTTAAATTATTTAAATATAAAAAAAAATTTTTTATTTTACTTTCAGTAAAGTCCTAAATGCCAAAGATATGACAGCAAATATATTCCCAGTAGTACTCATCTTGATCGAGAATTACCGTCGAAAATTTTGTTTAGTTGGATCAATACTCACTAAAATAGTATTATCTAAAATTCGATAGCTGACATATGTCACTATTTTAAGAAATGATATAGAAAAAGATTACTATATTATATTTCAAAAGTTTAAGTTTTGGTATTATAAAAAATTATGTTGACAATTTCAATAAATTTATACCTAATGAATAATAACAGATTTCTTTTCTTACTGCTTTTTATTGGATATTATATTTTTGATAGTTATCAAATATATATGTTATAGGAAACAAAAATCAAATTTATTTTAATAATTTAGTTATACTTAGTATTTACAATATTGATTGCAAAATATGCTTAATTTTAAATAACGTATTTTTAAAATATTAAAAATGTTTAATTTATTATACTTAAATAAAGGCTAATGATAAAAACAATATAAATGAATATAAACTATTACATCAAAGGAAATATAAGTTATTAATTAATCTTTTCTGTAAAAAATTTAATTTATCACCAAAAATTGTATATTTAATTGTAGGTATTGTACGTTTTTTAACGATGATTAACAATAATCTGTTGACGAAATTTCAAAATTTATAAAATATTGTAACAAGTTCCAATCGTCAATTTTAACGCACTCTTTACCATTTTTATGGCGTTTTTCATTGTCATTATCATCAAAGGTCTTTCTAAATTTACCATTTTTCTGATAATTAGCAAAACGAAAACGTTTACAGCCTCCATTATTAATTATATGGATGATAAGGGTTTATTGATTGTAAATTTGAACTATAAATTTTAATTACTGAGTTTATTCTTAATTCCTCTTTTGATTTAGTACTATTTCGCAACTTAAAAGAGCAACCGATTAATTTATGCATTCGCTAGGTTACGATTCTAGAAATAATTTGAACGTATCTTAATGTTTTTGTTTATTATAATTAAACCTAATTTTTTAAGTATTTGATTAATAAAGTAAATAAAAAACTTGGTAGATTGTATTAATTAAACATGAATAAGTCTTTTATCTATTACTAATATAAAGCTTCTGTCGATAAATGTTAATTTAGTGGAAATTTTTTAGTGTATCAAAATGTATGAAAGTGTGCCCAAATATAGGAAAGTGTATCAAAGTGTATCAAAGTATATTAAAGGGTATGCAAATGTTGCATTTCGTCAACTCTTTCGATACACTTTGATACCTTTTGGTACACTTTCGATAAACTGAATAAATGAGTAAAAAAAAATTATTATCACTATTACATTATAAAATAAATGGATCCATTTCATAACATAATTATTTTTCATCAAAAGTATATCAAAATATACCAAAATATATCAAGATGTTTCAAAGCTAGATTTTTAAACAAAAAAATCTTTATATTCTCCTCAAACCTGGAGTGTATTCAAATGTATCAAACTGTATAAAACTGCATGGAAGAATATCAAAATTAAAAAAGATTTTTTCTTTAATTTGAAGTGTATCAAAATGTAGGAAGAGAGTTGACGAAATGCAACATTTTATTACATTCTGATACACTTTCATACATTTATTTACACTTTTGTACATAAAATATTTTTACTATGGTGGTTCTTTAATAGATGGAATGTCTATACTTTTTATATACAAGCCATTTCAATTAGCATGTTGGACTTGTATTCTATCTTTATTAAACCAATGAAGTCTATCACCAAATTGATCGATGCCAAGAGAATTCTCATTCATGCTAATATTATTAACATTAAGTAAAGATGGCCTAATTTATTAATCATTAACATGTTTTTATGAACAAAGCATATGTAACGAACAGTGGTACTTATATAAATTAGCTTAGAGCAAGATTCAAACTCGGGACCTTGAGATTACGAATCCATCACTCTATCGAGTGAGCCATTGACAACCTCTCTTTCTGAAATATAAATTCTAACTTATCATGATACCTTCAAACCCTATAGAATGTTTCAGAGTATATATTTTCATCACAGAAATTTTTTTTTCTCACAATTTGTTTTATGTAGCTGATTTTTTAAACAAAATTCAATTAAACATTGATTGTTTTAAAATATGATTAAATGTCATATATAATATTCTTAAATTATTTGAATATAAAAAAAATTTTTTTATTTAACTTTCAGTAAAGTTAAGTGACAAAGATACCGCAACAAATCTGTTCCCAGTAATACCCCTCTTGACCGAAAGCAAACGTCGAAAATTTAGTTTGGTCGGATCAATACTTACTAAAATAGTGTTATCTAAATCGATTATTCACATATGTTTTTATTTTAAGAAATGATACAGAAAAAAATTACTTTTATATTATATTTTTTATTATTTTTTTATTTTTTCATTATACTATGAATATTTTTTCTTAATCATATAATATTTTAAAAAATTCTAAAATTACAATAATAAAATATTAAAAAAAACGAAATAAATTAAATTACGATTTCTCTGGTGCTCCAAAATAATTTAATATATTTATTGTTATATTTACTTAAAATAAATAATATTTTAAAAAAATATTTTCTAAGTCTTAATTTAAGTAGTTTTTCACCAGTTACATCATAAAAAATTCATTGTCTTAAGAATGCTTTCAAATTTTTATCACAATTTAAAAACAACATCATAAATAAGTAGTAAAAATTCCAAAACGATTCACCGTTTCTAAATTCAGATAGACAACTTTAAAATTGCAATTATGAAGTGAATTTCTTCAAAAATATAATTTCATAGTTCTGTATCTCAATTTAGAAACGGTAAGTCACTTTGAAATTTTCACCACTTATTTATATTTTTTTTAAGTTGTGATAAAAATTTGAAAGCATTCTTAAGACAATGAATTTTTTATGATGTAATTGGTAAATAACTACTTTAAGCTTTCAACGGTAATCAAATTATTTGTATTTAACATTATTGTATATTTCCTACAAAATATCCGTATACGTTAAAGAAAGTGTTTCGTCTTATAATATGCTGTATTCTAATGTCGAACACAGATCACAAAATTTAATAATATTAAGTTAATTAATTCATGAGTATAAAACAAATTTATTTTTAGAAATTTTTAAAAGTAGAGTGATGGATTTGTAATGTCATGGTACCGGGTTCGAATTCCGCTCTCGGCTGATTGATACAAGTACCTTTGTATGATAGAGGAAACCCGGGTTAAATATTTTAAGATTTATTTTTGAATATCTATTTAACGATTTAAAAAAAAATGTGTCTGCTGGGACAAGTATTAACAAATCTTCGGGGAAAATATTAGCACTGCTAATACGTAAGGATACATTTGAAAAGAATGATTTAATGCGATCTAGTAATAATTTTTCTCTAAGACAAAAATTAATGTTATTTTTATTTTCAAAAAAGCTACGAGTTTTGTTTGTCACCTGAGCGAAGCGAAGGTGACAATAAAACGAGTTAATAACATGTTATAAATAATATATATATATATATATATATATATATATATATATATTATAAAGAAAAATATATATTACAAAATAATATACATAACAAATTTACAAAAAAAATACATATTGTTAATTAAATAAATATAATAAATAATTCAAAACAACCAAATAAATTTAAGTATACAATTCATTTATTATAAAATTGACTGTACACCTAACGTCAATTGATTCTTTCCCGAATTTTTTGAAATGTTCCAATAAAAACAAAGAAAACAACGAGAAAGAATCCATTAACGGTGGGCTACAAAAAAAATACGTAAATTCAAAAATAGAGATACTTTTTTAGAAAGTGTTAATGCTAGCCTTGGTCACCCCTACATGTGCTTTGTTCGCAAACAAACTGAGAAACCTTCGTCACTAATTAGTATCGTAATGATAGCATTAATACAGTGATGCTAAATAAAAAAAAGTAAGAAATATTAATTCGAATGCCTAAATGATTATAAAATTATTTTTTTCTTAGTTTGATAAGAATGACAGCAAAGATTTTAAGACAATAATATTTTTTCGAATTAAAACATTATAGAATTAATGCTGCTTATTATAAATATTAAAAATAAAAATAAAATATGATACAATTAGAATATATAATTTTAGTTTTTTAAACGCCAATCCCTGTTTGAAATGATTTGACGTTGGTAAAAAGTTGAATTTTGATCTCCTTGTCTGATGATTGATATATGTTTTTAATGTAATTAATGAAAAAATTCACAGATGTTCAAAGTAAATTACGAAAAAAATTCATAAAATAAATGAACTTTTTACACGTCAATCCTTATTTGAAATAATTTGACGTTTATCGAAAGTTGAATTTTGATCAACAAAATACTTCAAATCTTTATCTTATAATTCATATATGTTTTGATTATAACTAATGCATAAAACATGTAGAAATTCACAGGTGTTTGAAGTAAAAGAACTACGAAAAGCTTTTAGTAATGTTTAACGAAGAAAATTACTAAAATAAATTTTATCTAGTTTCATTTAATCTTATGTAAATATAATTTCTTCAAAATAAAAAACATAAAATTTAAACATTACCAATGAATAGTATGTTTAAATAATAATTTTAAATATATTAATTATAAATATTAACTAGTTTAAGGCAAAAACTTTATAATTTCATATTTATAATATCTAGATATACATAAAAAATAAATTTCATTTTATGAAGTCGTCAGTGGCTTACTCCGTAGAACGATGGATTTGTGATCTTGAGGTTTTGAGTTCGAATCTCGCCCTCAGCTGATTTATACAAGTATCACTGTACGTTACATGTGCTTTGTTCACAAACACACTGACAACCTCCGTCGATAATTAGCATTGAAATGATAACATCGACGTTAAATAAAATTTAAAAAAATTTCACTTTATGGAAATTATCCTTTTCTTTATTGCGACTTTAAACGTGAATATTATCACTTTCTTTTGGATGTTTTTGTGGCATGATAAATTTTTTTACTATTTTAGACTACACTGTCTAACACTTAAAATTCATATTTCAATATAATTTACTGTTCGATATAATTTAACAGTCAAACATTAAAGTCGAAAAAAGCCAAAGACAAATCTCTTACCAGTGATCGATTGTCAACTAATCATTTTGTTCCTCTTTGTTTTACTTTACTATTGTATTTTAAAACAATTGCATTTTTCTGACTTAGCATTTACAAGATATATGATATATTCTATTATTATCATATAAAAAGTCAATATTGCTTATAAGCATTTTAATTAACATGTTATGATCTTAGTTAATTTAAATAAATTTCTATAATTCAAAGTAAAAAATTATTAACCTATTAAAGATATGAATATCTCTTATATGATCAATATTTCAACCGAATAGTTTAAAAAGATTATTTACAAAAATTAAAACGTGTGTTATTAATTTTTTGGAACAATGGAAATGTAATTTTTTTAATATAACTATTCATAATTTCATACAAGAATATTTTCAGGGTCTTCAGAAGTTTGACAAGATGGAACAATTTTCAAACAATATAGAATTATTTTTCAGTTATAAATATTTCCATAATTTCAACAGTTACAAAAGCTCATATCAAGATTGTAAGTTTGCTTGAAAATTTAGTTTCTTTTTAAAAAAGATTAATTTAACTATAATAACGTAGTCAATTACGGCAAAAGACTGTAATTTTTAGTTAAAAAGACTGTTAAGATTTCCCTTTTGCAAGTATTATATTCAATAGTTTAAGATAAAAAAATAAATTAAATAAACGAATAGAATCACATAATAAACTATCGAAAAATGCAATAATAGTACATTTTTTAACTCGCCTTCGGCTCGGGCCGTAAACTTCTTGTTTCGTAAATAAAGCCTTTTCATACCAGTTGCGAACCGTATTTTTTGCCATGAGAGCCAAAAAAGAGCAACGAAGTTGCGATTTTGAGGCTAGAATAGCAAAAAAATTTTTTTCGGTATCCTAATCGGAACTTATGAAAACCCACCCATAAATTATTTAAATATATAAATGCCAGAGATACTGAAATGAATTTGTTCGCAGTAATATCCCTCTTGACCGGGAGCTTTTATCGAAAATTTAATTTGGTTGGATCAATACTCAATCAAATAAAGCAATCTAAAATTGATAACTCGCATATGTATTTTATTTTAAGATAAAGTAAATGATATAAAAGAAGACTATTTTATATTGTATTGAAAAATTGAAATCATGAAATTATATAAACATATATTGACAATTTTAATAAATTTTTACATATCTAATAACAGATTTCTTCTCTTACTACTCATGATTTTTATATAAATATTGAATGTATATGTTATATCAGACACAAAAATTTAAAAAATCCAAATTTATTTCATAATTTATTGTATGAAGCAATTACAATATTAATTGTAAAATCTGCTTAATTTTGAATTACATATTTTCATAATATTAAAAATATTTACTCTACATGTTAATTTGTCGTTCTTAAAAAAAGACTCATGATAAAAATGTATGATATCGTAGAGCGTATAAGTTATCGATTAATCTATTCTGTGAAAAAAATAATTTATCATTAAAAATTAAATATTTAATTGTTGGTATTGTACATTTTATTGTTTAACGATTATTAACAATAATCTGCTGACGAAATTTCAAAATTCATAGCATTTGGTAATAAGTTCCAATTGGCACTTATAACGCATGTTTTCTCATCTGTATTGAGTTTTTCATTGTCATTACAAGCGCAAACCTTTTTAAATCTACCATTTTTCTTATAATGAGCAAAACAATAGCGTTGACAGCCTCCATTATTAATTATACATGGATGATTACGGTTTATTGGTTATAGATCTGAACTGTAAACTTTGACCACTGAGTTGAAATTTAAATCCGCTTTTAATCCATCACTATTCCACTTTTCAACAGAGTCACCGGTTAATTTATGCATCCGCCAGGTGATGGTTCTAGAAATAATTTGGACATACTTTATTGTTTTTGGTTATTATGATTGAACTTAATTTTTTAAGTATTTGATTGATAAGGCAAATAAAAAAACTTCGTAGATTGTATTAATTAAACATGAAAAAGTCTTTTACCTATTAGAAACATAAAGCCACTGTCGATAAATGCTAACATCAATTGGTTCTTCAATATATGAAATGTCTATATTTTGTACATCCGAGCCATTTAAAGTAGCATGTTGGATTTTTGTTTTATCTTTATTAAACCAATAAAGTCTATCATCAATGTAATCGATGCCTAGAGAATTTCCATTTATACTAATATCATCATCATCAAATAAAGATGACTCAATTTTTGTACCATCAGTTGTACCATCAGTGTTAATTTTATAAATAATGACTTTTTTGGTTTTATTATGATATGACGTAAAAAAAAGATGTCCATAATTTGGATGCACTACCAACGCTACGGCTTGATGCTCACCTGGAACTCTATAAATTGTTTTTTGACAGTGAAAATCGCTATAATTGAAACTTTTGCGAACCATAATATAACTGAAATTTTTTTTTTGTCTTATAAAGTAAAGATTATCTGAAACCCAGTCAATAACTGGACGAAAATCATAATGCACTTCATCATTTATCACATATTGACTGCCACCTTTAAATAAATCAAGTCTATATACATATTTATCATCATTAAATATTAAATATTTTTTATGTGCATTATAATCAAAATAAAACCATTTCCTTTGATTCAATAAATGTGTAATTAATAATTTCGGTAAAAATGCGTCTGTAAACGTGGTTTTGTCAAAATCTATTATTCGACTTTTTAAATATGTCCCACTTATATATATAACATGTTCTTCTGCACGGGTACAATGTTTAAAGTCTGCTTTTAATTGATAGCCGAGTCCACATTCACAAATGCGATTGATTTTGTTTTCAGATCTAATGCAAAATTGTTCACATCCACCATTCATATCTTCACAAGGATTTTTTAATTTTTTAAAATAGTGAGTTTCAAAGGCTTTTACATGTTCAGCTTCATTCATTACCACTTCGTGTTCATCCTCGCAACCGGAAGATGCTAATTTACATTTATACAGAACTCCTGCTTTTATTGGATTTTGCTTAACTGTAAAATACATTTGATCAGCAAGTACAGCCATGCTTGTTATTTCCCCTTCGACATTGAATGTTTCAAAACTTTTTCTCATCATCTTATAACCATAATCTATAATTGCTGAACCATTGCTTACATACAAACGACCACTTTTATTGTCTAAAGTCATTGCTGTATAGGTGGTAAGTTCCTCTAAAGGGGATTCATTCAAAAAAAGCCCGTTCATCCCAGTCCATAACACCTGTTTGTATCTTACGAAATAAAAAGATTCCTGTATTAAATTCGAAATATTATATTTATTAAAAAACAGATATTATAATTACAGTAAATGTATAAATCATTAAAAAGGAAAATTAGTATGTTAGCTTGACAATTATACGCGAAAGTAAGAATTACATATAAATACAAAATTACGATACAAATGTTTAATTATTAGAAGTACAAAAATTCGAGAGTTCGCTCGAAGTCCGACTGTAGACAACCGTACGTTTGAATGTCTCAGTTATTTCTGACTATTATAATGTAGGAAAGTTGACAAGCTAATGTTTGTCTCCTCCCTTTATATTAACGAATTCCTTAAAAACCAATCAAGAAACTGCATTTTTCTAGTCCTAACTAATACACACGCCTACGCAGAAGAGTGTAAATCGAAGCGTAGTTATAACCTTTATTACTTTAAGTCCTTTATGATGGGACGCGCGGTCATCCTAAACATGTGGCATGCACTCTGTCCACTCATATACCCTTTTTGCTCGTTTTAGAAAATGTCGAAAACAAATAATAATAAAGTAATAAAGAAAAGCTTTACAAATATATTTTTGTCACGCATTTCATATTTAGAAGAAAATACTATTCATAGACAGCTACATTAAAGTACACATAAAAATAAACACATAAAAATAATATCTTCAAATTTTATGAAGTTGTTTTTGAAATGTTCACATTAACGAAATTTAAAATATTGAGTTTCTCGGATTTTTTATACATACAAACAAGCATTCATATTAACTCAAACATACCGCCCACCTTGAAAGAATATCTTTCAACGTACTTAAATAAAGTTCCTAATGCTATCTCTTAAGTCTGTTAATCAAATAAATTCTCACACAGGTTCTATTACTATTGTTTAATTACCTATGCAGTTTCGTTGATCTGAAATTATAAATACATATTGAAAAATTATAAATTGTACACTTTGTCCATAAAGAATCCAAATTTTAAGTATAATGAATATAATGTAAATTAGAATACAATTAAAATAATGTAAAATAGTATAGTACAAAAAAAAAATGATCTAATACATTTTCTTATAGTCCACTAAATATTAAATTAGAGTTCAATAAATGTGAAATTACGTAATGAAATTTCCACTAAATAACACTTGAAATTAAATTTGTTGATCAATTGTAGGCACATCTTCAGTGATGTTTGACCCGTTCTTATTTTCCATTGGTAATATGCAGATTTTTGTGACGGCTCGCTTGACAATACCCTTTGCGACCTTTATAGATACCACTCTAGTGATACCATCATTACCTGGGTGCAATTCTATTATACGGCCTAAAGGCCAATGCAATGGAGGTGTATTATCTTCTTTGATTAATACCATCGTACCTACATCGATAGTGTTCAAGTTAGTACACTTTTTCTTTGGGCGACTTTGTAGTTGAGATAAATATTCTCGTTGCCATCGCTGCCAAAAATGTTGCACCATTTGTTGAAGATGTTGATATTTATTTAATGTGTGCATGTTGACAGTACGTAAATCTACTTGCGGAAAAGCTGCGAAGTGCGTCTCCAATAAGGAAATGGCCAGGAGTGAGAGGAGTAAGGTCATTTGGGTCGTTGGATAAAGGTGTTAAAGGTCTAGAATTTAGACATGATTCAATTTGAGTTAATACTGTGTATAATTCTTCGTATGTAAGTCGCGTTTCTCCTACTACTCGCTTTAAATGATATTTTGCAGACTTTACCGCGCTTTCCCATAACCCACCAAAATTAGGCGCATGCGGAGGTATAAAATGCCAATCGATAGAAAAGGTTGATAAAAATTAGCAATATCATTTTGAAAGTTCTCGTCCGTTAACATACGCTTTACTTCTAAAAGTTCATTTTTTGCTCCGACAAAATTAGTTCCGTTATCGGAGTAAATATTTTTGCAAATTCCGCGTCTAGAAATCAATCTTTTTAAACAATTTAAAAATGCATTAGTTGATAAATCTACTGCCAGTTCGATGTGTACAGCTTTAGTCACTAAGCATACAAAAATACATATATATGATTTTATTGGGACCCGAGATCGAGCCTTTTCTTTAATAAAAAATGGTCCTGCAAAATCCACTCCGCAATTATAAAATGCGCGCATCGGTGTTACCCTAACCGAAGGCAAATCTCCCATAACATATGTTGATTCATTTGGTCGTACTTTAAAGCATGTGATACATTCTCGTAGAATTTTCTTCACTATATTTTTTCCTGTTAATGGCCAATATTTTTTGCGAAGCGAATTAATAACTGCTTGACACCCTGCGTGCAATAATCTTTTATGTTCGTACTTAATTAATAGATAAGTAAATCTGTGAGTTGCTGCTAAAATTATTGGATGTTTTTCATCGAATGAAATTTCTGCATTTTTCAAACGACCACCTACTCTTAAAAGTCCTAAGTTGTCTATAAACGGATTTAATTGATTTAACTTACTATTTTTTAATTGTAAAACATTATTTTTGCTTTTTGTAATTCTAAAAGTTCATTGTAAAATGTTTGACTTTGTGCTAATTTAATTAAACTTAGCTTTGCAAAATCGATTTCTGAAGTGCACAGTTTTAAATTATTATGTAATATCTCATTTGGTTTTTCTTGCCCTTTAGCCGCTAATCGATGGCTTCTCTTTAATTTACAATTATTATAAAACCTATAAATATATGCTGTAGTTCGTACGAGTCTTGTGAATGAAGAAAATCTATCAAAAATGTCACTGTTTAATTTATTGTTATCTGTTTCGTTCAATCTTTCTTCGTTTATCTGTTTTGTAATAAAACTGTGTACTATTTTTCGTTTCTCTGGTGCTTCATTTATATCCTCTATTGATGAATTAGGCCAATCATTTGTATCAAGTAACAGCCAGGATGGTCCATTCCACCACATGTTTGATTCATGCAAATCAGTAGTGCTTATACCTCGTGATATAAGATCGGCAGGATTTTGTGCTGATTCTACGTGATTCCATCGTCCGTTTGTAAGTTCTTGGATTTCTGCTGTACGGTTCGCAACAAATGTTTTCCATTTGTTTGATTCTGATTTAATCCAGGCTAAAGTTACCATTGAATCTGTCCAAAAATACCATTGATTTTTATCAACGTTGCATGCTGTTGATACTTTATGCGAAAGTTGCGCTAATAATAAAGCACCCAATAATTCCAGTCGTGGTATTGAAGTGGCCTTTAACGGAGCGACTCGTGATTTCGCACACAATAAATTCACGTTTCGTGTGCCATCCTTATTTGTTGTACATACATAAATACAAGCGCCATAAGTGATTTCTGATGCATCGCAAAAACCATGATATTCAATTTTCTCAAATGTATGAGACCTTACGTATCGTGGAATTATTAATTTATTGACATTAATTATGTCTTGATAAATTCTAAGCCACGTAGTATATACGTCTTGAGGCACTGATTCATCCCAATCAAGTTTTAATGACCATAGCCTTTGCATTAAAACCTTTGCTTGAATAATCGCAGGGCCGACAAGACCGAGCGGGTTGAAAATTTGTGCAATTATCGAAAGAATCGTTCGTTTTGTAACCTTTCGAGAGTCCGTACTTTTTACACGATACTTTAAAATGTCAGTTTGAGGATCCCATACAAGTCCTAGAATTTTTGGATCCTTGTCCCCATGAATAGTTACATCTTGTTTGTTCATCTTACCATTATCATGAATAACTCGCGTATCGTTTGAAGACCATTTACGAAGCTCTAGTCCATAACAGGGTTGGTTTAGCGTTAATGTACGATCACAGTTCATGACTGTAACAGCGAGTAACAGCGCTACCGCGACTTGATTTTTAACTAACACACGAGTTCGAAATTTAAATCCAAATCATTTTAACGTTATATTAATGAAAAATAAATTTTTTTCAACAAATAAAAATATGTATTAGGAAAAATCAAAGAAATATTTTATTTTGCAATATTAAATTACAGTAAAAGTATCCGAATTTTAATTTCGAACTCGTGTGTTAGTTAAAAATCAAGTCGCGGTGGCGCTGTTACAGTCATGAACTGTGATCGTACATTAACGCTAAACCAACCCTGGTCCATAAGCTTTAAATGTTAAATTTAATTCGTTTTTTAATTGAATTGCTTCTTGAATTGTTTCAGCGCCTGATAATAAATCGTCTACATAAAAATCATGCATTATTGCATGGCTAGTTACGGGATATTGTTCTTTACATGTTTGTCCGATTTCATACATGCATCTAGTTGCTAAAAACGGTGCTGATGCCGTACCGTACGTTACTGTATTTAATTCGTATACCTTGACCGGGGAATTATTATCAGTGCGCCATAAAATACGCTACATTGCTCTTTCTTCCTCTTTAATTTGCCTGTACATTTTTGTTACATCAGCTGATAATACGTAACGATGCTGTCGAAATCTTAGTAAAATTGAAAAAAGTTCATCTTGTACAGGCGTACCGATATACTGTGCTTGATTAAGAGAAATACCCGTCGAAGTTTTTGCTGATCCGTCAAAAACAACTCGTAGCTTTGTTGTAGTACTGTCCTCTTTAATGACTGCGTGGTGTGGCAAATAAAAATGGGTTTTATTATCATCACACGATGTTGGAGGAATTTCACTCATATGTCCAAGTGTTTCATATTCCTTCATGAATTCTATGTACTGTGCCTTGAATGATGGATTTTTTGACAATTTTTTCTCCATAGAAAATAATCTTTTTAAGGCCATGTCCTTTGATGATCCAAGCTGAGAAAGTTCTGTTTCTTTAAAAGGTATGCTTACAATAAACCTTCCTTTTTCATCTCGTTCTGTAGTTTTTTGAAAATGTTTTTCAGCTGGATCGTTCTTTGATAATTGAGATGATTCTGAGAAACATTGTTCGATTTTCCAGAATTTCTCAAGTTGTGCATTTAAATCATCGTTCTTAACAAAATTGCATACTACCCTATCATTTTTAACAGGCAGCTGTATCGTTCCACCTACAATCCATCCTAATAAAGTTTTTTGAAAGTACGGTTCATTTTCCTTTAATTTTATTTGTCCTACACATAATAGTTCATAAAATAAAGCTGCGCCAATTAAAATATCAATAGGCTGTTCTTGGTCGAATGATGGATCAGCTAAATTTATTCCATCAGGTATTGTAATATTAGTTGATTTTATTCGTTGTGATGGCAAATCGTCACTTATTTTATCGATGACTAAGCAAGTGATTGTTGTCGAAAAGTCCGTTACTCTTGAGCTTACCTTTGCCGTCGCTTGATAAGGTACTCTTTGATTGCCTTGTTCAATACCTGATAAAGTAGTTCTTGCTTGTGTGCATTGCAAATTTAATTTTTACAAAGTTCAGTGGTCATGATGTGCGGCTGTGAACCTTGATCTAACAGTACACGGCACTCATGTTTGTTTCCACTTTTATCATGTACATATATGCGAGCCGTTGCTAATAATACATACGATACTGTATTAATAGAAGTCCGTGCGCTAAAGTTTTTCTGCTGTTCTACCTTCCCGTCCGTTTTTTCTGTATTTTGCATGGGAAGCGATGGTATTGTAGGTTGTTCTAAATGTAACAATGTATTGTGCTTACGTCCGCACTTTCTACAAGGACCAAATTTACACTCTTTATTAAAATGTCCGTCACCCGCTAAACAATTAAAACAAAGCTTAAATTGTTGTACTTTTTGTATGCGCATAGAAGGAGAAAGTCGTCTGAACTCATTACATGCGTACAATGCATGTTCTCCCTTACACAAATGACAACTTTTTGCTGTTACTGTATATGATTTTACGTTATTAGTATTGTTAGAATTATTACTTGATTTTATAGGAAATTTATTGAGTTTATTGGATACACTTGTTGTTGTGCTTGTTTTATATAAGAATTTGCAATGATTTTCTAAAAATACTTTCATTTCTTTTAATGTTACGCGTCCTGTTTTTAAAGATATCATTTTCTCCCATTCGACTTTTATATCATTATTTAATTTTGTCTTTAATAAGTACATGATTAACGTATCCCAATTGTCCGTAGGTTCTTTTAATGCTTTGAGGCTAAGTAAATGATTATTTATAGTGTCTAATAATTGCCTAAGTTCTAAGTGCGAATTGTTTTTAACGGGCGTTGCTTCGAAAATACCAGCAACGTGATGATGTATCAACTCGTTTTCGTCCTCGTATCGCGCCTTTAAGGTTTCCCATGCTGTTGCATAATTGTCTTCTGATACGCTAAATGCCGCGATTACACGTTTTGCATCTTTAACTAATGCTTGGTCTAAGTAATGAAATTTTTGAATATTACTAAGTTGTCGATTATTATCAACCATAGAAATAAATGAATCGCGAAATCTGACCCATTGATCGTAATTGCCATCAAATACAGGTACTTTTAATTTTGGTAAATGCATCCCCCTTTGGTACACTATTTCATTACCGTCAGAATCTTCATCGTTAGCTTGCATTATTCGCGGTGATGTTCTTGTGTTCGTTCCGTTCGCGCGCTTAATAGCTTCTCGCGCTTTAGCTACTACTGTGAAATACGAGTTTTCGAACGTATCTCTTTCTTTGGCTTGGGCCTGTTCTTCGGCCTCATCTCCTTTCTCACTAGTTAAAAATTCAATTTCTGATTGAATTTCTTCATATTTTTCGTACAAAGGTTCTATTTTTTCTAATCGCACGCGTAAGGTAGGAATGTTCGAACTCAACATTTCATGTTCGAATTGATTTGAAAATCGCGTAACCTTTGCTTTAATAGCTGCGCGTTTTGTCTTTAAATCATCCATTTTTTACACAGTAAAACTCAAACAAAATAATGTCTAAAAGGAATTACGGAGAGGAAAAGAAAGATTGGAGACTTACCGTTATAGTAGCTTGTGTGTATGTATGAACTCGTAGCGTGTAGTCCTTTTGCCGCCCACCGTTGCGAGTTGATGTTGACTGTAAAGTTCTTTGTATGCACTTTATTTAATTGCGTAGTATCACAAGTTCTAATATTGCACTAAAGTCCTATTATTAATTTTCAAAATCACCAAGTTCTTAGATTTTGTAAGGTACACAAATTATTTGTTTAGTTTTAGTCCTAATAATTTGTAATAAATTATAACATTTGTATATTAAGAGTTCTAGTAAATATTAAACTAATTATTCACAACACTAGTAGTAAACAATTATAAGTTCAGTTCTATAAATTGTTATATAGTAAATTTATAACAAGTTATTACACAATAATTAAGTCCAAATATTAAATTACACTGTTATGCAATTTATTCACGTATTTGTCACTTACGCTAACACTTTTTAATTATCCGACACTCGAAGGACCAATGTTTGTATCTTACGAAATAAAAAGATTCCTGTATTAAATTCGAAATATTATATTTATTAAAAACAGATATTATAATTACAGTAAATGTATAAATCATTAAAAAGGAAAATTAGTATGTTAGCTTGACAATTATACGCGAAAGTAAGAATTACATATAAATACAAAATTACGATACAAATGTTTAATTATTAGAAGTACAAAAATTCGAGAGTTCGCTCGAAGTCCGACTGTAGACAACCGTACGTTTGAATGTCTCAGTTATTTCTGACTATTATAATGTAGGAAAGTTGACAAGCTAATGTTTGTCTCCTCCCTTTATATTAACGAATTCCTTAAAAACCAATCAAGAAACTGCATTTTTCTAGTCCTAACTAATACACACGCCTACGCAGAAGAGTGTAAATCGAAGCGTAGTTATAACCTTTATTACTTTAAGTCCTTTATGATGGGACGCGCGGTCATCCTAAACATGTGGCATGCACTCTGTCCACTCATATACCCTTTTTGCTCGTTTTAGAAAATGTCGAAAACAAATAATAATAAAGTAATAAAGAAAAGCTTTACAAATATATTTTTGTCACGCATTTCATATTTAGAAGAAAATACTATTCATAGACAGCTACATTAAAGTACACATAAAAATAAACACATAAAAATAATATCTTCAAATTTTATGAAGTTGTTTTTGAAATGTTCACATTAACGAAATTTAAAATATTGAGTTTCTCGGATTTTTTATACATACAAACAAGCATTCATATTAACTCAAACAACACCTATGATGAATAAAATATTGCATATAATTATACATTTTAAAATAAAAAGTTCGTCATTTCAAAAATTATTTTCCTTCTAACTATATAATCGACTCTTTCAGTGCTTATTTTTTTAACTTTCAAACGTTATCTCTATAATTTAAATTATTCCATAACTTATGCTATTAATATGTTTATTGTGTTTTATTTAAACTTGTTTTTTTCTTTTTCATTTATTAATAACAAAATTATGCTATGGAAACTTGAAAATATAAGTTTTGAAGAAAATGACTTACCGATTCAGGACGTAATATATACATCTGTTTTCTAACATAATCGAAAATGATGTCTTTGACCATATCAAGATTTGAATAAACAATGCCCTGATATTTGCCTTGCATGTCAAAAAAATCAATTTTTTTAGCGTGTTCATCATAAACATAAACTTTTTCTGTCATAAATTCAGTAGCTACAAGTTTTGGTTTCCAACCGTATTCTGGTGACCTTAGATTTGGATTGTTTGGTGATATAGATATGACGCTAGGTTCCTCACCATCGTGAGTATAATATAATGTTTTATTCAGACAAACATCATATCCAGTGATGTTTGAAGTGGAGTGTCTAAATGATTTATATTGAGATGTACTTGGATCAAATACAGTAATCTCATGAGCGTTTCTTTTAATGACTAAACCTTGCTTGAATGTTATAAGAAGTGTTTCCTTGTCTTTTTCCGATTGGCTACTTTTATTTTCGTTGTTATTATCTGTAAATAAGTCGGTCTAATTTTATTTGAACTTTCATAATAATATACTTATAAATAAATTATCAAATATCATAGTACATTTGCGAAATTAGAATTGCTTTAAAAAATTATGCTATAAATTTGTCTTTAATATAACATAGTGCTTGTTTATTTTATTATATCAATTATTATTAATAATAATATGTGTGGGTGGACATCATCCTTTAGCCTAAGCTAAATCATTTACAGCGGCGGTGACGACGGAGAGGGAGACAGTGTTAAGCGATCGTAGCTAATATAGCAGTCCATCAAAAGTTTAATCATAGCCGATGCTTGCTGTAGCACGGCTTGCTACTTATATCCTCTGAGGCTCTCTGTTTCTACTGAATGATTGTCGTTTTCGTAGGAGCGCCTCGTAGCGGAAGAACGCAGTACTAAGTAGCGCACGGTATTTGAATCTCTCTATCAAGGATATTAATTTCCGTCGCAATACTTACTATAATATGTTATTCGACGCCATTTTTTGATGTGTAGCTTTCGCAACCCCTTTTCGCTCACTAATGTTTTTGTTAATACACAGAATACTTATAATTTAACGAAAACATGGCGCTGAAGTACACAGTAATTGGCATGGGTGCACTTTCAGATGAAATTCGATAGATTTTATTAATCTTCGAACGAAAATCGTAAAGATATAGGACGAGCACACCGAGAGCGATGTGCACGCTACCAATTCCCTGACGGAACTCCATATTACGAATCCATCACTCTACCGAATGAGCCACCGACGTCCTGTCTTTCAGAAATATAAATTCTAACTTATCATAATACTTTCAAACTCTACAGAACATTTTAGTGTATGTTACTGGCACTACAGACATTTTTTAAATAATTTGTTCTATGGAGCTAATTTTTTTTAACAAAATTTAATTATAAGTTGATTGATTTAGAAATTTGAATAATGTTATATTATAAATATTTTTTCATTATTATATATTTTTAAAAATTCTGAAATTAAGTAATAAAAAAAATTAATTAAATTACAATTTCTCTGATACTCTAAAATAATTTAATCTATTTATTATCAAATCTGCTTACAAAAAAATAATATTTTTTAAAATTATTTTTGAAGTCTCGATTCAAGCATTTAATGGTAGTAAAATAATTGTTTTGTATTATAATATACTGTATTATAACAATGTACACAGATAACCAAATTTAAAAATGTTGATTATCCTCTTTTAAAAAAACAATGGCCGGATGTTGTGAAACATTTTATACTAAGAACGTGATTGGTGCGTTGAATAGAATCATATGATTGGCGAGAAACGAGATTTGATTTACTATAATATGCTTAAATAAAATCATCGATTTAAAATTTAATAATAAAAATCATTGATAAAATAATTAAATTATAATTATTGAGTTAAAGTTTGATTTTTTAAATAAAATTATTAGTATAAACATCGCTAACTTCCGTTTACAAAAATTCCTTTTGTATGAAGTTGTCGAGAGTGCAAAGTATCGCTCTATATTCATTTATTATTGTATATTTCAAATGAGAACATGGTAAAAATTCTATGCTATTTACTTCTGAATTCTCTTTTTAAAAATTGTACTATAAAATAGTATATTAAGCAATAAATTTAGAAAATACAGATGTTATGAACTTTTTAGCTTATAACAATATCATAAAATATTTATCTATGAGCCTGGCAAGTAATTTGGTAAATTTAAAATAAGATTTAAAATATTTCGGAATATTTTAAAATAAATAATAAAAAAACTGATAAGTAATACGATTTCGATAGTATAATTTAGTATATAAAATATTTCTAGATTGATAGCTTAAAAAGTTTTTTTTTTAAATATAGTATAATATTTGCCTAAAATGTACTATTTTTAAAAGTTTGTTTATTTAATTTCAAAATTCAAATTGAATCACGCTTAGAATTAACAGTTATTCTGCAAAATAAAATTAAAAATCTTTTGTTTGAATGAATGATATAATTACTATAATTAAGAAAATATAAATTAGAATTTTTATTTTTATTTGTATTTTAAAAATAGGAATGATATACATATCGTTAAGAATTGATTTGAACTATTTTATTTTTTATATATTTTATGGATTTCATATTGTTGAAAATATTAATTTTTAAATAACTTCATTTATTAGTTATTGAGAATTTAGGATTCCAATATTATATGTTAAAATTTTTCTAGTACCAGAAATTGAAAATTCATAAATGCTAATAAATAAATTTATTTAAAAATTTATACCATCAAATGCATTTCTTTTCCTGAAATTTTACACTAAAATGTGGAGATATAGTCAATATTTATGAGTGTAGGTGTAGTGTCCGTTTTATGACAATTTTACATGACTATGTCCAGAAATCGATCTTGGAATTCTCTTAATATATATCTTGAAAATCAAATGCATTAGATTGATATTAAAAATTATGCGTATGAAAAGTTATATATATTTGTAAAATAACTTTTGACTTTGTAATAATTTACGTTATTTAAATTTTGTAAGACTTAAGAAATGTCTAGAAAATAATTTAAAAGTTTACTATTTTTTCAATTTTTTAAATAATAATAAGAAAATGAATATAGTGATAATATATCTTTTAAATGAGATTTATTTTTCTCGAAGTTTTCCGTGTCTATAAATTCATTAATGTCGCGTAAACTGCTCTGATACATTAGTATATAACATCAATTCTTTTACTGATGCTGATATTAGTAGATATGAAATTATTATTTAATAATGGACAGAAAATAATAACACTATATTAACAGTCAATCATTAAAAATTTATATACATTTAGATTAAATATAGGGCGCGCTTGCGCGCATGGATTTTCTAGTTACAGAAATTCGTGAGTATGAAACAAATTTATTTTTTCAAATTTTTAAAAGTAAAGCTTTAGATTCCTAACGTCATGATTCCGAATTCGAATCACGCTATTGGCTGATTGATATAAGTACCTCTGTATAATAAATGTGCTTCATTCACAATCAAACTGAAAACTTTTCTCACTAATTAGCATCGTAATGTTAGTAGAAATACAGTGACGTTAAATAAAAAAAAGTTAAGTAATGTTAATTAGAATTTCTGAATGATTATAAATGTATTTTTGTTTTAAATTTAATAAAAATTATAGAAAAGATTTTAAGACAACAATATTTTTTCGAGTTAAAACGTTACAAAATAAATGTATCTTCTAATTAAATACTAACTAGTCCAGTAATTTGGTTTTATAATTTGAAATCATTATATTAAATGTCTACAAATTTTAATTCGATTTAGTTTAATAATTAATTTTTTCATTCTTAATGATTTAAGAATGAAAAATCTATCTTTTCATGAAATGTGTGTTATCTATTAACGATATATAATAGTATTAATACAAATTCAATGATTTTAGCATATAAAAATTCGTTATCAAGTTTAAAAAAATATTCTAAAGTTTACAGATCATATCTTAATTAAAGGTCACGATATGTAAGATTTTTTATTCAAACTTACTTGGTTTTAAATTCCAAACAATTGATCCTATAATACCAGCTACTAATAAAACAATAAGCACGAACACAGGAATGTAGTCATTTTTGCGTAATAACATTTTGTGATTTTTCGTTTGATTCTTTTATATAATATGAAATTGTTAAATTTATTTATTAAAAATAAAAATAAAATGGAATACAGCTAGAATATACAATGTTAACTGTTTTCGCGTCAAACCTTATTTGAAATAATTTGCCGTTTATCGGAAGTTAAATTTTGATCAATGATATCTTTATCGGATGATTCACGTATGTTTCGATTGTAATTGATACGAAAATTTAGGAAATTAAACAGATGTTTAAAGTAAAATACAAAAAAACTAATAGCATATATCGGAAAAAATTCCCGAAATAAATTTTAAATGGTTTTCTTTAATCTTATCTAAAGATAATTTCTTCAATATTTTTTTTATTCAACGTCACTGTATTTATACTATCATTCTGATATTGATTAACGACAGAGGTTTCTCAGTGTGTTTGTTAACAAAGCACGTGTATCCTCGAGATTACAAATCCATCGCTTTACCAAATCAGCCCTTACCTTTGCAACTTCGGATATGGATATAATTAAAATTTAAATTGGAAGTTATTTTATATATTTCATATATTTTATAAAAACATCACAGTTGAAAAAAATCTAAAGTCGAATTATATTCAAGTGATCTATCGTCAACTAATCATTTCGTTCTCCTTTATTTTACTTTATTATTGTATTAAAAATAACAAAAACTACATTTCCCTGGCTTAGCATTTACAAGATATACGATATATTTTAATATTTTATGAAAAGTTAACGTTACTTATAAGCATTTTGATTATTAAGTTATGATCTTAATTGATTCAAATAAATTCCTATAAATTGAAGAAAAAAATTTTTTAATATATTTATAATAATTTAGCTTTCATTTTAACCAAATTAATTCAGCTGTAATAACGCAAAGAAAAAAATATTAATTAATAAAATAGATGTTAATGTAAAATGGGTTAACAAACAATTTTTTAGTAAAACAATAACATCAACAAATCCAGCTAATAGGATTTTATAAATCATCTTTATAAATAATAATATAATTTTATTCATTTATTAGTTGAACTTAAGGATTAAAAATTATTCTTAGAGAAACACTTTCTTTTAATTGCAACCGAGATTTTTTTAATGAAGAACGACATATTATCTTTCATCAATTAAAAGCAAAATATTACTTTTCTTGAAATATGATCGAGATATCAACAAACAATATCAACTAATAAGTTATGCAAATTTTAATTTTGAAATTTAATGAAGGCTAAGTAATTTAATGGATCAATGAAAAATGTAGATCTAATAATCTATAAAAATTTAGAAGTCACTATATTCAGATCTTACAGATTTCATAGTAGGGGTTGCTCTTTATCTTACTCAAGATATGAGCATATCTCCACGACTTTTAACCTACTAGTGGCGAGTCATTTTACAGCTGCTCGTGGGTAACGAATGATGTACACTATTTAAACTAAATTCACATCTTTTGTGTAATCTTGTTACTATATTTTTTATGTATTTAATAAATATGCCACTAACGTTGCAGTAGATATTTCTATAAAACGTAAATCTTTACATATGAAAAATTAAGTAATTTCATTCATATAAAAATTTACGTTTTATAGAAATATCTATTGCAACGTTGATGGCACATTTGCTTAATGCATGAATAATAGAGTCACAGGATTTTACAAAAGGTGTAAATCTATTTAAACAGTATGCATCATTCTTCACCTACGAACAGCTGTAAAATGACTTTTCAAAAACACCACGAAAAGATTAAAAGTTACGGAGATATGCTCATATTCGTTCAATATTATGGAGAAAATTTCACGTCAACTCTGTAGCCAAACTCAGCAATTTTAAAAATTTGTAAAAATAAACATTAAAATCTTCTGACTCACCAAATCTTTTGAAGAATAATCTTATTAACAGTAAAAAGATAGTGTTTGAATTTGCAACTTGTTACGAGATGTGCTTGGTAACTTGAAACAAGTATAAATATAAGCGGACAGTTTTGATGACCTGAAACTAAATTTTATCTTATTACCTCCATTTTTACTTACTCAAAAAAGAAATTTATCTTCTATAAATCATGAATTTATTATTTAGTTTATGGCAGTCAATTATTTCCATTTAGTTACTGAATGAATAAATAATTTATAATAATCATTATCTCATAAACATAAAAAAAATGATAATAAAATTTGCAAAAATAAACATTAAAATCTTAAAATTTTAGAATTTTTCTTAAATTTACTAGCTTATAAAATTTTATATATATATATATATAGAGAGAGAGAGAATAAATTGGGAATACTTCCTTTCGACCTCTATCGCTATGATTCCCTACGCACGTTTATGGAAATATGCTTTCTGCACAAGCAACGATTCCATAAGCAATACGGACTTTTTCCAGATAGCTTATGGAATGAGACTGCGCCTGTGCACAAGGTATAGCTATTGTTTCTCTTACTTATTTTGATTTATTAAATTTTGAAAATTTTAAATAAAGTAACATTCTATTTGTTTATCAATAAATAATATTCATGCTTATTTTTATTACCGTATACACTGATATGATTGCTTACTACGTCTTCTTATGAATTGAGTATAGCTAGGGTAAGTGTATGAGTTATCGTGCCTTTAAGGGTAAGGCAGACACATTTCCGTCAATTAAACAAATCTCATTATTTTTTAAAAGTTTTATAAACTGTTTACTTAAAGTAAAGCGCATTATCTACGAATAAAACAAATTCCCTAAGCGAAAATTTAAAAAACTATTAATTTGCTGATTGAATTTACAAAGTTTATGCGATGTGTCAGTTTATCGTGTGTCGTCTGCTTACCATATAAATGCATACTTTTATTATCGTGCTTTGATTATCGACATCGCATGCTTTAACATAGGTTACGATAACCGGGGAGGGCACGTTAACTCCCACACTTACCCTATATACCGACGCATGCTAAATTGACATTTCTGAGGATAAGACATGTCTGATGAATCTAAGTTTACCAACATACGTAAAATAATTTTCTAAAATAAAGTTATTAGAAACAAACTGAAACAAACTGAAAGATTTTGAAAAATTTTATAAGAAATTAGACAAAATACTCAGAGTATTTCAGTTTGTTTTATTATCTTTTTATTTCTGTTATTGCATTTCAGATTTTTTTCGTAAATTTTACAGTTATGTTTATTTTTTATTATTCAGAATATTTTGGGGTTTTTTCAGAAAATTTCACACTATTTTTTTTATTGAAAATTCATCATTTCTATTCTAATTTTTGAAAATTTTAGAATGTCTTTTTCTTATGCATTTGAATGGATACGTATAATGCAAATTTATCACTAAATTTCTGAAAATTAATCGACATTTGAAAGAAATTAAAACGAATGGAGACAAACTGAAATAAATAAAAATTTTCATAATAGATAATTTTTTCTCGTTAGATAAAAAATGAAACAGAATGTGACATTCAGGAAGTTTGTGAGAGTTTTAAAGAAAATTTGGAATGTACTAATTGTTTCAATCTGAATTTTCACAAAAATTTTCGGTATATTTCAATCTTTTTAGAAATTTTCAATTAAGGTAAAAGTACCTATCATTGGCCACTGACCAGTACTTGCCCACATAAAAAAATATATTAATTTTTAAGATTTTAGTGCAAAGTAGACTATGAACTACCGTTAATTATTGTTTTGTATACATTAAATTACTTAAAGAAACAAAATTTAAACTATAATGTTTTGTAAAATAATGTTTTGTAAAAGAGATAGAAAATTTATCTGTAAGTAGGATATGTTTTAGGATAGAGAATAGTTTAGGAAGAAAAGAAAATGTATGATATAAGAATAAATAAAAAATTTTTTAATTTGAAAAAATACAGTTAAAAAGAAATTAAAGGAATATATTATAAAAAATAAGTCGGTAAAATCGACTGACGTTACATTACTATTTAATACTTTACTAATTAGCAAAATATCTATCTTAAGAGTATATTTTGTTATTAACTTTTAATTGATGAAAGATCTCGGTGACTCACTTGGTAGAATAATAGATTCGTAATCTCGAGGTCCCGAGTTCGAATCCTGCTCTTCGCGGCCGATTGATGCAAGCATCACTGTATGTTACATGATACATTAATCAAATTTTTAGCTAACTTGTGAGCCAAAAATTTTTTCATCTCATTTTCGCTTTTAAAATTTTTCTTTTTGAAATCTTTTTTTAATTCTTCAAAAAGAATACCGAAAATATTATTATTCTTACGTAACAGAAAAATTCTAAGATTAATATGACTGTATGTGAGCACTTCAATGGCAACTTTAACAGCCAATAATAGGCGTTCAAGTGATAAATAAAATTTCACATGACACATTACTACCTGATAGGAACAATATAAGAAACATGTTGCAAATATAATATCAGAACATGAATTGGACCGAAAACCTAATAGGCTTGAAATACGTCGGTTCCAAATTATTAATTTGGAAGCTTCGGTCAATTGGTTTTTGTTGCTTAATATTTTGAAAATTTTATTCAATAGAAAGTTTTCTTTCATTTCAAAAGTAAGAGCATACATGGAAACAATTAACTGGTGAATTTTAAAATATTTTTGCGTTGTTATCATATAATTAGCGATTAAGTAACATGATGTTTTATTTGGCAGGAGAAAAAATACACTCTTAAATTGCCTTATTAATGAGGCTGTAATATAAGCATATTGCGACAATTTGTTCAGTGTCAACTCTTGCACGATCACGATGCATCATCGTCTTTAAATAAATTGAGAATTTATTCTGTATTCAAATTTAGTGAAATTCGGTTAGTTTTGTTATTTTTCAATTTTTATTGTTGATATTTTGAGACTAAATAATGGCTTATAAAATTGATGTAATAGGGCATATGATTTGTACATAGTTACTAACAAGTTACCCGAATTTTTAATTTTTATTAGAAAATTTTTTGAAACATCTCTATATTATGCTTTTTATTAGTTAAAATATAAGGCTGTAATATAGAGATATTTTTAAAAATTTTGGAATAAGAATCAAATTTGAAAACTGTGACGTCGATATTTTACATTATTTTATATTAATATTTTTTAACATTAATTAAAATTTTTATTTATTTAATTCTATGGATTGTCAAAATTTTTTTAATGCAAAAATAAGTATAAAGCTAAAGATGTATATTTTTATGTAAAGCGCAGGGGTTCTTGTATCAATCAGCTGCCGGGAGCGGAATTTGAACTCGGATTCTTAAGATTAGGAATCTACTGATTGAGCCACTGAAGGACTCTTCAAACCTATTTATATTTTGTATAAACCAATATAATTAAACATAAGAACCAATTATATCAAATTTTAAGATGTTTAACTCCATTTGGTCATAATTTTTTTTAAGCGCTAATTTATAAATTAAAAAAATTTTTCAAATATTTATAATATTAAGTCGAACTTTATTTAATAATTTTTTCTTTAAAAATTTCCAATATATTTTTCCAATTTTAATTTTCAGAGAATCAAATTATCATGCACAATTTTTCATACATAAACATCTATGAAAAATCCTCCAGATAGTGTGCATGTATAAGCAAAAGGTATGCAAGCCATCAGAAGTACTTATAACGCGTGAATACTATGCGTGTATGCAATTAACTCTTTGTCTCTCTCTCTTTCTCTCTTCTCAGTTAAGTTCGCATGTATATATGACTATCAGAGCGAGAGAGCATAGAAGTAACGTTGCCCCGTGCGAGTATTTAGCCGTAATGAAGTGGGGGGGAAAGGGGAGAACGTAGCAATTACGTATATAGCAAGAGCTTCGTCATGGGAATCATTTCCCGATAGGCAATAGTACGGATATACGGATGGTTTAGTCTCTTGTGCATTTTCTAATAAACTAAACAGGACAATATTACTCTCGGTTACGCACGCAAGTTCATCATTACGTAAGAGCTTACGCACGATCTCCTCCTTTCTTTCATGCAAATTCAAGCTATTTTCTCTATAATTTATATACTTTAGAGGAACTAATTTAATCACTATGACATGGTTCTGCGTGATCGGATTACATTAGTTGCATTGAATTGTGTGTCGTTTGTTTTGAGATGCGTTTGATAAGAATATATGCATGCGTGAACACTAATATGTTTATTTCTATATGAGAAGCTTTTTAAAAAAACCCTCTTTTTTGTGTAAATTTTGAAAAAAAATTTAAGGATTATTATTGGTATTTATCAGATTTGATCATCTCAATCAGGTGTAATTATTCATTAAAGTAACACTTTTTAAGCTTGTGAAAATAATCAGGGATATGAATACAAAATTACTATTAAAGATAGTCGGTATTAAACATGTCAAAATCATTGATGATAGACCAAACTATATTGTATTTATGATTCATGGATTCATAATTGTTTAAGTTAATTTTGATTTTGCATTTGAACAATATTGTCACGTTTAAATAATGATAAAAAATCAATTCTTTTATCAATTCTTTTATTTTTATAAAATTTTAGTACTCTGCGTTTTATTATTGCGTTGTATTAAGTGTTACCTGCAATTATTATGAGATATTCATTTATTATTTATTTTATAGTGATCTGATTGCTACCTATGGAATAAGAGGTAGTTAAAATATTCTAATTAAATAAAATTACGCAAGCTTTGATCTTTTAAAACGTAAGGAACTGTACAGTTATACGACGTCTCTTTTATAAGGATAAATTATAAAAACAAAAATAATAAAATAAAATAATTCTAAAAAATGTAACTCAATTAAGGTTTATCGCACTAACAATAATTACACAATAAGAAATGAAAATCGTGCGGAATTACAGATATCAAGCAAATAAATGAAGATGATGGACGGTTATCTAAGTAACGTAACACATCGAAAGAGTTGATTACATATCGGAAATCAGTGCAGTATGAATTCTCGAGTAATAACGGGAGTATTCGTTTACATCGTCAAGTACAATGTACATAGATATATATACGCGTACATAGTTTTAAGCTGAAATTACTTCTGAAATAATTAAAAATCGTTTGGATATAAATCATAGAAAAATTTTTTTACGGCGTCTTAACAGTTAGATTTAAAGTATTCTTTTACGAAAAGTTTTCCTTTTGAAGAAATTGAAACAAATATCCAAGCGATTTTTTATATTTTTAATTATTTGAAATTAATCGAAATGGAAACTAAATTTTGAAAAAGTTTATAAACTTTCATATATATAGAAACATTTTAGTTTTCAGATTTGTTCGTCTCATGAAATATAAAATGTGTTACAATGATATACAGCATCACTATAATTGACACGATTAGAAGACAGGTAGGTTGGTAAATAATTTTGTGCAAATAATATGAAAGTTATGTAATGTCAGTGAGAAAAGGGTCACGTAAGTAAATAAAATTAATGCGGTGTCTGGAGTAAAATCTGTCTTCATAGTCCTACTGATGAGTTTAGCAAACAGTCTCAGGACTAAACGTATAATTTATAGAAAAGATTTTAGCCACGCAAAGTAAAATTTCGTTTTTATCCGTATTGATGATGATTTGGATTTTTTATATAAATAATATTATTTTTGTCTTCTATTATCCCAATAAATTAATTTAAAGCTATTTTTTTTTCTTTGGAGGAATATATATCATTATAGTAAAATTTTTTACAAATGGTATCTAAAATACAAGTATAAGCAGCTTTACAAAGAAAATTGTAATAACTAGCATTTGTCTACTGTCGAAAATGTCCATTGATCTGTAAAAACCTCCGCTACGTACTCTTTTTTGTAAAAAAAAATCTTGGTTCGACCCGTTTTTATTATGAAGCTGTTCTTTCACGTGCTTTACAACAATTTATTAGGAGAAAAAATAACATTCTTTTATGAACTCTTTCAAATTATAAAGAATAACATCTCGAATAGCTTGAGCTTAGTTCTGACAATAGTTGAGCTTAATAACTGGCCATTGGAAATCTTATCTATTTCTTCCTTCCTTCTTTTCCTCTTTTTCACTTATTCTTTTCTTTCTTGTCTAGTTTCCAGCGAACGTTCTAATTATTTCATTCGCTAGATTTAAATTTTACTCTACTGTATTCGTCCTTGAATTTGCAAGGTGAAAGTTTACAATTTCAAGTAATATGTTTATAATTTAAAAATATAAAGAAAAGATATAAGTTATTGTCAAAAAAGTATTATTTTTGTGATTATAATCAACATAAAACAAAGAGATGTATAGTGTATTTTTGATAAACAATTTTTTTTTTAACGTTACTTTATTTATGCCATCATTACGATGCTAATTAGCGACGGAGCTTTCTCAGTGTGTTTGTGAACAAGGCTCATGAAACGTACGGTGATGCTTGTGTATCAATCGGTTGCCGTGAGCGGGATTCGAACTCAGAACCTCGAGATTATGAATCCATCGCTCTACCGACTGAGTTACTGAAACTTTAGTTGTCAGATTATCGATGGTAAATATGTTCCAGTATAAACGTGAATAAATGTTTAATTAACTCAATAAAAAATCAGTCTCACTTTCGTGATGATATTCTTAACACAGTGCGTTTATTAATTAAAGCTTCAGCGAAAATTCCAATTTTAATCTATCGTCGACGTTGTAAAGATATACAACGTATTAGAAATTGTTAAATATCTTTAGCAATAAGAAGGAAAGAGATAGAAGTAGCACGAGTGAGTTACGCGGGCGAATAGTTTACAAGCTCGACGAGGGAGAGAGAGAGAATGCTTTTGGCCTATATATTATCGAGTTTAAGAGTGAGAAGGAATGCATATATATTGAAGAGAGCTGTATGCGTGATACTTCGTATAACTAGCAATTAGCCGAGATATAATCATGCAGATGAAGAGGCTCAAATCGACCAGAGATATTGATATATACGAGCTCGTTTATAAACTGCTGAGGCTTCATTATTTCAATGCAACCAATGAAATTTCATTTAAGATTCGTTCGTTGCTTTAGAAAATCGTGCGAGAAATTAAAGATTTTTTTTTCAACTTTATTGTTAGAAGCGTGAATCTAAAGGATTTGACAATTCGTGTTCTCAATTTTATTTGAATAAATTTTTATTTATAATACAATATAATCAATTAACAAATCATATATTATGAGTCAGTAATATTGATGAATTTATATTTAGCTTATAAATTTTACAAATTAACCATAAAGTAAATTTTAATGCTTTGAGTAAAATATATAAAAAATTAAAAATTTGCTAAGATTTTTAAAAGATTAGTAGATAAATAACTACTATAATATTATCTCTATATAACTAAAACTCATTACATAATCAATACAAAATTATATTTGCATTTGATTAGATTTAAAGGCATTGAATATTTGGGGTCGTTTGTACAACTATTCTTAAAGTTGATTTACAAACAATTTTTCAGCTGTGTTATGAAAAGAAAAAAAAATAGAATAGTTTATGTAAGCATAAGAATTTTTTTAATTTATTTATTCTATATAGAATAAATCGGGACAAAGTTGCAAAAATTTACTGTACAAAATATTACTGTTAAGTTACTGTGTTAATATTGACGATCTTTTTGTTGATAAATGATAAGCTTATAGAAAAAAAAAGACAAAAAACGCGCTGAGTCATTCAGTTCTATTTACTGCATCTGTTACCAAAATATAACTTGACCTTGCAAAATTTTTTTTTTTTCATCAAAATTAAGCGTTGGTAAGGAAAAGTGATAGCCTTATTGATGAAAAGGCACATCTGTTCGACAAAAAAAACAAATGCTTACATGGTCCTTATACAAATAAACTAAAGTGATGTATTTTTAAAAAATTTAATTTTTCATTCTTCAACTTAAACTTGTTTAAATGTGCCAATTTTTACGGTCACTAAATCGTATTAGAGCCGTAAACAATATTTTTCAGAATTTTAACAAAAAAAAAATCATTATGGAAATAATTTTTACGCAAACTTGAAAGAAAAAAATTTAAAAGTGATTTTTCTATTAAACAAAATATAATATACGCCTTCAAAAGAGCATTAACGGGCATGGATGAATAAAATGTTTTTTCGCCATACCCTGCCGGAAACTAAGACTTTCATCCTGGCGCCGAAAAACAAAAGTCATAATTTCGGCCCGGGTATGGCGAAAAATAGTATACACTCCACGGGAGGTAAAATGGCAACCCCATAGCACATATTTGCCACCCTCCAATTATATGTGCTATAGACTTGCCAATACTTTACCTCCCTTGGTGTGTAATATACTATTATTCCCACCTCAACAGAAAAGGCCACTTTGTTAACTCGAAAAGCGGGTCGAAAGAAAACCATATCTTATGTATAAAATTTTGCGGGAAATAAGTACTTTTCTCCCGAAAATTTAGCAAGAGATAAGTTCTTTTTTCCCGCTAAATTTCATTTCTTCCAAAAATAAAAAATTTATAAAATTTAATAAATTATTTAAAATTTCTAGAAAAAAATTTAATTTTAATTTTTTCCGATTAATCCCATTTTTTTAAATTAACAAAGTGGCCACGGTGGAGGTGGGAATAAAGCACCTTATGCTATTCGGGAGTAAAGTCTACTTCTCCTTCGGGTATTTTCTCTCCTCGCTTCGCTCACTCGGGTCGCATATCCACCCTCGGAAGAAATATACGATTTTACCCCCTAGTTGCATATGTACTATTACTCATCTTATTGTAAACTTTGAACTTGCAAAAATTAGAATATGAGTTATGATTATTGGAATTAAAAAATATTTATTCTGTGAATCAGTGTCGGCCAATTGATATAAGCTCTGCTGTACGTCACATCTGCTCTATTCGCAAAGACGTCGGAAATGTTTGTCGTTAACTAGCATCGCAATAATAGCATAAATACAGCAAGGTTAAGAAAAAACAAGCTTTCTTAATTTTTCCATCTCCTTAAAAATATATGAAAAATACGAAACTTCATGTATTTTCATTAAAGTTTAAAAAACACCGTAAGCGCTAAGAACAAGATAATATCGAGAGCTAGAAGGAGAAGAAAAAAAAAAAGAATAAAAATAAAAGTCGAAGGCTTGAGGCTGTATCCTTTCCTTTTGTATTATCCCTTGACTTCTCCATTGTCGGGTGTTTTCACACTAGTATACAAGTAAAAAGGAGACACAAAAGCTATAGGTTCTTTCTTTCCTGGATTTTTCCTGAGCTTTCTTGTGTACTATAGTCTTAGGAATGTTATGTGGAAAAGAAGGAATAAGGTCATACTTACCTTCTTTCTGTCTTGTTGCAAAGTAGGAATAGAACTTTTATGCTTTTGTGCGTTACCACTTTCTTCTTCTCTTTTTTTTTTCTTTCTTTATCTCTTTTTTTCTACTTTCTCTTTATAGCTTGGCCTCGATAAAATGTAACTCACTTGCACACTCTTTTCTCCTACTTCTTTCCTTTATTCCTTCTTCTTTCTCTTCTTCTTTTCAACCGGACCTGAAAAATTATGTCCGGATTCGTTCATCCGCGTGTATACACGCATGCAACGACTTAAAATGAAAGTGGGACAAACAATGAGTCAGAAGAAAGAACGAAGCAACAAAGAATATGAGGAAAAAAAATTGCCAAAAAAAGCTGGACAAAGAAGAAAATATGAAAAGAGAAAATCTTAAGGAGCGTAACGAAAATTTTAAAGAATAGAGTAAAATAAACGTATTAAAGTTTAAAGGTTCAATGAAATATATTTCTTTATATTTAAAAAATCATGAAAATCATTGAAAATTGTAATCTTTTAATATTTAATATTAATCATTGAATTTTCAAAGTATTTGTTACAATAATGGGTTTTTCACCTCCTTTTTTCAGTGTTATTTTCTTTCAAAATTAAATTTGGTAATTTTTTTTTTTTTTCAAAAGCATTGCAAATAAAGTACTCCTGATACACGAAAATCCTCTATACTTTATACTTATTAAAAAAAAAAGACAAAATGAAAATAAAGAAAAAAGCTGAAAATATATAGACGAGACATAGACACATACGGACGATCATCACGAGTAAAAGACGGAAGTGAGTAGAAAAAAAGCTCTCGGATGAAAAAAGAAGAAGAAGTTTGTCGCAATCAGTAGCGGCACCTTTTGTCTATACGCTTTTATTAAGCGCCATTTTTCAAGCTTTTCTTTTAATAACACACGGTCCCTCCTGACTACTTTCTCTCTCTCTCTCTCTCCCTTATTCTCGAAATCCGACGGATGTGTTTTGCATTCAATGTGCTTAGTCTTTCATTGTCACTCCTATAGTCGTGTTTTTTTCTTCTTTTTTTACTCGACGACGACGAATACTTTCTTTCCGACTTCATTGGCTTGAGTTGTGTTACTTGGCCTTTTTGTCAATTGGCGCTTTGGAATAGAAAAAAAAGGGAAACATACGTTTAAGTAGTTCTGCTTGTTTCTAGTCAGACTAAAGCTACTACAGGGCCAAACTAGAGAGAAAGAACTTCAGATGGCAAAGCTATTGTACTTTAGTACGACTACTTCGCTCTGAATGCTTTGAAAAAGAAAATATATTTGAAAAAGAATTTGTTACTTTTTTAGTATAATGGATTGGATAATTAATTATTCAATGTTTTATTAAAAATTCAAAAAATTATTTAGAATATGACACTTTTTGTTGATCTTTATAATTAAAGTTCTTCATTATCTATACAAATCAAAGAGTACGAAGTTAACTTTAATTAACCCGAAATATTTTACTCTACGGATGGTAATAAAAATTTCTTAGATGTAAAATAGAAAACAATAATAATGAAAAAAAGTTTAATCTTAACTAACTTTAACCAAAAAAAATAGTACACTTGTGATGACTTTATTACAATTTGATTACATCAAAGCAAGCAGTACTTGTCTATTTTTATGTTAACCTCACCTAAGGCAGATCCCATCTTATAATTGAATTAAAATTAAACGAAGATAAGAATAATTGGCTAATAGCGTGATAGCAGCGCCAGGCGATCCTTAAGAACTCCGACGTTCTGACGTTGAAAATAGATTTCTGACAATATTAATGTTAATGTTAAATAAAGTAATCAGTTAATGGAATTAAATCACTATCTGTGTAATAGACTAATGTAATTAATTGAACTCTTATTACAGTTTTTACAAGGATTATCATTGTATTATTAAAATTAGAAATTATGTTTCTTTGTTAAAAAATATGCTTTTCCTTTAAATTTATTGTCGTTTTTTTCATGTGAAATAAATCATAGTCTGATAAAACAACTAAAAACCCTGGTAGAAATTGAAACGTTTTGTATTACCATTTTATGACCAGTAGAAATGGAAACGCTTTTTTTAAAATTTTATGGCCATTTCTTCGGCATTATTATTACTAATAACCTTAAATTTTTATATACATCATTTTTTATGCTCACATTTCTATCAGGGTAGAAATGATATTTTTTATTGGGAATTTTAAAATTTTATAAAAAAAAAATTATTTGAAGAAATTGAATTATTTACTTTCATATTCTCATTTTTTTTCTATATATTTAACGTCACTGTATTTCAGCTATCATTGCGATGCTAATTAGCGACGGAGATCGCCAGTATGTTTGTGAAAAAAGCACATGTAACAATTACAGCGGTGCTTGCATTAATCGACCGAGAGCGGGTTTCGAACTCGGGACCTCGAGATTATGAATCCATCGCTCTACTGACTGAGCCACTGCGACTTCTCACATTGTTATTTATCTTACCTACTCTCATTTTATTTATCTAGCAACTGACACTACATTATTTTTTCTTAACAAATTACTTTCTCATAGAGAAAGCACTGTATTTTTTAAGTGAAACTTCTTTACCGACGGTATACGCCTCCCATAAGAGACGTATAAAAGAAATTCTACGGGAGTGAATAGATTTCATGACGGTACATGCAACGGAACTAATGAAACGGAAGTGTATATAGGAGGAGCGTCCACACCTTGACGGCAAATCAAGGTACAAAATACGTATAAAGAAAAATTCGCAGGACTGACTTATCATTTTCAACTAGAATGAACAAAAGTTAATTAATAAAGAATCAAAATTGTGACGTCAATTTCTTCTATTAAAATTCTGATTCGTTGCATCTTAAATATATTTTTTAACGTTCTCTCTTTATATATTTAAATTTTTAATTCATGATTTTGAGAAGTCAATCAATCTGAAGCTAGAAACCTAAAATCAAACTGGGAAGAAAAAGAAATACGTAACAACGTCATCCCCCTTCTTGTTTATAGATCTGTGAAATACGCATGAACATTAGTTGCATATTTTTAACAAATCAACATATTTATATCAAACATCTTCCTTTGATCACGTAAATAAAGAATATCAATACTAATTCTTTCAACAGAAGTACATATGTGCAGCGATAGCCATGTGCTTTCATCGAGGAATTTAATTTCCATTCAAAGAGATGAATTTTTTTTGTAACCTTGAACAACTTGAAACGTTGCTAAATTATACCTTGTATAAATATTGAATGAGTGACGATATTGAATTTTGAAAATTCCAAAAACAAATCTGATAAAATTTTGTTTGATCTTTGGAACTAAATACAATGAGGTCCTGTTATTCGATTATGCATGTTGTTCCATTAAGAGTTGCGTATCAATTATACAATTATTTGAAACGGTGAAATGCGCATTATTTTTTCATGATGCTTTTGAATAATAGCATATTATACACCTCCAAAAAAAAGTATCAGCTCAAAGCATGTGTATATTTTTACCCTACCCGAGAACAAGGATGTCAAATGTGAGTTATGGGGGTGAGCATTTCTCTCTCTTGGTTGCATTTACGAATTTATATACTTCGAACTTATATCACGGTAGATTGTCATTCTATATTTATTTTAATAATCACGTATAT
This sequence comes from Anastatus disparis, assembly GCA_017163975.1. Taxonomy (NCBI): domain Eukaryota; kingdom Metazoa; phylum Arthropoda; class Insecta; order Hymenoptera; family Eupelmidae; genus Anastatus; species Anastatus disparis. Next base: position 2,281,835 of record JAFFSR010000222.1, read on the forward strand.
TAATGAATAGATAATAAACAAATACTTTGATAAACATAATCTTTATACTCTCAATTTATATGCTGATAATTTTATTAATATTAAAATAAAACATCAATCAAAAAGCTCGCATTTGATTATCACCTTAACTAGTTGAATTAAATAATTTTCTACTAGATTACATGTACAAAGAATATTCAACAATATATATATATATATATATATATATATATATATATATATATATATATATGTGCGTGTGCGCGTGTGTGAAATTGTTAATATAAATTTACTTTTATAGATAAAAGCAAAAAGAGATGATAAACCAATCATTAAGAATTGGAAAAAGTAAGTAATCAATATTAGTTCCTGAAATAAAAATGCTCATTACTTGTATTCCAAATTGAGAAAAAAAACCGAATTCATTAGTATGGTTCTTTTGCAAAATTTTTTTGTTAGTTGTTTAAAATAACATCAGGGAAACATCAGGAAAATTTGTTGAAAAATGTAAAATTTAAAAATTTTGCGAAGTATGCGCAATACAAGGACAATATCTGAGATTAGTCCCGTGGAGATATATTAGCGAAATAATAAATTATTTTGCGGTAATATGGACAAAGCTCGGCGCTCGATTCCGAATGGCTTGTCGAAAGTATTTCCGATATTTCGCACAAAGTATCTGCGATATTTCGGCTGAAGTATCGTCGATGCTTCGGCCTAAGTATTTGCGATGCTTCGACGATGGTAATTTTTTTTGCACGGGATGTTTCTTATTTTAGCTATTACAAGCCAAACACTTCAAAGATTATTCTTGCAAGAAAATTAAAATATTATTGTATTTTTGTAAAATAAATATTATTAACAAAAATTTCATACAGCATCTCATTTAAAATTAAAAAAAAATTAATTCCTTAAACTAAATTATTTTAATTTAGTTTTATTTGATTTTATAATTATTTAGTTTTAAAATTATTTTAAAATTAAATAAAACAGTGATAGACCTTAAATGAACATTTATGAGTTCTATAATTTTTTAATCATGTAATTATTAAAATTGGTTGACCTCGCTATTCTCAGTCCTTTGTTTTATAAAAGAAAAAGAATAATATAAAACTTCAGCAGTACTTTTTGCTGATAATTTACGAAATTCCAACTGATCTTATTTATATACTATTTTACTACTTGTGTATTTATATATATATCAGCAACATTTTTCTGTGAACACGATCACCAGTGTATTTTTGTAAAAAGTAGTTGTTGCTGCTATTATTTTTCTTGTTTCTGTGCGTTCGCGTGTTAAAAAAAAGAAAAAAAAAGAAAAAGAAAGAGTAACATAGAAAAGCAGCGTTGACACGGATCTATGCGCTTATTTTTCGCTAGACTATATGGCTTTCGTTTTCTTGTTTCGAGTCTTGTAAATAATACGCTCGTTAAAAGAGTATCACAATAAAATTGTATTTCTTTTAATTTTTAGCTTTTTTTTAAACTCTTTCCGATTAATTATATAGTAAATTTCAAGTATATTCTAATCCGAATTTCTATTACTGCTCAAAATATTTATAGCTTAAAATGTATTTTGTTTCATAAAAAAAATGTAAAAGAAAATTTATCTGATCATACATTAAATGAATTACTAAAACGGTGTGTACTCTTAATTATTTCGAAGAAAATTAAATTAGGATACGAAAAAAAAGAATAGTCACTATACATTAATTTTACTTACGATCATAAATCAAGTAAAACATAATTAAAGCATGTTTTCCTAAGGACAAACAAAAAGTCAAAATGATGAAAAAAACAAATTTTTTTCAAATAAGAAAAAGCGAATCTTACAACGAGATATTTTTTTTTTGTTTTTCTTTTGCAGCGATGAAATATTGAAAAAGGTATTTGTCTCTTTGTTTTTCATTAATTACATAGTATTAACAAACAATTGCAATGAAAAAATAAATAGCTGCTTCCGGGTACATATCTTAGAAGAAAATTTCGTATTCATGATAAAAAAATTTTATCAGTTAAAAACAAGAGAATTCTACGGAAAAAAATATGTACATAAGCGTTTTTTTTCTTAAATACAAACTTTGCGTAAAAAGTATACGATTATATTTTTTCGTTATGTATTTTAAATTTTCTTATAATGTTTCACACTAAGGCAATTATTTATGAACTTATGATTTTTATGTAACAAATAAATACATGATTGAAGAAAAAAATTTGGTTTTCTTTTGAAATAATTGAGTGTACATAAAATTATAAATAGAATCAAGTGTAGATCTATGATATTACAGTGGTTCAAATCATCAATTGAATAATTTATTATCAATTTAATGAAAAAAAGTACATGACGTCTTATATCGTTAAAATATTCAGAACGCACACGATAAGTAAAAATTCTACTTTAAATTTATTAATATTGTTGAATTGTGAAACAAATATTTTTATTTAACATATTTAGATACATTTTTTTTCTAATAAAAAAGACATTTAGTGGCTTACCGTTTTGAAATTTATCATTAATAATTAATCAGATTTAAAATTTATGTAAACAATTATTAAATAATTAAAATAAAAAACTTTTTTATTTAATTATGTTTCAAGAAATTTCAAATTTTATAATTGCAATTTAGTTACATCATACTTGTTATAAAATTTTTTGTATTGTAAAATTATCATCGAATTGCTGCAAAGTAGGAATGTATTATTGAAGTTTCCTTGAACAACGAATGTTACTTTACCAGTTTGATGATAAAGTAGTGTGACGATGCTCTGTTGGGTTCTATTGTATGTAATAACTGTACTGAATTAATGTAATTCTAAACATTCGATATAGCTGCTCTGAGACTAAAGTTGTATTTGTTATATTCATGAATACCTAAGGATTCTGTATAAAAAATTTTTTTTACATTGATTATAAATGTATGACTTGATAAAGAGTATAAAGTGGTCATCAATCATTTTTTCCATATTTAGGTCAAAATTTGCTAAGCTCAAAAGTTTTATAACTGTGCAGGAAATTATCATATAGCTCAAACAACCAAATATGATCCAAAGATAATTGGAAAAGCTTTCATTTAGAGCTCACTAAAGATCAAAAGTTAAAAATTTTACTTAAAAAAAATATATTAAAAAAAATTCGATTTATTTAATTTTGGTATAATTTAACGCCAATTTTGAAATAACTATAATGCGCGTTAACAAAATCTAACTCGGTTTTATGCATATATTTTTCTTCAAATGATTTTCTTCTGGTTGAGTTGCGATGTTTTTTTATCGTTAAGAGCTTTTTTGTAAAACATGTCGAAAAAAGGCTTGTTTTTTAATAGAAACTGCAAAAATAAAATTAATATAAAAAAAATTTCAATTTTTTTTTCAAGGAAAGAATTGATAAATTGAATTTGTTTCTTAAATAAATGAACAAAATATTTTTTAATAAATTTAAAATAAAACTAAAGAAAAGAAATAACAAATTTTCCAATTTTTTTTTTAAATTTTGCCATTATTTTTGTATTACTATTTAAAAACGAGCTTTTTATCTAGAATATCTTTTCTATATTTTCTAATATTCGAAATAATTAAAAATTTAAAGAAGTCATGTTTTATTCAAGAATGCTCATCATAAACTTCGTAAAAAATCGCACACGGTAACTGACGGAATATCAGTTTAAAGTGAAAAGTGATGCGAAATACTATAAGATTATTATTGTAAATCAATTATTTCGTCAATACTAATGACTCATTAGCTAGAAACCGAATTAAGAAAAAAAATAATTGAATATTATTCTTTGCATTTCTAATTTAAAAAAAGCACAATTTTTCAATCACCTTTATTACTTTTATATTAAAACTTCTGCAGTTACCTTCCAAACTGTATTTGGCTTTCTAAGTTGCAACAATTTTAAACAAAATTTTTAAAGTATTAAGTTTAAGAGTTTAAAGATGGGTGTATGTTATATTTCATAATATAAAAATAAAATTATATAAGCATTTTATATTTTAGTGTAAAAATTCCTATAAATTTACTAAAAAAAAAAAAAAAAAAAAATTAAACGGCAACAATTCTTAAAAATTATTTTAAAATGTTATCGATCATAACTTGATATATTTGTTTCTCAAAATTATTTAATTTATTAAGTAGTTCAAGAGTTTTTATTGTACTTTTATTATTCTTTTTTTATGTCATCATTTTAATTTAACTACGTTTCTGTCCACAATAAATAAAATAGTAAAAGAAAGGTCTGAAAATAGCAAAGCATCGCAAATCCTGTATTTCCATTTATCAAATTCGTTGATGGAAAAGTAACATCTGTATACACATTATTACATTATATATACCACCCACATTTCGCTAAAACAAAATTCAACGACTATACGTATATACAAATGTATGTCCAAGCTCGAGATGCTTAATTTCCATAGTTGAAATATAAGCTTTGAGAATGGCGTAGGAGATTTTATGTATATGTGTGTTATACTAACAACTTGGCTTGAAGGAAAGCTTACTATAATATAGCAGAGATATTGCCAATTTTGTTATACAACATGTCTACAACTCGCTGTGCTATGCCATTCAAGTTTTTAACAAGTGTCATGATGCGAGGAAAATCTCCTGGGAATAATGTTCTGTGATTCACGGCTTTTTTTTTCAACCATTTCAAGTTTATTAATATAATAAAATTTATTAGTTTCCTCTTGGAAGAAGCTTTGTAATGATGAAAACAGAAATATTTTCTGAGTAATTACGAATCAAAATATGCTAATTTGAAAAAGTACCCAGACACATATGTGTACCGTTGCATCTTTAAAACAAATCGACCAATTTCAATTCGAAAAAGTTAATTTTTTATTTACTCGATGAAACGAAGAAGATTCATAGATTTTTTATTTTTTTTTATGATATCATTTCGTGAGCTATCAATTTATTGATTTTCAAAAATTATTTTTTAAAACTTTTTTTATTATTCAATGAAGTATTTTGAATTTTGACTTTTTTACCGTGTATCAATAAACAATAAAAAAGTCAAAATTAAAAAGAGTTGCGCACACAATGAAGAAAAATTGTGCGGTAAAAAATAAAAATATTTTATGAATTAAACATTTCATTCAAAAACAAAAGACTAGATATCCATGCCAAAAAAAACAGCTCTATCAAAATTTTGTTCATTTTTTAAAAGCTTTAGAAAAAAAAAAGAAAAGATCGATACTAGTTAAAATTGCTAATACTTAAAAGCATCACGTACACGCGCGTAAACGTTAATGTATTCTATATTTTGTACATGTCTTTTTCTCTTCTCTTCAAAAAAGTTTTGCGGACAGATAAATACCTAGTTCGTATAGTTACGTAATGGTTTCTAGTCTATGCATATACGCTCATGCACATACACACAAACACATGCCTACACATACGTATAAAACTAGTTAACTCGTTTGGCGTTTCTCGCTCTTTCCAGGAAAGCAACAGGAACACATATCGAAAAACGAAACTAACAAACACAACAAATATAACCAAGCTTGTGTGACTTGAGAGTAATCCTCTAAGGAAAAGTAAGAGTGGAAAGTAGAAGACGAGCAAGCGATACGGAAACAGGACTTCGAACAAGAAAAAAAAGAGCAAAGAGAAAGATAAAGAAAGAAAGAATGTGATTGCTAAAGAAGTAAAAAAAGGTCAAAGGTATAAACTTAATTAATGATTTAAAATATGTAAGCAGTCGAACGATAATTAGTTGTTTGTAAATATTAGTTTTCTTGTTAGCGTTTGTTTAAAATTCTTTAAATTATTAAATATACGAGAAGAGAAAAAAAGTTAATATGTATTTGCATAGCATAAACTATAATTTCATAAAAAAACCGTAGAAAAACAAGAATCTATAAGATTATACAGAAAAATAATAATATAAAAAAGCTCTTTAAAATCCAATAATTTACTAGGAAACCCTGAGCACAATTGATTATTCATGCAATCAAATTTCGCCTCAATACTTTTAATGTCAATTAACTCATTAACAGACCGATTCATCAACAAAAAACTTCTCACATAAATACGAATTTATAAATTACCCTCGCGGTTTAGATATTAATAAAAAAGTAATTTCTACAAATCCCTTCAAAAGCAAAGTCGCATGCAACTGACAAACATTAGGATGACAAATATATGTATATATAAATAAAAAAATTAAAAATAAATAATAGTAAGAAAAAAAATTCAAAAAAGCTAAAAAAAAACATAGTGTCGCTTGTACACTTGGGAAGATGGTAAAATGCGAGGTCGAGCGAATTAATTACTAGTATATCTGAAGGCTGCTTTTAATTAAACTTCAACCTTTAGCGTAACTGTTTATAGTGTGAAACATGTATATATAGATATATGCATATCCCGAAGGCTCTCTTGTACACAGCTCTCTTTCTCTTCTGACTTTCAAATGTCAAGAGAGAAACATACACATTTCTCGGAAAACTTCTAATGTACATTTTAGCCTAAGCAAAAGCTTAAGAGGAAAAGCTTCGGGCTATATATATGTGTGCATATATATATATATATATATATATATATAAAAGCAAACGTGTATATACATTTGTCAATGGGAGCTTTTCAGCCATGAGTGTATATACCACCACAAGGTGCGAAAACAAAACCATCCTATATCAGACGAATGAGTTATATACACCATATGTATACAAAGTATAACAATTTAATATATCAGAGGAAGGAATAGGGTCAAGTCTTTAGAGAAATTTTACTTTATGCATTAGATGAGGTTCAGGTTTTATGTTGCGTGAAGTTGGTTTAAGTTTGCTTCTTTTTTATTCTTCTTATAACATTTTATAACTATCAAAATTATTATATTTTATTTTATTGGAATATTAACGTTACTGCGAACTTATTCATTTGAATTTTTCATTTACCATTTATTATGTAAACTTGCATGGAAAGCTTAAACTTTAATCCCTTTGCGCTAAGTGACGAGATATTTCATCGGAAGTTCTATTTAAATATTCATAGATTTTCAATCGAGATCTTATACGCAGGGGAATCAAATGATCGTAATAAATTAATTTAAAAATTCATTTCAACTATTAAGGTGAAGCAGAGTGTGGGAAAGACACCACTTGGCTATATATTCTATGTCTATAAACAGATGGTGACGACAGTTTGATTTTAGAACTGATTATTAGCCTTATTATCTCGCAAAATTATTATATAGTTTGACTTTACTTTTGGTTCATTTTTTAAAAAAGTGAATTTCGGAGAGTATATGTTAAATTTTCAATTTGTTCAACCTCCATATTATAGTTTTTTTTCTTTTTAATAATAAGTAATAAGGATAATTTGTGATCGTACTATTTTTGAAAGTTAAGAATAAACATTTGTTTATTTACATTTGTCTTTGTTTTTTATTATGGGTTAGGGGATGAAGCGCCACATCACATTTTATATTTCAATGAGATAAAAATGTTATTGAGTTTAATGTGGGGACTGCAAAGCGTAAACGTACGAAAATTATTGCAGAACTCGTATCTATCTTCAGTGAATTATTTTGTTGCGGAAATAGTGGATTTAAACATAATACTTAAGGCTTTTATTAATTTCATTTATCTATTTATTTATTGAAAAAAAAAATAGATTTCTTTGTTAATTTTAAGATTTTTTCAAAATTAATTTATTTCCCAAGCATGTTGCATCTTTCCCACGAATGTGGACAATGTGCCACTTTCACATTTCATTGGTTTAATGTTATTAGTTGTGAATTCATAAAATTAATACAAAAGTAACTGTATATGATTAATTATTAGATTATTATTTTTTTTACTAAATTAAGTTTTATAAATTTGGTTAAACTAATTTTTGTAATTTATATTTTAAATTTTCCCTTAAATATACCATTCTATTTCATTTTACTTAATATTATTACTTCTATCTCCTTTTTAAAAAGATTAATACTCTATTTCTGTGTATATTATGGACGAAATATATCTGAATATCAGTGTAAATTTTTGGTTCGGATTATAAATTGCTTGGTGAAGAAATAAAATTTTTTAATGTATACACTTTTTATATGCTGTAAAATACAAAAATGCAATATTCTAATAAAAAAATTTTATATTTTTAAAAAACTGAATTTCGTACTTTGATGAATAAATGAACTTTTATTTTTTTTTAAACGACGCTGTATTTATGCTATCATCACGATGCTAATTAGCGACGAAGGTCGTTTTAGTGTGTTTATGAACAAAGCACATGTAACCTCCAGAAGTGCTTGTATAAATCAGTCGAAAGAGAGATTCAAACTCGAGTCCTCGAGATTATGAATCCATCGTTCTACCGACAGAGCCACTTACGACCTCTAATCTTATGCCTTCAAAATATATTTTTTTCTTTACTAGAAATGCAAAAATCAAATGTAAAATTTAAAGTGCACCCAAATCAGAAATCAAATATCATTCAATTAAAATGGACTATTTTTTTACCACTTTAACATTTTTATAAAAATACTTTTTGTAACTTGTTGTTTACTAAATATTGTTTCAAATTTTATTACCACTTATACCAGAAATTTAACACCGATAAAACATATGATATCAGATTTTATATATAAAATACGCATCAAAATATATAATATATATTATATTTCCTTTTTATTACCATGTAACATGTACTTTTTATAAATAATACGCAAAATCCATTATTTAATCTTTAACATTTGCCTGAAATTAAATTTTATAAAATTTACGAGAAATTTCTGCCATAAAAATAAACTGCATATCGAACAAATTTTTCACAGCAAAATAACATAAATAAAAACTTAGAATCCTCATGTTATCAATCTAATTGCAACTTTGCTCAAATTGAAGTTGCAAAAAAAAAATATTATTTTTTATATCGCTTCAACTGCAAAAATACAGCTGCACATTTTTCAATCTGATATGCAGTCTTTTTCATCTGCGAAAGTGCGTGTGCCATTTGAAATGACATAAAAAGAGCCAGAAGAAACACGTCGAATGCTTGTAATTCAATGACGTTGTAACCCTGTGGTAAAGTTGTTTGGTTATGTATACGATGTAATTCAAGGTATTGATAAATAGAGATGTACAAGATGAAGTTTACATCTTTGCTCTGCTTATATTTCAGTTTTATTTCAAATAATAAAAATGTTTAAATAAAAATTTTTAATAATTAAAATGGTATAATGCAGATAAAAAACAAATAGACTATAATTCAAAATAAATATGTTTTTAATAGAAAATTTCAAGTGCACGAAGAGAAACGTTTTATTCAATTATATTATATAATAATAGGAAGGGAAAGTTACAGTATAAAAAAAAATTACTAAACTAAATAGTAAAATTTACTATAATTGTAGTAATTTTGTTTCTCTATTTAATTTTATTAATTTGATCAAACAATATTATTTAGTTAAAAAATGTAATGAAATTCAATCACGTGAGAATTTAAAGATGTTTAAAAAAATTATTTCTTTAATACTCCAGGCGCTTTATTTTCACATTCTTCCACTTTTCTTCTAGAATTACATTTTAGCTTATCAAATCGAGTATGATATCCTTCTTCATTTTACTATCACGCAGTGATGCACTTCAAGAAGAGATAACGTCTATATAAGAAATTCATTTTACCACTCACGTGCGCGCCTAAGAAAAATGAATGAAACGAAGAAAGAGAAGAAAAAATAAAAAGATGCAGAAATGGCATCGATCCATCGTGTCATGGGTTAATGAAAAAGATGGTCAACTCTTGGGGAAAAAAAAGGATAGAGATGAAAATATGAAAAATGAAAGAAGATAAAAAAAAACTGTGGAGATCGTCTTCATCGTTGAGAAAAGACAGGATATATATACGTAAAATGACAAGGACGAGCGAGTCCATGAATTAAACATAAGGCTATGTCCAATATGAACGAAGTATATATGAAGGCCGAAGAAAATTCAGACGTAAGATAGAAAAAGAAGAGAGAAAGATTGAAGAAAATTTATTTTTCTTCTTTTTTTTTTACTCGCTGCTGTCACCTCTGAATTTTCCTTGAAAAAGCTCTTTTTTTATAGTGATTTCATAGTCGGTGCTTTTCGTCCGTTTCTTATTTCTTTCTTACGTATACCTACTTACCTATTCTGGAGACCTTAAAATCTGAAATTCCGTATTCATTTTCAAGGGCGTTAATTGCATTCCTCAAAATTTTTCTTACCTTTTCTTGATTCTTTAATCCTGTAGACGATCATGCATTCTTGAACGAAATTAATATCATCAGATTTACTAATGTTCATACATGGTTTACGTAAAAATTTGTTTGAATTTTCTAAAAAAATCGTTAAGAAGTTTTCCTAACATAGGAATATTCACCATTTTAGTGTTCAAAAATATTAATAAAAATAACACATCTCTATCATATTAAATTGAGAAAAATCTAATTTTAGATGTGTTGAAGCTTGTAAAAAGTTCAAGTAGAATTAATCTATCCGTATATAGACGAAAAAGACAAAATATAATTTTATTAAATACTTTTAAATACTTTAAAAAAATATTAAAAAAAAGCTTATTAGATCTTTTTTTTTTGCTGTCTTAATTATTTATTTTGAAAACATAATATTTGTTTGTACCAAATATTTATTTTAAAATAAAATTGAATGCAGAAATGTCATTGAAATCTGGTAAATGAAATTGAAAACCAAGCAATGAACGAGCACTCTCATTTAAATAACACGTATTCATTCAATGATACTCAAATCATTTAATAATCTTAATATATCAAGTATCTCATTGAATAATATATTTTAATATTATTAATTTCATAAATTTTAATAACCATGTTTATTTGTTGAGTGCTATTTATTCACTTGTTTAAATACCTTACGGTTTATATAATATTTTATGAAAATCATCTCAATATTTTCATTGTTTAAAAAAAAATTTTAATATTTTTCATACATTATTATGTTACGAAAAAAAGAATTATGTTACGAAAAAAGTATAAAAACTTTGTTTTAAAATAAAAATAATTAAATCAGAAAATTACCTTACAACAGAAAACGCACAGGATTGGTGTCTTAGAAATAATAAAAAATAAGAACCATTAAATTTTGGGTTTATTTCTTTTTTTTTTGTAAAATGATGGTTTTATTTAATAATTTTTCATTCATCACATGAATTTTATACAAGTTTAATATTTTGAAATAATTATTAACAGTAATGCCCGTTTATCATTGACGAGCCAATTAAAAGTGAAAATATTTTTTTCTTTATTTATTTTTCTTTTTATTTAACTTTTTATGAATAGGATTATTACCATTTATAAATTTTTTTTTTCTCATATTTTTTTAACAAAAAATATAACAAAATTACAGCACTCGCAATTCTCTTATACTTTTACAATATTATTATAATGCTTATCTAGCTAAAACTCATTCACTCACTCTTCCGGACGGAAGGTTACTTGCGCTCGCAATCATCCTTTCAACCATGTTTTTTTTCTTTTTTTTTTTCTTTCTCGCGCTCGCAGATATTAAATGCAATTAATATGCTTCATTTGCGCCAATCAACTGAAAACAAAAAATTTTTTTCCTTTTTCTTCATCTTCTTGGCCAATTATGAACACGTAAGGGACGAACTATGCGAAATTTACTATTATAATTTATTTCTGGCTTTCATCGTGACTCGTGTAACTTATTAAACGTTACTTAGAATTCTTGAAAAGGTTATTTTATTTTATCATTGGTATGTTTGCGTTTTTATTATTATTGAAAAATATAACTGTTTTTTTCCCTCTATCTGCGACTTTTGTCGTTTAATGACATGAAGTAGCTATTTTATATTGCATAGCAATTTTTCGAAACCACTTTAAGCTAAGCATTATTTATTGATTTTAATTTTAACGAAATTTCTATAAAAAAGAAGATATAAAAGGTTTAGTACGTCCTACATAAATTTCAATTTCAAAAATTTCATTTTCAAGTACATATATGAATTCTTTTTTTTTTATTATTCATTATTGTTCGGAAATTTTGAAAAACTCCTTAGGCAGAAACTTTTTTAAACCAAATGAACAGCAAATAGTATGGGATTTTGAAAAATACATACCCTTTAGAATAATCATCTGTAAAATTAAAATTAAACAATTAAAGATTTTACATCACAAAAAAAATGTTATGTAGCGCTTGTCCAATATTTTATATTTTTATAAATCATTTTTTTTTTGTTTTATTAACGTCGCCGTATTTATGCTATGATTGCGATGCTAATTAGCGACGGAGGTTGTCAGTGTGGTTATAAACAAAGCACATATAACGTACAGTGGTGCCTGTATAAAACAGCTGAGGGCCGGATTCGAACTCGGTACCTCGAGATTACGAATCCATCGCTCTACCGACTGAACCACTGACGACCTCGAATATTCAGCTTACTTCATTTTTCTAACAACGAACATATTAATTATAAATTTACAGTTAATTTTACAAGAGAATTTTTTTTTTTAAATTATGTAATTTACAATTTATTTTGCTTATTTGAATATGTGATATTTTTATACAAAAGATTCTTATATTTATTCGTATATGTTATGCGACAGCGTAAAACGAATGTATTTCATTCTATTTAAACTTCGTTACATCGTTTCTGGTCAATCCATTTTTACTCCTACAACAGTCCTAAAATTAAAAAAAAAAAGTGAAAATTCTAAGTTAGTTTTTTATTTAAAGATAGAGGAAAATTTAATAAAATTTAAATTAAAATACTATATTAAAGAAATAAATCAAAAGAATTTTCTTCCCGTCCTTCATATATCATTATTATAAAGTAATATAAAAATTTAATGTTCGTAAGTGTCAGTTTTACATATTAAATTTAAAATAAAGTAAAAGATTTATTATTTGTATATTTAGTTAGAAATTTTTTCATTAAGAGACAAAAAAAAAGTTTAATTTATTTACTCTATCTTTAAAAAAAAGATAAAACACCAGACGCTTCATTAAACGTTTATACATACTATAAAAAATTAAATTCTTTCTTAATGTTGGCAGTGCAAATGTTTAATGAATATAAGAATATAAAAAGAAAAATAAAACTAAATAATCTTGTAAAACTTTAGTAGTTATTAAAAAAAAAAAAGACAAAATATAAAACTTGGCGTCGCGACCGCTGGTCCCTTTTGTCCATAAAAGAGTCAGAAGATCTTTATTTTTCTTTTTTCGTGAAAATTTCTAACCAACAATTAATTTTCACTCGGAAACTTATTTACATCGAAATGAAAATGTTACGCATTCTTAAAGTCTCATTCTTCCAGCTTTCGTTTATTTTCTTTTGCCATTCCGCTAACGATCTTTCGTCGACGCGTGTTTTCATTAATGAAAAATCTAAAGTATATTCTTTTCTTCTCTAGACATATAATTTATTTCCTTCTTTCTTGCATTTTTAAAAACGTATTTTTTATCACCCTAATATTAACATATTGCATGTATTATTTACACTTTTTACATTTATAATTGATATATTCTGTTTTCTCCTTTTGTTTTTTTGTTGCTTACTTAGTATTTCCATTTCTGTGGTTATTGTGTATGATGCTTAAAAGCTTGCTCGTTAACCTCACGTGATTTCTTATTCGTTCATTTTTTTTCCAACTGTGCCATGCTTTGAATAAAAAATTTTCGTTGGAAATCATCATATATATTCATTATTTTTGTTATTGGTGGTTAAAAAAAATTTGGTAAATGATTTGAATGCTAATGAAATTTAAATTTAATGGAAAGTTAAAAATAAAAGAAAAATTGCAATAATACAAAGTGCATTTTTATTAATTTAAGCTGATTCAAAGCTTGAATTCGATATATCGATTTCTCAGTTTGAAAAATTTTAAACTTCACTTAACTTTCTTTTCGACTTCACGAAACAAAAAAAAAAGAGTAAAGTTATTAAGTTACTTGCAAAATAAAAGTGTAGACTACTCGACATTTGTCTCTGCTTGCTCGTAATGTTTCAAAGACTTTACGTTCTTCTTTTTTTTTGCAGTTCATTGTTTCTGCTTTTAAGAAATTTAATAAAACGAAAATAAAATAACGATTGCTTGAAAATTGAATCCTAGAAGCTATTCGATAATAGATTGCCGAGATCAAAAGAAATCGACGTTTGCATTCGTAAAATTAATTGTTGATAGATGTTCAAAGGAGCTCGGTACATCGATCAATTTTATTTATATAATTTATTGATCAATAAATAAAATAATTAGTTATTTTATTACCCTCCGTAAAATTAATTTTTCTTCGTAAGTCTAATCTTGGAGCGAAGGTAAAATTATTATTCTATCAAAGTAAAATTTCATTCCATTAAAATAAAATCTTCGCTATTATTTTGAGATCAAAGTGAATAATTCTCGCTCGAGTTTATTTTTCACATTTAAAGTAATTTTTCCTTACTGTTTACTCAGCTCTCTCCTATTTGCCGATCTTATGATTCTTGCATTATAAAATATTATTCCGCGTTGAATGATAAAATTTAAAAATTTACTCACGAAATCATAAAATTACGTTTTTAATGGTTAAAAAACATTTTCAATTGAGCAATTTTTCCCCGCTACAATATCGTTTAATTGTTCATGCTCAGTAATTTCATCAAGAAGCATATAGTCCGTAAGAATCCATTAAGCATCCACGAATTAAGGACAAAGTCGTAGTTGACCAGTATTCCCTTTCTTTCTTTTTTTCTTTCTTTTTTATATTCTTCGAGAGCTTCGTGACCACTAGATGGACGTGAACAATTGAGAGCGGAAAAGAGATGGGAGAAAAAAATATAAGGAAAAAAGAAGAAAAGTACGTGGGCGCAAAAGACATAAGAATAAAAGAGAGAAGGAACAAAAAAAAAAAAATATACTCTCACTCGCGTATGTTTCAGTCTGTAAAAGAAGACAAATTGGTTTTCTTGTCACGGTGCTTACGCACCTCTTTCTCTCTACTTTATTTTTTTTTTATTTATTTCTATCTCCGTTCTTTCTTTCTTGCTATTCTCTCGTGTACTCTTTGCAAGCGAGAAAGAAGCAAACTAGATCCCTGTCAATATTGGGACTTCCGTTAAAGATTTATTTACAAGACTACTTTTTCCATACAGCCTTACACGTTTCTATTCGACAATGAGTTACGATGGCTTTTTTATCTTTAAAAAGCTTCGGCCGGCCTTTCTTTCGGCTTCTAAGTACCATGTATGGAATCATTACTTTTTTCCTTTCTCATCCTTTTATTTTCAGCTAGCGAAATAGCACACGTTACGTATTTAGGTTGTTGAAGAATTTTTTTTTTATTAAAGAATGGTTTTAGAAATTTTTTTCCTTAAGTTAAATTTTGTATTTTAATGAAGGAAGAGCTAAATTTGAAGCAAATATTTTAGTACCTTAAGAGTGAAAATATTCACTTTCAAAGAGAAAATTATGTAAAGTCTCAAGTTCTGTTTGTTTTGATTATACTAAGAATATTACAACACGCAATTCTTGCTCCAAAGTAAAATTAAAATTCAAAATAAATTATCCTTCAAACATCTTTAGAAAAAGAAAATAACAAGATTAATTTATTTTTTTAAGCTAACAAAGTTTCTGTAAAATAAGTAAATACATTTAAAAGTTTATATAAAATATTAGAAAAATATTGAATTTAGAAGACATACATTTTGACGTGCCTCTTTTCTTTCTTTTTTTTTTTTTAAAGAAAAGTAGTAAGAGAAGTTTGGAAATAGAAGTAGAAAAGTTTCTTAGTACGCCTGAGTAAATACTATCTGGAAAAAAAAAGTTACGGAAGAAAAATTAAATCAAATTTTATAATAAATAAAGCAGCTTATGTATTTGACTTATTTTATACTGTAATATTAAAAGAAGAAAAAAAAAGTAAATTAGTTTGCTTTTAATTATAAAATTTTTTCCCTATATTTCATTCGTGTAATAAATATATTTGCTGTTCGATTAATTGAAAATTGCAGTGCTGTCAGGTAAACGTTCAATAAATGTACAAATAATAATAAAATCGATGATAACTTACATTAATATATTAATTAAATAAAAATTTATCGTTAAAATAAATTCATTCAATTTTCATATTGATATCCACGATTTTCTAACGACTCAATTACGATAAATTTGATTTGTTAAATTTCAAAACCCGATAATCTGTGCAACCTAGACTATCAATCAATTCTTTCTATATAAAACATTAGCATGAGTCGTGAAGTCTTTGAAACGTTATTTCAAGCTTTTTCATTATTATTTCTACCCAGATGAAAAAAAAAATGACGAATAAAAAATAAGACGATGAACGATCCAACTTGACGTTTCCATTCGCTCGTTCTCTTACATTTTTTTCTATTTCTGATGTGCGTTATTTTTATTCTTTTTTATTATTCTTCTTATCTTTCGCGTGTATTCTTCTTTTCACGGCGCATATCAGGGATAATGCGTGGGGAAACATTGTTGAAACAACGTTTTGTGTATGTACGCGAGTTGGTTTGCAAGCCGCGCTGTGAGAGAGAAGTTAGTAATATTCGCATTGGCTTATTAAACACATTAATGTCTTGCTTGTTGATATAATGTCCGGGTATATATACATTTTTCCACACATATTTGTGTAATACGTATACGGTTTATATATAAATAGAAGCATGTGTACACCTTTTGAAGGCGTATTAAATTGCCTCGCTTCGATTTATTTTGTTATTAAATGTTTGATCAGTGTGGCATGGCATAAACATGCCTAAAAAGGATTCGGATCGTAAGAGGATTCATTAGCTTTGAGATTTTTTGACTTTTGAGCTTATTTCTTTTAGATCAAACAAAATTAGAACATGATTGAACTAATTGTTTATTGATTTTATTTTAATTTTATATTTTATAATACATTGGAAATTTATTTTCGAATTATACTTTTTTCTTCTGTTTTTAATTATAGAATGGAAAAGTTGCTAGGGTCATTTATTCATACGATTATTGAATAATAATATTACTTCCACGAGTATTGAATTACTAAGGCATTTATTAAATAACGCGTGGAAGCATATAATACAATGATCAATGTAATGTTTGTTCTTTTAAGTTAAATAATAATGCTGTACGCAACGAGTGAAAAATCAATTAATCCTTAATATACGCATTTCAATAAAAAAAATGTGTAAATACAATTTTCCAGATTATTGTAATTTTATTATTAAATTCAGTATGTAAGAGGAAATTTTGTAAAAAGAAATTTATTCATTATGAAATGCATGTTTGATTACCTTACACCTAAAAAATTTATATAAATCAATGCTTGCATTATTAAAATATACGAAATTCTACTTACAGTGTACAAAAACATACCCGTGACCTTTTTTCTTTATAAATAATATAAATTTTTATTGTAAACAATAAAAAAGCGCGTTGAAAAGCTCGCGAAATCTGATGTTTTTTCCGTATCCATGTACGCTCTTTCCGTTTTTTATTTTTTAATTGTAAATACTGTACAGCATTAAAACGTTACGCGTCACAACGTGACTTTATCGCGTTATTGTTAAATCTCAAGCCTAAACTCATATTTTTTTTCTTAAAAAAAAAAAAGAATCGCTTATTCTTTTTCTCTTATTTTACAGCTTCATTATCGCATTTTAGATCCAAATCCTTTTTACGCCTCTTACGTTCTCATTCTTTCTCGCATTTAATGACAAAAAAAAATGAAGGAAAAATACATTGTCATACATTTTTGCCCATTTTTCCTTAGCGCGCAACGTTTTTTTTTTCTTTTCCCTTCTTCAACGGATAACGCATTTTGCGAACGAAAAACTTTTCCCTTCTTTGTCTTCTCTGTGTCAATGAGAAAGATAATACACCTCTTTGACATTGTTGCACACATCTCTTTTCCTTTTTATTTTATTTTTTTTTTCATCCTATAGTATATAAAAAGTTTTTACACTTTAGGCATTGTAGTTCCATTTCTTTTCACTTGATTTTTCTTCTGGTTCTCTTTTTGCTCCACACTGTATTGTGCCTATTTCTTCTTGCTGTCGTATTATCATTGTTAAAATCGCGTCCAATATTTATGAAATTGGCGTTTCTTCATCTTTGTATGAACCAGGCGAGCACGACACCGAATAGCAGTATTAACGTCGATGTGTTTAATTCAACGCGTGGATGATTCATGCTACTTGCTCTGCCGTGATGCAGCTCGGCTAGACTTTCTCCTGAAACAAAGGAAATTCACTCAAAAAAAACACTGAGCCACAAACACACTAAGAAATATGATGAAAGGCTTTCGTTTTTCGTGCTTTTACGTTTTCAGGCCAATAGAATTAGGATTGAGTGGGCCTAAAAGTGCTTGCAGGTATGTAAGATTTCAAAGGATATGGAGGGTAAAAGAATTTTAGATGGAATTTTTTATCATTCTTTGTTATTTTGATATTACAATTTTTTGAAATTAGCCGAGTTTGTTTGTATTATAATAAACATATGAAGAAAACTGTTTGTTTTTAAATTTTACATATAAAAAAAATGTGATGAAAATAATAAATGACTTAATTTATTTTTTTCAACTTTAATTTTATACTATCTTTTTTCTAATTTTTCGAAACAATATAAATTTTATACTTCATTATTAACAAATAATCTTATTTCTTGAAAAAATTTTTTCAGAATTCAATATTTCTTCAATTCAAATGGATGTACATAATATTCTATAGAATATATAAATAAATATATTTATGTTAGACAATAAAAACAATAATAAATCATTCCATAAATCATGATGAATTTCCAAACAGCATCTTAGAAAAGAGTTATGTTAAAAACGTTATAAATAAAATATAATATACTACATTAGTTAAAAAAAGAATAAAAAAATGTAATTTAATTTTTCTCTTATTTTTTTCAAAAATACTTTCACGTATTTTATTTACTTATTTTTCTTGCAGATAAAACATTTCCTTTTCTACTTTTTTATTTTATATATAAAACACTCTTTCTGGTTTTCTTTTCTTGCAGTTATAGTTTATAAGTGTAGACGCCTAAGTTAATACATAAAAGTTTTGTTCTTTATATGAAAAAAGAGCTTTTTTCTATTTATTTTTAGAAATATCCTCTGCAGTATTTTATAAATTTATCTTTTGACAATAAAATTGTTTCATTCCAATAATGTTTTTCATTATTTTTAATTATTTTATAAACTTTGAAAAAAAATGAACATTACGCACCCTCAGGTATGAAAAAAAATATTTCTTTCATCAATAAAATTACTTTTAAAACTACAAACGACAGTAGATTATATTACTTTGATGAAATACCGCAATTGTTATCATTTTCTAAAAGCAATCGAATGAAAATACTTTAATATCCTAATAGCATTATCATTTTATTTATTGTTTGATTCTGCGAAAAGAAAATCTTTAAGAATGAAACGAGCATTTATTATATTTGAGGAGAGAGAGAGAAGAAAAAAAAGGAATCTTGATTTATAGGCTTGTTTATTTTTCTGTCTGAGACTTGTTTCTAAAGTATCAAATAATCCTATTATGCACGTTTCAATATTCAGGCGTGTTTCTGCAAAATCTTTGTGTATTTCACATAGAAAACTTTATTATTTTTTTTCAATGTATCGAAATATCAAGCGGAAAATAATTTTCTTTGATATTAGTTGTTATAAGTAACTTTTTTGTAAGTACAAATTGATTGAAACAGTTGTTTCAAGTTTTCTTGCAAAACGTAAGCTTTTTTCAATTTTGCAAAATTTTATTTTTTCGAAGTTTCTTTTGTTCCGTTTGATTATTTATTTAAAATTAATTTTATTTTCAATCATTTCTTTTCAACAATATTAAATTTTCTTTGTTACGAATGATTGAAAATCATGTTTAAGAAAAAAGAACCGACGAAACTAATTTTACGTCAATCTATTTTTTAATCTGTTATGTAGCTACAAAGTAGTCATTAAAATAAACATTACGTCGAGGTGAAAATTATTCAAAAACATATAATTACTTTGAAATGAAATTTTTTATTTGTTGTGAAGTAGTTTTATATCTGCTGCTACAAGACAGTAGAAAGTAAAACTCTGAAACAATTGTTTCTGACGTACTTCTAACTTTGCAGTTAACAAAGCTGATTTTATTTTATAAAACAAGAATATGATTATTTATATTAAAAATTGTGAAAATTCATCATCAAATAATTATAAGAATTAAATATAAATATTATAAATATTTGAAATTTCTAAATTAAAAAAAAAATAATAATTTCACATTTATATTTAATACTTTGTTGAAACTAGGCTAATTAATTATGAAAAAAAACAAGAGCTTAAAAATTTTTTAAACAAAAAAAATTCACATGAAATCCAGCAGCTAAAACATTAAACCCAAGTACCCTTTTCCACCCTTGAACAAAAGAAGAAAAAAAAGTAGTAAGATATATATAAACGAAGAAAATCCGCGCTATCCCTAGCTGCATAACAATGGCGTATACATATCCCGACCCTTTTTTTTCTCTCTTTTTCTTATACACACGTCTTTTCTGAGCAAACGTGTATAATACACATAGAAAAATAAAAAAGGCCACACATATATATGAAAAAAAGGCTCATTAAATGTGAGGAATTTAAAACTTTAACTCACCATTTAAAACGTGGACGTGTACTGTAGCTGGTTGGTCTGGCATTGTCGTTAGAGCACATGTGTAATTCCCACTGTCCGTTGGACCGACCCTCGCTATACTTAATGTTGAGTTGGCTCCCTCTTCCATTAGGTTCGTTTTGACACTGTTGAAGAAAAGACAAGAAAAAAAGATATCGGGTGCGTTAGTAACAGAAATACAAGTTTAAGTAGTATTGTATCTAGGAAGCAAGTTGAAAGGATATATTTTTTTTACTTGTAACTCGATAATGATAGGTATATTATTGGCTTGAGAGGTGGGTCGAAAGTGGAACATTTCTCAACTGAATATTATGGGGAGCAAAGTGACGTGTAAAAGAATAATGTGCAACTTTATTTCGGCAAAAGCAGTAAATACATTAATAAAAGTAGGATTTTGAAACAAGAGTGCAAGTTTTATAGTTTTTTAATTAAACAAAAATAATTTTATATATGATTCAAAATTTTTTAATTCTGCGCCATAGAGGATACTTTTTAATTTCTGAAGAAAATCTGCCTCTAACTGTCTATTAATTGTAAGTTGATCTTTAGAATGTTATCTATTAAGTTTTCTTATTTTAAACAAATATTTGCGGTTGGAGGTTTCGAAGGGAACAAATTTTATGCTTAATTGAAGCAGATTGCTATTAGACATGAAATAAAGAGATTTTTTATTAAAAATAATTGAATTTTACTCGCTTCTAAATCTATATTCTGTCAATGTAAAGTAGATTGTATAAAATCAAATAAATAAAAAAAATATTTTTAATTTTAATTAATACAAGTTTTAAACAACAGAAATTCTGAAAAAATTTATTCTTAAATAAATATATATTAATTTCTATAAATATGAATATTTAAATGTAATATGTTGAATTAGACTTTTTAAGATCTCCCATATAAGAGCAATGTATTTGTATTTTGGCCATCTCATTTAATTGAAATTTGAAAAGCGATAAGACTCCATTCTATAATAAGTTTTGTTTTTATATTTGAAGCTAAGTGTAAGAGGTCTTTAGTGGCTCACTCGGTAGAGTGATGGATTCATAATCTCGAGATCCTGAGTTCGAATCCCGCTCGCGGCTGATTGATACAAGCACCACTGTACGTTACATGTGCTTTGTTTACAAACACACTGACGATCTCCGTTGCAATTTAGCATCGCAATGATAACATAATTACGACGTAAAATAAAAAAAAAAAATTGTCAATAGAAAAGTCACGAGATTCTAACAACGCCGATTGTGTCCATATTTTTTAAATCGAATTTAACAAGAAAAAAAAATTTTTTTTAATGTAACTGGCCTGCTTTTTTATCAGATTTTATTTTATTTTTATTTCATATTTGTGGATGTTTCTATTTCGCCACTTAAGAATAATATGCAACTTTATGCTTTTGTTATATAATAAACTATTGTGAAAATCTTAATATTTGAATTCCTTCAATTATCATAAATAAGTAAGTACATATTTGATTTTGTAAATTTTTATTGCTCATGCGCTATTAAATTAATAGTGTCATTTTTATTGTCAAGAGTTGATTATAAAGGCAGAGCTTTGTTTTACGTTCTTTGACTTTTGTGCTTTTGAAGTATACATTACAGTTACGTAAGTGGTGTAAAACATCTCTAAAGAGTAGCGTAAAATTGAATTTTAATGTGGTGATTAATTTCTCTGCATTAAGTATATAAATATACATGTATTTTTGTTAAAATCATTTTAAAAATTAATAAAATTCAACTCACTGATTAAATCTTTGAAATACTTTTTTTTTGTCATTCACATAAAATTTGGCAGTTAATGCAGCTGTCATAAACTTTTTAGAACATCTCATACACATAAAGTACTAAATAAATTTTCCATTGACTTAATACTTGACTTTATGTTAGCCAAAGTCAAAATTGCGGTCCTTGCTTTATGGTCTTATTACTCTCGCTCTCTATCCGCAAAGTGTCTTGGAAAGTAGATAATATCAAAATCCGGGTAAGACAACACTATTAAAAGCTTAAAAGCTTAATTTTAAGATATTGTGCATACAATCAACTTTGTCTTTTAAATTATTATATTTACTGCCAAGTTTCTCAAACAACCAAGATTCAGGAATATAATTATGATACGTTGTTTCTCTCTCGCTTTTTTTTTCTACAAGTGTTTTTAACGATAAGATGATAAAAAGAATAAATAAATAAGAAAAGATTAAAATTATCTTCTTTCATATCGCAATAGTTCAACGTAAAGTTTCCCCTTATACTTACTCTTTGTTTATAGTCAACGGTCACGATTCTCTTATAGTCATATAGTTTGTTAAAGAGAGAGAGAGAGTGAGAGTAAGAGAGATAGAGTAACTTTAATTGAAAAAGTTCGCTTTTGCAATTCGCTCGTTTATTATCCAAGCTTTTCCGACTATACGACGTTGGCTAGTTCTCCCCTACTTTTAGTGGTGAACAAAAAAAAAAAAGGAAAAGAAGGAAGAAGATAGGTCCAAGGTGTTACTTATTACGCAGAATGCTCTCTTCTTCATTCTTTAACACACAAACGTACACATAAAAAGACCATTATTATACACCGGCACACAGACAGAAGAATTAAGTCAAGTGTATATAATGCAGCGAGAGAGAAAAAGAGAGTATATTATAACCCTCCTTCTCGCAGTAGTTCCCTCCCCTTCTTGTTTATCTACTCGACTTGAGTGCCAGCTAATTAAGTTGAGATGCCCATGTCGCGATAAACGTTACATTTACATACACACCCTGTATATAGATATATATTCTACTTTTATAGAACTATCCTTTCTCTCTTTCTCCTTTAACTCTGACACACAAAATGCTTTTTACATATATGTATGTATATATATATATATATATATTCTTCTCTCTTCCTTTACCATTTTGCCGAGCCATTGAAATAATTCAGGGCTTCCTGGTAAGTGGACTGCAATTATAGTTTTATATATGGAAATTGTCGACATGTCGAGGGCTTTATTTACGATTTTTAATTATGCATGCTCGCAAGAACTCCTACTTTAAACTTTTTACACACACACACACACACATTGCGATATGAGGTGTGGGAGGAATATTATGTATGTGGCTACGACCATGAGAAAATTTATTAAGTCTTTTTATTTTCACTTTTTTCATATAGATATATAAAGATAGAAAGTAGAAAGAGTAGGAGTTGGACGAGAAAGGCGTGATTGCAAATTGCACAATTTCATGGCTTTATTATGGAACATTATGCGGAAGATCGTTTGTATCAGAAATAGTCCTTGGTCATTTTTTCCTTCTTTTCCTTCTCTTTTTTTACTTCTTTTTGCGGAAGTTTAAAGTAGCAAATTTAATGTGAAAGTTCAGATTGTTCTGCAAAAGTTAAAAGTTTAACTTTTCAAACTGGGTTGAGCAAAATGTATGGACGAAATATTGTTAAAAAAAAACTTAAACTGTTCGGAAGAATGAAAAAATGTCTAAACATTAGTAATAGTAATATTTCAAATTTCACAGCTGTTGAGCTATTTTATTTAACATAAATGCATCAATGTCTACATATAAAATATTTAAAAAAAATTTTATTATTTATACATAAAAGTATAAAGATATAGAACTATCATTATTATCGTTTTTTATATAATTAATTTATTCAACTGAATAAGTAAAATTCTTAAATTATGTTTAGAACTTCCTATAAAGATAAAAATTACAAAATTAAATTTGGACAGACAATTTAAAATATATGTCCTACATATAAAAATTAACATTTAAAATTCTAATTCTCGTTTGAACACATATAGAAAAACTTTTTTTAAATTTTGAATTTGAAGGTTTGAATTGTGAATTTATTCGGCTCTTGAATATCTGAATTTGCGTATTTGAACGATTGTCAATCCTCACGCATTTCTTTTTCAATGTAATTTATAATAAAATGAAAATTTTGTATGCAGCTCTAATATTAAGGTTATCCAAAAAAAATATACACAATCATTACCTTTTATCAAAAAAATTAAACTGTAAAAAGCACAACTTATTAATAAAAATACTCTACTTTAATTAAAAACAGCATAATCGAAAAAATTTAATAAAAATTCCAAAATTCATGTAAAAAAATGTACTAAAACTGTATGAAAAAAAAGAAGCAGTCTCTGTAAAATTTATTATTCTTCGCTTTATATATCGAGTTAACCAAAGTTATTCTATACCCGAGGCCCGCGATAGCTAGCTCGGCAGCCGTAAACTTGATTTTCCGCGAACTGCTGCATCTTTAAAGAGACTCGGAGCAGTATACAACGTTGCTCCGTTTACGCCAAACATCCCTTTTACTCTCTCTCTCTCTCTCTCTCTCATTCTAACTTAGTACACTGACTAACATGTCGACGATGAATTTTCCTTCCATTACCGCAGCGTAAATGTTGTCTAGCTTACCCAAGTGCATCCTCGATTTCTTGCCTCTTACGTTTATATGCATCAGCGTGTAACATAGACATATATGACTTGTGAATAGCTTTGCTATTATATGTCATAGTTACGCATTGAAAGAAAGAAGCTTTAAGTGTAGGGGTATATATGAAATGGATGTATTTAATGTTAATAGAAAATAGCTTTAAAAGTTATGGGAGAAACAATGATTATGGTATTAGTTGAAAACGTACTCGGCAAAGATTTTACGTTGAATCTCATTTATTTTAATAGTCTATTTGGGTGAGCTTTTTCTTCAAAATTTACAGCATATTTTTTCTTCCCTTTCTTGGATGGTAAAAATTTTATCGACGTAATCACTTTTAGTGTTGACATTAAAAAGTTCATGTTACAAGAGATTACTTTCGAAACTCTTTTTATAAAAAAGAATGTTTTTAGAAATTTTTTAAAAATTTTATAATTTTATAAATTTAAATAACGTTGTTGCATTTACACAACATCATTGCGATAACTAACAAGCTGTAGAGGTTTTCGGCGTGCTTTTAAACAAAGTACATGTAACGTACAGTGGTGCTTGTATCAATTAGTCGAGACCGAGATTAGAACTCGGTCTTCTAATTACCAATCCATCGCTCTACCGAGTTAGCTACCGAAGACCTCAAATATATTTTCATACAAATAATCAATAAGCAATAACAAATAAATATTATTAATTAAAATATTGAATAGAAATTGTGTATAATATCTAAAAAACAAAAAAAAAGTTATGAAGAAAATAAAGCTGCATGGAATTTTCCTTCATGCAGAAAAATGATAAATAGTTTATAAAATAATAAAAATAAGAGATTATATTTCTTTATAAAAGCATATTGAAACAAATTATTGAAAAATATTTTTTCTTAAATTTTGCAAACAATCAATTCAATTATATCTAATCACAGTCATATAATAATATAGAAAAAGTACGAAAAATTTAAAAATCATTTTCTTAAAGAAATCATAAAAAAATTACTTCAAAATTTGATAGAACGTTGTTTATAAAATTTAAAAACTACTCTGATGATTTTATTAAATAATTTTCTCTAACACGTAACGCCTGAGATTTGCGATAATGTCGGTAAGGTAGATATCTTCAGCTTCGTTATATATGGCCTTAACGTTTAAAAAAATAAAAATTTAATTTATTAGTTAAAAACTTGTAAAAGCTTGCACTGTGGCGTATTGTAAAAGTTGAAAATTTTATTAGCTTCTAATATGCTATGAAATAATTTATTAGTTAAACTTTTTACATTACATAAAGATTAAAAAATTTTGTCAATAAATCATCGTAATTAAAACTTGTAAAATACAGCACTCGATAATTTAAAAAAATTATTTAACAAGAGCACATACTTCACTTTAATAACCTATTTATATCAAACATAATTATAAAATATTAAAATACAAGTTTATAATAAAGTTATCAAGGCAAGCCATTTTCCGCGCCTTGAAGTAATTTAGAAAAAATGTTTCAATCAAGATAAGCCAACAACTCAAAAGCAATTTTTCTAGTTAATGTAAATGAAAATTTCTTTAAAAATTCTCTTTTAAAAAGGAAGAAGAGCGAAAGATAAAGCCAGCATAGAGATGAGCGCAAGAAACTATAATGAACGGAAGGCACGAGGCTCGAACGAGAAGTAAGAAAAACAGAGTCATGAGACGTTGGAGGTAAATATACATGACGCTGTACACACACTAATCCTACTTAACCATCGTCTCCTTCTACCGCTAACTTTACACTTAACACACACTTGCTATCTTTCTCTTTCTTAACTTTACTATCTCACTCACTTTTTTATCACTCTCTTTCTATCTCCAGATCTATGGCTTTGTTTCTCTTTCTTTTTCTCATCCTTTCTATATTTGTCTCTTTTTTTTAATAAAGGGCAAAGAGTAAAAACTAAAATTCTTATCCTAACTTATATTTTTAAAGCTTTTTAAGTTTTTTTTAAAAACAGAGAAAAATTCTATCCTGAAAATTACTATTTGACATAATAACCGTGGGTTTTAGTTTAATTAGTTTATGCAGAATTTTTATTATATGCAGCAATTTTTACTGTATGAACAGTAATTTTCATACGAGATAAAGTATGTTCCACTGTTATTATGCCAAATAGTAATTTTTACGATAGAATTGTTCTTCGTGAACGAAACGATAAAATTAATTTTTTCCTTATCAATAAAAATATCGTTCTCGCTAACACGAGCTGCAACTCTCTCTTTTTCTTTGCTGAAATTATTAGTTTTTGCAAAATAGTAAATTCTTTGATTAGAAAATTACAGAGATATGCGAGCTACTCTCAAAGTCATTATTCTTAGATTAGCGAATTGTTGACACTGGATTATAACTTTTAGATATACACCATAACTCGATAGAAATTTCTCTCTCTCTTTCCTTCCTTCTTACTCCTTTAATTTACAAAGCCCCTTATATACACGCTTGGCATTTAATTCTGTCTTTATCTCTAATGGCGAATACCAAAGCAAGTATGAAAGGCACTTGCGTGAATTTAACGCGCGCGTAAGCTAACAAACTTTTAGGATGATAAATTAGTGTTAAAGTTTCAGTTTTCTCTTTGGTCCAACCAACATCGATTATTAACTAATAAACTATACGGTTATCCTTCATTTCCGTCACTCAATTTTATACGAATAAACGTGTTAATCTTTAATGTGATGATTATAACTTTTGCGTGTACAGCAGGCTATATATTTTGTATCTAACATTTTATTTGGCATTCAAATTATTATTTTATGTGAATAAAAAAAACTTTTCTCATTTTCAACAAATTTACTGAATTATAAGTTTTTCGATTAATAGTCACAAATATGCTGTCATCTTACTATTATCATAAGGTAAGTAAGTAACTGACAATTAAGAAACTTAATTTATCCATATACAATTAAACTGAATATCATCGTTATAACGTGTAAATTAGTCCAAATCAATAGTGATAATACTACTGTACCTTATGATTAACAATCGATATAGTAATTACAGCTTGCATATATAACATCTATTGCTCGAATATGTCATAACAATGCAAATCAAATCCTAATGATTGTAATGCATTTCGAGACGTTAAGCGAAACATGGCACTCAAGATCAAGTCATCATTTACTTCCAAAATGTCTTAGCTGATGTACTGAAGATGATGTAATAATAATTATGAGGATATCGATACTGTTGAAATTGCGATAGGATAATTGATATCTACATTTCTATCAATAAAAATTGTATTATTTTCAGATTTTTTTAATTATTAATTTAGTTTTGCGATTTTAATTATAATCCACATTAAAACACAAACACGTGAACTGTTAAGCATTCATAAGTTTAAAAAATAATATAATTTTTTTCATTAAAATAATATTTAAAAAAATAATTCTCGCTAAAAAAATAATTATTCTCATTAAAAAAAATAAATATAAAAAAAAAATAATGAGATTTTTATCGTTTCCTTATTTGTCGAGCTTGTGCAGAAGCTTATCACGCTTGAATACCTCTTTTATGGGTTCTGCGTTTAATTGTGTTTATCAGGTAGCCGAAGCTTGTGCAATGGTCAAACAACGCGTTGAGGAATACAACGTACAACTACTACGGTCCATACAATGACTTTCATTCTCTCTCTCTTACACTCTCGTATACGTACACACGCACAAGCTCTTGTATGGTTGTAGGTTGGATAGAAAGGGGGTGTACGGAGGAAGAGAGTCTACGCGTATATGTGAAAATTTATTCGAGTTTACCTAATTCCTCCTCTGGTGGTGTCGTAATTCAGCGTCCGGTTACCATGGAGCCATTGGACAACGCTGTACTGCATTTGCATTGCTATATGACGCACAACACATAGTAATTCTATGGTACTGTCTGCCTCGTAATACTTGTCTCTCAATGGCTCTCCCATTGCGTCTATTATACGAACTGATGGTGCTGTGGAAATAATATTTTTCTATTTTTAGCCTTTTTTTTTTAATTAAATTTTTTTTATTTTCATTATTATATGTATATTCTTTTGTTTATATTGTTTGTACACGATGTTTGCTCGCTAAAAATGAAAAATTCACTCATGGTTAAGTTGATTTGAGAGAGGAATTTCATTGAATAAATATTTTTAATTTATCCATGGATTTTAGTATACAAGCTTTTGTTTTAATTTATTAAAAGCTTAATACAATACTCAATCGCGAGAATATTTTCAGAATGTATTTTTTTAGTTTAACATTTTTTATATTATTAAATAAATATCAAATGATTATGTTATTTAATTTAATACTATAAATAAAATTTATAATTAATTGTTTAAACT
Source organism: Anastatus disparis (assembly GCA_017163975.1). Taxonomy (NCBI): domain Eukaryota; kingdom Metazoa; phylum Arthropoda; class Insecta; order Hymenoptera; family Eupelmidae; genus Anastatus; species Anastatus disparis. The sequence goes on from JAFFSR010000222.1 coordinate 2,311,186, forward strand.
TTAATTTATTATAAATAACAAAATTATATTTGAATTTCACTACGAAAAAAGTTAAAGTTTCTAAAATAAATTGAATTAGAGAATTTTTAGTAGATTCATTTTATAAACCATTCATATAGTAAAAGATTTTGAAAAAGATGTTATACACCTTTTTAGTACTTGACACAATTTCAAAATCTCCTGTATAATTTTGTCCATATTGACAATGTAAAACATCTATTTAAATAAAACTCCAGCTCGAATTTCTAAATGTCATTTTAAAAGATTACATTATTTAAACAAAATTTTTCTACCACTATCCGATATCCCAAAAATTATATTCCCTTTTTAAAGTGAAAAAAACTAAAGTTAAATTTCAAAATACCATATCACATTATGCTGTAAAATCCGGGCGTATAAACATTTTCAAAGTGCATCCATCAAGAATCTTCTCGAGCATGTAAAAATGTGAGAGATTTTTCTGTTAACGCGGTGAATAATAAATCGGCAAAAATCGGCCATATGTACATTTATATTTTTCTTATATCCCCCAACTGTAACATTTGTAAATTCTTGTTGACTTTTGAGCATAGTTGCACTACTTTTATACCTGATTTTTATTCAATTCCCTATTGCTCGACTACTGACTTATGTTACATATATTTTTCTACTTTTTTTTTCTTTCCTCTCTACTTCTTCTTTTCTTTATCTGTCAAACTATTAGTAAAGAAGTTTGAGATTTTTCTTTTTCAAGCGCATATATGTACGAAAAAGCCAAAAGTTTTTCGATTTCTTATAGTCTATGACGCCATAAACGACGAGTAGATTTTCAACACGTATAGGAACAAGATTGGAAAAGTATACGGTAATTGATTTTCTTTTTTTTTCATATGATTTCATTCACAGACAGATGTATTTATTGTAATCTTATTTTTTACATGTTTATAGCAAATAGTTTCATACAATTCTGCAACTTTTGTTATAGTCTTATTTGTTCATGTTATTATTTTTGTAGGAGTAATAATACTAAAGTAACTATTATTTTTATCAACGAGGTATTTATGTTTTACCATTATATAATTTATTACTTTTATTTTTATTGTTAGAAAAAGGAAAATTGTTAAAATAAAATATTTTCTGATTTTTCGTAAGATTATTGTAATATTTTTTAATTGATTGGATTTTGGTATAACTAATGTTACTCATATACAGTACAATTATTAAATCCATGTAATATTATTATGTAAAATCATTGCAATGATTTAAGAGATATAAATCGACAAAAAAATAACGTTAAAATTATTTCATTATCTAATAGTATCCATAAATATGATTAAAAGCTAGTTTAATATTAAGCAGTCATTGTTATAATAAAATAAGTTTACAGCGTATATTTTGAAGGTAGCAGCATAGCTATAAGTAGCATATAAAATAGTGAGTTTACTATTGTATACATTATTTCTGGATTTGTAAAATTTATCCATTGCTTTCTATTACGATGTTTCAGATTGGATAGTTTAAAAGTAACAAAATTAGATAACAACAAGCCCAGGGGGGACTCGATTTTATAGTTTCGACGTGTATTACTTTTAAATAATGCAGCATTGACAATAAACGATAAAACAATGCCCTCCCCTCAGAAAATTCTGATGAATGAGGTTGATTATTATATGTCATAAAACTGAACGTAAAAGTTAATTTTCAATAATGCTAAAAATTGTCAAGCCTTTTTTGTTATTTATTTGTAAATTTTATTTTTCATTCAAATTTTTTAAAATCTTTTCTTCTATAAATAAAATAAAAAATTGCATTTTTCATTAATAAAAATAAAAAAAAATCTTTTCATTTAAAATAAAATATAAAATTATTAAAAATTTTTTCACATTTAATATGAAAAATGAGCTTTAAAGTTAAAAAATATTTTACAGTAGTATTGCTAACATTCCACGTTGAAAATTACCGAAAATTGTCGTTATGAATGTACAAAAGATTATTAAAATAATTTTAATTTATTATTTTAAAAATAACTTTGTAAATTTGATAAAAAAATTTATTTATTTTTTTGTTTTATGCATACCAATCAATTGAAAGATATTCATTATAAAGTTTTTATTAAACTAAAACGATTTATACTATACGACACACAATTAAAAATTTATTATAACTAACTAAGATATAAAAAAAATAATAATATTTTTTTCTAGAACGTATTGAACTTATTTTTTTTTTAAATTAAACGGAAAAAAATTTATTTTGCGAAAAATTTTATTTTGCATGAATAAAATTTTACAATAAACAAATAAAAGAGATACTTTATTCTCCTACATTTGCGTTGATTAAAGTGAAAGTTTATTAACATGAAACCTTGTGAAATGTAATGTTACAACTTTATTATAATAATACGAAAAATTTATTTACCATTTAAAACTAGAAAATTAAGAATCTCTCACGCGCTGCAATCATAAAGAATAAAGTTTATAAAATTTAAAAATTAATTTCTCCGCGAGAGATAAAACGCATTATGTTAATTACTGAAACTCGGAGTACGGGAGGGGGTGAAATTTCGAACAAACGCAGAAAACACAATTGTTACGTTTCTGAGCGTTAATTTAAAATCCTCTTACGTGTCATTGCATAAACTTTATGCTTTTAAGCGGCCAGATACATAAAATATTAAATTTGTATGGAAACGTGCCGGGGTTAGTTCAACGAGTTTCTGTATTAAAGTTTTCCCTTTTTTTTTTTTATATTGGACATGCCAGAGAGTGAGAGGAAAACGTGAAATTTTCTGTCGCTGCATACATATATCTGTACGCGAACACGCGCTGGCATCCCGCGCGGGGCTTCATTTTCGAAACGTTATCACGAATGCGGGATTACGTTCGTTAGCGAGCACTCAATTATTTACCTAATTCAGTATGTGTTTATTCAATGCCCTTCAGTAATACGATATACATGTATGTATGCATGCCATGCATGTGCGTGTATATATTTTCTATGACATTATGTACGGTCAGTTTATACGAGCGTGAATATTTGTAAAAATTTTTCCTATGCATTATACGCGTTTGAAATGGGTCAATTAGAAGAGTGCCATTTTAATTATGCTGAATGTTATTACAATTTGTTAGAAATTCCGTTGCTCATATATATCGTTTCTCAATTTTCGTTAAATTTTAAGCTCATCCAATTATTTATTTTATATTATTTATCGAGCTGATTGTGTCAATAAATTTTAAAATTTAATGGCTAATAATTAATAAAATCAAAGCAACGCGTACTTTATGGTTTTAATGTTTTTAGTGATGAACAAATTCATGGTCGGATTTAATAATTTTTGCTTGTTATCATTGTTTGCTGATTTAAAAATTAAATAAATAATAATTACCAAACATCGATATAATCTTATTCGTACAATTCTTTGTATCGTGGTGCTATGTCTGACGTAAATCTTAGTGCTTCTACTTAGATTTAGAAAAATTTATCAACTCTAGTTTTTCTTATAATTAACTTTGAATATTATATTGTAATCATTTTTCAAGTCAAAATGGATCGAATTTCTTTTGAATTATTTTGATTATAAATTATTCTTGATAAGTCAGTTCAATGATCGATTTCATTTGTTTCAGCATACTTTATTTTCCTACATTAAATATTCATATAATCTCCTCTAGCGTATTAGATTACGTGAAATATCCACAAAATATTCAATTCCATCATCTATTTATAAATAAATTCATGGCTTCTCCATCCTGTTTGTCAATTTTCTTTTTCTAACTTTAATTGGTTTATAAAGTTGAGAAACATCATTCATTTATTTAGTTTCCTTTTTTTTCCAATTTGATAAGTTTGGTGTCTAACTATAGTTAATTTGACAGCGAATTTCCCTTGGTGAAAAATTCATGGTTTCTCCACGGTTACCAGTTCATTCGAGCTGTGATTGGTTTATAAAGTTGAAAAACATTATTCATTTACTTTGTTTTCCTCTTTTTTCATTAGACAAGTTTGATGTCTTATTGAATTTTAATGTCATGGTTAAGTTGACAACAAATTTGACAGTTTTAACAAAAATGAACAAAATAATAACATCACAAAAATTGTAATTTTAAACCTTTATGTATAGCTGAAAACTTTAGTTTTGTTTTATTTGGAGAAATAATTTATTTTTATAAACAATTATGAAACGATACACAATGAAATTATCCGTAATATCAAAATGGTTTTCATCTTCATAAACTAATGCAATGATGAAGATTCAAGTTTTTAGCTATTTTATCAAAGTACGTGACTCGAAATAATTTTCTCTTCCTATTTACGGCCATACGATAAAGTGATTTGGAATTTTTCAAAATATAACACGAACACGATTTTGCGTACTAGTTTAGAATAATACATCGCGTTAAAGTAAAATTATGTTATTATTAATGCAATGCAAAAGAGAATAATGATTTCGAAATGAAGGAAAAATTCATTTTTTAAAATTAATAATTTAATCTTGCATTTGAAAAATTTTAAGGATGGAACTTGATTTCATTAAACTAAAGTGTTTTTGTTTTATTGTGATTTTATATATATTTTTTTTAAATAAAAATGTAGTTTTTGATAAGCAGGAAAATAAATGAATCAAATTTTATTATAAACGTAAATATTGATATTGTTAACGTGAGTTAATACCGATATATGTAAATAAAATGCACACGGCTATTAAACTTTTTACTATTAAAACAAAAATTTGAACAATATTTTCATTGAAATAAAACAGTTTGCGGGTGCATTTCTAATTAATTAACATTTTAGAGTGCCTATAAAACTAGATATATGTTGGTACGTAAAAAAATATTGCAGTGTATACAAATTTTAAAAAAGTTGCATAAGTTTTGTGATATGCATCTAAAAATTGTTTTATGCTTTAAAAGGAACAATATTTTTTTATTTACGTTGTTTGATCTTCATTAGCTTTAACAGTAAATACCGTAAATTGCTGCTTCTCAATGATCACAGTTAACTTTTCTCTGATTCTTAGAAATTTAGATATTTTAATTTGATTCTCAGAATTTTAAGAGGGAATTTCTAATTGCATAACAAACAACACCAATAAGTGGTAATTTACTATTAACTTTTATAATTTTGTAATCAATGTTGTCTTTTTTTTAAAACAAATTATTTTTTATTAATATTACCATAAAATACTTTTGTTATTCGTATAAAATATACGAATAACAAAAGTTTTTTATTATAATGTTTGCCTCGAAGGAACAGTTAAAGGTGCTCTCGAAACATCAGCCTTATAAAAAAAAGTTTTTGTCTTCAATTGATTTGGAAAGATCCAATAAATTTCTCTCTTATCTCAAATTTCTATGCACAAGCAATAGATTCACCAACGACTAACCGGTCAATCTTAGAATTTTGATCATCTTGATAAAAAATTATTTTTTTTTGTATTAAAATTAGCTGGTACGTATATTTTAATCTCGTTGCTATAGTTTTATCATATTGAATGAAATGAAGTGCTTTTAGCTATAAGTATATATACACGTTTTGTTCAGACGTCATTTTGAATTGCATAGAGAACTGTTCTTCCACAGCCATTACTTCGTTTTCAATTATTCTACTAACCATCTTCTAGTGTCTAAAGCGAAAGTAAAGGCAATTTACTCGATCGTCGCTAGAATACTTAAGCCCCTCTTTCTCATTTCAAGAATCTGTGATATCTTTACCTCTTGTATCCTATTCCCCTTTCCTCCTTCGCCCTCTCGCTTCGCTCCTTTTCTTTCTCTTGCTACTTTGTTCCTTTCTGTCACAGTCAATTCTCATTGGTTTATATAATTTCTTTCTTTGTTAAGAGAAAGATTTTCATCTTCTCTTTTTTTTTTCTTTTTTTTTGCGCAAATCAAGCAGGATCCTTAAAGCTTTATTTAATATTTGTTAGTTTTTCAATCGAAGTTAATCTCGCAATTACAAAGTGCATTATATTTACTTAATTTGAAGATTTTTAAATGTCTTTTACATTCAATTGCGGGTATACAAAGTTCATCAAGACTATGAGGTTATTTCTATTATTTGATTTTATTTTTATCTACGTTCAATTTCTGTCGATTCTTATTCGTTTAAATATTTTTTTTTCTTATAGTGCTTTCACAGTAGCGTGGATACAAGGATAAATTAAAAATTTTTTTCGAATAAACTAGTATCTTAAGGTTTAATGTAATAATGCATTGCAAGTGTGAATGTTGTGCATGCGTGCGAGGAAAGACCGAGCGTTCGAATGATGCGTTTATGAATTCACTGTCATCATGTATTATACTTGAAGTGCAAGATAGGGACGACGGTAGCGCAGGGGCTAAGGCTCTTGCCTCGCGCCCTAGTGGACCGGAGTTCGATTCCCCGAGAAAATTTCGGAAAATAATTTTAGATTTTTTCTATGGAGAGTAGAATCCGGAGATCACGAAAAATCAACTGAAAATTTTATCTGAGCAAAATTGAACTATTATAAAAAGTTCCACTGGGCAAAAATTAAATTAAAAAAGAAGAAAAAGAAGAGCAAAAGATGTCATCTGCACTTGAAAAAAAAAAAAAAAAAAAACCCAAGGATCTTAGTGCTTCAGGTGAACTCTAAGGAAGACTGCAGATACTAAGCGATAACTAAGTATCCTAGAGTAACCTTAGGGTACATTGTGGATCCTAGGAAATCACTAAGCATCCTAGGGTAACCCTAAGGTAGACTGCGAATCCTAAGTGATTACTAAGTATCCTAGGGTAACCCTAGGGTAAACTACGGATCCTAAGCGATCACTAAGCATCCTAAGGTAACCCTAGGGTAGACTGTGGATCTCAAGCAATCACGTAGCATCCCAGAGTGACCCTAAGGTAGATCCTAGGATATCTAGCTACCCTAGGGTAGACCTTGGGATATCTGGATACCCTAAGGTAAACCCCAGGGTACCCTAGGATAGCTGGATACCCATGGGTAGACCTCAGGGTACCCTAGGGTAGCTGGATACCCGTAGGTAACCCCAGGGTACCCTAGGGTAGTTGGATACCCGTAGGTAACCCCAGGGTACCCTAGGATAGCCTGAGGTTACCCTTGGGCATGCAGCTACCCTAGGGTACCCTGGGGATTGCCCATGGGTATCTAGCTATCCTAGGGTACCCTGGGGTTTACCTTAGGGTATCCAGATATCCCAAGGTCTACCCTAGGGTAGCCAGGTACCCTATGATCTACCCTAGGGTAGCTAGATATCCTAGGATCTACCTTAGGGTCACCCTGGGGATTGCCCATGGGTATCTAGCTATCCTAGGGTACCCTGGGGTTTACCTTAGGGTATCCAGATATCCCAAGGTCTACCCTAGGGTAGCCAGGTACCCTATGATCTACCCTAGGGTAGCTAGATATCCTAGGATCTACCTTAGGGTCACCCTGGGATGCTAAGTGATTGCTTGAGATCCACAGTCTACCCTAGGGTTACCTTAGGATGCTTAGTGATCGCTTAGGATCCGTAGTTTACCCTAGGGTTACCCTAGGATACTTAGTAATCACTTAGGATTCGCAGTTTACCTTAGGGTTCCCTAGGATGCTTAGTGATTTCCTAGGATCCACAATGTACCCTAAGGTTACTCTAGGATACTTAGTTATCGCTTAGTATCTGCAGTCTTCCTTAGAGTTCATCTGAAGCACTAAGATCCTTGGGTTTTTTTTTTTTTTTTTTTTTTTTTCTCAAGTGCAGATGACATCTTTTGCTCTTCTTTTTCTTCTTTTTTAATTTAATTTTTGCCCAGTGGAACTTTTTATAATAGTTCAATTTTGCTCAGATAAAATTTTAAGTTGATTTTTCGTGATCTCCGGATTCTACTCTCCATAGAAAAAATCTAAAATTATTTTCCGAAATTTTCTCGGGGAATCGAACTCCGGTCCACTAGGGCGAGAGGCAAGAGCCTTAGCCCCTGCGCTACCGTCGCCCCTATCTTGCTCTTCTATTATAATACATGATGACAGTGAATTCATAAACGCATCATTCGAACGCTCGGTCTTTCCTTGCACGCATGCACAACATTCACACTTGCAATGCATTATTACATTAAACCTTAAGATACTAGTTTATTCGAAAAAAATTTTTAATTTATCCTTGTATCCACGCTACTGTGAAAGCACTATTACGTAATGAAGAGATTTAATAAGGTTGATGATGAATAAGTACGGCATTATTAATAATTAATTTTCCCTCATTCAGCTTTTGTAACAGAAAGAGATAATATAGTTCATAGAAGATTTTTTTAATATTCAATATTTAAAATTTAGTATGATTTTATAATGAAAGAAAGATTTATTTAAATATTGTAAAACTATTATATAAATTTTAAAATTTTTATAAGATTTAATTATTTTTTTTTATATATTATGAATATCTAATGTTTATTTTTGCAATAATTTATGAAGTTTTGATCGTAATTAATTGTGATTAGTTTTTTTATATTATTAAAAATTATGTTCATTTATATTACTTCATTTCATCAAATTTTTTTTTCTCGTATTACTCAATGAAAATAAATGAAAATTTTAATGAAATATAATTTTTTAATTAAAAATTATTTTGTAAATAAATGTATCTTCATTGTGACAATATTTAATACTCACCATTAATGTGTAGATTAACATGAATAAATTTGGGCGGATGCGTACTAATCTGGCACTCGTACTGTCCCTCATCGCTACTATTGACGTTCTTGATTTGAAGACGCCAATTGTCTGGATACTGAAATTCTACGGTATACCTCGAGTCACCAGTGTACGTCTGTTGTCCCACAGTCAACAAGTTCATTTTATCACCGTCTTGCCGTCTTACCCACGACACCTGCGCACAATAAATATACATTGAAAATTATCAAATGAAAATCAGTCATATAGCTACTAACAAATAAAAATTAAATGAATAAATAAAAAATTTGTCGATTTCTTATCCTTCTGTACATTGATTTTTTTTTATTTCTTAATCAAATAACGCCGAAGGGAAGAACGAGTAGAGAAAAATTTCTTGGATGGAAGGTAACGATTTGAGTGTACAATTAAATTAATAAGTTCATTTATTAGTTTAAGGGATGTAATTAGTTAACCCTTTTTTCATTTTTAAATTAATTAAATATATAAGGAATAAAGCTGTAGAGTAAACTATTGTTTCCTTTTGATACGTTAAAATATTATAACATTTAAAAAATAGTAATTACTAAATTATAAGCAAGTATCTAATGAAAAAAATTTCTGTGAAAGCTCAAACATAACTTGAATTCTCTAATTAAACATGATATTTTAATAAAAATTTAAATTCAAGAAAATATCGGAATTCGATAACTATGTTTTACTTTTGCAGAACACGTCACATAAGGAAAAAAAATTTATTGAATTAATTTTTAAATAGGATTTAATCTTAAAAAAAAATGTTGTAGCATGATCCATTATTCATGCTTTCGTTACATTTTAACATGAGTGAAACAGAAGGTTAAATTATGAATGGCGATATCAAAGAAAATTTATCAATTTTAATAATATAAAAGTGCACGAAATCACGTAATTAACATTTTATAAAATAATTATTAATTAAGTTTTGTAAAAATATTGATTTGTTAATTCGTCTGTTAATGTAACTTTAATAATTAAATGTAATGCATTACCATTAAAATACATCTACTTTAATAATTAATTAAACCTGTGAAATGAAACGTAACATTTCAAGCATTCGCAGTTGTAAATTATATAATCAAAATATGCCAATAAGTAAATAGATAAAATTTTCATTCTTGGTTAAATGAATTATGTAATAAACGTAAAATATCGAACGATTGTGTGAAAATTAAAGTTTCTTTATTTTGAATTTTCATTATTTAGTAAATTTTTCAATCTGTTAACCTTTAAAGTACCGGCATTTGAGGCACGTGAATGCCCTCAAAGAAAATTTCTAAAAAAGGTATCTAATATCGTGGATTGATGAGGTGTGATGTATCGGTTTTCCTGATACTCCAAAGGTTAAATTAAAAAATATTTTCAGAGTTTAATTAAAAAATTTTTCAGAGAATATAAACAGCATATTTTTAACTCAAATATGCAAAATAAATGAAAATATTTTAATTGAAACAAAATAAAAATTTCATTCTCGCAATTCGATCAATTTATGAATATCTTCAATAAAAAAACAATTCAACGAAAAATCAACCACGTTGCATTTTAACTTAATTTAAAGATTAATTTCTTTCTCCCTTTTTTTTACAAATTTTAAAAATCGATCGTCTACTAAATAGACTAGCCAGCAACGAAGCGTATAATCGAACCCGTATTTTCAATTAGACTCGCCGAGTACATTTATTTCTTTCTTTTTTTTATTTATTTATTTTTTGTTTTAAGTAGGAAATAGGAAAAAAAAAAGCAAAGACAAAAGAAAAATCTACAACAAACTTGAATTAATCGAGGTCGATTCGGTGACCCGCGTACGCGTTTACGAAAGTATATGTGTACGCGATTCTTTCTCTTCCAATCTTGATTCGCGCATGTGATGTTGCCTGTGTATGGGTGTGTATTCATTTTGAGCGTTACCGTGGAATAGAGAGATAATAAAATTCGACATGATGAAATGCCAATTTTTTTTTATTTTTTCGTTTGAAAAGAAAAAGAAAAATTAGTATTGGTTATCGCTCTTCTGCTCATTTATACGAGTCAAGCGCGTTTTTGGTAGTACAGTATAAAGTGCGGTGATAATCTTTGTATATTTTGTGGGCGGTATGATGATGTCAGTGTATATCGGGAAAATATATTTCAATAATGCTCTTTTAAAAAATATTATCGCTCATTGATTTATTAAACTTTTCAGTAACGCCATTCTGTGAAGATTCTACTTTGTGAATTGATTTATAACAATGAATACATTTTGACTTTGATAACTAAATTTTAGAGGATTTATATACTGTAAAAAATTGTTTGTAATTTTAACATGCAAAAGTGTTTCAGGTGAGATACAAATTTTGCGTTAAGATTTACAAATAATTTTTTGTACATTTTATAATAAATATTTCAACACAAAAATTTATGGATGACACACAATTTTAAATATTAAAATGTGTATTTTTAATTTATAAAACAATTTAAATAACAAAGCTCATATTTTGCATATGAATTCAACTAAAATTTTCGTCACTTAAAAGTATGAAAAAATTTTAGGTTTATAAAAAATTTTAAGTTGATCTCGTATGTAAAATTTTCAACTAGAAAAAATTTTTGACGAATCACAGGAAATTTTTCGCATAGTAAAAACATTAACTTTTCAAAATTGAAAGATATTTTATGAAAAAAACATTTTAAGTGTTATTGTCGAAATAGGGGGTGAGCTGAAGTCTGGAAATTACTAACCTAAAACGTAAAACAATTAACGATTCCATTTGCGGCGGAGGCCGTTAAAAGCGAGACGAAACGATTGAGTTGTAAATTGGAATTCTCTTGTACATTATACGTCATTCTCAGTTACGTTATAACTTTGGATTGTTTAGTACTCGACTCCCAACTATTAAGCCACAAAAGTCTAACACTCAAACAATTTCACGTGATAACGTTATGTATTCTTACAAATGGTGTTTTTAATTATTATCAAGCTGATCTTTAAACGTGTACTATTAAATTGAATTGAATATCATATTTTTTTTTGTTTAAAATCGAATTGTAACTAGTATTAAGAAAAATTTTAAATATTGGTGAATTTTATAAATTTTAATTATTCAAACGATACTAGAATACAACAATTGATGTTCATTTTTTAAAAATAACATTGCTTTTACATTTTATAAGAACAAAGTTTTTTTGTATATCACGTAAAATCAAGTTATCAAGTTAAAATAAGTAACTTTCATAAATTTTTGCAATGAACATTCGCTTATTGAATTTGTAAATTTTTATCAGAGTGCATTAGAGTGAAATGATTGAATATAAATAGCTTAATATAATAAAATTACTAATATCAGCTTATGATTTTAAAAATTGAAATATAATATCACTTGATATCATTTATTTGTCTGGCTTGATATTTAATAATGCTATAAAGACTTTCGGGAGATCATGAAGAGAACATAATTAAATTTTAAAATTACTTCATGATCCAAATATAAATTCAAAACAATAAATAAATGTCCGAGTATAATCATTCAATAAAACACTTTAATATTCTTTAATATTCGTACGCAAATAAAAAAAAGCTTCTGCTATTGATAGAGAAAGAATTATTCATAAAGCAATACATTAAGATTAAATACAATGAATCACGTTCTATATAAGTAAGCTCTTTTCTTCTACTAAATGTTAAAAGAAATCGTTTTACCGTTAAATAGCTCGAAAATAAGACGGGCATGCTTGCGAGAGCATTGGATTATTTAATGAAAGGGTGCTTTGGAGAAAAGAATTGGTGATTTCAAACTCGACAAATACGTACCAATTTGGAAATAAAAAAAAAGAGAGAAGAGAGAAAAGAAACGAAGGAGAAAAAAGAAAAGTGCGAATAAGCGGGAAATTGAATCTTTGACTTTGAAATCTTTAATCATTCGTATTTCCCATACACATTGCTTTTGCTGTATATACATGTGTATATATTTTTATAGAATTTTTTTTTTTGTTTCATTTTTATTTTTAATAGTCGTTCGAGTTTTTAATTAGTAGAATTTGTAATCAAAGAGTTTTTTCTTTAATGAAAAATCTTTTTAATTAGTTGAATTTAATTAGCGTTGATAGAACCTTCATGCGAAACGTATTTTAGTTTTTTTTTTTTTTACAAAATTAATTTAATTAAGAAAATTATGTTGATAATTTGTAAGGTTGATAAGTAATAATGACTGTACGAACAAAATAATTTGTGGTAACTATTTTATTTTTAATTTTAATTCTATCTTTAGAGCAACGAATTAAAACAAATAATTTTTTTTTTAATAATTATAAATTAATTATTAATTTTCTATAGATTCTCTTCCCTTTTTCAAAATTCAATAATAATATTTTTATAAGTAAATTTTAATAATTTAATAATTTGTTGATTATAGTTTAACTACTAAGCAAAAATTGTCATAAAAATTGTAAACAAAAGTCTCTTTCTTTTTCACTTTTTGTAAACTATTACAAAATAAAAAAATAACCTAACCTATTTATTTACTTATTTTCTTTTTTTTTTTTTATTTAACGTCGCTGAATTTATGTCATCATTGAGATACTAATTAGCGATGGAGGTTTCTCAGTGTGTTTGTGAATAAAGCACATGTATCGTATACATTGGTGCTTTTATCAATCAGCCGCCTTGAGCGGGATTCGAACTCGGATCCTCGTGATTATGAATCCATCGCTCAACCGACTGAGCCACTGAAGACCTTATACAACATGGCAAAAAGTAGTGATTTGTATCGCCTAGATCTTTGGCTATCCAAACCACAATAAAGAATTGAAATTTACTGCTTTATTGTTGTAGTTATCAAATTCAAAACTCATAGAAGCTTATTTCTTAGTCGTTAGGATCAAGATATATTTAATTATTATCAGTCATTCATAAATAAATTGTTCAAATTTTTAAATTCAAAGTTATGGAAGCTTTTATATTAATTAAAAAATGTCAATTATTATTTCAAAAACATACTTATAAATAAAAAAAAGAATTAAATTTTTATTTCAAATATATACAGTTTAAACATAAAAATAATTATAAAAAATTAATTTTCATATATTTATTTATTTCATTTGGTTGCGTAATAATAAAATGAATCATTAAAAATAATATTTGTGTTTCCTTACGATATCTGATAATCATTATATTAATAAATCGATTTGATGTGAGAAAGATTATTAAAAAAATATAAAATCAAATTCATTTGAGTGCCTCAATTTTAACAATAAAATCTTGATCATTATATGTTATTGTACGATTATCTAAACATTTCGTGGCGGAAATAACATTTAATGTATGAAACAATAATATATTTTACTTTAAATCGAAAATTGTGATACCAGTAGAATACCATATTTTATATATAACAGTTATAATAATATAGTTATTTTAAATAATTCATGTTTGATAAATCCATTACTTAACTTTATATGAAACAATTTAAATGTAACACCAGATTTAATTTGAAATGTGACTCTTAAATATAATTAATCAAAGTTTATTAAAATAGAAGTAAAATCAAAAAAATTTTTTAGTAAATACTTTGTATTTATGAAGCTATGCTCTTTAATGAATAAATAATATTATTAAATAGATTACTTACAGTTTTATCCTGTAGCAGTGATATCCGACAGTCCAAAGTAACATTAGCTCCAGCTTGCGCTGTAATATTAGTACTTTTTCCTTCAAAATGCGGACCGTATCTATGATCATGATAATGCTGATGCTTATTGTGCGTACTATGAGAGTCAAATATGTAATTCAACATCGGCGAATCCGTAGCACCTGGCCGCTTAGCTGTTATGGATTTTTTCGTTATTGCCGTTGTCATAGCTTTTGTTGCCATTGTCGTTGATCTGGGTAAATCTGCAATGAAAATTTATTATTCGTTTCAAATAATTACATTTTATTTAAGTAATTAAAAAAGCATATGATGATTTGAAGATTTTTTTGTTCAAAGAATCAGAATATTTAAATTTATGTTTGTTGTCAGTATAAAAAATTCAGTATCTGAGTTTCAATAAAATAAGATTTATTTTTCGAATCCAAAATAAATAATCTTCTTTTCCATTTTGTGTATGAAAAAAAATTATGTGAGTATCCGTAATATACCTAAGCCAAGTCAGCAGAACGAAAAATTCTTTTTTTTTTTAAATTATACCAAAGATTTTTTTTTCTTTTTTAAAGATTCTTGAAAAGACATGTGCACCCGCATGTTCGAATTCGAAAGGGACCTCAACGGAGGTTAGTCTCTTTTTTTTTTGACATTTTAAAGGCGTAAAAAGTAGTAGAGAATACCTCGTTACGAGCTTTTTTTTCTTTTTTTTTATCTTCAACGCTACTACTCAAAGAAATAGAAACCACCGGTACGTGCTGGAGTTTTCTTATGTGCAAAATTTTTAAAAATGAAAGATCTACCAGAATCTGGAAAATATTTGTGATATAAAGAGGATGAAAATTTAAGAAAATAAAAAACAAAAAATATTCATCAAATAAAATTTTTGGAGATCCATGAATAAAACTATTTATAAAATCTAGGATCACTATATCAAAATATTTTAAACTGAATTCTATTGTTGTTTCAATACTCTATAAAAATTTCTGCAATTTATTACATTTTATATATTTTTTTTTATCATAGAAACCTTTAAAATCCACATTAAATGTAATAAACGTGGCTTTAAAATCCCATAAAATGATACTTATAAAGACGTTCCAATTGAGAAATAGAAAATAAAAAAAGCCACATAAAGATTTACGATATATTACTTTAACGAAATCAAGCTACGCAATCAATAATTGTGTAAACCGTCTATATTGACATGACAAAGAAAAAAAGTAGAACGAAAGTCGACACACATACACACATACACACAAACGTCAAGAGAAAAAGAAAAACGCCATAGTAGAAAATTAAAGAAGATATTGTACAGGATCACGTATGTGAAGGCGTATGTGATTTCTTATCCACAAAACGAGGGTAGTCGGAGTAAAGGGAGTTATTTTTTCTTTTTTTTTTCTAAGGTGTTTCCCGGTTCCATTGTGCGAACTGACAATATCACAATACAATGCCAAGCGCAAACTCGTGTCCTCTCTCGAAGTCGAATAAAGCTCTGTTTTGGTTTCACGCTCACATCTTATTCACCACGCAGCCCTTTATTTATTTTCAAGAATTTCTGAATTTAGTTCGTACGTAAGTGCTCGAAAAATTATTCGAACTGTACTTTTACATGTACACAGTTATTTAGAAATTCAATACTGATTTTTCTTTCACTTTTAACACACGAGTCCGAGAAAATTCTACGAAAAAAAGAAAGAATTGCAAATTTATAAGAACGAAAATTCTCAACGATTGTTCTCTTTTACAACTATTTTGGAGCTTTACCGAGGGTACGTGAGTAACATACATTATATTGTTACATTGTAAAACGGATAGTGTGGTGTACTGGAGTAGCTTTCTAGTAAGAAACTTAGATGTGTGGTGTAGCTTGTATTGTAAAACTATGTCAGAGAGTATGCAGTCGGAAAGTTGATTAATGTTGGATAAATTTCATTTGATAAACTAGTCGAGGATATTTTTATTCGGTATTTAATATGCTTGGCGAAACAATTTTTAATTACGATGTCCATCGAGACTTGATATTTATACTTTTTCTTCTGTTACAAGATAAATTGGTTGGAGATATAAACGTATCTGGAATCATAAGTCTGAAAAGATGTTAGGGTTTGAGGATACTGTGATCTGATAGGGAGTGGTCGTGATAAAAAAGTCTCGTGACATTGTATCTACACGTCCTTCTAACTTACTTCCTATTTCATCATACTATAACTGTACTTGAGTTGCCTAGTATGTGAATCACACGAAAAATATTTTATTTTTTAATTTAGAAACATTTTTTTCTTACATAAAATTTAAAAAAAAAAAAACCTCATAATACATTACATTTACGTTATGAACTATTATTTAGCTTTTTAAAAAATTGCGCTCTCTTTATAAGCAAATAATTATATAATTAATTATTCTAGAAAATGTTCATTAAATGTATATAGAAATTGAAATTTTCATCTGAAATAAAACAATTTTAGAAAAAGTTCAATCCATTCTACAATCATGACGTAACAAAATAATACAGGAATTGAATTTAAAATGTGCACTGAAAATTAATGTTGTATTAAAAGCAGTTGCACTTTCAGCAAAGTATATCAAAAAGCTACTCTAGAATTTACGATAAAATTATGACCAGCGGTCAATCAATGTAGCCATAATGTATTCTTTTATGAAAATTTTTATTGAACTAATTAGGATAATACATATTTTATTGACTACTTACAACAATTGATGCGCAAGTGAACTTTTTTTAAACAAATGATAATGATAGAAAATAAATAATATACTTAATGACGAACATTAGTGAAAAAAGCGTTTGTTAATTTTTTAAAGGATCAGTTAAATAGCAACAATTATTTAAGAAGGTTTAATAGAAAATAGGTCGAAGATATCAGGTAATGGAAGTCAATTTCGTGGTAAACCACTTAATGTATACTAATAATACTGCTTTACGTATATTGTTCAGAATAAAAATTGTAAGATTATCAAACAATCATTTGTTTTCTAAAAATTATTAGTATAAAAATGATACACAGTACATTTTATCGTCATATATAAACTGTAGAACGCTTTAAAGAGAAAATATTTTAAAACTTTAAGTTGTATGTGTTTAGAAAAAATGTTTCTTAAGAGTAGCTCATATATATCTATCCATTCTAATAAAAAAATTAGTTTTTTTATAGAAATTAATAATTGTAGTGAAAAATGAAAAAAAAAATCATCTCCTAACATAATAACTTTTAATTTTTGACAATTTGTTTTGAAGAAGACCTTGAAAAACCAAATTGTTTTAACCTCTATTTTCAAAGTTTTTCAAAGTTTTCTTGAAAATGAATCGATAAAATGAATTTTTCCTCATCAAAGAAAATATTGCTTTTGAGCCGGTGAGTGGTTCAATTGGTAAAGCGTTGGATTGATAATATCGCGGCTCTGTTATTACAAAATAACATAAATATAGCAACATTAAAGAAGAATAAAAAAAATATTGCTTTTTATAAGAGATGAGGCTTTCTTCTTATTTTTTGCCGCAACTATTAGTTTTTGCAAAAAATTAATTCTTTGATTAAAAAAGGACAAAAAAATGTGACTTCCTTAAAAAAAATTTTCAATTTTCAAAATAGATTAAAAGATAACTAATTTAGAATGAAAACAATTCTTATTTAATTATTAATCGTAAATGTTTTAATTGGACTATTCAATTTTGATACGAAACAGATAAATATTGTTGTAATTTTTCTTAAATTTTTTCAAACGGATATTCCAGGGCACTTAAATTTACCAATTTATTTCATTCAAAAAAGAATTATTTATATAAATTTTTTATAAATAATCTGTAACTTTTTTACACATTAAAATAGTAAAATTTTCATCCGCCCTGTGAATTCATATCCATTTGTAAGCTAAACGTATTCTGTATTTTTTAAAGCTGGTAATCCTTCATTTTCTCCCTCCATTTTCTTTTTCTTTTTTTTTTTAACTTTTAACTCAACACTGTTCTAGTATTCGTACTACTGTTCTTTTTTCATAACCTGCCTTTCTATATATATATCCGAAACGTCCTAGCATATATACTCTTCGTTCGTTGAAAGTAGAAAATTCACAGCTATTATGCATTCAGAAGCTCGAAGACGAGAGATTAAAAAAAAAAGAAAAAAAAGGAAAAAAAAAGGTTAAAGACGATATAAAAAGGAAATATAAGAACAAAAAAAAAGCGAAAAAAGAAACATAGACGAAGGAAGAAAGCAAAGCTTACTTTAAAGTTTCCGACATTTTTTCGGTATAGCTATACGAGAAAATTTTCTAGCTATAGCGAGTTCTCGTATACATTCACTATATATACATGTATATATATATATATATATATATATATATATATATATATATATATATATATATTGAGCAGACAGTGGTCAAATAAGATTTTTCTCTAACTTAACTATTGCCGTACTGCTGACTTTTCAACTATACGCCAGTACCAGTAAGGAACACGACTTTCTCTTTATATCGTTGACAGTGTAATATTACGTGCAAGTGGAAAAAGAATATCGCATTCTATAGTTTTACTCTATATTCATTTGTATATACGTATGTGTGTACGTGTGCATGTGCATGTGTAACTGTGTGTCTATGTTGTGAACATTTAGCTCGGTGAGAAAGTTACTTTAAAATGAGCTTTTCTTTTTATTTCGACTCACTTCATTTGAATAGAAATTTTTTGTCATCTAGGATTCGCGTGTATAACTTTGTATTTTTATTTAACAGTTTAATAATGTGAAAAAATGAAGAAAATAGAGGAAAAGATTTTTATTATTCATTGTAGTACATGAAAGGTTCATATCTCTACATTAAATAAATCTTTATTTTATTAACTTCACGTGATATCAACGATTATAAGTGCTTTTATAGAAGCGCGCTTTAAATGAACGAGAAGGGAACCAAAACTTGAGCTTTGTTTAATAATTCACGTGACGATGTCATTATTAATTCTAATGCATTAAAAATTCTAGCAGTCCTTTTTTTGATATTTGTTTAAGATATTTATGAATTTTATAATCACATTTCATCATAAATTAGCTCTCAAAAGTTAAATTAGTATATTAAAACTTGTTCAAATTTACTGATATTTAATGCACGCTTTATGGATAGGATATTTTTTCTAATGTGTACCTTAAATGGCAACATCTGCCACATCTTAGTACGGACTTGAAACAATTCCGATTCTTAATTCAATAGTATACTATTTAATTACATTATATTAGAAATTTAATTTTTATAGTTATTATTTAAAATTTACGTATGAAATAATCATATGCCAAACTCAATGTGTAATAAGAAGTTTTCTAACACCTATGGTAAAATG
The DNA here is from genome assembly GCA_017163975.1 of Anastatus disparis. NCBI lineage: Eukaryota > Metazoa > Arthropoda > Insecta > Hymenoptera > Eupelmidae > Anastatus > Anastatus disparis. Next base: position 2,330,804 of record JAFFSR010000222.1, read on the forward strand.
CCGTTAAAAATATCCTTTCGGCCAAGTGTATGTATAATTTAAATTTTAATCAAAAGTAAGTAATTGCAGTTTTAAACATTAAAATTTGACCGAAAATTAGCTTATAATATACGTTAATTTCCAACGGATTTTAGCGAATTTTGCTAATTTAACTATCAAGAGAAAACATTGTATTAATCCAATTTTAATTAATACCGTATATACGTTGCATCTGACGAATCCGCTGACAATTGCATATATGTCCTATAGAATGAATGACTATATCATCATACGTCAATATTGATTCATTTGTACGGCATATATTTTACAATACTACGAACTTGGAAAAACATTATAACTCTACGCTTGTCTCGCTCGATTCAAACAATAACTTATTATTCCACTTGAAATGACAATTAAATGGTCACTGATGCATTGTTAAAATTTTACACAGATGAACTATTATGATATTTATGATCAATAATTTCTTAAACGCGACGCTAATGTTCATTTTAAATTTCACTTTTCGATCAACGTTTAATTTACTCTTTTATCATGAATTCATATTTTCTTTAATAGTTTCTTTTCTTTTTCTTTTCCATTTTGTAAATATTAAAAGAAAAAAAAAAGTACAAAGCGTACAGAGTGTAGGTGAGAAAGTACAACATTAATTTAACGCTAAAGAATTCCAAAAGAACTTTTCTCTTTAACTTAAAACAAACAAAATCAAGAAAGCTTTTCCTGAAGAGAGAGAGAGAAAAAAAAAAGAAAATGCATTTTGTCTGGCATCTGTTTTCTAAATAAAAAATAATTAAGCAAACAAAACGAAGCCATTGCAAAAGCTCCTTTTTTCTCTCTCCTTTCCATCTCCTATGCTTCACTCCTGTATTTTTTTTTTCTCTTTTTTAGATCACTACTTGGTTTCCTTTTATTTAGGTCTATCCGCAACCACTACGTCTCTTTTCCTTATTTTCTCAATCCAACGTTCCTTTTTTTTTTCCTCCTTCTTTTACTCCATCGCCTACACGTATAGACTCGTGCGATAGAGTTTTCCCTCCTTTTTACTTCACGCATTCTTCTTGCCGCCACAAATTTTCTAGCTTGAAGAGATGTGTGTTTGTAAGGCCGAGCGTGTTGGTGTGTGTATAAACGCGAGCTGGATGAATGTACAGAGGGATGAAAGAGAAGCCAGAAAAACTGATCAGAATTCCGGTGCAGGTGTTGGGCGCGTGTCTTGGTTACCTGATGTTTAAATTCTCTCTCGTCTTTTTTCGCATCTATTTTTCTTTCTCCATACCTCACCGTAGTTTATGTCTCTCTCTTTCTCTCTCTTTTTTTTGCTCTTTTCTTTCTATCCCCGTTCGTTGGCTTCCATTCGAAGTATATGGAAATGATTGTATTAACGTTGTTCCTTTCTTTTTCCTACTTTTTTTTCTTCTTTTCTCCTTTTGTCTTCATAAGATTTCTGCCATCATAATTCTTATGATATTATCAGTGGAAGTAAAGTAGACGAGAATACTTGTATAATGAAAACGCGGTCGAATGGATTTATTAGTCAGTTTTCATTTGTTTAATGTCTTTCTCTCGAGTTAACGGAGAAATTGCGATTAATTGGAATGAAAATAACGAAGAGAATCCAATTTTTTTTCATGTAAACTTATTATAATACTATTATTTTCAAAAAGTTAACATCAACAATATTTCATTTTGCATTGTTCTCTCGATATTCTCATCTAGTTTTAAAAACATGTTCCACGATGAAACAAAAGGGCATTGAAAGTACTTATATAATATTTAGTTTTTCCTCGTTAATAAAAACAAATAGCAACAAAAGCTACAATGCAATAAACATTTTTAATATATACAAAATATTTCATTATTATATTCGCAGTGTAAACATTTGAAAATTAATAAATTTCTCAACGAACTTTAATATTATTTTATCACATTCTCCTGGGCTGGTGTTGCATTTACTGATATTGAAATTATTATATTAATTTTGTACTGCTTATATATTTTATTTTTGTCTTTCATGTTTTAATTAAATTGCAATATCTAAAAGCTAATGAAAAGCGATTCAATGATTTTTATGATTTGAATATAATATCAACGGTATACACATAATCTTTATGCTTTAATATTAAATGCGCTTTCGATTTATGTATTTAAGTGTATAATAAACTTTTGCTCTCATCATATTATATTTATTATTTATTTCAACACATTAATTCAAGCTCATTCTTTCGTCAACAATCGTAAAAAAGGTACACAAAGCTGAGATCATAAATTTTAAATTTTTATTATTAAATATTTAAAAAGTTAATTTTTAACTTTATTTTTATTTTCCAAAGTAATTATACTCAACTTAATGCGAAAGAAGTGAGCACACGAAAACGTAATCTGTTGATTTTTTTCTTTTCGTCCAGTCTCGAGCTCTTTTTTCTTTCTTTCTTTCTTTTTTTTTTCATGGATAAAGAATCCATTAGGTGGGAAGCAACGAGCGTAGATGTAATGACACTAATGCATGTCTAACTATAGACAAGAACTCTTCTCTTAATGTATTCTTTTATTACTGAAATAAGATATTATAGTATCTTTTTTTAAATATTGTTTCAATATGTTTTATGTAATTTGAGTCTAATGAATATCTATAATTAAATATTAATAATTAAATTCTAAATTCAAAAATAAAAATTGTATTGCAAATTAAATTAAATTCGAATGTAACTTTATTTAAGAGTGAAAAACGATTAACAGATAATGCATGTTCTTTTTTCCTTACTTTCGTTTGGTATCTAGAAAAAAATGTACATTTTTTTCTATTTTCCTTACTTTTAACGTATTTTTAACACTTATGTTCTTATATTCTTTTTCATTGTTTCTCTCTTTTTTTTTCCTTCTATATACATAAATCATTAACATCTAGAGTGCTTGTACTACATACATTCTTTCCCTTCAAATAGAAAGCACGCGGAGCTTTAAGCAGAAGGCCGTTTCGCAAACACTTGAAAAATCATGACGGAGCGCATTTCGCTGCCTCTTCTACCCGACTCTTAGTATTTTCCATTATCTTTTTTTTTTCTCTCTCTGCCCGGGGTTTATGAGAAATTCGCGCGCGCAGTGTATACAGGGAGAAAAAGTTTTTTTTTTCTCTCTCATTCTCTGATCTTTTTCAAAGAAAATTATCGATGTTTATCGAGTTCCTTTTTTGTTTTCGTTTTCGTTTTATGAATTTTCAACGTGTTAGAAAACAAAATATCATTTTTGTAATTATTCATTAGCTTATTATCTTTTAAAACGTCGACTTGATAATTAGCAATGAATTATGAATTTTTATTATCATCGTAAAAATTTGTTTTAAATTTGGGTTTCATCGTTTATTCAAGCGATTTTAATAATAAGCATAAAATTTTTTTTTTTTTTTTTTTTTTTAACGTCGCTATATTTATGCTATGCTATTATTGCTTTGCTAATCAGCGACGGAGCTCGTAAGTGTGTTTGTGAACAAAAGCACATGTAACATACAGTGGTGCTTGTATCAATCGGCCGAGAGCGGGATTCGAACTCGGAACCTCGAGATTACAAATCCAACGCTCTACCGAATGAGCCACAGACCGACTCTAAGCATAAAAATTAAATGATTAATTATATTTATATATTCAATTGCTAATATTTTTTTTCATAATTGTGTTAAATTAAACGTGTATAAAAAACTCAAAATATATTATGGTTTTAGATATCTGGAAAATTTTTACATTTATCATCCCACTGATCAGTACAAAATGCATCCTTAATATTTTACATCTGTCGTAATCAATACAAGAGCATATTTTTAATTAATGAAAAAAAAAGGAAGAGAGAAAAAAACGAGTAATAATAAATAAACGAAGGTCTATTATTTGTTCATTGTGTGGAGCAAAAGTATATTCACATACATAACGGTGAGTTTTCATCGTATGGATCGTTTTCGCAACAAAACCCGGAAATCGGACGATTAATGCCGAGCCGTTTTGAAATGAGCGGACGAGCGTGATTTACGGTATGGCACGTTTTTGATTTAAAGGGGGAGAGATGCCCATGTACTATCCGTGCACACACAATACACGGAGCATTGCAAAGCCACCATTATTTGAATATATCGACCAGTAAAATTGAAAAGCTTTTGGAAAATTAATAATTGCCGATGTACGAAAAGCAGAGGATAGGAAAGGGAGAGGTAAAAGGACACTGCGCAAAATTAACCGATCCGTTATAGCAAACATGAAATTTTCACGTTACGTGTATATACACATATACATAACGTATATACAGAAAGCTCACTTGCAACTCTTTTCATTTTCCTCGGGAAAATGCTGCCACGCGAGGAGACCACCGCATTGCGCACTTGTATATGTATGTTGCTATTTGGTTCGTTGCTAAATGTTTCGAGGTTATTTTTCTTTCCTTTTTTTTTTTGTTTTTTTTTTATTTCGAAATACAAAACAGCCAGTACATATAGAATCATGGAAAATTGGTGGGATGTAACTTTGGCTCAATTGATTTCAATTGAAATAATGGCCGAGAGAGAAACGATATTGGAATGATATGCCAAACATTCATTATTTGTTATTTACAATGTTTTTAAGATAATTTATTCATATTTGGTTATACTGATTTCTCAATAAATTTTTTTAATTTCAGTAGTACAAATTGATATGTGATTGTTAAATTCACTAAAATTCAACTAAATGAAGTAAATGATGGAATTTGAGGAAATAATCTCGTTAAAGTTTAACTTTTCTTTTTTTTCTCGTGGTCGATAAATTTTTTTTTTTTTTTTTGCCGTAAAGTCAGTTGATAAATTTAAACTTTCTGAAAGTAAAAATAATCGTTTTAATTTAAAAAGAACGATAAAAAGTTTTTGAGTAGAAAATTTCTACTAATAACTGTTCATCCATGATGTAACATGGATTTATCTTGAAGTAATTTAAAAAGATCAAAGTATTAAAGAAACTTCAATTAGAAAATAAAGATATCATACTCTTGGTATTGGTATTGTACCTTGAATGGAACGTTTTTAAATTACAAAAATTGATAGTTTCGGGGAATACAATCAAAATGTGGTTATAGATTAATAAAAATGGGCTTAGCTCCATTAGTAAAATAAGTTTTTAATTCATTCATCAAATGGATTTTTAAAACCCTATATGATTTAGCATTATTAAAATAAAACTTTTTAATCCATGCTTACATCGAGAGAAACATAATAGTAAAAATTATTGTTTTACTTTGGTGATATGAAAACACCGTAACGTGATAGGCATTTCAGTTAAAAGAAACAAGAAGAATCATTGTTTTGCAAGTAAACTTTGAAGTAATTAAAAAAAATTTTAAAGTATTTAATTAAATGTTTTGTTTTAAAGGAGCAATTTTTGCTGTTTTCTATAGCAATTACGTGTATTATGTTACTATGTTTTTCTTGTAACAAAGTACAACAGTAATTTTTACTATATTATGTTTCTCGATACATTGGAAGAATTCTTCGCAAAACTGATTTTTTGCAAGTTACAATTACAACAAATGAACATAAAAGATAAATGGATCAGTATTACGATGTATTTGTTCCATTGTATCTATTTCGATAGTTTTACATCTCTCGATACCAGTGTCACGTTACTAGGTCTCTCTCTTTTTTAAAAGGTTTTATTTTCAAAAGAAAAGAAAGAATTTGAAAAAGCTGCTTATCGATTGGAAAACAACTTATCTTCAAGTGAATAAGTATCGGATTACAGAAAAAGGAAAAGTATAGATTTTAAAGCTTTTCTAAGTATCCCATTGTAATGGGTATTAAAAGGAATTTTTTTTTGAAAATAAATGTAAAAATTCATTAATTAAAATCCCGAAAATATTGTTTAATAGAATTACGTTGAAATTTTCAATTTCTATGAATTTATAAATTTTATACTAAAAATTACCTGTTTTACAAAGTTTTAATTAAATTTTTATTCATTATATTTTGAAAAAAAAATTTACAAAATTTTTTCTTTTTTCGTTAATTTTAAATATTTATACTATAGTAGCAAAATAATGAAATACTTTGTACTATAAGCATAGTTTTTAATTTGAATACAAGTTTCATAAAAATTATTGGCAAATTTTCAGTTTGGAATTGATTTTTTTGTAAAATATATTAGTACACGAAACAGTTGACCTAAGTTAAATTAAAAAAAGTATACACCTTATATGCCTATTGATAATAACTCAAAAAATTCAAACAATATTTTTTATTTACAAAAGCAATTATCTGATGATTATAAATTTTTTTCTTTTATCAAAAGCCAAAAGCTTAATTTAAAAAAAAAGAGTTAAAACTTTTATACCTGAATAAAGTTTTAGTTAAAATACTTGACCTTTTGCTTTTTTTATCCACATAATTTCAAATAAGATAAGATACTTGGTTTAGTCTAAATTTTTTCTAAGCAGCAAGAAAAAAGAAAACAAAATATTCTCACTTTTTTCATTACAGGACTTTTAGCATCTTCTTTTACGGAGCCCATAATTTTCCAATTTCGTTGTTTATGAGGTTGAAAATTTGAATTTTCACGAGAAAAAATCGAGAGCTTGATTCTTTTTTTTTCACTCTTGCATCCTAATCTTCTTGTTCCATTAAAATCTAATGCTATTGACATCGATGCTTTAAGAAAATTCGATAATTTACCAACGGTTAAGATTAATTCAAGATGCAACATGATGAACTAATAAAGAATGAAGTTTTAGATTGAATTAATTTATGAAATTTCATAGTTTCACGTCGAGAGCGAGTCAAGAACAATTCATAAAGCATTTACTGAGAGGTAAAGAAGATTTTTTTTTCATACTCGTGTAGTATATTTATAAAAAAAATGTTATTTAGAGATATAGGTTAATAGAGGTTTTAATGAATATGTTATATTGCATGAAAGCATATGGAATTTTGCAACTTTTAAGTAACTCTTTAGTTCAAGTTTCTAAAATGTTTTTGAAATAGATTTTAAAATTTTAATATAAAGAATGTAGCAAAAACAGGAGTGGCAGTCGTAGGGACTGGCCGACAGAAGCTATGCTTCCAGTATATATACATAGAAATTAGGAAGTGTGACATTTGCAAAATTATAATTAATTTTTTAGTGAAAACGTTATTTTTCATTCGATGTATTATGTATTTAAAAATATATTAATAATGTAGTTTTTTATTAATATCAATTATTAAAAAAACATATATTTAAACGTAATTTTCGTCATGTGCATTGTAAACAGAAAAATACAAAAATTTTATTAAATTTTATTAAATTTTCATTTTTTGTTATTAATGTAGTAATTAATAACAACTATATAAATATACACATATTAATAAACGGAGGAAGATAATGAGAGAAAATAAAAAAATTCTTGCCAAAAAAATATATTAAGATTATAATATTATAAATACAAACGCATATTTTCATACGTATACTAATTTTAAAATTTAAATTAAATAAATATTATTTACATAATTTATTTATTTAATCATCGTATTCTACGTCTATCCTTCTCTGTCCGCCGGCTTTAAGAATTGACGCTCTCCCTCTCTCTTTCTTTTTCATAAAGAATAGAGAGGGTTGCGTCTATCCTTCTCTGTCCGCCGGCTTTAAGAATTGACTCTCTCCCTCTCTCTTTCTTTCTCTTATATGTACAATAAAGGTAGCCGCGAATGGAGGGGGCTATGTCTAGCCTTCTTTGCCGGTTACAACAAGGCAGTCTCTTTTTCTTTATCTTTCTTATATGTATATACATGCATATTCTTAAGCGGAATGGGAGAGAGGGAAAGAAAGAAAGAGAAAAAAGAATGTTTGTATGTTGATAGCAATAATGGCATCCTGTGCCGTATTCGTTCATTCACGCTGGGTGACATTTGGGACTGTCGATTTTTATACATTTAGTGCCCCTGCCGTAACGTCGCGTAAGAAGCATAGCTTCAAAAGCATAGCTTCAAAAATAAAACACTTCCATGTTAATGAATCATCACATAAATTTAAAATTGAATTTTAGTTGGATTGGATAATTTGAAGATTTTTAATGTTGTTAAATGAGACTTTTTTGAGAAAATTTTATTATTTACTTATAAAATAACAAATGTTAAATAATTAAATTTATTCAAGTTCCGTAATCCTATGTATTGTAACAATATTATTGAATCTAATAAATAGAGACAATAGAACGTGACAAACAATGGATTGAATAGATACTCTATTTATCCATCATCGTTTGTACAGTTTCTTTTGAAAACAAAAGATATTCACTTGTCGTAATCAATTAAGATTTAATAATTTATTGAAATCTTTTATTTATTATTTATTTTATTTATTTATATTTTCTTAGATTTTCACAAAAATAATAAACTCATTGTAAAAGAAACATAAAAGTTAATTACACACTAAAAATGAAACATGGTTTTAAATATATCACTATTTGATCTTGATAAAATCGCATGATAAAAAAAATCAGGAACTTTCATTTTTTTCTCAACTGCATATCCTGTCTACTTTCTCGAGAAGACAGCAAGCCGTTCTTAGAAGAAAAATATAATAAATGGGATTTGAGTTTAAAAAAAAAGTTTAATTTTCTACACTAGACCATTTCTTTAAGGGAACAAAGCCTTTTTTCATTACCATAGAATTTTTCTTTCTATATTTTTCTTACGACTGGCCTCGCTATCATATTCTGAAGTTAATAGGGTACTTGACTTTCTATTTAAAATAGGTCACTGCAAAATTACTAGCTTTGGGCATAATTTACAGATTATTTATTGCAAATTATTAAATTGATATTTTCTTTTTTTTATCTAAAAGTTATTTTGGTCATAATAATTTTTTATTGTTATTTAAAAAAAATTTTTATGGAATTATATGATTATAATGGAATTTTATGACCTTTATAAAAACATTGAATTTTGTAAATTTGATAAAAAATTTTGAAACTCCACAGTAAAATTTTAATGTTTTTTTTATTATGTATACAATTAAAAAAGGAAACGTCATTCACAAAAAACCTTTTGTCATTTGAACAATGTGATGATTTCTCAATAAAAACAAAAAAAAATCAATATTCTGTTAGTTAAAAACAGAATCACTTAAGCACAGCTGTCACGTTTGGTACACTAGTCCCGTTTTCATTCTCTTCCCCTTATGTTTAAATATTATAAAAAAAAATAATCGACTCTTCTGGATTTTAAATTTGATAATACGATTATATATAAAATCATTTCTTCAATGCTTAATAAATTGCACCTTAAGTGAATTCGAAAACACTAAAATCTAAGTTAAATTGTAAGTTCCATTCGTGTGCATCGCCTTTTTTTCCAACCGGGTAAACTCCAAGTACGACTACCTTCTCAAGAATGGGCACAACACCTGCTGCATGCAAAATCATTTCTCTCTATCCGAACTGTACCTTTTATTTTTTCTTTCTTTTTACAAATGTCTTTTCCTATGCTAAATTCAATCTCTTCTCCGATGTCTTTAATGCACGATTTAAACCCTTTATCACTGTTGACTAAACTTCAATTGGATGTATTATTAAACTATGCTAATTTAATTGTATTTTACAAAGTTTACTTAAGGTCGCATTAGTAAAATGAAGATTTGTCTTTTGTTAGTTTACTGTCTTGTTGTTTTATTTTAAACTTGAATTAATTATGTCTATTGTGACAAGATTTTCGTTACTGTTTAAAACCATCTTTTAATTAGTTTACCTTGTTGTAGCTGTAAGCAGTAAATTGTCGTTGTTATTGTTGTACAACAATTTTATTACAAGTTTTTAATGCACATTTTCATCTCATCGTAAATTTATAAAAATTTTATTTTAAAAAACGCTAATGTAATTTAAAAAAATAAATTAACACAGTTAAGTTGATTAAAATCATAATGAGATAAGCTAGCAAGCAACTGTCTCCCGTTTATATTATTTATACTATAAAATTTTTGTCATATTAAATTCGAAACAATTTGCTCCTCCGCTCTCGTCCAAGATTAGACGTCCAAAAAAAAAAGAATCATTTTCACCAATTTTCAGCAAACAAATATTTCTGCTTTTTTTATTTTCTTAATAACGCACGAGTAGCTTTTTTCATACGCTCGGCCGAGTTGTCTTCTTAGCAAGGCGCAACAAATCTTCATTTTTTTCTCGCGCTATACTTTTCTACAACCAAAAGTAAAAAAAAAAGAAAGAGAAAGAGAGAATAAAACGAGAGAAGCTTCGTCGGGGCAATCTCATAGTCATAAACTTTTCTTTTTCGAGTTCAACTCCTAACCGTTTTTCTTCTAAGAAAAATAACAAAAGGAACTAAATCGTCTGACTTTATTTTATTTTACATCTTTATCACGCAATTTTCATCTCCGAATTTATCAACTTGCAAGTACAAGCATTTATATAAATAACTAAACTTTTATGCGCACACATACACACGTGACGTACATATTATATATATACCAATACACTTTAATATTCGATGAGCGGAAGCTACTCGTACCCGGAAATGACATTTCGGTATATACTTGAGTTAATAACAAAGGGAAAGATGTTGGTAATGAGACACTAGTAGGGGATGATGAGATATTGATTGATTGAACAATTTTATGTTTACCGTTAGATGCGATGCCGCCACGTTCATAGGAGGGGAAGTATTATATATATATTAAAGATATTTCCTCTATATAGTTATGTCATTTAAGTTGGGTTTACGGTATGGGAAACATAATGATATTCAGTCCCTCTTTAGTTAATGGTTTTTAAATTAGCTGAAATTTCATTTTATGGAAAAGTTTTTTTTTATTTTTTTTTCTAATTCATTCGTCTATGACAAAATATGGTATTGATCATTTTATTAATAAAGATATGTATTATTTACGTCCCTGAAGATATTTATCTTTATGGACAGAAAAAATGTAAAAAATTGATTGTATTGAATAATGTTTTTTAATATTTTAGGTAAGGGTCAATGTTTACGCAAAAACCAATGAAATTTATTGAATGTACTTAAAAAAAGTAATATGATTTGCTTTTTGTATTTTTCATTTAACTTATTACGTTATTAATTTTGTTAACATAATTTCGAAGATTTACGCAAGGTATGACCTTTCATTAATAAAATTTTTCTTTGGGTTACAAAAAAAGAAAATATTTACAACATAATTTTACAAATATTTTTCATCTCTTCACAAAACATTTCATATTCAAGCTGCCTCGCGTTATTCTTTCAAATATGATGTTCGACCTTTTACTGCTCTGCGCAAATATGATGTGTGCTCGACCTTTCACTGCTTTGCGGCTATGGTAAGTCAAGAAAGTCTTCTTTTTTTTTCCCGTGTATATATAAATCAACGATCGTGCTACAGTAAAAAAGATAAATAACGTGCAAAAAATAAGAGTTAAAGTAAAAGGAAGAGAGGAGAAATCTAGCAAAAGAAATACAAGATCTAACGTCATGTGAAAATATTATCGAGTTGATGCTCGTAAAGCTTTCGAAGCTTTCTCGGTGATGCTATATAGGCAAGTTGAAGATCAGAGGTTAGGGTATACGGTAGAAAGTAAGGGGGTAGTGTATATATAGAGCACGCGTGATGCGGAAGCACCACGTATGACTCGATAAAAAGATGCTTTTTCACGGTAGCTTGGAGCTCCTCGTAAAAAGGAACTTTTTACTCTTTGAGCAAACGCACCGCGTTACCCGGTATAAAAAAAGGGAAAGAAAAATAAGAGAAGACGAAGGAGAGAGAAAAAAAAATATTCAACATGAATAAAAATAACTCGTGATGGATATAGGAAGCCGATATGTCTTAAGTGCGATTTAAACGCTTCCGAATTTCGGATCTTAACTCGATAGGAAGAAGAAGCAAAGGGGTCTGGAGGTCGTAATTCTTTTTAGTGTAAAATAGGTGGAATTAATTTATTTTTTTCTTCCTCTTCTTTTACTTTTAAAACGCTCGTAAAATTTCTTTTTTACGGCAACGTTTTCACGCTCATAAGGTAGCCCTTTATTATCATTTTTTCTTTTGTTTTTTTTAAAGGTGATGGATGAAAATTCACGTATTGGTTAAAAATTGTATTTTTATGGGTTAACCATATCATTGAATTATTGCCGAGTAGTTCATAGATTAAGTTTTTATTCGGAGCAATGAAAGAGTGGGATAGTACTAATTTATATATGTATTGATTTATTTACTATAAATACAATTCAAAATACAATGGCCGAGTCTCATAAATTATATTCAACTAAGATACCAATCGCGGTATTATCAAAAATAATCTTTTTATTTCCAGTTGAGCTTCCATTTCTCATTCTCATCAATTTATCATGGAAAGCAATCATAGTAAACGAGAAAAATCTTCTCAGTAAGATCAAAATAAAAAAAGGAGAAGAAGAAGTAAATTTCAAAAAGAAAAAAAATTATCAAAAGGTCAATCTAGCAAAATGAAACAATCTAAAAAAGAAGAAGATAGATAACAAATCAGAATGAAAATACCATAAGTATAATTCCTGTCTCTTCTTTGTATTTTATTTTCCTTCTTAAGCTGGTTTATTTCATATGAACACGTGCATACACACGACTATAAGGTAAGTCTAACATTCGCTTTACCATATACATAGAGAGAAAGAGAGTCAGGTGGCTTGCGTAATGTTAGTAGCATACGAAGTGCCGACGTACGCAAGAAGGTATGAAGTCTTGATACGTGTTCTACATGACTTTGAAGATGTACCTCTTTTTTTTTCTTTTTCTTTCGGGATAAGGATAAAAATAGTAGCTTAAAACATAAGTTTCGTGCTTTTTTTTTTCTTTGAGGAGGAGGATTCTCGTACGCCGAGATAAAGAATGTTTTAAGGCTCACGGAAATTGTATGTTTTAAAGAGAAAGAAAATATTTTTGTCATGAATTTCAAAATGTAGATCGTTCTACTTTGCGCGATTCGAGTTTGCTTATGGAAATGCAAAAATTGAATAGTTTTTTAAATATGATGAATTGGTTATGCGAGTTTGGCAAAAATATTTTTGAACCTTTATTTACTCTATAATTATATATTTTTATAATTTAAAAATTCTGTGCTCACAACTTATTTTACTTTATTTCTTCAATGATTATACAATAGAATAAGAAGAAAAGAGCCAAAAAACAATGTAAAACAACAATAATCTTAAATCAATGTATCCAAAGAATTTCAATAAACTAGACGTCACGTAAATCGTATCCCGGTAAAAATTTCAAGAAAACTTGAACGCTTACTACATCAAGCATTGCATCTTTTTTTTCTTCCTCTTGCCTCACACGTATGCGCTCACACATCGCGTATTTCTTCCTTCTGTGGTGGAAATTTTCCTATCTCTTTCTTTCTTTCACTCTCCTTTTTTTTACGAGAGGTAATTCGACGGATTTTCCGTACTAAGACTGAATAGCAAATCTCCTGCTTTATCATTCATCCTTGTGCTTCGAGTGTACGTATGTATGCGTGTGTGTGTGCTGTATGAGAGCCTTTTGATTTTAAAATAGGCTCCAACGTTTTTATCTGAAAGGTTGAGGTTTAGATTCTTTTTCTTTAAGAAGATCAAACGGTTAGTTTACATAAAGATTTCTCAACTATTTTATTTTTTATTCATATTCTTTCGAAAATGGCATTAAAATCAAAATTCATATGCTATCTTATTTTAGAAAAACAATATTAGAGTTATCAAATTTTAATCAATTGTTAAGTTAATGTTTAAGTTATTATCCACTGAAATATGAAAAAAATTTTCCATAAAACATTTCGTGTGTTTCTGAGAGAAAAATTTTGCAGTAAAATTCAACTTTAAACATAAGAAATTCCGAAATTATTAACTAGAACATCTTGAAGTATTTTATTTTCGTTGTTGTTTTAATTAAATTTTGTATTCAAAGAACCACTGAATCTATTGTTCATTCTAATTAGTATCCAATCTGATAAAAAGTTTCCTTGTTTCGCAACACTTGAGTAACAAACGCCGACCGTACATCAAAAACTAGCGACGACGCGAAAAAAAAGTCCAACAAATATACAGATTACCCAAACTAATTGAGATACGATAACGCTTGTTGAATTTCATCACCAATCATAACGTCATCCAATACTCGTCTATGCTAAAAAATAAATCCAAATTGATAACCGAAGAGAAAATGAGATGTAATCCGAGGATCGCTTGTCTCGCCGATACTTTTATCTTGAATTTAAAAAAAAAATGACAAAATAGAGGAGGAGGAGGAAGACAGAGAGAAAAAATGGAGAATGAAGCCACGAAGGCGTCGTCGACGGCTCAGTAAAAGAGATAATGCGGCGCGCACAGAGTCATCGAGGTTCTTAGAACAAAGCCACCTCCTGTATATAAGAGAAAGGAAGAGAGAGAGAACGAGCACACGCTAAAGCCATAAGTCAAGTAAAAAAAAAAAAAAAGTTACAGAGCTGGCTCTACTCCAGCGCTTTTGCCGCTTGCATTTGCAAAGGGGATAAATTTATTACCACGATGACCTGATAAACGAGCCCTTCTTTCTCCCTTTCTCTCTCTCTTATTCTGTTTAATTTTCCTTCTCTTTCCCACCCTTTTACTCGTGACAGTCTCTTTACTATATAAAAGGTCTATAGATCTATTCATCTTTATTTGTCTATCGGCGTTTTGCACTGCTATACCACAATTTTTATCTAACGCTTATTTGCTTACACCACTAAAAAGTAATGGCATTACTCTTTTTTTTTTCTCTCTTTCTCGTTTCTTTTTTGCTTCTGTTATACGCTTTTTGCAAACTCAATTTGGTATTAAGTTTGACACGACCTTGAATATTACATGATACGATATTGAGATTGGTATGAGATTGGAATGTTAATTAAAAAACTGTACTTTATTTAAAAGCTTCGTTATTTTCTGCTAATCTGATGATACAAAAATATTACAGCGTATAACTACTTTAGCTTGGCCTACATTCGGAGAGATTGAAAAAATTAAGCTACAACAGAGTTTGTGTTAATTCATATGAAATTATTGTTATTGCTTTAAAAAAATTTTTTATTATCAAGTAAATTACCAATATAAGTTTGATTTAAAATGATTAAAGTGAACGGAATGAAGATCAATTATAATATAGTGCTCGATTTTATTGTATAGGAAGATACAGTTTTTTAGTAGTAATAGTAATATATAATATACGTTAATGATTTGAAATTCTTTTTAATTGTGAAAAAGCAATTTGAAAACTTTTGAAATATAAATGTAAATCAAATTAAAACGTGTACACCGGGAGAGCTTTTTTAAAAAATTTACAATGAACAATTATAAATAATAATTATAGCAGCGTTTTTTTCAATTATTATGATGAAATTCCATAAATAAAACTTTAATTATCATTCATGTGTTCAATAATATTTAAAGCACGTGTATTTTTCGATTTTATGACAGGATTTGAAATAATTATACAAACGATAAAAGTTTGAAAAAATCAAAAAAGCAAACAAATGATCTCTTATTGTTGCAATAATATACTTAAAAGTGAACCAAATCATCTGACAATTATTTTCATAATATTTAAAAAATATATATATTAAATTCTGAAAAGGGTTAATAAAAAATGTTTAATATTAATTTTTTTATATAAATTTATGATTGTCATCGGTGCGTAATACATGTAATAAAGAAAAACAAATTGAATTTCAACGAATAATGAATAATATTACCCAACAAAAAACTAAAACTTCTAAAGCCAATAAATTCTTACAACAAAAAAAGCCTCAAAATTGTATATAAACACCCAAAATTACTTCTATCCAAGTCATATCAAGAAACTAGGTTAGCCCAAAAAAAAAAAAAAAAATGCCAGAATATAACGCCTCGTCTTATCGATGCCAAGTAACACCGATACATCAAGACAAAGAAACGATACTTCTCCTCTTTCTTATTTTCTCTATTTCCTCTTTTTTTCTTCTCACTCTCACTCTCTTTTTTCTTTTTTCTTTCTCTTTTCTATCCTTTATCCTCTTCGAGTGCTCGAAGCACGTCGTCGCCAAGGAAGTTTATTTCAACGCTCGCTAGTCGCAAATCCTCAAGAACAAGCTCCAAAAGGGCTCAAGTTTAAGCTTTACTTACTATCCCTTTTCTCACCCTATAGAGCCCAATAGTTTACTCTCTCTCTATCTCTTGCTAGAAGTACTTTGATATGGTGCGGTATACGTACGAATTTTAGCTGATAACCAGAGTCGAGAGTTGAATTTCAATTGACTTTTTAATTGACTAGATTTATTTGTGGTTACCAAACTTATTCAACTTTATTAATCCTCTATTAAATATTAAAATTATACAATCACCCTTTTTGCTCTTTTATTTTCTTCCTTTTTTTCTGTTGCTTTTAAACAATTAAGCGAAACAATCTGCGTAATCGATCAGTATCGTTAATATTCATTTGTTATAATTTTATAGGATTCAGGAATGCATTTACGTATCTCTCCAATATCCAATCACGAGTTATAGTTATTAAAACAGATTGCTATGTAATTAAAACTTATGCATTCGCAACGCTACATAGATCGCAATATTTTATCTTTTTTTTTTTTCGTTGTATTTCTTTTGAATCAAGCTAATGTCCTACATTCGTCGATGCCGATGAATAAATTGAATAAACACCACTTCGGGGAAATGGAAAAATAAATTTAAAAAAAAACATATTTCACGCTCTCGTAAATCTAACTAAATGTTGATCAAATAATGGTTTTTTAAATAATTCTCGCGGCTAAAATTTTTCGTTGACTCAGCTATCAACTAACGCACGATAAAATTGCATGGAGCAAACAATGATAAACAAACAAAAGCAAAAAAAAATATCATCATTAGAGTACGATATCGTAAATAAACACGTTAAAGAAAGAAAAAAACTTTGAAAATGGATTTTAATACCAATGAGGTCAATAATTCAACTTGATAAAAGCCTTTTTTTCCTTGCATACATATATACTTTCCGCATAAACATTTATATCAATTACATACATTTGTAATATACGCACGGTGTGCGAGCGCAAGTAGCCCTTGCATATGTTTGACTCTCTCTCCCAGCGTCTATATATCTTTGGTCGGTATATATGAATATTTACCAATGTACTCGCAACGCATAAACGTTTGTAAGTTTATGCGCATATTAAATTAACGAACGTTTATTGTTTTTAGTTACAATTAATATTAAACAATATACAAAACGTTTATTTGCCAATAAATTATTTTCTGTAATATAATGTTTTAGATTTCAATATAACGTTGTACACATAATTAATGTACCGATATCGTTAAATTTATCATTTATACAAGCGCTTTCAATGTATGGGTTCGACTAAGCGATTTTATCTTTGTGTGTTATTATAATATAAATTTAATGGGATTGCGTGTGTCTACATTGTCTATATTTAATTATTATCGCGTATATAATTTTTTAATAAAATTATTGAGACAATAAAGTTGTCCATGGTAAATAATAATGAAGATAATAGTGTTGATTTATTTATTTTTTATAAGGATAAGAAACCAGAGGTCTTTAGTGGCTCACTCGGTAGAGTGATGGATTCGTAATCTCGAGGTCTCGAGTTCGAATCCTACTCTCGACCGATTGACACAAGCACCACTGTACGTTACATGCGCTTTGTTCACAAACACACTAAAATGACCTCCGTCACTAATTAGCATCGTAATGATAGCAACAATACAATGACGTTAAATAAAAACAAAAAATAATAAATGATAAATTTAATGTTTAACAGAATTCACTTTTTTTTTAAATTTTCTATATAATCTAAAAACATTAATAAAGTTATATATTTTTAATATAATGTAAATTACTAATTCTATTTTTTTTTTTTTTTTTGCAGAAATTCTTTTATATAGCAATATTTGTAAATATTTACATCAATGTTATGCATTTGTTGTAAAATGATGTTTACATATAATAATTTAAATTATTACACTAATAGAATCATTCATGAAAATCTATTTACATTTAACCTATAAATAGGCAATATATAATATTGTTTTGCCAATTAAATGAATTTAATGTAACCGATGATATAACTGGCTTTACATTGATTTCATCAAGCGAGTTTCAATCACTTCAAGTATGAAATTCTGTGTTTTCTTTTCATGTATAAATATAAAAATTTTAATACATAATTCATAATTTTAACACCCCAAATGACCCTATATAATTTAAAATAATATATTACGACGTAATTAAATGTAAAATATGAGAAACCTAAACTGGTGACTTGACGGGAATTTAATCATTCTAGTAGATATATGTCGACTATGCTCAGACCTTAATTTTAATAATTTATCATTAAAATTTATATAGATTTTACATTAATATATATTTAAAAAATTAAACGTTATATTTAACAAAATAAATTCATCAAAATATAATTAAGAATATTGTCTCAAAATTCACCGCAATCTAACTTACTCCAAAGGTAGTGCAACAGTATCTGTAATATTATCCAAAATTACATGAATCTCAAAACCAAGTCAAGTAACAAACGTTATAGTCTCACGTTCAACTTTGATCTCATTTCAAATTCAAAAGATGACACGATGTTCAAAATTGGAAAATAAAAAATAATGTATAAAGTTAAATAAATAAATAAATACCTGTTTGCGATTGCGACGCCGACAGTAGAGCAAAGCAGCTATACATCAGTAGCCACATGGCTGCCACGAAAGAAAAAAAACAATTAACTCCCTCCCTCTCTTCTTTGTTCTTCGTTTTTCTTTCTTTTTTATGAGCGCGTATCTTCTTGAAAATTACGCTCCTCCTCTAGCCCCACTCCCAGACTTGTGGAATTGTCGAGCTCATCTAGAAAATTAAGAAAAAAAGAAGAATATAAAGTTACGTTAATGATAAAATATTTTTAGTATCTATATATTGCATGATATTTTTTTTCTCTTTACGTATTTTATTTTATATTTTAGTATAAAGGGCGATAAGAGGTGGGATTCCGTTAAAAATGTTGGAATTAATGTTCGACGGATAATTTTTCACCGGCAATGCCAGCCGAGGTGAAAAATTACCAAAGTGATGTATATCCGTAATGACTTTTTATGTAGAGGACAACGTTAAAATATAAAAAACAAAATATATGTATATATATAAAAAAAAATAAGGAACGACGGATGATGTAATGTTGCACAAAAATACACATTGTTGTTAATGTCATTCTATATTAGCTGATGATGGATACGCAATTTTAATACATGCTATTGCGCTCTTTTTTTAATCAAACTTTCTTTCATACGAAAACGCTATTATACACGTGAAAATATCAGCGTGTAGTCAGACATCGATCAAAAAAGAGACTGGCTGGGAATGATTTTCAAAACGAATTCAATTAAATGTACATTAATAATTTTCATATTAAATTTGTACATTGATAAATAAATGAAAAAATTTTGAAAATAGCGAACATCATGAGCAATATTTTTAAAAATTTTCAGCACGATGGAATATTAAAACGATCAATTTGAGCTGAAAGCCTACATCACTGCCAAAAACTGTCACGCAATTTTCTCCAAAAAATCCCCTACTTCAACTCGTTCTTTTTTTTTTTTTTTTGACGTACAATGGGTAGCTACTATATAGAGACTTCCGACGTGTATATACTTTTGTATACCGCACAGTAACAGCTAGCAGTGAAATTTAGCGCGTAAAAAAAACGAGGTTTTCGTGTCATATAGATCCTCCTTAACGGCTTGAGAGAGAAAGGGAGAGAGAAAGAGAGCTTGGTATACCTCAGCTTTTCCGCAGCTGTTACCTGCTTCAAGCTTGTACACCAAAACTCCAAAAACAAAAAAGAAAGAAAAAGAATGTTTTTATACCGAAAAAATAAGGAGAGAAAAAAGGGTGGAGGAAACATTGGAGTCATGCTGTCGCAACAGGACGTTTTTACAATGAACGATCTATTCGAAGGTCCGGAAAAACATTTCTCCTTAAAAAACAAAAAGAGAGAAAGAAAGGAAGAAAGAAAAATATTCGGTAGTATATTTATGAATGCGAGTGTGTGAAGCTTGGAAACAAGGA
Organism: Anastatus disparis; assembly: GCA_017163975.1. Classification (NCBI taxonomy): domain Eukaryota; kingdom Metazoa; phylum Arthropoda; class Insecta; order Hymenoptera; family Eupelmidae; genus Anastatus; species Anastatus disparis. The sequence continues at coordinate 2,350,879 of JAFFSR010000222.1, forward strand.
GAAATAAGAGAGCCGAGGCTTTTCGTTGGCTTGAAAGTTTGGTTTAATGTATAAACGTTTATAATAATGTGTCACATTTCCACGTGGTATGATAACAATCAACAATGCCAAGTCGTCCAGTTTGAGAACATCGTCATGCTTTTTCGGTTCTTTGAGTTTCGTCGTATTTTTTTTCTTTTTTGCTTCACCTCGCGCGCTCGACTTCCTTGACGTTGTTTATAACACGAGCGCGTTAGGTCGTAATAATTTCACGGCCTATTTTTCAAACGTAAATTTTATTTTTCATTTAAAGAAAAGATCAAATAAAATTTCGTGGCTTTTTTCATACTGCAAATAAGAAAAGATTTTATGCAGTAATTTAAGATTTTTTTTAAAAATATTAATGTCATACTGATGAGGAACGAATTAAATAAGATTTATTAAAGCAAAAGGAAGAGGAGGGCTACATTGTTAAAGTTTTTGGGGTGATGAATTTAAAATACGCATTTTGTTTTCGAGATAAAGGCTTGGGCGTCGGGTGAAATTTTGTATATTCATTTGAATAATGACCTGTATATTCATATTTGAATAATGAAATGTGTTGTTTTGAATAATGTTATGTTGTTAAATTTTCTCTACTAAACTATTATAGCCTTATGCAGGACGCATGTTAATTCTTTACTGTGTTACATACATATTGCTTTTAAAAGTTAACATTAAATTTAATTTGACGTTTAAAGTACCTTAATGTGGCTTGTATGATCGTAAAAAATAATTTTAATTTTACATTTTTATTGTAATGCTTGAAATTTATATTGCGTAATAATTAGATTAATATTGGGAAATTTATCAAATCCAATTATTGTATGAAATAGAAAAAAGGGCAATATTAAAGTTTTTAGGAAAAGTTTAATTTATAATTCTTTGAACAAAAAAAAAGAAAAGTTGACCAAAGTCGTAAAAAGTACATTCAAAACTTTGTCTATGAAAAAGTCGATGACACGCTTTTCAAGTACTTTGAACTTCAACTATTCTTAGTAACATAACTTGTCTTTAGCCTTTTCTCTTTCATCAAAAAACGTGCGGTCAAGTTATAAGAAAAATTGCGTTACTAATCATCATAACTTTGAAAAAATATTTAATTATAATTCCGCAATAATGTAATATAAAACTCTTTAATCAAGACATTACACCTACCTAAAAATGAGGTTTAAAAAAACCATTTCAAAAAGTTTTAAAAATAATAATAATAATATAAAAATCTCGTCTCCGAAAAAGAAAAATAAGTTTATTTTTTTTCAAAATAAAAATGATAACGTGCAATTCATGCTGATATAATTTTCCGGTGCCTGGAGGGAGTCTGTGTAACACTGTAGCCACGAAGATAACGACTCATGTTTGCTCCATACTTTATTCTTAGAGTAATGTACCATGCAAATTTTTTCCTTTAAAATATACGCGTGTTTATGATACATTTATGCATATCGGCATGAGTGCAAGCCTCACATTTTTTTCATCATCTAGCAAAAAAAAATAAAATAAAAAATGAAAAAAAAAAAATATGAAAAACAAGTACAAGACTTGCCGTTGGCGCCATCTATGTAAAAAATAACATCCGTTGACCCGCTTTTATGCGTGAGTGTGTGTACGTTATGCTTAATTTCTTTCACTCTTTCTCTTTTGACTTCGTTAAAAAGAAAATAAAAATAAAAAAAAAATAAAAAAAGGAGAAAGTTGATGTTGTAGCAGAGCCGGAAAATATAAGGCTGTATTATTTTATGTAGATTTTATGGCGATATTTTAATGTCGAAAATTATATGGGACGATATGTCCAGTGTTGAAAGTAATGTCGGTTTTTATAATTATAATAATTATGGAACATGAATATTTATGTTGTCGAGCGGTTAAAATATCATGCCTATATTGAAACTTTATGTTATTTTTTTTTTTTTTCATTCACGTGCGTTAAAATTTTATTTAACCTGAAAATATTTTCTTTTATCAAAAGAAATTTTGTTAATTCTTCTTTTATTTTATTTCGTTACGAATAAATAATTAATTTTTCTGTTAAAATTTTGGTAATGCGATAGCTGTGCTATTATGCAAACGATAATAACGTTTTTTTTGTAATTTATTTAATGATACATCTTTCAGACTTTTATAATGTTACACATATAAAATATTAAAATTTTAAAGTAATTTAAAAATAATTTCATTCCAATTGCGTAACGAAAATAAACATTACATAGTAAATTTTATCAAGAATGTAAAATTTTTACTTCAATATGCTTACGTGACTTGGTTGATAAGAAAATCTTTTTTATATACTTTTATTCAATTTCGCTATAGAATACAAATCGTAAAGTATTTCATTGTTCTTGTGTATAAATTTTTAATTATTCAGATTAAGATACGACTTAATGTGACAGAAGACAAATAAAAATACGATTGATCAATTAAAATCCATTGATTATTGGAATTCTTTTAAAATCAATATTTTATTTTTATAAAGTTTTTGAAATAAATAACACCTTAGAGTTAATAAAAAAATATTTCAATATTTTTACATAAAAATATTCATTTGGATTCCCCTTACTTAACGTGCGCATATGTTACATATTTTTTTATCAATCGAGCAACACGTTAAATTCATGAGTTTTCGACATTAACCGCTATCAATGTCGTACCTAATGGTTCAATTTTGACGCTAACGATGTGGTCTCGGCAATAAAAACTATCTACATTTATTGCGATTTCGTGTAAAAAAGGTGCATTTACGACGAGCTTTAATGCGACATGTATCATTTGTTAAACATATCAATATTTGAATGGTACCAAATATTTTTCGGGAACAAATAAAATATATGTAATCTCATTTTCATTCAATCAAAACAATTTTTTTTTAAACAACGGGCGTATCATAATTATTTTTGCTTTTAATAAAATGAAATTATATTGTACTGCCGAAAATGTATGCATTGTTATAAAAATATATGTATTTTTGTTTTGAAAATTTGCCAAAAAGCAAAGTTTTGATTAACGAAGGCTATAACGTACATGTAATGCTTTTTATGTGAATACTTTTTATATGCGAGTAGCATTGCTTATATTGTAATAAATTATTTTTAATTGTGATTTTTCGTGTATTAAGCAACGTTTAATTGGATAAAAGTAAACAAAATTTGTAACTACCAATACATCATTATTACAAAGTTGGGGATATAGAGTTTTTTTATTGAAGCGATTTTTCATTAAACTTTCTTTTTTTTTCAACAAATTTTTCGTCGAATGAAAATGTTTCGAACAAAGGACAATGTGTAAATAATGACGAATATAACGAGTAATGAGAATTTTTAATTTGAGAAAACTTTCTCTTTATATTAACATAAGTTAATACTTATTTATTGATTAATTATTTTTTTTTATATTTTATCATTTCATTAATCAAAATAAAATGTGGAATATTTATATATTAATATATGTTACTTTAAGTAAGATAGCTTATATTTAAATGTAAGTTATAAGAGTTCGTCAGTGGCTCATTCGGTAGAGCGTTGGATTCGTATTCTCGAGGTTCTGAGTTCGAATCCCACTCTCGACGGCCGATTGATGCAAGCACCACTGTTGTATTACATGTGCTTTGTTCACAAATACACTGACGACCTCCGTCGCTAATTAGCATTGGAATGATAGCATAAATATAGTGACGTTAAATAAAATAAAAAATAAATTAAAATTGTTAAGGTGTATTAGTAAAACTTCATGAAAAAAAATTAATAAATCAAAGCAAATATTTTATGACCCGGTTCATAAATAAAATTTTAATTTTATATTACACAGTAATACATATAATTGTTTTAGTCACCAAAAGCTCCTTCTTTATTTTTTTTTCATCATCTTTAATAGAAAAAACGTTAAGCATCATGCTACGCATCATCAAACTAAATTCAGTATCTTTGTTGCTTTTGCTTCATCCTAACCCCGAGCCATATAAACTTTTTTTTCTCTTCCCTTCATCGTAACGATTTCTTAGCCGGCGCCATAAACAAAAGTCCTTTTTCTCTCTCTCTCTCTTCTTCTTTCCCCGAAAAAACATGGTTTAATTAACCTAAGTGCTCAACTTTCTCACTCTTCAGTTACATATATATGTATATACATGGAAGACGTTCGTTTTCGCCACCTCTTTTTCTTACGACCCTCTTTTTTTTTCTTTCTTTTTTTTTCTCTCTTTTCATTCTCGTTGACGTCGTTGAGAAGTTGTGCTCTCTCGCATTGGTTAAGAAAAAGAAAGAGAAGAAGAAAAAAAAAGGAGAAGCTAAGATAAAGAGAAAGAAAAAGAGAGAAAGTAAAAGCGTCAAGTGGGTAACCGAAAGTACATAACCTTATGAGAGTCCTTCATTCTACATAGAAAACTCAGCTTCTCTGTCGCCTTCTCTAATTCGCTAGCCTTGCCTCGTTACACTCCTCGAATTTTCAACATTTTTTTCTTCTCTTCTTTTTTTCTCTTCTTCTTCATTTTTTGCTTCTCTTTACGTATGCATTCGCCCCTTTTCTCTATCCCTCTCTACAATATATCTTAACGACTAATTCGCATGGACAGCTTTGGCGCACGTTTTTTATTTACTTTTTTTTTTTTTTATTTCGTGCATCTACTTCACGTGTTCCCCTTTTTTTTTAGTAGATCATTTTTTTACCCCCTTTTTTAGGCAGTTTTCATGTTTTTATGTAGAACTTTTATGTTGAAGTTGTTGAATAGTGCTGGATAATGGTTACATTTTTGCTCTTCCTCGAGAGTAACGCTTTTGTTATAATAACGCTAAAAATGTTACGTTAAACGTGATGATTTAATCTTTTTTTTTTTAATGACATTTTTTTTTCATTTTCAATTGTTTTGGATTTTTAATAATGTAGCAACATTTACAGATATTTTTGCATAAACAATTTACTCACGGATGAATCATCATTGCTAAAAGTCCATTTTGTGAGTACTGACCTAAAATTTTTTTAAAAACTTTTTTCTTACTAATTATTTTTTTAATCCACGCACCTCAAGGTGTTGAATAAGTACGCAACAGACTGATGGCAAAAATATTTACAACAAATTTTCTTATACATTATTTTCTTATATATGCAAAAAGCCATGTCAGTTCAGAGTTGGTTGGCAGATACATTACACAGTAGCTTTCAAAGAGATCTATAACAACAGCATCGCAATAACAAACTTGCTCTATCCTTCAACTTTGCCGTATCAAAAGAATAGACTTATATTATGTGCCTTTTATAGCGACGGTATTGTCAAGTCTTTCTTTACTCTCACTCTGTCGTATCTTTAGACGCTGGATCGACTGTTGTTGTTGCCGCTGCTTTGATGATGAATAAACTAATTTTTGCCTTTTTATGTATGTGTATTGTTTTCTTAGAATTGTATTAAAGTAAGACCGTTCAATAATAATTTTTGTCTAAATATTATAAAATTCACTGATGATTTCATTTAGTTTTTCTTGTTTCCATTTTCTCGTGTAGATTATGTATAATCTCATTCGTAAACTTTTTTTCTATTTTAAGAATAAACAGAAAGGACCTTTTATAAATATTCATTATCAGATTTATTTAAAAAAATTTTTTAAATATTTCTTCTCAAAAAACAAAAATGATAGGATGAACTAATGATATTAACCAAGAGCATGAAATATTTTCTTTTAAATTTTCATGTATCAGATTAAAAAAGATTATATTTTATTATAATTCAAGCGCAAACTTTTACTAAAGTTTGTTTACAGCCGGATAAAAATATTAAAAAATAAGAACCATATAAAAATCTCTTCCTCTGTAAGTGAACAAAAAGATACGGAGCATGCAATTTTCAAAAGCTCCAGAATGAATAAATTAAAAGAGTCGAAAAATTTTAACACTAATTTACAAGAGCCAGCAAGAATATATCGCGCGGCTCTTGAAAAATTTTTTTTTAGGAAAAAATAAAATATCCGAAAACTTTCGTTTCTCCGTTACTGTCAAGCCTCGTAACATCCTGCGCGCGCGATACAAATGTAACGTACGTAACCGCTGCCTAGGAAATGGTTTTGGAGCTTTTAGTGTTCTCCCGCACACGAATATATATATATCTATACGGTGTCGTCCTTTCGTAAATTAAATCTCGCGGCCTGTACTACTCTCTTTTCTAGCTTGAAAATTCCGCAAGCGTTTCCTTTTTTTTGCTCTCTCTCTCTCTATTTTTCTTTCATTCTTTTTTTTACTTTCTTTTTTTTTAACATCCTTTATTTTCTGACTCTTGTCCCATACCGTGATGTTTTCGTCGCTGAGGTCGGCTCGACGTGTAAAAAAAGAAGAGAAAAAAATGAAAGAAAAGAAAAGAAGAGACTATGGAGACGAGAGAGGGAGAGAAAGAAGAGAAAAAAAAAACGAAAATGGAGATACCCAGAGAGATCGCTGACCAAAGTCTTGGTGATTAATGGCATAGCCGGAGATGGAAGTACTCTACCATGTATATATATATATGCTAGAATATTACACTATAGAAGTACCATGCGTATAGTGTATATGCTTTTATATACGGTGTGAAGCTTGAGAGATAGTAGCACAGGGCAGTGAATTTGTTTGGCTTTTGCGGCTGTTTCAGATATTTTCTTTTGTTTTTTTTTTCCTTTTTTTAGAGGCGCGCTTTTGTTGTACTGTATTTGTTTTGCGTTGAGAAGGTGAATTTTTGCAACGTAGTGAGATAAACTTGACGATGTGATTCGTGAGAAGATAGAATTTTAAAAAAAGTAGTTTAAATGAGTTTATGATATTGAAAAGATTTTTGATATTTTTGTGTTAAATAACTTTGATTTTTTTTATGAATATCAAGAAATGAATTGTATGTAATTGTTATACATTATTAATTCATCGAGACAATTTCTTTTAAAAGTTTTATTTAAAAATCAATGTTTTGGGAGTAGGTCGTCAGTGGTTCACTCGATAGAATGATAATTTTGTATTTTTGAGGACTCGAGTTCGAATCCCGCTCTCGGCAGCTGATTGATACAAGCACCACTATATACAATATACGTGCTTTGCTTACAAACACACTAAAAACCTCCGTCGCTAATTAGCATCACAATGATAGCATAAATATAGCGATGTTAAATAAAAATAAAAAGTAAAAAATGTTTTCAATGTCTACGATTTCTCTTAATAGAAGGGTTAAATTAAATTTAGAAATGTAATATTTTATTATAAAAGGTTTATATTTTTATGTATATTCAATATAATTTTGTTAAATTTTATTAAATTTCTACGCTAAAGAGAGAAGTCGTAGACATTCCCAAACGTTGGTTTTGAAATAAAGTTATTTAAAAAAATTGGCTCAATAAATCAACAACTTTCCACAATCACATATATTAAATCCACGAGCAATAAAGTCATCAGTTATTAATAAGGTATAAATTATTTTCTCTACAATCGATATTTAACGTAAAGTGCAATTCAATAATTTCTATCATAATCACACGTGTCTGGCAACAAAAAACGTAAAATCAAATAAAAGTGAATAATTTCGTACAATGAACTCGTATAAAACATGTCTTAAATTTCCTATATCAATGAATCAATGCACAAAATAATACAACTTGCACTCCATATAAGCTCGCGCTGTCATCATACAAATATTCGAATATGTTATATCACACAATATCTGTCATATCGGTTTTCGGCTGAAAATTTTCGCTTACTCGTTTCATTTTCAACACCCCCTGAAATTATCGCTGCGCGCACACAAGCGCACAAAACGTATTGGCTTTTAATTTTATCAGTGGAAAATACCTTTTCTGTCGCCTTTTCAAACCAGTTGATAAATACATTGATTATTTTGCAGTCGTTATTTTCATTGTTAAAACCTCAACGCGTGATATGAACTAACCGGAATTTTGTGGGTTTTATGTAGTTTAATGATGAAAAAAAAAATACTGATGAAAGATATGGCTTTTTTATCTATTATATTATAAAATAATTATTATTTTGAACTTAATAATTATTTTATATGTTGTATTATGTGTAAATAAAAGTTTTTTTTATAATTTTTCTCTTAGATATTTTATAAAAATATCATTAACATTTTACCGAATATTTAAACAAATAATAGGATAATTTGGTAAAAAGTGCCACGAAATAAATGTAAAACGAAGCTCCGACTTGCAACAAATTAAACCAGTTTAATTGCCGTAATTACATCCAAAGTTACGTAAAAGTTTTAAATTAAAGAAAGACAGAAAAACAACATCGGTGTACTATACTTTGTTTTTTTTCGAATTTCTTTTTTTTTTCTGTTTCTCTCTCCCTTGGGACATATATAACGCAATAAAATTTTACAGTCTATTCCCTTCAGGCGAGAAAAGAACTTGAAAACCAGATTAAGCAGGAATTCAATAAAGTTAACTTAAATTCTTCATGATTCAACGACGAGACGAAGACCTTTTCTCTTGATATAACCGCATTGTTACTATTTACTCGTGCTGCTCAAATAGTGCGCGAGATAAAAAGTAAAATAAAATTAGAAAATATAAGTACAAGTACTTTCGACACTATAATAATGCGCAGCTATAGTCGATTATTGTAGGAATATATAACGAGCTTGCGATATTATTAATCGCTGTTTGTGTTTGGCAGCTCCTACGAGATTAGCTTAGACAATGTAAAGGAAACTCAGTGGAAGAGGAAACTTTGGTTTAGTATTATAATAGCAAGTTTCTATTGATGTTGATTTTCGTTTTCAAGTGCATAATAGTTTTAATAAATTATTTTGTTTGTATTATGTTTAGCTTCTGTAAAATTCATGCTTTTAATTATCATTGTTGATGATATTTTATTAGCGAAGCTCATTATGATGATAAGGTTACAATAATCAATGTTTTGTTAATAATCAAAACTGATTTTAAATAATAAAATTATTGAATTCCTTAAAATTTTCATATTTTTTGGCTACTTATTTATAAGATTACACAATGTATGCTGGAAATTCAAGATAGCATAAAGTAGAGAAAGATATATAAATTATAAATCAATTAAAATAATTATGTCTAATAAAATATTCAATTTCATTTTTGTTATTCATACGATTAGATTTTTACTAGAATGATAAGAAAATTTTCAAAAATATAAACAAAAGTTTTGATTCTATTTGTTGCTTGTATAACTATATTTTTTTTAATTCTTGCAGAATTTTTAACTATAATATTTAGTTTGTTATTCTTCAAGACTTCGATCGATCTTCTGAAATTATTTTAGTACCATTGATTGAATAATTACATTTTTTTTTTACATTTTCTCATCTTTTTACTTTGGGGGTAAATGCTTCTTATTTTCATTCTGCTATTATTGCTTGAATTACTTTTTTTATTATAAAAGCAAACTAAAAATTACTCATTGGCTCATTAAACTGATGAAGATTTTTCATTGTGAGTAAAAAAATTTCGAGAAAAGTGACTTCACTTAAACTTGCTTATAATATTTAGTAGATAGATATGTGTAGAACAGTGCCAGACAACTAGCTTTTCTTTATGTAGTTCGCTAGGCTAAATTACTTTTGGACGAGTCACGATGCGCGACAATGCTGCCAACTTGTTTTAATAATGGATACAAATTTTAAGCTTCGCTTTTTACTTTCTCATAAAAAAAAATAAAAAGCATTTGGTTTGCATTGGTAAATAAAATTTTTGTATTTTTTTATTTCTAAATATGTATTTATAATCATTCAAGAGAGTGTTGAATCTTTTTTATGAAGGAAGCTTTCTGTTTGACTCAAGCAAAGTTTTTGCTTTAGGTATATGCAGAATCATTTAAATTCTAGCAAAATCCTATTTGGTTCAAATTTAATCTTGATTCAAATGGAATTTCTTCTTAATCCAAGCATAATCATTTACGTTTTATCGCCATTCTATTTGCTCTAAACAGAATACCATAGTTTAAGCGGGATTTCCTTTCAACAAAAGTAGAATCATTTTCATTTATGATGAATTCTGTTTTGCTGGAGCGCAATATTTTCACTGTTCAAGAAGATTATTTTCGGTTGAAACGGAATAATTTTGATCTGAGTCATTTTGGTTCCAGCAGAATTCTATTTGATTTGAGCAAAACTTTCTTAATTTAAGCAGTCTTACAACCATTACTCCATACGAAAAGAGTGTTAAAGAACAATAAATAATAAATTACATTATCGTTTTGAAAACTGACGTCATAGTCAATATTATGAATAATATACTTTAACTGTAAGTCTCCATTAAAATGTGATATCTACAGAAAAAAATTGCAATTAGTATAACTTCAACATCATTGTAAATAGTACAATTTAATGCCTTATGTTATTTCAGCTGGAGTTGTGCAAAATTGGAGAAAAATTGAGTTCATAAAAAACAAACCATTGGATTACTTAACTCGATGTTAAACAACAGAGATGACGTAGTTTGGCGTTTGCCTGACTCTGAAAATCTCAACATTGGAATTTGCACACGTCCAACGTCAAGTTAGGGAAGCGTGAAGTTAGTCATCACAATACTTCTTAATATTCGAATATTCTGTGTGCACGCACAAAGTGGGGTTGAATTTATTTTAATTTTGACTAAAATTATTTTCGAGATTTTTCACTTCGTACAATTTCATAATGAGGTTAAAAAAATGAAACTTTGACACAAACAATAAATGACATGATAAAAAGAAAATAATAAATATAATACAATACAAAATAATGAAATTATAAAATCTATACAATACAATAGATGTTATGTTGCGAGTTGAAATAATCAATTTTTTTTTTAAATCACATGATACATATTAATTAAATTTTAAATAATATATTGTATTATTAATAAACTAGTTTATACTTTTATGATTTATTATTTCTTTCTTTATTAAATTTTTGTGAGTTTAATTAATTAAATTGTATTTCCTTTTATTTGTAAAAATTTTCATTTTTTCAATAAAACAGGTTCCATGAATTATTTTAAATTGTATGAAACAAATTTTCATTACAAATATTTTTAATCCCGCGATTCCAATAAAATGCAATTTATTTTTCATATGAAAGTATGTAATATTATATTTACGAAATCTTTTGTAATTCGTTATTGTTATTGAAAAAAAAAAATGATTTTTTTAATCTCAAAGCATTGGACGGAAGTATAAATAAAAAAAAAATCGCTTTGCAACCACTACACGAAAATTTAATGTTCAAACTCAAATTTTAACAAGCGCTCTCTAAACCCATCGGAACTTTCTATTGTTTTATTTATAAACATAGATATGAATTTATAAGGCGCGAGATGGAATTTCGTTGATAAAATTTAAACTGATACCTGAAATATTTTTAAATCTTCAATTAAAGATAAAAAATTTTTATGAAATCAAAAATACCGAATACAGTTTAAATAAAAAAGTTTTTATATTTACAAACGTTATTATAACATTGTGTTAATAAATTAAAACTTAGGACTTAAGGTGGCTCAAGCGCTTGGTGCCGTATCAAGCGGGGCCCTGTCTGCGACATCAAAATGTTTTTATTGATAGAGCTATTATAACTGATTAAATAGCATTATTGATTATTTCTTATGATAAGAAAACAATTTTAAGTAATCAAGAGTAATAAAAAAGAAAAAAAAATTTTTGTTTTGTTTCTCATTACAAGTTTTACTTTGGTACGTCCCTGCTGTTTTGTTGGTTACGAGCACTCTGAACGCACGTTAGCTATACGTATGGCGCCTGTATCTGACGCTCATGCGCAGAAGCTGCCATTATGTGTAGCAAATTCTATTTCGCATTCTTTTAGATTTATTTTCTCTTGTATTTCTTCGTCAAGTCCTTTTTTTCTTCTTGAAAAATAATCTTCGTGAAACAAACTATAAGTGTATAATTTTTATTTTAACTTGTACTTTTTTATATTAGCGTAAAACCTAATTTATGATTCAGTCCCATAAGAGCACATGTATTAATTACAATTATTAAAACATCTTTTTCTTTAAAAATAGTTCGTCAACCTCTATTTTTCAAAATAAATATCGAAATATTAGGATATAAAGAATATTTTAATACAAATTTTGGATAGTTTAACAATTTTAGAAAAAATCGCTTGAGCCACCTTAATGTCCTTCTAATTTGTATTCATAAAATAATTTTTATTTTTTTTTAAAGTTACGCTTAACTACTCTACAAAGTGTTCGGACTTAAAAAGCAAGCAACTTTCCAAACGCATATTTTAACGTTGGAAAGAACTCATTTTAACATAAAAAGAAACAATCTTTTCAGTTATGCGAAACTTTATTTTTTATCTTGATTCTTTTTTTTTACTGCATGAAATAACTAAATTTTTGTTAGAAAGTACCTCGGCCAAACAAAATGAAATCTCATGTTATTTATATACCGAGAAGAAAAAAATTTATTTCAACTTTTAATAATATAGTTCGTATTTTACTTTGACAAATAACTATTCATAATTTTAAGTTCTTACTCCAAAAGTTATTAATTACCGCAATGAATATCAAAATAATTAATAACGAAATAAATTACACGGTCTATTTTTAGCACACAATATTTCCCTTTATAATAAACAAACTAACAATACAAACTATCATTCGTTTTTTTTTTAAATTTTTCACAAACGTATATTTATTTTAATGATGATGCTTTGTCATTAAAAAAAAATTACTTTCGTCATTGAAGTTCTTTTTTTTTTGTTCCACTATCATAGTTTTTCTATTCCCAATTGCGAAATCGCGTGTCGAACCATGTATGAGAAAAGCGTTTGAATTTCCCATGGTACAAGTATAAAGTCGAAAAGAAAAGAAGAGGAAAAAAAAAGGAACGAAAGGAAAGGCCGTGCGTAACAAAAGTACATATTCACCGGGCGCTGTACACGAGAAACAATAATGAAATCACGATATACCTTTACGCTTCTTTTCAAACAACACTAGCGCTACCAACAAAACGAGGAGTTATCGATATATTTTTATGCGAACATTAATCGTATATAACGTTCATGACAATAAAAAAAAAAAAAGAATCGTTTTATTTCAGTTCCTAAAAGAGAAAAAGAGAGAGAGAAGAAAATGTACAGGAGATAAAAGAAGAGATACAAAAAATAAAAAGGAAAATTGTATGATCTGTCTATAGCTTTTGTCAAGTGATCGGATAAAAGGCAATGCGGTTATTGATTTTGAGAGCTAACGCGTAACAGAACAATTTCTACGGTTTTAACGCCAGATTAATTTGAATAGCCATATTTTTTTCGCGTCATTGTCTCTTTCAATAATTTTGTTCGATCTCTTCTTTTTTTTTTTGTTCTTTGTGCTGCTTCTTCTATATGCGTCACTTTTAGCTTTGTTTCCTTGTTATATGTGAGTTATTTGTGCGAGTTCATTTTTTTTTTTTTTAGTTAAAATTGATTTTTTCGATTTCAGATCATTTGTTTGAACAATTTTTAAACATGTACACGTTTTTTTTTAGAATTGCATTTTTTGAAAAACTAGTTCAAGATACATTTTGTATTTATTTTGTATTTCTTGTTTTAAAATTTATTTTTAGTTCTACCTTATTTTCCTATATTTTGAAATAACAAATAAATAAAATTATTATTTGATTTTTTTTTTACATTTTTTCTTATTATTTCCGTTTATTAATACTTTTTGTTCATCAGTACTCTTTAGTTATCAGAAATAAAAGAAAATATGCTAATAAAATTTCGTTCAACGAGCTTGCGTTAATAAACTGAAATAGCACAAAAGACGGCGGTTATACTCATTTTTACGGACAACTAATATTATACTACATTAAAAACGTCATAATAAAAACAATGAAATTTTATGCTAAACATGAAACTATCAAGCTGAAAATTTCAACGAGTTTGACCATTTTCGTTTTTTTTTTATAAAACTAGTACTTTCAAAAATAAGTGAACGAAATAGAGAATGTTTCTAATTTTCAACGTATATTATTTAATATTAAACGTTAGGTTAATGCTTTCTAGCATATGGTATACAAGTAAAGTGATACCATACTCGCCTAAAAAAAAGAATGAAAATATGAGAAAGAAAGCTTTCATATAAAACGTGAATGCGTTAACTTGCTTTACTTCCTCTCTTTATTTTGTTTCACTTTTTTTTTGTAAGGTTTGGGATATCTAGTTATATTCGTATATGTTGTTAAGAGTTGAGACTCGTGAAAGAAAATTATGAAATCCTAGATTTCAAAAGAACGAGCACGTAAAATCCTTTTAGATTACAAGATGTAGGAGAACTAGTTGTTAAACAAGTAGAAAAGAGAATAGACTATTTTTGAAAAGAAGAAAAAATTGAATGAAAAATTGAATGTTTTTATTTTTTTTTCTTATAAATTTACACTTGTAAGAAGAAATTTTATTGGATTTTTATTTTATTACGGTTTATTGTTTACTTCAGATTCGGTTTAAATAAATTTAAAGTTTGGAATTTTGAAAATTTATTATACTTTATTAAAATATATGGAAAATAATTTAGTAATGTAAAAGTCAAAAATAGATAGAATAAAATGAGCACGACTGACCTATTTCTCAATGCAAATAAGTAATACATTTTTCAAATCATTACAATCAATAACGAATTTCTCACGGACAATTAAATCCACTTACATCATTTACCCGTGCTTTAACATCAATTTACAATTTCAAATCTCATATATCTCGCTATCCATTTTGCTTATTTATCGCGTGGCAAAGAAAAGCTTTGATAATACTGCGACTCTTATATTTTTGACATTGGATGAAATTGAAAATTTATAAGATTTACAGTAACGCACGTAGTGCAGAAGTTCAATAAAAAAAAAGGAGAATTTTGACATTGTACGAAACGATTTTCAATTTTGTGCACACACAACTCACTGCTACGTTTTATGTGTTAAATGGAGCAAAGTACCGCCGATAGGATAATGCCTCTTTTCCCTCCCTTACTTTTCTCCATTCGCATGTTAATGTGCTAAACTTTTTAGAAAGAGAGATAGAACAGAGAGAAAGTAAAGCCTTTCAAGGACTTGGAGAAATTTTCTAACTGTACTATAGTAAAAGTAAAGCTTTTGTCTCTGTCTTCTATACCTATATATACATATAGACAAAAGGATTAGGTCTGTAATTATATGTATATAAGGTGCAAGTGGCATGAAACCTTCCATCCCATACTCTGTCTCTTCTTGTTGATTATTCTAATTTCCGAAAATCCGGTAGGCGTGAGGAGACACTGCTTCACTTTACGAGAATTAAAGAGACACTCGAAAACTTCTAGTATCTGATTAATCAGTGAAGCTAATCATCTTATCTAAATATACCTATTACCGTCGATTTTTAATGAAGATATTTTATTATTTCGTGTAACATCTATTGTTTAATAACTTTTAGTACATTTACTTTAAACATTAATATTACAGGATTATTAAACGATATTGCTTAGTCATTGGCTACTGTTTTTGCCCCATTATGCTTTGTATAAATGATTATTAATTACTTTAATTGTAAATACAACATAGAAACATAAATTACAATATTATTGTTTGTATTATCTAAACATGATTCTGAATATATTGTCTGACTAAACTCGACCATAACTACTTTCAGTAAAATAAAATATATTTTCATTGTCACCTTATTTATTTCATATTCATACAAAAAATATAATTGTTTTTGACATATTATAATCTCTAAATTTTATTTATTTAAAAAAAAAATGCTGAACAGTTTTTATTTTATTTGATTTAAAAATGATTTTCTTTATTCATATTCAAAAATTGCTTTTCACTGTCAATGCTTTGTTAATAAATAATTAATTTTTGTCTTTCGATGATGAAAAAAAAAATAAAAGCTCAATAAATATGAATATTATACTCCATTACTGTATTTTTTAATAATGAAAACTAATAAAAACTTTGCACTACAATTTTTCGTCTCATATAAGAAGAGTTTGCTTTTGTAACTTTGACCCTTTGAGTAAAAAAAATATCGAAAAGTCATTTCCTTTCGATATAAGATAAATCAATTTGTATCTGTTTCTTTTACTGTATTGACGAAAAGAAAACTTTCCATGTTTTTGGAAAAATGTTATTAGTCAGTTTTATTACCAAGTTCTTAATATAACTTTGTATCTATTGAAGTTTATGTATGTATGAATATATATTTATAACCTGTTTATTACAAGTTGTAAATAAAATTTTATTATTTTAGATACTATATTTTATCAAATTTTCTTATACTATCGACACTATTATTAATATTTTCCAGTTTATGTTTCCTTTAATTCCTTCTGATTTTATTAATTTTTTCAATTTACATTTTAAATACCCCTTATGAAAATAAAATAAAATAATAAATGAACAATAATTTATACTTTGATAAATCTATTTGTAAAACAAGACTTGAATTAATTTGATTGCGTAATCCGTGTCCCAATAAAGTATCAATTAATTTTAATTAACATTCTTGAACTGAACCTTTTCATTTCCGTGTAATTTGGTTGAAAGAAGAAGTGAGGCTTGCTAAGGGTACTCACTCAATTCTAACGATTCTTTTCGCTTAGCTTCTTCAAACAAATCAGATCAGCTCTATAAATACCTTATAGTGAATTCTCCAACTCGAAAATATAAAACCTTGGGTAAGGCCAAAAAAAGACAATAAAGGTTTCTTATTTAATTTAAACTTATAGGATTTTGTCTCTTTAATTGAAACAATTAAGATTTTATCTCATATAGTAAATTTAAAGAAAAATAAAATCACATATAGTAAAGACGATTTAAAATTTAGGTTTTATGTAAGTAAAAACAGAAGACGCATTTTCGATTTAAAAAAAAGTATTTGATTGTTAAATTCATTCTGATTATAATTATTAATTTTTAATGAATGCGTGCGCGCATTAATATAACGAAAGCTGAAAATATAATCTTGGTTTGTAATACTAATTTTTTTTGATATCCAGTAAATTAATTGGTCAGTCATTTAATTATTATAGATAAGATAAAGATCAATGAATTTCATTTAATCATTAAAAATAACAAATACTACTTCTCTAGGAATGGATCATTTATTTATTTTCATTTACTTCTCTTCACGTTAAACTTATAGCAAATATAATATAATTTGCATGAAGTTAGAAAATTACATAAGCGGAAGAAGAGATAAGAGCAAACGAACTATAATAAAAAAAGATAGCTAGCAAAGGTAGAATCATCAAATACAATTGAGATAAATTTCTTATATATACGCAAAAAGAAATGCGAAAAAACAATTTTCTTCTAGATCATACTTTTCCATAGATATTTTTCTCACTTTTATCACTTTCACGTAAATTTGTATGTATATATTCACGCGAAGAGACTATGCGAGTGTTTCGTAGTTCAAGAACCGTAACGTATTGGGAAGAAACGTCGTCTGACCTAGCCAGCAAGTAATAGAGAATTCTAGAATTGTAATGTCGGTGTGTCCCATGCAAACTCTTTGGACATTTTGTTACTTCTCTTTTATATATGTATAGATGGTATGTGTTTTAGTTGTCCTTGTTACAAAGCTTGATTATCTATTGGCTTGACTTTAGAAAATCGAACTTGATTAAAGTAATCGGAGCTTCCATTTCGTTTGCTTTCTACTATGAAATCCAATATTTATTTTACACTGCAGTATAGAAAGAGAAAATAGAATAAGAAAAGAAAAAGAAGAAAGAAAGATTGAGATTTTTTTTTATTGAAGGAAATATATAGCGAATTGAGGTAATGAAAAATGGTTTATTGCACAGCTTCCAGTGTAAAAGTAAAAAAAAAAGATATAAATTTGAGGATGAGTATAAGTTGGTGTGCAATTCGAGGTTTAATTAGAGGGCGAACCTTGAAGTTTATATCTTGACTTTAATGTTTGCAGTAATTAGTGTTCTAAAAAATTTAGAATTTTTTTTGAGCTCTTAGAATAAATATTATAACTAAATTCTAGTTATAACTAAATTCTAGTGTCAATGATTTTAAACGAAATATTAATAAAAAAAATTTTCGTAATTTTATTAAATAATAATCATTAATTTTAATCAGCTACGAAAGTTATAAAAAAACTTTCATGTATTGGAATATAATAATCATTTTTATAATTCATTAATTATTTCATAAAATAATTATGATCGAGTTAAAATTGATGTATATTTCAAAAATGCCAAAAACGCAAATTGATTACATTTTATATCAAAAAGTATAACAATGTATAACTTGATAAAAATTATCTTAATTATCTTTTTCATGATGATTATTAAATATTTTTTTCTTATCCCCTGGCGAAAAGTACGTCGAAAGACGTCTACTTTCTGAGAGAGAAGTTAAGCATTATCTACGGCGGCTCGGCGCACTAGCGATGCGCAATCGTGTTGACGCTCTGTTTTTCACGGCAGTTAAGAATAGAGAGGGCTACGTCTATCCTTCTCTGTCCGCCGGCGTTAGACATTGACTCTCTCCCTCTCTCTTTCTTTTTCATACAGAATAGAGAGGGTTGCGTCTATCCTTCTCTGTCCGCCGGCTTTAAGAATTGACTCTCTCCCTCTCTCTTTCTTTCTCTTATGTGTACAATAAAGGTAGCCGCGAATGGAGGGGGCTATGTCTAGCCTTCTTTGCCGGTTACAACAAGCAGTGTATCTTTTTCTTTATTTTTCTTATATAGTAATTTTAAATATTTTATTATTAAAACCTAACTTGTTTTATTTTGTGAATTATAAATTGCAGTGTGTTATAAAGTGTGTAAATTATAAAATGTGAGTGAAATATTGATGGTTTATTTTAATGATTTATCATCAGTGGGAGAGGGGCAGAGAAGGATAGAGCATACTCGGTCAATAGCAGCAAGCGATTCATCGCGGTATTTTTATTTTAATGATTTATCATCAAAAACGAATTATCACAACGGGTAAGTTGGACGTACTTTTCGCCGGGAATAAGAAAAAATCGTATATTCACCTCGGGAGAGAAGTTGACCATCAATTGCTCGCGTATTTGCCCCCTCGCTGCGCTCGGGGGCAAATCTTACGCGAGCATTTAATGGTCAACTTCTCTCCCTAGGTTAATAATATACTATTAAGTTAAATCATACTAAATATAGAACATTGTAACTATAAAATAAAATGTTAAAATAAATTATCTTCAATAATTTTTTAAATAATTATAAATATACTCCTCAAAACGATAAATTAAACTTTAATAACATGTTACGTACGAATTAAAAAACAGAAAGAAAAACTAATGAAAGATCGTTGATCTGTGCAAAAATGTCACGCTAATCTCCATTTGCTTAATTAACACTTGAATTTTTGCAACGCATGCAATGTTTTGATCAAACCTGAAACACTTATCATTTAATTATCAAAATAAACACGCGACGGTAGAAGAAAAAATAACGCATGCAAATTGTTTAGCATCAAATAATATAATTAAATTTTTTATTTTTAACATCGCTGTATTTATGCTATCATTGCGATGCTAATAAGCGACGGAGGTCGTTTCAGTGTGTTTGTGAACAAAGCACATGTAAAGTACAGTGGTGCTTGTATCGATCGGCCGAGAGCGGGATTCGAACTCGGGACCCCGAGATTACGAATCCATCGCTCTACCGACTGAGCCACTGACGACCTCGAGTCAATGAAAATAAATACAACTTAAAAAACTTTTTTTCTAATAAGTATAATTTATTGCTTGAATTATTATCGAACAAAATATTTTGAACCCAGTATAATGGATCAGTTAATTTCGCCCATCTCGTCTTGTTTTCTTAAAATCAAAAATAAAAAGGAAAATAAAAGAAAAAGAAAAACAATAATGGCATTTAGCAGTCGACAAACACGACTAATTATCCTTAATAGTTGAGCGTAGAACAAAAACTTTTGTTGAAACCAGTAGGCTATTATTCTAGAAAAGCAATATGGTACGAGACTGATAAAGAGCTCATTTCGTTCTATTGCGACATGCATATATTTGTGCAGATAACAAAAGTTTCTCCATACGTCGTCATCAATGAGAAAGATAGTAAATTAGAAATGTTGAGTAATAAAATGAGTAAGAGAGAGAGAAAGCGAGTTTATAAGTTTGTTCCCTACAGCTTAATGGGCAAGCTGTGTACAATTCTGTTTATTGACTAGCAGACAATGAATTGGTAATCAACTAGAAAATGATTAGTATAGTTTCGTGCAATTGATTATTATGTACGTTTAATGAGAGAGAGAGAAACGAACTCTCCTATCTTTCTTGTTTCCTATGACCTCTTGTACTTTTCAAATAACAACAGTTGTATTCCACAATATGTTGTCATTTCAATCGATTAATGTCCAAGTTGTTTATTGTTTTGTCTTCAAGCATAAATTCAAGCTGGACGTGTATTGTATACTTATTGTTTTCCGTGCAATATTACAAATTTAATTGGCATGTTGAGGCCAGATTAAATTTACCATTTTTAACAAATGCTTTGTATAGGAGATTATTTTCTTTTTTTGTTCAATTTTTTTCTCTTCTCTCTTTATCTAATAAAAGAATCACTCTGGAACGGATTGACGCATAACATCAGAGAGATGATCCCTATTAAAAACCCTAGCTTTTCTTTGTGGGGAAGGAAAATTTTTTTTTTAGAACAAACCTTCCCCAGAGTGGTTCAATGTATTGAAGCTGTTCCAAGTACATGCTTGTGTTACATTTTGCGAGTCAAATACCGAAACTATTCTTCTCCTACCTCCCGTTCGCATTGTCCCTTGTGAAAACACGCCTAAGAGATTGACGAGGTCAAACATCTCGAGCGCACGATTTCCAAGTGGTCATATATTCAAGTACTACGCTTGAGGTGTGTTCCACCACGCCGGTTAATGAGTCGATTTTATGGGGGAATCTTAATATGTGCATTCCCATAGCTGTATGTATGAAAAATTAAAAAAATATATTTAATCTTATTAATTGCAGCCTTAAATTTAATCAAACGAATTAAAAAATTGATAAATAATATAAAATTTTCATCAACTTATGTATAACATAAAGATCAATCATTAATTATAATAGTACCGTCTGAATAAAAATAAAAAGCAAAGAACAATAATTATAAAAGCAAACTGATGTATATCCGTTAAAGAATAGTTAAAATACGTTTAACGCGTATCGACATTGTCATGACTCAGCGTTTCTCGTATAATATCTATGTATACTTCCTGCACGCTAGATATACCGCTTGAAATAGTAGAGAGTGAGAGAGAGAGAGAAAGCGAAGAAGAAGGAAAATGCACTTTGCTAAATTTGCGTTGAATCGAGGCGTGCATTGCTGCGCCAACGCTGATACCTCCTGATGTACGCTCCACTTAACTCAAGAAGACTTTGGAAGCACCGAGAGAAAGACAAAAACTAAGACTTTGCATCGCCTTGCGATACTAATATACGTATACGTACATACGTACACGCTCGTGCATATACTGAATACCGTAGCGTAAAACTATAGTGTAGAGAGAGAGAAGCCAATTGGATACAATGGAAAATGAAAGAGAGAAAAAAAAGGAGGAGAATAAGAAACAATCAAAGAAATTCTGGTTGCGGTGAATGTTTCGTACGTGCGCTTGATTGAATTTACGTTTGGAAAATGCGAACCGGTAATTTATGTTGATTCGATTCATTATTGTGATAATGAATTGTACTTTAACGTTGATAGCGTTGTTAAAAATTTTTTTAATTTCTTATTTCGACGGATAAAAAAAATTTCAATCAAAACAAACGTTATATAATTGGATTATCAAATCAGCATTAAAAAAAACATGAAGCATTTATTGAACAAACGATTTTTCGAATCGGTATATAAACGTATAACAATTTTCAGTTTCAGTTATAAATAAAAGATGTTAACTTTGCTATTTCAAAGAAGAGAAAAAAACTTAAAATATCATATTCTTTATTTCTTACTGTCAAAAGCAACTTCAAAAACAATAATACAACTTAAAGAATAAGAAAAAAAAGGACATCCTATGTACAAAACGAGAAAACTGATTTTTCAAATTGTATTCCATTCAGCTTCCATTTGAAAATGAACGTTCCAACACGCGCATGCTATCAACTTTTTTTTTTGGAAGGGTATGTGTGTGTGTATGTTCACGCACGTGTGCGAAGGTATACACGCTTTTAGAACATAGAAATAAAGAAAAAAGGGGAATAGATGGAAGTAAAAAGAGAGAGAATTGGAAGTAGGATAGAAAGGACTTTTTTAGGAATTAGATAGAGACATTGCATTGGTTGGTTTGGCACGTGACTCGAATTCCATGATTTTTCTTTCTCTCTCTTTCTCCTTTTTACCTTTCGACTTTCTTTATTTTACTTTTTCTTTTCTTATACATCCCATCTCTATTTTGTTCTTTCTTCTTTTTATAAAACCTTTCTTTCTTTCTTTCTTTCCCTCTCTAACTCTCATTCGTATTTTTCCGACTCTTTATTCCTTTTCTCACACAATGAGAAATCAGTATCTCTCTTCGTGCTAGCGGCTCTCTGTCCGCTTTAAGAATCAAATAGCTGATTTGCTTTTTCATTACCGCCTCTCTCTCTTTTATTTTTTATCCAAGCGTGCGGTTTTCTCTTGATCTTTTATCTTATTTTCTTTTTATTGGGTTATCAACGAATCACTTTAAGTTAATCGCTTGCATTAACGTTATATAGATCTGCAAGACTATTATTGATAAAAAAGAAGAAAAAAAAAGGAAAGAATAAAGGATTGAACTATTAAGACATTAGCGGTAATTTGAAAAGAAGATTTAGATGATTGCAAAAATTGATTAAATGAAGAAAAAAAATTAATTTAATTTATTTGATTATTATTGCAGTGCAAATTAATGACATTAAGAAATGTAATAAAAGACAAAAGTTTTGAATTCATTAACGGTAATGCTATTTGAGAAAATCAATATCGAATATTAATGAACTGGAAATTTTAAGTATTCTTATTTCTTGTTGTTTTCATATTAATTAATACGATACCGTTATTATAATTGAAAATCAGATAAAAGAACATTTTAACGATCATTCAATCAAACTTTAATAAAAAAAATTATATCTGTTTCCTATGGAAAATCTTTAATGTCAAAGTAATTTGTTTAATTAAAATAAAATAAAATTATAAAGTAATCTTCATTTTGTTGATGCTTTTAATTATTTAAAACTCTTAATCAATTTTCAAATTATTAAAATCAAAATCATAATAAAATCGAAAAATTCGAGATCGTCAGTGGCTCTAAAATTAAAAGTGCGCTAAGAAAATCAGTTAGTAAAAGTTTTTCTTCTTTTGGCAGTCGCAAATAATGTCCATACAAATTTTCAAGAAAATTCTTCGAATAGTTTACGTAAAATACCAAAAAAATGAAAAATAAAAATTTTTTTTAAATTCTTAAAATAGTTCTAAAAAAAACTGAGCTAAGAAGATCAATTTTCAATAGCTTCCCCCCCCCCAGTTAGACAAAAAAATAAATTGCATGCAAAATTTGAAGCAAATTCATCGAGTAGTTCTCGAGATATTTTTGGCGTACTGAAATCACACACACACACACACACACATACATACATACAGACATTTTCTGGAAACCACTTATTGTTTCGACTCCCTGAGTCTAAATATGCACAAATTAATGAAAAAATAGAAAAAAAATTTTTTTATCGATACAATGCTTTCTCTATGAGAAAGCAAAAACTGAAGAATTCGACTAAACTAAATTCTAAACAATTCCAAGCAAAAGGAAATCCCAATAGTGAAATTCTTTCATTCCTTTCCACGCTTGGAGAACAAAGGGAAGAACAATTGACTTAAAAAAGAGATATAAATAGAAGAAGAAAGTGAGGAATAAAGAAAATGTGTATTACCACAAAAATAGAATACCAGACATTATATTGGAATACAAAGCTAGGCATGCACGAAGAGAGAAAGGATTTAGGTGACATGTTGTACAAAATAAGAAAGATATAAAGATCTTATTGTAGAAAACAAAGAAGAACGAATAGCTACACGCAAGTGGAATCGTACAATCGATAAAAATGTTAATGCAATGTTCTTCAAATATATATTTTATTAGAATTCAAATGAAAAATTTTATGTTCTTCTTTAATTAAATAATATTCTATTGAATTCTATCAAATATA
Source organism: Anastatus disparis (assembly GCA_017163975.1). Classification (NCBI taxonomy): domain Eukaryota; kingdom Metazoa; phylum Arthropoda; class Insecta; order Hymenoptera; family Eupelmidae; genus Anastatus; species Anastatus disparis. Next base: position 2,375,014 of record JAFFSR010000222.1, read on the forward strand.
AAGATAAACGAAGACAATGTTTATACGAAATGGGTAAATCATATTTTTATAAATACAAATAAAGTTCTGCAATATTCTTCAATATTTCTGTCCCAATCTTATAAAACTATATTATCGCAGTATTTTATGATTACTGGCAAGGTATATTGTACGTCGAGAGAAAAAAAAAGATAAAATAAGAAAAAGTAAAAAAAGAAATGAACATCGCAGATATATCGTAGCTAAGGAAGGAAAATAGTGGACAGTGATAGTCAGTATTTTGTAATTTAAGGAAAGGATCTTCCGAGAAATATTAATTATTGAAATATCAATTAATAAAAACTGATTAATAAAATTTTTAATAGTTGACATTTAAATATTTTAAAATAAAAGGCAATCGATAAAAGTTAAAAATTAATTTTTAATAAACAACGAAAGAAAGAAATCAAATAACAATATTTAAAAGTAATAAATAAAATTACGAGTAAAAAACATGAAAATATATTCCAAGAATTTTAAGATTTAATTCTCACAAAAGATTGTACAATTCTGCATGCTCTTTCTCTCATTTACTGTACGAGTATACAAAATTACGACAAAGTTTCATATGACAATAGCGGCAAGCTTGAGGAAAAATGGTCTAGCAATTTGCACTCTTCCGTACTACCAATCGGTCCATTGAAACACATATTGAAGTATGTATGTGTCTAAAAGTACATTTAGAATTTATAAGGCATTTTTTTCATAAAAAAAAAAGAGAAAAAGAAAGAAATTTTTTACTGAGTTGAAAAAAGGCAGGTTCTAAGTATTATAGTAAAATTTGCCAAAGCAATTCATTACTAATTGTTTTTTGTTTCATGTATGTTTTCTTAAAAAATTTTGATTTATGATTTATCAATTTAGAAAAAAAATATAAAGTAGAATTAAATAATAATTTGAATAATTTTTGCAAATAAAAAACTAAATATCTCCAAATATTTCAAAAGAGATGAGGTCGTCAGTGGCTCAGTCGGTAGAGCGATGGATTCATAATCTCGAGGACTCGAGTTCGAATCCCGCTCTAGACCGTCGATCGACACAAGCACCACTGTATATGATACATGTGTTTTGTTCATAACCACACTGAGAAACCTCTGTCGCTAATTAGCATTGTAATGATAGCAAAAATACGGTGACATTAGATTAAAAAAAACTATTGAATAATTGATTAATAATAAAGCATTATGAAATATAATATATTAAAAAATAAAAATATTTTTTTAACTTTATTTTTAAAAAATATAAGATTTAATTAATTAAAGATTATTTTTAATCTAGCATAAAGAATCAGTAGGACAAAAATTGTAATATAAATAATTTAAAAATTTCCAGATATATTTTTATCGGCTTAAATTTCATAAAACATGAATGTAGTAAAAAAATAAAATCCGTTTCAGATGTTTATAAATTATTCAAATGTTTAGTATATCTTCTTCAATTTTTTTCAAAGAGTTAAGTTAAATATCTTTCGAAACGAATTTTTTAATACTACTAAAAATTTCAAATCCGCCAGGAGTACGTTAATTATGTAAAGGCTATTTTAATAACTTAAAAATACATAAATTAAAATTTTTACGTCCTCTTTAATTTGTAAATAAATTCAAAGGACGTATTTAATTAACGTGGATTATAAACATCGCATAAAACATCAGAAATATCATATTATTAATTTAATACCGAAAAGGTCTTTATTTATATTTAATTCGTCGATTTATTAATTATTGTTTTCGAATATTATAACTTATATATAATACGATTTTAAAATAAAGAATTCCATAATCAAATTTGTTTAATTATTTCGGCTCAATGATTAATGCAGTTTAAAGATATTTTATTGGGTCAACAATTTCGGAAAAATCGATACAAAGCGGGCACGATTAAGGTCAAAATCAGTTAAACTTTGCAGCTGAATAAAAAGAGAGTTTTTTCGTTTTCTTAACAATCCACGAAATGTCAAGTGTTTCCAAAAATCGTTACACGTGTATCTTTTTTTTATTATTTCTCGTTCCGTATATAGCCGAAGAAAGTCCGAGAATCAAGATAAAATAGAAATGCTTTTGCTTCGTGATCTCTTGTTTTTATTTATATAGCTTGTTGTTTTTTTTGTTTTCTTTTTATAACGTCCGCTTATTTTTTGCGCTACATCCAACAACTTTATTCTGAAATCCAGAAGATGGAACGCTCAGATTTCAAATGGATAAGAATGTGAAGTAGAAAAAAGGGAAAAAGAGAAAAATTCTTAATCCCTCGCAACAAACGATGTGGTAAAAGGTTCGAAACGAGGCATTAATTTAATAAATTGGATGTAAGTTGAGAAGCGTAAATTTCTAATTAAGCCAAACAATTCAAGGTTATTATATTTAATTATTTTTATCAAACAATTTATTTCTTTTGAATATTTAACTTTGTTTGAGCATTAAATAACATAAGCACATATTAATACAGAACGAATTACATTAAGTTGTCAGAAACATAAAACCCGCGCTTTTAATTTCATTTGTTACATTTGAAAAATTTTTTTAATTTACATTTCAAATTTCATTATTACATTCGTACGAAATGAAATATAAACTCTTCTTTTACATACATTAAAAGCAATGCTGCTTTTTTTTATTATTTTTATACGAATATTAAATAAGCGAATAATTAATATAGAAAAAAAAGTACAATATTTACTTAAATCTCGTGCTTGAGCATTAAATATTTACATGTCAAAGTAAATTATTATATTGAAGTATAACTTTTTTTTTAAACTTTTTTTTGGTATTATCGGATTTTTGATAAATATATAAATGAAATAATGATATGAAAAGTGTCGTGAACTACTACTTGGAATGAATTATTTTTCACCGCAAATTTTACATCATTCATCTACGTATTCACTGATAAAAAAGAAAACGCGTATACATTAGCTTAGATAAAAGAAAAAAAAAGAAGAATTTGAAAAATAAGAGTCGGATATTTTTTCAGGATCGCAAATGATACGGCAAAAAGTCTAAAAGAGAGTCATTAAGTCGACAACGACAATTTCCGGCATTAGAGATTTTCTCGTGCTTCTCTTTTTTTCTTCTCATACCGTTTGCTCGTTGTGGCATGCACGAAAGGCTATTGAAAAAAAAAATCATGAAATTTATGCTCGTACCTTTTATTTTTATTCTTCTTGTTTTTTTTTTTATATTTCACTTTAAGAAAAATTTCGTGAAACGATAATAATATCGACGACGATTTTCTTCTTTTTTTTCTCTCTCTTTCGGTTCTTATATACAGTGGGGAAAGATGCGCTATGGGTACTTTAACTGGCGCTGACTCGACGCTTGCTCTTATTCTTGAATATTTTGGCGTCGTTTTGGCCCCTGACTGAATCCAGAAGATAACTTTACTGTACACATTTTTTCTTACAAATATATGATAATGTCATCATGATAAAATAAAAAGAAAACATTGCTTTATTTAACCACAACGACAAATCTTAACTTCCTATTTGTAGTTCGTTTAATTGCAATCTAAAAATCTTAAAAATTTCATTAATTTTCAAAGATAATTTTGTGAAAATTAAAAATAAAATCTAAACTATTCTCGTGAAATACAATTAGTACTCAAAAATCAATTATATTATAAAAATGCTGCAAATAATCATATATATATATATATATATATATATATATATATATATATATATATATATATATATAATGCTATAAAAGACGTTAATATGAAACCGCAGAATATAACATTAAAAATTTAAAAATTCAGTACAACTTAATCTTCAAACGTGGCACGCGTCAAAACTTGACTTTTGCCCGGAGAGAAAGAGAGAAACCGCACGATGTGAGGCTTGCGGTTATAGTAGCTACAAACGAGGCTAAAAAGAAAGAACTAACAAGTAAAATGGCATACACACATACATAACAGAAAACAACGAATAAAGAAAAAAAGCAAGAAGGAAAAAAAAAAAAAAAATTAGACGCGTAGACAGAGATGAAGAGGCGGTAATAAAACTGAGACGAAAACTGGTCTCTTTGGGGGGTTACGTTATTCTCTCCTTCTCTTTGCGGTTAAAAGAGAGAAAGAAACTATACATGTATATAAAAAAAAAAATCTGGAACACAGTAAGAGTTTAGTCGAAAAATAATGGCTTGGCTCTAGCCTAGGAAAGTAAGAGAAAAGCAAAGGGAAAGAAAAAGAAAGGAAAGAAGAAAAGAAGCTTTGGCCTTTTGCAAGGAAAAGCGCGATACACATACACAACTAAAAAAAAATAAAGAAATTCGTGCATTTTCACTCTTCCTTTGTATATACGTATATACTTCTTTAGTGTGTACCGGTGAGTCAACTCGCTTCTATTGACTATAGAAAATGCGATTGCTCCTTTTTTTTTATTCTTTTGACAAATAGGTTTTTTTTGCTTCTTTTTTTTATTCCCAGCGCAAGACGAAAATTTCATTAATACAACGATAAATCATTCATAGCAATGACTGTACCGCTGTATTTATCGAATTGGCTTCTTTTTCTTTGGTTATACGTACACTTTCTGAAAAATATTAACGTGTATCTCGGAGATTGAGAGCAAAATTAAATATGAAAGAAAAAGGAAAGAAAGAGAACTAAACAGATAAAAATAAAAGGAGAAAAGTATGCATATAACAAAGGAGAAATAGATGAGAAATCGAAAGAAGTTATTGAGTGAGAAATAAGAAAGAGGAAAAAAAAACTAAATAATGAATAACGAAAAATCGTAGGTATAAGAGATTCATGAAAAATAAAAAGATAAAAATAGAAAATGAAATAGAGAAAAGAAAGAAAGGAGGAGGAAAATGTTTCAAAGAGTACAGCCGACGGGCAAGTAATATGAGAAAGAGATGAGGTAAGCAAACTGGAGCGTAGAAGTAGAATTGCGGTTATGCGCTTTGTTTGCCATCAAAGAAATTTCTTCTTCTTTTTTTTTCTACCACTGATTTTTAATGCTGTTATTAATGATTCTTTGTAGGAAATTATTTATCTAGGATACACATCTAACTAATGAATTATTTTAAAAAATCATCAATCATAGATATCGCGAAAATTCTTAAGTTGTTTTTATATAGGATGATCGCTTAATTTATTATAATAAATTTTATTTGAAATTCTATTATTTTCTCGGTCAATTGTTAAAAAATTTTCTAGAATAATCCGTTGAATTTGGAATAAATAAAAATCATTTGGTACATTTAATTTTATTGGATGGGTAAATAAAAAATGTATAAACTGATTGTAGAAAACTAAATTGAAATGAGTTTTTTATTAATAATTTTAATAAATTTTTTATATATACTTTAATTAAATACTTTTGATAGAAAATAAAATTGTGCGTTTGAAGTCAAATTAATGCCAAAAAAATATATATAAATTTAAAAGCTCGCTTAATCATAGAGGAGTTATAAAATAAAAAACAAAATATACATTCATTTATTCCCAGAGCAAAGACCTTTAATTTTTGCCAAAAATTTGACCTCTTTTCTATTAATTAAAAAGTTGATAAAAAAATTATACATGCTATTAAATTAAAAAAAAAGGAGAAAATATGATATCGATGTTAATTTCAAAAAATAATTTAATATTTTTGCTTTGTGAACTTGTCTGTTTGTGGAATGAGTGAAAAATTTATTTCAATAAAAAACGTTATAAATTTAATTATTATTGGTAAATAAAATTTCATTATTTTATGTATAATAATTTTAAAAAATTATTGAAAATCAATTTTTTTTATTGTGGTTACAGATTTGAGTGACCATAATTTGTCTGACCAAACTAGATTGTTACTACTGTTATGTCAATAATATAAATTTTTCAACTGATTTAATTGAATAATAAATTATAAATCACCACAAGTACCTTCCAAACACTTATAAATTTGTCAAATAAACCATAAATTGAATTAAATAAAATTTAATTTACCTTCTAAAAAAAGAATTGTTTCACATTAAAGCAATTCTTTTGCTTTTAAGATAAATACATCATTCTCAATAGGTATTATAATAAAAGAGTCTAAAATAACAGAAAGAGAAAGAAAGAAAGAGAGTCACTGTACGAAGAAATGTAAAATTGAAAATAAGTAGTTTCCATTATACGTAATAATGCCTAGACGTTTGAAGACTTTTGCAAAGGTCACACAGAAATGAAAAAAAAAGGAAAAAATAAAAGAAACTCCTCTTGGGAATAGACAATTTTATGATATAGAAATAAAGAAAAAACGAGATAAAAACGAGAAAGAAAGATAAAAATAGGTTGATCGATCGATTATTCATCCCAGAATTTTAGTCTCTATCACTCTATTCAAATACCTTTTATATACATATGTGTCTCTGTGTGTGTACACGCGAGTTGATTCTTTTTTCCCCTCCAGCATTACATTCCAAACGATTACTCTATCCAATATGACGACACTCAGTATACCAGACAATCATATGTTCTTTACCCGCTATACATCTCACTTTAAACTATTCACTTTTGTTGCTTTCCACTTTTCATTTGTATATATCCTTTTTTCTCTCTTTTTTCTTCTCTCTTTTTTTCCGAATGATTCAACCAAGCATATATGTTACTTTCAGAATGTGAAAATGTGGAATTCCATCGATTCGTTCACTCTTACTCTTCATAACTCGTCTCTTTTTCTTTTCTTCTTTTTTTCTGTAGTTTTTCGTAACAATGGATTTTTTTTCGTATATCACTTTTTTTTCATAGTAGGGCAATTCTGGCCTCATTTTTGTATCTCATATGTATCGCTTTGTGAGAAAAAAAGTATTGCTAAATAGCAATTTTAGCAAGAATTTATTAGTTTTGATTTTAACAAATGAGCTTTTAGTACAAAAGAGATATATTTTATAAATGATGTACTTCTTTTTTGCAGATAATGTTTTTCCTTTTTGTTCGCAAGAAATAATGTTGCTTACTTTTTTTTTTCTTGATATCTCGTGAACGTGTTCGAAATATCTTAAGAAACGTAATGGATACTTTAATGATGATTATATAGAAACTTGTTAAAGCGAACCATTACAAAATTTTTAATAAACCAAAGTTTTGACAAGCGTACGGTAGCTAACAAAAACGAAGAGTTGAGCAGTTTTCTCAATAAGTTTTTTCTCCGCCTTACGCGTGTATCAACTTTTTAATTCTTCTTTTCCCAGTTATATGAAAGATTATAAGGGGATTTAGTTGTAATAAATTACATGCAATTTATATTGGATTTAATATTTATTCTATCAAGGTGATGTAGTAGGATTTATGATTTTTACGCAGTTGCGAACATTGAACGTTTCTGGAATTTTATTAATTAAAGTGAAAGGGAGTAATATAGAAGCCTTCTTAAGTTATATGTACAAAATATTTGTGTGTTTTTAATTTACGTATTTTGTATGTGGGTGTGTATATACATGGGCGTTTCCCTTAGTTTGATTAGATACAAATTTGCAAACATTTGTATGTATTTGAATGATTTGTATCCCTATATTTACATTAATGTATTTGTGTCAAACGTATAAATACATTTATGCTCATATATTTGTATAATAAGATGGATTCTTAAATGAAAACGCATGTATACATTTGCATTTTAACGCACATATATATACACCCATTTTGAAAGTTTAACCCACTTAAGCTACTAGCTTTACGTAAAATTTTAATCAGCAGCCAGAATCTTCGAGTTATTACAGAGTTGAAGTAAAAAAAAGAGAAAGTACCTTTTCTCTCTCTTTCTTTTTCTCACCTTAATATATATATATCTTTCATTCAGCCATCTTTTTTATAAGCTTTACGAGCAGTGCAACTCATACTTCTGCTTACCCTTATGAATATTTAGACAAACTTGAGGAAGGTACTCGAAAGATCTCTTATTTTTTTTTCTTCTCTTTTTTTAGCAAAGGTTTCTCGTCAACCCTTATCCTTTTTTTTTAAGTATCTACTTACACGATGGCATATACACGAGACCAAACGTTTTTACATATTTACATCGTCTGATGATAAAATGTTCTTTTTTTCTCTTCTTTTTAGCACTTAACATTTGACCAGTAATTTGCTTTTTGTCTCTACTTTCTTTTTAAATTTACTTTTATGATACGGATTGCAAAATTACGTAATATAAATTTATTTTTAAATAAAATGATTACAAATTTTTTGTTTGTTTTTAATATTGTTCTAAATTTATTGATGGTATTTTTTTTGACATGGCGTACGCAAAGTTGCATTTAATGAAATGCAACCAAATTTTTTATATGTAATTTGACGTACTCGGTGTCAAAAATAATTTTTGATACAAGTGTCTTGAATTGTAATACTCGTGCAACTGCAATGACTGTTGGCTTCGCCGATCCTTGTGTATATTTATTGCAAGAATATTTATAACTTAACGCTTTAGTATACGTACTATTATATGTTTCTGTAATATCAATAAATTTATAAATCATTAATAATATAATTGTTATTAAAATTTATAAGGATTTATTAAAATGTGAATCTAAAAGTACCAATTCTATTACATTATTTGATACGTAAAAGTAAAAGTAGATATAGAGGTCGTCAGTGGCTCACTCGGTAGAGCGTTGGATTTGTATTCTCGAGGTCTCGAGTTCGAATCCCTCTCTCGGTGGCTAATTGATCCAAGCACCACTGTACGTTACATGTGCTTTGTTTACAAACACACTTATAAACCTCCGTTGCTAATTAGCATCGCAATGATAGCATAAATACAGCAACATTAAATAAAATTAAAAAAAAAGATTTAAATAGTTTAAGCACAAAAATTGGAAATAATATTTTGAATTTCGAAAATTTTCTAAATGCTCCTTCATGATACATTTAATACGAACAAACCCTATAAAATTTTCTTTTTCAAGTCATTACTGTTATAAGAATGCAAGTGCCGGGAAACGAAAGTAAAAAAAAAGCGTCAATATAAAAGGCAAATTTATCGCGTTTCTTTATGTACGAATAATTCTCGAAATAATATAAAAGAAATACTTGTATATCTTGCTGTAGTAAAGATTAATCATCTTTTTTTTCGTTACTCAATTTTACTATGGAGTCTCTTGAACTATTCAAAATCCATTAAAGAGCGTCGATCTTTCGATAAGATCCGTAAGCTTTTGCCATGGCAACTCCTTAATGTACATTAGTCGTGTTTATCATTTTTGCTTATTTTTTATTTTTTATTTTGTCTTTCCTTTTTATTTTGCTCTCTTTTTAAAATTCTTAACGAGCGTCTTTCGCTTCTCTCAAAAACTGCGTCACCATCATTCATTTGCTTTAATTCACGTCATTTTCGCTTGTTGTAAAGCAAATGCCAACTGGCTGGTTTTTAGCTTTTATATGAGAACCATATTATTCTCTATTTTCTACACAGCTTTTCATGTAAATTATTCTTCAAGTTTTTGAGCTTTTCAAAATCAAGAATTTAATTTTTTTTAAGGAATTAAACTTAATGAGATGCATTGAATAAAAAAAAATCTTCACATTAGTAACTTAAATTTCTTGTAAAATGTCATTCATTACTTTATCTACGGATTAAGTATCGGTTAGGATAAAAATCTTTCAAAAAAATTTTTAGGCATATCTTTTTTAAAATTAAAAAAAATTTAACTAGATTATTTTGAAAGTTTAAATTAAAATAACAGTGAAGGTGTGACGCTCCAAGGCTCGAGTTATGCGTTATAAGAAGTAAGAAGAAGCTTTAAATTAATACAGGATGGAAAGTTAACTGCAGTAGTAAATCTCCGTAATGTGTTAATTCTATTATGAAGACGGTGAAAATTTTAGTTTCTTTATTTAATCTCACAGTTCGCAACTCTCCGTTCCTCTCTTCTCTTTTTTTTTCGTTTTTTTTTTTTATTATTTTTTTTTTCAACTCTATTCATTGTACTTAATGCTTTCAATGTCATCTATTCTCGTACGTATACTTTTGAAAATTGCCTTATATTCGTACACATATAAAAGAGAAGAGGAAAACTGCGAAGAAAAAGAAAAGTCGAGAGAGAATGGAAAAGCTAGAAGGATGACTTTCATCTTTGTAACCGAGTTTTCTTTTTTTTTTCCTTTTTTTTTACGTCGTTGCTCTCTTTTTGAAAGATACTTTATTTTACTTGTTTCAAAGGTCAACAAAACAAACGGAATTTCATATTCTTTGTGAAGGAATTTCATTTCCGGATGATTTTTAACATTTAATAAATTTGCAATTTACGATGTAAAATTCAAGTTTTCCATAAGAATATTTAAATATAAATTAATGGAATGAATAAAATTATTAATTTGTTCATTTTGATATATTTTTTAATTCGTTCTAAAATTTTAATTATTACAATTTAAAAATAAATTATTGAAAAATTAAAATGCAAATTGCAGAATGTTCATAATTTAATTGTAATATAATTTTTTATCATTTTTATGTCGACTCATTATCTCTTACCATTAAAACGTTTTACAGTTAAAACGATAAAAACTTGAAGAAACAATATCAGCCGTGCAACGGATAAAAAATAATATCCAAGCGCGATTTGTTTTCATCATCTGAAAAAAAAAAAAAATAAAAGAAGAAACATCTTCAACCGCTCTCCGGTGAAATGAATTAAACGAATAAGAATAAGCTCAACAATAGAAAATGCTTCTTTATTCCAATTACACATTTCGCGCCTTTTATTGCAAATTAAAGTTAAAAAGTAGTAGTAGCAGTAGTAGAAGATGAAGGGAAAAAAATTTTTGTAAGGATATCCGTTCTCGCACAGAGAGCCAACAGTCTCGTTTCTCTTTCATTTTCAGCGCACGAACGAAAGGGTGTGCCGCATGTAATTAGTCGAAAGGAAGAGCTCTCCTCTCACGCAAGGAAATTAAAAGGTATGAAGAAAAAAAAAAGGAAAGAAAGAAAAACTTGAGAGCTTAGTTTAATCATAATAATTTTAATTAGACAAGAGAGAGAAAGAGAGAGAGGAAAAAAAGAAATGCAAGTGAAGAGGCGTAGGAAGGATAAAAAAAAAAGAAAACGTTCGAATGAAAGAAGTTATACGCGATGCTTATGTATTCTTAGCGAATCTTATACCTTTTGTTCTCAGGATGAAAAATAAAGAAGTAGTCGTAAACGTATCTCGTTAAAGATTCTAAAATGTGACAATTTCAGATGCGACATTTTCATTTAGATTAAACATTAAAAATTTTATTTGCAGCTTATACTTTTTCTAATTCACATCTCTTGGTCTTTTCTAGATAAAATTAATTTTTTAAAGAATAGCTTTGTTCAATACTGAATTTTACATTTTATTTAATATAAGTAAATTTGCAGGTATTAAAATTTTTTATCTGTGCAGCAGTTACGGTTGAAACGAACAAATATTAAATAATAATTAACATGATCTTTATTGCATTCCTATTGTTCTTTTCTTTCTTGCAACGTTTTTCATAAATTTTTTATTATATGTAATCTGACGCTCGTCACTATCATCCGCTGCGAGAAGAGAAAAGACGTTATTTATTTTTTGAAAAGATAAAAGTCACAAAGAAAATTTCCAATTTTAATACAAGAAGCTTCATATTCTATTCTTTTCAAAGTCAATTTAAAATAAGAAATATTAAAATATATATATTTACGCGATATTGCCGCTATATTAAAAAGAAGTGATCTATAGGTTTAGGGTATAGATAACGTTTCGAGTAAAAAGAAAAGGAAAAAAATATATGAAATCGGTAAATTTATTCATGAACTTTAAACGTCCTACAAAAAATATTTTTTTTAAAATATCCTTCATAAAAATCTTCCTTTAAAATACCATTCTTTTGCGTAAAAAAAAGAGAAAAAAAATATCGTGTTGGATTCTTAGTCTGCATAATAAGTTGAAAAATTTACATAGTTACTGAGCATTTGCATTTGTTAGCTTAACAAATTTTCATATTACTTTTCACGGTAATTTTATTAGATTAAACGAAACGAAACTATTTTTATAAATATTGCAGCTAATGAAATATCCCATGATGAATTGCAACACCTCGCGCAAATATTTTAATTTTAATAACGTTTAAGTTTATACCGAACCGCTGTAAATTTTATAATTAATTCTCAATTTCAAAGTAAAAATATTCAGTTTCGTACGTTACATCCCTCGTACATGCGAATTTCTAAGCCAAATCGATGTAGAAACAACCAATAAGAAAAAAAAAACAATCTCAAATTCCAATGAACCTATATACGATCGCGTATAATTTTAACCACGGAAGAAACTGCTCACACGCGGCTTCTCTCTGTGCATGATGAATTTTCAATTTTCCCCTTCTCCTCCATGCGCGAATTTAAAATTTCACTATACTAGGTCAACTTTATATACTCTATAACAAGGTTAACAAAAAAAATAAGAGAAGAGACAACGACATATAAAAAATGAAGCTATTCTTATAGCTAGTAAAGTTATATACAATAACGTTATATCCTCTCTTCCTTTTATTTGAGAAAAAAGAAAGAAAATGGAGAGAAAAAAAGGAAAGAAAAGAGAAATCTTTATATATAGATGTAAGTAAGGTAAAGCATGAAAACGGAAAGATCTTTCACAATGTCCGTCGCTAGCTAAAGCTTTGGTTGCAAGGAATAAAGAGACCAGACCAGAAAGAAACGAAGAAAGGGAGATCAAGTTAAAAGTAGAACGAAAGAAAGGAAAAAGTCTAGAGAGAGAGAGAGAAAAAAAAAGATAAAATGAGAATGACTATATAGAACGAATCTAGATCTTTTACCTTTACCAGTTTTTCTTTTAATTCAAGCACTAAAGTTTTAAAGGAATATATCCTATGTAAGTAAAAGTGGACGAAAGTTGATCGATTTTCTTGTCAGACCGTGTTTTATTTTATTTTATTTTTTTTTCTCGTTTTTTCAATATATAACCCTTGCTTTAAGAAAATTGAACCAACACTATATACGCATATATCGTTGTCTTTGCAGACGCGACTTAAAGAGAAACTGCTATAGTTTTTTTTTATCTTATATATATATAAGAGTAAAGTATACATCGTGACGTATGTACAAGATTGAGGATAAAGAGAATAAAGTTCGTGCCATTGTGTTCGTTCAGCGTTATAGTATATATACTGTATTAAGATGATGAGTAAAAAATAATAAAGAATGAAACTGAGAGACTTTCAAAGTGCAAAGAGTAAATAAATGATTAAAGAGGCAAAACATCAAATAGTTAAGTGCTTTGTAAATAACTACTTTTTTTTATATTGAGTGTCTTTAATTTGATCAATTAGAAAAAATTAAATAATATTATTTTAAAAACTAAAAAAGTTCATATTATTTATTCTTTAAAAAATAAAAAAGATTGCATTAAATATTCCCTAATTTGTATAACAACAAAATTTTACATATATGTGAATACATAAATTCTGAAGATCTTGTTTACATGTTGTAAAATAAAAGTCGTTTTTCATCTTAGAATATATGAGATTATGATTAACACAGCTAAGAAGGCAAGATAATTAGAGCTCAAAGAAATAATTCAAAAGAAATTTATGAAATGGGAAAACCCACTTAGAATTCTGATTTACAATTTTTCAAACTTGTGAAGCTTATAAACGCAAATGTATCATATCGATCATCTGAAAATCGCAAAAAGATTCTTCTTTTTAAATCTCACATAGAAGAAAACTATAAGAGCTTTAGATGTACAATTTAATTTACTCAAAGTTACTTCCTCTCACCTGTTTACGTATACATCATTCGCATTCAACTATTTCGCGTCTTATTTTCTTCACCTTCTTATTTTGCGTGTGGACGTGTTAAAGAAAAGAATAGGACGATATAGCGCGTAAGGCTCGACGACGACACGACGCATTTAAATGCTAAGAAGAAGTCGGCTTTTGAATAATAGGTTGAGCATTGCAAGCGCGACAATCGCTTTAAAGCTTCTACGACAAGTGGAATGTTCTTTCGAATCCGCTTGAAATCTCCTTCAACTTACTTGCACCCTACCCTTACTCTTTCTACTTTTTTTTTTTCTTGCTTTTCTTTTCCTCTTTCTTTCGCGAATGCTTTGCGTGAACTCGTTTTTCTTCTTAAATCTTGAGTAAGTACCATTTCTTATTTTATTTCTCTTTTTCTTCTTGTAAAGAAATCTAAGCTAATTTCTATTAAGGTTAGTGCCAGTGTTGGTGTGTTGTTTGATAATGTATTGCTGTAGACTGACTAATGACGTAGAAATTTGTAGTTGAATGTCGCTACTTAAGTTTATTGTGTCACATATATATATCGGTTGATGGATTATCTCGCTGAGTTTGTAAATCTTATTTTCTAAAACGACGATTGATGTCTGTTGCATGTTTAGACATTAAATAATACATTTTTCATCATGTTTAAAATTTTTTAATTTTTATAAGAACAACGTCATTTTTTTAATGCATGTAAATGCACAGCGAATGAATAACAAATATAATAAAATACTTTGAATTCTGAACGAAAATATTTTAATAGAATTTCATTTCTATGGAATATTTTTCTTTTTTTTTCTTCTCTGCTTCACATTTATGTTGGTTCGCTTGAATTTAAAAATTGTATACGTTAAAATAAAATTTTTATATTTCGAAATTGCTAGTTTCTATTAAAAATAACACATTTTTAAAATTTCGAAAAGCTATTTTTAATAAAAAAAGCTTCTGCATTTTAATTACGGAAATTGATTAGTTTTAAACAACTCTATATGTGTTCCAAAATAAAAGGACATATTTTTTTGGTAAAATAAATAAAGTTACTAATTTGTTTAGTAAATTATATTTGACAATTTGATCAGTGTAAAATATGATAAAATGAAAGTGCGAATGTTCACAATTCATTTTCTATATTTGCTAAAATTCTCTTATTCATCATCGATCTAACAGTTTTTAATAATTGTTTTGCTTTCTTGGACCAATTCAATTGCATAAAATATCTTTTATAATAAAGCTTACTGCTTTTGATTCGGAATATTTTTCAGAGCTTTAATATAATTAAAATTTGATATATATTGTTTATTTATGCATTGTATTTCAAAATATATTGCATTCTCATTGGTGAAACAATATATTGTAACGACTCCGTATTTGAAATTGGGTATTTCAATGGATTTGCAATTTCATGTTCTTAAATCACAAATATGATGTTTACGAAAAATGCGTGTTCATATGCGTATGTGTATCACTCATGCAACAAAATTTTAAATCTACATTATATCTTTTGAAAGAAAAGATTTTTTAAATAATAATTTGTAAAATATCTTAAGTATTTCCTAAAATAGAAATAATTTAATTTAGAATTTTGAGTTTATCAGTGGCTCAGTCGGTAGAGCGATGGATTCGTAATCTCGGGGTCTCGAGTTCGAATCCCGCTTTCGGCGGCCGATTGATACAAGCACCACTGTACGTTACATGTGCTTTGTTCACAAACACACTGACGACCTCCGTTGCTAATTAAAATCGTAATAATAGCATAAATGCAGCAACGTTAAATTAAATAAAAAATAAAAAAATATTTAGTTAATTCTTGATAATTTTCTTAGATAGAAGATACGATAAATAATTTTTTTTGCCTTACACTGTAAAAGCAAAAAAAAATTATTCAAAATTATTGTAAAGCAACTTTGAGATTAGATGTTAAAATAAAGTAACAACGGTTAGCGACAAGTTCGTACGTCTCGGTGTTAATAGAAAAACTTTTTGCTTCGCTGTTATCAAGGAGTATGCGTCTACATCTTCCAATGCATAAATTTTAGGCCTTATGTATCAAAATTGATGCGAGCCATTTAACAGAACATGCACATTCAACAGAGGTATAAGGAAAAATTCATTTTTCAAAAGAAATATTATATCTAAAATATTGGTATACATTCTTGCAAAAAAAATTTCATTTAAATTTATAAGAATTCTAAAAATTTGTATATATGGTCAATGTCCCAATTGCTACTCACGAACCTATTACTAGCCGTTCATTGTTAAAAATTTTTTTTTGTATCTAAATAACATTAAGCGGTTAGTAATAGGTTCATTTCTAACAGCGAGTAGCAATTGGGACATTGACCATATAAAACAATAATTTATTTATCTTTTATAATTTTTAGTATGCTACTTTTCTTTTCAATTTTATCATAATTTAATCATTAAAATAGAGACCGAATTAAAATAAAAATGAAAATATTTCCACCTAAATTCTTTGCATGCTGTTAAAATATTTGACAGCATTAATAAAACATTTTAATTTCCAAATCATTGACAATGCGCATTTAATGATTAAATAATTAATGGTTTAAAATTTTAAATGATAATAATTTGCATTTATTTTATGTTATTGTTAGAAAATTCTGATACCTAAATTAAATAATGTAATAATTTGATCATTACATGTTACTGAGTCTTGAAACAGTAAAGCAACAAAGTCTCGTATAATAATTTTTGTTCATTTATATACGTATAAAGCACGTGACATCATCGTCCGAACGCATTGAAGCTTACTATGTTCAAGGATAAAGTCATTTCAGTCGCACGCGAGACTTCGCACTGTTTGTAACTTAACAAAATTGCTCGTTTAATTTTAGCTCGATTTATCGATCGTTGAAGTTCTAACGACGTGGTACCATGTATAATGTTTTACTTTAATATATAAAAAAATAATATGTATTTTTTCAAATTATCAAAATAATTAAAATCTAAAGTGCTTTGTAATTATTCATAAAGCAAATTTAAGAAGTGAATGTGAATTAAAACTGAATAACGGTTTAAATGGAAAAAGAAAACATGAGTTATTGGATTTGGTCTGTATTATGTTTAATCATAACATATTTCATCTGCAAAATTTACCGAAGAATGTATAACTTCTCAAATTTAGGAATACCCCAACCACCAGAATGGCCTATCATAGGCGTTATGCATTACATGTTATTCCCACGACGACATATATATGATTTAATGACATACATGTATAATACAAACAAAGGAGCCAAGTATATTGGTACTAATGTGTTTCTAATGCCAACAATTGTTATTCGAGATTTGGAATTGATAAAGTCAGTGTTAATTAAGAATTTCGATCATTTTGCTGATCGTAAATCAATAATTGATGAAAAAAATGATCCATTATTTGGTCAAAATTTAATTCTTTTAAATGGAGATAGGTGGCGTGAGGTAAGAAGTGCGTTAACTCCGGCATTTACATCTAGTAAACTGAAATCGATGTACACATTGATATCTGCTTGTGCTGAGAATTTCGTCGAAGAGTTATTGAAACAGTATAAAGATAAAGATGCTGTAGACATAAAAGATGTGTTTGGTAAATATACAAACAGTATTATTGCTAGTTGTGCTTTTGGAATCGAAGTGGATAGTTTGAAAGATCCAGAAAATGAATTTTATATTTATACCTGCAAATATACACAGTTCAAGGTAATATTATTATGACCATTATTTATACAATTCGCTCTCTCAATTATTCTGCTACTCATCCTTTTGTATTCCCATAAGTGAGTGCTTGGACTAACAAAGACACATAGCGGAACAATTGAGAGAGCAGACGGTATTGAAAAATAATAATACTTATTGTTTATATAGTACATTACTTATTTTAATAAATTATAGAATTTGTAAGAAATTCAAAATTATCAAATTTGCTAACAATCATATATTGATTTGAACGTGTTATAATTTTAATGAATCGAAATATTTTAAGGATAATTTATTAATATAATTTCTAAATTTTAGACAGCCAAAATTTGATAATTTTTAAAAACAAAATAATTTTTTATTTTGTTCAATTTTCAGGGAATAACAATGATAAAATTGATGTTGGAAATGTTATTTCCACGGCTAACTCGAAAAATGGGCATGAGAATGGTTTCCAAGAAAGCAACAGATTTCTTTGTCAGTATAGTATCCGAATCAATAAAAATGCGCAAGGAGAAAAATATTATTCGCCCTGACATGTTACAATTAATGTTGGAAGCAAAAGAAAAATTGACAGAAGACTCAGCTGCTAAATTTGACCTTTTGGAAATGACAGCCCAAGCGTTTATTTTTATCCTTGCTGGTTTTGAGGTAAGTTCGGTACAGGCTTCCGTTATAGCTCATGAACTGGCCGTGAATCCTGATGTCCAGAAAAATGTTCGTGATGAAATTGAAGCATTGATGAAAGTGACAAATAATAAACCAACTTATGAAGCCATTACCAATAATATGCCTTATTTGGATGCTGTATTTAGTGAAGCTTTAAGAATGCATGGAACATCATCTATGGGTCGTTTATGTACTAAAGAATTTGAATTACCACCAGCTCTACCAGGTTTAAAACCTTACAAAATAATCCCAGGTCAAAATGTCATGATACCAGTATCGGCTATCCATATGGATCCAAATATTTATGAAAATCCAGAAATATTCAATCCATCTAGATTCATTGATAAGAACATTTCTATTTGTGACATCACTAATTTGGGCTTTGGACTTGGACCGAGAGTATGTCTTGGCAGCCGTTTTGCAATGTTAGAGATCAAAACATTGCTAGTATATTTATTAGCAAAATGTGATTTAGTACCTTGCGAAAAAACTTGTATACCTCTAAAATATAACATGAACGATATGGCACCAATACCTAAGAATGGTTTTTGGTTGAAATTGGAAATTAGAAACTAGTCATTCTTTTTGTCAATATCGTTAAAATTTACACTTTAATTAAAAGAAATTTTGCTTGAAAAAAATGGTATCTAATTTATTCTTTTTTTAAAGCATGCACAAAATATTTACACATAGATTTTAAATTAAGAGTTAAAATTATAATTAATTTATAAAGATTGTGCAAACTAATACCAGTTTTAAAAACTAACATGAATCTTTCTAAAATAAATTTATTTTTATCAGAAAAACTAAATTTAAAAACAATCCGAAAATCCATGTTCACGCAAAAGTATTTCGACCATAAAAACGCATTTCTTCCGCAAGTGAGGTTTATTCCTTTTTTCCAACTTACTTGGATAAAAAAATTGAAGTAAACACGATCTCTAAATCCGATTTACGATGGCGAATAAAGCAAAAAAAAATAAAATAAAAAAAATAAAAGAACGAATACAAAAGAGAAGAACAAGAAAATCTAAAAGCAACTTCTTGTATCCCCGAACGATCTCTATGAGGAGGAAAAAAGTATATAGAAGAAAAAGAAGTGAAACGAAAAAAAGAAAGGGTTAAGAATGGATAAGGTGCACAGCATCTCAAGTAGATTCTAACGTTCGCAAACTTCTAACAATGTGCCCGCGGCTTCTTGCAAACACAGTGGACGCAGTAATTGAGCGGCTAGAAAAGAAGGAAGAGAGTATACCCGGGAAAGTCTATTGAGACTGCGTTTGGATTTAATTAATTGCACAAGACGACAATAAATGAGGGGAAAAGGAGTTAAAAGAGATTTTAAAAGGCAAGACGAAAAGGAATGACTTTATTTTAAAGTTGGCTGTTTTAAAAGCGGTTTTCTCGCACGCGCCTCTTATATATACGTATATATATAAGTAACGGCCGAAGGCATTTATCGGTGAAATTAAGTGGATTGGCGAAATGGGAGCTCTGCTCTGCTGCTGTGCAAGTGAGAAGAACTTTGTTAAGCTGTTCGAGTTACGAGCTACGTTCTGTTGTTTAGCAAAAGAGGAGTGATAAAGGCAGTAAAACAGCTTGTTTATTAGGCTAAAGCTTGTCTATTTTGTTTGAACTTTAACGATTCTTTTAAACGTAAATTTTTTAATGAACATCATGCTACGCGGCATCATTTTTTATTTTTACGACAAACTGTAAATCATTTCAAATATTTATGATACTTACTTTTTAACGATAATTAAAAATTATTATAATGAAAAGTCGTTGAAAATTATTATTTAAGAAATTGCAACTACTTTTTTTAATAATTTTAAATAAATGTAAAGCTTAAATGATTTCTTTCGTTTTAATTTTCTATTCAAAACAAAAAGCTTTGTTAATTTATGTTAAAATAAGAGAAATTTTTT
This sequence comes from Anastatus disparis, assembly GCA_017163975.1. Taxonomy (NCBI): domain Eukaryota; kingdom Metazoa; phylum Arthropoda; class Insecta; order Hymenoptera; family Eupelmidae; genus Anastatus; species Anastatus disparis. The sequence continues at coordinate 2,395,029 of JAFFSR010000222.1, forward strand.
TTTAATTTCTAAAAGTAGTATTTTGTAAGAAGTTACATCTTTTGAATTTCTCCCCGAACAAGCGACTGTCTAATTACTAATTCATGTTTCTCTATTTTTACAAAACCGGATGATCTTTTAATTAATTGAAAATAATCTTTGCAGTTTCGATTAAGTGTAACATTATTTTGAAGGTTAATGTGATATATTGTATTAGATTTGACAGTACTTAGTATCCGTGCTTGTAATTACAATATTAAATCCGATAATTATTCTGTTAAATTTTGATGAAATTCTATTGTATGCTATAATCCTGGAAGGCTTAGTCTGGTCATGTTTACCCATAGTAAGCTGGATAATTACAGAGGATTTAAATTGCAATTACGTTTATATTTACATTCGAACTAAATTTTATACTGTGATCAATTTTTTCCGTTGTATCATAGCTAATAAAACAAAATTGTGCTGCAAAAAAAATTCGCTCTTTTATCACAAACTTTTCATTTGAAATGAACGTACAGTTATTAATAAACATTTTAATACTTGATTTTTTATAAATAAATTTTAGGATTATTTGATCTTTCAATCATGAAATAATTTTTTTTAAATAATGAAAAAAAACTGCCATAGCAACATGATGAAATTTGAAAAGACATTATTACACTATCAAAAATTTCATCCTGACATACACGCAAAAAATTTCGCACCACAGATACATCTATTTTAATTTGCTTGGTTAAAAAATATTAGAAAAAATAACAAACTTTTTAATTGAAATCTCGACAATAAAATAAATACATTCTTGTAAAAAAAGCAATATTGTCGAAATAATTTTAAAAATGGAGTACAATACGTAAATTAAGCAATTCATTTTCAGCTAAAAAATTGTTTATTCTAATGTTTCAAAACGTAACACCATTTCGAAAATTGATGAAAAACAAAAATAAAAAAATCCAATTCAATCACCGAAAACTAGTTCCGCTATGTACGCGCAATACACGCATCCGTTACAGTATTAATTGAAATGTATTTCAATTAATAGAAATACGAATCTAAATTCCAATAAAAAACGTACAAATGAATGTGGATAAATAAAAAAAAAAGAAATAACTGCTTCATCAAAAACAAAATACTTTCATTCTCGTTTGTTGATTGTACAAAGGGGAATGCTCGGTGCTCTTGTAATTAAGACCACAAGTCTTAAAAGAAACGAGAGTATAACGGCATTCATCAGAATTCATAGTATCTCGACGACTTTTGCATATGATAGTGAATGCAAAAAAAAGGTGACTCACTTCGGCGCGTGGTTAAGTTTAAAATCGAAATCGAATTATTTGCTTGCAGTAACCATTTTCCTTGAATAAGAAAAGAAAAGGACAAAGAAAAAAAAAGAAAGAGAAGATTGTAAAAAAGAGGGTAAGTCCCCAAGTAGCGTAGTGGTCATAAAGTTCGGTTGAGCTTTCGTGGTTAAATTAATATGCCAACAGCAGGTAGTAGAAATGCGCGAAGGACTCGTGAATAACATTATGCAAAGTTCATTAAAACCTGCCCCTTGAAATCGCCTCGTGCCTTGTCCTCTGAAAAAGTAGTTCGCCACCTCTCAACCGTTCCCCTGTATTACCTTGCGCCTCATACTTTTACTATTATACCTTTTCTAGTTTCTCTTGGCCACCTTCTCTTTAATCTCGTTTGCTACTTTTTATTTTCTTCTTTTTTTTTTCTTTCTTTTTCTTCACCTTATTCTTCTTTCTTTTTTTTTATTCTTGATTCGTTTTTCGTTACTCCTTGTTCACACCAGATTGCCTCTTTGAATTAATAATTAATTCTTTTATTCATTCATTTTAAAAAAGAAAATTAAAGCAATCATGAAAATCTTTTGCCTACATAAATTTTTATCATTTTAATCTATTTTTATGTAAATTTTTCAGTTTTTCTTTCGTTTGAAAAAATTATTACATTGTTTATCTTCGTTTTTATTATTTTGAAACTTGAATAGATAGGATTATTGACGAAATTTCGACTTTAAAAATAATTGTAAAACATAGAAAAACTAACTTTATAATTTTCTTTTAAAATGTCAATTTAACTGCAACGTAAAATTGACGCGCTGCGAAATAAATTAGATTTAAATTTGATTAATCTTGTTATTTCGTCAATATTGGGTCCACCTTTTGTTTAGTCAATTTAAGAAGACAATGAAGTTGAAATTCAATTTTTTTTTTTTCGTCGAACAGAAGGCTGTAGTAAAAAAGTTCAAATATTCTTTTACTACTTTGGTGATTGAAAACTTTGATATGTCAAATTTTCCGTTGTATATATCAATGGTATCAGTAAAGTTTATAGCTTTCCAATCTGAAAATTTTGCTGACATTCGATACAGTTCACAACTGTATCGAATCTATTCGCGAAATATTCACGTACAAACAAGTTGTTATCAATAATACAAAAGGCTAAAAAAATAAAAAAATAAATAAACAAGCCTTCGTTTTATGGTATGAAAATATTTGGCACAATCCTAATCCAATTTTCAAACAAGATTTCAAAAAATAAATAATAGTGGAAGTCAATTTTAACACATATTTAGATAATAAGCCAATATTTTATTACTGAAGTTAATTTTCATCAACTAATTCTTCAAGTGAGCAATAATCATCCAACGTATTTAACGAAAAATAACGTTTATATAGCTACAAAAATATAATCAATGCTCATAATTTGAGCAAAAAAATTAATATATTCCTATACTAAAAGTTTAGCTCAACATCTTTTAACTTATCCATACTATATTCTCTCTTCATCGTTTCTTTTTTTCTTCCTCTTCCTCACCCGAAGCAATAACACTTCTCTGTATGCCAAAAAGCGAAGCTTACACTCGACTTTCAAGTCGCCTCTTTTCTCGCTTATACTCTCGAGCAACGAAAATTCATGCGCCGCGCGCGCGCGAAAAAGAATTTCTCCTTGCTATAAGAAGAAATGTACATGTATATGTATATATATGTGGAGGTTAAGGCATATATAGCCTCTGGAAGTTTCTTCTGCTGTTGGCGCTAAAAGAGATGCACAATATGTGCATTGATATTCCAGGGTCCCCTAAAGTACTTTGCATATTTTTCCTATTTCGTTCTTCTTCTCTCTTTATTTTATTGTCTCTCTCTCTTTCTATGATAGTATATGCAAGTACTCGTACATGAACGCGTAATAGTGACGAAAGAATTTTTTTTTTATTTTAAATTTAGCAAGAATTTTGTTTGATGTCCTTGGCTTTATTTCTGTTTCAGAAGTGTGAAGAAGAGATGTTTATTAATGATCATTTATTTATAAGAAGCGAATTGAAAATTTTTTAAATATTGATTTTTGGTCCGTGGTAACAGGTGTATGACAAATTTTTTGTGAATAGTCCTTTTTTCTTAAACATAAACATTTTGAGGTAATATATGATTTCATTGCATTATATAAGCTTAACTAACAATAAATATTTTCTCTATGAAGGTAAGAAATGAGAAAAGTTTTGATTTATTTTCTGATCTATGCAAATTAAAAGAAAAAGTAAGAAAATGATTAAATTTTTAACTTTTACATGTAATAATATAATAAAATATTATCCATAGAATTATCAAACAAATTAGAATTCTTTGTAATATCCCAAATCTCAAAATTCTGCAAGATCATCATTTTGATACTCTAACATAAAATGTTTTCATTTAAAGATAAAAATAAAGCAGTAGTACATCTTTAATCTCTTGAATTTTAAGATTGGAATTTCTATTACAGAACTGAAATTGTTACGACACTTTTTTTTTTATCCGCGTGTGTATACACTCTACTTTATGACCTCTTGAAAAAAAGATCAAGTTATATTCACGAATAAAGAAGAAAACGAAGTAAACTCTGTCAGCTAATCATAAAAAAGCGTCTCTCGTCCAGTTTCTTTTCAAGTAAAAAGCTCAAAAAGCTCAAAAAGAAAAAAACAAAACAAAAAACCAAAAGCAGTTAACTCAACGTTCCAAAATACCGTGTGAAAAATTTCTGTGTACACTTGTACGCGTATCCAACTATACTATTTAACTTTTATTCGTAAGCGTTAGAAATTCAAGAGAGAGAGAGAAAAATATGATGAGAAAGGATACCTATATAGTGTGCGTAAAGAGGAAAAATTTAATTACGCTTTCTGACGCTTTTTATACTTTGTATATATTTTGTTTTGCTTGTCTTTTTTTTCTTTAATCACTTGTTTACTTTTTTTTTTTGTTTTTTAAACTCTCATGCTTTTATTGTCTTGTCACGGCAGTTTAACTTACGCGTCGTGTTGGATTAAAATTGCAATTAGCGAACTTTATACAAATACGATGTTTTATTTTATTTTTTTTTCTTCTCTTTTTTTTGGAACCTTTTTTTCACATCGTCATGCTCTGTAGCTCGTAATACCGGACGAGTTGCTTGCTTGTTGATTTTTTTACATGAGATTGGATACACGGTCTGGTGTTGATTTCTTTCTGCAACACGTTAATTTTTCACACTTTTTTATAATTATTTCGTATAAAGCTAAACGAAACATTACATATATTTTCAGAATAAAATTTTATTGATTTTAAGATTTATGTAACAAATTTTTTATTTTAATTAAAAATATTAATCATGAATTTTTTATAAATTAAAAGATAATTTCAACTACTCTATAAATAAGTTGAAATAAATGATTATTTTAAAATAAATAAAATATACAATCAACTGCTAGGAAAGAAGGCCATAAAAAAGTTTAAAAAACCACTGGTTTATTTATTTTAATTTGTTATTATATTCTGAAGAGCTTATGTCATCAAAAATATTTATTTGATTTCATACAAACTTTAAGAAAACAATTTTCGAAGTCACAATCAATGATTTCATAAGATCAAATATGAATTTGAAAAATCAATGAATCTTATGATTAAAAATTAATTTTTTCATGCGACCTATAAGTATTTTATACCTTTAATTCCGTTTAAAAAAATTC